>OY720382.1:20457109-21850661 GCA_963082945.1 Cerastis leucographa
GAACAAGTATCTGTAGGGCATACAAATATTTGTTCTGTGCGGGGATCGAACCCGCGACACGCAGCGCAGCAGTCGATCGCTAAACCACTGCGCCAACCGTGTCGTCAATTTGATTGGTACTTTTGACATCGGAAAAACTCGAACCCACGATTTTATCCGAACGCGTGGCGTCCAAGATGACGTACATGGAATAAAGAGTATTTAGGGAGCTCTAATTCAAAGGAGGTCGGTAATAAATAGATTGGATAAACGCATGTAACATTTTATGGATTTTTCATTGACAACTCATTAGTCATTCTTAAACCTCTATTGATAAGACTTTTTCCGATTATTAGTAATGTCATCTTGTTTACGAGCATGTGGTTTGAGTTCGGGTTTAGTCGTTTAATTTCGTGAATGGATAAAACTGCAAAATTAGAAAGTTTCAAAGCGGTTCATCAATTAAAGTCCGTGACTGTACATCCCCATGTAACTTGGAGGTAAATAATAAGGACGGAAAATGATAGTGATGTCTGTTGTAAAATAAAAATAAAAGACAGAATATTTCAACTTATTATGTATTATAGTCCAGACTTTACAACAATTTATGAACAAATACTCAAATAATACTGCATCGAGCAGTACAAACAAGACAAATATTGCACACATACCGTTAAATTTGCCAACAGAGCATTCAAACTGGATAGAGTGCTTGTAAAAAGGAAAATCACTCACTTTTTATTAAGAAAATAATATATATGTATAAGGAGAAATAACCCGTCACCAAGTAAAAGAAAGTTCAAATTATGTTGCAACTAGGAGTGCTACAAATGTTATCAGCTTAATTTACATCGATAGGATGTTGATATTGTATTGGAGGAGCTCGTGGCTAAATATTAACAGCCGCACAGTGGAACGAATGTATGGGAGCGGTTGGACGTAGACATGTCCGAAAAAAAAGAGTAAAATTATGCCAAACTAATGATGCCATCTTATTCGATTACTTAATGCCTTCATAACTTGTGGTGATGAATTTCTTCATAACTCCCATATTTCGGGAGTAATTTGAGAAAATGTGAAATTTTACTATGAAAATGAGTGTATCGAGCTCTCTCCCTCCTGATTCCGGGCTTGTTTCAAGTAGCGGTCTCTAATATCATAATGCTAATACTAAGAGCTATATTTAATACTAAGACACATAGTGCGCCAAATGTGCACTTTCTGGGATAAAGAGTGATGTTTATTTTATAACACAATTTTTTTATTTTTTGTTTATTTTGTTGATTAAAACCGTTTTTCTAAAGGTTTACCTTATTACAATAACATTTCTGAGCAGCCAATTAGAGAAGATATAAGCTAATTAGGATATATAATTAGGGACTTAAGGTTTACATATAAAACTGATGCACTAATGATTACTGATAAGAACATTGCTATTATTTAATTACTAAATGGCTCTTAATACACTAATTTAGCATGCATCATTTACTAATTATCACAATAACTAATTACCTTGCAATATTTAACAAAGGATACCTGGGATACCTGGATTTTATATAAATAGGTCACTATTAGTAACTTTAAAATCAGTGTTGATTTACACCTCGTTGTATCCAAGCTAATCTCGCAATGTATTTTCCAAATTTTAATACAAATCTTGATATTCACGTTGCTTTATGCGCACGCGCACATAAAGATTTACGCGACTTTAACTATTTGTTCAGTGTTTTAAAAGATAACAGTTGTGTTCAGTTATGTGAAAGTGCTGAAACAAGTTTAAAAGACTGGTGTCGTCGATTTTGCTACCGCATTTATGCAAAATGGACACAGTCTGGAAGAAGCACAGATAAGTTTCGGAAGAAACATGAGATTTGGCTACAGGCTGCAATTCAATGGCCGGAATTACAGAATGAAAATATGGAACCTTCTACAGAAAATATAAGTGACGTCATCGAGCCCATAATTTCTCCTGCTAAATCTAATGCTTCAACTTGTACACATCCTAGTCCTCGTAAATCTTTTGAGGACCTTAGTAACCGGCAAAAAAGAAGACGCACTGAAGATAGTCTTTCATGCAGCAGTAGCAGCGCTGAAATTATGTTTTCGGCCGAAAGGGCGCTTCAAAAGGCAGGACAAAGCGATACAGCTTATGTTATGAAATACTTGACGGAGAATCCAGAAGAGGCCTCAAAAATCAAAGCCTTCATTGAAGGTAAATCAATTCAGGTACGGGAAATATCCCCTTTGAAGGCATTGGCTCTTTATGTATCGATGAACTTATCGAAATGGCGCTATAACACTCTTCGGGATTTCAACACTCAAGAAGGAGCTCTTCAATACCCGAGTTACTACATGTTGGTTAAAGAAAAAATTAAGTGCTATCCGGCCAAAGAAGATCTCACAGTTACAGAGAGCTCTGCAAAAATCAAATTACAAGCCTTGATGGATTTAACCTCAAGAAGACTTATTAGGTCGTTAGAAACCCCTGTTGATCCCAATCAACAGCTCGTATTGACCAGCAAATGGGGTTTTGACGGATCATCTAGCCAAAGCATTTATCATCAAAGGACGAGTGAAGATGAGCAAATCGATCTTGCTAGTAATTTTATGATTAGTCTTGTACCACTGCGGCTCGTCTCAAAAGGTGTAACAATTTGGGAAAACGAGCGACCATCTTCCACTTCATTTTGCCGGCCAATATTGTTTAAGTTTATAAAGGAAACCAAAGAAAATGTGCAGAGAGAGATGGCTGAAATCGAAGCAGAGATTGAAGCCTTAACTCCATCCACCATCACTGATGGAATTAGTGTCAAACACCAACTGCTGTTGACAATGATTGATGGTAAAATTCATTCCATTATATCCAATACAGCAGCTTCAGTGTGTGACATATGCAAGGCTTGTCCTAAAGAAATGAATAATTTAGAGTTAATCAAAGATAAACACGCAAACGAGGACATGTATAAATATAGCTTAAGCACCCTTCACGCTTGGATTCGCTCAATGGAATGCTTATTACACATTTCCTACAAATTAGACATAAAATCATGGCAAGTAAGGGGTGATATAGCAAAAAGGCAAGTTGATGACAGGAAGAAAAGAGTTCAAGAGGCTGTAAGAAGAGAAACGGGCTTACTTCTCGATGTTGTGAAACAAGGCAGTGGATCCACCAACAATGGCAACTCGGCAAGGAGATTTTTTGAAAACTACACTAAATCTGCTGAACTGACCGGAATAGATGCTATGCTTTTAAGAAAAATCTGTGTGATCTTGCAGTGTATTTCATCAGGAGAGAAGATCAACGTAACTAAATTCCGAGAGTTCTGCTTTGATACTGCTAAGCTTTACGTGGAGTTATACCCATGGTATTATATGCCTTCTTCACTTCATAAAATTTTAATGCATGGGCCAGACATAGTTCAGAACATGTCAATTGTGCCCATTGGTTTTCTATCCGAAGAGGCATCTGAGGCTAGAAATAAAGATTTTAGAAAATATAGAGAGGGGCATTCTCGAAAGCATAGCAGTATCTCATGCAATGAAGATATTATGCACAATCTTTTACTGTCTTCTGATCCACTTGTTACAAGTATCCGTCCAAAAGGAAATAAGTTTGTAAAAAAATCTTCTTTTAAGGAATTTTATGAGCTTACGGATTCTGAGAAAAGTGATATCGAATTTGTTAACATAAATGATTTAGCGGACATCGATTCTGAATTTGAATTAATTGATGATGATGATGATGACGAAGATAATTAAATGATGTTATTGTTTTAAAATGTGTAACTTAGTAAATTAGAGCTTACATCTTAATTATTTATTGTACTTTTAATGAAACTAGGTAATTTATTATCAACTTACTTAAAAGTCATACTCTCATCAGTTCTTGTGAATATTTTTGTTAATATATATTTCTGTATATATATAATATATTTATAGACCTCTTAATAAGTCTGTCTGCGGTTTAAAGTAAATACAAATGGGGAAAAAACGTTTTTTTTTTTTAAATTTTCATTTCCTTTTATCCCAGAAAGTGCACATTTGGCGCACTATGTGTCTTAGTATTAAATATAGCTCTTAGTAATAGCATTATGATATTAGAGACCGCTACTTGAAACAAGCCCGGAATCAGGAGGGAGAGAGCTCGATACACTCATTTTCATAGTAAAATTTCACATTTTCTCAAATTACTCCCGAAATATGGGAGTTATGAAGAAATTCATCACCACAAGTTATGAAGGCATTAAGTAATCGAATAAGATGGCATCATTAGTTTGGCATAATTTTACTCTTTTTTTTCGGACATGTCTACGTCCAACCGCTCCCATACATTCGTTCCACTGTGAGCCGCCCGGTTCGGTCTTTAAGGTTAAGCCGTGCTTGCCGAGGTTGGTCCGTGGATGGGTTTCCTCCGTGCCTCGGAAAGCACGTTAAGCCATTGGTCCCGGCTGTTATTTGTAGATCTTTGACAGTCGTTACGAGTAGTCAGAAGCCAAAAAGTCTGACATCCAGTCTTACCAAGGGGTATCGAATTACCCAGTTTGCTGGGTTGTAGAGGTCATATAGGCAGTGCCTTCATGTAAAATACTGGTACTCAGCTGCATCCGGTTAGACTGGAAGCCGACCCCAAGATAGTTTGGGAAAAGGCTAGGCAGATGATGATGAGGTTGATATTGTCATAGCGACGTTACTGACTAATATCAACTCACCAACCGTCATTTATAGTCGAATGGTATCTGATAATTTTCGCATGATTCTCAACAAAGTCTCAGTGATACAGGGCTTGTAAATCCTTCAATGTAAGGGCAAATAATATAAAAGTTATGAATAATATTTTGTGTAATAACATAAAGAATACATTTAATTCCGTAAACAGGGACACCTTGTTCACAGAGGTTCAAATGTATTTGGATGATGGAACCCTGGGAGGTGATGTGGACACAGTTCTAGAGTTGACTTTTATAAAACAAAAAATTTGTTCATTAGTCCAGAGCTGAACTTGTCATATTGTGAGGTCGGATGTGGGGAATGGGAGTCGGGCTTATGGCTTCAGGCACTCCCTTCATCCACCATTGGCACCATGATGGATGACGTGTCATTTCGGCTCGCTACAAGCCTTTGCTTAGACCTTGTGTTGCTCCACATCGTTGTCACTGCGGTGAAGTCGACGACAATCTCGGGCACCATGGCCTGATCTGCTACAGGAGCGCAGGTCGCATAGCACGGCACGCCAGTATCAACGACATTATTCGTCGAGCTCTTGCTAACGTCGGCGTACCAGCGGTTTAAGACCCTAATGGCTTGGTAAGTGACGATGGGAAAAGGAAACGCTCGGGTCATGGGACCCTAGTGCGCATTCCCTTTTTAAAGAAATATCTCATCAACTGGTTGACACTTCGCGAGACCAGATGGCTGGCTATTTCTTTGGGCAAAGAATTAGCGTTGCCATTCAACGTGCCTCTCTTCTGGGCACGTTTCTGAATAACAGCAATGTGGAGGAGTATTTTGTGTCCTTAGCGTTCTGTTGTTTTTAAGTCAGTTTATATTTAGTTAGTTTATGTAAATATTTAGTTTTAGAAAATAATGAATGTATGAAACTTTGTACATATCATCATCTGCCTAGCCTTTTCCCAAACTATCTTGGGGTCGGCTTCCAGTCTAACCGGATGCAGCTGAGTACCAGTATTT
Organism: Cerastis leucographa; assembly: GCA_963082945.1. Taxonomy (NCBI): domain Eukaryota; kingdom Metazoa; phylum Arthropoda; class Insecta; order Lepidoptera; family Noctuidae; genus Cerastis; species Cerastis leucographa. The sequence continues at coordinate 20,462,777 of OY720382.1, forward strand.
TACATGAAGCGACTGCCTATCTGACCTCCACAACCCAGTAACTGGGTAATACGATACCCCTTGGTAAGACTGGATCAACTGGATGTCAGACTTTTTGGCTTCTGACTACTCGTAACGACTGTCAAAGATCTACAAAAAACAGCCGGGACCAACGGCTTAACGCGCTTTCCGAGGCACGGAGGAAACTCGGTATGTAATTATGGTCACCCATCACGGACCAACCTCGGCAAGCATGGCTTAACCTTAAAGATCGAACCGGGCGGCTGTTAATATTTAGCCACGAGCTCCTCCAACTTTGTACATATCTCATCTTAAAAATTTCACTGTTTAGTTACATGCGATTCATTCCTGCTTTTCACTATTGCACATTCTAATACAAATGATACCCTTTCTCTCACAAAAAAATAATTTGCATATGCCTGTTCCTTCAATATATTTTGTGCGAATTTCCAGTTTGAATGCTCCATGTAAAGAAATATGAGTTTTAAGACAAATTAGGAAGACTTATAGCAAATCCAACCTGTTTGATTGGTTCTGTTTGGTATCACATACGGGGTGGAAGAGACATCGACGCACAAACGGCTTCCGATCAAATTTAAAAAGAAACATACAATTGAGCAATACCTACACGGTCAAAATGAATGGAACAGCTGTTTTTTTTTAATGATTCGCTTCCACCCTGCATTTTATTCAAAGTGAAATAGGCAATTATAGATATACATGGATCGTTTGGCGTGTGACCAAAATCAGAACTAATATCACCACCTTATTTTTCCATATATTTTACAAAAGCATCGTCTCCCCGACAATAAATATGTAGATTATTATTATTAGCTACCTAAATGGTAATAAAATAATGATGGCTGGTAAACTTAACGCTTCTTATCAATAACAGGACTTCAATCATAACAATGGTAGTTTATTTTAGAGTGCTGCATGATTGTTTTGGCGCGTGGCATAGTCGGAATTAACGGCGCCATTTTGTAATTATTTCACCAATGATAACCAACAGCGCTCTCCTACAAAACCACTCAAGCGCCAAAAGAATCATGGTGCACTGTGACTCATCATTTAGCTGGCAGTTAAAGATTATTCACATACACAGTCAAAACTAGATATTTAAAACGGCTTGACACAGAATATTATTTTTAAGTACAGTCAATAGTGCTGTAATGTTAATTGAGTCCAAATCCGCCCTTTTTACTATAAACATTAATAATTATGCATTGATAAACATTAATTTACTTCAATTCTTCAGTTCGACATCAAATCTACAATAGAACTAAAAACGATACGATAGAACTATAAGTTTTATCTCGTAAAACACAGTTTCTTCTTAAAAACAGTCGTTTTAGCTAGCCTCATCAAGTAACATATATTTCATCTAAATTCCCGTGCTAATAAAATCAATTCTAGCATACAAGTAGACTACAATTTTGGTCACATTGCAGTGCACCGACTAAGATCTCAAAAACTTACCAAAAACACCTTTTTCTAATCGTAAATAATTAAGTTAGTGTAGTATCTAAAGTCACAAATAAAGAATGTATAATGTTGCATAGGTCTTCCGGAGCCTGGCAATCGCCATCTTCTTTTTGAAATCCAATTTCCACAGACAATGAATAGACTCACTTACTTGGGATTTAATAATGTAACTAGTGGACTGTATAAATAGGTGTAATGCCAAAATAAACATATTAGTGCAACATGTGAAGACCTTACAACAAAATGCCTGCGTCAGTAAGCTGAGTGGAAGGGCGACAATTTCATAAATATCTACCAACAGCGGGTGCTGTTGTACCGACAATATCATAAAAACGCCAGAAGAACTATACTGCACTATACTAACGTTCAATACCAAGGGCGTTATTTCAAACAAGCCACATACACAAAATGGTGCACTCTTTACCAAAGAAATTCTTTGAACCTTAGCGTCCGGCGCGCGACGACGACGCATGTGCAGAGAGCATTACAGGCAACTCCAGCAAATGAAAGAGTCGCTCGTCTGCGCGACGTCATCCCTGTGCGTTGTCGCCCACGTGGCTGTAGTCAGTCAGCGGCACGATCACTACTTGTATCTGGGGAGGGAAATGTCCAATAGGGGTGAAGACTGGGTAAAGAAAACGACATTATATTTTGTCCGTCAGACAGGTAATGCAAAAATATTAGACACGTGTTTTTTGTTTTATCAAAATATCACTTAGTTAAAACTCATTAAAGTTGGAGAGTGGGGGCTCACTACGTCACAAGTAGGTATAAAAATTACCTACATATGACGTCATGCGCCATTTCAACTCCATATATCTCCGTAATTTTATGACCACGTGAAAAAAGAAAAAAATACGTGTCCAATACTTTTCAATAATCTACCCGGCGGACAAAGAAAAAAAAAGTGATAATCCCCTATTGTTTATTGCGACGAATAAATAGTCCAGTTCGGAAACATTGTTAAACCATTACCATATTTAATGTATACGTAATTAAACCAGGAGCATTATCATACTTATCCCAATTTATTTGGGCTCAGCGCAGCATGTCTTCTGCCATACTTCTCTATTACTCGTCATCTCATCAGACACCTCCTGTCTTGTTATATCATCCTTCACACAGTCAACTATCGTTTCCTTGGTCTTCCTCTACTCTTTCTTCACCCAGGAGCATATGGGTTGATCAATAATTCGTTCGTATACGCACAACCCGCCTACCGAGTCGTCGTTATATCTAGCTATAGATGAATATGAAGTAAAGATGAAAAAAAATAGTGCGTGGAGTCCCTCCGCGCGGAAGAAGTGGAACTTCGTAATACTACACACATGCGTTCGAGTGCCACGCATTCACTCCCGCTCTGCCTTTTTCTATTCCCATTCCATGGTAGTGTTAAACGTTTAACGCAACCTTGTTGGAAGTCGCATAAGAAGTTTCACTTCAATTATTTGGACTTAACAGCGAAATTGTTATGCGAATAAACTTACCCTCAGTTGATCCTTGTTGGGTCCTAACAAGTGTCGCGGTTCGGGAACGTCGCACGTCTCCGAGCACTTGGCACAGCACTTGCTGGGGACAAAACTAAACATTTGGTTAATTATAGCTTCTTCTTTTTTTATTACCCTGAGCTGTCCCACAGCTGGGCAAAGGCCTCGCCCAATTCCTTACATAGAGAAATAAACAGCTTAGAACTTTTTTTATATGGAAGAGACATGAATGAAATATAATGCTGCCTTAGGATCTTCAAATTCCTTTGATTTATTTAAAAGCTAGAAGTAATAGGTATTCATTATCTGTATTCTACTTCTAAGAAGAAATGCCAAAACAATATGTATGCTAACTCGCAAGTTAGTCGAGGAGGTTGTTGTCTGCTTTACCGGGCAATCTTCTAGGTATCTGGTCTTCAGTCAGGGCAAAACTATTGTAAACTAAGCGGCTACAAGCTAAGGGAACCTCTTGTGAGCAATACGCCAACGTGCGTTCGTAGCAGACGCGGTCATAAAACGTGAGAGCGAGATAAGACGATTCACCGTCCTACTCACACCTTTCATGACTGCGACAACCACGAGTAGCAAAATTGTGAGCTAAGAGGCTCGATGGTGACGATAAGGTGGTGGAAGCAAGCTTCATAGCCTGACACAGCGGCAAAGTTGCAAGCTTGTCGGTCTTTTACAGACTGTACTTCTGTGAGTGTTCCCAAGAGCTCCACAGGCTCTTTCCACCATCGGGAACCACCTTCTTCCATTAGGAGTCCAGACGTACTGCAAGTTATCACCCATACTTTGTCGATGATCACAACATTTGCACGAAGCGCTTAGCTACATCTTTTATTATTCGCACAGCCAAGGATTGGAATTCCCTGCCTGCGTCGGTGTTCCTCAGTTCATATAACCCCAATCTATTTAAGTCGCAAGTTAATAGGCTTCTTTTGGCTTAGCTGTTTCCAACCGCGTTTTGTTCCTCATCTCTGTCTTCAGGACAAGATTGAGGTCAACAGCAGACCCAATAAGTAAAAGAGTATATTACCTGTCGCAAGGAGTGTACTTGTTGCTAACGGGTACGGGCTGCGGCGACACCTCGCGCGCATATGCGCTGCTGTCCGGAGCCGGCGAGTACAGCGGAGTGTTCAGCTCGTCGAAGTCCAGGGCTCCGTCTATGTTCAGCACCCTGAGAAAAACTATACGTTGTAACTAATATCTAGAAACAAATGGCTGACGAGAGAAATTGAGATTCTGACTGACAGATAGACAGGCTTATTACGTACTCGTCAGACAATGAAAGCACGCTTAACACTTTTGCTGCCAAGTTCAAATAGTCGAATGCAATTAGACAATAAGGTGGAACGAAGTTTATAGTGGAAGGGTTTTCATGGGACTTTTTTTATTGAGTTCCTAGAGATGTGAAGAAGAATGTTAAAAAAATGTCTCTCGCTACTTTTTTTTGGAATCTCTTTTGGAATATTTTTTTGTCATTGCACTTATAAATGTGGTCTTTTTGAACATTTTCTTGACCAGTGACAAAATATCAGTTAAAAATTTAAAAAGAAATCTTAGTCTTAAAATTTGGTAATTTGGAAATGATTGAAGAAAATAAGAAACCAAATTAGCGTGTAATGGATACACATAGGTCTCACTATGCCACAACATAAATTCAGTGATTTTAAACGGCTTATGTTTAACATAACACCAGATAAAGTAAATATAACCTTAAAAAACATTTTTATACTGCCTAAAATAGTAAATGATCACCAGAAATAGTAAATGATCACCAGAATTAAAAACCTGAAAATCACAGCTCCGAACTAAGGCGTAGTCGACGGAGCCCCGCTACGCGGGGCTCCTATTTCTCTCTGCAGGGTTTAAAGTAACCTCGCACTTGCTTCCTAAGTTCTTCTTGCCACAAAATTTGGTGATCATTTACTATATTTGGTCTTTGAATACATTTTTTTTGGTGTTTAGTATTTTTTTTTGGTAACGTAGCTTAGGATCTCAAAGTATTTTTTGGTGCTCATTATATTTAATCCCATTTTAAACTTATTCATAAAAAAAAAGGAAATTCAAAAATATTTTTTTGTCTAATTGCTCGGCTAAAATAACAAATTTTTACTTGTATGCATATTAAATGCTCAAGTCATCTATAGCTACGTATAACGATGACTCGGTAGGCGGGTTGTGGGCACACGAACGAATTATTGTTCGACACGTATGTTGGGAGCTTAGCTTAGAACCGCATTGATTTTTGATTGGCGAAGCCGTTAGCCAATCAAAAATCAATGCAGCAAATAAGGCAATATGAAGAAAGCAGGATGTAAGACGAGAAGAAGACATGACATTACAGCGTCAAGATCACCATCATCATTCTCTTATACCTATATCCCAATGTATTTGGGGTCGGCTCAGCATGTCTTCTTCTTCCATACTTCTCTATTACTTGTCATCTCATCAGACACCTCCTTTCTGCATATCATCCTTCACACAGTTCATCCATCGTTTCTTTGGTCTTCCTCTACTCTTATAGCCATTATTGCAGCGTCAAGATATAAAATACACCGTGTAAATCACCTCATCGCGAAGCCGTCAACCAAGGATTCTGTACATGAAACTAAGTAACTTTACGCAAAAATTATTGATGGGAAACGACTTTTTTTTGGGGGTTGTAAAATCATGTTATGTGGTAGAACTCAATGTAACGCACTCAAAACATTGTGCTGATGGACGGATTGAATAGTACGGAGTCGTGGAGGTGTTTAAAGTAAAAATCTTACATTAAAAACTTGAATTTAAAAAAAAAAAAAACTTGTCAAAAAGTTGGAACTTTGACCCCTAATATCTCCGTAACTAGAAGGTTCCCAGGTATGGTGTAGAACGAAAAAATGATCGCAATAACAGGGAGAACCAGTGCCTTTCGGCTTCGTTAAGAGGTGTTTTACACTCTTAGAATAGGGCGAGGAGACGATGACAATATTTTTATAATAAAATATAATATTAAACTTTAAATCCAGTAGAACTAACCTGTTCTGTGGTGAGAAGCGATGCACTCGTTCTACGACGGAGGACACATGCTCGACTCCTTTCTGCACACCCCACACCAGGATACCGATCTGATGGGCATTACACGATATTATGCTCATTTGCTTTTTCTCATTAATTAATTTTGATCAAGATGAACAACATCTACGACTGCCTGTTGGTCTAGTGGCCGCGACTGCGGGGTATGACGTCCTGGCTTCAGATCCCAGGTCGGGCACTGTTATTGGGTTTTTCCATCAGAAACTTCTCAGTAGCAGCCACAGAGTCTGGATTTGTGCTCGGTTGATGGCAATAGGCTCGTCCCCTATTACATGGGACTGGCTACATCTCTGACTCACCCTTTAGGGATTGCAGGTGTGATGTTATCTTATGTTTATTAACAACAAAGGAAAATTAATTTAAAAAAATAGCCAAATTGAAGTATGATTTTCTGTTCTTGAAGGTATTCAAGACATCTATAGGGTGACTGGTAATTAGTGACCGATACTTAAACACATTATACTCATGATAACAAACAACTTTCCCAAGAAACATTTTTTTTATACTCATTCACTTTATCACAATAACACAACAGCCATATGAAATGAGCGCGCGCGTGCGTCTGTGACCTATCAGCTGCTAGCCGCGTGACGCCGTTCCGTCTCATTACTATCGCACCGTGTCACAGTGGGTAGGCAGAGCACCCGCACGGCTCACAACCCCGAATTTAGTCATACATAGTTATAAAGCTGAAGAGTTTATTTGTTTGAACGCGCTAATCTCAGGATTTACTATACTGCTCGAATTCAAAAAGTCTTTTAGTGTTGGATAGCCCATTTATCTAGGAAGGCTATAGGTCCTACTCAAACCCCGCTTGGCTTATGTGACGCTGATGAAGTTGCGCGGGTCAGATAGTCTGTGAGACAAAATAAACCAGGCAGCTAACCTTAACCCTGACATCAGGCTCCAGCTGCTCCGTCTCGCCGTACTGGTTGACGGTGTACTCGGGGCAGTTCTGACACGTGATGGAGATGCGCACAGTTCGCAGCACCACTTCAGGCACCTAGGGGATAAACATCTTGTAGAAAACGTTGCGTGTTCTGTCTACAGACTTGCACCATTATGTCGATTGGGAATACCGATGTTTTTGATGTAAAAAATCCATGCGTGACTAGGCAGTAAAATCTCACACCCCCATGCCATGTAAAATCAATCTTTTTCCATTAAAATAAAGTTTGTTTTGGATTGATTGTTGATTTTGTTTTTGAAAGTTCCACGTTCAAATTGTTTTTTCTTTCTTTTACTCCATGTTTCGTTATAGGTTTTATTATTAATGATTTATTCTAATAGAAACATAGATATTTCACATCTGCGGGGCGTCCCGTGACGTCTAACTTTTTTGTATACTAAATAGTCTTGTGAAGCAATAATGTGGCCTAGGATGTAGCACGATTGCCTAGAATAAACCTCGACTAAAGCACCTGCCCCACCGACCACAATTAGCGAGAAGAGAGATAACACTAGCTATTTAAACAGCTTGTATCTTTGGCAGAGTTGTCACCGGCAGCGTCACCAGACAGCGATCAACTATTACTTAACCGACAAAAAAGGAGAAACTTCTCAAGTCCATAGGTATATTTTTGTATGTCTTGTATGTCAAGTCAACTATAACGGCGACTTGGAAGGCGGGTTGTGAGCACACGAACGAATCATTTTTCGACACACCATATATTTTTCATATGCTGCGTGATCACCGAAAGTGTTAATTCTTTTTTTTACTGACATGGGATCTTTTTTTTTGTTTAGGACATAGAAAATTTGCGATAGGACATGTGCCTAAATGGTGTAAGTCTGTAGGCAGTAATAACTATATAACTGAAATGAAAGGATCTTTTATTCCATCCGTCTTTTTATTTCGCTTTCATACTCTGTTAAAGTGAATGCGACAGGGTGGCCCGCGAAACACAATTTTCCTTACGTTTTTTGCAATTTTCCGGTCAATGTTAGTTTTTATGTTGATAAAAATATGAAACGCGGCCGTAACTAATATGGATTTACTGAGTTATAATCATTAAAGTCACCAATACGTGTTGTATTAGTGACTTCAATGATTATAACTGTAGGATGATTTAACCTCATAGAATGTCTTAAAAATAATAAAAATCTTTTTAGCGGGCGTCCACAAATTACGTGAGGTGTTTTTTTTTTTTAATTTTCTGTCCCTCTTCCCCCCCCCCGTGATATATCGTGAGATTTTATTCAACCCCCTCCCCCATCCCCCAATCTCACGTGAGTTTTTTCAAAATGTGGGTTTCTTACGTAAACGCGTTGGATTGTTATTGTATAAAGAAAAAAAAATTGCTTCGTGCTTTTATTTACGACTAGTTAAGACTAGTAATCAATATTGATAAGTGTAATAATTATTTTCTTTCGAACGAATTAGCGAATGATCTTAATCGTATTACGATTACGCTTAAGATTAAATCTTTAGCATGTACAATCTAGATTAAATGGACCAATATACTAATTCTTTTTGTTTCAAATATAAAAATTGCGTGATATTTGCCGAGACCCCCCCTCTCTCCAACGACGAATATTTGACTCGACCCCTTAAACACCTCACGTAATTTATGGACGCCCCTTATGAAATAGTCATTAATTGGGATTAAATGAACTTAAAGGGGTTGTATTGGTGATTTCAATTACTGAAATAATGTTAATACTTAATTTTTACGGCCGCGGATCACATGTTAGGTATTCAACATAAAACCTTACACTGACCGGCAAATTTCGCGGGCCACCCTGTGGCTTCCAGCCTAACTATTTTATTTTATTTTCTTGATTTTATTTTTACATTTTCTATTACCATTTGTTTGACAGTTTATTTTGGTATTTGCATCTACGTTTAGTGTTATTTTATACGGAATTTATGCTAAAAAGGTTTTATTTTTTCTCAGGCCAAAACAAGAAAGAATTGTACCTATAAATAAAAATCTGCCATACATACATACAATCGAACCAAATAATCGTTGAGCCAAGCATTCTTAAATAGTTTTAAACAATATGAATATTTCTGAACGATAGTCGTCTTGAGACTTAACGAACCACGTGTTTAAGAAAATTATATGAAAATATTACAACAACGCAAAGTTTCTAAGCAATGTACGTTTTCAGTAAAGGCAAATCGTCGTTGACGTTCTAACACCACGTAAGTCAAAAATAGTAACTTTATAGAAGGGTGCATAAACTGCATAATTATACCTAGGTAATCGTACAACACCATTTAATCATTTGTGTTCAATTAAAATAGAGATATAAACGGTGCTGGTTAGGGAATGCAACGGTTTTACCGAAAACCGAAATTACCGATTTTTTTGGATCTTTTGAATGACAAGAATAGCCGGTTATGTTAAATGAAATACTTGTTTTTCCGGTTTTCGACGTTTACATGAAATCCGCGTGATACGAACGTAAATATACATTCCCTGTACTTCTTCTAAGAAATTTGTTAATTTGGGATTGGCGCGGTTGAAGAGTTCGGCAAAGGCTTTAAAATATGCACAAATATTTGAAGAACTTGAACTTAAAAGACTTGACGGGTCTCACTACTGACGGAGCAAGTGTATTGGTGAAGATAGGAAAAGGTTTACCTATTTTTCAATCGTGCTACGCTCATACTATAGAATGAGCTAACCTAGTTGTGATGTACAAAAACGTTGAACCTAGTGTAGATCACGACCTTGGAGAAACAGATATCAGTGAATCGGACTCTGATGTAAGAAGACGAGTTAGACGGAATTTCAATAGATGCTTTTGGAAAAGGTAAGTAGCTGTCAAAACTTTCATCAAATAAACTTTCAACAACCTTTTAATGAGATACAGGTTTTTATTACCTGTATATCTGGTTGCGGAAAACAACAGCGATGTTATGTTATGATGGAGTAGACCATTCAACATATTTAAATTTGTTTTTACATAAATAAATAAGGATTTGGTTTTTAACCTATAACCGGTGTCAACATAAGGAACCGAAAAAGGAACCGGTTTTGCATGCCCTAGTGCTGGTGCTTGTTCCTGATTAGCTGAACAAACGCGGTTTTCGATTCTCTAAGAAACGACAACAAAATCAGGTACGTGGTGTTATAACTTCAACGACAAAATTGAAGATCGAATTAAAACTACGCAGAAAAGAATACTATAAAACAAAAAAAAAAAACGAAAGATAAAGAATTTGTGTAATATTTCGCAACAAGAAAAATTGAATGGTGGCTCAACAATCACTTGTGATGACCGTACGTACCCTCCCTGAGCCTCGACGCGTTCGGAGGGTAAAAGGCTAGGGCAAGAAAACGAAATAACCGGTTAATTCACACATACTACTTCACTACACTATAACTTATCGGCGGAAGAAATTTGAAATGCCGAAAATGATATAATTGTGAAATAAATGTAAGCCAATGGATAGAGTTTGTGAAACGTATTATTAATAATTCAGAAACATTAAGGCCCGTATAATATTGCAAGTGAAATACCAATGAGTTTGAAATAAAAATACTTGTAAGCAAACACTCAATAACATCACAACAGCTAATGATAAAGGGTCATTTTTTTTCAGTACTTACATTTTTTTTTCTAAAGAAATATAAAAGATATGTTTAAAAATGAATAAACCGTATAATAAAGGAATTATACGCGTAAAAATGGGCCTAAAGCCTTGTTAACATAGAGTATATGTATATTTCAATGAAATTAACGAAAAACAGAGGTGTCTGGCAAACGTGACGGGACAAACTTGGACCACGGAAATCAATTTAAAAATGATCGTCGCGAAGTATTAAGGCGCTCTTTCACCAGAAGTATTTACCTGTAATGTTACCGTTCAGATTTACTTGTTTCCGTACAAAAACGAATGATGTATTGTTACAATACAAGCGAATGCTCCCAGTGAGGGAGCACCGTAAGTAACCGACATAATGTTTGGGTAAGCATGATTCGGGACAACATACAGGATGAGGGATATTGACACACAAACAGTCCTACTCAACTCTGACATACAATTTAAACAAAAATAAGCTGTTACATACAATTTTATTGTGGTGTAGGTATTGCATTTTTGTCATTTCTATGTAGGGGGATTTGGTATGATGTTCTGAACTTGTGGCAAATTTTTGTGCGTCTATGTCCTTCCATCCTGTATACGTTTGATGAAAAGCTGCACTACATAGCTTAATTTATGCCGACACGACACGAACATGGTTCATAGATGAAAGACGAACAGAGTTTGTCGATGATGAAAAAGCCGAATATGTGTGTGCCAAGTAATTGCTGCGATTCAGTTTTTTTACAACGAATACTGCCGAATGACGACCCAAACAAATGTGTAGCATCCATGAAAGACGTGAAGAAACCAAGCACAAGATGTATAAAAAAATCAATGACCTAGCACTGAACACAGGAACATCAAAAGTGCTGCACCAACAAAGATAATTGCTAAAAGCAAAAAACACAAAAATACTCACATCATAAGTCCCCGCCCACACAATCAGCAAACTCTTCCTGAACCAGACTCCCTTAGGGTACAGATCCACAGTCCACTCCGTGAGCTTATCTTGAGGAGCCACGTCAGCTATCGAGGGTCTGGTAGAGAAGATGAACGTCCTGGTGTGGTAGCAGGGCAGGGAATGGAAGTTGTCGACGGCCAGGACGGAGCCCCAAGTGTCCTCGGTGTAGAGGCGCGGCGTGAAGAGCATGCGACCTGCTTCCGTTTGCTGCACTTCGGAGACGCGCTCGTATTGACCTGGTGAGAAGGTCGCTGGCTAAGGATCAATTCAGCATCGCCTCAAATCGTGCTGTTAGAGCACACACACTTATAAGCATCGTAAGTAACGGTATCGCCTGTCATCGGGATCAGCTAGTAAAACGAGGTGAAGCTATCCCGATGTTTTTTTTATTTAATGGCATTTTACATGTCTATGAAGCTGGCATCTGCTAAACCAGACCATCCTGTGGGTGCCTTGAGTATATGGCCTCCAGCCAGGGCAAAAACTTACAAACTAACGACTAGAAGCTCGCGGCTCCCCCTGTGAGGTACGAGCCTCGGCTTAGGACGTCGCTGGGGGAGGACAGTAAAGGAATAATCAGCAGACTGGATCTGAATGATATCATTATTTAGGGGCTGATTTAATATTACAGGCTCAGCATTGTGGGCTGGCAAGGGTCAAGAACAGGGACGTCGCGACGGGCTTCGTCGGCGAGGCCGGAAAGCGGTTTATGTATTTTTTCTAATTGTACTGGTTTCCGCAGTGCTTATTATACGTGTGCGCTTCACTCCCCGCCTAAACATAAGTTCTATTTCACCGAATAAAAAATACAAGCTTATTCAGATAACCACACACCAGATGCTTTGGTACTTTACAAATGCACTTGCACTTTCAGCACTGAAAGATAAGAATAGAATCCCAGATACATCATCCACAACCAGACCTCGCTCACTGCAAGGCCTCTCAGTCTCAGGGGGGGGAGTCTGTCTTATTCAGGAAAAACTGCAGCTACCTGACTGATAGCTCATGGCGATGGCCATCCGCTCCATGAAGAAGTCCTTATGTTCCTGTGTGAGTGGACACAGCAGGAGCTTCGCCAGCTGGTTCGGACACATCATCGGGAATCTGTTGATGGAACACGATATTGTTAGTTAGCCGGGGAACGGTGTAAGTGTGCGTCCACACTGACGCGCGGTGACTAGGGCGTGTGGCCGGCGCGACGGTGGAGGCATCCTGTGGACACTGTGACGAGCGAATAGCCATGGACGAAGATTTGTTATTTTTATTAGATAGTCAGATTATGTGATTTTTTAATTTATATGAGAACTGATACCCCTGGCACCCGCGCATTAGGTCGGTTGCGGACTAGGCCCGTAGTGTGGCCATAACCTGTGGATAGGAACGTTAGAAAACTGCGCGCGCTAAGTCGCTCATGCCCGTCGCGCGTCGCGCTCGCCTTGGTCACTTCAGTGTGGCCACAAGCGGCGGTTTCATATGTTCGATAATTCGCAACCACCGCCGCCACCGCGCTAGGCCTGCATAGTGTGGACGCACACTTAGAGAAATGCAGGTGCTAAAGGGAAAACCGCCAGGGTAGCACGCGAAATTCAAATTTTCTTAGGTTACGACTCGCGACCGTAACACGTTACATATGTTACAGAATTATAATCATCAATACAACCAATTAAGTTCATTTAATCCAGTTGATGACCATTTCACGAATCATATTATAATACCAGTACCATTATTTTACTAGGAGCGACCAACGGCTTAACGAGGCACGTGTCTTCTACAGTATTCAGCTTAATTTTAGAACTTACAGTTTTGGAAAAAGTTCTAGTTTAGAGAGCGTAATTTCTACTTCTAATTTAGTTTGTAAGCCCTGGCCCGGGCTTAAATTCATTAGACGCCACCACAGGATGGGCCGATTAAGCAGTAAGCAACCTTAGAGCTGGCCGGCCAGTGGACACGTCAAAAAAAACAGCTACCCACCAGTTTTTAATATATTGCCAAATTTAATCAAAGAAACATATAACACCTTCTATGAGATAATAGTAATATTGACCTGACATGTGAGAAGACGGCAGCGACGAGGGACTCCCAGTGCATCTTGAACTCGGCTTCAGTGAGGTCACTCGCCGTCAGACGCTCGCGTTGTTTGTTCAGCCACCGTACCACGAACCTGAGGGAAAAATTGTGTGCTTAGAAATATGGCAGTTTATTTAGGAAGCTGAACGGCCTTGATACCAAGATTTCAGTCGAATCGCTTCTAGGGAGTGGCACAACCCTGATTCGGAGAAACATTTATAAAATATTTTTTTCGGCTGATCTTCTGCTGACTCCGCAGACGTGATGGGTATTAAAATCTAAACATGATTGACACATACTGATATTTTATTGTGTAGAGTTCCTTAGCCTCCCTAAAATAGGAGGATCCTCTGACCTGAGCGGTGTTGAAAATTTTAAATCTTAATCGCAAATAACATTAAAAGCGCGATTTACGATTTGTTCAAAAAAACAAAAACCAAACGAATTTCGCTAAATAATTTAATGTGAGCTTGTTTAAACGCACCTATACACACTCATCTCGTTGTGCAGCACGAGGTCACTCTGCTGCAGCAGCTGCACCAGCGTCTCTCCCTCCAGCTCACTGAGGTCACTGTCCGACCACACCCACTCCAGGTTCCACTTCACGAAGTTCTGGCATTCCTGCCAAGTTCAAGTGGGAGTCAGTGTCATCATAGAATAGAATAGAATATGCTTTATTATGTACAGGCGTCAGCACACCGAGCTACAACAATCTGTCTTTCTTTAACAGATTTTCAACCTTATTGTTAAAGAATTAGGTTCAAGGTTGATTGGAAAAAATTGACAGTTTCGGGAAGCTTGACCTGCTAGCGTCAAGTAACATTCATGAAAGAAAACATGATCGGCTGATCGCTAAAAGATTTTCAAGCAACCTTTGTATAGATTACAGGAAGAAGGATCATCTGCCCTTTTCCAACGTATGTTGGAGTTGGCTTTCAGTTAACCATGGGGGGTCAATACATCAGTGATAGATTCTCTGTAACCCTTAGGCTGGAACTCCATCGAAGTGGAAACGAGCGGAGCTGACGGGAGATGTGCAAGATTCGACCAATCACAGGAGAGACGGGAGACCCGATGTAGATTTCGATCAATGTGATTGGTCGGTTTGCACACCTCCGTTCCGCTCGTCTCCGTTTTGGTGGGGAGTAATTTTACTGTGAGTAATTTACATTCTCTTTGGTGCGTATGCGTATATAAATTCGCGTTGCGTTATTGTATCGTTCATATTTGAGATATTCATATCAATTCACAGTTATCTATCAAGAAAATAAGTCGCAATGTAAAGTGGCTTATTTTTATCAGTCAGATGATATTTTGAGAACTATGTCAACAATATACAAGGTGTTGTTTTGCATCCTCGTCAAAATTCAGGAGGTTGTCACATAAGACATAAATAGTCAATTAAAATTACGGTACCTAGTTAATTGTTAATAAACGCTTATTTTTTTGGTTGTTTATGTTTGTCAGTATTTCAGAATAACGCCCTAAACGTGGTTTAGGAAATAAAAAGATGTCCAATAAACGATTGAGATTGTTTGTATTTGTGGAAGCGCGGTTATAAGGCGAGAATCAGACAGCCCGCGTTTAAAACACAGGTGGTTCACACTTACTGATTTCCGTAAATAAGAAAAACAAATTACCTACCCATTTTATTATTGATTGGGGACGAGAATCATTAGCATAGTTACCTCCTTGAATTTGACGAGGATGCAAAACAACACCTTGTATAGCTCCATTCTCACTTGTTTGTAGTGTTTTGAGAATATGGTATGGGATTCCGTTGGATGCGGAAAGTAAAGAACGTCTAGACTAACTAACACTCAGCCAGCAATATTTTTTTAAGGCTGGATTTACATAAATATGCTACTGAAAAAACTTTCCTGTTCATAGTTGTAGACATAGGAACTCTTTGAAAGTAATTGCTACTTGTCAAACCTGTTGTTGTTGTGGGCATATAGTTAAAAAAAATAAAAAAAAATAACAAAAACTCCTAATTCTAATTTTAATATCTCGATTTTAAGAAACATTTGTTCTTTTTCTAAAAATCATACATTTCTTTGTTATGTTTTAACTCTTCTATAAGTGTATGTTTTTTTTAGTTTCCTTTCTTCTAGTTCTTCTTCAATTAGCTGTCTTTGCAAATTAACTATTTGCAATGTGTTGTTCTTCTGCTAACTGTTGTAGTGTACTTATTGTCTTCTGTTTCACCTTAAAAATTATATTATAAACAGCATAATATGATGAAAATATGTAACAAATCTAATAATTTACCGTAGCTTTTTTGAAAGAGCGCCAAATTTTCAGCAATGCTACATCCCAAGTAACAAATTTTGGTTCTATAAAAGTCCTGAGAACGTTTTAGGACGTGCTAACTAGTGTTCATGATTAGTACTATAATGATATTGTAAACGTTCTAAGAACCCCAAAAAGGCCCCAGTTTTATCATTGATTTATTCTATAATCATTACATAAAGGCTCTCACGGCGATAAATCAGCTCTAAAAAAGAGGTGTTTGCAACGTGAAAGTCACAAATTTGCACTATAAAAGTAACCAAAACATGCTTATTCCGCTATTTTGCACCGTAAATGATTCCAGTGATCTTTTTTATCATAATTTTTCGCCAGTTCCCCAAGAAAACAAAATATATGAATATAAGTTATGCTTCATGTCATTTGCCATTTTTACTTAACGTAACATGTTATAATAGTGGTATACTACAAAACATTCAAACACCGTAACTCTGCCATAACTTGTACTTGCGAAAATAATTGTATGGGTAAAATCAGTATGCTGATTTCAAATTTGACAATGCTCCTCCTCCTAACTTTCGAATTTTAATTAAATTTAAATAAATAAAATAAGGATTTGTCCCGATTATGGCTGCTATAGTACACATTGGCTCCAGCCGTGCTGCTTATGTGATATCAGCAGCAGAAAACGGCAGCCATATTTTCTCCGAAAATGCTTTAGTCTCGTAACAGTAACACAAACTCACTTATAGAGCTATTTAGAATTTAAGTTATTTAGCAACTGCGCCACGAGTCGCTATGGTACTATTTAGTACAATAGATGAGTTTTCATGACTTTTTCAGAACTAGCCCCATTGCGATGTTGAGGGAGCTTTTAAAAACCTAAAAGGTTACCTAATGGTCTTTCTAGGTACTTTTATAGTGCAGATTGATCGCGTGATAGTGTTTTCGATACTAATACAATACTAGTACTGTAAAAGTTATTTTGACGCATTAATCGTGCAAAATAGATACATAAAAGTGTCAATAAGGTCGCCTATAGTACTAAATAGTAGCATAATCGCTTTTTTCATATCTATTACAGTGCAGCACTTTAATTATTCTTTTGTATGGTCCTATAAGCGTTCTAAGAACTAAATTATAGAACCTAGTTGCTCTTTAATCTTATAGAACCAAAACACTCTGTTAAAAAGCTTTATAGTACAAGCAGTCACAGTGGTTACCATTATAGGCCTACTATATCACTGTTTGGTGATAAAACGCCTTGGTTAAAGAGGCTTTTGCTACTTGGGATACTACTATAAATAAATCAAATCAGGAAATGCGGAATGGTCTATCTTACAGCCATAAATTACTTACCTAGTGGGTCTGCGTCAGAAAAGCTCTCATTCCTTTCAAAAGTTAACACAATCATTTCCTTAACTCTCCGTTCTAACGGTGTCAAGGGGCCCACACCACCAGAGCCAGTACTAAACGCTTCCGCACACATCAGGCGGCATTTCTTTCTAACATTTTTTTTCATAGATTCATACTTCAACTTTAGATGCTCGGCATCCTGATACACTGTACCATTTCTTTCTCTATTGGCCTCCACCTCAACAGCCTTCCAAGCTTGTTCCTTTTCGTCCAGGACACGGTATCTGATTTCTTATGTTGTATTATATTTTCGTTTTGTTTTCACTCTATCTATTGTGAATTCCATGTTGTTATTTTTTTCATGTATAAGCATTCTAACAGATTTTTTTTTCTAAAAAAAAACTCGTGAATTTCGGCAAATATTTTGCACGTGCAGCTGTCTGACATTTTAGGATAACAAGAACAGTCAAATGACAGCGTCGAGCTGCGCTTCTTTTCAGGAAATTTTAGTTTTGTTCATTTTAATTCACTTTAGGAAAGTAAACAGCGAAAACCAATCTTAAAATCAAAATCATACAATTTGCACGTAAAAAAATATAAAAGTATTGTGAGAAACACTTTTCAAGCAAAAAAATTTATCAGTGTAATCACGAAACTACACAGGAACCGCCAAAGACAACGCCGCTCCTACTTTCAGATAACTGACAGATAATATTAACTGTCAGTCTGTCTTATCAGACACTCAAATTGGGAGCTAAATACCAAACTTTATTTTACCTATTTTCCTAACCATCTGGAACTGGCATTTAGTGGTTAATTTTTCACATGTTGCCTTGAAGGTATCCTGAGTTGGGCTGCTAGTGGGCAAAGCATAGTATGAGTACCTAAGTATAAATGTTCTCATACTTTACGACAAAACCCGGTTTATCACTCCCCAAGGCCCCAAGGTTCTCAGTTCCGAAAAGAGGCCTCTTCTCCCAAATGGTACTTATATCATGATCAAAACCGGTAGGTACCTTGGCGACGTCGTTGTGACCACACGCCATGGTGTACTGCATCCAGGAGATGAGCTGCGCGCGCTTGGCAGCTTGTGCGATGTGCTGTGACATGTAGCTCAGGCACAGGGCGACTAGGTCCTGAGGAAATTCATAACCTTTATTAAGTTTAGAGAACTTAGGGTCATGAAATATGGACACGACCGACGTCGTCGCGTACATAAGGTGACACATCAAGCTATAGATTTACAATATAACGTGGCTTCGCTTTCTATATATTTGTAAACAGGTTGATTGGTCGTCGTACGTTCCAATGCAATGTCGTATCGTCGACATGCATCATAAACAATCGCGACACGACCTAGTGTCGTGAAAACTAAACGTGAAGGCTACATGCCTTGCACAAAAAAAAGGATTGTGGGGTTTAAGAAACCACGGTAAAAGTGAAACTTTTTTTCACACTATAGACATTTAACTAAAAATTTCTGGAATAATATTCCATTAAGGGTATAAAACGTATAAAAATAAAATAAAATAAAAATAAAAAACATCTTTATATGTACTGGCGAAAAATCGACCTATGCAAAACCAGTTTATACAGATCTATCATTGTACGGGAAATCTATACAAAGCGAGGTCATGTTATACTGGAAATGTATAGCTTGATGTGTGACGTCATATCCTTTGTATGCTTCATATCCCTAAGTTGTAAACAGTAGGATGAAATATGGGTGTAAGTACAACTTTCGACAGTTCAATAAAAGAGGTCTCCTAAGATGTGATCAACCAAAAATATTTGTGCTATTTTCAACATTTATAGGTATAAATATTGTTAAGTACCTATTTTATTTACCTTAACATTATACTTATCAGCAAGAGAAAGCACTGGTAACACTGTATGATGAGATATTCTAATCTGCCCAGTATAAAAATACCTGGAACAATGTAAAAAATTGTATGTAACTATTATGTACTAGCAAAAGGAAATACACCTAATACCTATGAAAGGTTAATTGGTTAATAACAATATGCTGGTGGATGAATACTGCTCCCGCTGGAAAGCCCGTGCCTGGACAGGCACCGCTTCGGGCTGATGATGGTTTTGTGACGGTGCTGAGGAGGAAGCGCCGTCAACGAACCAACAAGAACTGCTGCGGCAAGGCTCCATCGGAGCCCAACGTGCCTATTCGTGCCGCGAAGCCGAACACTCCGGTGTATACATCTCCCGCCTACACTACACCACCATGGTGGAGGACATCGTGGAGTGCGTCAGAAGACCAAGTATGTGACGAGAGTGCAGCTGCTTGAATGGCGCCACAACGTCAACTTTAAGGCGTTCGTGGTGCGAATACCAACTTGTTATCTGTACCTCGTGTTGGAAGAGGACTTTTGGCCGCAGGGAGTGGTGTTCCGTCGCTTCCGCGGGCAAGTGTCACATGAATGCACAGTGACATAGTGCGCAAGTATAGTGTTACTAATATACAAGGTGTTGTTTTGCAACCTCGTCAAATTCAAGGAGGTAACTATGCTAATTATTCTCTTCCCGAATCAATAATAAAATGGGTAGGTAATTTTTATTTTTTTATTTAATTACGGAAATCGGTAAGTATGAACCACCCGTGTTTTAGATGCGGCCCGTCTGAATTTCACCCTATGACCGCGCCTCCACACATACAAACAGTCTCAAACGTTTATTCGATAATTTCTTATTCCCTAAAGCACGTTAAGGGGGTTATTCTGAAATACTGACCAACTTAAACAACCAAAATAATCAGCGTTTATTAATAATTAACTAGGTACCGTAATTTTAATTAATTATTTATGTATTTTGGGACAACCTCCTGAATTTTGACGAGGTTGCAAAACAACACCTTGTATATAGTTTTAAGCTTTTATTTAATTTACTAACACAAATTATATTTTATCATATATATATGTTAGTCTGTAAGGTATCTAAGGGCCAAAGTTGCCTGAAAATAAATGTATGTTTTTGATAAATACCCTCCACCTTTTTTAGAAGTCGGTTAACAAACATGACATAGATAACAACAACAAAATAAAATCACGCTAGTAATCCCCGCAGGGTTAGGTAGAACAATTTAGCAGGTATGTTACTCTGTTGTCCATTTTAACGCACATAAAAGTAAGAATAATGATGGGTGTGTTTATAAATCATCCTGAGAATTTCATCTGACATTGCATACTTCTTATTTAATCTGTGCTTCTGCAGACTACTTACTTAAGGAAGTGTGGAAACACTGAGGCTGCAGTGGGGGTCTCTTGCAACACGATGCGACTCTCCCGCCATTCACTCCACTCACGGTTCATCAACATCACCTGGACATGACAACAAGTTCATCAATATACATAACATCACTCCTGTAATCCCTGAAGGGATAGGTAGAGATGTACCTAATAGCACACCCACATTTGCCAACTATTTTTAAGTACCATGTTAAAGGGGGCGAGAATTTTGCCATCATCTGGGCAGAATTCCAGACTCCATGGCTGCTACTAAGAAATTCCTGATGGAAAACTCCAATGACAATTTGCCTGACCCAGGAATCGAACCCAGATCCTTTCCACCAGCAGTCGCGATTGTGACCAATGAGGACAATACTTACTAGATAAACAAGGCAGTCCATTATACAGGGTTATTTGTAAAACACCGACAACCTCTCAGAACTATGTTACTAACATCATAATCAACAACTTTTGTTCTGACTTTTAAAAATTCATCATATCTTAGTTCATCAGATTTTCATACAAAAATAAAAATATTTAAATTGAATGCTCTAAATGTTACGAGGTCTATGTGAAGCAAAAGAAAGCGATAGTACAATAGCGGGAGCATAGACTTCATAACATTTAGAGTGTTTTTTTTACTGTGTAGGTATTGATCTACAGTTCTACACGGTCAAAATGTATAGAACAGCTCATTCTTCTTTATGGGGTTTAGGTTTCTGCACTTAATCCATTAAGTGGACCATTGCGCTGATTATTGTTTTTAATTATCAGTGAAACTTTTCTATGTGAGGTTTTCCGAAAGATGTACGGAATACATGGTAAACATTTGAGCTTCAATGTCCTTGCCACCCTGTATGTAACTAATAAAATAAGACAAACAGAAAGTTCAGTCCTACCTGAAACACTTCACTGCTAGCACACAATATCAGCCGATGAGCTGGGTAGCCATGACCTCCAACCTCCAAGATGAGGTCACTCATCAACTGCTCTGCATACAGTGTTGCTATCTTTAGCAGCACACTCTTCGAATTGTCCACCTTAAATAAAATTCCAGGTTATTTTCACATTGATTTTGCAGATGCTACAAAAATAGGGGTGAAGACTGGGTAAAGAAAACGAAATTATATTTTGTTATTCAGACAGGTAATACAAAAATATTAGACACGTATTTTTTGTTTTATCAAAATATCAAAAAATTACTTAGTTAAAACTCATTAAAGTTGGAGAGTGGGGGCTCACTACGTCACAAGTAGGTATAAAAATTACATACACGTGACGTCATGCGCCATTTCAACTCAATATATCTCCGTAATTTTATGACCACGTGAAAAAAGAAAAAATACGTGTCCAATACTTTTCAATAATCTACCAGACAGACAAATTTAAAAAAAATGTGATTGTCCCCTATTGTACTAATGAGTTCACTGACGGTCTGCCACTTTTCACCCCTATGCTCAAAGTTGCAAGGTTGAAAAGTTGTTGACTGTCAGTGTACTTGGCGGAGCATTAAATAATCAGCCTATATTGTTTGTGAAAGGAAATGGATCTATGGAGTGAAAAGGGCCTTATTGTTTAGGTACTGTCTAGACTAATTATTAAAGTTAATCCTCAATAAGTTGAAATATTTTACAAATTAATTTAGCAAGAATAGCAGCAGTGAGTATATTGGATGTTTTTCTTTAAATCCTAAAGAATTTTTGTAATGCTGAACTGTTTCTATAGCCTTTCTCTTTTTTTCAGATGGAAAATCATCAAATGATTCGTCCCACTCTGGGTGGAGCGGAAGGGAGTATCAGACTTGACTGACTAAAACCCATACATGTTCCTTCTTAGCCCTTTGTGTTCCAGGTCCATATTATCTCTTTTGAACAGTCCTGCAGCCCTGGCAGGCTGTTTCTATAAGCCTTAAGGGTTATTTGTGAGTAACCAAGACTATTTTATGAGATTGAATGTGCTGAAATTATTATTCTTGTTGGTTAAATTATTATTTTTGTTTGTTGGCTGCATGGCATTCCACATAAAAACCATGACGTTGATGATGTTGACAAAGTAATGCACAAATATAAACTTAACTTGGCAGTTGTTGCAGCCAATTCAGCATTTCATTTTATTAGTTCTTGGTTTAGAGCCTTGTTGTGTGAACATTATAATAATAAAAAAAGACTGTCGATGAACAGTGAAACTTTTCAGTGTATTCGGGCTTCTAAAGCATCTTAAATGTCCTATTATACTTAATAGTGAATGTTAAAGCCTATTGTGAATGTAAACGAACTTCAAATGTTCATACATAAATATACTACTAAAAGGACATACTATAAGTCGGCAAAAGGCTCAGATCTAAGCAGCATTTAAATGCAAACATTCCTTTAAAATTAAATCTTTGAACAAAGGAGTTTTTTAGGTCAAGCAGCTTTTGGGAAATTTTACTGGGAAACTATAAGATCTGGTTTTAATAAGACATAGTGATAAAAGTAAACACTAGAAAATACGTAAATAAAACCAATAAGAATCTACCTCAAGATCTTCATTCGCTTCAGATCCGTCCCCTTTTTTATCAGACGAGGACGATACTTGACGGTCCACCGTCAAGAAATCCATGATGATTTTCTTATATCTCCGACATTGAAATAAAATCACAGGCACATATTGGTTTATTTGAAATTCAATTTAACTTTTCACAGCAAGAGAAATTTTTCGACTTCATCAATAAAAGCACTTTTTATTTACCCGTATATGACGTAACTTAATATCAAATATGTCAATCGTGATAGACACTTGACAGATTGACAGATATTTTTTCGTTTGTGGCCCACAAAATCATTTCATGTAATGTTCATCTCAGCTCCCTG
Source organism: Cerastis leucographa (assembly GCA_963082945.1). NCBI lineage: Eukaryota > Metazoa > Arthropoda > Insecta > Lepidoptera > Noctuidae > Cerastis > Cerastis leucographa. The sequence continues at coordinate 20,486,095 of OY720382.1, forward strand.
CCTCTTTCAAGTTGTAAAATGCAAAAAAAAAGCAATGTTGTTCCTTAGTGATATATGATTTCCGGCGTTGCTGTAAATACACCAATAACAGAACCTGTAAATTACACCATATTGTAATCGAAACCTAGTGACATGACCTAGTGAAAACCAAGATTTAATAATGTGAATTGAAACGTTCATGTCAATTTCTGCTTGTGACATATAATTTTTTACAAGCGTTCCATGACCACAACCTACTATGAGTTGCATTATCTACTATTTCTATCACGTCTTTCCAATACGAAAAGAAAAAGATAGTCCGATACTGGCAAGTCGCTGCGAATGTTTTGTGTTACCGTAAATGTTCAACTGGTTTCCAATTTCCGTGTTTACTCAATATTATCGGTAAATTACTGTAGAAATACTGAAACAGGAGTGCAGTGACTGGATTTGTATCTTAATGAGTGGTATAATGGGTCTTAAAAAGAAGAAAAACATCATAATCCTAACTCTGTTTATGGTGATATGTTTCATACTCTATCAGCTGTACTTTTTCTTGGCTATAACGTCGGAAGCCGGCAATAATAGCAGAGTCGCACCAGTGTTGGATCTGGAACTGGATCATGCGAAAGTGGAAGCCTACACTCACCTGCGTTCTGAAGCTGATAAGTTTATAAACATGAATGGAATAATTCATGGTGTATTGTTCTCTCATATGTCAAAATACAGACCAAATAATCAGAACGAATTCACTTGTTTACAATCAGACCAAAGAATACCTTTCGAGCAGGTGAATGATGAGTACTGTGATTGTGATGATGGGACTGACGAACCCAGCACAAGTGCGTGTGTGGATGGGACATTTTACTGTGAGACTCAGTACAGGGCTAGGTTGGTGACCGTCAACAAGATACCATCAAGTCAAGTAAATGATGGTATCTGTGATTGTTGTGATGGTTCAGATGAATGGAAGAATGACCCAGCCTTTAAACTATTGTCTCAAAGTTCATCAAAGTTTTATAGATATTATGTAACTAAATGCCCTTACAATTGTTAATAGAATTTTTATTAAATTTATGGTTGTAATAAAAAAACAAATGTAAAAGTGTTGATAAGAAGTCTAGAGAATTCTAGAAGATGGAAAAAACACTGATTCTTCATCTAAATAAATCTTGTAAGAAGAATGTGAGAATGGCTTGTATTTAATTTTATTCAGGTGTAAATAATATTACATTATCTGTATAATAAATACCATTTTAAAATAGATGTAGTCCCTTTACAATGCAAGATAACATACATAATGCTTAAAATTGATCAGTCTAGCGTTTAAATTGAAATGTATAATGTCAGGTACTTACATTATCAGTAAACCTAACTTCTAAAGACTGAAACCTTTATAGTAAATGAATTGTAAATATGAATCTTTGTTATATTATTAATGCCGTTTCATTTTTTACCTCAAGACTATGGGGTTGCAGACCTTTAGTTAGTAAGACTTTTCATAAGAAGAGCTGTAGGAGGAGCTCATGACTAAGTATTAACAGCCGCTAGGGCACTAGGGTCAGTCTTTAGGTTAAGGTCTGCTTGCCTACAGGGTCATCCATAAATTACGTCACACGAATTTCATGATTTTTTGCCCTGCCCCTTGTTCTTGTCACAGCTGGTCACATTTGTGAGACTCCCCCCTCCCTAGTGTGACGTCACATATTTTGCAAAATTTATTTATTTTTATTTACTTTTTTATCTTACACACACTATTTACATTTAGATATTATTGAATGAAAACAGCGGTTCCGACATCAGTTTTATTTCCATTTAAATATTTTTTTAATAAAATTATATATCTGTGTAAATATAAGATACCAATTGTTTTGTCGAGCACTCGACAAAAGCAGCAGCAAGCACCTCTACTAGTGTTACGCCGTACCCGCCAACCGCCTAGGCGCCCTTTGATAAATGCCGCCAAACGCATATAGTATAGTTGTATTATAATGTCATCTTATCTTATTAACTTATTCATCATCATCATCATCATATCAGCCGTAGGACGTCCACTGCTGGACATAGGCCTCCCCCATGGATTTCCAACAGGACCGTTTGGAAGTGGCCTGCGCCCAGCGTCTTCCGGCTACTTGACTAGGTCAATTAACTTATTAATATAGGTATATAAATTACGTGTCACGTTGTTTGTCCGCGATGGACTCATAAACTACTTAACCGATTTTAGTCAAATTTGTACACCGTGTGCAGTTTGATCCAACTTGAAAGATAGGATAGCTTACTTCTCAATTTATAGTCGCAATATTATTTTATTGTAAATTATTTGTTTATTATTTGACGGTCACAATTATCTGTTAGCTCCAAACGATTCTAACAGATGGCGGTATCTGTTGACTGGATTGAGTAAGTACCTACCTATTCATTATGGCGCTGTGTTAAAAGTAAAAACGTTTCATATCTATCTATCCATACTAATATTATAACAATCATCAATCAACCAAGGGAAGGACATAGGTTATATATTACCACGCTACGTCCAATAGGAGCGGAGCAGCAATAAAAAATGTTGCGGAAACGGGGAAAATGTGACGCAGACGAAGTTGCGCGGGACAGCTAGTCCATACTAATATTATAAATGCGAATGTCACTCTGTTTGTTTGTTTGTTACCTTTTCACGACTAAACAGCTGATCAGATCTTAATGAAATTTGGCAAGAAGATAGATTTCAACCTGGGGAAGGACATAGGCTATATATCATTACGCTACGACCAATAGGAACGGAGCAGTGATGAAAAAATGTTGCGAAAACGGGGAAAATGTGACGCAGATGAAGTTGCGCGGGACAGCTACTACTTGTATATGTTTTTAAGGTTTTCGTAATTTAATAGTTTAAAGTTCGTGTTTTAACACTTAGATTTTAATAGATTTTGAAATGTGACGTCACTAAATTAAGGACCCCTCCCACCCCCTTGTCACACAATGTCACACTTAGTCGACCCCCTCCCTCCTCCTTGACGTGTGACGTAATTTATGGATGGCCCCTACTAGGTTGTGGAGGTCATATAGGCAGTCACTTCATGTAAAGTACTGGTATTCAGCTGCATGCGGTGAGACTGGAAACCGACCACAACATAGTTGGGAATAGGCTAGGTAGAAGATAAGAACTCAAGGAAAAAATTACTAATAGTAATGCCTTATTCTAGGTAGCCATAGCCCTAAGTTTAGAGACAGTCCCTAAGCAGAGTCAGTAGAAACCTGAATACTTATGTTTTATGAATGTTCTGTAATGTTAACAGCATACTGGTATTAACGTAAAAAATCACTACCTTTACTAAAATAGTATAGTACCTTCTGGTTACTTCTTATAGAAGTGGGTCATGAGTCACGACCCACTTCTATCATGACCAGAGTAGGGATGGTGAAATAACAGTTTTGTGGGGCTTAGTTTTTAAATGAAAGTTTGTATAAAAATTGTTTGATAAATAAATAAATAATATGTAGTTCTAATTTATTTCACCTGTTCATTGCTGAGTGTAAAGAAACGGAGATGACACAGACAATAGATATTAGATAATAAAACCGAAAAAGTTGAAGAATTCCCGAAAATTATTGAATTGCTCTTATTTTAAAGGCATCTGTTTTTTAATACGTAAGATAATAATATTTTTCTAAATCATTTAAATTAATAGGTTTTTTTTTTTTTTTTTTTTTCTTCCATTTTGGCTTCGCACGGTTTGTGCATTCAGCCAATGTCACGTCAGGGTTTTATATTTTATAAAAAACAAAGGTAGGGAAACCAAAATATAAAAATATTAATATGAACGGAATTTAGGAAAGGATATATAGGATCAGTTTATTTTAATGGTGATGATAACATGTAAATAATGAGCAAATTACAATGGCGAAAATTACAGCTTAATATTATTTAAGGTGATGAATGAGACTATACATTTATACACAGGAAAGCTATTTGTACAAAGTAAGGAAAGTATTGAGGTAGGAAAAGGTGTTAGAGGTTGATTATTCTCTATGGTTTTTGTATTGTCAAAATATAAAGAAAAAGAAGCACTTAAAATAATAGAATTATATTAGCTGTCAAAAAGGAGAAATATATGGTTTTAATTTCACGGATTTAAATTCCTCACAACATGGTAGCAGAGGTCCGTGGTTCTTTTTAAAATCGATATTACAAAATACGATAACAGTGTTTATTAGTGAATATGGCAACCAAACCAGATATCACGAGATTTAACATTGGGAACCTAGATGGCACCAACTGGTTGATATGGAAGTATAAAATATCTATGTTACTGAAGGGAATCCCAAAAGCCCTAGATCTATTAGAAGGTAGATATGAAAAAGCTTTATGTACAGATGACAAAACTGCTTCAGAAAAGTTTCAAGAACTAGATAGTACGGTTCTTATAATTCTTACGAGCAATATGAAAGATGAAATTGTTCAAAGAATAATGCGTTTCGAGTCTTCTAAAGAAGTATGGGATGAACTAAAAAGGTTGTTTGATGGAGATGGTGACGATTTAGTATATGACAATTGCCTAAAGTTCTTTGAGTACAAGAAGCAACTGGATGACAATATGGCTATACATCTTTCAAAGCTGAAGAATATTTGGTTCAAACTAAACAAAGAAATTACGAAGCTTGAAGGAAACAATGAGTTACCAGAGGTACTATTGATATGTAAGATTTTAGATACTTTACCAGAGGAATACCTTACTTTCAAATCTAGTTGGCTACTTATGAGTAAAAAGGAGAGGACTATAGAGAGACTAACCTCACAACTCTGTGCCTTTGAAAGAAACATAGATACACAGGCTTCTATGTCTACAAGTGTGAGTAACCAAGCTCTTACAGTTAAAGCTTTTCAGAAGAAAGTAAACAAGGCTTACAATAAAAAGATAAAGTGCAATTACTGTGGTCAAGATGGACACAAGGTAAGAAAATGCTCTAAGTGGTTGAGTGATGGTCGACCTCCCAAGCCAAACACAAATACAAATAATGTGAATAGTACAGTCCTAATGAACGTTGACAGATGCTTATACCCTGACAAAGATAATTGGTATCTGGACAGTGGAGCTACAAGCCACGTCACATTCAGGAGAGATTTATTCCATACGTTTGAAGTTTTTGGTTCACAGCATACGGTAATGACAGCGAATGGCGAGAAAGTAGATGCCACTGGTAAAGGTGACATAAAACTTGAAGCTACGGTTGGCGATCATAAAGAAATGATAACCTTATGCGATGTGTGGTGTGTGCCAACACTGCAGAAAAATTTATTCTCATTATTAGCAGCGCAAGATAGATTACCGCAAAGTTTATTTGAATCTGACCCCGAGTTCTGTAGATTGAAATCTAAAGGTCAAGTCAAAGTTACAGGCATTCGAAAGAAAAGAGGAGGGCTGTTTAAACTTAATGTGAAGAATGTAATGCCACCAATTCTAGTCGAAATTAATGCACTGATACGCCAAGATGTATTACAGATTTATCATGAAAGACTTGTACATCAAAGCAAAACGCATGTGAAGAAGTTAATTGAAAGGGAACTGAAGATTAAGGTACCGAATAATACACATGAATGTTGCGAAGGTTGTAGCTTTGGAAAAATGAAAAGGCGACCTTTTGGAACCAGAGACAGAGCAAAGATACCTGGCGAGATGATACATTCAGACGTGTGTGGACCTTTTCCATTTTCATACAAAAGATATCAATATTTCGTTCTATTTAAAGACGATTTCAGCAAATACCGTTATGTATACTTCATGAAACAGAAGTCTGAAGTCCATTTAAAGCTTCAACTGATGCTAGAAGAAAGCAAAGTAGTTGGTCATGTAGTAAAAGAACTATTAAGCGACAATGGTGGAGAGTTTGACAACGAGAAAACTCGAACAATACTACAAAGATATGGCATCAAGCATAGATTGGTTATGCCATATACGCCACAGCAAAATGGTTGTAGTGAAAGGGAGAATAGAACGCTTGTCGAAGCCGCTCGTGCCATGATGTACGCGCACGAAGAGTTGCCTATTGCCTGTTGGGCAGAACTTATAAATACCGCAGCGTATGTGCTAAATCGTACAGGACACACTCCTATTGATGGTAAATCACCATACGAATTATGGTTTAACAAGAAACCAAAGATAAGTCATTTAAGAATCATTGGAAGTCCTTGTTATGCCCATGTACCCAAGCAAAAGCGTACGAAATTGGACAAGAAAGCAAAAAAATGTTTATTGATCGGTTATGATAATGATGACGGGTATCGTCTTCTGGATGGAAATTCACTGGTACGATCAAGAGACGTAGTATTTCAAGAGTCAGCAGTCTGCAGATCTGACATGAAATTGAATATTGGATCTAAATCTGCTGAGGAAAACTCTGAGATGGAAATAAGTCTACGATTACCAACGAATCTTTCTGCAAGGGAGGAGAATAATAGAACGATTCATGATGTAAGGGAGGAAGCAAATGAAAGTACAGATACATTTCAAGAGTGTATACCTCCTGAATCGTTTGAAGATACACCTAACACAGAGATAAATAACGGAATCCCAGAATTATCTTCGGAAACTCAAGATGAGCATGATGAAACTGATGATGTGGACAACGATTTATCAGAGCAAACATTACCAGAACGCTTGGAAGCGATAAACGATGAGATTTTGCCAGATAGAGAAATAGAGAATGAAGGACGAATAACTCTTCGAGACAGATCAAAGCTAAGACCTCCTGCAAGACTTGGTGACTACGTAATGATATCAGTAGATGATAAGACTGAAAATGATGAACCTACAACATATACTGACGTACTACAGAGTCAAGACAAGGAGCATTGGTTTAAAGCAATGAAAAGTGAAATTAAGTCCTTAGAAGAAAATAAAACCTGGTCTCTAGTTGATCTACCCAAGGATCGCAAAGCTATCTCGTGCAAATGGATCTATAAAATCAAAACGAACGCTGATGGTACAATCGACAAATACAAAGCAAGGCTTGTTGCTCGAGGTTTTTCCCAACAACCCGGAGTTGACTTTGACGAAACGTTTAGTCCTGTTGCAAAAATGACGACAATCAGATCGATCATAAGTGTTGCTGCAAACGAAGGTTTATCTCTTACTCAATTTGATGTCACAACTGCTTTTCTAAATGGGTCTATCGATGAAGAGATATACATGAAACAGCCAGAAGGTATCAATGACGGAACTAAACGAGTTTGCAAGTTAAAGAGAAGTCTATACGGACTTAAGCAAGCACCAAGATGTTGGAATAAGTGCATCGTGGATTACTTGAAGACCATAGGCTTTCAACAAAGTCAAAGTGATCCTTGCTTATTTATTCGAAAGCGATTGCAAAATAAAATCATTTTGGCATTATATGTCGATGACGGACTCGTAGCTGCAACAAAGCAGAAGGATGCAGATAAGTTTATGGCAGAACTTAAACGAAGGTTTAAGATAACCGTAAAGCCTGCAGACTACTATCTAGGTTTGCAACTACTATACAAAGATGATGGCTCCATAAGTATAACGCAGAAACATTACACTGAAAAGGTTTTAGCTAGGTTTGGGATGAACAGCTGTAAATCAGTAACTACACCTATTATCAGAGATTCGGAACTACGACAGTCTGAAAGAGAGGGCATAGACGAGAAGTCATACCCTTATAGGCAAGCTGTTGGTGCCTTAGCGTACCTCATGGTAGGAACACGACCTGATATTGCCTACGCTGTTGGTGTCGTTTCCAGAAGCCTAAAAAATCCTTCAAAAGAAGATGTATTAAAGGTAAAGCGAATAATGCGCTATCTACAAGGGACATCAAGCTATGGAATAACGTACAAAAAGGATTGCAAGTCCGGAATATTAGAAAGTTTTAGTGACTCCGATCATGCAGGAGACGTCAAGGACGGTCGCTCGACTAGTGGCATCCTTTGTTTATACGCTGGCGGACCTATCTCCTGGGCAAGTCGTAAACAGTCATCGGTTGCTATTTCCTCGACTGAAGCTGAAATAGTTGCAGCCAGCGAAACAGCACGAGAAATAGTATGGCTGCAAAGACTATTTGATGAAATTTCTGCTCTGAAGGATGTTCCCATACTGCAAATTGACAATGACGCCGCTGTGAAGTTGGCTCAAAATCCTGAACTGCATAGAAGAACAAAGCACATTGCAATCAGACACTTCTATGTGAGAGAACTAGTTGCAGATGGAAGACTTAAGGTTCAGCACGTTGGTACACAACTTCAAAGTGCTGATTTCTTAACAAAGGCTCTTAGCAGGCCATCTATGATAACAATATTGAACCGAATTGGTTTACATTGTTTGTTAAATTAGTATTTTTTTTTTATAATAGACTGTACAAAAGGGAGGATGTTAGAGGTTGATTATTCTCTATGGTTTTTGTATTGTCAAAATATAAAGAAAAAGAAGCACTTAAAATAATAGAATTATATTAGCTGTCAAAAAGGAGAAATATATGGTTTTAATTTCACGGATTTAAATTCCTCACAACAAAAGGAATACGAAGGGACAAGAGGTTACAGAGAAAGGAAGAACGGTCATGTAAAGGACAGGAGAAAAATATGTGATTTAGGTCACCAACGTCTGTGCCACACGAGCAATTGGGGTCGTCGATGATATGAAGTTTGGCAAGATGGACTGGAGAGCAAACATGGCCCAGTCTCAACCGTATTAAAATGGAGGTCTCCGCCTTATTAAACCTTGCCTTGCCAAACCATGGCTTTTCCGGAATCTCGGGTTGAATAAAAGAAAAGTAACGGCCCTTGGATTTGCTGCTGATATCCCAAGCTACCTTCCAAGTATCACGAAGAAAATTCTTTGGCAACGTCTCGAGGTCATAGCTAAAGTTCTTATAAGGAACTAAGTCCCCACATTGCACCGCATCACCAGCGAGTGCATCAGCTACAACATTGCCATGGATTCCTGAATGGCCCGGAATCCAGGCAAATTGCAGTGTGTTACCCTCAGAGATGGTTCTGGACGCTAATTCTCTTATTGCATAAATTAGAGGAGACTGCACTTTATGTTCGAAAGGATATTTACTTATGGCTAGAAGAGCACTCTGTGAATCAGTAAAAATTAAACATTTTTTTAATTTAAAAACACGTGCATATTCTAAAGCTTTTAGAATACCAAAACATTCACCCGTGAAAACAGAAGTCTCCGGAGGTAGTTTAATTTTTTGAACGATGTTGTATTGAGTATGGTAGGTACCAATCCCAACACAACCCGTCGGAGAACGCTTGGCAGCATCCGTAAAAATATGGTGGAAGTCCGAATGATCAAACAGAAATATATTAAAACTTAAATGACAATCGGGCTCTGATTTATTTACACAATTATATACAATATTGGGATTGAACAGTAAACTCTCATAACTATTGTTAAATAGGGGCAATTTATTTGAACGGTGAATAGGCGAAGAAAGCGAGAGGAATTTTTTATAGCTTTCAACCAAACAAGGAGCGCGTTTATGGGACCAGTAAACTGAAGATTCAATTTGTAACATTAAAGATTCCAGTTTAGGGATGAGAGGGTGATTTGAGAACTGAAGAATCCGGAATAAATATTTGTCAGACAGGAATTGTCTTCTAAGGCTTAAAGGAGCTTCCCCGCATTCGATTTGCAGTGCATTGATAGGACTAGATTTCATGGCACCCGAAATAATGCGTAATGCTTTTGACTGGATCAGATCCAATTTTTTGAAAGCCATAACACTACCAGGTTCTAAAACGAATAATCCATAGTCCAGAGTGCTTCTGATGATTGCGTTGTAAATAAGTTTCAATGAAAAAGGATGTGCACCCCACCACACACCTGAGAGGCATCTGAGCATGTTTAAGTGATTTTCACATTTATTAACAATATAGTCGCAATGAGGAACACAGCTTAATTTAGAGTCAAATATTACACCTAGATATTTGAATTTATCTTTAACTGGAATAAGTGATCCCTTGTAGAATATGTTAACTAAGGGAATATTTCTCTTTCGGGTGAATAAAACTGCCGCGCTTTTAGACGTGGATATATCCAAACCGTTAAGATGTAACCATGACTCCAAATTAGATAAAGCGGAATTGATAGCCTGACTAGCCTGTTCGATGGATTGGCTTGAAGAATATAGCAACAAATCGTCGGCATATTGAAGAACCGTAACATGGTCAGATAAGGACAAGTCTAAATCAAAAGTGTAAATATTGTATAGAAGGGGACTGAGCACAGAACCCTGTGGTAGGCCCTTCCACACAAGGTAAGATACCTCTTGATCACCAATTAGCATACTAATAGAGCGTTCAGTCAGGATATTAATAATAAAATTTGTCAAATTCAATGGAACCCCTAGGGCTCTTAATTTATTTTGTAAAACTGATAATATAACATTATCATAAGCTGAATTAATGTCAAGGAAAACCGCGACAGTAGATTGATTATTAGAAAAAGAAATCCGAATATCCGATGTTAAAATGCCTAAACAGTCACTGGTACTCCTACCTTTTCTAAAGCCATATTGTGATTCTGCCAAAAGGCCCTTACTTTCAACAAACCATTCTAGACGATTTTTAATTAAGTGTTCAGCTAATTTCATCAGAACTGAAGACAAAACTATGGGACGGTATGAAGAAGCGTCAGATGGGATTCTATTTGGTTTAAGGAATGGCAACACCATTTGACGTTTCCATTCAACAGGGATGTTTCCAGTGATCATAATAGAATTGATAAGGTGTAAATAATAACCGAGGACGTCTTCATTTAAATTAGCAAAAAAGGAATATGGGATGCCATCACTGCCTGGTGCAGAATCCTTAGTTTTATGAATAACACCTTTTAATTCAGTAAGAGTAAATGGGCCATCTAGAGTCGTATGGGTGTCTTGGTTATGTGACCCGTTGGTTAACCTTTTGACCGCCACGTCAAAAAAGAAAAAGCGTGCCCTCAGCGCCAAGCTCCGAATTCATAATTTAATACCTACAAAATAATAGTGAGGGCGAAATTATATCGATAAAGCTCATAGAAACCTGACAACATTTTTTTACATGGGTTTTAATTTCAATAAAGATTATTATACCATCCTTGTGTTGAGTTTTATTTCATCGCGCTTTGTACTTTATGACATAAATGTAATAATCTGTGTCACAGTTACGGCGTTTATTCCACAAATAGAAACAACAATCGATAAAACCAAGTCAATAGTATTACAGCACTATTGTCCATCATGACGTAATTTTTTGTCACCCTAAGACGACAGTGGCGCAGTTGGCACGTATTTCTTGAAATTGCTCGCTTCTTCTCTAGAGGTGCGACACCGATACTTATTAATAATATCGAAATATTTTATTTTGTTCGTTTTGTACTTTTAACATTGTCAACTAATAAAATTTAAGTTTCTTTGGAAGAACAAGCAATATTAATGCTTTAGTATAACGCCAGTCACTGATGACATCAGTGCAGAAGTAAATACCGTTAACTGTGTTAGTGTTGTTTACTTTCGAATGTAGACAATTTACAACACTGTAATGAATAGGAAATAATGAGGAATAATGGTACCTACCTGGACAAAGTTTCTTAAGCGTCACAAACATGAAGTTCACAAAAGATAAAATAAAACATTTTATAAAAATCAGTTTTTTAATTAAAAAGTTGGGTGGTAGACATTGGTAGAACAATCACACCATTTTTAATACCTTCACACATTATACCGTTCAATATGTATAAGACAATCAACATAAGTTTAATTCAACAATTGTATATTGATTTATATCGATATACGTATGTATTTTTAGGTAGGATAGTATTAAAAAAAAAACCATTATAAACGTGTCAGTATCGACTCCTTGCAATATACTTAATAAGTCTTCACTACTCATATTATAGTTATCCATTATTAATCATGTATACAGTAAACAATAATAATAACAGCAAAAGAACTACTCTATTCAAAAATTTTCCTCGTTTGACGTCATGGGACTGACAATCATAGACGACTGTGGCGTTCCCGGCACAGCAAATACAGTGGGTGATAGGGATGGGCATTGCAGTCATTACAATCAATCGATAATCTATTAACACTCGACTTTTAAAGAGCGCATAGTTCAGTATTATAAAATTTTCTTGATTTCTCAAACATGAAAGTTCAATATCAAATGTTTTATTTGTTTAATAATGCAGAATTCAGAGTAAATCAAATATAACGTAGGTTGCCGTCGAGGTCGATATTCTTGTTATATTGACTGCTGCCTACATCACTACGTGTCCTGTTGAAGTGACTGTGGCTTTGAGGGCACGAACTTTTTAACTGGTTTTCTTTTTTGTCATCTTATGTTACTACAGATGAAATCTAATGAAAGCAGTTCACTTCAAATAAATGAAGAAGAGTCAAGGTAAATAATTAACAAGGGAAAAACACAAAACAATGCTGTTTAATGACATTTATTTACGTTTAAAATTCTGTCAACCATTCGCGACCGTGGCGTGCTGGGCACATTTTGGTTTGTCATCTACACACGACTGTGGCGGTCAAAAGGTTAATGACAATATTGGTAAGGGCAGGTTAGGGTTACCAGCCTCAGGGACCCAAGGCGGCGCTAAATTATCTAAAAATTCGCTGGCTAAAGAATTAGGTATAGGGGAAGGGTTCTTATAAATTGATCTAAATCTACGGATATTACACCAGACAATCGTTGGGTGAGTGTTCGGTGAAATTGATAAGCAGAAGTTACGCCAAGATTCAAATTTTTTCTTCTTATAAAGTTTATAAGTTTCGTTAATTAGGTTAGTAACAGTTTTAAAATTAATATCAGACATTTCAAGGTTATAATTGTATTCCGCCTCTTTACGTTTGTTAACTATTTCTGTACACTCAGAATCCCACCATGGAGGCGAGGGAATTGTACTATTATTGTTATTTTTAACAGGAAAAACTACATCTGCAGTTTCAATTAACAATAGTGCTAAAGCTTCAGCACAGCTGTTTTCATTGCCATCAGAAATTACAGGCAAGGAGGAAAGCTTACTGTCAACAAGGCTTCTAAATTTGTCCCAGTCACTACTATTTCTACTTGGTAATTTATGTTTTAAGTTAGATCTCCTTGATGATGCCTTTGATTTGGAAAGAGGGTAAGAAATAACTATTGGGAAATGGTCACTACCATAAGTAGAGGTTAGAGTATGCCAAGTTAATGAAGAGGCTAAGTTTGGAGAACAGATAGAAAGGTCAATTGCACTTTGGTTTTGGTTGGGATCTGAACGGCGAGTAGCAGCTCCTGAGTTCAAGATGCATAAGTTATGAGAGTCTATTATATCTAGTAAATCTTCACCATGACAATTAGAAACAGAACAACCCCATGATTGATGATGGCAATTAAAGTCCCCCAATATTAAGAAAGGCTTTGGAAGAAAAGAAAAGAGATTATTCATCTCTTGAAGAATAGAAGAAGAAGGGTGAGGAATGTAAATAGAAACAAAACAAGTTTGGTGCACCTTAATAGCTACAATAGAAATTTCCTCACTATGAGGAGGTAATGAAACAATAGAGAAAGGAAAAGAGTTCTTGATAAGTATAGCTACACCACCATACCCATCAGATCTATCCTTCCTAATGGTTAAATAACCATTAATTTTAAAAATATGACTTGGTTTGAGCCAGGTCTCTGCTAAAGCAAAGACAAATGGCTCATATTTATTTAAAAGGTATATAACATCACTCTTTTTGTTTACTAGACTGCGGCAGTTCCACTGGATTATATTGGATGTGTTGTCCATTATGAATGGATTGAGGTATATTGAAAGTTGAGGCAACGTTGGACGGTGAGATGTTGAACTGAGAAAGAAGATTGTGTAATGCAGAGAGAAAATCATTTATAGAAAAGTTTACATCATTTTTATCATTATTTTGATTATTAGTAAAGGCACAACCATTAGATGGCTGGGGAATTTTAAAATCATTAATAATATCATTGTGGGCCTCTTTATTATAGCCTTGTATAGATTTGGGTGGGGAACGTGGTTTCAGGAAGACAGTCTTTTTATAACTAGTTGAAGCCTGCATTCTATTAGGTGAAGAGATTGATGGAGTATCTGCAAAGTTTTTAGAAGGAGAAGATAAAAGTGTGTCAGCATATGATTTAGTAACTGGGGGATATACTTTAGTTGCTTCAGCATAAGAAACTGAGCTATGTGCCATGTATGATTTAATCTGTTTTTGTCTAGAGAATTCAGGACAAGATTTATTAATAGCATAGTGAAAGCCAGAGCACAGACAGCAAGATGCATTTTCTACATCCCTTTCACAGCTATCTCCAGTATGGCCTTGACCACATTTATAGCAGCGAGGTTTAGATCTGCACTGAATTTTAGTGTGCCCAAAACGACAGCAATTGAAACATTGTATGGTAGGGAAAATATATAACTCTACAGGTAATGCATTATAGCACATAAAAATTCTTTTTGGTAAGACCTGCCCATCAAATGTAACAACTATGGATTGGGATGGTTTCCAAATGGTTGAACCATCAACAATGGTTTTAAAATTAAGACGTCTCACTTTCAAAATTGGACCGCAACCAATCGGTACTGTTATATTATCTATAACTTCCTCCGGAGACCATTCTGCAGGAACACCACGTACTAAACCCATCCTAGTAACGTTAAAAGTAGGTATAAAAGCTTTAAAATTGTATTTTTCTAGACTATTATGTGCAATAAAGGAATTTGCGTCCAGAAAACTAGAAAAAGATAACGAAATCCTATTGCGCCCGATTTTTTTGACGCTACCATTAATAATATTTTGGAAGGCGTTGTGTTTTAAAAACTTCCCAAATGTGATTGGGTGCAATGTCGTACCATCATCTGGTGAAGATACAATTTTTTGTACGTGTATTACAAAAGGCGCGCTGTCTGTTTTGTCGTAGGCTTTTCTACCAATCTGAGTGGGAATGACATTGGAAGGAGTGGGAATATCATTAGGCAATACATTATTAGGATGGATAGGTGTAGATTCCACAACTTGAGTTGAGTGTGAATCCACACAACCACAACCCGAGGACTCGGAACCGCCATGTTTACGGGTACGACGACGTTTATTGCAGTGCTTACAGACATGCATGCGACTTCTTTTTAAATTTCGAGCCGAAGACGACCCATCAGTGTCCATACCCGATTCATTATTGGATTGAACTGTGACAAAAACGCCTGCCGGGGGAACAAAGTCCCCCGGGTCGGGCGGATCTTTCATCCTTAAACCCTAAAAACTATAATTGAAGAGACTTACCACTACCGAAGAATGTACAAAACTAAATATTAACTCTAACTACTACTACTACTACTACCACTAATCTTATATATATGTGAGAACTTTTTCCAAATAAATATTATTAAAATCCAAAAAATACGCGACCGCCAAGTTGAAAGTTTCCCGCGCTTTTTTCAAATTAATAGGTTTATAATCTTTAAAAAAATGAAACATCTCTTTCTATTTGGTACAAACGAAAGAGATAGACCTATACACAGTCAATCTAGAAAATTCCAAAAACCACGCTTCGCCTTGTTGTATCTGTGGTGCGCAATTCATTATCATTTATCATTCAAAGATTGACCGGCGCGCGACTCATTCTCAGTTTCGAGAAAAAATAATCAATTTATATATAAAATTACTCTTAGCAACGTACGCGTTGCTGTTTTAATTAATTGTAACTAATATAATAAAGTAAAATCATCCGCCATGACGGTCGATGAAGGCGTAGATATCACAAAGACTGGTGACCGCGGTGTGTTGAAGAGGATCATCAAAGAGGGTACAGGGACTGATACTCCAAACGCTGGATGTCAGGTCACGGTGCACTACACAGGGACACTCCTGGACGGCTCCAAGTTTGACTCCAGCAGGGACAGGAAACAGCCATTCGAGTTCGATTTGGGCAAAGGTAATATTTTATTAAATTGAATTTGTTTTAAGTAGGAATTGTTTATTACCAAACTTGACCTCTTGAATAACTACCTTGATCGATTTATCTATAACTTAGATAATTGGTCGAGGCCGCATTACTAGGGACGCTTTAAAACGTGCTCATGTACAGTTCCAAATAAATTCCAAGCCATCTAATTTTGATATTTAATACAGCTGTACTGTAGTAGGTTCCAATTTTTCTAAGAAGATCTATCTTGAAGAATAAAAAAGGGCAGTGGGTCGTCAAGGAAAATGCATGTAAATATGTCGAAACACATTAAAATAAGACTTAACAGCTGATTCAATATTAGCATAGATGTTTCCAAAATTTAATGTTGAGTCATTGTAAATTCTGATGAAATCAAAAAATTCTAAAATGAAAAGGCATTTTTATATACCTTTTCATTTTCTCTTCTCAATCATCAATGCAGAAGTAAAACAGGAAATTAGAATGTGATTTTTTTAGTAGTAATTTTCTGTCAGCTGATTAAAACTGCACAGTAGTAACTCTTAAGTGGGGCTCTGTACGCTGGCCTAAGAATATTCATAGAATTAAGTCATTGTCTTTTCTTAGGCTCCGTAATCAAAGCATGGGACATTGGAGTGGCAACGATGAAGAAAGGGGAGGTGTGCGTCTTAACTTGTGCTCCGGAGTATGCTTATGGTGCTGCGGGCAGTCCGCCAAAGATCCCACCTAACTCCACACTGCAATTTGAGGTGAGTTTAAATTAGACCATGAATTTACCATGTTGATGCTCTATAAAACATAATTTTTGGTTTTGGATTAGACCAAACTGTGAATAAAAAAAGGAAAATGTATTATTATGTAACTATGTTACCTATACACACTTAAAATTGCACTCCTGTATGCCTTGAAAACTCCCAAGTGTGAGGTACCTGGGCATGCACCTGTATTGCTGTTTGACTTGGAACCAGCATATCAAAAACCTGACAGAAGAACTCAACGAACGGCATAGAATCCTCAACTGGATGTTGGGTCGAAATAGCAAGTTAATGATCGATAAAAAAATCCTGATACACATGTCCATATTAAAACCAACTTGGACATATGGCATTCAGCTCTAGGGCAGTGCAAGTAATCCAAACATCACAATATTGCAAATAATGCAAAACACAATATTAAGAACAATAGTGCAAGTGGTTCATTACCAATTACCAAATTCACGCACACCTAAACATGACTACTGTTAAAGAGGAAATATAGGCCTCGATATAAAATACCAAAAGCGGCTCGAAAATCACCCTAACGTACTTGCGGCAAGTCTAATGAAACGCAGCTATCAAAAAATCTTTGCAAAATAGTATGAGTAGCTGTCCTCGCTGGGGGAGGCACTTGACCTGACAAAACCTCTCAAACTATCCGCTTACAGTAGACTACTGATTGCAGATCAGCACAATAAAACTAAAAGAATAAAAACTATGGAATGCTTGTCAAGTGTTTAAGCAGTAACACAAAGACATAATTAAGCAGAAAAATGACAATTCTGATATTCAAAGTGAGTTTTACAAGTATTAAAATCATTGGGGCATTCTCTGTCCTTTGTCATTCCTTCAATGCTGTGGATTGCAACCACATAATATTAAATAGCTTGTCTCCAAACTTTGTAGTAAGATTGACATATTAGGAGTGCCTATGATCTATGTCTAATATTAAAAAGTTGAACAGATTACGGTTGGTGTGAACAGTTATTTGCTAAAATAATTTATTCCCAAAGGAAATATGGTTTGAAAAAACCACATGATATTTAAGGTACCTCTTATCACCGCAACTTCCTGATACTGTAATTGTTTAACTAAGAATTTAAAAAAAAAGTTATTTTGGCTAAGTGTACTACAAAATAATATCTCAAAAAAAAATACCATCCGAAATATAATTTCAAGTTACTGTTTCATAGCCCATCTATCTTTTATACATATACATATGTATAGAAGATAGATGGGGGATGGGATGGGATGGGGAAACTAGGTGTAGCCGCACTTCGGCTATTAGCCGTAACATATATATAAAAATGAATCCCTATTTCCCTTGGTCACGGCATCACGCGTGAACGGCTGGACCGATTTTGCTAAATCTTCTTTTGTTGCGTTTATTATTGTCAGGAGAAGGTTCTTAGGTAGGTAGTAGGTAGGTTAGGGAGGGTAGGTAGTAGGTAGGAACAAGTGCATTGCAACGCATGCCGGGATCAGCTAGTATTTACATAATAATATCTCAAAAAAAAATACCATCCAAAATATAATTTCAAGTAACTGTTTCATAGCCCATATTTTTAAATTATGTAGCGTTTTGGTGAAAACTGTATTTGGTGAAGCAAGTCCTTCACCGTTTTCGTGAACTTCCTTGGCCCTATGATCTCTATACATATGTATTTTAGTATTGAATGCATATTTAATGATATTGCAAACAATGGAGTCTTGCATGTTTGCTTATAATTTTGTTGCTTCGTAGTGAACTCTCAACTGCATTAAACCGCCATCTTTGTGCTCACAAAAACTAAATAGCTCATGTTGAAAAGATTTGCCAGTCTGCAAGGCCGACTGCCTTTTTTGAACATTATAACAAGTAACAACACTTTTATTAATATACATATAACTAGGTACCGTAATTTTAATTGATCATTTATTTCTTTTGTGACATCCTCTTGAATTTTGACGAGGATGCAAAACAACACATTGTATACTCACAATACCAATATCCATGTTCAAATGGCAATATTCAATTGTTTAGATCGAAATGTTAGACTGGAAGGTGGAGGACCTGTCTCCGGGCAAGAACAAGGGCATCCTGCGTCACATCATCGAGCAGGGCACCGGGAGCGACGCCCCCAATGACGGCGCCATGGTCACAGGTAAAAGACGCATAGCGTCGTTGCGTCGGGGGTCCGCTTTGTTTTGTGCTTGTGCTAAGCGGTTTACTTAGTTGTCCCCCGACGCTACGACGCTTGGATTAATTTATTTTTTGAGGATTTTTATGTTTTTAATTTAATTTTTATTTCATGCTTTTAAACTTATATTATTTTTTCTTAGCCTTGACTGTCCCACTCCTGGCCGTAGACCATTTCCTCATTCCTATTACTCGGTATTGCGCTTCTACAAACAGGGCAAAATTATAACTTTAAAAAAATACCTGAGCCTTTATGGGGGAGTTGCCGATGGTAATAAGTGACAAGATTTAAAATTTCGAATCAATCAGACCTGTGGACGTTTCTTATATCCCTTCATCAACTAGAAAAAAGGTGGATGGTCTTCAAAAGGCTGAGCAGATTTTCTTGAAACATAGCTAAGAAAACTCTCGATTAACACACCTTTCAAACGAACGAAACCAACCTTATTCAAAATTGGTTCATCCATTCAGGAGCTATGATACTATGCTATGCCACAGACAGACACACAGATACACACGTCAAACTTATAACCCCTTTTTTTGGTCAGGGGTTAAAAAATACGTAGATCTGGTTACACTATAGCATTCGAAAATCAACCTTATAACGATAGTATAAGATACACAATCCTACAATCTGTCATTGCTTTCTCTACTGTATTCCTTCTCACTCTCGGGTAGGTTTGCAAAAAAAATACAGAAAACAAAGGGTAATTGTACAAAATACTAAAACTGCATTTCACTATGCCGTCGTAACGTGATATATTATTGTTCACATTTTCCGGTCTGAATATTATGAAATGCAATACATGATATTATGATAAAGAAACGTTCATTTAAATGCTTTGACAGACAGGTAAATATTGATAAGGAATAGAATAATTTAGAAACAATAAAAATACTAACTTGGTGAAATATATTATTCTTGCCTTTTCGAGCGTGCTTCTATAATTTAACTTTAACCGTATGTATGTAGGTATCGTAAAGTCACATGTCGTATATATGCACGGCTATTCAGGGAAGAAACGATGATCGACCGACTAACTTCAATGGATTAGAAGGCTTTGGTTAATTCAGTAAGCTAATACAATTATTACTTCAACAGTGGAACTCGAAGGCAGACTGCAAGCCGATGGCAAAGTCTTCGACACAAGAACAGTTACATTCCCGCTAGGAGAGGCCAGTGAACACAAGGTCTGCGAAGGCATCGAGAGAGCCCTAGAAAAGTTCACTCAGGGCGAGAAGTCCCGGCTAACCATCCAGCCGAAATACGCCTTCAAATCTGAAGGCAATGCAGAGTTAGGTGTACCACCAAACTCGCCAGTAGAATACACAGTGAAATTGAATAGTTTTGAGAAAACCAAGGAGAACTGGGCAATGGATGGTGCAGAGAAGCTAGAGCAGGCTAAGATGTTCAAAGAAAAGGGTACCAATTACTTCAAGGGCAGCAAGTTCCAGCTGGCTATCAAGATGTATAAGAGGGTTATAGGCTTACTTGAAGGTGAGTTTATAATGATTTTGTAACTGTGTTTTTCTTTTAATAATTTTAGCTGATGCTTATGTTCGTCTATCTATCTTTTTTTGCAAATGCAAGACTCAAGTTCGTCTCCGCATTCATGGTCTGTCTCAATTAGTTCCGGGCTGCGCAAATGAAGACATTTTTTGTTACTAACACGGCACACCGTCACAGGAAACCTTAGTTGCTGTGTTCTGTAGCGGCGACCGGACACAGTTTACGTCTGCGCAGGGAGTGGCTTCATACTATTTATATAAAAATTAAATATACATTGGTAGCTTGTATCCGACACAAGACACACGCAGCGCCTTACCAGGAGGATCAGAAGCAATACATACCTAGATAATGGATACGGAAGTAACTCGTCTGTCGGCCGTGTGTCGTCTGATCGTTACCTTTTCACATCCGACTTCAGCGTAATTTGGCTCACGAATACACTGTGGCCTGGATGGGTTCGGACAAATATATAATCCTGGAAGTACGTGTTTGTGGGATAATAGGGGACGATCACATTTTTAAAAGTATTGGACACGTATTTTTTCTTTTTTCACGTGGTCATAAAATTACGGAGATATCTTGAGTTGAAATGGCGCATGACGTCACATGTAGGTAATTTTTATACCTACTTGTGACGTAGTGAGCCCCTACTCTCCAACTTTAATGAGTTTTAACTAAGTCATTTTTTTATATTTTGATAAAACAAAAAATACGTGTCTAATATTTTTGTATTACCTGTCTGACGGACAAAATAGAATGTCGTTTTCTTAACCCAGTCTTCACCCCTATTGGCAACCTAAAGTTTTACTGTTTTAAATGATTCCAGACATGCCAGAAGACACAAGTGAAAAGGAAGAAGATCGGACCCTAGCCAAGGAGCTCCTATTATCTGCTCACCTGAACCTCTCCTTGGTCTACTTGAAGGTCACTCCAGCTCATCACTTTGAAGCCAAGGAACACGCCCTGAAAGCTCTTAAGTTTGACGAGAACAATGTCAAGGGACTGTTCAGGAAAGGCCAGGCTCTGCTGGGACTTGGTGAGGCTGAACAGGCTATAAAGGACTTTGAGAAGATTGTTCAGGCTGAACCACAGAATAAGGTGAGTAAACATTTTTTTTTCCTGAAATACAAAATACTTTCTAAACTGTACAAATGTTTAAGTATATTAGTAATCATTATTATGCTAAGCATCATGTATTTTCTTGATAAGTCGAAACAGTTGTAGTTTACATTGAGCGACTGATACCTTTTTTATCTTTATCAACCAACTCGAAGGAGTTCGTGGCGCGCTTGCCAAGGTCGGTCTGTGGATGGGTGACCATCATTACATACCGAGTTTCTACCGTGCCTCGGAAAACACGGTAAACCGTTGGTCTCGGCTGTCATTTCTAGATCTTTGACAGTCTGGGCTGACTAACTGGGCTGTTGAGGTCAGATAGGCAGTCGCTCCATGTATAATAATGGTAATCAGCTGCATCCGGTAAGATTGGAAGCCGACCTCAATCTTTATTGGGGTTGGTTGTTAGGAAAAAGCTACGCAGATGAATTAATAACCTTAAAAACTATTTAAATTTGTTTCCAAGGCTGCCGCCAACCAGATCATCGTGTGCAAGTCAGCGATCGCGAAACAGAAGCAAAAGGAGAAGCAGTTGTACGCGAACATGTTCGACAAGTTCGCTAAACACGACACGGAGGTAACAGGTCCGCGAGAGTATTATACACCGCTTTCCCATGCCACTGACATTCATAGTAGAGTAGATCTGTCCCATGAATTCGGTATGTAAAGTTTTTATAGATTGGGTCACTTTATGCAACTCGATTTCAATATTTTTATATTCCAAGCTGTGGTTAATTTTTGATAACTTTTTAAACTTTTGCTCGTGTTGACGCCAAAAGTGAGACTGAAGAGTTCGATATCTTTTCCACATATAGTACAAGAATAAACAACCAGAATTTTACGTTTATTGCTTTAATTAATAATATAAACTTGTCACTTTGTTAAGTACACTTAAAAGTCGCCTCAAGCAGCCCAATGTGTGACGACTTGGTTTCAAGTATTTTTGTTAAAATAAACTCCGTCTTACACTTTTCAGAGCCCAAAATAAGGTTTAGTAATCTTCAATCTCGAAATTGTTTCGGAATCCGCATAAGTTTATTTTCCTTAACATACCGAATTCAACCTGTACGCACGGACGATTTTAATGGCAACGATTTTTTGCGCGTTTTTATTAACTCTCGGAATTGAGTGTCCATTATAACATCGAGCCAAAAAAGCTTGCTCTTTTTTATATTTATTTATTTTTATAAACCAACAGTGTCTTGATAATCCTATAAAAATCGCAGGTGCTATGAGGGCTTACTATCATAGTTCGACCTCCAAAGAACAGCTATGCATATAACCTGTTTTAGTCATTAACTGGTAACAGTGCAAATAGTTATTTTGTTAGACAAGATCTTCTTAGGTGTCACGTCTACGACATATAAACGGTTGTTACTTAAATTTGGCTACCAACTGAGATTTTTGCTGAACTTTGCTGGGAGATAGCGCTAAATAATCAAATAAAATAAAAATCATTTATTTTAGACAAAAAACTTCATATGCAGGGATATTAATAAGTAACAAATTTTAGCTAGAGGTTTTGTCTTGCTGTTTGGTAGCTTTTTATTCAAGAAGACAAAGACTATGCTATCTTTTTCTCAATAAACATGCACTTATTTGCAATTTCGAGGCGACACTCTTCCTGTAAATTAATTCACCTATTCAACCATTACCAGCAACAAAGCTTACTAAAATGCACCTAAATGTAAAGTATCTAATCAACACACAACCTCATCGAACCCCGCTTAATCACCAACTCTTCACCAACTTGTTACCTAACACACACAATTCCCCGTTCAGGTGGAGAAGCAACGAGCTAGAGACGAGATCGACGTCATAGGGGAGAAGGTGGGCGAGTGGGGCGCGGGCGAGGGCGAGTGGACCGACCAGCAGCGGCTGAGGAAACCCACGGAGTTCGAGAAGGAGAACCCTAACATCCTGCTGTTAGACAAGGATGGACAGTTTGAGAATATGTGAGGTGTGCGGCATTGGGTGAAGTGGATGCTTATGTAGGTATGTGGTTAGTAGAGTAGGTTTTATGCTATTGTATGTACAGTATCTGGCAGTGGATAAAGCCCATCGAGCTTTAGAATAGAGAAATTTATGATGCGGTATTTTATTTTACGATTCGTATACGCACTGGTGAAAACTTACACGTTGTCTTTTCTTAAAATTAGACAAAGCCGGTGTTTCGTACCTGACTACTCTGAAAAGAATCAGCCGAAACAAACTCAGAAGTCACAGTCTCTTTTTTAAGGTCCAGACATAATCTTGGTCAACTCACATGTGGAATATGCAGATATAATATGCTAGGTGTCTGAGATGGTCTTTTGAAGAAATAACGGTTTTAGGTGGACCTGTCCAGCCAGTCCTAGGATTTATCTGTTAACGTGTAGCTCGACTCATAACTCAAAGTTATATGTCTGCGAAGTTTTACTCAAAAAGCTACTTCGAATAGTCATATTCGAATACACGCTGGTGAAAAACCTTACATAATGAAAAGGCTAATTTAACAAAACATATTCGAAGATATCGACTGGTGATAAACCTTACAAGTGTGAGTCGATCGTGTGACATCTCTATAAAGCTTGATGTGTCTTTTTTATGCCCAGGTATTGTACAATGAGTTACTAATTAGTGCATTCTTAATGGAGGAACGTCTTAGTTAAGTTCAAAATGTCTTTAAATCATTTACCCATTCTGATTAGATATTAAGATTAAAAATAATTTTATTCAAATCCCAGCTATAGTGTATGTAATAAAGTGTAAAGATATGCCCCACCTGAAGCGAAAAACATTGTAATTGAGTATATAGAGTTTTAAAATTAAGTTTGAATATAAATAACTTTCTATTTAAGCATCCACTTGTATAATAAAGCCTTCTGCATCAAAAGTGCGTTATGTTAGTGTATATTCTGATCAAGCTGTATGTTGTTACTAGCCACCTCATAGATCTCTTCACCCAGTAAACTAAACTACACAGTACTTAATCAATTTAAAATATCAAACAGCTGAAACTCTTTTCTCAGACGTTTTGTGAGGCTCAATAAAAAATAAGCCTTGTGTTCCTTGAAATACAGTTCAAAATTGCTTGACCGCGTGCCGTTTACCTCTGTCCGCGACATCAAAAGATATTTTCGACTTTATATCAAGGTGCACAAAGTTGATATTTTATTGGTAAAGACTGTTAATCAATGCACTTTGCCAGGTAAGCTGTTTTCATGTTACCAATAGTAGTAATCACGAATAATAATCACTTTATAATGAAATCTCTGTGTGTAAATCTGTTTTGTTCTAAAGGATGGGCTAACTAAATCATTCCTCTCTCTCTCTATGTAAGTATAGACAGTAAGGCTGTGTTCGTCCACTCGTTTCATTGTGTGTTAGGTATTGAATCAATTAATATTGCTTGCAGTGTGACTTAAGAAAATGTTAGTGAAAGTATACTGGTGATACTTATTTAAGATTAGCTGGAGAAATGTGGGTGTAGCTACACTAGCTACTGACGGTCTCCTCTGTCTTACCGTGCGAGGACTAAAAGCGTGATATTATGTAATGTTTGTAGAATATAATACATTTTCATTCAACTTAGTTCAATTTTTATTTTAAAGTTTAGACTAGTTTTTCTCTTAAGCTTCAACGAATTTTATTTTAAACGTGCATTTGAAATTTTAGCTTCTAATAACTTTTAAACTGCTTCTGTCACACTGCAAGCAAAATGGCGTGTGTCCTTCCGAGTGTTAATTTGTAGCATAATGTTTGTTTTGAATATAAGCGGGTTTATCGTAGTACTACATTGGTTACTGTATTTAGTTATACGAATGAATTTACTTATTAAACTGTTAAGGAGGAGTAGCTTCTTTTATTTTACAAATCAACCTGTTACAACCTCAGCTCCCATCCATCCCACAACAGACGCACCGGGCGTTGGCAGAGCGCGGACAACGTTCTCTTTTGGCACCCTCTAACCGATACAGGGGCGATATGATTTCGGGAGACATCCGTCGCCCTCACACTGGACCTGCGACGGCGGTGCGTTGTGTTCCACGCGCGTCGCTCTCAGGCCGCTTCCACATTAGGACGTTAGCAGCGCGCGGCGAAAGCACATGCCTTCATATTATAAAAACCTACTTGCTCCCGACGTAATTATTTTATTCAGTACGAGTCTGACAGACCTGTCCGCTCTCCCCAGGGCGGAGGACTTCCATTGATTCCTCGTGGAGAGAAAAAAAAGGCCTACACACAGTGACGTCGCTAGACGTAATGTGGGCGTCGGTGAAGTCAGCATTACGAGGCCTCTTACATATTTCTCATTTAGAAAGAAAACGTAATTAGGGACTATCTTACAGCTTTTCGTCTCACTTTTTCCTCGATGCTTATCAAGACTAACACACCAGCCGTTATAGGGCCTTTTTATTGTCATGCGTGTTTGCGCCCGCCCCCCCCAATCTGCCTGGAGCGTACCCTATTTTTCGGACATATTATGCGTTTACCTATTATAGGCATTGTCTGGAAAGGCTAGGCCGGGTAGAAGGTAAACGTGCGCAAGGCAGAGCACCGGCAAGATGGGCGGACGCAATGAAGAAGGCTGCTGGAGGCAGCTTGTACCGAGCGGTTCACACTGCAGGAGACCGCATGGCTTGGAGACGTATCATAATGTGGTCGCGATCCTCAGTAGTGAGGGAACGACGAAGAAGAAGAAGAGTTTGCGCCCGCGAGCAGGCAAGGCACGCATGCTTGATGCGGGCAGCACGCAGAGCAGGTTATTTTCGCCACGCCGCCGGCGTGCATAACAATAAAAACATGTATGATACGATAGGTTGCGGGCAGCACGCATGCGCGTGCCCTGGCCTGCACGCAATAAAAAGGCCCTTACAGTCACAATGGATAGCGCAGAAAACATACAGGATAGAAGGGACATCCACGCACAAACGGTATCAACGTATTCAGTACATCATACGACACCAATGGACGTTACATGAAATTAAACATATTCACTCGTTTTTACAAACACAAAGCTACTAAAATATGTGGTAGATGAGCTTTTGATGAGTGGACTAATGCCTCATTTACAGGATGCAAGAACTTGCATGCAAGTTTCATTACATTGCAGAATATTGACGGGCAATGAATTCAGTTAATAAAACAAAAACAGCAATGTAGTGAAACTTGCATGCAAGTTCTTGCATCGTGTAAATGAGGCTTAATGCATGTAGGTAAATACACCAATATAAATGTGCGCTGTTGAATTGTCAACTCTTGGTGCTAACAGCTGGCGCTATTTAGGTGTTCATGCCACCTAGATCCCACTGCTTTCAAAACAGTGAAGGAAAACATCTTGAGGCAACACATTTCCAAAATTTTTTTGGTACACCTCTGCCTGACCCTTCGGGTAGTACATACAGGCGTGATGTTATGTTTGGTATAAGGTATTTCTAGGAAATTCTACAATGGGTCCGCGTAGCCACTACGCGGACAGGATAAGGGTCAGTACACACCGAGACGCGACGCGACGTGACGCTGCGCGCACACTTTTAAAGAGCGATTCAAAATATAACTTTATTTTCTACACGAAAAGATACACATGTCGTTGTCAGTACTTGTGAGAATTCAGAATACGTTGCGCCATGCAGCGCTGCGCCGCGCGACGCCTCGCGGCGTAGAGCGGCCTCGTGAGGTTGATTTCAGTAGAAATCAGAATACGTTGCGCCATGCAGCGCTGCGCCGCGCGGCATAGAGCGACGCAGCGCGAAATCACTGGTCTCTTAAAGTATCGTCGCGTCGCGTTGCGTCTCGGTGTGAACTGACCCTTACAACCCACTCCATTTTACATAGAGGAAACCTAATCGGAAAACTGGTATTTCATAACAAAAACTACAACATCTGCTTAAAAAATTATTTAATTCATCGAATTGAGATCAATTTAATTCTATCCAAAATATCGATTTCAAAGCAATTTATTTACACTATACATTGCATTACTCTGATTCGTTTTTTATCCTAAACATCTTTTCAAATTTTGACAGTAGGCCCAGCCTAGCCTCTAAAAACGTCCTTATGGAAGTATAGGTATTCCAAAAATAAATATGAATTTTCTACTCGTTATCACGGATAAAAGTAACGCCAACTTAGGGCGAATAATGAATATACATAGGTATTAGGACATACATTTAATATTGCGTTCTTGCAGCTGGTGCAAGTAAATTAATTAAACACTTTTATTGCACATATTTACGCTCGAATTCTCAAATCCATTCTTTAATACTAAATAGGTATTCTTGCGTTTGTTTGGCCTCTACTCGCTAGATGTGAAGCGATGATGAGGCCTAGGGTGGAGCACGCTTGCCTAGAAGAAACTGATCCACTCGAACTTTGAAGAGATCCAGATTATAATGATCAGGGAACAGAGAAGCCGGTAGTGAATTCCACAGACTGGCGGCGCGTACAGTAAATGTGGAAGTGTGCTTTGTTTGGATCCGTGAAACTGCCCACTATGTGATAACTTGCATGCTGTCTCTGTTAGGGCCTTTTTATTGTCATGCGTGTTTGTGCCCGCGTGCAGGCTAGGCGCGGTTGCGGGCTGCACGCAGAGCGAGTGTGGCGCGCATGACAATAAAAACATGTATGATACGATAGCTTGTGGGCAGCACGCATGCGTGCCTGGCCTGCACGCGGACGCAAACACGCATGACAATAAAAAGGCCCTTATTATAAGGTGCATTTTGACGGCGAAATATCTTTCATAATGCCGCTTGTGTCATTTGAGAATTCGAGGGCTAGATACTAATAACTTTGGCGGGATTACCAGTTATTATACTGCCAAACTCTATATATATACCTCCAATACATGATCTTAGAATCTTGTATACTAGAGGTCAGTGACCTAGTCAAATGATTATATCTAAGATAGCCATAATGCGACCTCTTCGAAAGGGCGCGGTAAACCATAAATGGTTAAAAAAGCATGGAGATTGCTTTATAATATACTACTACGGCTTATATACTGTAACATGTACTTATTGGCAACTGTTATATGGCTTAAAATACATAAATATTAACAAGACAAGGTGGAAAATCATAAATAACTTTAATTTAAATAACTTAGTCATAAAAAATACATAATAAGAATTAAAAATTAACGAAAATTCAGTTCTTGAGAGGACATCTCGCAAAATAATCACTTGAGTTTAGAACTCTTTCCTTTTTTTAACCTTTTGACCGCCACGTCAAAAAAGAAAAAGCGTGCCCTCAGCGCCAAGCTCCGAATTCATAATTTAATACCTACAAAATAATAGTGAGGGCGAAATTATATCGATAAAGCTCATAGAAACCTGACAACATTTTTTTACATGGGTTTTAATTTCAATAAAGATTATTTTACCATCCTTGTGTTGAGTTTTATTTCATCGCGCTTTGTACTTTATGACATAAATGTAATAATCTGTGTCACAGTTACGGCGTTCATTCCACAAATAGAAACAACAATCGATAAAACCAAGTCAATAGTATTACAGCACTATTGTCCATCATGACGTAATTTTTTGTCACCCTAAGACGACAGTGGCGCTGTTGGCACGTATTTCTTGAAATTGCTCGCTTCTTCTCTAGAGGTGCGACACCGATACTTATTAATAATATCGAAATATTTTATTTTGTTCGTTTTGTACTTTTATTGTCATTGTCAACTAATAAAATTTAAGTTTCTTCGGAACAAGCAATATTAATGCTTTAGTATAACGCCAGTCACTGATGACATCAGTGCAGAAGTAAATACCGTTTACTGTGTTAGTGTTGTTTACTTTCGAATGTAGACAATTTACAACACTGTAATGAATAGGAAATAATGAGGAATAATGGTACCTACCTGGACAAAGTTTCTTAAGTGTCACAAACATGAAGTTCACAAAAGATAAAATAAAACATTTTATAAAAATCAGTTCTTTAATTAAAAAGTTGGGTGGTAGAAATTGGTAGAACAATCACACCATTTTTAATACCTTCACACATTATATACCGTTCAATATGTATAAGACAATCAACATAAGTTTAATTCAACAATTGTATATTGATTTATATCGATGTGCGTATGTATTTTTAGGTAGGATAGTATTAAAAAAAAAAACCATTATAAACGTGTCAGTATCGACTTCTTGCAATATACTTAATAAGTCTTCACTACTCATATTATAGTTATCCATTATTAATCATGTATACAGTAAACAATAATAATAACAGCAAAAGAACTACTCTATTCAAAAATTTTCCTCGTTTGACGTCATGGGACTGTCCATCATAGACGACTGTGGCGTTCCCGGCACAGACAATACAGTGAGTGATAGGGATGGGCATTGCAGTCATTACAATCAATCGATAATCTATTAACACTCGACTTTTAAAGAGCGCATAGTTCAGTATTATAAAATTTTCTTGATTTCTCAAACATGAAAGTTCAATATCAAATGTTTTATTTGTTTAATAATGCAGAATTCTGAGTAAATCAAATATAACGTAGGTTGCCGTCGAGGTCGATATTCTTGTTATATTGACTGCTGCCTACATCACTACGTGTCCTGTTGAGGTGACTGTGGCTTTGAGGGCACGAACTTTTTAACTGGTTTTCTTTTTTGTCATCTTATGTTACTACAGATGAAATCGAATGAAAGCAGTTCACTTCAAATAAATGAAGAAGAATCAAGGTAAATAATTAACAAGGGAAAAACACAAAACAATGCTGTTTAATGACATTTATTTACGTTTAAAATTCTGTCAACCATTCGCGACCGTGGCGTGCTGGGCACATTTTGGTTTGTCGTCTACACACGACTGTGGCGGTCAAAAGGTTAAACCTATCTTAGTCACGTTGCTAAAAGTATCAATACTTTAAAAAAATAAATCTTAATTCTAAGCCTAGATGGCTTGTAAGGCCTTTAAAAAAGTCTGCCCACAAAAATATCGGAAATTAAATATTATTATTTGATATTTTCTCAAGTCTTGAGTTTTCACAATTTTGCCCACAACCTTCTCCATACAAACTATTCAATTTCGTTTAGAAATTGACCATCTTTTTATCACAAGCCAAAGTATAATCCTAATACAAATATTTCACCATTGGGTTTGGGTTCACGTATAAAAAGTAGTATTAAGAGGGAACAGGGGCTTAGATACACCATACAATTTTTTTTCACCTTTTTCTTCCTGAAAAATGCAATCAATAATTATTTTTTTCAAAAATTGAATGCTGTAGAAACATTTCTGTCATTATTTTTTTCCGGAAACAAATAAGTAAAATGCCCCATTTTACGCCGTGATTTGAGGACTACCAGAAAAACAAGATTCGATTTTTTTTTAACCGAAAGGAAATTAATAGGAACCTAAAATACCCTAATTTATAAATAAATTCTAAAAATTGTAATGTCACAAATAATTGAATCGGCCGTTTTCGAGGAAAAAAAGGGGAAAACGAAAAGTCGATATCATCAAATTTTTTGTGATAATCTAACTGACCAGTCCCTATTGCAGTCTTCGTGGGCAGGAAACAGCAGCAGGTCGCCGCGTCATTTTTAAAATTATAATATAATTCCTCGCAGACACCGTTCCCTCTTAAGAAGTTGACCGCTCTTACCGACGCAGAATTGGCTTTAGTAGATCATATATCATGATTTTTGTTGGATTTAGTTCAGCGCGGCGTCGAGTCACGCCGTCCAAACTTAAAACTAGGAGAATTACGTCTTTTTGGATTTCATTGCCTGTGGAAGCCAATTCCGCGTCTGCAAATGTGGCCAGTTGGCCAATTCCGTAATTCTCCGAAGGATTTTATTAGAGAATCAGTTTTCACATTATAAGAAGTATCATACAAAAAATACATTGAAATACATGTGATTAGATAAAAAAAAAAATTTGGAACATTTTGTATTGCGTTAACTTTTCTGTCTAGAGCTAACACAAGAGACGAACATGGTCAGTAGTACCAACGTACAAAAATATACAAAATCGTTTGACATAGTACCGTCTATTAATGTTGATAAAAAATTCGTTGATAAATGTCCGAATCTACGTTAAGATAAATAAACTGCCACCAAAATTCCCTTACCATGGCCCTTTTGACCAACTTTTAATCACGTGAGGTCTTTGAGGCCAGTTTTACAGGCCCTTTTTTCAAGGGCCGTTTGGTGATACGTCGTAGGGTTTCAGGCTACCCCTCCTCCCCCCTCCCAGCATCACGTGTATTTATTTTTTATAAAAAAAAATACAGATAGTTCGAGTATCTGTTTTAATATTAAAAAAAAAACTCTAATTAGCTTGCTTGTGTTTTGAATTCATGATTGGTAAAAAAATATTGTAGGTATGCCCCCCTCTCACATTATGTAAATTATTTTTTTCGTCTCACAAAAATACAAGTGATTTCCACAATATCCCAGTATCCCTATACCCCGACAGCGATTATTTTCTTACTCTCTCCCACTTCATTAAAGGATGGCCTCAAAAAAATAATAGACAAACTAGTCAAAATTTTCAAAAAACTAAAGTTTTATAAGGAACCCTCAGCGCATGAATAACATCGAGGGGGTATTGTTGGTCAACGTTTGTGAAATTCTCACGAAAAGTTTTGAAAAAAAAAACCCGAAGGTCTGACAACCAGTCTTACCAAAGGGTATTGTATTGCCCCGTACTAATGGGTTGTGGAGGTCAGATAAGTAGTCGCTCCATGTAAAATACCGGTATTCAGTTGTATGTGGTTAGCCTGGAAGCCTAGCAACATAGTTGGCAAAAGCTAGGCAGATGATGATGTTGTTTAAAAAAAAACACATTGCAACGTTAATTTTGACCACACGCCAAAAGATCCTTGTTCATCAATTTGTAAATTCGTCGTGGCTATCTGTCTTAGCTGCCACTAGTTATTCACCGTCTTCATCCGAGGTGTTAGGCATGCCTGATGGTATGCAGTCCTGCATGCTCTTGAAGTGAGCTAGGACTTCGAAGTGCATGTTCAGCGAGTGTGGCATGCCGGGCTGGTTGTGCAGGTATCTTTTTACCTGAAAGAAAAAGATGCAACGTTTTATAAGTCTGAAAAGGTCAATTTGAAATAAAAAGTTTTAAATGTATGAACGTGGATAACGCAAAAGGAGGAAGAGGAAGGGCCGTAGCAGGTGGCGTTGTGTGGTTTCTGCCTACCCCCATTAGAAAAAGGCGTAAGTATATTATGTATGTAAGTTTTAATCAAAGCTTAAGTTTATCATTTACATATGTATGGTGGAGTCTTGGCAAAAAACAATGCACCAATTCAGATATTAAGCAAATAAGCAAATTTCGCGCAATTGAACCGGGAACAAAAAATTCAAAGACATGTAACATCTACGAACCCACAATGCGCCAGCGTGGTGGATTACAGCTCCCTCCCTCTTTTAGAGAGTTGTGCGTGGGAACACTATTGGCTGATTATGAGCCAAAGCAAAATAAAACTTAAAATTCTGCTTAAAAGTTTAATTTTAAATAAACAGAAACTGCATGATACCTTAGCGCCATTCTTCTTGAGTAGACTTGTGAAAGCCTTCTCTTCCTTGCCAATCCAGGGTCTACTTTCATCTTGTACTTGGTAAGGACTGACGTGAACGAAGATATTTATATCTGGAAAAGAAGCATTTTCAATTAGTTACTGTAAGCAAAGAAAATTATCTGTTGGAGGCAGCCTTTACCGAGCGGTTCGCACTGCAGGAGACCGCATGGCTTGGAGACGTGTTATATGTCGTTGCAAACCTCAGCAGTGAGGGAACGACAAAGGAGAAGAAGCAAAGAAACAAACGGGTTGCACTCCGGGAGTGCCGGCAGAAGTGAAAACTTGAATATTGACGTTATGCATTTTTGATATTTTGGAATGGTTAGGGAATAATTTTGCAGGAATTGCTTTAATTATCAGTATTAAAGTACAATCATTTATGTGGTGTGTGTGTGTGTGTTACAATCCGTCTTAACCTCTTTGGAGAAACCGAAGGTTTTGTTTGTACATAAGCTAATTATCGAGTTTTGTAAACCCAAACTCAATGACAGATGTCATAAAGTTCAAATTCCTTCGTAACCTAATGTCAATCCGTCTTACGAATTTTCGATCTGACGATCTAACGCGAGTTTAACATTTTTACCCATCACAAAGGTGCGCAACGCCGCTAAAGATGTTTTCACTTCAAAAGTGGAAGCGCGAAAGCACTAGTGGTCACTGAACTGAACTAGCTGATTGGGCGATAAGCCTGTAACTGATGGCAGAACTAGAGTCATTGCTAAAAGTAATATAGTGGGAAGATCATCATCTGCCCTAACCTTTTCCCAATTATGTTAGGCTCAGCTTCCAGTCCAACCGGGTGCAGCTGAATACCAGTATTTTACATAGAGCGACTGCCTATCTAACTGTCTATCTAATTTAGTGGGAAGATGTTAGATATTTTTGATCAAATCTTGAGATCTCGAGTACATTACATGGCTGTGCGTGTGAGAAAGAAATGACTATAATAGAATGTAACGCATGTAAGAACGTTGTCAGCACGATTTGTTGGTAACATCTCAGAGAGCTAATCGTACCTAGCTTATTCAACGTTTCTATTTTTGTAGAGGGTTCCTCATAAACATCTTCCTGCTCTTGTTCCACTCTACTTGGGGTCGGCGCAACACTTTTTCTTCTGCCATTCTCTCCTGCCAGACGTCATGGCATCATTGACTCCTTTCTCTTTCATATAATTCCTCCCTCTTCCTCTCCATCTATCAGAATTCATATCCATCGTTTTTGTAGAGACCTGCAGGCGCTAAATGACTAAATCCTAAGATACGTGAGTGATGAACTTACTGAGCCTGGTAAGCGTCTCCAGCAGACTGCGCGACGTGATCCAGGTGTTCTTGCCGCCTGCGTGCCCGCCGTCCAGCCAGTACATGTCCACTATGCGAGACATGATCCTGATGCATAGGACATAAGCATATCATTAAGATTATAGTTATAGTTTCTAGTAAGCAACGACTTATTGTCGGGCCTACGATGTCCACTCAAACTTAAGTGCCAATGCTGTAACATAGAAAAATTGTAAAGCCAAATGATTTTAAAAGAGTAACCATGGAGTTTCTTGCCGGTTCTTCTCCATAGGAAACGACCAACCCGAACCGAGCACATTTTTGTCGACGTTTTACAAGTGCCCATGTAGGCCTATGTGAAATAAAAATATTTTGATTTTGATTTTATAATTATCTGCCTTGCCCTATCACAGCTACCAGAATGTGTATGATGTCTATAGAAACCCGTTTTGTGTTAAGCCAGTTTCAATTACACGAAGGCTAGACTATTTATTTCGATCTTAGGTTACTCCCGTCCAGCTTTTACCTGACCTATGTGACGACTCCATTGTCAAAGCCAAGGTCCAAAGCCTTGAACATTGCCAGCCTATCGGTTACATTTCGGGGAGTGTGCTTAGGAATTATACAATCTAATTCCTCCATTTCCATTCTATGATCGGACGAACTGGGATACAGCGAAGCTTCACCGTTATATGGTTGAAATTCCACGGACCCGAACAAAGCGCTATAATGCGCGTAATTTTTATAGTCTAAAAGAATTTATGAATAAGAAATGTTGATGCTATCACAGTTTGATAAACCCTGAAATTCTACATGATTTGTTTTATCTCAGCTGAACATGCGAACCGCCAGTCCGTAGGATTTTCTTCTGGATTCTCTGTTCCCTGATCATTATAATCTGGATCTCTTCAAAGTTTGAGTGAATAGGTTTCTTCTAGGCAAGCGTGCTCCACCCTAGACCAAATCATCGCTTCACATTAGGCGATTCCACCGACCGGTTTCGCGGCCTCCACTTAAGAAATAATCTGCATCTGCAGCATGCTTCTGAGGGAATATATTCCACACCTACCTCATCATATGCGCGTCCCCAGGAGTGAGGGTCTTGACGTAGTGGAACTCGTAGATGAGCTGGTTGAGCACCACGCAGCCCTTGCTGAATCCCACCAGGGTCAGCTGTGACTCGTCCAGGGCGAATTTCTCCCGCCACCACAATGGGTCCCACTCACTGGTGGTAGAGGAAGATCAGGTTTTATGATAAGTATGATGGTGGTTGATTGGTAAGAACTACTGTACTTTTAAAGGGAGAACTAGATAGTATCAAGCTTTTGATAAAATAAGTATAAGTAATAAACGGAACTACTTACGAAAAAAAAAAAAACTAGAAAGATGTTGGAAAGAAGACACAAAAAAATAACACCCCCAAAAAGGGGTAAATAGAGGATGAAAATTTGTTTAAAAAATCATCATTTTAAAGTAAGAAATCATCCTTAAAACCCGTTTCACAAAACGTCACTCAAGTAAGATTCAAGCATTAAGCCTAAAATTATCATCAAGTCTAAACAAAACGAATCAAATGACTTGAAACTAGTTTTAAGTAATGGTCCCTAAAAAGGAGAAGGTAAATCATATCAGGAACACGGGTTTACCTTTGGTATGGAAAGAGGATCGGCGAAACAAAGTTATTTGAAATAAAAACGTGTGATGTCATTTTTTCGTGGATCCGCGTTCCGGCAGTATAATGGGATTGCTCGGTTCCTGGCATACCAAAGCTTTTTTCTTTTTTTCGTATGTGTATTGGTTATAATTTAATGTTAATAAAAACAAACTTAAGAAAGGAACTAAAATAAGTGGAACATTACAACAACTTGGAACTAAACCTACTCACGGCTTGTGCTCTGGCGGTTCGCGGTAGTCTCGGTCTCCTTCAGGCTCGTGCAGGCCGCTAGCTGCTGCCTTCGTGCCGTTCGACTTGCTCGGCTCGGCCGGATGGATGGCTGAGTTCTGTAGAAGACCACTTCTACAGAACTAACTCTAAAATAAATCATCTATACTTTGGTGAGCTTAGATGATTTATTTTCGAGATAGAACCTAGCCTTTTCCTAACTAATGGTGGGGTCGGCTTCCAGTCCAACCGATTGAAGCTGAGTACCAGTTTTTACATGGAGCGACTGCCTATCTGACCTTCACAACCCAGTTAGTACACGGTAATAAGATACCTCTTTGTAAGACTGGTTGTCAGACTTTCGGGCCATCTGTAACGCTCGCGTCGTTGGCTCTCAAAGATCTACAATTGAAAGCCTGGACCAACGGCTTAACGTGCTTTTTTTAAGCACGGAAGAAACTCGGTATGTGATGGGCGGTCACCCATTCACGGACCAACCTAGGCAAGCGCGTCTTATCCTGAAGATCGACCCAAGCAGCTGGTAATATTTTGCCACGAGCTCCTCGACTTAGAAAGTGTGGCCCCAAAATGGGCAGTATAGTCATGTATTGAAAGTACTCTTTCAAACTGACATATTTTCTTACAAGCCTAACATCAAGCTTATTGTGATCCAAATAAAGACTAAAGTGATATTGACAGTGATGCCAAGAATTCAAATAAAATCAAATTTGGAAGAATACATCTCGCACCAGACTCCATGATTTTTCAACCTCGCTATTTTATATCACAAGTTCTCACTGGAAAATATATTTAAGGGCGCAAAACTGATAAATATTTCTATTTTGTCCGTCAATCAGGTAATACAAAAATATTAGATACGTATTTTTTGTTTCATCAAGTTAACAAGAAAATACTTAGTTAAAACGCATTAAAGTTGGAGAGTGGGGGCTCACTACGTCACAACTAGGTATAAAATGAGCCGTGACGTCATGCGCCATTTCAGCTCAAAATATCTCCGTAATTTTACGAGTATGTGAAAAAAGAAAAAATACGTGTCAAATACTTTTTAATAATCTACCCGATAGACAAATAAAAAAAAATGAGTCACCATCCCTATTGCTTTGCAGCAAGGATGCGACCTGACTTAGGCCATATTACATCGAAATTCAGATTTATGATTACAGAATACGATAAGTGTGTTGACCTCGTTTTCCAGTTTAATCAGTTTTCGTGACAATTTAAAATGGAAAACATCGTGAGGAAACCAGCATGCCTTTTTTTTTCGGATGGGAAATCTTCAAATTACTCCTCCCACTCTGGGCGGAGCGGAAGGGAGTGTCTGAGTGTCTGGGCGGAGCGGAAACCAGCATGCCTGAGAGATATTTCAGCATGTAAAGCCAAGTCAGAGGCACTAAACGCGTCATATACGGGCGGCATTAAAACTCTGACACCAGTTAAGGCTCTAACTACACGATAAAGAAGATTACTTATAATCTTCAAAACTCCACATTAGACTTCGTTATGGTTTTCTATCATGAACATAAAATGTTCACAAACAGAAATCACACATGACATGTCGCGAATGCACCCGTGTGAAGCAGGGTCAGGTTCGCTAGAATATTAGTATTAATAAACAATCACTTCAAAACAAGAAGTCCATGCAGTTCACAGACCGTAGCTATCGATAATCGCTAAACAAGTAAGTACATACTTCACGCTAATTTGCAATTAACGATAACAGCACGGATTTAATCGCTGGCTATTGTAAACTGATGTTTAAGCAATACAACATAATCATATTTATTATCAGTATTGAGAGAACATCTGATAAGTAAAGCTAATTGCATTATTTTTACTTTAACAGACCCGTCATCATCTGTCTGCCTTTTTCCTACTATGTTGGGGCCGGCTTCCAGTCTTACCGGATGCAGCTGAATACCAGTACAGTGAAACCTAGTAAACTGGGATCTCAGGGACTTAGAATATTTTATAACTTATAGAGGCTTTTTGTTTACCTAGTTTCCCAAATAGGTAGGTTAACATGACAGTTGTCTTAATAGGGGTGCGGACTGGGTAAAGAAAACGTCATTCTATTTTGTCCGTCAGACAGGTAATACAAAAATATTAGACATCAAAATATCAAAAAATGACTTAGTTAAAACTCATTAAAGTTGGAGAGTGGGGGCTCACTACGTCACAAGTAGGTAAAAATTACCTACATGTGACGTCATGCGCCATTTCAACTCAATATATCTCCGTAATTTTATGACCACGTGAAAAAAGAAAAAATACGTGTCCAATACTTTTCAATAAACTACCCAACGGACAAAGAAAAAAAAATGTGACTATCCCCTATTGTAGAGTGTCCCACTATGAGAGATCAAAATGTACCATTTATCATATTAACAGGTGCCAAGGCTGCAAGACTGTTCGAAAGAGATACCGTGGCCCGGAAACTCAAAGGGCTAAGAAGGAACATGGATGCGTTTTAGTCAGGATAAGTCTGACACTCCCTTCCGCTCCGCCCAGAGCGGGAGGAGTCATTTGATGATCTGAGAAAAAAAAATGGATAACAAATGCCTTTCGGTTTCGTGAAGGATCTTTGTACATCCATTTTAATATTATAGTTAAAACTGCGTGTCTCGAAGGCCACATGTTTTATACTCTCATCTGCAGGAAGATATATGTATTGCTATCTGAGCCTGGCGAATTGGTAAATCCTGCATTTTTGTTTTAAAAAGAACTTACATGCAAATCTTCAATATCTATGTCTTCGGGCAAAGTAACAGGCGAGAAAGCCTCAATCATCTCTGTTGTTGAGAAGCTTTTTATCCTGTTGCTGACGCTTTGTAGAAGCCTGTGATAAAACAAAAGTTCATTCAGATAATGTTTACTTTCACTCAGATAATAATGTCTAAGAACCGTTGTTGGTACGTGCTGCTTGCTGGGCAAAAATGACAAAAAAAAAGTTAAGTACAACTGAACTGTGTGTCATTCGATGTACCTTAATGAATTTCACGATTATGAAAAAGTTAGTAGTTAGGAACTTGAGAATTTTTCAGTAGCAGCCTGGAGCTTAAATTCGTGCCCCGTTGATGGCAATAGGCTCACCCCCTATTACACGGGACTCAAACAGAACTGGCTAAATGTGGGAAAAGGTAACTTATTATCAGGAGTAATGATTTTTGCGTATACGCGTGGAGTAATGATTTTTTATTGGTACCTCCTAAAAATCCATCGAAAAGGGTAAAAAACTGTTACTCACCTTTCCAAATGCAGCAGAGCACCATGCGTAGGCGTGTGTTCGGGCACGCCCGCGTTGTTGCTAGGCACGAAGTTGTCATAGCAGCTGAAACTCTTGAATTCTACCCTGGAACCACCGATGTACCTACTTCTATAATACAGAACATGGTAGAACAGTCTTCGCCCCAGACACCTCTTTGTTTTCACTATCTACTTATAGAAAATCTTAAATTAAATTTTCAATATTTATGCACTGACAGACAACGCACCATCGAAACTGCTGGGTCTACATGTAACTAAACTAAACATGAAATTTAGAACATAAGAAAAACAAACAAATTATGAGTACTGAGGAACATGCAGGGTTGGATTTCCGTCTAGGCCTACAACGGCTCAATAACACCAAGTACAGGTGTGACCTTCAACTATGTTTGGTAGTGAGATGGAACCAAACTGTCTGGCAGCTTAAGAAACCGCTTCAAACATTTTTCGTAGTAAGTAAATAAACAAATATAAATTTCAGATTTTATAAGGCTGCTTTAAGTCCGGCCCTGAAAACATGGCCGATTGGTAAGGTTACCCTTTAACTTGGAGATATTTCGTGCTATCTTAAAGATCAATCGCTAGTGGGGTGGTTAAAAATCCGGAGATTGATAGCAGAAAAAAGAGCAATTTAATGCTCTTTTTATGTTCATTTTTCTACTACTACCGACAGCCCCTCAGTCTGTCTATCTGCTTATTAAAGATCTGTCACTCTATAACGCTAAAAGGTAGCCAGATGAAATTTCGTAATTATTAGACTGTGGAGTGGGCAGTCCTACCAGTTTGTATACATGCCCAAAAATGGTAGAAAGATCTGCAATACAAAACGAATCAAGACACACCATACCTAGAAGGTCTCACAACCAATATATGTTTTGTAGGGAAGCACTGTCCCAGCATTCGCACCATATTCTCTAAATTCCATTTCATGTAGTTCCGGTTCTCTCGGTGTGCTTCCATCACTTCTGGGAAGTCCTGGACAGAGAGGAAAGGGTTTAATGAGAAGAAGATTGATACTCGATGAGACGTACGTCTTAGGATTGATTATTGGTGTCACTGGCTGACAAGACGTGCTAATGGTTCAATAGGGGATGATCACATTTTTTTTTCTTTGTCCGTAGGGTAGTTTATTGAAAAGTATTGGACACGTATTTTTTCTTTTTTCACGTGGTCTTAAAATTACGGAGATATATTGAGTTGAAATGGCGCATGACGTCACATGTAGGTAAGTTTTATACCTACTTGTTACGTAGTGAGATTTTGATAAAACAAAAAATACGTGTCTAATATTTTTGTATTACCTGTCTGACGGACAAAATAGAATGTCGTTTTCTTTACCCAGTCCGCACCCCTATTATGGGCCATTTTTTTTTCTTCTGCCTCGTTGGTCTAGTGGTCACAAACGCGACTGCTGAGCATAAGGTCCTGGGTTCGGATTCCAGGTCCCAGGCGGAATTCTCAGTAGCAGCCGGACGGAGTTTTGATTTATGCACGGTTGATGGCAATAAATTCGCCCCACATTACATGGGACTTAAACATAACTGGCGAAATGTGGGAGTACCTGTTGAGTACACGTTTGCCTCACTCTTCCGGGATTACAAGCCGTGATTTTCTTTTTTTGCAAAAAATACCATAAGGAAAGAATTCTGAATAGTCCCCACGATTGTTGTCGAATTCGTGTATATTATGTCAATCGCGCGGATAACTTATTTATCGCGATGTCAAATACAAGGTATTGTTTTGCATCCACGTCAAATTTCAGGAGGTGGTCACAAAAGACATAAATAATCAATTAAAATTACGGTACCTAGTTAATCTATATATATAAAAGAAAGTCGTGTTAGTTACTTCACTTATAACTCAAGAACGGCTGAACCGATTTAGCTGAAAATTGGCAGGGAGGTAGTTTAGAGCCAGGAGACGGACATAGGATACGGTAGGGTAGGGTAGGTAGGTAGGGTAGGGTAGGGTAGGTAGGTAGGGTAGGGTAGGTAGGTAGGGTAGGTAGGTAGGGTAGGTAGGTAGGGTAGGGTAGGTAGGTAGGGTAGGGTAGGTAGGTAGGGTAAGGTAGGTAGGTAGGTAGGGTAGGGTAGGTAGGGTAGGTAGGGTAGGGTAGGTAGGTAGGGTAGGGTAGGTAGGTAGGGTAGGGTAGGTAGGTAGGGTAGGGTAGGTAGGTAGGGTAGGGTAGGGTAGGTAGGTAGGGTAGGGTAGGTAGGTAGGGTAGGGTAGGTAGTAAGGGTAGGGTAGGGTAGGGTAGAGTAGGTAGGTAGGGTAGGGTAGAGTAGGTAGGTAGGTAGCGTAGGGTAGGGTAGGTAGGATAGGGTAGGTAGGTCGGATAGGGTAGGTGGGTAGTAAAAAGTGCATTGCAACGCATGCTGGGTACAGCTAGTTATTAATAAACGCAGATTTTTTTAGTTGTTTAAGTTTGTCAATATTTCAGAATACTCCCCTTAATGTGGTTTAGGCAATAAGAAATTATCAATTAAACGTTTGAGATTGTTTGTATGTGTGTAAACAAGGTTATAGGGCAAGAACCAGACAGGCCACATTTAAAACACGGGTAGTTCACACTTACCGATTTTAGTAAATAAGAAAAAAAAAATAGAAATTATCTACCCATTTTATTATTGATTCGGGACGAGAATCATTAGCATAGCTACCTTCTTGAATTTGACGAGGATGCAAAATAGTAGCGTTTTACCTCCAAATAAAACGCTTGTTGTGTCCGGAGACTCATTCGGGGTCATATAAACATTATTTGAGTCAAGCATCTTCCGTTTCCGTGTCACATCTATACAGGTATATGCAATTATCACTTTCTTGACAACACGATGATGACGTATTTCCGCCTTCGTTCACCAGGTGGCTGCAGCGCGCCAAAATGTTCATTGTGGCCTCAAAAACCTAAAAACTTGAGAAACCACTTTAACCAGGCAGACTTTAAAATTATGACCCCGAATGAGTCTCCGGACACAACAAGCGTTTTATTTGGAGGTAAAACGCTACTATTGTGTCCTTCGGCCTCATTCGGGGTCATATAAACATTATTTGAGGCTTTGTTTGTTATCGCCTGGTGAACGGGACGCCAATGTGTTATAAAAGAAATTAGCGAAAATAGATCAATAAGATACAAATGACTATAGTCATTGAACACTCAACATAATAAACTGAACATTTATACGTACCATAAATCATCTCTTTCTAAACTTACCATAATCATGTAAAATGTATTATTCATCAACATCTCATTTAATATAAATAAAATTAACTTATACCATTGAATCAGAGATAATTAATTAATTGTCTGAAAAAGAAAAACTATGGGGGTTCCCCTTGCTGGAACCACTTCCTTCCTGTAATGTTTTTTAAAAATGTTATCCGATCCCTCTCTCTCTCAATTAGTTCACCATTTTCTCGTCAAGAAGTTCGTATCCAACCAACCTAGGCAACTGCAACCGCAGAACGAAAACTACCAGAAGTA
The DNA here is from genome assembly GCA_963082945.1 of Cerastis leucographa. Lineage (NCBI taxonomy): Eukaryota > Metazoa > Arthropoda > Insecta > Lepidoptera > Noctuidae > Cerastis > Cerastis leucographa. The sequence continues at coordinate 20,529,035 of OY720382.1, forward strand.
GCCTGAATTCCTGCCTCCTTCAAAATTGACTTAACCTAACCAACCAATTTAAGTTTTAGCAGCTGGCTTAGCTTTTCCACAAACTTCAATAAATAAGCTTTTACTAGAACAAAGCAATCGCCGCTGTTATTATGAGCTTTTTAGGCCAAACCCCCAATGGTTTGACTTAAAAAGCTCAAGCGCCGCAATCTCAACATTACTTAATACTTTCCAATCTGATTGTACGCAATCTTTCGATTAAGTTTTCAATCCAAAATGCGGCCAGAACATTATGCTATTCTCATCCGTCTGGAGATACACTTAGCTATGTTAAGTCGTGTATCCTACGCCCGAACATAGAAACAAAATAACTGCAATAATTCTTTACATGTCAAATACGCTTTGATTTTGAAGAGGTCTACTGCCCAACCAGCCTACCCGAGAGACTGTGGATCCCAGACAGTGGGTGGGCGCTTCTTACGTTGCTGCAACGCTAAGCTTTAATCATTTGCTTCATTAGACTATTTGAACATAAACGGGCCCCGATCTTTGTATTGCATGAAGTAGAGACAAACGATTTATGAATAAAATTTTACGATACGATAATTTCTTTTAAGTGTAAATCTACTAAATATCGAGACAATTCACTACCGGCGGTGTCTGAAAAAATTACATCAATCTTGGAACACCGATTTTAACCATCTCTGCGATGCTGGCCTGTAGGTATTCAAAGTTGACGACCCCCAACCTTATTTGAGCAGACACTTTTTCTTCTTTAGACCAGTCACAGACCAATACCACATCTTCATACTTCTAAGACCAGCTCCTTCACTCGAGGTGGTGGCTGCTCGGTCCTCGTGTCCACTAGCACCCTCGATAAGCTGATAATTGTGAACGGAGGCGCGGTCGCTCTGTTCTTCCAGTCTGCTCTCCAGAATGCTCGGGACCACCTTGGTGCCACTATCAGGAATACACCTCCAGCCTGATTGAAATGCATCAGGACCCGGGGTAACCAATTCTGAGGAGGAAAGACCCCAGCTAGTCGACAATCCCATTTAAATGCGAACGCGTTGTCTCCATGCTCGCTGGTCTCGTTGATCTAGGGTGACATAGCAAAGCACTACGTGGACTGGACTGGACGCAAAAAGATCTTTCTGGGGAACACACCACTTTGCAATGGAAGCAAATGCCATTCCTGTAACCTCGAATGAAGCGATATACCGTCTGCGACGTTGTTGTACCTGCCTGGTATGAGAAGGGGGAAAAAAAATGAATATCGTACTTCTGAAGTAAATGAAATAGTCGATATATTAACCCCATCAGGGTCCTAGACTTGTTTCCACTTTCCTTCCCCAAGTACGCCACCACCATCTTGTTGTCGCACTGCAGTAAGTGAGATGTATGACTAACAAATAAATGATTCTGATTCAGAGACGGGGCAAATTCTAACAAGCACTTTATTAGAATTGTTAGCATATTGTTATATTATTTGTGATTCTAAACGAAGCCGCTCTTCTTCTTTTGTCCACTTGCCCGATCAATAAAGACCGTTCAACTCCAACCTGAATCGACTGCATCCGTGGTCAAAAAGTTGTTCACTGGTGGTGGTCGAAGCCAGGACTTGTCTAGACAGTGAACTGTCTACCAATCTTCCAGCACTTCCGCAGGCAAAAGGTAAGTAGACTGACACGGCACTTTCAGGACCATGTTGCAAAAAGCCAGTAGTTATAATGCCAACGACCCATTGCAGCATTGGAACTCTCAGACGAGCAAACTTCAGAATGATACTCTGTATTTCTCGAAGAGACTCCCTTCGGCGGCGGAGCAACTTTGACAAAACTATTTCCTGCTTTGAATTTTGTTTTCTGCAATGATGATGTTCTGTCCTGCGCTAAGAGATAATCGTTGAGAAAAACCACTACTTACTCGTATGCCTAGATTCCTGAAAATCTCGGCGGTCCAGTTGGTGGTAAGCGCATTCGCCAGGCCAAATGGGAAAAAAGTAATTAGCAGTAACCGATTTCGATATAATAGGCGGAGAAAACAACGATGTGTTACGAGGTGCATATGTACGTGGTTTTAGGCATGCCCGCGGTCTGTTTTGACCATCCAATCCTTGTCCTGGATAAAATCGTGAACCCGATTTACCGAAATCAAATGAAACTTGTTTATGATTAAAAATATTGTTAAAAGTTAATAATAATAAATAATTGTACAGATTTAATTTAAAATGGGGCGGTAGTGTCCGTCACCTTTGAGAATTAGAAAGTTCCGAAAATCGGGAGTAGTTTCAACAAATTTTGAATGTTAATGTAACCGTGTCCATCTCTGGAGATGGTAGAGTAAGATTGCAACGTTTCACCTGCCTTGGCGTGACCAGAGGCGGTTTCTGTTGGGAACACGATAACCCTTCACTATTTTTATTAATATTTCTGGTACCCCCAAATTCTTTCACTTCATAAACAATTTTATAAGCAACCCCCCCAAAATTCCTGATCCTAATCAGAACCTTCTATTGAATTTTATTTTATCTAAGGTTTTTCGCCAGTGCAGGAGCGACAGGACGATTGATCCCCACTAGGTCCAGGGTACGCCGCCTGGGGTCTAGGGGTTTTCTCGTGATACATTGTTTTGAGATTAGTTTTCCGAAAACTATAGGGCTGGTGAAAGCGTTCTCCAGCGAGCTATCTTCTTGGTTGAGGACGAAAAAATCTAGGATTATTAAATGGGTGAAATGCCTGATAATTATAAAAAGTTCCTACACTCTGAGGAGGAGGAAATCTATGGTTCATCGCCAGTGCACGAGCGACAGGACGATTGATACCCACTAGGTCCAGGGTACGCTGCCTGGGGTCTGGGGGATTTCAATTTTTTTTTTTTTTTTTTTTTTTCACTCGAGCGTACTTTTTCGAACAAGAATTCACTAGACCGTGGTATTTTCTTTAAACATGGCTTAAATGATGTATGTCTTAATTACTTATAGCTTAATTCACGTCTTTGTTCAATTATATCTGCCCTGCGGCCACAAACTAGTTGTAAACAATCTCGTGAAACTTTACAATAATCGGTACAAAAATCTTATAATTTTAATGCTAATTGCTGTAGATCCATTGTCGGAATACCTGTTGCACAGCCGCGCTTAGCATTATTAATGCACCAGTTACAGAGCCAAAAAATTTATCCGCAAAGGGTAAACTAACTTTTAAAGACTTGAATTTATCGGTTACTTCAAGGTCAACATATTATCCTGGACTATTATTTAATACGTGTTTACACATATCTAAAAATATTTCAGTTGTCATTATTAAAATATTAAAAGAAATTTAACAATTCTAACCGATTAGAAGGGGTTACTGTGACAGCTGGCCCTTATAATGCGTTGTCAAATCAAAATCAAATGGTTGAAAACATGTGCGGAATCTGCGACGGGTTCTGACAACCTGGTGAGTGGGTTGTCTTAGGGGACCTCTCCGTATCTGTTTGCTCCTGGGCCGAATTTATCACCATAATATATCGGGTTATCATAATAATAATTTATATTTTAAGAATACATATTAGGAGGGTAGCAATATAAATTTTTCAAATCACTGACCTGTTTTGCAAGGTTTTTGTTTACCTTGCTTTGCCCTCGAAGACGTTTACTTTTCCTCTTCTTATCGCCTTCTTCCTCTTAAAGGATTTATCAACCTGTTCAACCTCTGAAACCGATGGTGATCAGAGAAACTTGAGGAACTCGACGAACCCGATGACGAAACGGATTTTTTACGACTACGCGTCTATATTATATCCTCCATTGGGAAAAACTAAATTTTACACTATTTGTTTTAACTGTGCATATACCAAAACGCCTACAGCGTTATTAAAATAAATTTTGAAATTATAAAGTATTTTCTTAAATATCGAACGTTAACAACGTTAACTTTTAAAGATGTGAACCGTCCGAAAAACAGGACGCCAATGAACATTTTGGCGCGCTGCAGCCACCTGGTGAACGAAGGCGGAAATACGTCATCATCGTGTTGTCAAGAAAGTGAATTGCATATACCTGTATAGATGTGACACGGAAACGGAAGATGCTTGACTCAAATAATGTTTATATGACCCCGAATGAGGCCGAAGGACACAACAACACCTTGTATATCTATTAGTTTAGTAAGTTTGTTGCGGTGCAAACGTCGCCACAGGCTGACTTTAATACTCCATCTCTTGACTACTATCTCGTTCTGGAACTTCATGCCTGTCTGTACCTACATACACACACACCTGGACGTCTCCTCCGAAGAACACGAGCGTGTGCTGTGACACAGGCGGCGCCCGCGCGGCCGGCTGGAACAGCGCATCGTTGGCGCGTCCCTCGTGGCCGGTGACGCGCCGCAGACGCACCGGCACCATGATGCGGCTTCTTACACTAATTGTTGCTGTGACACTGTTAGCAAAATATTTAATGGTATTAGAGTAAAATTTAATTAACAGGAATCCTAAAGTAGACTCAGCTGGTGGCAAGGAAAATGCTTAAACCACTGATACCGCCTTTTTATATTCGTTAATGCTTAAATTATTAAATAAATAATTACCCTTTTATAAATATTTTTTGCTTTATAAAGTTAGTGTATACTTGGTAGAAGGGACATAAACGACACAAACTATTACCACATTATTCAGTACATTAATTTTTTCATCAGTAATAAAGAAAAAAAACCCCTCTTCCTACAGAAGTGCAATACCTACACGGTCAAAACGTAATATTTTTCTGTTAAGGGGGTTTGGAATGAGGTTCTGAACATGTGGTGACCTATTCTGTGTCGATGTCCTGGCTGGATACCTCTGCTTAACCCTTTAGGGTTAATAGGAGTGAAGCAGAACAGATAGACATTAGCTGACATGCCGGAAAGGTGTCCATGAAATAAAAAAACGTGCAAAAAAAATACATCTTTGATATGCATGCTGCAGGCTCATCTTTGATATGCATGTGGGTTTTCTAGATAGGTACACCTGTGCTTATCTCTTCAAGTACAGGCGAGATGTTATGTGCAGGTTGCAGGCAATTTGTAGGGCAATTTCATGGTCAGGCAGGGGTGCGCGTGAATGTACTCGTATCTCCCGGGCGACTGGCACATGGCAGTAGTAGGAACAGTTGGTTTTGAGTCAGTTAGAGTCCAACATAAACCTCCGTTTGCCCGCAGGGTATCCATGAAAATTTTCACACTCAAAAATAAAAATGGGCAGTGTCATGCTAGTCTAAATGCTATCCACAATTATTTTAAATATTAATTCTATTCAGCAGTCTTATTGTCATTTGTATTGGTCCTGCAATGATTTCTGATTAAGCAGAACATAAAGTTAGTAATGGAAAAAAGACACATTGTAAAACTAAATGCATTTATTTTGTAAATAAAATATTACAACATTATACTTAAAATCTAGATTTAAATTGTAAAAATTAATAAATTTCCAACTAAGTACTACATGTCATTTGACATTTCGGCTATTTTTCTGATGGTAATACTTGGTATCATTCATGCACACTGTGATCTTCAGTGTAATATCATCGAGGCAGTTCTTCAGGTCCTCTCGCAACTCCCTGACTTTGACCCTGACATCCTCACACATGAGGTTGTAACACATGGCCACAAGTCCCATACCGAGTAGGACATAAATAAAGTTTATAACCAGCTTCAAGTGGGAACCTCCGGCTGAATCAGCTATATTAGCACCTGGCACAAAGTCACCAAACCCAATTTTACACAAACTTATCACACAGAAGTATGTTGAATCCAGGTAGTTCCATTTTTCCCATGCACCAAACATAATCGTCCCAGTTAAGATATAAAACGATATCACCCACAAACAAGCTGTTGATGGCACAGTAATCTTCCGTTTAATGGGCTGCATTTCTCCATCTTCAAACAAAGTGTCATCTCTTCGGCTACATTCATGGGCAGTTATGTATAACCACTTAAAAGTCTGTGCTAACACTTTGCCCATGTTACAGAAGTATAAAACATAGATTGGTATGCCAAAGCAGGCATAGGCTATTGTCGTAATCTTGCCCCAAACTGTCTTGGGGACAATATTTCCATAGCCAATCATGGTGAACACTGAGAGGGAATACATAAGGGCTGCTGGGAAGGACCAGATATCCTCAGCTGCTCTGCCGTTGTAGCCGGTGTGGATAGCGGCACTGATGTTGTTCTGGAACACTTTGAGTACTGCATCCACTTTGATCACCCAAGAAGTTTCATTGAACAGGTTATCAGTTATAGTTATGTTCCACAGAGCCTCTGCACAGTTCCGTCTGAGCTGCCTCACTTGCTCCAGCTGTTCGTCGGGGCTGTCCTTCTCAATGTGCATAAAGCCTGCGGCGCCAAGGATCGCGTAACAAACAACAAGGGCGCCGACACCCACTTGTGTAAACATAAAAGCTATGAATTTTCTGAAACAATCTTTTATTTTCTCTCTTGCATCGCTGCCAACTGTTGATGAGGAGTCCCTACTCCTCATGGAACCGTGGAAACTCGCGCTAAGTGGGTGGTGTCGGTCCATAATATATTACTGATGTTAAATAAAACAGGGAGAGGAGTAAACGGCAAATATCGTCACGCCGGCGTAAACTATTTCGGGACTAGTGCTGGCAACGCGCCAATAGTGTTGTTTGACATTGATTACAAAACATTACGGTGTGGAACTCTTGGTTTCGTTAAATAAGAGTTATAAAGCATTATAATAATAAAAAAAAAGAAATATTAATAACGAGCGAAGTTGAAATTTATCATATAACGTCCTATAATAAGATATGAATTCGCAATGACTGTAATTCTTACATAAAACTGTAGTTTGCTTATTGTAATGAAAAAATGATAACAGTTTAAAATTAAAAAAAAACGGGATAAATCAATAAAACATCTAAAATACTCGAAAACTTACGATCACTGTAGCGAATTATCATCATACCGTTCAGTTCTTTGATAAACACAGGATTAATTTAATTGCAAATATAGCGATAAAATTCACAAATCACTTGACTTACTGATTAATTTTATGCTATCACTACAAATAGAAATAAACTAAAAGTCTGTAATATAACTTGTACTTCGAGTCAGAGTCACAGTAAATAGTAAAATTTGACATTTGCTGATTTCGATTGACCATCAACCATCAAACCACATCAAACGAAATATTATTTTATTAATGAGTTTTCGTGTATATTGATTGTTTTATGCATATTCAACGAAATTCCATTTTAAAAATAATTAAATACAGGTATTATTATTCATTTGTGTTTTTCTATGTTTGTAAAGTTAAATTATTTAAGCATTCTGTTTGTTTGGTTTAACATTTTTGAACGAATCTCTCCATTCATTGATTTTTTGGCAGTCTGTTGAATTTCGTTCCGGAGAAAAACGCAGGGCCAATTCTTTACATTTCTTCTGTTGTTTCACTTTTCTTTGCGTAAAATAGATAAAGCTGTCCTGTAGAAATGCTAAATATATTTCAACTGTAGTATGGGAACGCGAAGAAAATCAAAAACCACACGTTTTCTTGGCGTTGTTTGTTATCCGGCGTTGCGTTTTTTATTAAAGTTTATCGTTTATTTCCGCTGTAACAATATAAAATGTAGTGTGGGCAGCTGTCCGATGCTCATTTATATGTTTTTATCCAAAATTTGTGAGTATTGCATGATATTTTCATTGCTAAGATGATTCCTCACCTTCTCAGTGCTAATGGCTGAACAACCTAGAATTCGTGGATGAATGCAGACACTGCCGAAATAATAGTCGAAACTACTACCTAATGGTTATTATCTAGAATGCAATATTAGGTAATTGGTGTAGTCAGAGCAAGATGTTCCCCTCACAAAGCCCAAGGTCACAGCGATCGCTCATGCCGACATTTTTTTTCAGACAACATACAGTACAATAAACATGTAGCCGCAAATTAAAATACAATACGATGTTTGCAATAGCAGCGTTCCCAACACCCATTTGACACCGATGTAAACGTAATAGATGGATCATACTTAGCACATAGAGGTAGTGATGGCTTCACTGACGCAGCCGGACGGGATAGCTTCCCCGGGGCTGGCGGACGGCTCGGGCTGGCTGGAGCAGGCGGAGACCGTGCTGGGCCGCAAGCTCACGTCCATAGACTTGGTTGGCGGTATATTCTGCAGCATCTGTCAGTCAACATTTGCTAACAAGAAGGATTACGACTCGCATTACGTGGACCACGACATAGGCGACGCAGACATCGGCTATACTTGTGTCGTGTGCCGCAAACAGTTCACCGGCTACCCAAGCTTCCGCAACCATTGCTACTTGATTCACGTTGCTAAAAACAAACACAAGTGAGTATTGTTTTTGAACTTAGCAAGTGCTGGGAACAACATGAGTCAGGAACTTGTGAAGTGGCATTATAAGCACTAACAATATCATAATAATATGATCATTGAATACTGATCTTCTGATAGTTAGACAAAATCAGAATAAGTTAACCCTTCAAATTCCTATAAGAATTATTGTTTTTCACATTCTGAATCAATTAAGTTTTGTGATGTTAGTCATATGTTTCACAAAGGCATAATCAAATAGATTCTAGTTTAACATGATTGTGTTTTTGTATTAGTTGAAATTCAGCTAAAAATAAATAGGCTCAGTATCTGAATCTCCAGATGATTCTAACAGTATGATTCATTCTGACCAGTTGACACTGAGATAAACTTTCTGTTCTGATTTTGATGAGAAATTACGTAGTTTTTTTAAATACAGTTTTTCAAGTCATATCAATCCTATTTTAACTTAGTAAAAATTATTTTAGATTTGGAATAACATAGAATATGAATATGAGATGCTGGGCTCACATTTTTTTTTGTATGTTTTCAAAAACAGACAGGCTTTTGCCTGGTTGTTCATATTAAATTAGTCTGGTACAAACAAAATTGCAAAATTCACCTTTTATTTCAGATGCATACATTGCTCCAAAACATTTTCAAAACAGTCAGTTCTGAACAGTCATATTGACACAGCTCACAATTTCAAATGTGAACCTTGCCAAAAACAGTAAGTTTACAAAACATTTAAGTTAAGTTAACATGAAAATATTAATTTTCAAATAACTAACTTTAAAACTTGTAGATTTCCATCTAAAAAGGAACTACACACACATCGAGTCATCCACGGCAAGGACAAGCCTCCATACCATTGCCAAGACTGTGGGGAGACCATTGAAAGCATCGACATGTGCGAGTTTCACATCGACGAGCACTGCTCAGCCCTATACTCGTGCCCAATCTGTAACGACGAGACCGCCAACAACAAGCTAGACGCTGCGAAACATCTCACGAAACACTTCGGCGAAGTACTTATTGACAAATACATTTCCGATTCCAAAATTGGTGAAGACTGCTCTATCGACATCCTCGGAGGAGTCCTCTGTAATTACTGCGATGAGTTATTCAAGAATAGAATAGAGTTCGACACACACTTTGCTACGGAACATGGAGACCGTCCGCTGGTATACTCTTGCAACATTTGTGGGAAACAGTATGACAAATATAATTTGTTCGGCGACCATTGCTACAACCATATGACCAAAGGTAGATTTGAGTGAGTATTTGATTGACAGTTATTTTGTACTTACAATTACATAATGATCCTTAAGTCTTCAAAAGTAAAAAGCACAGTTGTGTGCGAATACAGGTCTTGTCTTGAAAACCTCAGTCTTATCTGAGCAGTACAAATTAAATAGCTAGTTAGACAGTAAATGAATGCGAGTTCTTAAAAACTAGGAGAATTTAATTTTGGCCAGACGAGACAGTTTTCGACGCGAAATTGGCTTGTGCCATTCTTTATGCTTTATTTTAAGTATGTGTTGATAGCTATAAGAGTACAAGAAGACCCTAGAAGAAACAATGGATGGGGAAGGTTATGGCTAGCAAGGAGGTGTCCAATGAGATGCCGAATAATAGAGAAGGTATGGAAGAAGACGTGCTGCGTCGACCCAAAATAGGTTAGGAAAAGAGCAGGAGGATGAAATGAGGCCCCTAAAGAGGTAATTCGTCAAAACGTATATTACTAATGTTTATGACTATCGACAGATGCACTGACTGCGGCAAGACGTTCCCTCGCCTGTCACTGCTAGTAACGCACACAGAGGCCTACCACTCCTCCATAGCAGCGGAGAAGCCATTCTTGTGTGGCGAGTGTGGGCGCGGCTTCAAGTCCCCCAACCGGCTGCGCGAGCACACACGCGTCGTGCATGAGACCAGCACTATGCGCTGCACGGAAGATGGCTGCAATATGTTGTGAGTATGACAAAATTTGTTTGTTTTCTTATATTGCCCAAGCTTACGGCACAGGACACAGCATGAGATCGACAATTTATTCGCTCACGGTGCGTACAACACGAGGTGTACATTACGCCAGCAAGAAAGTATCTCCTGGAATTATATGAGTAGAATGTATAGTTGGTGCCTTATCTGCTGTTAATTTGCCCCCACATAAAAAATGTGTGCCCCCTGTCGTTTTGAACTACACCATACCTGGGTCAAATTAGGGGTCAAAGTTCCAACTTTTTGACAAGTATTTTTTTAAATACAAGTTTTTAATAGAAGATTTTTACTTTACACCTCCACGACCCCCGTGCTATTCAATCCGTCTATCAGCACAATGTTTTGAGTGCGTTACATTGAGTTCTACCACAAAACATGATTTTACACCCCCCAAAAAAACGTCGTTTCCCAGCAATCATTTTTGCGTAAAGTTACTTAGTTTCATGTACAGAATGCTTGGTTGACGGCTTCGTGATGAGGTGATTTACAAGAGATACTTACTTGCTGGGGTAACGTACACCAACACGAGTCTAGCTGTCTCACTGCCAACTGCAATTTGACATATCTTGAGCTCAACATATTTTGTCGTTTATTAAACACATCTTGTCAACGATAGAACTATGGTAGCTTAAGGTCCTTCCTTTAACACTTTCGGCGATAAGTTCAAATAATTCATTTATACTTGTATGCTTAAGTCACCTAGCTACGTAAAAAGACGTGGGGACTCGGGAGACTCGGGAGACTCGGGAGGCGGGTTGTGCACCCGCCTCCCGAGTCGACACGAACGAATTATTGTCCGATCCATATTCTGGGTGCTAAGCACCGAAAGTTTTAATAGAAAATAGACATGCATTCTAGGGATCCTATGTGAATTTTGAAACGCTCATTCTCAGCTCAAATTCAATGACTTGATTATCTGTTTCACCAGATTCGAGTCCCTCAAGGAGCTTCTCCTCCACCAGCGCTCGCACCGCTCGTGCCGCGACAACTGGTGCCGGCAGTGCGGGCTGCAGTTCGTGTCGCTGGCGTCCTGCGAGCGCCACCTCGACGTGCACCGCAAGAAGCACTACGCCTGCCCCGTGTGCCGCCGCAGCTACCGCGAGAAGCACCTCATACTCAAGCATATACCCAGTCACTTTGAGTGTGTGCTGCATGTTTGTAAGGTCTGCGGGAAGGTAAGTGTCGAGCATGTTAGTTTAACGTTTCAAGTCCAGGCCCAGTTCTCACCAAAGTCAGACCAATCTCTGGAGAGATGGGAGAGAGGATATGGATTTCAACCAATGTGATTGGTAGATTTCCGCAAGTCTTCTATCCACTCCACTTGTTTCCTCTTTGGTGGTAATTAAACTTTAAGTGCATCTAAAAGTTGATTGTTTAAACGATTTTAAAGTAAGCTTTTAGCAATAAAATCGCCTATTGGGACACCTTATGTAACTAGGTTAGTTTGTCTAGGTTATATTTGCAATTTATATTGTGCACAAATAATAAATAATCTCTTATCCAACTACAAAGGTATTCAACCTGCGCAGTCGTCTCGTGCAGCACTCTAAGACCCACTCCGACCTCCGCTCACACAAGTGTACCGTGTGCAACAAGGGCTTCATGAAGGCCTCCATGCTCCAGCAACACCTCAACATACACACTGGCTTCAGGCCCTACAAGTGCACAGAGTGCTCCAAAACCTTTGCCAGCTATCCCAACTGGCACAAACATATGCGACGTATGCACAACCTCGAGAAACAAGACAAAAAGGATAAGCCAAACATTCAAGCTATCACCGCTCCTGAGCTTCCCTCTCCACCCCCTGTTACTATAATCGATAATCACGATGCCAAAATGAAAATCGAATCAGGAATCGATTCTACGAGTTCGGAAATGTCACTAGACACATACTGTTTCGTCGCCGAGTCGGATGACAGTACGATGGATAGTATTGATCCGGCAATCATTGAGAAAGATTGGTGCATCTCGAATGAAAGCTCCATTATAGACGACAGTCTGCAATATACAGATATGCTGCCTGTAAATAACACTACATTTGATTTTGGTAAGTTGGACATTCTCATTTCTCTTTCCGTGCTAAAGCTAGTGAACAAACATAAGAACAGTATCCAAATGAACTTTTCGATACCATCATGTTCACCGCAAACACTGACAGTGAGACCACCATATACACCAATGTATACGGTGGTCTCATTGTCACCTTGCTTAAAATGTAGAGAAGCTCCCAAGTAGCGACTGTAGCAAGCTGATGACTAATCGTCATTTATGTTAATTGACAGATTTATCTCAGCTGGAAAGCTTGGTATCATCCGGGACCGGCAGCGAGCCGGGCGAGGCCGGCGCCGTGCTGCGCGAGTACGGGCCCGAGTTCAACGTGTGCGCGCTGCCCGACGCGCTGGGCGGCGCCTGCATCGACCTGGACGAGCCCTACCTGCCGCACATCGACCCGCGCCTCACCATGAAGGCGCCGGAGCTGCCGGCCTGGGAGCCGCTCATCACGAAGGTGTACAGCGCCTACGACGACGCCGCGCGCGACCGCCTCTCCATCATCAACACCGACATATACTGAACACCGCTGTACGCTGCTCCGTATTGATCCTAGATGTTAATAGTTAAATAGTATTTTGTTCCGGCCGGACGGGTTTGATCGCGTTGGATAGATAGTTTTCCTTTAAAAATCAACACTGCTCTGTCCGTTATGTTGCACCAGTGTTCGATCAAAACCGCTCGGCCACCACACAGCTACCTCAGGCGAACGACTATATACCTCAGTAATCCATAGGAAATATTTTAATGTAACTGTTGATATATACATTTATAACATAGATCCCACCAAACATTAGTTTGTTAATGTTCTTTAATCATATTCATAATAATGCTACCTCATTTAGTTGTTTAAGTTTATCGCTATAGATTGTTGCTTAAACGTATGCTTCGTCGTTCGGAAGTAGAACAGAATGTAGTTACGTGTGCCATTTTATGAAGAGCCGGCGAACCTGGGATATAGGGACGTACTGTGGACACGTTTTTTGGTTTTAAGATCAAATCTTGTAAAAAAGAGAGAGGAGCGGAGGAAGAGCGTGAAATGTACAGCTTTTGATGTTTACAATATTATTTGTTTGTTACACCTATGTCGGAGCCATAGACGGTTTGTTTAAATTGACGTTAAATCTGGCTGAAAGCCGCCATCTCGAATATTAAAGTAATATTTGACATCGCCTTGCTCCTACCTCACCCGCCCGCCCTACGACGCCTACATGTATCTACCCCGGGTGTCGCCGCCTCACGGTCGACAGACGCCAGTAAAATCTTTAAATTGCTGTAAACTATTCAGTTCCAATATTGTATTATATTCATGATTATGATCCAAAGTTAGTGTAAGATGATTTGGTGAACAAATTATTTGCATTTGTAAATATTTTGGTACTTGCGGCACTTGCATTTTCGACGCTTTTTGAGGCCGCCGTTGGTCGTGTCTAGGATAAGATGAGTAGAAAATAAGGCAAGTAATGTATCTCGACTGCTCGTTGGATATCAGATGAAAAGCTAGAGCACGAGTTATGTAAACGTGTGACTTCACTGAAAGCGTTTGAAGTCACTTCTAGTCCAGATGAGTTAGTAGTCATCAGTGTGTTGCCTAGCGTTCTACCGAGAGATTCTTCTTCGACTGATGATAGTATGTTGTATTGTATGTGCTATTCTCTTGTACAGGGATTTGTGTAAGACCTATAGTATGTTAGTAACTAACAGGCATTTACTAGAGTGAGACGCTATGTCGGTGGCTGGTTCCAAAGGTGTGCTGTCGTTGAAGTATCGCGTCGAGACCAACGGTGGTGTGCTCATGCATTTGAATTTCGATTCCTTTATTATTATTGTTATTTTTTTATTCGGAAGTTGTGACGCCAAGCGTCGTGATTTTAGTGTAAGTGAATCGATAGTGCTGTGATATTTTTAATGTATATTTAGTGTTAAGATTAGAGAGTGTAACGTAACGAGTGAGTACAAACAATGTTATACATCGCGAGTTAACGGCGATCGGAGACAGAACCCGCGACCCGCTGACGGAACGCGAACGCCGCCAGGCAGGGCGGGTCGCACGCAGTACATGCACGAAATAGGGAAGTGATGTTGGTACAAACAAAATAGATGCGCGAGCATTCTAAACAAATTGAAGGATACAGGTGTTGCCACACCAAAAACAAAAATAAAAAGAAACTTGACAATGTTTACTTAAGCAGAATCAAGCTGCAAACTTAAAATGTTGATGTAAATGTAAAAAAAGAGAAAAAATATTTAACTCCGAAATATATTTTGGAGAGAATTATTTACAAGTGGGAAGATGGGTCTTAGTGATAAAGATATCCAAAGACTGCTAGGTATTATGAGTTCTTTGAACTTGAAATTCGACTTATAAGTCAGGGATTTATGCGGAATAAAGTCAGACGTAACGAAAGCAAAATATGTAATAGACAACGGCGTAGCTATCGGATAATCATAGGCTTTGACAAGAAAACGACTAAATTAACAAATGAATCAAGTATTTGGCGCCTCAAATCACCTGGAAAAGGTATAGGGCAGAGTTGCATTGATCACACACGACCTGAAGCACCCGGCGAGCTCGGGTGCCGCCGGCATGAGCGGATCGGACGATCCCATGCTTTGGTAAATTACAAAAATGAAAATTAAACGCGCGCACGCCAACCGGACAAAGGAACGTAAATTATTTTTGTCTGCATTTTCACTCGTAGTGGAATTGTCCGGGCGGTGGTGGCGCGACCAATAACCACGCTAGATTGGTTCCTCTATTGGCGACCGTGCGGTGGACCAAACAAAAAAAAAACATAGTATAAATAATCTTCATGTGGCGTTAAATTGTACAAGTTTTGCCAAGTCGATGATAGCAGTATTCTATGTCTTTTTGTCGTGGTCGGTGTTTGTAAATCTGTATGTCTAAATTATAAATTAAGAAAATATATAAAAAAATGTCTCCACCGCGCGGTTCGTTCAACGCTGTCAGTTCAATGCGAGCTTGTGACAGTTATAATATACATAGCATTAACTCACATACAATATAAGGATGTCTTAAACCTCACCTGAGGCTTTCATTATTTCAATATAAATAGTACTTATTTCAAACTTCTGTAATCATGAAATACCATTTTGATGTTAAAATTTGTTGCAAAGGGGACAATTGTTAATTTTCGGGGAAACATACCCTTTACTGCATTATAAATAAAGAAATAAAAGGCTGGGTATCATAATAATACAGTTAAGTACACTTTACGAATATTAGGGTCTATTAACACTGTAGAAAGTTTACTTACATGAATAAGAAGAGTTCCTTTATGATACGCATGGAGTAGTGCTCGTTTTGCACTCCCGTGCTGTTATATCTGCAAGTATTTATGAGGCTTGTTAACTGTTAGACGTTTCTAGACCCTAATAAGTCCATGTTAATAGAAATAAGCAGATAATCTCAAGGGCTCAATCCCATGATCCATATCATTTTTGAACTGTTGTTCAATCAACTTCGGTCGATGGCTAAAAATGTATTGGCACCAATACTTCTCTGCCATAGCCAGAAGCGCCCAGGCTTATTCTTGCTCAAACTTAGATGCGTATCAATAGATTCACTTCACACTGGCGTAGACTAAACCGTAGTCCGACCAGTGTCTGAGAGTGAATTAGATTAAAAAATCGGCTGGAACAAACATGTTGGTTCAGCGAGAGTAGGCCTCCAATGCGTCCGATCGTCGGAGCGAGCCCAGTGGTTCACCAGATGACCCCGAAATTGTCTCATTGTACCCTTTGCGACCGTATTTGTCCCTAGCTTTTAGGTGTTAGGTTATAGTCGAACACAGGGTATTGTGGTTCTATTTTAACGGAAGTGTTAAAAAACGATTAGTGAGCGACACATCGCACCCGAAACATGATGGCTACATAATACTACCCCAATACCCAACATGTGTACAATATAGGTACCATTCTAAATCTGTCTTAAAGTGTAAGGTTTTCAGGCCGGGTTACGATTTTACTTACAGGGATTTATCTAAAACGAATTTTGAGAAATACGTATAAAGTAAATATAAATGTGTGTACAATTTAATACTGAACGTATTGCGATAAAGTGAAACGAATTCCTTAAACTTCGTTTTGTAATAAAATGGTAACAGATTTTGCAGTCTATGTTCATTTCAATTGTGGGAGGAAATGAAACGAATCGTGTCGATAAGAGTGACGGGAGAGTGAGTAGACGGAACTTACGATGTGTTTCTGTCTACAGAAAGTGTTAAAGTTTGGCCAATTTTGATATGAACGTATTCACCGATAGTAAAGTTAAATAGAGATATTTTTCAAATAAATATTTTATTGAAAAAAAAAATGTATGTAGAAATGTTTCGAAATATGTAAAGTAAGGCACAGTCGTGAAGTTTATCAGAACCCGGTCGATATTTCATGTAGTAAGCTAAATAAATTACGTTTTTATTCAAAATTCTTCATTTTAGAGATTTAAAAGAAGTAAAAATGCATAATAAGTATACATAGTTGTTACCTACTGGTTGATTTGGTGTTGCATTTTAAACATATTTTGTACATA
Organism: Cerastis leucographa; assembly: GCA_963082945.1. NCBI lineage: Eukaryota > Metazoa > Arthropoda > Insecta > Lepidoptera > Noctuidae > Cerastis > Cerastis leucographa. The sequence continues at coordinate 20,545,942 of OY720382.1, forward strand.
ATTCTGTAATCAATTTTATCCTTGACACCTATCTCTATGTTTTAAATTTTTGTGAACTTATTTTACCGACAAGACTGTTTTATATCAATGGATTTTAAAATAAAATTGTATTTGTTTTTATCTATTTGATCAATTTTTATGGAATAATCATATTTATGCAAGACATGGTTTTTAATAGAGTTTTGTCACTTATATAGCTTTTACCCTTTTAGTGATGTAATAATGATATTAGATTTGAAGCTAAGTCTTGTCGTCTAAATATGTAACCGGCCTAAAGCACTCATGTTGATAGGGTATGAACTAGTCGGCCATGATATAATCTAGCTAACGTTTGCAAACTTCGGTCTTAGTGAATTCAAGCCAATTCATGGCCTGCTACGCGTTTTTAGGTGGAAAGGATAACGTTAATCAGCTTTTTTCGCTTTGATGTTTTTAGACTTTTGACATGATATGTATACTTTTAAGAAACTGTATTTTATGTGCGTCAAGCTTCTAATTGTAAATAAAAACGCTGTTACATTTTTTTTCTACTATTCGATAACTGTACGGGATTTGTTTTAAGACGTAGGCTCATATATTTAGCACTAAAAACCTGAGTAGAGAAATGTAGGAGTTGGAATGTACTACAGTAGCGGAGGACGGCCGCCAGAACTTCTCCACTTTTCTGCTCAGGCTCAGTTTATAAGTAATGTACCGAACTACCTCTGCATGCCTCCATGGATAACAGTAATTAAAGATTTCTTTTTTGTTATTATTGCGAAGTAACTTTACATTTACACATTGATATATTTTGTACGTTATATTAAACAGATAATTATAAGGGACAGGTTTTACAGTTATAGAGTTGCTATATCAAGATGTACGATTTGAGGTGTGCAAGATTTCCGTTTTATATAGGACGCTACTCAAATCTGAATGGAGTTATTGATTTTATTACATTACATAATACAATCTGACTAGTTCAAATGATGTTTTATTTATTTTTTGCTAACCTTTTTTTCTATTGGGAAAACTTATTGCCCGGCGCGGGGGAAACCTCCACAAGGAGGAAAATCCTTGTGGAGTTTGGTTTAGGCGCAGCGCAGACGGCACACTTTTTGTGCGATCGAGTCTGCGTCGCACAAAAGTCTGCATGGCGCGCAAAAAGTCGGTCGCGGACTTTTCACAGACTCAACGCACACGACGCACATCTTCGATCATTCTGTCGGCAGAGCTGTAGGGACGTAGACGCTATGGAAATCGTGCAGAGATCGCGAAGTATTATTTTGTAAATGAAGTACAGAAAAAAAAGGAAGAAATAGAGAATTTTTGGGTACATCCTATACTTTCGGAAAGATTACTGAAGGGACAGTTCCATACTAAACATTCAATTCTGAAACAATATCCGGTTTTTTTTTTCAAATTTTATACAATTCCGTTACTACATTTGATGAGTTGCTATTTATTTTTCTTTTTAAATGTCTATCATGATATTCTGCCTTAGAAGTATCATAAATTGCTGGTCTGTTTTGTATTCGTTGAATTAACATAGTTACATCGACCTCTGGCGCCATGATAATAGATCGCGTGCGTTACGTCCACCCCTAGCAAATGCAGATTGCCGACTAAAGTGTGCGCCGTCTGCGTTAGCGCGCGTTGAAGCAAACGTTCAATTTTTTTCACACACTTTTTGTGCGGAGCGGCGCGCCGCGGCGCGGTGCGGTCTGCCCGTACCCGGATTTTTTGTGCGCCGGACTTTTTGCGCGTCGTGTGCGTTACTGCATATAATTGCATAGGTTCAATTTTCACAGACTAAAAAGTGCGTCACGGATAGTCTGTCGTCTGCGCAGGGCCTTATTGCTCATGACACTTGACTCTGGCATAAGCAGGGTTTACTGCGATGTGAAGTTAAAAGCTCACATTTAGCTTTTCTCGTTACACGTAGAGGCTTAGGGCTATATTTCACCGGGACACCATGGCGGCGCAATCAGTCTCTCCGCTACCAACAAAATGTATACAGCTCTAGAGAGTAAAGCCTCATTTACACGATGCAAGAACTTGCATGCAAGTTTCACTACATTGCTGTTTTTGTTTTATTAACTGAATTCATTGCCCGTCAATAGTTTGCAATGTAATGAAACTTGCATGCAAGTTCTTGCATCGTGTAAATGAGGCTTTACTCACCTGGTGTCCGTTTACTCTCTATAGAGCATGCGCCGACAGCCGCCCAGTTCCAAGCGTATAATTCGCGCCGGTCTGTGTGAAAAAGAGAGCGCCGGCCGAAGCTCTCCGGGCCGGTCTGTGTAAACGGACCCCTAGAGTATCGGAAGAGAGAGCACCTTTGTCTACATAACATAACATTTATTTATTATCAGGCAACTTTGGCCCATAGATATACACGAACACACTTGTAGAGCCGGTAGAGCGATAAACAGCGGGATGATATAGCTGTTTCTCGCTTCATTTCATTCGACTTGCCAGTTTCAGCTTAACGGCCAACGCAGATAAAGTAGCAAAATGCTCCAACATGCTGCCAAGTTGCTCTTTGCTGACAAGTTTTCATAGCAATGTGCGCAAACACGCTATTTCACATGCCATAATCAACCAAATTTGAACTAGTGTATATATACAGCAATAGCATATAGTTAGCAATCTATCGATGAAAAACTCCTGCATTTTGCTACTGTCTGCTCGGACTCGATATTTGTGTTTTCGCAAAGGTCTTGAAATCAGAGGAGGAATATACAGGGAGACGGGTTCCAAATTCATACAAAGTCATGCGGTAAGTATCCTTTATTTACCATCAAATTACGCACCTTACAACTATTTTAATTAACTATATAAAACTGGCTTATTACATGAAATTGATGGCGTTCGCTACATCGTGTGATAGTATAAAGAAAATTATCTATGCGACTACTAAATCTATATAATAAAGGAATCAGTACTAATCATGACATTTAAACATGATTATGAATGTAAATTACTATATTATTGGTAAGTATAACAGGTCGCGTTTCCACCGTGCCCGATATAATGCAACAATTTTTCAGTGATCGCGGTTATGGAAACGGGCCTTAGATGCCTAAAATACGGTTATTAGTACAAACTATTTATAGATGAAATATTCTGAATGGAAGAAAAGCAACAATTGGCTATTATAAATTTTTAATTACAAGAATTTAGGCTCACACAAATAGAGATCCGGAAGTCTGAGGCATCGTACGATTTTTCTATAGGAATTATGTATATTTCATAAGTAAAAACCGTAAATGCGATGTAACTACACGAGGCCAGTTAAATAATAACCTACAGTTAAGTGTTACAATCGATGCGATCCACTTTCATGTGTAAAACTTACTTTCCTTACGCCAAATTTACTAATCCCGCTTATCTAACATTAAAACTGACTAGACGTAAAACTGAGACATTGGACACTGGGCTGTGTAGGCTGAGTCCTGAGCCCGTTAAAAGGAACGGCGCCATTTTGTCTCAATGTTTACTCCAAAGCGAACATGACATTTCTATTGTAAATTTTATGAAAAAATATACAAATTGCATAACGGTAACCTTAACTATAATTTAGCGGGGATATATTTACAATTACTTGTCATACACGATAGTATTTATGGTGAGAAAACATCATGTTTTTTACTACAAATTCCAGTGTTATGACTGTAAGAATTTGAAGAAAAGGAGGTACTCAATAGATTATATTGATTGAAAGAAATTGGTTTCGGGCAGTTAAAACGCGACTTAAGATAATAGATACCGAGATATATATTTTAATAAACCATAGCTTTGAATAAAAATGACTCACTCAAACTTGATTCTCACTTGGATTCTCTAAAATATATTTCATAGTTTATTTATCGATCTCGGCAAATATACAGTAAATAAAAATATTTTGCCAGTAGAAAAAGAATTGTGACTATGTCTTTCAATATCTCCTTAAAAAACTAAAATTGCAGTCGAAATAGGGTTCATCCAAACATAGTCTCTAAAATATGAATAAATGCAACAAATATACAAAAGAAACAAATGAAAACAGGTCACTAACTGGTTTTTCACTCGAGAACAAAGTTCACAATCAAGAAATTATTTAATTCTAATATTTATTTAATCAGTGGTACTCCAATAGTCATTCAAAGTGCATGCATCGTGTCGGACAAGTGATCTGACCCAAAGTCCGGTTAATAATTTAGCTGTTAATCAATATTGCACTTTTATTTCGATGTAATCATACCTCTCTAGGTTATATGTTAGTACTATCAAGGTTTCTAATTAGAGAGTTCCACTGCATTATGCCCAAACCTTTGACAATGTTTATAAGTAAGCTAGTATAAGAATATTATTTGTCAATTGTTTGAAGCATTGATAATCATCTATAGTATCAAGAAATAGTAAGATGTGGGTATTCGCAAGCTGTAACTGTTCGCCTATTTAACTTTAATAATTCATATCTTAATCAGTAGAATTCATCACTGTCAATTAGGCAGATAAGTTTAGCGGCACGATTCAAAGAAATATACTGCACAAGTTTCGAAATACGAACTTTCAATATTTTGTGAGTTTACTACCGTGTTACTGAAAGTACAACCAAACCAGCTAACAGATTGACAAACTCTTTGATTGGCTGACTAAAATAACCAACAGCCAATGAAATCACATTACGTAAATTTGACAGTTTGTAGGCTTATTTTCGTGTTGTCTTGCCCTTCAGAAACCAAGTGTACTTTATATTCTTTTTAATCTTTTACTCACAGGATAGACAAAGCTCCCATTTCGTTTACAGAAATGCAGTAGTTTTTAATACATTTTACAAAATGACTTCGTAACTGAACGGTCTTTACACAACAGTGTGTACTAGGACAATAATAATCCAAAATTGTAATACGTTTTCATAATTCGTCACTAGTTATCAAGTCATGAGGTCAAAATTATATAATCATCAATTTGTGAAGTCTTATTAGTTTATCATTCACTGAATTTTGTGTAGAAACTAGGTAATACATTACGTATTACTGAGTTTCTGCACAAAATTCTTGATTACATTGCATGCGTTATTGATAGGATTGTCGTATTTGACACTCGATAAGACCTCATAACACCATAAGAACATTAAAATCCCATAAAAATTCTTTATTGTTTATGATGTGATCTGTCCATTGGCAGGTTTCCTAGAAAAAACTCTTGTGTTCGTCTTTTTAGCACTGTTCACTGACCCTGTGGCCTTATTCGGCACAGTTTTTGGCCTCAAACTGGGTATTTGTGACACTCTAATGCCGATAGCAGTTTTCTGCTTAGGGGCCGAAGACACTTGGGCCTTCGGTTGCCCTTCGAAAGTGGAACTTCTAATAAGTTTAGGAGGTTCCGTTTTATCCGGTTCTATCCAAACTTTTTTTTCAGCTTTGGCAGGCAACTTTTTCGCTTGTTCTACTTTCTTCCACAGACTAGCTATTTTGCTTTCTATGTCTTTAGAGTTTGTTTTAGAAGACTGTATCGAGTTCACACTAGAGGTGCTACCTTGTCGAGAACTTCTCGATGCTATTGTGATGGTCTTACCACTCTCATTGCTTTGCAAGCTGTGGTTTGAAGGAGAGTTCTTCATGACCGGCTCAGACCTCTTAGTGACCCTTGACGTGGAAGGCTTAGGCTGACTTTGTTTAGCCGGAGGTGGCCGCGAACGATTGAACTGCGGGAGCCTCGATGGAGATGTATTGTTTTTGCTCGGTGCGGGAGCCTTAGACGGCTGAGGGACAGTAGTCTTTTTGTCAGGGACGGAGACTGGTAAGTCCTTGGCCGGCACAGAACTCTCTTCCTTAGTGAACGTTCCTTGTCGTTCAAGAGGTAAAGGTTTAGTGGCAACAGGAGGAATAACTATCGGTTTCTGTTGCAACTTCGTCGGGGACTTTGGAAGTGATTTTTTAGGAGAAGTGTTTGCGCTTGATGCCCTAGAAACTGAAGGTTTTGGGGTTTTGGCACTTGTGTGGGCTTTGACGGGGTTCGTAAGTTTGGGAGGAGCACTCTTAGGTGCTACCTTAGTTTGAGGGGCCGCGGGCTTCTTGGCAGCGGCGGGTACGTTTCGCCTGTAGGGCGACACATACATAGCCTTCTTTCTTCCTCTGATAGCTTTCGGAGCATCATTTTCTTTTTCTAAAGAATCATTGGAGTCGAGACTTTCATCACGTCGTGCTGGTTTGATTATCTTGGGCTTCGGCCGAGGAGTCTCCGGGTCAGATTCCGACTGAGCCTTATCTTCAGAATTACTATCCCCCTCATAGCTCGCGAAGTCACTGCTGCTTGGGTTCTGATTCTTATCGCACTGCATCTGCTGCATCGTGCGTTTATATGAGGCCGTCATCTCGATGTTCTTAAGATTGTACACGACGCACATGTCTACCGCGGCAGGACTTTCGATGACAGGCAAGTAGTTCCTGAAGCTCTTCGTGTAAGTCTGCATCTGAGTGGAGTTCAGTTCGAAGTCGTCCTCGTTATGTCCGCTGTCAGTCTCTCGTGAGAACACATCATCGTCCTGTCGGTCGTCGGATATCTGTTGGTGGTTCAGCTCGTTTGACGACAAGCTGTCGTAGCCCGTCGTAGTCTCAACGTTTTCAAAGTTGGCGTCTTTTGTAACGAAGGTGGGTGAAGGAGGAATGTCTTCGCTTAGCGTCCGCGTTCGGAATCGCTCTGCATCCTCGATCCGCTTTTGTTTCATCGTCTTTTTGGCTGCAAGCCGTTGTTTAAGACTCTCCAAGTGCGGGTCGACAAGTTTCTGCGGTTCTTGCGGTAAGATGGTGTGAATATCAACAGTTTGAGTTTGGTACCTAGCTCTGTCTTCCAACCTCCTCTGTTTGGCGCTGAGTTTCCTTCTGGACTTGATCTCAGAGGTCGCCGTGACGTACTCATCAGACCGGTCGCTCTCCGATTTGGTCCACGTTACGAATTCTTCTTCAACTTCGAGTACTACGTCACTCTCGGCGACTGTATCAGTGATGGTGTACGTTTGATATCTGTCTTTAGATACATGTCTTTTTTCTTTAGGAGTCAAGTATTTCGAATCTCTCTGTCTCTTTGGCGTGGACTCCACGCTACTGATATCCGATGGTATAGGAGTGCAGTTCTCAGAACCTGACGGAATATCGGTGACTATATTTAAAGTGTTGGACACGCAATCGTCATACATTTGTTGTGCGGTAGTTGGTTCAATCTCCGTCGTGGATTCCGCGATTTCATCGAACAAAGATGGCGGGTTCACTTTGTCCAGGTCATGGAAGACATTGGTGAAGGTGCTGCAGAGAGGGAAGTCCTGTACGGGCTGCTTGAAGTCAAACACGATAGGTATGCGGTCCCTGACTTCTGCGACTTCCGACACTATACTGGAGACGGATATCATGCTGCTCTCCATGTCAATGTTCTCCATCTCAGAAGGAGGCTTGACGTTTTCGAGGAAGCTGACTGGATTGCTGTCCAGGTGTTCAGAGCTGCCCTGGTGCATGGAGTTGCTAAGAGCTCGTTTGACCATTAACGCAACGGGAAGCGATTTCTTCCGACTCTTTTGTGATTTCTTCGAGACTTGGGAAGGTTCATCCCAGTGTCCTGATGCACTGAGTGATAGCAAGCTGCCGAGATGTGACGGTGGCTTCACATTATCGAGGTCAAGAGATGTTAGTGAGGTCACGCTGGTCTCCATGCCGTACGCGGAAACTTTTAATTGCGCGGCTAGTCTAGCCGCTTCTTTCTCTATGGCAGCTGAAATTATCGAGTCAAATTTCTGTTCGCCGTCGTCCACCAAAGATGTGAAGCTCGGTTCTGGCACACTGTCCAACATTAACCGTTCAGCTTCTAATCTGCTATCCATCATCATGATTAACGGAGACTGTGGTATATCTCTATCAAGTTCCAGTTTGTTGGTCAGATCTGGTCGAGAGAAGGACATGGTAGGATTTTCGCTTTTTTCAAGCAGATCTGGTAATGTCATGGCGTGATCAGCAATTTCACTGCGGATGGAAGATACCATGTGGACGGAACCACTAATAGTGGGGAAGGTGACATCATCAGGACATGTGTTATCGTTCCACGTGTCTGTGCTCCGTTTAGACACCTCGTCGATGTGTACAGGAAGGTCTTCCAGTGGTTTTATGTCAGTGCACTTGATGTCAGTCCATTCTAGTTTGTTTTTCTTACTGTGCCTGGTTAGAGTGCCGCCGTCGAATGCGTCGCGTGGATGCTCTCCGTCACTCCAATCACCATCCATTACATCAGCGTACGACTCGTTGGAGCGGTTCAGTTCGTCCGGGGGCTCCGACTCTAACGTGGTGTTAGCCGACTGGGGAGCGAGGCACTCGTTGGAGCGGTGTAGCGTGGCCGGGCCCGACGTGACGTCACACGCGGGCGGGCCCGGCGCGGTGACGTCAGAGCCAGGTGTGGCGCGGGTGGTGAGGTCCCCCCCGCCTGCGGGCGCGCGGGCCGCAGACGGCGGGGACACGTTTTTTGTCGGCGGCCGCCGCGGGGCCCGGGCCCCTCCGCCACCCCGGGGCCCGGCGGCTCCGCGGGCCCCGCCTGCCCCTCGCGCTATGACTTCCTCCAGCAAGGCCCGCGCGGGCCCCATGCGCGCGAGCGCCCCCCCTCCCCCCCTCCTCCGCCGGGCGGCCTCCAGCCGGTCGTCACTGCGCCCTCGCCTCCTGGCGCCGGAGCTGTGCGCACTACCGCTAGCCCTGGACATGCCGATGCGTACACTTCTCTCGAACACCTCCTGGTCGGTGGAGCCGAAGGAGTCGTTGCTGAGTGAGGACAGCGAGGTGCTGCGCTCGAGTCGCGGCGAGGCGTGCGACTGCGACGTGCGCACGTCGGGCGAGCGTCGCCGGCGAGGGCGACTGTTGCGTGCGACTGTCGGCAACTCTGGCTCTAAATCACGAGACCTAAGCGGTACGCGATCCAGCGACCTTGGAACACGGTCTCTCCTTATATTCTCCCCGAGGCCTTCAGCCGAGTGGGCTCTGGTTCTGTCATCGATGGTATACTTAGCTCTCGGGTTGACGCTTGATAACCCAGCCTTCACGGTTTCCTCGAAGATCTCCCGGTCCGTGGAGCCGAATGAATCGAGGCTCAGTGATGAGAGGGAGTCGTTCCGAGCGAGGTTGTCGGTGCCAGCGAGACGCGGCTTGTCGCGACGCTCGGCCTTGACGGGGAGACGACTTTCGTATCTGCGCCCTGTAACGTAAGATCATATGAAAATATTTGGAAAAAATGTTAATTTTAACTTGAGGTGGGTAACTTGGTTCACTACAGAACATTGCATGAGACACGTTCACTGTCGCAGAGTCATGCATGTCTATAAAGAATCAGAACCTGTTTTACTCGATACAAAGCCGCGCCGTGATCGCGACATCGCACCCTGGTACACACAGTTACATTTTTATTCATAAATAATACAGACTATCTATGATAACCTTGACTATACCTGCAACCTTGTGATATTTAACGAGCATGTGGCGTCGTCAAGGAGGCATCTTTTTGCATTTAATTTATTATTTTAATACTCCATTTCGTGCAAATCTGCGTGAATGGAAATAGATCGGTCCGCTTCATCGTTTACCGGAGTGAGCTGAGCGCACAGTAATTCGTCGTGTCGTAGTGCAGTACGTACCGTGGTCGGGCGGGCGCGGCGGGGCGGGCGGGGCCGACAGCTTGGGCGGCAGCGGGGGCGGGGGCGGGGAGCTGCCCCGGCCACTGCGACACGGAAGGACAACCGTCAAAGTACACTTCTTACAAAAATGTGATAATATAGATAATATGCTTGTAAAATAGTGACTAATGGAAGAGTATGGAATCAGATAACCACCGGCCGACTGTTTTAATGCCAATCCCAAAATTAATAAAATTGCAGTTTGGTCGAATACAATCAGACATAAAATAACTATGAAATGGCCTAGGTCAAGCTACCAGCTCCAATATTTAAAAGAGAAAATAACATACCTATCACGAACGTTCCTGGCGAACTCGTGAGACATTCTTACAGTCTCCGTAGACGAACGCAAGTACGGTGGAAGTGATCTCTGTAAACACAGTTCATTATGTTAAGAGCTACATAAAACACAAGCAGATTTAACTTTATACTAGGTGTATAAGGACACTTCCCGAAGCCATCAACCACAGCATTCAGTAATTCAAACTAAGTAAAACTGCGTAAAAATTTTTGCTAGGACGGGACCTTTTAGGGTGAAAAAACACGGTTTACGGTAGAACTCAATGTGACGTCTACTTCACGTAACGTCATTGAGCTGATGGATGCATTGAATGGTACGGGAGTAGTGGAGGTGCTTAAAGTACGTGTATTAAAAGAAAAAAATTGTGAAAGAGATGGGCATTTGAGCCCCAATATCTCTGTAACTAGACTGTTCTCAGGTGCAAAAAAAAACCGGGCAAGTGCGAGTCGTACTCGCGCACAAAGGGTTTCGTACCAAAATGAATAAAAACGAGCAAAAAAAACACTTTTTTGTCTGGGAGCCCCCTTAAATATTTATTTTATTCTGTTTTTAGTATTTGTTGTTATAGCATCAACATAAATACATAATCTGTAGAAATTTCAACTGGCTAACTATCACGGTTCATGAGATACAGCTTGGTGACGGACGGACGGACGGACAGCGAAGTCTCAGTAATAGGGTCCCGTTTGACCCTTTGGGTACGGAACCCTAAAAATGATTGAAATGACAGAGAGGTGAAGCGCTTTTCGGCATCGTCAAGGGTACTTTATCACTCATTATTATTGAAAACTCATAAAAAATAAATACTTACGTATACTTCATCTCTGTACGGGTTGATGGAAGATACATCAGACGATGGACCTTTGTTCTTCACCACCTGTAAATAAGACATTTCATTTATTTATCAACTAGCTGTCCCACGCAACTTCGTCTGCGTCACATTTTCCCCGTTTTCGCAACACTTTTCATTGTTGCTCCGCTCCTGTAGGCTGCAGCGTGATGATATATCTATATAGCCTTTCTCGATAAATGGGCTATCTAACACTGAAAGATTTTTTCAAATCGGGCCAGTATTTCCCGAGAATAGCGCGTTCAAGCAAATAAACAAACAAACTCTTCAGCTTTATAATATTAGTATAGATACTTCACAACAAACATTATCATCTGACTAGCCTTTTCCCAATAATGATGTGGTTGGCTTCCAGTCTGACCGGATGCAGCAGCAACCTCATCTGAAGGACACAAGTGATCTGTCATCGGCGGTTACAATCTCGCTAATTTTATTTTTTCCATTTATATTGTCTTCGATCTTAGATCATAATGGAATTAAATCACCAGTTGTCCCAAACTTACTACTTTGATAGCTTATAATAGGGATGGTGACTGATTTTATTTCTTTGTCTATCGTGTAGATTATTAAAAAGTATTTGACACGTATTTTTTCTTTTTTCACGTATTCGTAAAATTACGGATATAAATTTTATACCTAGTTGTGACGTAGTGAGCACCCACTCTCCAACTTTTATGCGTTTTAACTAAGTATTTTTTTGTTAACTTGATAAAACAAAAAATACGTGTCTAATAATTTTGTATTAACTGATTGACGGACAAAATAGAATTTCGTTTTCTTTACCCTGTCATCATCCCTATTATCTCGTATTTGAAAAACAATGGTTTGGTTAAGAAGATTTTGTCTCTGAATACAATACTTGTTTGTCAGCTTTTGTTTTAAACAGGTTTTTAGCCTGACAGCAAGTACGAAGAAAAATGGCGGACAGTAGCAGTGGCGTGTCTAAGGGCCAACAATACGGCAAGCCCTTAAGCAAAGCAGACTGTTCAGTAACCCTAACAACATCAAGAGTAGTAGGTTATAAGGGCAAGCCAAGCTTTTAGGCTTGTATGTAAGTACACTATTATTAGTAGACAAGGCCAGGCTCCATACAAAAATATTCAAACCCCTTTGAAATGTCGTTAGGGACATTGAGTGTGCTGTTGCACTGTATCGAAGGTTGCGACATGTCTTAGTACGACGTACCGATAATTATTATAATAATAGATGTATGTGACCGCGGGTCGCGCTTCGGAGACCGAATGGCTCCTAAGACACAGGGTTCTTGCCTAGTTTAGAATTCAAACAAACGTTCTGTCTCTATTGAACAACTAATCCTTGTAACTAAATTTTATCGTTAGCTTTTGTGTACAAATAAAAACATTTATTTACCTTAGCGATGCCCTTCTGTATGCACTCCTCCAGCAGATCCCCCGCGTCGCTCAGGTTGGAGCTGTCGGACGTGTCGTGTGTGTCGTGCGTGTCGTGTGCGTCGTGGTGTGCGGGCGCGGACTCGATGGACAGCGCGGACAGGTTGGAGTTGCTGCCCGCTTTCGACAGGATGGCTGGTGTGTCCTCTGTGAAATACACTTTGCACACCTCGCCTGGGGTTTGGGTTCCTGAAATAAGGTGAGTTCTCGTTATTACAGTTGGTATTTGTTTTTGAACTGCCTAGTGGAAATTAGCCCTACTGCTGTGCATATGGTCCTGAATCCGAATGCCCGCTAGGACGCAATGTTATTGGGTTTTTCAATCAGGAATTAAGTGTCCAGTAGGTGGCGATAGGCTATTTAACCCCCGACCAAAAAAGAGGGGTGTTATAAGTTTGACGTGTGTATCTGTGTGTCTAACTGTGGTAGCGTAGCTCCTAAACAGATGAACCGATTTTGATGAAATTGATTTCGTTTGAAAGGTGTTTTAATCGAGAGTGTTCTTAGCTATGTTTCGATAAAATCTGATCAGCCGTTTGAAGGCCATCACCTCTTTTCTAGTTGAAGGGAAATTAACAATTTCCACAGCTCTGATCGATTCGAAATTTGAAATCTTGTCACTTGTCACCATGGGCATTGCCAGGGTGGGGGGTGCTAACCCCCCCTCCCCCCAGAAAGTTTTTTTTTTTTTTAATTTTTGCTGTTTTCGTTAATAGGGGATCGGACTGGGTAAAGAAAACGACATTCTATTTTGTCCGTCAGACAGGTAATACAAAAATATTAGACACGTATTTTTTGTTTTATCAAAATATCAAAAAATTACTTAGTTAAAACTCATTAAAGTTGGAGAGTGGGGGCTTACTACGTCACAAGTGGGTATAAAACTTAGCTATATGTGACGTCATGCGCCATTTCAACTCAATATATTTCCGCAATTTCACGACTACGTGAAAAAAGAAAAAATACGTGTCCAATACTTTTCAATAAACTACCCAACGGACAAAGAAAAAAAAAATGGATTATCCCCTATTGCCGAGATGACACGCAACACAGAGAAAAGTGGAAGCAATGGGGGAGGCCTATGCCCATTATTGGGACAGTCAAGGCTAAGATAAAACAATATAAGTTTAAAAAGCATGAAATAAAAATTAAATTAAAAATTTAAAAAAACCCCGACATAAAAAGCCTCTAAAAAACCAAAAATAAAATAATGCAAGCGTCTTAGCGTCGGGGGACCGCTAAGTAGACCGCTTAGTACAAGCACATAACAAAGCGGACCCCCGACGCTAAGACGCTTGGATTATTTTATTTTTGTTTTTTTAGAGGTTTTTTATTTATTACATATGTTTTAAACAAAATTGGCGAAATGTGAGTGTCCTAATAGGACAACTCTGTTTTACCTTCGGAAAAAACAGGCAGGATGGTTTGCTATTTTTAATTTCAGTTGTATATTTTATGACAAAATCAAAATATTTTATTTGACATAGGCCTACATGGGCACTTATAAAACGTCAACAAAAGGTGCACGGTTCGGGTTGGTCGTTTCCTATGGAGAAGAACCGGCAAGAAACTCCATGGTTACTCTTTTAAAATCATTTGGTTTTACAATATTTGAAGTTACAGCGTTAGTACTTAAGTATGGGAGGACAGCGGAGGCCCGACAATAAGTCGATTGCTTACTACAAAAGGTAGAAAAAAAAAGTGACATGTGTGAACAACTAACAGAGAAGTTTTGAAGGTGAAAACGAGCAGTGACGCAGACCAATAATATATTGGTGTAAGGGAGTGATTGTGATGTGAGGTTGAAACCTTACCTTTCAAAGGTTCGTTAGCAACGAGGTGTGATGAAGGCAATGTCCGGAATTGGTCTCTGAAATAATAAATATACTTTGTTATTGTTACTTGACCAAAAAATGTGTTTACTATTTAAAAACGTGGTTACGCCTCTGCTTAACTCTTTGGGGATTTGCCGCTGCATCACTAGACTGAAACGGTTCAAAATTCACAAGATTATAGGTATCATAACCGGCCACTGTCCCTTAAACCTATTTACCATAGGCGTGACATATTATACTTTTTGTTGACAAATTTATAGTTTCATTCTTAAGATAATTTTGTATTTTTTGCTCCTTTAACGTATAAGGATTTGCGCTTTTATTTATTTTTTGTTAACCTGACATGTATTTTGATAATTATTAATATTTAAACTAAACTAGACACTCCTCTGTGCAGAGGATGCATGGAGGCGGAAGAAACACCAAAGCACGTGCTCATGGAGTGCAGAAGCGTGGCAGATCAACAGGCACGGACTCTTCAATCGCCGGCATCGCTCCCGGAAGTCTGCAGCAGCCTGAAAAGGCTGCTAGCTTTCTGGGAGGACATGGGATGGTCGGAGTAACAAGAGAATTTTCAGACGTACAATGGCCTCATAAAGAGGCTAACTGCTAAAACAGCCCAGCTAACCTAACCTAACTCTTTGGGAATTAGATTGCAGGCGTGATTTTATGCAGATAATGTTGTTGTTATAAACCTTGGCTATGTAACGTGTAAAAAGTTAAGTTTATTCGCTTATTTACGTACCTATTTCTATTGTCCAGTAAGACGTCTTCTGGGTTATTGTTGAGCGATGAACTGATGAGCTCTTCTTGATGAGTAAGTCTCGGTAACAACTTGAGTGATTGCTGAAAAGGAATTAAACTGTATCTTACCAAAAAATAGACCAAACATCGCGAAATCGAATGATACACTAATATAGAAGCATGTATATTAGATAAAGACCGTTCGTCATTGTTTTGATAATTGTTTAACTTTAATTTTTATCAGCCAAAAGTATTATCAAGACGCAGGCTTGTTTACGATATTGATTGCGTGATTTTTGCTGTCGAGCAAATATTTATGAAGCAAGTAGCTGTACCTGCGATTTCGTCCGCGTGGAATTTAACAAAAAAGTTATTTAGTTTATTTCCATATTTATTTTTAGAATTATTTACTTTTCTAACATAGAAGTATTCTAAAATACTCCTTATTACATCAGCTATCTTCCAGTGAAAGTCCCGTCAAAATCGGTCTAGCCGTTCCAGAGATTAGCCGGAACAAACAGACAGACAGATTTTTTTTTGTTATATGTACCGCATATACATTCAAGACCATGTAGTAAAAGCGGTTATTTTAATATTACAAACAGACACTTCAATTTTATTTATTTGTATGTATGTTTAGATAGATGGATAACGAATTTCTCTCGGATTCACAAAGAGACTCACAAGTCATAAGCCTTTTTTTTTTTAAGGATGGATAATCATCAAATGACCCCTCCCCCCCCACTCTCGGCGGAGCGGGAGGGAACATCAGACTTGACTGACTAAAACCCATCCATGTTCCTTCTTCGCCCTTTGTGTTCCAGGGCCACGGTATCTCTTTCAAACAACCCGCAGCCCTGGCAGGAAGTCATAGGTCTCAAGATCGAACCCAAGACACGCACTTCAGATTTTCGTATTCATGTGTGTTCATTGTGTATAACAGGGAATATGCATGTAATTTTTTCTTCACTTAAATCAATTAAGTACAGTATCAACCCAACGTATTAAAAGGTAAATTAAACACTGCTTGTCGTTCAAAAAAAATATTTAACACCTAAAATTTTAAAACGAGTGGTGGCCGCAGAGAGCTGTGCAGGAGTGTGTTCTACTCTTAACGTAAGCCATAACGTATAAGTTAACGTGGTGAACGTTAACGTATACGTTATGGTTAATAGACGTGACGATAACTTACCTTGGGCAGCTTGGGCTCGTCGTCGATGGTGAGACTACTGAGGCTTGTGGCCGCAGAGAACTGCGCCGGAGTGTGCTCCACCAGAAACCTGGATACGCGCTCTTCGAACACTGACCCGGGGCATGCGGGCTCTGGGAAATATCACATTATGGTTTCATAATATGTTCTAAAGCTAGCTTTTTTAAACTGAATTAGTCCAGTAAAAGACAAGTATCGGACTTCCATAAAATTTGTTTAATGCCTATGGGTCGAATTAACAAAAATCTTTCCTTAGTTCTCAGGTATGTTTTATTGTGTATGGAACCCTTGAGCCAAGGATTCAGAGCGTTTACGCCTTACGACATTATATACGAAGTTTAAAGTCCTTATTTTCCGAAATGATTAAACCGATTTTAATGAAATTTCATACACATTCAAAATAAAAAATTAAAATATTTTTATTTCACATAGGCCTACATGGGCACTTGTAAAACGTCGACAAAAAGGTGCTCGGTTCGGGTTGGTCGTTTCCTATGGAGAAGAACCGGCAAGAAACTCCATGGTTACTCTTTTAAAATCATTTGGCTTTACAATTTTTCTATGTTACAGCGTTGGCACTTAAGTATGAGTGGACATCGCAGGCCCGACAATAAGTCGTTGCTTACTACAAAACGTAGAACAAGATAAAAAGTTACCAAGGATCTAGGAATCTACGAGTATACCGCCTACAATGTCCACACATTTACAAAAATCGGAAAATAAGAAAAAGAGGCTTTACAAAAAAAAAAAAATTTGCAGGATACATAGGTCTTAAAAGGTACTAAAAACATTTTCGAAAAATACTGTTACAGCTAAATTAGACCGATTATAAATTTATTATCTATAGAAACAGAAATTACCAATTATCTTTTTTTTTTAAAGACATTTCGAAAATTGCTTTGGTAACTTTTTAGACCTATGTATCCTGCTTATGCGTATTAAGTTTCATTAAAATCGGCTCAGTCATTTCGGAAAATAAGGACTTGAAAGTTTGTATGAAATGCCGTAAGGTGTAAACACGCTCTTAAAGCTGTGCGTTGTCTGTCCGTGAGTGAATTCAAGATTTTTAGTACTCCTTCTGAGTTCCTGACCGTTTTCGGTCACGGTGGACAGTCGCAGTGGTAATTAGCCATATAGCAGATATTATTTTAGTGCACAAGTGTGAGAAACAGGTGCACTCTCTCTTTTCTCACCCTCATAGAACGTTGGGACGACAATAGGGGATAATCCTATTTTTTTTTCTTTGTCCGTCGGGTAGTTTATTGAAAAGTATTGGACACGTATTTTTTCTTTTTTCACGTGGTCATAAAATTACGGAGAAATAATGAGTTGAAATGGCGCATGACGTCACATGTAGGTAAGTTTTATACCTACTTGTGACGTAGTAAGCCCCCACTCTCCAACTTTAATGAGTTTTAACTAAGTCACTTTTAGATATTTTGATCAAACAAGAAATACGTGTCTAATATTTTTGTATTACCTGTCTGGCGGACAAAATAGAATGTCGTTTTCTTTACCCAGTCCGATCCCCTATTCGCTACGACCGGAGAGAGATCAAGAAGTAGAAATTTACTATGTAGGAGTATGATGAACAGGGTGTAAAGTTCCACAATACTCCTTAGATTAAATTTAAAAAACAAATTTAATTGACCTAACCAGAAGCTTTTCACAGACAGATGTTGTCGGGTTTTTTCATTTGTCTACAGTCGCGGATAACTAACTCCGCGATGTAGAAATTTGATGCTAGTTCATCATGTGTGTCATACATAGATGGCGCTGTAGTACTTTTAATTTTTACATTTTGGGAAATATTACAGACCCAGAAAAATTGTTAATTACAACCCTCTACAGATAATAATGATAATTTTTGTTGTATGTTGCTGTAGCACTTTTTGTAGTGCCGCTACAACTTTGAAAATGAGTGATAGTACCTTGTGGCGGCGTAGACAGCGCCGTGAGCAAGTCAGTGGGCGGCGCCGTGCGCGCGCGCGGCGACAGCGGAGCGCTCGCGCCGGCCGAGTCGGGCAGCTCGCTCGGGGATATGCAGCCCGACGTCAGCCGGCTGGGACCACACAGACACGGTTTAAATATAACAAATACGCTTATAAAATGAACAGTGGCGACCACCAAAAAAGCGCCGAGACAATGAAGCTCGACGAAGTCTCAGAGAAACCATTTAACTGTCTTCGATCCCGCAACGAAACTAATCAGAAAAGAAACCAGCGAAATGAGTAGGAAAAACACAATTTCCACTTCGCTCCATATTAGCAGGAGACAGAACAGAACTACGCCAATAGGGACGTTTACAACTGGGATATGCCCAGTTGCCTAGCACTACGGATAAATATTAACTTCTAGTTGGTACTAGTTATTGCAGCACGATCTCACCTAACTTCAGACAGCACAGATCCGTGATCATCTTGCTGCTCGCAGTCGGGCAGCGAGCCCAGCGACGACGAGCGCGAGAACATCAGCGGCGTGTCCTCCACGAAGCGCTGCGCCTCCGACGTGGGCGGCGAGCGGGACGATACGGACAGCGGCTCGGTCGCGAACGTTACTGCTTTGGAACCTGGGGACGTTTACAATGGGTTAGTCATCATCGGCCTATAATATTCCTACTGCTGGGACACAGGCCTCCTCTCTATGAGAGGGAGTAGGCTGTAATCCACCACGCGGGCCCAGTGCGGGTTGGTAGATGTCACATGTCTTCGAATTTTTAGTTCTAGGACATGCTGGTTTCCTCACGATGTTTTCCTTCACCGTTTTTTAATGGGGTAGTGACTGTGTTTTATAAGGGCAGTTTTTTCCACCGTCAGATTATTTCTGTTATTTTGGCAGTTTTTCCATTTGGGGATCTTCTGGCGCTCGAATAAACTTGACACTTTACCAATGCAGCATGCAAATATGTATGCAATGCATAGTTCCAATTTAGGACACAGACTAAAAAACCATGGAGAATTGAACTTTTTAATTCCACAGATAAAAGAAAGAATCGGATAAGAGACGGAAAAATGACTAAATAAAGTTTGATGGTGATGATGTGAATAAGAAGAATAAAGCGTTGGATAATAGAGAAAGTTTAGAAGTTTGGATTGACGTTATTGTGAGGTTACCCTTTGATCTTTATTTTTCCTTAACATCATTCATCAGAGATGAAAATTAAGCCTTTACCTTCTTTGTCCTTAGCAGAACTGCTGGTACTTTGCTCTGGAGGGCTCGGGTCTACGTTGATGGTTGCCATGGCATTCCTCTTAGCCAGACTGTCCTCTTCAGTTGGTTCGCCAAGACTGCTTAAAGAGCTGACCCTCGAGAAGTACCCAGGAGTGCCTTCATCGCAATAGTTCACTGGCTTCTCCGGACTTATCATTCCCGAACTGAACTTTGTATCGAAAACACCTCGTTTTTCGGGAATCGGTTCCGGTACTGACGTTTGGGGAGTCGAAGCTGCCCTGTCGTTGTCGGGGTTCGGCGGGTCCTCAATCGAACAAGTGTCCTTTTCGTCTGAATGCGTCATCGCTTCAGGATTCGGTTTGGCGGTCGCCGCTGCTTTCTTATTATCTTTGCCGATCACCCGCAGATCTGACATTGAGGTGGCTGTTGAGAAGATCGCCGGTGTTTCGTAAGGAGTGCCTTCTGTGGCGAAGTGCTTGATAGTGTCCTCGTGGACTGATGGGCCGGCAGGTTCCGACAGGTCAGACCCAGTCTCCGACTGATGTTCAGCGTAACGCAAGGAATAGTCTGTAGGCTGGTCCAAGTCAGTCTCCTGGTAATCGCCATAAGTTGTAGGAGAGTCCTTCTTCGAATACTTCTTATTATCAGTCTTTGGCTTTTCAACCTCTGACTCGGTGTTCTTGGTCTCCGAGTACTTCCTGCTGTAATCTATGGGCTGGTCGCAAGAATCCTGGTCGACGTCAAAACCGGATTCTGTGTAATTTGTTCTCATTTCTGTGGTACTTCGTGGCGGAGGAATGGGAGGTTGTGTGGGGTACCGAAGGAAGGAGTTTTCTTTGTGTTGCTTCGAGGCCGCTTTGAACGCCTCGCCCGACATTTCACTCTTCACTAGGTCTTTGTTTCTGGGCGTGGGTACCGGTACCTTGCCGGTGCGCGTGGCTCGTTCGAACACTGAGTCTGAATGAGTACTGGTCACCGAGTCTTTGCTTTCTGATCTGTTCACGTTACCCGCACTTCCTGTGTTGGACCGGGTGACCAAAGCACCCTTCAACAAAGTGTTACTACAGCTCAAATAGCTCGCCAAATGTGCACTGTGACTTAAAGATATTTGTGATGTTAATGTCCCCATGAGAGGTGAACTGGACGTCATTCTATGCCTTTCCAAATTCATGGCTATCTGTCTTTCAGTGGCCGTGAAGAGGTTCTTTTCTTCTCTGTTACTTGTTGTAGGAGATGTTGCTGGTTCAATATTGTCGCAAGTTTCAGCCAAGTTTTGGTCCAATTCCTGTTCCAAAGCCTTTTGTTTCCTAGCTCCCAATGTAGGTAAAGCTGGTAGGTTCATGTTCCTAGCTGTCGTGTCTAGTGATATAATGTGCGTTTTACCCGGTTTGGAGTTGAGCAAATTTTTGAGGGCGGCACTTGAGCCCATCGCTATCATTTTATGCTTAGAGTGGATAAGACTTCTAAGCATCGGCACCGCGCCGTGGTCCCACAGAAACTGTTGGTCTTGCGGGCACCTCGCGGACAGGTTCCAGAGCGTGCCGCACGAGTTACTGACCACAGTGAGACTCGGAGACTTGAGGTGCTGCAGTAAGACACTCAAACAATTTCTCTCCCGGAGAATTTGCCTGTAATCTTCGCGGACGGCGATGTGACTCGACACGTTCCTCATGATGCCACCTGCGTTCTCCACTATCGCTAGTGTTTTTGTGGGTGAGTTGTAGCTGAGCATATCAACTAGGAAGCCGAGTGCTCCTTCAACAGAACACAAGGCTACTTTGTTCATTGAGCAGTGAGCTGTCAAGTTCCAGAGGGCGGAGAGGACCGACTTGAGTGTGGCTTCCTTTTGGCACGTCATCGCGGCTTTTGTCAGACCTTTGACGGCTCCAACTTCTCTTAGTACTTGTTTGCTGTTGGTGTCTGCCCTCCAGGAAAGATTTCGTAACACGGCTGCTGTTACCTGTAAAAATCATACCGTTTATAAGCATTGCTCTGATTGAGAAATGACTCAAAGTAAACTAATGTTAGTTTGTCAAGATATTGTTTTACATACCTGCCGCATATCATCATTGGGTGACTCCAGCTGCTCAACCAGAGCTAGCATAAAGTCTTTGAAGGAGCACAACAATGATTTGTTGTTGCCGTCTCCGAATGTAAGGTTCGTCAAGGTCATTCCGGCGTACTTCCTCATGGTCAAGCACGTGTTGTCATCAGTTCTGCTGCCGTGTGCCGCCTGGTCGCCACTCACTAGCGCCGCCAGCGCCTGCAGTCCTCCCAACTGACACACCACATGCCTGTGCTCCTCGTCGAAGGACAACTTCATCAGAGCAGCCACACTCTGACTTGGATGCTTCGTCGCATCATCTTCTATCACTTCTTTTCCTTCTTTTCGCATTTCCACGAGGTCTTCTAATACGTAACAGTATTCTCTAACTTGTTCTAACAACCTCCAGACTCTGGCTTCTCTTCGGCCAGCCTTGTCGTCAGTCTGTGTGTGGATTATGTTACGAAGCGCCTTCGCCGCGCGGTCTCGAGTTTCTCTAGGGACCTTTGAGTGTATTAACTGAACTAGTAACGGAATGCATCCTGCTTGCCGCATGGCGATGCAACTTTCAACAGACCTGCTCATATCCAATAAAGGGCCGCTCAAGTCTGCGTTGTTTTCTGGTGATAAACTTAAAAGCGAAATTAAGGAACAAACGCATTCCATCTTATTTTCTAAGTTAGACGAAGGTCTCGTTCCCTCTGCGGAACCGTTACTAGAGAAACTGCGAACGCTGGCGGAGTCATGACCTGTCCAGACATCGCGTTCTCCTGGCCAGGTCCCCCGGTAGAGCTGGGAAGCTCTTTTGTCTCGCTCACTTGATCGTGCCGCACTTTCTAACCCATAATGTAGAGCGCTTCGGTAACTTGTTCTGTGTGGCCGATCTTCTGAACTGGAGTAAGTGGAGGCCTGGTTTTTCTGTGGCCTCTTTGGCAGCGCTCCAGCCTTCTTTTGTGCTTGACTGTCGTCGCCGTCGACGTCATCGTCCAGGAAATTCGGGTTGGTGATGTCACTGCGTTCGTCGAATTCATCGGGCGACGGCGAGTGGTCGAGGAAGTGCGGCTTGGGGATTCGGCATTCGATGTTCGACTTGGAAGGCGGTTGGTAATCTTCGTCAAGAAAATGCGGGCGGCGTGAGAGGAGGTCTATGGTATCTAGTTCAAGGGTGAGGTCTGCCGAGCGCGCCTTGTCGGATGTCTTTGGGGGAATGTGTTTGGGGATGATCTTCGTTTTGGTGTCTTTTGGGTCGGGTAAGCGGCGCGAGTCAGGCGAAAGCGGGGAAGACGCGTCTAGAGGCCCACGGGGGGGTTCGCTCGAAGTGGAGGGGGTGCAGTCTTCACTTGCCGAGGGTCCGGAGTCAGTTAACGGTGAATTCGAGGAGTCCATGCTGCTCCAGGGATCTACCATAACTTCGTTCTCCAACTGCAACAAATTGAAAAATAGTAACTTAAATGTCAGGCCATATAAGGGTAAAGGAGTCAAGGTTAAGGACTCCTAGTGGTGATGTCATTAGCTTAAGACGAAGGCTGTCCGAAATGAGCATTACACTTAAATTACACGTATGGTCAATGCCAGTCGGCCGCACCCGCAACCGAGGCGTACTTATGATTGTATTTATTTGTGGACGGGTTAAAATACCGGTTAGCCTGGCTCCAAAAAGGTACGCGCGTGCGTGGAGACCATGCGTGAAATATCCTTAATTACCAGAGTGACTAGGCAGAGGCAACACTGTGCCCAGTTATTAAATAAAACTTCGTCATAAGTGCTACAGTTACTACATTAACAGTCAACAAGGCGAGTTATAACGGAGTTTGAATACGTAATGTGATGCGTTTCAATAATGTGCGGTTAACGGAAAAATGAATCATTGATTTCAAGGAAAATTATGCACGTTTGCATGTCTATCTAACAAGGTTTATCGGGCAGACATATTATGGATGATGTTACCAAATGAAAATATAATTCCTAATTAAGTAGGACAAATATGGAGTGGCATTATGTCTGTTTGTGACGTTGGACCACCCGTATGGGGACTAATGCGTATAACATTACAATGACTCACTACAATCTACAATATGACACTAATAATATTACTGCTTACGTCATAACCTCCTATTAGCAAGTTCCCCTTGGATGGTTAGTTTCATGAAATGTAAGACGTGTCCGATTGAATCAGGTCAGTTAAATGGGAATAGTTATAACAAGTTCGGACGTGGCTTATGAATTTATAACACGCAAGTTTGGGATCGTTGTAAATATGCCAGTTTGTTGTTTTGATTGGACTTTGCAATTTAGGGGTGGCTGTGCGTTAATGGGTGTTTTGAGGAAGTTTACAATAATTAGAAGAAACGGCTAACAAAAACACATGTTCTGTGGATCAAGTATTTGTTTGTTTTTCTTTGTTTTTGAAGGATATGAATCCAAGCTACATGCAGGAGTTGGACGATATAATTTGTTTTCTTATAGTAAACTCCATAACACCTATTGTTCAAAAACAGCCAATTTTGTATTTATTTAATACACTAATGGGCCTGTTTCTGACTTCGGTCACGCCTGATGGAAAGCGATGGATAAAATCATCGATCGATCGAGTATGCCCAGAAGATGCCTGTTCACTCATACTAAGTTCAACAGCCTCAATAACGACTAACCCTACAAACCATTGTCCCTTTTCTTGTGTTCAAATCAAGCGATTGTTAATAACATTTACTACGGGATATTTACCATGTGTATTATTTGTTTCGAGTTCCCGATATTTCGGCGCTGTTGCAAACGCCATGATCACGGATAAACTGAGTTGAGTTTATCCGTGATCATGGCGTTTGCAACAGCGCCGAAATATCGGGAACTCGAAACAAATAATACACATGGTAAATATCCCGTAGTAAATGTTATTAATAGTGTTAGTGACCATGTCAGTTTAAAAACTTATCAAGCGATTGTGTCATAGAGAGCATTGTCTCAAGTTACACCGATTGGCGAGGCCGGACAATGGCTAGACGAGGCGCTACCGTCCGGTCCGGTGCGCACACAATGGTAGGCGCCAGCCATCACAGCTCTAATTGTACTTTGTAGTATTCGATCCGACAAGCGTTGCCCCGGACGACATGGATTTGCATTTTATTGGTACTTGCTTTTGTATAAATGGTTGAACTTAGTTTTGTCGCAGTAATAGGGATCTACAATCACATCTGGACAAATACATTAACGCTGGAGTTGTTTTTTTTTGTTTGAACGCGTTAATCTCAAAAACGAACAATCGGAATTGAAAAATTCTCTTTGCCTTTGATACCTAGTCCAATTATGAGGACGGTCTTAAGTCAGCATCACGCTAAGACCCTTCGAGCAAAAAGAGAAACGTCGTGTAGCTAATCACTTTTAATTTTGAATTAAGCAATCATTTCATTAACCAATCAATTTTGATATCGAACAGCACACTGAAAAATATGCACATACTAAAAGCAGAAATTTTAAAGTCAGAAATCCCGAACATTAAAATAAAAAACACACCGCATAAATGTATCGTGTTAAATCAGTCAGAAAACTCCGGTCACTTGCAAAATTTTATATACCGATTTATTTCTGAAGCCAAGCGAGATAAAGTAACCAGTACCAGTCATACGAGAAACTTCACGCTGTATGAATTAAAGCGAATTGAGTGGTTGCAAAATTTTATACACATGTTGGTATTATATATTCATCGGAGTAACTATAGTAAACAATTCTTTGAATGCCTCAAAACAAAATTCGAAGAAGATAACCAAAATTATGTCTACTAGACGACTCTTACTAATACTTACCAAGTCACTATCATTAGAAGTGGATACATCTTCAATGGGGTTGCCATTTTCCATATCAACACCAGAATCGTTGGGGTCACCCCGCCTCCTCATCATATCAGTCCTGGTGATGTCGTGGAAGTTCCTCCTGAGAGGGTTGAAGGCGATGCGAAGGTCTGTAGTGAAGTCATCGTACAGTTTGAACTGGTTGGCGTTGAATTCCGTGTCGTTGTCCAGAACGTCATGGTCCATCGAGATCCGGGACCGTTCAGCCCCTTTGCTCATGTAGGACACCTTGTAATAGTCCCGCGAACTCATTTTGATAGCACTTTGTTTTATCGTTTATTTCATAATGTTTAAAAGCTCCTAAAATATTTCGAAATTAGAGTAGGTTGGTCGTCGGTAGCCGAAAATACTCCCTATGTATTGGATACCACCGTGTGCCGAAGCGTACTTTTCGCACAGAATATAGTACGTGTAAATCATATTAGCAAACAATCATAGTAGCGAACACTAAAATCCCATTATAAAAGCGTTGCCCTCGAATAAACAAACCAGCTGGATCGTGCCAGATTGAACGCGAAATAGGTCAGCTGTATGGCGAATTTAGAAGGGCTCTCATGGGAGGCACAAGTTTTTAATTTTATTATATCAGCCTGTAATATTACCGCTTTTTTATTTGGACGAGAGCCAGATCGTGGAACATTGTATAGTATACAAATTCAAGTCGTGTCGATGTTTTTCACGCATCCACTCAAAATAAATTTGTGAATGAAAATTTTATGTAGTAACAAAGAAAATTGTAGAATTCTGTCGTGTATTAATTGGGTCATGGTGAAGTTAATTAGGAGCGCCGTTTCTATTGTTGTGATCGTAAGCGGATGAAACTGAGCGTAGTATAAACATTTCAGGTTAACATTGGACTCGTAAATTTTAGTGTACAGTTGGTAGGTACACGCTGCTCGTAAATGTCTTGTGGAAATAGCGTTATCTGTATATATTGGACTAACTCAAGGTTATATAGAATCAACGTTGAGAATTAAAAATGAAAGAGTTAATATTTACACTGTAGTTTCATTATGATAAGCTGGATCGACATGAAGAAATTATGAAATAAATATAGTCAGATTTTAAATTTTTCAAGGACCTCTTTACGTGACCAGTGATTTTAGGGAACACCGATCTTTTCTTCTCTATGTACAGAGGCCAGCATGTCAAGCTACCCGAAACTGTCGAATTTTCTCAATCATCCTTGAATCCTATCCTTTAACCATAAGGTTGAAAATCGATTAAATAAATTTGACTGATAGTTGTAGCTTGATGTGCTTGGCGTCTGTATACTTAGTAGGTACATTAAATTGCCATATTTGTAAATACTTATAAAATACACACAGCTAGAATCAATTCTTGTGCGTGCATTTGATAAGCATGCTAACCCCGAGGTTTAATTGTTCCAAGATATGTAATTGTTTCTTACATTTTGTTTGCCATTAATTGGGCAGATTCGAATAAAAAGATCAAGTTTTTTAATAAATCACACGATAGACAAGCTCATTTTGTTGTAAACAGCCTTGAGATTGTTCCTCAAGAGCAACATATGGATACTGCCCATGTTCATTTAATAAAAAGATCATCTGGCATCGGTAGTTTAATTTCTTAGAAGCATTGAGTTTAGGGAATACTGCTAATATTAGTACATAACAATTCAATATAATAATTCAGAAAGTTTTCGTGGACATACCACGCCAATTAATCTATTACATCTTGGCAATATAGACAATGCAACATGCAGCCTAAACATGCATGCAGAAATAACTTTTTGACCCATTAAAAGAGGACACAAGAACCGCCAGGCAATCGATGATGTACAACACGAGATAATTGGCGACTCAGTGTATACAAGCCCTGACACTGAGCTAGACAGAGTAACATTAAGCTTCACACTTAAAAAAAAAAACCAAAAATGTTCATGAATTAGCAAATTTATCAATGAAACGTTTTGCATGAAGTAAAAGTAAACCTTGACATGTTTTGATAAGATAGTGGTATTCATTCAGAAATAGATGAACTAATAGTATAAACACAACTTGGGTATGTTATATATTCTTACAGTTCCTTTTCGTTCACATAAAACATATTGAAATATCTATTTTTCTCTCTCTCTTGTTATTCTTCTTCGTTTCGTGTAGATGGACTTAAATAATAACCGACCAGTAGCCACCTGAACAGCTCTTTCGTTGGCTCCTTTTTATTTAAAATGTATTACCTATGCCACCAGACATGTATTTTTTTAGGAGGCTTATCCAGTTCCCACTGGTAACCACATTAAGTCGATTTTGTCGAATTGTTTTCATAACAAAAAGGGTCTTGTCTCGAGGAACTTCCAACTCAATAAGTCAGTTCTCGAGTGTGACGGGTCACATCATACAAGCTAAGAACTCGGTAGTTATTCCAACCACCCTCGACCCAGTTCACGAGCGGAGCTTTGACGGTTTTTCGATGGCTCTACTCCACTACTTCGCGGTCTCAAGCCCCTTCAGAGAATCAATGATGATGTTGCAAATTCTGGCTTTACAAATCATGTGGAAACATTTTGTTTTTCTTCGGAAGTTGAAAGAATAGATGAAAAGTGTTGTTGCTTTAAGTTTAAAAACAACTTGGGCTTAAAGATTGCGTTGAAGTGAAAATAGTGGCAGGATGTTAGCTTATCTGTGAGTAAGAACATTTTCCCTGAAAACATCTTATGCACTTAGAGCAGAGAAGCAGCGTATTCTGTGATTCATAGATAGGGCAAACAGTTAGTTAGGTATACATAGATCAAAGCTTCCAAAGCAGACACTGATTCAACAGCTGTTAGCACATCTAATGACATCGACCAAAATGGCGAAGGATGAGTCAAGCCGAGTTATAAACTTAACAAGGAGATTACTAAATGCTGTCTATCTGACATTGTAGGCGATGGATAGCCAATTGAATGATTGAACCCATTGCTTTCCAATGAACGTTATAGGCTAAAAAGGCAGACAGCCGTTAAATTCAAGGTAAGAAACATAAAAACCATAAACAAACAACAGTTGAACAAAAACGGTTCAGGTCGTCGAACTAGTGTTGCGTAAGTGAAAACATTAGCGAAGAACGTTCCGGGCGATAACGTCCACGAGTTTCTGTATGCGCATGTGGGAGCAATAAAGTGGCCGCAAAACCCAAATCTGGGCAACAACAATATACCCACCAGAATGGTCGTTACACACAAGTAGGTTGGGAAGTTGGAACTTACCGGTAACTGCAGTTTTGTAACTCTTTATTGTACCTTGTGGTAGAATAATTTCACGTTTATGGAAACCTATCGCAATAAATTATATTATGAAATGAGATTTATTGCAATTGTAGTTATGTTTGTTTCCAACCAAACTGGAATTGCCGTTTTTGGATGATCTGAAGACTGAATAAGGAACTTTAATATTTTAAAACAGATGGCATAAGTGACCACGGTCATAACGGGCTACAAAAACTACCGGTCACAAAAAGCAAACACTGCAGAAGCTGCAAATAGTAATGTTAAAAAACGGTTTTACCGTTTTACTCATTTGCATTGATTCATTCGGCCAGTTACATTGCGCGATTAAATGGAAGCCGGACAAAAGCAAACATGTATAAACGTCAAATCGAATTAATCAACGACGAAAAACAATCACGGAGTATCCAAAAATAATCATTTACGGCTTAAATTGATGGCTTTTGTCATTTAATCCTCCAAGGTTTAACAAACAATCGTAGAATAAATCCTGCTT
Source organism: Cerastis leucographa (assembly GCA_963082945.1). Taxonomy (NCBI): domain Eukaryota; kingdom Metazoa; phylum Arthropoda; class Insecta; order Lepidoptera; family Noctuidae; genus Cerastis; species Cerastis leucographa. The sequence continues at coordinate 20,574,743 of OY720382.1, forward strand.
CGTTTTCCAAAACACACTGTGACAGAGGAAGACGTATGAGAACAAATGACGGATTTGGATCTGTGACAACCGTACAGGAAGAGGGAATGTAAAAATAGAACGCATATTAGTTTTAGAAGATGCAAAGTAACCGCTAACGATTTAAACGAGGCAATAATAGCATTTGGGGAAGCAGTAAATAAACTGAATAATGATGGTCCTTTGAGCCTTGAGGATTCAGATAGCTTCACGGGCAACATGAATTCTGAATTAAAATGATTAAATGGCATTCAGAATCTTCCCAAATAGTACTACGGATGTTACTTTACTCAAGCACAATTGATGTAATTCAAACGTGAGAAATCTTCGCATGTAACCACACAATAATTATGGTATCACACCACACAATACTCATTACAAATCTCGCATAAGGTAACTAAAAAAAGGATATAATTTCATCAGCAGACGTAACACCAAGTTACATAGAGCAGCGAAAAAAGATGTAGCCATTAATCATAGCGAAGAATAAAACAAAACAAGACATACTCTCTAGCCATTAGGCACATGAAAGCAAAGCCACTTACAGCGGTGAAAGTGTTATGGAATTTCGCGATGCACCCGGCCATTATTGTAATTGGAGTGAGACGGTGCGTCTAGACCGAGCAGAGTCTGCAGAGTCCGCGGAGAACAGCTTGATGGATGGGGAGCAAGGATCGATCAACTCAATTATAATTGCGTCGACTGAGATCTTGTTTCATGCTTTATTATTTTTAATAAATTTACCAGCTGCTAGCTTCAATGTAGTTTATTTCGGAGTTTCAAGTTATAGCTGCCTATATTTGTTAAGGTTAAACATTGACTTCTGCATTATAATTAATAACTATTAAAAAATATTTGAATCTCAATTTCTTTTCTATAATCAGTTTTAATCTCTACGTAACATGCAATTGAATTATTTTCTCCACAAAGTTATCGTTATGGTCAAGTTATGCGACGCCAATGTCACCTACTTAGATAGCTTCGTCAAAGGCCATGCGAAATTTTATCTTTGGACACGAGTGAAAATGTATGCACGATGCATTTCTGTGTTCCATTTTATGAAGCAATCTAGATTTTTAGTTATAGTGAAGTCGATAAATTGATTTATATCTCTTGAAAGTTCTGTCGTCTATATCTTTTTGCTTTTATCTTCCTGAATCACCGTTTAATATTTACAAAACCGTTGGCCAAACAGCCAAACCAGTAATTAACTCAGCCAAACTAATACTTTTACATCATCAAATGAAAAGTATTCTCAAAGCGTTTTACCACGCTAATTAAACACGGCTAGTGCAACTTGAGAAGTGATAGGAAAGTGAAAGTGTAAGAAGTATTATCTAAATCGGAGAGAACAAGATAAAGTTCAAGAACATTTTTTATCTAGCGCAGCCTGCAAATAATACACAAGTTAAAGCCGTTAAATTTGAAATATAGATGGATCTATCGTCTGAAAAATAATATAGCTACAAAAGGGAGTGACCACTGCGAAGATGAGTAACGGAGAAGTATGGAAGAAGACACAGAGCAAATAAATTGGGATAAGAGCAGGAGAATGCTTTGAATCTGGTCGGTTTTATTTCATCATCCCCATAGAATCGCCCCGGTATCATCACTAAGTGCTGGGATCCCCTACATTTATTTTTGGTCCTTCGAGCCGGATATACAGGGTGTGACGGAAAGGGTATATACATACTTAAGAGTGTGTTACAGACTATCAAACTGAACATGTTTCTCATCTCTCATCACTGTATATGTGACATAAAGGCACATTTACTTTCAAAATAATGACACACAAAACAACGGTGTATTGAATTATTTTAATTAAAGAAGATAAGGATAAAGAACGACAAACAAAGGTCCATTCAATACCTATTTAGCTGAGTGCTAGACTAGTATCGCATTGTACCATTACAATAAGTTTCAAGATAGCAATAGTACTAAGTGCATTTTCTTTCAATACAAACAATTTAAAGACAATGCAGTGTATAGTTTCTTAGGGATGCTACTTACGTATTCGCGTCGCATCAAAACATTGAATAAAGTTTTGGCTTTTTTCGGCTTTTGCTGATCAGCAAACTCCGTTCAGCATTTACCATCGCTAATTAATAACAGGTCGGCTCGACACAATTCAAGCTAAGTTGAGCTTTCTCCCGAACCTCTATCTAGTAATATGTACTTATAATATTTGTATCTTCTTCTTTGGCTCGTGGAATAACAGCCGCTCGGGTCGACCTTCAGGTTAAGCCGCACTTGCCTAGGTTGGTCCGCGGATGAGCGACCATCCATTACATACCGAGTTTCGTCCGTGCCTCGGAAAAAGCACCTTAAAGCGTTGGTCTCGACTGTCTTCAGATCCTTGACAGTCGTTACCGAAAGTCTGACAACCAGCCTTAGCAAGGGGTATCGGGGTTGTCGAGGACAGATAGACAGTCGCTCCATGTAACATACTGGTATTCAGCTGCACTGGAAGACGAACCTACCACAGTTGGAAAAGTCTAGGCACATGATGATAATATTCATTTTTTCTGTCCTGGTATGAACAAATAAGTGTGTAGAATGCCTTAGTCCACTTTTCCCTCAATAAACGTTGGAACAATATTTTTCTACGATTCAGCGTGGAAAGTGGAATGGAAACTTAACGATGTTGTATAACTAAATATACCGTATACCGTAGCTGTATTTCAAATAGAACCGATATAATTAATTGTTATTAGACGGTTCTAAGGAAAAGTAGCACTTTATTGTGTTATATAAATGCTGAAAGAATTAATTTCTCCTTTTGTTAAGAGGGATCTCTAGTGGGCCTTTCTCCATACAAACGTATTCCGCTGTTTTCTTCGTGGATAATGCGTCTAGAGCAATGATTTCTTATTCTAGGTCTTATTAATACATGCCCCTATCATTTCCTTTTTTTTTTTTCAAAACATAATCACTAAAAGAGCTCAATCCGACGAGTATCAGACAAATTACATAAGTTTTTAACAAATAAAAAGCTTGTAAAAAAGAAAATAATAGAAGCATAGATATACTTTTCCTATAAATTTCGATTTAAGAATTATTTAGATTAGTTTAGTCTTGAAGAAGAAAACAGCGGAATACAAAACGTCTTTTGGTCAAGATTTTGGTAGGTAAAATCAGCCTGAGCTGCAGTTGTCCCTTTCGCACTTTACGGGGACTTGGTCGGGCGCAGCGCGACGGCAATAGTTTCTTCCAATTCAAATTCCTCGGGACTAGAGTCCCTTCTTAAGTATGACTATTAATTAGATAAACGTACCATGAGAGTGATACATAACATGACATCACGCCTAAAATCCGCGAAGAGTTAGACAGAGGTGTACATATACTGCACCCAGACATTCCTGCCTTTATCGGTTGACGAGGAAAACATGAATATGATGACTCAAGTGTTTTACACCAGCTAAAGGAACCTTTCATGATAATAAGGACCACACTGAAAGATATAAGCCATCACTCGCCACTTGAGACTATATTTAGGAGCCTAAAAACGTTCAAGCTAGTGTCAATGACTGGGAGAACCAACAGATGTCAATCAGTTTCTTATTATGTGGATTTATTTTTGTACGAGTTCAGATTTCAACTCAACGTTATTAGAAGTTCATTGTTCCAAACAAAACTTACGTTGACGAAAATTCACGACAGTAATTTGGTTGAGTGAGTCACTTCTGCGTGAAACATCATCAAAAATTTGTGCAGACATTTCGGCGTGATTTAATACAGGCAAACAACTGGACATAATTTTTGTTAAAATTGGAATTGACAATAGTTTTTGGCTGTTTATCAAAACTATAGGGACACACACAACACCTGTTTTGAAATGTTGCAAAAATAGCGACACGGTTACACGGGTAATCGAGAGTTAACCTATATAATTATATATTTCTGAGAATGCACCGGCTGGGTCAGTGCATCTAGGCTGCAATGCGGTACTCGTATTCTTGGCTCTGGCAGACGACCTTCAAAACGAATGCTATCTCCATTTTATACTGGGAGACGTTTTGCAATAAGAGCACAATTTAACTCTTTATTCGTCCAAGTGGAAAGAATGTTATAGCGTACATTCTACGAACATGTTTCGCATTACAATTTGATACCTGTAAGCTATTTTGTGTATAGACAATATTTTACATTTTATCGTAAATTTCCGGAATATAAGGTGAGGAGTCGCCATAAAATTCATAGTCAGACTTGGCGCAGAAAATGCTTTAGTACGTATTTTTATAGATTTATGATTTAGTAAAACTGCCAATAGCGGAGAAAGTACGATAAGATTTTCTCTTGAAACTAAAATCGTTAAAGCTTATATTCTGTTTTATCGTTAGATATCGATAAAACAGAATATAAGACGGAACAGTCTATAAAAGTAAAGTTAATGTTTATAATGAAGAAAATGACTCTCTATATTCAGCTCAAGCTCTCTTTTTGCTTTTTCCCACAACAATCACTTCAGAGTCAACCAATTAATTTAGAAGAGCTAGACCACACATAGCGGGAGGTGTGAAGCCCCTGCGCCGCGTGGTCGCATAATTTATTGTAAAGACAGATATAACATGGCCAACAAATAAAAAAATGAGGAATAAATCATCGCGATTAATGTCCTCCTTTCTTTATTCAGCTTAATCCCAAATTTCTGCCATGTACAGGAAAAATAATGTCTGAAACGGTAGGGTCTCCGTAACATGAGTCCCTAAACCTCCCCTGGGCCTATTCTACCTCCGCAACGGCTCCCATCGTGTCGGGTTATTACCATCATAACTAGGTTACGCAGATGGTGACCGCATGAAATACAACACCTGTGTGCTACAAGTAAAATTTTGATATTCTCCTAAAATTGATATTGTGAAGACCTTTCTCGTGAAAATGTGGGTGTACTTAAAAGGATCTTTGTTGAAACTTTAATACAAAATAATAGCCCCGTTTCCTTTAAGAGGAGTATTACAAACAATAACGCGTAGTTGCAAGGTTTCCTGGTTGAAATTGTATGGTTTTCGTTCGTTGCTTGAAACAACAATTGCTGTTAAAAATAGTTATTTTTCTTTGACTACGAATTTTAGATAACTTATTTATTAAGTAATAATTATTCTCCCGATGCATGTTTAGACAAAAACTCACCGAGACCTGATTGAGACCTCTAATTGGTAGGTTCTATTGAATATAAACCATCATTTTTTTTTCATTTCACAAAGTATCCTACTTTAATTAAGTAATAGTTTCGTTTTACGCCTTTTAGGTAAATTGTAAAATAAGCGTAACACTGAAATGTAAGAGATCTCAAAGGTACTTTGAAGAATTTGCAGATAACATTTTCCGTCTTCAGCAGTGTTTCAGATGTTACATCTTCAAATTATGTCAAAAAACAATCAGCCATTTTCAAAGCAAATTATCAAAAAAAAAACAATGTTAAATCACAATCAGACAGCAATTTGTTTCTTAAACACACTGAAATGCACACTAATCTAACGCATTGTCAACTGTCAAAGAATCTTAGTTGGTGGAATTTTAAAACAGCTTTGTATGTGGACATAGCACGCTATTCGACATTCTTGAAGATGAAGATTATACAGCTGATTGATACGAATTGTGATCAGATAATAGGATTTTGTTAAGCTAAATTGTGGAATTCAAATAGCCCGGTCAAATTAGACATATAAAATAGTGATCAAATAACAAAAACTCGGATCGAGCTGACTTTTGGTAGAGACCTTGAGTACACCAGTAGAAAGAAAGTGCCAAAAGTCCCCATTGATTTCATGTGTGCTTCAAAAGTTACTTTACGTTTTTTTTTTGGAATTCGCTCAAAAACAGCAAGTTTTATCAAAAATGTAGCACAGACACAGTTGTAGATCTTAAAATTATCTACAAAAATGGGCTTATATCTTTTTCCTTAGAATCACTATTCCCAAGATATCACGACTCTAAAAGTTAGGGGTTGGGAATACTTTTCCTTTTATGACTAAAGCTTTTCTTTATGACGATTAATATTTCAAATATGGTTATGCCAAAACCGCATTATAAATGTAGTTCTATTGTATACTCGCATATTTTGTTACTAGGTAACCAACTGATACCAGAAAACAGCAATAATATTCGCGGCTCATGCTTCATTTTCCAAACCAATCCATTCATAAATACACATTACAAAACCAATTTCAAATATCGTCCATGTCCATTCCAATAAACATTTCAACTGGACAGAAATACATGGAGTTTTACGACATCGTACGTCATTGAACAAACCGGATAGAATGTTTTCGGCTCGGCGGAGAAAATAATTAAACTTTACGAGTTTCCGATAGCGCTGGTCTTTACAAGTTGTAGAGATAGATATGTTTATGTTTAATCGACCTCGGGAGGCTGGCCAGTTTTAAAAGTCAAGGGTTTAGTCCTCAGCAAGTCATGGTCAGCTTGAACTGCAATTTTTTTCGTACTTGTAACACTTTAGATAATAAAAGTATGGTAATAAATTGAAAAAGTAGTTGGTGCTTGGCGGCAAATTTTGTCGAAATTATATGTAAATTGAAAACCTATAAAGTCCGTTTATCTCAGGATCATAAATATTGCTATTACCATATTCATATTTATAAAGGCAAGTGCTTCAAATAAGCGAGCGATGTAAAATACTCATAAATGGGATGTATTAAAATTCAAGCAATGACAATTTTAAGCATCCAACGAGAAGCTTAATTTTAGTATGGAAATGAAAATTGTTTTGAATGATCTATTAATGGAAGACAATGTAAAAAACCTTCCACTAGTAGGACCAAATTCTCGAAGTGAAAATCCAAATTCTGAATAACTTTGAGGCGAACATTTTCACGCAAAACGGTCATTAGTACTAATCAGCCTAGCAATAGAAACTGAAAACAGCCCCGCCCGCCGTCAGAATTAATTACCTAATTGAAACAAATGTTTTGAGGTTTCAAAAATAAGGTTACAAAGACGGTCCTCACAATACTTAAGCACAGTGTGATGCGTATGAATAACAATATTTTCATGCAGTAAACGAAGGTCGTGACGACAGTAACTTCCCTATGAATGAACGCGGGATCACACAGGACAGCATGGTCACGATTGTCGGGAACACGATGGAGCGCATGGTGGTGGTGCAATTGATGTCAACACTTAATCTATAGTTCTCTTTTCTGGTTTGTGAGATGGGTCAAATTCATTCAGGGTACTGACTGCACAATAAGATAAATGCTGATGATGATGAATGCAATTGCTAATGTTTGAGAGAAACTAAACGTGATCGTCCTCTGGGAATTAACGATAGATGACGACATGTTGATGCAGAATCTGTTTTCTTGAACCTTGAAAAATGAATACCCCGAGAAGTTTTCTTTGAAAACCCAAGCCGGCAGATCATTAGTATAAATATTTAGTCCTCATTCGAGTAACAAATCGTTAAGTTACATGAATATTTTGATACAACACCAAGAAGTGGGCGATAATTAACAAATACGTAAGCGAAGCCAAACAAAAGCACATAAAAACCAAAATGGAGCCGAAAAAAGGTGACAAGAAAACAATGAATTATCTAATAGGACAATAACAATGACGAAGTTATGAAATGTTATGTAGAGGAAGTTGTCATACATAAGAAGTGTAACAATGATTTTGTATCGTGTAATCTACTTGTGAGAATGTGAATCTTGTTTGACAACCGATTCTTTACATATTACAAGTTCCGTGATTCTGTTTCAGTGGTGAATTTTTGGTGTGGGAATAGAGACAAAGTATATGCTCGGATTTATATGAAAAGTTATTTGTATTGTTAATCGAATTTTCATCTCCCAATTCAAATCCTTTATTCTTACGGAAAATCGTAGTTAGTCTCGGGCAAAGTAGTGAACGCAAATTATTTAAAGTATTTTTTGTTTTTTTTTTTATGTAGAATATTTGAATTTTAGCTAAGCGACACATGCGGTCTATGTAATCAGTTGAGTTTTCATATGACGGTCTATTAAATAAGAAATGAAGTCGTAGCGTATTATTAATTTTCTATTGCGTACAAAAATCTTATCTTTACGACAAGATTTTTTTAACCCCGTCAAACTAATTACGATTTGTATTAGTTGCGTAGTGGAGAAATAGAATTGCAAATAATCCTACTAATATTATAAATGCGAAACTTTGTGAGGATGGATGGATGTTTGTTACTCTTTCACGCAAAAACTACTGAATGGATTTTGTTTGAAATTTGGCACAGGGTTAGTTTATAACCTGGATTAACACATAGGATTTTTATCCCGATAGTATGTTCCCGTGAGACAATTATCGAACTCCACGCGGGCGACGCCGCGGGCATAAGCTAGTACTTTATAAACTATCGGCAAAAACTGCGTTAGAATTCTAAGGACTATTATATTGGTTGTCTTGTTTCTACGCACTGTGATAGTACACCTGTGTGATTATTAAACTAAAACTTAACAATTTATGTTAACGAATTAGGTTTTTTTTTTGGTTTTATTTTACGAAAAGTTGTTTTGGTTTCCCAATGATAATAATATTTGATACAATCGTTTCGTTACCGTGTTATCTCGGATTGATATTTCTCGACTTTCCATCTACACTTCTATTTAAATATTCGGTTTATAACACTTGAAAATATTCTCAGGTATCAGAGTGATCAAAATCGTCCCTACAAAACACCCCAGTTCATCAACCCATCTTAATTGCAAGCACATCAATTAATTAACACTAACAAGAGAAAAGTCAGAAAGAATGATGACAAAGTATCTCGGGACGAACGTCGTAATACTATTAAGAATGAAAGTAAATACCAGAAGTATTACGTGTACTTATGTATTATGTATATCAGGTAGATAAGTACTCCCCACGCTTTACATAGTGCACGAGGAATGTTCTTTGAATTAGTTTTGACAAGGCGTATACATAACAAATATTTTTAATGGACATCTGACAGAGAATTAAAACAAAATGCTGAAACAGTTTTCATAAATGTGACAGCTACATGACGTGACATGATGTGACTACCGCTTATCGGAGTAGTGGAATTGACGTTTTGTAAAAATTACTCTGTGGCGATGAAAGATCGCTAGCAAGGAAGTGACTACCCGGGTGATAACTATCGGAGAAGTATGGGAGATGAAGACATTCAGCAACCCCAAAAATCTGGATGAGGGCAGAAGAATGGTGATGGTGGACGTGACAGGTATTCACAAGTTGTCAAACAATATAAAAGCAATAAACACTTCAACGTAATAACAAAAATTAAGTATGATTTGTTTATGAACATGAATTTGATTTTTAAGAACCTGCAAAACGAAAGTGATTGCCTCGTTGGTTTAGTGGTCGAAAAGGCGACTGTTGAGCAGAAGGTCGTGTGTTCGATTCCCAGGTCGGGCAAAGTCGAGTCGGGTCGGGTTTTTCCATCAATAATTTCTCAGTAGCGGCGCGGAGGTTAGATTTGTGCCCGGTTAGTAGCAATAGGGTCGCCCCCTCTTACATGGGATTTAAACACAACTGGCGGAATGTGGGTGTTACGATTTGGAACACCTCTGCCAAACCCATCTGGGATTACAGGTGTGTTGTTATGTGTGTAGAACGAAAGTGAGACCACTCCTCACTGACATCATAGAACGGAATGGAGCCTCAACAATAATTGTAAATACTGTAATTACTATGAACGTATGAAGACGTTTAGGTATCTGTTATTTTGACGTGACAACGTCTTATAAATTGGTTTGCCGGGTGACACTTCAAGAAACTGCGTTACGCTCCGCTCACGTTATGCGCTCACAATGAGAGCGAGTGAGAGGCACGCGTGCCTTTCACTTTTTATGTCTGTCTCTCTCGCTCTTAGGCGGGCTAACCATGCCCGAGTGGAAGGGACGCGTGCCTCTATATATGTATATTTGTATATAAATACGTATGTATGTGTAAAGTTTATTGTTTTAAATTTGTTTTTGTTTATTGTATATTTTATTAAAGATTTAATATTAGGTAATTAGCTGCAATATCAGTAGTTTCTATAGTCAAAAAACTACAACCTACATTAGTTAATGTGTAAACATTAATTGTAATTTTGTACGCCTTGCATGGCAGCACATAGTGAGACAACTTTTTTTGATAACACCATGTACATACTTTTACCTATGTGTCACAAATAAACATATTTGAATTTGAATTTGAATTTAAAAATAAAATTTTGTTAATATGAAATTCAGTGCGAGATTCTTTGTATAAATTAATGTTTTTTTTAAATATAATTCTTTGTATAAATAAATGTTTTAAATTGTTACTATTATTTCATCCTTCTTCCTACTATACGAATGAATATTCACATTAAAATTATTTTACCACTCAAAGTCGTTGTCACGTAAAACTTTCGCCCGTATACCGACTTTACAGGCAACCAATTTTTTTTGAATGTTGATTTGTTCGTTGTTAGGGTTCCGTATTACTGAGACGCTGTCCGTCCGTCCGTCCGTCTGTCACTAGGCTGTATCACATGAACCGTGATAGTTAGCCAGTTGAAATTTCTATATAAAATGTAATTCTGTTGATGCTATAACAACAAATACTAAAAACAGAATAAAATAAATATGTAAGGGGGCTCCCATACAAAAAATTGCCTTTTTTGCTCGTTTTTTATAAATAATGGTGCGGAACCCTTCGTGCGTGAGTCAGACTCGCACTTGGCAGGTCGACCATGTTGCAGTTTCTATTTTACTTAATAGGCTTGCGTTTGGCAACCCGCCTGATGAGCGATGATGCCTTTGGTGGAGCACGCTTGCCTAGAAGAAACCGATCCACTCGAACTTTGAAGAGATCCAGATTATGGAACAGAGAAGCCGGCAGTGAAATGGCATGAGTTTATTCATATTCATAATTGAATTGAAATCGTGGTGACGTATAAAAATTAAATGTGACGTAGGCGTTATCAGAAACGCCAGTGACCGCCAGCTAAAAGGTACGGGATTGAAAAGGGTTGAAGCTTTGGGTTAAATCAAATAAGCCAATCCAATTTGAATTATTTGATAAAAAAAAAGGGTACAATCACGTACCTACGGTGTAATAACTCTTTCGCAGACGTAATTCAACGTGGTCAAATCAAAAAAAAATACGGATATACATACCTATTGTATGTATTTGAGAAAGCCTTTTATACGAACCGTTAAATGAAAGTTCATAATTTCTTAATAACATCATAATGTACATTTTTCTAAACGCACTAGACGTATAATAAACAATTAATTACCAAGATTACATAAACTTCAAGCACGTCTTACACAACTCGGTTCCAAAACAATACATTACTTACAACCTTGAGTTCGAGGAAGTTTGAACAAACACCAATCTTACGAAAATTCGACAACCATAGACTCATTAATAACCATAAAAGGTTGCCAGTTCCGAACTTCCTATGGAAGTGCTGGCAATTTCCGTGGCGGATGGGGTCAAGTACCTGAGGGACAATCACGATGATGTGCCGTGAAGATTGGAAGGAAACCACGGCCTGAATTTCGGGCTCGAGACTTCGGAAGTCGCTGATCGATGGGAGGAGATAAGTTGCTGTTTTGCTGTGTAATGTTGGAAACTATACTTAAATGAAGAGTATTTACCGGTTGTAATTTAAAGAATGTTTTTTGTATAAGCAATGTCTTCAACGCCAAGCTGTTATTATTTTCGTTAAATTATTTGCCATATGTACATTGAGGAATTAAATAAATCGAAAACATTTCAAGCAGATAAAAGGCGGAGATGAAAATGGAATGACTATAACTAACATCCAGTCCACTCATTACGAACTAGTTGGAATTTCCACGATAGTAAATGTTTCACATTTTTAAACAGATTATTAGATTTTCATAACCAATGCAACGGGTCTTCATTTACGCAATAGATACCTTCTCTGATGAAAGTTTTTAAGAACCACGACATCATATTTTTTTTTGGCATCAAGCCAATAAAACGCTATAAAATTTTCTCCTCAAGATAGTAACAACAAAGCCAACGGAAAAAAAAACTCAACGTATTTGTATGCAAATATTAATATTACTGGCCGCAAGCCTTCAACTAAGCGCCGTAAAAGGCAATGGGAGGTATGGTAGCATACAAATTGTTGGAGTGGGATGACCACGACGATGTTTAGTTAGGTCTAATGTAGACAACACTCCGTGGGCGAATCACAAAGGACCATACTCTTACGGCAATAAAGCTAATAGGACAGTTATGTAGAAAGGACCGGGATTTGGTTACTAAGTGCAGTAAGTGCCTAAGTGGCGTCGATTTGGAAGAGATTGTGTTTGAATTTCTTGTTCAGGTCAATTGGTTTATTCCTTAAGCATATGTGTGGCTGTTGCCAGTGTTTCGCAGAATGGAGCATTAATATCATATTCTGTGCTAGTCAATAGGGATGGTGACTCATTTTTTTTTTATTTGTCTAGCGGGTAGATTATTAAAAAGTATTTGACACGTATTTTTTCATTTTTCACGTAATCGTAAAATTACGGAGATATTTTGAGTTGAAATTGCGCATGACGTCACGGCTTAGTACATTTTATACCTAGTTCTGACGTAGTTAGCCCCCACTCTCCAACTTTAATGCGTTTTAACTAAGTATTTTTTTGTTATCTTGATAAAACAAAAAATACGTATCTAATATTTTTGTATTACCTGATTGACGGACAAAATAGAATTTCGTTTTCTTTACCCAGTCATCATCCCTATTGGTGCATTCCTAAATTTAAGTGGTGCAGAAGTTCTAAGAATTTATGTATTCAGCAATATTGCTGTTTTGAAATTACTTACTTCTAATCAGCATGCCTCTACTTATCAGACTTTCTTATTACTCCACCGTATGTTGTCAAATAAGAGTTTTTCCTTGTAGAGTAATAATTTGTTGTTTGTTAACCATTTCATTAGTGTGCCAGGTAGTTATACCATCATTACAAACAGCTTAGTAGCTAACTTTATCTATTTCCCTTTCGTAATAGTCTTCGTCCGTTTCGTAACAGACATTTCAACAGCTGTCATATCCTTTATGATAATCCTTATTTGAGAATTGTTTATTTACTCTTACAAGTTTATATTTTCTATAAGCGATATGACCGATCCCCATTAGCGATGAAGATTTGGATATGTCTACATTGCAAACACGTTAAACCACACTTTTAAGAGAACAAATCTTTGTGTTTTACAGTATACTGCGAAAGTTTTGTTACAGAAAATCTACGAGAAACTAAATGAAGATGTAGGAAGAAGAGTAGTGGTAGTTTACACAATTCCAGAAACACTTAAAGGAGATGCCGTAAATCACACAATTCTGACAAGCCTTCGCGAGTATTTCGTTCCGTATAATTGATGGCTCAGTGAAAGTAAAGTGTAACAAAAAGTAAAATCAGAATAGAATTCGAAATCATTACAGATGCAATCAAAGATACGTAGACAATACGCGAAGGTAGACAATACTGTAGTTATTTGTCACGGTACTCTACTAACATCAGTTTCTATTGCACAACCAAAATCAGCTGAGATAATGTAGATTTAAAATTAGACCGTGAATACTTATCAGCATGAAATGTTTAGAAATCTAGACAAGTAATTTTTGATACGGAAACATTGCGACTTGAAGTTAAAGCGAAAAAAGAAACTGAAGCCGTTTAGAAAGTAAAATTCGCTGCACAAAGAATTCGCATGAACCATGAGCGGTATACATAGTACAGATTCTATACATCTTGAAGCGATGACCTTACCAAACGTGGCTAAATAACAACTCGATGGCTCTACACTGGATTGCACATCTGATTCTAGACTCAAACCAATAAAAAAGATAATCTTATCGAATATTTTAACAAGAGCCTGTGGGCCAAGGTGAAGAGGCGTACCGAAGGGTACTCATTAACTTTGTAGGATCCACTTCAGACATGCTCGAGCACGACTCCCGAAAAAGATAACTTTTTTACTTGCAATATACAAGTTAAACAATTTTGATGACACAACTGTGATTGATCAACGCTGCAAATAAGGGCACAAACTTCCAAGCAAGTTACTTAAGTGAGCTGCAAATTACAAAATGTGCAGAATATTTGCCCAATAGGGCCGGTAAAAACGGTCTACATTCTACCTGGGACCGGTTGCCATCGCCCACAGGGTGAGTCATCCAGGTTGTATCGCGTGATGTAATGATAGGCCGGTCGAGGTGCATGTTACGTTGGCACGTAGGTGTACGATGATGCATTTAGTCTGCAATATGTAAATTGGATTTGACATTGGGACGAGCCAACTGATTGCATAGAAGCTAGCAAAGATTCGTTTGTTTTAGAATCTAATAGACAGATAAATATATCGTTTAAATGCCTCTGTTGCAACATGCACTAGTTTAAATTGGTAACAATTCACTGTTCAGTTTCTCAGAAAGATGAATCAGTTGTACGAGTCAATAATAGTTTGGCAACGAGACTATAACGTTGTTATCATTTTTCTTTATTCATTTTTCTAACTTACTTACATTTTTAAATATTCCTATATTGCACACCTGTTGTTCGAGTTAATAATAGTTTGGTAACGCTAACGAGACTATTAAATTATTTATTATAACAATGAGACTTGATTTTTTTTAAAGCTTGACCTATTCTCTCTCGTGACCAAGTATTGGGTTTAAAATTGGAGTCGATGAACTCGTTACAAGTAGCCAGAAGTATAATAAGTCAAGCAATCAGTCTAACCAAGGAGTAATTTGTCAATCGGTAATTTGGTTCTGGGGGTCAGATATTGAAATAGAGAGATAGGCCATAGGCAGTAGCTCTATTCAACATACTGATAAGTACTAACTGGTTAGACTGGAAACCGAACTCAACGTAGGAAAAGGCTAGGCTGTTTGATTGATAGGCCTAGGCCAATATCCGATATGTCCAGTTGAAAGAACAACCGGCTGTCTCTTATCAGTGTCTTATACAAGCAAGTACTGTACTAAATCTTGACCTCAAAAACAAAACATAAACCCGCAATCTCAGTAACATTTCAATTAACAAAAAAACCGAACGCAATCAATAGCCTTGTAGGCGCCGCTTCGCCTCACTCATAAATAATAATGTAGTGGAGTGCTTAAAACAATACCCGACATACTTCGGTCATGACGTGTAGAACATTCAGCTGAATTTTGAGAAGAAGTGTCAGGTTCCATACAGAATGCTCTTTGTTTTCGTTTGGAAAGAAATCATTGCATTAATACCTATTACTTATTTTTTTTTAAATATTCAAAAATTGCTTCGAATAAACACTTCTTATAAGCTTTTATTTAAGTTCTAATGTTTATATGTTTGTTTAGGTCAAATCTTGCAACTGAATTTTAAAACCGATTGAGCTGAAATTTTTCATACACCTTTAAATTGGATGACAATATATGTCCCCGTCACCACTTCCTAAAGTTTTAGCTGGAGAGAAGATAAGCTGTTGCCGGAGAGGTTCTTCGATCCGACACTTCGATCTAAATCTTTTCATCTGTATGATAAGTTACAAAATCTATGAAGTATTAAGCAGAACAGAGACGTCATCGCATTAGAAAAAGCGCGTCAGACGATAGCTGGACATCACTGTTAGTTTAATAGTTAAAACCATTAGGACTACATGCGCTGGTCATATGAGTCGTGAGTATATGAGGATCACCTACCAAACCTTTCAGACTACTGCTCTTAAGAAACTAAGAACAGCATATAATACTCGATGGCTAGTAAGCCGTGGATGCTATGGGCCACCAAGTCGCGTCCCTTGTGTGACTTGCAAGCATCACAAATGCATGTTTCAATCTCGTTGCTTCCATTTTCTAGTGCCTATACCAAGTGGTTACTTTTGTCTACAGCTGAAGTATCGTCTGAAAAGTTTTTGTCGTAAAACCTTTTTACTTTTGTTTTATTATCTTTTAATAGGACGAAAAAGCAAAAAGCCTATAAAAGTTCAAAAGAATCTACTAGATTATTATAAATATAAAGCGATCTTTTAGGAAGGCGGATATAGCCACCAATTTCCTCAGTTTTATATTAAGATTCTCAGAAAAACTATTGGATTCTGAAACTTAATTCTTCCACGGAAATCGTAATAGCAACCCAATCCCAAATCTGCTTTAATCTTCGTTATTTAAAACAGTAGGGTCTAGTAAAATGGGTCGCCATATAAAAGCAGTGTAAGGTTTCCATTACAGTTCGTCGCCTGATCGGTGTCCGCATTCAGTCGCATGCGGCTAATGTTGCTCAGTTGACCTAATATTATGTTTCTTGTGTTGCAGTTAGGATTGGACTTTGCTGTTCTTTTACAGTAAGATGAATTGAGTGACCTAGTAATAAAAACACTACAGCAACGTCCTTTGTTTGTCCTGATTTTCCAATAAATTGTATAATCATAGTATACAGTAGTATTACGAGTATAGTAGACTGAAATAATCATCATCTGCCTAGCCTTCTCCAAATCATGTTAAGGTCTGCTTGTAGTATAATCACCTCCCTACCTATTTCACCTCCACAACCCAGTTACCGAGTAAAGTGATACCCCTTGGTAGACAGGTAGTCAGATTTTCGGGTTTTTGGCTACCCAATGATGGTGAAATAATTGTATGAGATAATCACATCATCCAAAACTGCACACGGAATAGTAATGCTCACCAGAGATGGTATTTATGTTGTGAAATCACCCTAATTGAAGAGATATCTTCAATTAAGGTACGTAGTAAGGCACAAAGACGCCTAGCGCCGGTCGATCACCTGACACACAGCACTCAACAGCCGATACCTATCAGTTATAAACTAGATTATACCCTGCTTCCATTCTCTGTAGCTGATGTAGGTAACAGGTTCTAGAAGCCGGTCGATGCTCGGAGCGATTCGCTCAATGATCGTCAATCAAGCTAACGACATGGTCACGACACCCTGTGGTTATCGATACTAGAGATATGTCTCGATTACAACATCGAGTAGGCGGAATGGCCACTACTAGATGGTCCCTTGCGAATAATTGTGACAGATATAATCGTTAATCAAAATGAGGAAATCTATCACGATTGTGTGAAAGATGATATGGCTACAAAGGAAGAAAACTGAGGTAGTGGCTGATACAGATGTAAAATTAATTGGGACAAAGTGGTGTTTTGATAAAGAACTGTAAAAAATGGATGGAGATTTAATTATTTTTAAGTCCAGCAATGCGATAATCCAGGCTAGTAATAATAATAATTTCCACAGAAATATCTAAACAACACTAATTGGAATAGGACGACATAATCTAAAAAAATCAATCGCTTCTAGTTGATCTGGAAGCCAACTAACTTCTTAAAGAAACTGCTTTCGATACGAGTGGGCGATGCATCGATGCCATATCGTTATTCGGAATAAGCACTCTTAATATAAATGGGATCGTAAAGCCTTTTAAGGGATTAAGTGAAGTGTCATGGGCTTCTTTATACGACAGGATTTAACTATTCTAGTACTTAGGATTAAAGTGTTATAGTTTATAAATTAATACAAGCTAACTCCGTAGCTATTGAAAGATCTTTGCAAATTGAGTTTAAATGGAAAGGACCAATTTACTCTTGCAGTTACTGGTTATGGGTGTGACTATTCTGATAATAGAGAATGCTAGCAAGACAATTTAAGTCCTTACTCTTATCTGGTATCTAACGTAAATAGTGATAATTTTTCGATTGTCAGCAAAGTCGCCAATCGGTTTAAAATGGACCAAATAGATAAATTAGCGTTAATAGGCTAACAATTCAATATAATCCTAGGTCCTTGGTCTAGTTGGTTAACATTATGGTTCATAGAAGCACGCCTACAACCAAGGCACTTGAAGATCTATTTAAATACTAGGTTCGTGCAAAGAATATTTCATTATACTAGGCGTTAGTAGGTTTATTAGACATTGTGCATTATTATGGTGGGCGGATAAGACAGTGATGTGTCAGTCACAAATAATGGCAATGTTGCGACAACTGCAGTTAGAATACTTCACACCGATTATTACAATGGTGATAATGGTTGCTGCAATCTCATTCACTACCTCATGTTTGTCAGTAATAAACTGGAACCATAAAATATTATCACAATGATATGCTTCACTGGGACAAAATTGGAGACTAACAAAACAATGATGACTTGAGATGAACTGCCCAAACTAACGAATGGGTAATATCTGAACAAAACGATAGTAAATAAGATCAGGCAGGCCCTAAAGATGAACCATTTATTATTACCAACAAAGATATTACCGGTATCTCTTATCAATGCATAAGTGATAGCTGAATGTAGATCACAATTGTAGTAGTGACTAATTACGACAGCATACCATGGGCTTGCCAACTATTTGACCGCTCATGACGCACAACAGTGGATAAGAAGACTTACCACTAGATTCTAGTAAAGCCTGATCGAGACTCCAACTAAGAAATCCGAATTTAATTGATTGAAGTAACAAAAATCTTAACAGAGACGTAATAACTAAAGAAAGAAATAAAATACAGGTATTGAATAATGGTAAATATAAGAAGATATAGATAATAAGAAATAAAATGGCAAGAAAGGAGGTGTCTGATGAGATGACGAGTAATAGCTGTTGATGCTGAACATGCTGCACCGACCCAAATTGAATTAGAATAAAATAATAAAAAAAAAAAAATGTGAATCTGTGAATAAATGCAAAAATTAGACTTTTCCAGCTGAAGATGAAAAACACTAAAGCAAACAAGTTCAGTATTAAAATCCAACGCACCTAATATACGATACATTTAAATAAACTTGGCGTTGAAATAATCTAAACACTTAGGTACACTGACCTGAATGTTGAACCAGTTTTCATTCTCAGACGTATTGAGGGCAAAACTGTTCTGATCTTGCAAGAGTTATTGTTCAAGATTAATAGTAGTGCCAGGCTGCCA
The DNA here is from genome assembly GCA_963082945.1 of Cerastis leucographa. Taxonomy (NCBI): domain Eukaryota; kingdom Metazoa; phylum Arthropoda; class Insecta; order Lepidoptera; family Noctuidae; genus Cerastis; species Cerastis leucographa. Next base: position 20,593,665 of record OY720382.1, read on the forward strand.
GCCGAAGCAGACCTGGGACGAAAATAATGATGATCGGCTTCAGTGGCTAAATAATAACAGTCGCTTGGATAAATCTGCAGGTAAGGCCTCAGTTGTATAGGTTGGTCTGTGGGTGGGTGTCCACCTATTTACATACCGAGTTTCCTCCGTGCCTCGGAAAACATGCTAAACCGTTGGTCCCGGCTGTCAATTGTAGATCTTTGACAGTCGTTACAGGTAGTCAGTGGCCCGAAAGTCCGACAACCAGTCTTACCAAAGGGTATCGTATTACCCAGTTGTGGCTTTTCTGGTTAACTACTGAAGGTACTGAACTTTAACCCAAGGGTAGCATTGCGTAGGCGAAATTCAATATATGTTGGTCTGATCAAGCTGTGTTATTTTTATACTCTGTCTAAGTTTTTATATAGGAAGCCAACCCTTAAAAAATTCACCGCCCACAGATTCTTAGTGACGTGCATTGAAAGCGCCATTCATGTTTTACATTGTGTAACTTGTAGAATATAACATCTTAGAATCCCTGTGACGTCAGCCTATAGTAATGAGGACCTACTGTGACATCAGTCAGTTAGCATTGGATCGTGATACTGGATGACATGAAGAACATAAATTCTAACGTCGTCGTATCCCAAGATGCCAGTACCTATTTAAACGAGTTACGATCGCCTAGAACAAATTCCAATGCTATATGAACTCTTAAGAATGTAAGGAATGATCTGAAGGATCCGGAGGTGTAGATACGAAGATTTATTTAGTGGAATCTAGTCAAGATTAGTTTCGTTACTTTTATCGAGTGTGGAGTATTTTAATGTTAATTTGTTTTAGTTGAGTAGAATTATTGTGGTGGAATACCGATGAAATTGATTATAGGTTAATATTTTTTATCTTCACATTCAAGATTCAACGTCCGATGATTCTTGAGTTTTTTCATGGCGATTTTTTTACAATTAATTCAACAGATCATTTAACACGGGTTATACCAATTGATCAACTAGCGTTTTATTGGGTGTTTATAAAGCTGTCAGGTTTGCAATGATTGACCCATAGCACCACTAAAAACATTAGTGTGTCCAAATTGCAGACGAAAACATCACTGACGTATAAACAAAACTGCACACTGGACGTTCTACAGACATTATAAAACAAATAGGAGAATTTACGACGGACATTCACAAGTTCACTAAAACCACTTTAAAATATAAAAGAATGAGGCTAGTCTTTCAAATGGTTACAATGATTGAAAACGTATGTTTTTCTTAATTAGATATAACTGGGTCTTCGTTTTCTTCGTCCCGTTTAACAATGGAATACTCTCTCGTTTACACGTTGTCTTCAAGAATTGCGGAGGGATTAGGAGCATATCATGGTCCCCCCTGCATCATACTTAACCGTGAATTAACGCATTGTTAAATCTGTTCATCTTCAGTTCTTTTATATTTATTTTCATCGTAAGTTTTATAACTTGATGCTGATCACAGGTCAATTGTTTTTTTTCCTAAGTTTAGTTTTTTTCCTTTTGCCCATAATATGTCATCCCCAAGTCTATCGGGTTTACCTGGCCTCGAACAGCTCATGGTTGGAGTTAAGACTAGGTCAAACATGATTTAAAAACTAATGTCCATTGACACGATAGTGTGTCATCGGTCTGCGCAGCGCAGACACACAGTCGCACTCACCTGCGCATGAGTCATCCTTAGAACTTTAGCTTTATTTTTTTGCATCTGTAATGTGTTTTAACGCTTTTATGTGAAGAGATTGCTGTCTGATATATTTAGAGCGTTTCATTAAGAAGTAATTAAACAGTGGGTGCACCTGTTTCTTGATGGTTCAAATATGACTCATCGAGTTGTGTTTGAGTGGGTAAAAGTCTGAATAATTTAATAAAAAGAGATGATCACAGTAGATCGAGAAATGCAAAAGGTTAAAGTCATGTTAATGCCAATATAAAGACACGTTACCAAGGATAAACTATAAAACGAAGAATGCCACATGCGGCTGTTAACACAGGGCCACGAAGTGCGAAATTAAAACGCAGAAAGAAAGAAAGCGCAATTTTAAAATCGCAAATGCCACCTGCATCTACAGCCGTAATCAAAGGAACACTAAATCCAGTAGTTTTCTAATCAGTAGAAAGAAAATAGACGGAATTAAAAGTTACAAGTACAAATGTACTGATTTACATATTTTACATGTTTCGTGATCGGTCGATGGTAATGTCGATGTCGTCGATTCCGGGCTTTCATTGCCAATGTCGGTTTTATGTTTTATCGATTCAACAACTTAACTGTTATAAATAGTTATGCTAATTCTAGAGAGTTCTGCGTAGTTAGTGAGTTTATACCAGAAGACAAAGAAAGCAAAAACAAAACCGACAACTTGCTGGAAATAATAGTATTGGAAATAACATATAGCCTTGTATTCCACAAAAAACTGGACAGAGGTAGTATTTGTTGGAGTATTGCATAATGTACATAAGTAGCAGTTACAGTATTCAAATAACCACATCACTACTTAATAGTGTTCCCATTCAACCCAGCCACCTGTTACTATTCCTGCACCAGTACAAACCATAAATCACGAAGTTGATAATCAAAATGTAAATGTATGCATTGGTGCAGTTTAGTGCAAGCTCGAGCTTTGTGAAGAACTGAAGAATCTGAGCGTGACAAATGCAAAACGAAATGAAAATATCAAACTGCAAGTTTCCTTTGTCCTTAATAGTAACATACGAGATGATGCGAGACTTATGACAAGTCACATTTCTGGCTCATCAGCTTAGATGAAAGATGGGGAAGTTGAAAAGCTTAAGCAAAATATAGCACACGAAAACAATCCTTCCAAAAGAGATATTTTAGATAATTCTATTCAAACATCAGTGTGTTCCGCTCTGTTTTGGACGCTTTTGAAGAAGACTTTGATGATGGATGACCTCCACTGTATTTAGACCAAACCTTCCAATGAAAATTGGAAACAGATGGACTACACGACGCGGCTATTGCTCTCGAAGATGATATAATTTGAGATTATGTAAATTATTATTTCAGATGATGTCTCCGTGCAACTGAAGTATTTGAAAGGTTGGAGTAAGTGCACCCTATTCTATAAAAACGTAGAAATCGTATATTATTTATATCTACTTTAACGTTCTCTCACGTATCAGGTTGATCCAAATGGTAACAATATGCGTTTACACAGAAAGTAACGTAGCGGTATCTAATAGATGAGACTGTGTTCTGGCTTATTGTCAACAAGCACCACAATAACCCACTTTCTTGTCATTTTAACTAGCTCACAAGAGATTTTCTTTAGATCTAAGAACAAAGAAAGTACGTAGCAATATTCCATTGCGATGAAGACATAAATATAGCTATGACCATGGTTTTAATAACCATTGTATTTTATCTTGAGACCTAATCAATCTCTATGAAGCGTTTAACGAAAAACAAACAACATCCCAAGAAAGAAATTAACAGATATCTTCTCTTTCACAAATTTATTTAAGCAACATGTTAAATGGTAGCAGTACAACTCCTAATTGAAACTTTTGAATTAAAAGACGCGGTAATAAAAAGTGTAGCACAAAAACAATTGGTGCACAGATGTGCAGTCTCTCAAGCAATAACTCCTTGTTCACTAGCGTTGACCCGTTTAATGTAGCGCCACGCTTCTATTCCCGAGTCTGACTCACTCCCTCACTGTACTAATTATAAGCAAAATTACTCGACCACGGTCGTTACTCCACCGACCGGTTGTAACAAGTTAGGTAATTCAGTATTTATTTTTAGGTGAACGTAGGTCAAGAACGCTGTGAATTAAGGTATTGGTGATTTGGTTTTGGACTTAGTATCTACTGATAGATGATGATTTTTTAGAAGACTTCGATAAGAGATATTTCTGACGTCAGTTCTATGTTATGACTATATGGAACAATGAAGAGAAACTTAAGCAGCACAATTATTCCAAAACATAACGAAGCAGATAATGAGATACTTGGCATTGTAACAAGGATACAAATGATATTTATGATATAGGTAAAAACATTGCTTGCAACTGAAACAATAACATCAGCTCTATTTAGTTTTTTTACATCCAATCTAAAACGATTTACAGAATTATATGAAGATGATGAAAAGAAAGCATCTGCCACCAAGCTTTTCAAATAGTCGCTAGTTTTTGGTATTGATTATTCTAAACACTATATCTATTGATGCTTGTAATAGTATCTACTTAAGCGAATACATCAATTATTTTTTGCGTCAACTCTCACAATCACTGATCCAAACGACGAAGATTACAAATGAATATTGCACATGCGCCATAAGCGTAATACTGAGAATCATACAAGTTGAGAAACTAAGTGATCGTGATGCAAGTAGGCTCTATGCTCTAATACATGTGAGAATGTACGATGCCAATGTTAATTAAAGAAAACAATCGCCATTAGTCATTATTGATGCTACATCAAAACAATCTGAACTTGATAAGGATCAAATCAATTATTTATTGCTCACTGCTGCTGCACTCAGTTTCTTATAATGCCCTTAATATAGCACTCCTAGTAACAAGTAAAATAATGAAACTCTGCATTAGACTCAACTACTTCATTTTACAATCCAATTTGAGTGAGAGTGTTAACAGAGCATAATATCAGGCAGGACTGTCTAAAGATTTTTCATTTAAAGTAAGGAGCTAGTATTACAAACGATTGTTTAACTACCTTGGATATTGTTTAGATCTCACATTTCCGTTCGGAAAATATTTTCATTCAGATCTTCAGCTACAATCCAAAACATTTACAATCTGCTATCCATGCTACAGTAGATTGTAACTTTAATGTTCAACGGTGGAGATTTATTTAACCACTTCTTGTTATCGTCTTCATTTCCTTTCTGTGTCAAAGGTTTTGAATCCACATCCAATCCTTTCTGACATCGTTTTGCCGGTTTAAAGAACTGTAATTCGCGGATAACTTTGTTTTTATTCGGTTTATTCAAATCAACTCCGATTTCATCAAAGGTATCGTCTTATATCTACAGATATACTCAGTATTGCAATCAAATATAGTATTTACCGTTTTCAAATGTGCGTTAGATTTAACGGTCACCTTTATGTCTGATGTCGGTATTTACAGTTAAGAATTCTTTAGGCGTGTATTTCTCATTTATTTAATTGACCATAGGCCTACAAACTTTCTTGTACAATATAACAACAGCTACAATACTATGAGTCAATAGTCTTTAGCTTCATTTTAAGCATAAAAATGTATCTCGATCATCTACCTAGCCTTCTCTTAACTATATTGTGGTCGGCTTCCAATCTAACCGGATGCAGCTGAATACCAGTATTTTACCTGGAGCGACTACCTATCTGACCTCCTTAACCCACTTAGTACTGGGTAATACGATACCTTTTGTAAGACTGGTTGTCAGACTTACAAGTCACTGAGTACCAGTTCCGACTGTCAAAGATCTACAATTGACAGCCGGGACCAACGGCTTATCGTGCTATTCAAAGCACGTAGGAAGCTCGGTATGTAATGGGTGGTCACCCATCCACGGACCAACCCAGGCAACCGCGGCTTAACCTGAACATCGACCCAAGCGTTTGTTATTATTTAGCCATGAGCTCCTCAGACGTATTTTGGTGATCATCAGAAATAATTGTAAAACATTCATAGTTTGATAAATGATAAAAGATGTTTACTTGCAAATAGGTTTTTACAAACACTTTTACACGTCATTTTTTTTTTAAACTAGATGGGGCCGGTGTTTCGTACCTGACTACTCTGAGAAGAAACAGCCGAAACAAACTCAGAGGTTCTCTGTATTGTGTTTGATTTATTACTTAGTTTAGCATTCATGACAGTGATTCAGGCTTAATGTTCTCATAAGGTGTTCCAACTATGGTGGAGCCGTGGGCAGGTGCGTTGATCGAAGGTTGTTCTTTTCAACCGTTAACTCTTCAATCTGAAGGCGTTGTATTAGATTGTTACAACATAATTATGTATGTTTTGAAAACAATAAATGATTGAAGTTGTTGAATCAACATTGGCAGAAAGATTTACCTACAGTTATTCGTGCCGTAGATTTTGTTAGTTTTCTCTGAATACTTATAATCGGATGGCGATCAAAATGGAGCAAGACAGTAGTTGGGAGTATGAAAGCTTTACTACTAAACAATTAATAAATAAATCATTTCAAAGTACTATTCATTAACACTTTATTGTTTAAATACAATCAAATTAAAGTTTAGAACCTTGATAAAGCTTTTTAAGACCACCTGGGACTTATAGCAAGCCGTTCAATGGCCTACACATGGCAAATCAATAAATTATTCATCGCTTTCATTCAAAACTTCGGCTTCAGCGCTACCCACCCACAATGAGGGACTCATTAACACTTCTGAACGAAACATAAATATAGATCCTAACTAACGAATATCCAGCTCCTGAAAATACAGATTTAGAAGCGAGTAGACTGACGTACCATACAACACTCTTGCTAGTCAGTTATACACCGTATTGTTAATGTATTAAGGTACAAGGTGAACGCAGATGGAAGGTGGTAAGCCAATATGCACCCCCACAGTAAACATCCGGTAGTTAAACCCGTGTTCCAAATGTCTTCATTCTATAAAGTGCCTTTTCTTATTAGAAAAATGTCGTGAATTTCCGGAAAGGCCCTTTTGTGGATTTTAATGTTCGCTACTTCGTTGATGAGTGCTCAACTGAGTTACATTACGGTGATTAAACATTAATAAGTATGGTAAGATGGACCGGTGGACCATTACAATATTTGTTAGTAAACACGAGTGCGTGGTAAAAAATATAGAGAAGCGTACTAACGGCTGCCGACGCACCAGCCATGAACAATCGCCAGCGATGCCTGAAATCGCCGAAGGTACACTAGTTCACTATCCGCTGGTTACCTCCATGATAGGTCTTCTACTGGATCGTTCATGCGGAACGATTTCTACGCATTCCGCCGATAACGTTGCGTTTTGCCCGTTTACTATTTAATTAAACCCTGGGGGCTTTGTTTGCGAAAAGTTATAACAATTAAAAAAACAACTGCAGAATAAAATCACAAGTCTAGTCACACAGGCATGTTCACAGATAAAAAATAACTAATAATAAAAAAAAAAAACACAAAACAATTTCGTATTCGCGAACGCGCATCGAAATTCAAATGTAGAAAGTGACGTCGCGGGTAGTGCGTCCATTGGCCGCGTGGAGCGCAGACTGAGCGCCGAGCAGCGCGTACGCAGCGTGCGTGTGCAACCGCAACCGATATGGTGGGATATTGTTTCAGGCGATATAATTATGTTTAGTTAACGCGGGTTCGTTTACAGTGCATCTGTACAGTGTAAAATCGAAATAGAAACAAAAGACAGAGTCGAGAGGCTTACTTGGAACCCGAATAACAAATAGCTTACGACTTGGCTGATATAAATATTACGGACGTGCTTAAGCGCGTAATGTAACCCTTTCATCCTGACATATTAATCTTTAACGCTTTAGCATAGAGCACTTGCATGTAAAAAAATCATAATGCTAAACAAATTCTTTCAAAAAATTAACACCGAGACTATTATGAAAATTAAAAGTTATGCCGATGATCAGTATCTGTAGCAACATAATCTGTCACGTATCCTGAGGTAACACGAGAAAGCGATGGACACAAGTTGAATCCAATTGCTATGCAAGCTGTGATTGCTATTAGAGTAGTGACTCGATTAAACATGAGCGATTTACATTGTAATATAGGATTAATTCCTTCGGTTTCTCTGTGACAAGGCGTAATACTAGAGTTACGGTAGCTAATGATAGTTATATGAAATTGAAACGGAACGTGAGATAGAAAATTGTGTAAGTAATTTATTTAGAAAGGCAAATACGTGAAAAAAGAAAAAAAAAAAAAGTAATAAGAGAAAAAGAAGTTGCTAAAGAAAATGGAATTAAGGAAGCCATTTATTATTCTCTTTTTTTAATTTATATACATAGAGAAAAGGAATTACTTTCAGAAGCTTTCGCCGAATCAAAGGCAAAAAGTACAAAGCCAACATAAAAAGCTTTCTAAAATTGTTTTATGAAAACTGCTGAAGTCAGTCACAAAGTTAATTAGAATGTGTACCTTTATGAATTTATAAAATAATGCTAATGCCTAAGCGCCTTCACAATCTACAAAGGCTCACATACTTTTGAAGACTATAAGATACTGGTATTCGAAATTCATCATCGTCGACTTTACATAATTTCTTATTTTTCCGTTTGATCTTAGACAGTCGTTACGGGTAGTCAGAAGCCCAGAAGTCTGACAACCATTATCATTGACAACCATAATATTCTTGCCAAAATGTATCGTGTTACCCAGTAACTGGGTGGTGGAAGTCGTATAGGCAGTCGCTTCGTATAGCAACTTGCCTAATATGAAGCGATCATGCGGCCTAGCAGCCCCGACTTACGAGCAGTAAGTCGTAGGTTCGAACCCAGGCAGGCGCATTACTTTGTGTAATTTATTTCATCACCGCTGCTCTCAAAACGGTGAAGGAAAACATCGTGAGGAAACCGGCATGTCCTAGAACTAAAAGTTCGAAAGACATGTGACATCTACCAACCCGCACTGGGCCCGCGTGGTGGATTACAGCCCATTCCCTCTCATAGAGAGGAGGCCTGCGTCCCAGCAGTGGGAACAATATAGGCTGATGATGATGATGCGGCCTAGGTCGGAGCACGGAGTCTAGAAGAAACTGATTCACTGGCACTTTGAATAGATCCATATTATAATGATTAGAGAACAGAGAAGCCGCAAATACTCGTATTACGCTGCATTCGGTTAGATTGGAAGCCGACCTCAACAAAGTTGGGTAAATAAAATCTAGGCGGATGTTCAGGACAGGCCAGAAGCAAGTCCTCACTTTTATCAATTCTCTATCTTGTTCTTATTCTATCTAAGCACGCTTTTTAATGTCAAAATCCCCTCCGATTTAAAAACTTCTTTCCCAAATAAAATTGTATCTCATTACACTAAGGTATCAAGATGACTGCAGTATAGATAGACAGGTGCAAAGTGGATTGCGTATCGAGGTTGCGCGACATCGCCACGCTCTGAATCTTGCGACTACTATTAGTAAACATTCACCATGTTATATTATGTGTATGCATATTATGTACATTCTGTCTCAATGAGAAAGGTATTGAATAAATATACCCGGTCATGTTTACATAATCTTTATTATTTTGCTGTCAACATTGTAAAGTCATTGGATCGGAATGGAGATCAAAGTTTACTCGACTGACGAAAAGATTCGAAGCCTGTCAAACGTAGGTGGACCACTTGGATCTTTAACTTCTATTCTTCATTCACCCGAGTAAGTATTTATATCTAGGCATCTGATTATTTTGCTTTGAATAATTAGTAAGTACGTACTCGGCGTCCAACGCAAAAAAGCTGTGTGGGTTGGAATGTTTAAGGAAGTATTGAAGCATGTCAATCATCATTGTTTAAGAGATCGCTATTAGTTTTTAAGTATGAAAAAACAAATCTGTTTACGGTATGATACCATGCAGTAGTCGTACTATCTTAGCTTGATCTGATATCAAAATTAAACTCAGTCCAAGTTTGTTCAGTAGATAATCTGAAACTAGATAAGTATCTAATTTCGCATATCTTTTATCTTTCAGTAGTTTCTGTGAAAATCTAATTTAACAGTTTTGGCATGAAAAACTTAATGGAACATTTTCGTTTAGTTTTTTTGACATATGTGTTGTAGCCAGCCAAGAGATTTGTTCGTGAAACTGATGGCAGTTTGCTGCCATCACATATCCACTTGCCAAGATTTTTAAAATGGTTTGTGGAAAAGGGGTGAGGGAGTTAAATGCTTTCGAAACGTACAGACAGCGTCAGTATGAGCTAACCTCTCTGCAGTTCCGCCGAGTACGCCGTGGGGTAACTATTTAATATTGCTGTCTGTGCCAGTGATGTTGTATTCTGGGCCTGTAACCCCTGATGGATTAGGCTGAGGTGCATCATAGTATACCTGCATTTCGCTAGTTATGTTTAAGTACCATTTAACGAGGAGCGAGCCTATGGCCATCAAGCGGGAACAAATTCTGAATCCCACTTTGCTACTGAAAAGTGGGGTTTTAAAAAGTCTTTCGTTAATTCATTTCCCATCCTGCACACAAAATTTTTACTGTACAAAAGGACGACCATAATGACATTAGGCACTTTTAATTACGACAAGGCGCGGGCGCGCCCAGCAAGGGGCGGTGAACTAATGGCTATTAAACGTAAAGTATTACCGCGGCTGCAGTAAAAAAACTACAGGCCATCGGTCTGTAGTTTATCCACTTTTATAAATGGGGGAAAACGATTTATGAGGAAATGTAGTCTAGTCTAATTTGCAGAATCTTCAAAATTTAAGAGACTGTGCTTTATCAGACTACGTAATATCAGCCTGTAATTCTCGAAGGTTAAGGAAGAGTTGTACCTAAACGTCCACCCATATTTTGCTGTTTATGTTGAAGTCCCAAGTAGGGAGCGAGTTATTGTCTTCAACCGGGCAAAAGACGCAGAATCCGGGTTGCTATTGAGAAATTCTTTATGGAAAAACCCAATTACATTTGCCCGATGTACAAATCGAACCCAGACCCGCATGCTCCGCAGTTTCATATATAATCACTAATTCACTAGCTAGACCAACAAGATTTAAAAAGGCTTTACAATTGGCCATTGGTGGATGTCTGAAAGCGAAAGAGAGACGACAAAGTGGTAAATAAAATGGCGTCAAGTTTTAGTAGAAAGTGGTTTAATGCAGTAAACAGTTCGAACGCAATGATTCAGTGATTAAAGAGAAAGCAGGAAGAAATTGACAAGAAGAGCAGCGGTGGCCCAGTGGTGGCAGCCGTGACTTACGAGCAGTAGTCGTAGGTTCTAACCCAGGCAGGCGCTTTACTTTGTGTAATTTTTTTCATCACCGCTGCTCTCAAAACGGTGAAGGAAAACATCGTGAGGAAACCGGCATGTCCTAGAACTAAAAATTCCAAGACATGTGACATCTACCAACCCGCACTGGGTCCGCGTGGTGGATTAAAGCCCACTCCCTCTCAATGAGAGGAAGCCTGTGTCCCAGCAGTGGGAACATTATAGGTTGGATGATGATGATCAGGAAGACGTAGAGATTTGACTCAGTTTCCAATCAATGGTTTTTAAGATTATTGATTTTGCGGGGTTCCAGACACCACTCAATACAGAGAGCCTTGGAAAAAGAAATTTTATTAGGCTAAATAAAGAGAATTGAAGTGCTTACTCTTTAGCACAAAAAAACTTGTCATGTAGTCTATAAATATTGAAGAAACGAGACATTTTATGTGCCTATAAACAAATCGATAAGTTCCTTGGAGGTGTCGAAATAGATCGGTAACGTGTACTCGATAATACATTATTAGTCTTTCAAGACACTACACTGAACATAAAAATTCCGTCGACTACCAATGACTGCAAATCAGTGATATAATCTGATATAATTCCCTGTAGACGACTATTCAAATCCCAGTCATTCATGTATGTGTACTATGTTATGTCTATCTATACACAATCATACGAGTATCAAGTTAAACAATGGATATAAATTCCACGGCTAGAAACCAATGACTCCACGCAACACGAATCAATCAACTCACTTTGTCCGGTCTATCAAAACTACATGTTTAAGAGGGGACTCTAGTGGGCCTTTCTCCATACAAACGTATTCCGCTGTTTTCTTGGTGGATAATGCGTCTAGAGCAATGATTATTTTTTTCCAAAAAATCTAGGTCTTATTAATACATGCCCCTATCATTTTCTTTTTTTCAAAACATAATCACTTAAATAATTATGACAATCCAAAAACCCGAAAAAAAGCCCCAGACACCATTGTTAAAAACTTATCTAATTTGACACCAGACAAATTAGATAAGTTTTTAACAAAAAAAAAAAAATATATATAAGAATTATTTAGATCAGTTTAGATTTGAAGAAGAAAACAGCGGAATACAAAACGTCTTTTGGTCACGATTTTTGTAGGTAAAATCAGCGTGAGTTGCAGTTGTCCCTTTTGCACTTTACGGGGGCTTGGTCGGTCGCAGCGCGACGGCAATAGTTTCTTCAAATACCTATTCTTTAAATTCCTCAAGCCTAGAACGGAAATAAAATTTCATCGACTAGGAGTTGGGTCCACTCTCGATGGACTTCTGCTACTATTGTAAGGTAGGATCGTCCTGAACCTAGGTCTAACGATGATCTTCAAAAGCAGCTGAATAGGAGAAGTCGAGGATCGGGACCATCAACTCAAAAAAAAGCTTTTAATCAGGATATATAGGTAATCTGATATACATAAAGGGTGTAAAACACCTCTTAACGAAGCCGAAAGGCACTGGTTCTCCCTGTCATTGCGATATTTTTTTTTGTTCTACACCATATCTGGGAACCTTCTAGTTACGGAGATATTAGGGGTCAAAGTTCCTACTTTTTGACAAGTATTTTTTTAAATACAAGTTTTTAATGTAAGATTTTTACTTTAAACACCTCCACGACCCTCGTACTATTCAATCCGTCCACCAGCGCAATGTTTTGAGTGCGTTACATTGAATTTACCACAAAACAAGATTTTACACACCCCAAAAAAAAGTCGTTTCCCAGCAATATTTTTTGCGTAAAGTTACTTAGTTTCGTGTACAGAATGCTTGGTTGACGGCTTCGTGATGAGGTGATTTACACCTTGTATAACTAACTATTAAGCGTCTGACCAACAAACGCTTACAGACATTAATCCAAAGCCTAAACTATAAGACTATAACCAATAACCGCAACAAGGGTTATAAAAATTCCACCGCTGGCGTAGCACCGGAGCGGAGTCCAAATCAGCTGATATTGGCGCCCAGCCAGGGTCGCCGTCAGACTTGCGCATTGCGTCGGTAAACAGACGCGTATTGACAAACCTGGAGCCGCGATGTTCAACAAGCTTATTTTTTATATGGGCAACATTATTTATTGGGAATACGTGTATGGAAGTTTTTGTGGTCTACTCGTCATTCTTGGCCATGAAGGAGGATGAGTCAATAAGATTAATGTAGTGGTTGTGGTTGAGTTAAATCGACTATGTGTATTGTGATTTTATGACATAATAGCTCGCATGTACTTTCCGAGAGCAGCGGTAGGCCAGTGGTGGCAGCCCCGACTTACGAGCAGTAAGCCGTGGGTTCGAACCCAGGCAGGCACATTCCTTTGTGTAATTTATTTCATCACCGCTGCCCTCAAAAACGGTGAAGGAAAACATCGTGAGGAAACCGGCATGTCCTAAAACTAAAAATTTGAAAACATGTACAAACCCGCACTGGGCCCGCGTGGTGTATTACAGCCCCCTCCCTCTCATAGAGAGGAGGCCTGTGTCCCAGCAGTGGGAACATTATAGGCTTATGATGATGTACATTCCTGAAGGATTAGGCAGGGGTTTACACTTCTGCCTAACCTCTCAGGGAATTGCGGGGTCTTCCTACGTACTATTTAGTACACCCGCATTTCGCCAGTATTGTTTAAGTCCCTTGTATGGCCACCTATGGGCGAGGCTATTGCTATTGACCGAGCACAAACCCAAACACAGTTACCTTACTATTTATGAAAAAAAAAAAAAAAGACAATATGTTCGTCCTGAAATAAAAATCGTTCATTCGCTCATCCTGGAAGTCTCGTTTGCTTTCAATAAAAAAAAAAAAAACAATGGGTGGAATGTACCATGCAGGTTTTAATTACCAAGGTTAGTTGCACAGTGACGAATGAATGTTTGCATTGAGAGAAGAAAAAAAATAGTGAAGTACTTGAGAATTTCTTGAATCTCTGATCCATTATGACTCAGAAAGAGCAATGAAGGTTGGCTATCAGGCATAGACATGCCATCCTCCCACTCAATGTTAATAGTGTTAACACCCACGGTATCCTTGTTACTAATAAATACTGCATCTTTTGACAGATTTTGTCAAGGCATAGTATCTATTTAAAACAAGGCAGGTATTTTACTTTGAGATTTAAATCATCACCACGGCTCGTTTTGCTGTCAAAATGGTAAAGAAAAATCGTAACGGAGCCAGCATAACCAAACATTCGAAGACTTAAATTGGCATCCTCGCATCCACTAACCCCTCAGAGGAGCCCTGTGTCCCAACAGTGGGAACGTAATAGGCTGATGATGATTGCATGAAAAGGGCGTGACGACTACATTTATATAGTGCCGGAATAACAAAAGGAACCACATAATAAGTTATTTAATTAGGTGAAACCGCCGTAAAGTGGTAGGTAGGTGCCGGTTGCATCGTGCAGGGTTATGTAACGTTACTACTGCTAGTAGACTTATCAGTTATCAGATAATCTAGATAGATTGTTGGAACCATTCATTTGCTCAAAATGTTTATGTGAGAGCGTGTACTGCACACAGTCATACAACTTAGAACGTGATCTCTTTGTCATAATAATTTAAACGGAAGATTAAGGTCTTCTATAATCTAACAATTACATCAAGGTTTTGTTATTATATCTAATCCCAGAATCGCGTGTTTACCAAATTCCATCATTGTACAAAAAATGTAAGTTTATACAACCTAAGTGCATGTCTAGAACAAATATTTACTCATACCAAAAAGAAGGCATTGAATTTGCCGTGCTGTGTGCTGTATCATCACCGTTATTCGTCTGTTTATCAAAATAAATCTGATGACGTCATATCTTGACAATGCAATTAGACAGCGATTACGTCAGCGATTTATAACGCCAACTTTCATAGCTAAATCTATTGCTGATACTATTAATCTTGGTTTAACGGTTAAACCTCGATCTATTCAATTCACGGTACAATTTGATTTGACTGTGATTTAATCTAGAAATAAAATTCACTGTAAGCGTTTCATAACAGGATTTGAAGTGAATTTACTGTGTTCAGTTCTAGGCCAATTGACTTGTATGCAATCAATTTAGTGCATCAAATTGTCATCCTGCAAACTATTGTAGTCATTTGCAGTACCGAAGCGTATTTGTCCCACAAAGACAAAAGCATTGTCACATAATGCGTTCCTAACTACAAGCGGACACAGGACGATATCCAATACATGAAAATCACCAAACTATACCTCTTTGTAAAAGACTCCTCAATAAAAAAATAATACTGTTTCCCTAATGACTAAGCCTGTTAAACTAAGCTCGAATATAACTGCAGAAAATTCGCGAACACCACAGACGTCACTGTAATTTATTATATTTTCTTTCAGCACTAAACACATCACATCCTTTGTATATCACTTCCGCGACAGTTTTTCATTCACTGTAGTTTTCATCGCCATCAAAAAAAATACTAGAAAAAATGCTTCTCTACGAAATTAACTGCACGAGTTAAAAACGCGAAATAATGTTACTATATAGAAATCCATCATGTTTCCTTGCACGGGGAAGGAAAGAGTGGATTGTTTTTGTTACTGTTGTTTCAAATATGAAAATAAAAGTGTTGAGCGCCGGGACACGTCCGGACCGAGCCGGCGACGCGACTGCGAGGATCGACCGTGCCAACCCTAGGGGAGGCTGCGTAAGTGCGCGCGACAGACTAACCATTTTCCACCTCCAACCTAGCCACATAAGGTCGTAATTCCTCCACTCTGTTATTATTCAACAAACACGTACCGTTCGTTTGTAAAACGTCGCAAGAAGTTACGGCGCACGTTCAATAATAAGACTTATAGTGAAAGCATAAACTGAAAATTAGTTTGGGTTATAAATTCTGGGGAAACGCTAGGGATGAGGTGCGGTCGCAGTGAGCTTGAATGGGGGTATAAACGTGGGGTGGGCGTTGTTTCGCTTAGAGGGCTGTTACCGGGCGCTTTCATTAAACTTACTTTGTTATCACGTCAATATAACCATCCGTTCATGTTCTATCATTCCTCTGGGTCATATGTTGCTCACGTATTCAACAATAAGGTTTATTTTCCATTAAGGCACCACTACTTAGCATTTTATCAGAGCTGAAAAATCTAATTGCTGTTTGTTCAGAATTCTTTTCATCATTAAATTAGCTGCCTTTGTTAACTGAACGGACTCAGACTGTAGGACTTTTGATTGCTTCTTTCCTAAAGTTTGCCTTTGCAAGGATCACATATATTTATACTTCTGACTCCCACGAAAGCATTAGCGAGTTCGCTGTTTGTAATTTGGTCGCCACCCTATCGGGATTTTCCGCCTCCCGTCTGACCACAGATTTCATGCCAATCCCCTATGGTAGCTACACGTGAAGCCGTCAGATGCAGCATCCACGTGAGTGGGATTTCGTTCCCAATCAATAAATCCAAGGTTCAGCACAAAGCCGCTTTTATGGCACAGTGAATAATTTTAGAAAGTGTCTTGCTTTGCACAGCGCCGTCTTTGTTAGCCAGTCAGTCTTTAGAAGCTAAATAATGAAAAATAAATACATGGATTTTTCGGGCTTCAATGGTTATTAGCAAGAGGGCGTTGTTTCTACAGTATGACTATTTTAAATGTGCAGTTCGGTGGCGTTGCTTGTCAACATAAAAATGCATCACATTATGTTAAACTTGGTACATTTAGATTACTTCTGTGTTTTTCCCCTTGCACAGATAAGTTGGCTGAAATATACAGTTTCTTAATACTTAATGTGCTTGCTTATATTGACATCCGCCCGGGTGATGTGCATAATAAGTGGTGCACGTTTGTTTTGGGGATTGAATGTGACAAAGTGAATTTGTCTGTGGAAATTGTCTTTTAAAAACAAGATGGCAGCGTTAGTTTCGACGATGGCCACGTCACCACGTGCCATATATTGCGGTGAGAGTAGGATAGACAAATGTTTGAATAAGCACTGGGATTGTGCTGACCTTCGCAAATGTTTGGATGTGGACGTTTATTTCACGAGGTTAGAGAGTAGTGATTGCGTATTGGATTAATTAACTGTTATTGTGGAACGTTAATTAACCAAACCACTATAATTGATACGGGAATCCTGGCAATGGAAGGAGGATGATTTTATCCATCAATTAATTTCTATTCGTTTCTGAACGAACTTATAGTGACAAAACACAAAGAAAATTTATACAAGGTGTTGTTTTGCATCCTCGTCAAATTCAAGGAGGTAACTATGCTAATGATTCTCATCCCGAATCAATAATAAAATGGTTAGTAGATATTTTTTTTTTCTTATTTCCGGAAATCGGTATGTGTGAACCACCCGTGTTTTAAACGCGGCCCGTATGATTCTCACCCTTTAACCGCGATTTTTTGAATTTCTTATTCCCTAAACCACGTTAAGGGTATTATTCTGATATAATTAAAAAACTTAAACTACCGTTTTTTAATTATTAACTAGGTACCGTAATTTTAATTGATTATTTTATGTCTTTTGTGACAACCTCCTGAATTTTGACGAGGATGCAAAACAACACCTTGTATATTTCCAATATAACATGGCCATGAGAGATCCGCATAAACTGGTTTTGTATGGCCTGATTGGTCGTCGTGCGTACTACCGATGCCGTTGATTCATTTCACAAGGAGGCGCAATAAAGTGAAAAGATGCGGAAGCTAATCAGAGAGCTCCTCTTTGTTGTTTAATTTATCTGAATAAAAGAAAAGCTCAGTATTGTATTCTCGTTTTCAGTAACACTAGGAAACATGTAATAAAATCGTGCTGTCGGATTATGAACTCTCAGTGCTCAAGCGAGCGTTGGGATTCTAACAAAGACTTCTTATATAAGTAAGGATTCATATAGGTGCCTCCTAGAGCATTAGACGCTTATCTTAATTAGAAACCAGGGACCTGTAGTCGTAAAGAATAGTGAGCAAAGCTGCTCATTTCGTATTTTAGTTAATTAAGTTAAGTGTAGAACTGTTCCGTTTTAATATTAAAGACTAGCCTATGCCCGCGGCTTCGCACGCGTGCAGCTCGATTATTGTCCCACGGGATTGTACTATCGGGATAAACATTATCCTATGTGTTAATCCAGGTTATAAACTATTCCTGTGCCAAATTTCATCCAAATCTGTTCAGTAGTTTTCGCGTGAAAGAGTAACAAACATCCATTCATTCATCCATACTTACAAACTTTCGCGTTTATAATATTACTAGCTGTCCCGCGCAACTTCGTCTGCGTCGCATTTCCCGTTTTCGCAACATTTTTCATTGCTGCTCCGCTCCTAAAGGTCGTAGCGTGATGATATATAGCCTATGTTACTTCTAATACCTCCAAGAATATGTGTACAAAGTTTCATGATGATCGGTTGAGAAGTTTTCGCGTGAAAGCGTAACAAACAAACTTACTTTCGCATTTATAATATTAGTTAGGACTAGGAAGTAGGATAGCTTAGCGTGGCTCTGGTCTTTCAATCAAGAAACAATATTATGAAGACTGTCATTTCCCTTGTACCTTTAGAAGTAGTGTTGGTGAACATAGCCTTGCTGAGACGAAGACCAAAGAGAAGAGAAGAGCTTACGTGAAATTGACTGAACATTAAACTTGTAAAAAACTACAAAGTGTAACAGCCTGTGTGTGTGTGGGTACTTGTTGCAGAACCCTAAACATTTACAGACCATTTCAAAGCAAGCACAAAGGACAAAACTACGGTCATACGTCACAATATATAATATATTCTCGACGCGTGCCCCAAAGGAAGCAGTGCTGCTTCCTTTGGGGCATACGAATGTGTCAGAACAAAATATTAAGAACGGAAGCCTGGCCCCACTGTTTCGCGAGTAAAAATGTTGCCATCTGCATGTCTGATGTGATTCGCGAAGTGAAAGACCAAGTATGTGTCGTGGAAATGTTGACGTAGCTGGAGTGACGTGGAACATTATACTGGCAGCTTACACCACGTGAAGTTTGGGAACTTACTGCCAGGTTAAAAAGTATCCTATGTGTTCATGCTCATCGAGAAAACGTGTTCCTGATTCAGGTCAATATTGGAAAAATGTAGATTAGCGGTAGGGACTCTTAAGACGTACACATTTATTTTATCAGCCCAAAAGGGAAATACCCATTTGATGAAGAAGTTTTGGCCAAGTGACGCCCAGGAAAGAAATCAACTATAGACATTAGGGTTGACATCACAGATCAAGAAAAAAACACTATTTTGTACATAGAACTCGGTTGGACTAATAAAAATCGGAAATAAAAATTAGAGGTTAGAGAAAAAACATACTTGTAGTTTTCTGATTTTTTTATTCGTTCTCGTTTAAATAAATAACAAGCACTTCATCTAAGAATTGGGCTGGGGGATTTATATTTGATTGAAATCTTGCCCAGCCCAAGAACCACACAATTGTCATCACGTGGGCACAACAACCTACTGTCCTCCGACCAGATATACAATTGCAACAATATTGCCGTATTGCTTCTATTCCAGTTTCGTCATTTTTAATAATAATCGTAAGCAAAGTCGTCTGAAAATCATAAAGAAAAACGCAGGAGAAAAAAACCACGAGTCGCAAGCGAACAACAAACCAAACAGCAATGTGAAATGAAATGTCAGTCAATACCAATCAGTTGTCGAAAACAAAATGTTAATTACGATTGTAGGGATGTCGAAATGAGATCGATTTATCGAAGAATCGATTATCGATTATTTAATTAAATAAAACTGGAAATGAGGCATCGGTTCATTATATCGTATTTAAAAGCCCAAAAACGGACAATCATATTTGGCTTTAATGAAAATAATAAAAGCGAAACAACTACATAAAAAAAAAAAAATTACGACAATCGATTTTTGGTAACCGTTTTTACTTTATCGATTTTTATCAGGAAAAGGTGCATCTCTGCTTCGACAGGATTTACTATCGACCGGAAGTGTCAGATGAGGCAATAAACGATTGAGTTTCTTAATTAATTCTGCTTTTAATTCCGGAGGTTTCATTTCAAATAAGTAATAGCAATATTTTAGTTACTAAATGGGTTATTTTTTTGTACTTTCCACATTGGTGGGCAAAAACATGGCCAAGATTGGGCGTTTCCCTTTATATCCAAACCGAAAGTTATATAGGGACAGACCTCCGCACACTGACAAGGTGCATTCAGCAATTAAATATTCAAATAATAAAAATTGTATTGTCAAATCATAAAAAAAAGTCTTTACAAAATGCAAATGTGTAAGGAACCCTCGGTGGGCGAGTCCAACTCGCTCTTGTCCGGTTTTTTTCAGTTACTTCTCCTTTATTTCAATGTAAAATTACATTATCAATACGCAGCACTATATTTATGTAAATAATACAGCTAAAATAAAAAATAAACAGTAATATGAGGGCGGTTTGAGAAAAAATCCGGTGGAATATCATTCAAAATAAGGACCTGAAAGCACCCTGTCCGTTTGCGTTTCATACATTACGCATACAGAATCATCAAAACATAAGGAACGGAAGCACTGCCCTAACGCATACCTAGTTGGTGTAAAGGTAGGTAAACGTTGCGATCTGCATAAGTGATGGGCTTTGTGAGTAACGCGTGGGTGTGTGAAACTATTTGACACGTAGGAGGATCGGCTCCGCCTAATGATAAACGCCACTTTGTATTAAGGAACTGCTGGACTTTAATATGCTGAGTAGGTTCTAAATACGCTGTTTTTTTTTTGTTTCACTAGAAACGCAAAAAGATTTTCTCTCTTTTCCGAGAACTCGTGATTTTGCAAGTATAAAATCCACCCGACAAAATCATTTGAGAAAGTAAAGATGTGATGTTCCAAATTCATGGTCACTTATGGGCAGCTAGATTATCCCCGAGTGGGATAGGTTATATTTAAAACGTTACCGTGAGATAATCCATGATCATAAAGCGGGCAAACCCGTTTAATAAAATAACAATATTCCTATACTCGTATTCATTTAAAGCAAGCTGACATAACACTCATATCAAGTTTAATTAATCCAGCTAGCAAGCGAGCGCGTTCATTCAATCAATTTAATAAGCAACTTGCATTTTGTGACTACTAGCACAGGTACGTAACTTCGAGTTTCAATACAACAGCGCGATTTCCAATTACTACGAGCGAGTAAGGCCTGGAGCATACGAGACTTCAGGTTTAATAATTTGATAGTCACTGTGAATGGCAGACGAAAAAGGAGACGACCGAAAATCGTGACCGATGGAGGGTATATTTTACCAACAAGAGGTCCCTCTTGTTGGTAAAATATACCCTCTATCGGTAAGTACGGCTTCGTGGCTAAATAATAACAGTCGTTCGGGTCGATCTTCACGTTAAACCATGCTTGCCTGGGTTGGTCCGTGGATGGGCGACCACACATAACATACCGAGTTTCCTCCGTGCCTCGGAAAGCACGTAAATCGTTGGTCCCGGCTGTCAATTGTAATCTTTGACAGTCTTTACAGTTAGTCAGTAGCCCGAAAGTCTGACAACCAGTCTTACCAAAGGGTATCGTATTACCCAGTTGTAGTTAGGAAAAGACAGATTATGAGGAACAGTACGGGCTGATTTTGCGTTAGATCACAACCTAATGAAAAGCGTTCTTGTTCACGCGCTTGCGTGGGGAAAAGGTCTTGTTCAATGAAAATGCGGTTATACACCCACTGACTAATTATTAGAAGTATGAAACGTTCTTTAAATTGTCTCTGGATCCGTTAAAATCGTCTTTGCTATGTTATGTCGACCGGTCGATAATATGGTTGGTGATGGCTATTTTTAATTTTTTACGTAGTACTATGTTGGCAGTAGACCAAAAAGCTCCTATTTGTGCCATCTACACAGACATGACCAAAGCCTTCGATTACGTAAAGCACGACATCTTGTTGGACAAACTGCGTAGCTACGGTATTAGGGGTAACATTATAAAACTACTAGAATCCTATCTCTCCAACAGAATGCAGTGTACAGAGATTGTAAGAATATGTGAGAAAACTAAATTTGAAAAGAGTTTTTTATCTCATTCCAGATTAGTAAAGTTTGGTGTCCCACAGGGTAGCGACCTTGGGCCACCTCTTTTCTTGATCTATATAAATGATCTGCCAAATGTGACTCAACATCAAATGGTGATGTTTGCAGACGACAGTACTGCTATAGTTAAATGTATTGATCAAAATATTTATCAAATTGACATAAATAATACACTTTCGGACATAATTAAATGGCTTAGTAAAAATAATTTAGTTATTAACTTAAAGAAAACCAAAATAATGCACTTTCACCAAAGAACTAAAGTACCATAAGTTAATAGTAACTGTGACATTGAAGAAGTTAAAGTAGCAAAATTCTTAGGTTTAATCGTTGATAATCAGCTTAACTGGAAAGCCCACATAGACGACCTAAGTAAGAAAATAAATAAATCAGCATACGCACTTTTCCAAATTGCTAGAAAAGTTAACTTGGATGCGCTACTAGTCGCATATCACGGCCTAGTAGCCTCAATTTTGCGATATGGTATTGTTTTTTGGGGCAATTCTACTGATAAAGATATCGTTTTTAAGGCACAAAAAAGGTGCATAAGATCGATATGTGGTCTGAAAACTGATGATAGCTGTGTACCATTCTTTAAATCGCTGAAAATACTTACCTTACCATCATTATATATTTTTGAAATTAGTGTTTTCGTCAAAACAAACATGAGGTTGTTCGAAAAAGTGTCAACTTTACGAGCGGTTGCGATTCGTAGCCAATACGCAAACTCTTTGAGCAATCAGCGTTGTAAGACTGCGTTAGTGAGAAAGAGCGTTTTAGGTATGGCACCGCGTATTTACAATAAATTACCAGATGTAATAAAAAATTTGAATGTCACACAATTCAAAAAAAAATTAAAGCTGTTATTAATTGAAAAATGCTATTATACGATTGATGAATTTTTGAATGATAAATTAATGTAGACTTATGTATTAATTGACTGGAGAATACACAGAATAGATAATTTCTAATTGATATTGAGACTAATGGTAATTTATGATTAATTATTTGAATATTGACTGTAGAAATTACTTCATATTGTGACATTTTATCATTATTGTTTTTATTTATTTATTATCTTTCTATCTATTTTGACATATCTACCAAATAATTTGTGTTTACCTCTCGCATTATTAATATTTAATTTTATTTCGCATACAACCATATATTTGTACGCCTCTTGGCATAACATAGCGACCTATGATCTTTAATATGAACTGTATTCACTACCTATGTTACACAAATAAAATTGATTTTGATTTTGATGGTGCAGGCTTACCTGAATGTAACTTGTTCACTTTTGGCTCAAAGATTCCCATGTCAGTAGAAAAATAAGCTTCTATAAAAGTAGATAATTAATAGATATCAGGTAAAGGAGCTAAGGTCATAAGCACTTTTCCAGTTCGGAATGAACGTCAGCATTTATCTCAAAGTGCAAAATTACTTATTGGCGTAATTTTGTAAAATTGGTTTGCAAACGAAACGACAGACAAACTTCTTATTTTACTACTGTGATAAAGCTGACGATAACAATAGCCTAGAAAGCCAGCAATGGCTAAATTGATTGCATGGCCGATGCCTTTAAGTTGACTTGTAAGAGGATTATGTCGACGTAAAGGCAATAGCAATCAGTGAGTGAAGCGTGATCATAGCATTATCTAACCGACATAAGTCGAGCTATACGTTAACTGACAAATGCACTGGCTGGACAGGTCCACTAAAAACTAAGATATGCTTGGTTCTTTCTTCAAAAGACCATCTCAGACACTAATCTTGTGGTCCTCGACATGACTAAGATTGTGACTGTAACCTCCGAGTTTATTTCGGCACTTTCTTTTCAGAGTAGTCAGGGACGAAACTCCAGCCTCATCTAGTTGTAAAACATAACTTATTGTGGCGTGTTAAAGTGTTTTTTACAAAACCAACTTGCAGAATTGAATTTGATTTAATAGGGGACCGGACTGGGTAAAGAAAACGACATTCTATTTTGTCCGTCAGACAGGTAATACAAAAATATTAGGCACGTATTTTTTGTTTTATCAAAATATCAAAAAATTACTTAGATATTTGGCTGCAAGTAATTAGGAGTGAGTATTACTCTATATCTACATTTTTTTAAATCTTTACTATTCTAAAAAGTAATAAACGAAAATAAAGGTTTCTTGTATTTCATGAGCTACTATAGTTATTTATGTGCAAGTGCGGACAGATAGAAGCAAAAACTTCAGATCTAGATCGCACGTGTAACTTGTTCAGTCGGCTCAAAACTAAGCGAAATGGGAAAGTACGACGGCTCACATATCGAAGAAAAAGTTTATGTTTTAACACTGCTGCACTTAGCTTAGCACTCATTTACCAGTAGCAAATGCAGTAATAAACATTTTTACAACATTCGTTTTCGTAAAAAAAAACAGAAGTTCCTCCAAGCTTATTTTTATAATTAATCAGGTAAAATTCAGAATTTGTGTGAATATTGACATGCGCCGCACAGCCGCACGCTTTTTTGGCCGAAACAAACATTTTGCTATACACTGACGAGCAATGAAATGAAAACAGGAATTTTCTCCTGCTGTATAGCTAAAAGTTTTTTTCACGAACATAGTATTTTGGAAGTCATATCCTTAGAAAACGAGAAAATTGCTTTTGAATTTTGCTTAGTGTTTAATTTCATTGCTTGCGTACCGCATTTGCTATTAGGGGGTCAGGATTGTGTTCTAGCTTGGTATAAAGGTAGGTGGGCACGGAAGCCGCACGCTTGCACCTCGCACGTGAATACACCGCACGTGGCTTATTGATCCACCCCGCAGTATGTGCCGCGCTTTAGACGTGTGGGGATCGGACGGGAACGAATTGAGTTGAATGTAACTCTTTTAACTGATATTTAGAGAAAAATACCTTACTTTCTAATTCCCTATTATTTCATTATCAGGATCTGTCTAACTTTTTCCTTTGAATGTTGGGGTCAGCTTCCAGTCTAACCGGATATAGCTGAATGCCAGTATTTTACATGGAGCGACTACCTATCTGACCTCCACAACCCAGTTAGTACTGTGTAATATCTCTAATACAAAAAAAAATAACCGAATTCAAAAAAACAAAACACTAAAAAGTAAAAAATAATTTTACTTTTCGGACTCTGTGACTTCGTTGTTTCACTTATTGACTTTTTTGCCACCGACTTCCAAAAGTAAAGTTATTTTCGGCTATACAAGGTGTTTTTTTGCATTCTCGTCCAATTCAAGGAGGCAACTGAGCTAATAATTCTCGATCCGAATCAATAACAAAATGGGTAGGTAATTTTTCTTTTTTACGGCAATCGGCAAGTGTGAACCACCCGTGTTTCGGCAAGTGTGAACCACCCGTGTTTTAAACGCGGCCCGTCTGATCCTTGCCTTATAAGCTCGCATACACACATACAAACAATCTGAAATGTTAATTCGATAATTTCTTATTCCCTAAACCACGTTAAGGAGGTTATTCTGAAATACTGACAAACTTAAACAACGAAAAAAAGCAGTGTTTTTTAATAATTAACTGGGTAGCGTAATTTATATCGATTATTTATGTCTTTTGTGACAACATCCTGAATTTTGACGAGGATGCAAAACAACACCTTATACAAGGTGTAACGGAAAGGGTATATACATACTTAAGGGTGTGCTACAGACTATCAAACTGAACATGTTTCTCATCATAAAACATGTTTTTCAGCAAAAAAAATATCTGCTGCCCCATAGAAAATTACAATACCTATTCGACCCAAATGTATAGGCAGCTGATATTTCTTTTTGCTGCAAAAAAAATTTTATGTTGAGAAACATGTTCAGTTTGATGGTCTGTAGCACACCCTTAAGGATATATATACCCTTTCCGTTACACCCTGTATAGTGTTATTTTTTGGAAGTGGGTTTTTTTTTTTAAGTTTTTATGTTTGTTCTAATGATACATTTTAAAAGTCTGAAAGTCTATTATTTAGTTAGAAAGATAAACAAATTCACCTTCACCCTTAATCTTTCATACACCAAATATGGCCAGTTAAAATTGTTTTTGCCACTGTCAATTTGGCGGTCCATGATAGGCGATGCACTTTCATGGCCGTCCCAAACTAACGGTGTTACTAGATTTACGTTGTTTTTCACTACATAAGAACCCTTAATACTGATCATTTATGAGAGCATCGTGAGTAGTATCATTCGCAGCATTATTTGTGAGTAGCTTGCATTGTTTTCTATTCAAAGTCTTCTTTTCCGGTATGTATGTATGCATGTTCATTTCTGCGCAATTTCCTATCTGGTATAATTTTTTTTTCAGGTCCAAACCTGTCGACAAATATGCCTTTATGACCTGGGGTAAAGCCGATTTACCGAACTACAGCACCAACATTGACCTAATGTACCCATACTCCTACCTTAACCACACAGGAGGTTGAACTTTGTGAAAATACCTGTTTCCCCCAAAGAGCTGATTCAACACATTGACTACCTGGGTGAAGGTAGGGTTGTCAGCGGAGATGGCATTAGCGGCGAACAGTATCGCCGTCGAAAGTTACACCAACTGCAACACCAGCGCGTTTATCAAGGACAACTCTGTCCTCACCGTGACCGTCGCCGGAGCACGCATCACCAGCAGCTGCGTCAAGGACATCGCACGCATCGTCAACAATGATCACGGCAAGGTGGTCGTGTTCGGGGTGCGTGGTCTCTCTCAAAGAGGAGAAAAAAAGAACTGTTCGTTTCCGAAGATGCCACCCTGCCTAGCGAACTTCAAGGCTTGACATACTATGATAGTCACGTGGCTTTTGTTAATAATAATGAAATAGGCATGGCAACCTACAGTAAGGTCGTTAACGGTAAATACGACAGTGCAGTGAAAATGAGTAGAAGTGTTGGCGAAGCCATGAAAGAAATTGCAAATAAGCTTATCAGCTCTGCTCCTCGAAACGTCATGATCTACGCGTATAAACTGTGGCACGGTGGCGCTGAAGATGTTGTTCGTAATCATTTCCCCAAGCCGTTCCAACACATCCTTAACGAAGGCGCCGTGATAATGGCTAGAGAGGCGCCACGGCGCCCTCACCTTTCGCCTGACGCAGGTCCTCACCGGACACGGTTGTTTCGGGAGGTTCCTGCACCGAATCGGGCGGGAGGAAACGCCCGGGTGTTACCACTGCGAGGATCGGCCGGAGGACACGGTGGAGCACACCGTGGAGCTCTGCCCCGCTTGGGCTGAGCACCGCCGTGTCCTCGTAGCGGCGATTGGCGGCGGTGACCTCTCGCGTCCGGCCCTGGTTCAATCCATGGTCCGGAGCGAGAGGGAATGGGAAGCCGTCGCCTCCTTCTGCGAAGCAGTCATGCTAGCGAAGGAGGTGGCGGAACGTGAGAGGGAGAGAACCTCACGTCCCAGCCGCCGCGGGAGACGCCCCGGGCGTCGGGGGGCAACGACAGGCCGTGTCGACGGCGCGTACGTGTTCCACGCGCGCCTCAAGGAGATGTCAGCAAACCGGAAGGGGTCCGAAAGGGCCGATGCCTGCCAGGGCTGCGGGTTGTTCGAAAGAGATACCGCGGCCCTGGAACACAAAGGGCGAAGAAGGAACATGGGTGGGTTTTAGTCAGTACAAGTCTGACACTCCCTCCCGCTCCGCCCAGAGCGGGAGAAGTCATTTGATGATTACCCATCCGCAAAAAAAAAGGTGCCGTGATAATAGTCAATCAGAAATACGATTTGGCTTTGAAAATAGACATGAGTGCTTCTCGAACAAATACAGCCATTTGGGGTGACGGGAGTGGATTACCCAAAAAGCATGGCAGATTGAGCTGGAAGTTGTATCCCTCGTGTAACAAAGGAAATATCACATTCATTTCCCAGTTGAAAGCAAAAGTGGCTGTGAGCATGGACGACAAAGCAAACAATATCGGAGACAGACTATGTTGGGGATCGAAGATGGATCAAGAAGAATTAGTTAATGACCGGTACAAGTATTACTTGGAACCTTTGATTGGAGCTGATGGTAATGAAGTGTTTATAATAAGTAATGTTTACCATAAACAAGGACTCAAATTGGACGTGAATAATCTGAGGAATGGAGACAGGAGACTTGGTGGCCACAATGGCAACATCGACGATGCAAATAATATATTCAGGTGGGTTGTAGCACCTTGGTCATCTAGTTAATGATAAACCTGGAACCTCCGAAACTTCTCTGTTTAAGTGTCAACAACTGTCGAATCCAAATTACACAATTAGTCTAATTGAAAATTATGGAAAAAATACATTCAGGTTCTCCTCACTCACATTTTTTTAAATATTTTTACCTAAATTGTTAAGTTTTGTTTGAAAATAAATTTTAACAATATTTTGTTTGTCACTGAAGTCAGCTAAAAATGAATTTCACTCGCTATTCGAAACAGTACCGTTTCACACATTGCCATTAAAACACTATAAGACAGTAATCACTCAGCCAAGACGGAGAAAATATACCAAAACGTACCTCTCAGCCGGAGGTCGATACCTCAGGAGGGGATTACAACTTACTGCATGGAGATTAGATTTCCCTCCCCTTCCCTATGTGCTGCAATTTTGCGCTCTCAGTATTTAGAAGAATAACTTAGTTACATCAATAGCGTTACAACACGGGGATGAAATATAAATGATGGGGACTGACTTCCTCAGGTACTGTTTTAAAAAGCGTTTAAAACAATTATTAGGTGGTTTTGGGGTGATGAAGACTGTATTTAGAAAACGAAAATATTGTTTACTAGCTATCCCGCGCAACTTCGTCTGCATCACATTTTCCCCGTTTTCGCAACATTTTCATTGCTGCTCCGCTCCTATTGGTCGTAGCGTGTCTAGCGTGATGATATATAGCCTATGTCCTTCCTCAGGTTGAAATCTATCTTCTTGCCAAATTTCATTAAGATCTGATCAGCCGTTTAGTCGTGAAAAGGTAACAAACAAACTTACTTTCGCATTTATAATATTAAGTTAGGATTAGTTAGGATTATTTGAGAACTTCCAGTTTAAGAGGGCCGGAGTTCTTTGAGCTTGTTTTGTTTTTGGACATCTTTATGAGATGTTTGATTGTTTTATGGACATTAATACACGTTGTAAGGCTGTCAACAAAGCGATCAGTCGTAAATCCAGGGCAATCAATGCCATCAGTCGTACGCTCAGTGGAATCGACCCTTTTATTAGCGCCCCTTTGTTGATGCATGGGAACTATTGAGCCCATGTTAGCTGGTTCATTGGGGAAGGATACAGGGGGAAGCAGACTTATATAGTGAATACCACTAAAAGCTTACTCGGATATAAGTGCACTAGTGCTCTCATTTATATATATGTGTACCAGCTGTCCCGCGCAACTTCGTCTGCGTCACATTTACCCGTTTTCGCAACATTTTCCATTGCTGCTCCGCTCCTATTGGTAATAGCGTGATAATATATAGCCTATGTCCTTCCCCAGGTTGAAATCTATCTTCTTGCCAAATTTCATTAAGATCCGATCAGCCGTTAACTCGTAAAAAGGTAACAAACAAACTAAACAAACAGAGTGACATTCGCATTTATAATATTAGTATGGATAGGAAGCTTTAAGCAGCTTGGTATAAAATAAACGTCAGTTCAGTTATTATAAAATATTAAGCGCAGGGAAATTACAAAATGATAAATGCAACTTCAAGGAGAAAAAAGAACAGTTGCATTCAGGACTATTTTGGGGAAATCACACAATATGCAGACGTTCACACTTTCGTATCGAGCCGCAAAGGATCGCCTCATGTATTCATAGTTTATGGGCTTAATCTGACAGTTCCAATTTGAAAAAAAAAGTGCCTTCATTTCTCATTTTAAAAATATAGCTTACAAGATAAGGCAGGGTTCAATGCGGTTGCATGAACATCGCCCCTTCGTTGCACCAAGTCTATACACCCCTCAGTCGTGTGCAGACATCCTAATATTAATTGACTGCAAAACTGTGGGATTTCTTATTTCGACACGCGGTAGAGTGATTTTTATTTGAACTCTACTATTTTTTTTTGTAGTATTTGAAGCATTGATATGTTATGCTGAAAGAAGAAGCAAACTTAAGTTTATGCGAATTAACTTAGTTTAGTCAAGCATTTTGGGTAAAGTCCGAATAATCACTACAACTAGGTAGGTAGGTAGGGTAGGTAGGTAGGTAAGGTAGGTAGGTAGGGTAGGTAGGTAGGTAGGGTAGGTAGGTAGGGTAGGTAGGTAGGTAGGGTAGGTAGGTAGGTAGGTAGGTAGGTAGGGTAGGTAGGTAGGTAGGGTAGGTAGGGTAGGTAGGGTAGATAGAAAGGTAGGGTATGGTAGGTACGTAGGTAGGGTATGGTAGGTACGTAGGTAGGGTATGGTAGGTACGTAGGTAGGGTAGATCGAAAGGTAGGGTATGGTAGGGTAGGTAGGTAGGTAGGGTAGGGTAGGGTAGGTAGGTAGGTAGGGTAGGGTAGGGTAGGTAGGTAGGTAGATAGGGTAGGTAAAAAGTGTATTGCAACGCATGCCGGGGACAGCTAGTAATAAAATAAAGAGCGCGCGTTTGGTCACAGTTCTAACCCATTGGTCGGTGTGCCATAGCAATAAACCATTATTGCAATCTCGTTATATTGCTTGTCTTCATATTAATAAATCATCGTATTATTTCAATGTCATAAAAGTATTTGTCTAAAATAGAAGCAAATAAGGTTTTCAAGCAAAAAAGGGAGCAGTTTTTTCATGAAATTCAATGAACGATTATTAACATAATTGTACCAAATTTTGCAAAAAAAACTGGGTTTTACTTTTTTTTATTTAAGTTTCAGTATAGGGACACGCGTTAAAGTCTTGGCGTGTCCAGATAACGAAATAATAAGTGATCCTATTTTTGAGTTTCACCAACAGGACACACGTATGTCCAGTCTTTAGTGTCGAGTTGGTGACTAACCCAATATTACAATCGTCCCCTAAAATTAAGTCATACAATTTCCAAAAAGCCAAAGTGTTCGAATTCGGCAATGCCAACATTATTAACACCATAAAAAAAGTCCAAAGTGTCAATCATAAGTTCCCCTACTTATACCGTAACATAGAATAAGAAAACAGTATAGAAGCGAAATTATGTAAGTACATATAGTTACCATCTTAATTACATTACCACGGTTGACAATGAGTCCCCGTAAAAGGAAACTTCAATAAGGTTGAAAGTAGTAACTGTTATTTAGACCAATTAACTTATGGCTTTTTTGATGAGCCCTAATGCGGCAGAAATAATTGCGGGTCCCCCACCTCGTTACATGTCGTCGTATATAGTTATGTTTTTGTCGCAACACCGACCATGGCAGTTCATTCTAGGATTCGGATGCCGTGGACAATCGCCCTATCGCGGCACTACAAAAAGTACTACAGTAACATAGAACAAAAGGTACTATAGCGCCATTTATAACACACATGAAGAACTAATCTTAAATTCCTACATCGCGCAATTAAAGTTATTCGCAAAAGCTTTTTTACAAAAAAAAAAAACCGACTTCCATAAAACACTAAAAAGTGGCAAATAATTTTAGTTTCGGAAGTCGGTGACTTGTTTGTTTCATTTACTTTTTTGCTTTTTTTTTTATAACAAAAAAAAATATAAAATGAAAACTATATGGCCATACTATATAATTTTTTTATGGGACCAAATGGCAGGTATTCCACATCAAACTAAAGAAGAATCACGCAAATCGGATCATAAATCTCAGCGTAATCGGTGTATACACCTGGAAAGTGCATACCGTTACAATTCCAACAAGCCCAAACACAGCTAAGATTCATTGCCTTGTTATGGAGTTCCGAAGCCTGTCTCTTGGATTCATCATCAGATCTGATGGTAGAATGGTTCTTATTGGACGCAAATGCTTCACTTGTTGTAGAAAATACCAAAATCACTGTACGTTTTCATATAAAATTTGAAGAGTTCCCTCGATTTCGCCAAGATTCCATCATCAGATCCCGACTTGGTGACTATGGGACCATTTGGGAATTATACCCTTTCCAACAAAAAAAGAATTTTCCAAATCGGTTGGCAATCGACGGAGTAATGCGCGAACAAACATAAAAAAAAACAAACATCCGAATTGAGAACCTCCTCCTTTTTTAGAAGTCGGTTAAAAAACCCGACAACAACTGTCGGGCAGAATCTCCCCACACACACAAACAAAACACCCGTCTGCTCGGCGGATTCTCCCTTTTCTATGGATTATTGAGAAACTTTACACCCTGTTCTTCATTCATACGAAACAACGAATCAAACAATCTCAGAAACGAATCCGAATTCGAAATCAGAGTTCCATTACAATTGAAAATATTCTAAAAGAGCTACAGCCAGCAGCTTCGCAAAGGTCGGATTTATGCCAAGGGACTACCGGGATAAACCTAGGTCTTGGGCTCCCAGTGTGAGTTTCATAGAAGCCGTGTAGCTGTTATAGCGTGAAAACGAAACAGACAGACCAATTTCCAATGTTTAAAAAAACGCCCTTTTAAAATGTTAGGTACCTGTCTCTCTGTTCCCTGATCAATATAATCTGGATTTCTTCAAAGTTCGACCAAAATCAGTTTCTTATTGGCAAGCGTGTTCTACCCTAGGTCCCATCATCGCTTCACATCAGCCAATTTCTAAACGCAAGCATACTAACTTTAGTTTTACTTTAGGTCGACATTTGCCCTTCTATACATTCTTAATCTTTGGCCGTAGTCCGTAGCCTAAAGGGAATGTTTACCCAAGTGTGTGTAGGTCGGGAATTGAAGCGGTGCCGCTATCGATCTGGCAACCATCATGGCGAAGTGAAACGGGGAGACGGTTCGTGTTTTATTTTGTTTCTAACAAACTTCGAGGTTTGGTAACTGCAGAAATCGTTACAGACTGCAGTTTTTAGATTTTTTAAAGCCAGCAAGGCTTATTTTTATATAAATTAAAATTTTGCCTAGACTTTAAAATGTTTAAAAGCAGACAGTTGTTTAAAAGTCTTATGTTGCAACATAAGACTTTTAATTGGGTACCTACCTATGATTTTAGATGGCAACATATCTGCCCTAGTATAGTAGTAGTAGTGTAGTTCATATTGTAGTCTAGGTCAGACATGACGATGGTACGAGCTTACCCAGAAGAAGCCTGTTCACTCTAACTTTGAAGAGATCACAATTCCCGATGGAAAAGCCCCGATAATTTATTTATGTTTACATAAGCACTGTTATCCGAAACTTATTTCTTAAACTTAACTTATTACTTTACCAGTTGTTTATTAACAGAATACTGCATCGATAATTGTGCTCCTACTTTCGCTATAAGAACAAAGATCTATGTTTGCTCGTTAAGTGCAGAGGTAATCTTTGTGGGAAAATTATTTAGAACCACGACGCTTAGGATGCAATTTGAGTTTGTAACACGTTACTTTTGGGTCGAGTTTTACACCCGTATATATTGGGTAACTGGTAATAAACGATACTTAAACACTTGATGTTTAATTGAGTAAATGCCATTATTTAAGATACGATTTTTAAAATGCAGCTTAGTAATTTCTTGAAATTGGAAATACTAAAGTTCTAGAATTCTTAGTTTTGATTTCTTTGTCGGTTCTTACTTCGTTCTTTTCTATTTCATGAGTAATTACTTAAGCTCAAGTAATTACTTTTACTTGACTATAGATACTACGGTTAGAAGGTAGGCCGAACAGTTTATTCAATTAGATTATGGAAAATCTGATCAGAAAGTTACTTGGTAAAGGTAGGTATAGTATAAATAAAACTTACCTATACATAAAAGCCGGTATGTGATCCATTTGAACTCCTTAGCGATGCGAAGCGCACTAACAACACCTCCTTAGGAGAACCTGTTATAAAAAATGGAGTTACTTATTTTTGTTACTCAATTGTGGTCCCTGAATGGTTAGTACAGTCCTTTCACAGTAGTTTTACCTCTGAAAGAAATGTTGGCAGTATTATAGTATAGAAGGTAAAATAGCTGTAAAAAGACTGCTAACTCTTCGGGGATCACAGGATATGCGTAATTATTTATCATAGACTCTTCAAAACGGACTCAAGATGGCCGCTAACTCCTGGCTAGATGGGGTATTAGCGACCCATCTTGAACACACTGAGACCGTGGAGCCCCAACACAGGATTTATCCTGTGTTGGGGCTCCATGTTTACACCTTGTGACAACTAACTGAACGCTCCAGGACTTGACTAAGGCAAACGACAGAGCTGTTCAGGTCCCTCATGAATGCAGGAATAAATCTAAGACATCGATTCGAGAAAGAGAGGAAATTATGTGCACAGTACAGTAGGTATATCGCTCACCTGAAGTGTTGTGTGACGGGAGGGGGCGCGGACCGGGGCGCGCTCAGCGAGCCGCACCGACGCCTTCAGCCCCCGCCTGCAGATGACCAGTCGGTTACATACCACGCTAATTACGACTCACCCTAACTGGCTTTTTACCCTTGTTACTCAACTACGGCAAAGCCAAAAGGAAGGGTTATGAATGTTATGATTTTAGCAGGCTGTGTAATGTTGCCACCTTTTAATGTTTCACCGTAGCGCCTAAACTACTGAGCCCAATGAGCTGATTTTTATAAATGAGGCGTCAATCGATTCGTTTTTACGGTCCGGGTGATATACGAATAAACTATACAGGGTTATTTACAAAACACCGACAACCTCTCAGGACTATGTTATTAACATCATAATCAACAACTTTTATTATGACTTTTAAAAATTCGTCATATTTTAGTTCATCAGATTTTCATACAAAAATATTTAAATTGAAAGCTCTAAACGTTACGAAGTCTATGCGAAGCAAAAGAAAGCGATAAGTAAAACAATAGCGGGAGCATAGACTTCGTAACATTTAGAGCGTTCAATTTAAATATTTTTATTTTTGTATGAAATTCTGATGAACTAAAGTATGACGAATTGTCGACATCGTCACCACACCTGTCGTATTGACAGGTTGTCGGTGTTTTACAAATAACCCTGTATAGCCTATACTGTATAGACTACATTGCAGCTAATGGACAAAATCAACACGGCGATATCAAAATTATGCGATGTCAACACAAAGCTCAAACCAGTGGACGGATCGGGCCAAAATTTGGCATACAGATAGCTATTATGACGTAGGCATCCCCTAAGAAATGATTTTGGAACATTCAATCCCCAATATGGGTTGAAAATCTATATACATATAAATATATTAAATTTCTCTTCCCCGGGCGAAGCTGGTGCGAGTCGGCTAGTTTCTTATGGGATTAAATATAATGAGCACCAAAAAATACTTTGAGATCCTAAGCTACGTTACCAAAAAAAAAATACTTAACACCAAAAAAATTGTATTCAAAGACCAAATATAGTAAATGATCACCAAATATAGTAAACGATCACCAAATTTTGTGGCAAGAAGAACTTAGGAAACAAGTGCGAGCAAAGCGAGCTCGGGATATTGGGCACCCCGACTCGGACAGGTTAGGTTAGGTTAGGGGATGTCTGGGTCTTAGTTCGCTCGCTCCGCTCGCTCACTAGACCCCGCCATTCCCTTCGTGTTAGGTTACTTTTAACCCTGCAGAGAGAAATAGGAGCCCCGAGTAGCGGGGCTCCGTCGACTACGCCTTAGTTAGGAGCTGTGATTTTCAGGTTTTTAATTCTGGTGATCATTTACTATTTTTGGTGATCATTTACAATTTTAGGCAGTATAAAAATGTTTTTTAAGGTTATATTTACTTTATCTGGTGTTATGTTAAACATAAGCCGTTTCTTATAAGAAGCCAACGTGATTTAAACAGTTTTATATACCTAAGTATGTACCTAGATACTGTGTTGGCCGCCGCAGCTACTTATTGGATTTGTAAGCCGAGATATATTGAATATGTAATGTAGTTAATTATTATGTAAAGCAAGTCCGTCTCTTCTGACATCTTACCAATTAAGGCGGAAACATACTTACGTGTCGTGGCGTGTCGTGACGCGCCAGAAGCAAATCGGTTTCATACATTTAACATGGTTAGGGACATATTTGCATGGCGTGTCGTGTCGCAACGATGTATGAAACCGTATGCTTCTGGCGCGTCACGCCACGCCACGACACGTAAGTGTATTTCCGCCTTAAGACCGACCACAGTCTAATAGATACGGTTAAGCCCGCACAGGTTAATTTCGCACCGGCAATAAAGGACTACGAAATATGTCCCTAACCATATTAAATGTATGAAACCGATTTGCTTCTGGCGCGTCACGACACGCCACGACACGTAAGTGTATTTTCGCCTTAAGACCGATCACAGTCTAATAGATACGGTTAAGCCCGCACAGGTTAATTTCGCACCGGCAATAAAGGACTACGAAATATGTCCCTAACCATATTAAATGTATGAAACCGATTTGCTTCTGGCGTGTCACGACACGCCATTACACGTAAGTGTATTTCCACCTTTACTCTCAGCATAAGATTTGTATTTTTTTTGAAAATGAGCATAATTTACTAAGGGTATCATTTATGCTATCACCAATTTAATTAGTTTTGTGTTTCTTAAATAATAGGGTTTGTCCTCAAAATAGTAGATCTGTCACCAAAATGTAGTCACCAAACAATGCAAAATCAGTTCCACAATAAATCACCTAAAATCCTGAGATATAAGGTCTAGTACCAAATAAATGTTTTTGTATGTATTATAATAGGTGTGTCCTAATAAGTATTTAAGCAAACTAATTTAAAGAGATCACCAATAAATCATATTATGTTACTAGAAAATTGCATTAAGTTCAAATCCTATTTCTCTCTGCAGGGTTTAAAGTAACCTAACAACCTAACCTGTCCGAGTTGATGTGCCCTATGTCTCTAAGGAACTGATCTATTTATTTGGTGACAGATCTACCATTCTGAGCACAGAGCTATTATTTAAGTAACAAAATGGTTTTATAAGAACGAAGTTTATATTCATGTAATGCAATATAATTTTATTGGTTATCGATCTCTTATTTTACTGATAATTCATACCTGGGAACAATTTTTGTTTATCTGAGAACGAAAATATTTCGTGGCGATAGATCTATTTATTAGGTGATACAACTTGATGACAAATATAAATTTTGGTGATAGAAAATATAGTTCCCATTTACTAACTGTTATTTTTACGAGATTTTTAATTACATAAATGAAGAGCCAGATCTTTTGAGAGCACTGATGTCTAACAAATTGTCTTTCTCAAACTCATCCTCAATTAACTACATCATCAAAGCATATTTATTCTTAGGAAAACTGGGAAACTGTCCAAATTCTTCATCTGTTGACAATCAAGAGTTCTATCGTTAATTAGCTGGCCCTTTCCATCCATCTTCCATCAGACAAACATCAACCAAGCATGTTATGTCAACGAACTATAAATAAAAAAGTTACAGAATAGGCTCACGGAGTCACGGGCTATTTCGGATTGCAGAATGACGCACGACCTGACGGATATAAATTAGCCCTTTGATTTTACTGTTGCTATTATTTTTAATTTAATTTTGTTGGCAATACAGGTTTATTTAAAATCTTAGTTATTATAAAATCGTGGGTATACTTACAACCCATTGAAGTAAATATAACTGTATCCATGATCGTTATGAAAAATCCTGTCGCCTCTCAGTCTATATTATAAGACACCCTAAACAATGCTTTATTTAAATAAAAGTATTATGTTGTTGGAGGACTAAGGGTAAGCGCGCACTACGAAAATAAATCGTTACGAAGAAAATTCGTCAATCTGTGAACAACAGAAATGTACTACAATCCGCGCACTGCGAAAATAAATCGTGCGTATATTTTGTACCCTATGAAGCGATTTTATTTTGCATTTTAAAAGGTGCAACGATTTATTTTCGTAGTGCGCGCTTACCCTAACACAACACACGACATTAGGAAGCTACTTCATTATATGATGTAATAACTTTACAATATAAGCAGAGCAGACGCACATGAAGGCTGCTGAGTTCTGTGACCTATGAGTACTAAAAGCATGACCTGTTTTTTTTTTACAACTGATTCTGTTTCGCAATCCATTCGGTTGGGCATAAAGATTGCCATGCTGTGTAATTAAGAAATGCTGTGTCAACTCTAATAAATTGAAAACTGATAAGCCAAAATCTGTGTGTCAATGCAAGATTTTTACAGATAATGGCTATGAATAACAGAGATAAACCAAATGCAATGTTTACATGAGAGTACGAGAATCAGTAATCTGATTGATATCATTGATAAGATTGGACATTCACCTATTTTTGTAAAACAAGATGATATATCAACAAAATTTTATCATTAACACTTTCATCAACAATCACCCAATGGGTATGTTATTGTAACAAGAAGACTTGGTTCCATATCCCAGAAGCCAACTGCAGCATAGTATTTTGGTTAATTTTGAGTAAAGTATAATGCATAATTATGTGATTAACTAATTAAAAGCTGGTAATGGACTAGCAAGTTAAATGGAGTCTAAAGGTACTTTTTTAGGGTTCAGTACCCAAAGGGTGAAACGGGACCCTATTACTGAGACTTTGCTGTCAGTCCGTCTACGTCCATCTGTCAGCCGGCTGTATCTCATGAACCATGATAGTTAGCCAGTTGAAATTTCTACAGATTATGTATTTCTGTTGCCGCTGTAACAAATACAAAAAAAAAAAATAGAATAAAATAAATATTTAAGGGGGCACCCATACAAAAAAGTGTTTTGTTTTTGCTCGTTTTTATAAATAATGGTACGGAACCCTTCGTGTGCGAGTCCGACTCGCACTTGGCCGGTTTTTATTATCATACATTACACCAAAAATTTCTGGTAAGGAAATGTAAGAATATAAACAATGTGTTTGTTACCAGGCTGAATACAATGGAGAAGTGTTTTGATAAACCCAAACATCACTTTAGAATCTTAAGATAAGCTTAGTCTGTACTTGAAGAAATGGATCAACAGGTATTATGGTATACAAAATGATTTAGTTAACTGAAAATCATGTTTGCCTTATGTGAAGTGCGCTTGAGATCAACAGAGAGGATTGGTCTACACTGGCTCAAGATAGAGGGAAATGGAACGGAGAAAGCGCAGTCTTTGACCTGCAGTGACACCTACAACTGAAAATAAATTAAATATCTAAAAGCACTCTTACTCGACCCTACAATAAAAACAAAGTCAAAAGCGTTCATCCACTAACCAACTGTAATTGAAAACAGATTGTAGTGTAAAAGTATCATAATAATCATTAAATGA
Organism: Cerastis leucographa; assembly: GCA_963082945.1. Classification (NCBI taxonomy): domain Eukaryota; kingdom Metazoa; phylum Arthropoda; class Insecta; order Lepidoptera; family Noctuidae; genus Cerastis; species Cerastis leucographa. The sequence continues at coordinate 20,632,888 of OY720382.1, forward strand.
CTGATAACAATATGGCATATCTTCTCTGTGATGATAGAGAATCATGGGATCAATATCTAACAGCTACATTGGGTTCAGCTTCCAGTCTTAACAGGATGCAGCTGTAACCCCATATTTTACATGGATATGCTGCTTATCTAACCGGCAAGCTCTTTTGCGATAGTCACCTTGCACCTTAGACCTTTGTAAGTCTGATTGTCAGACTTTAGGGCTTCTGAGTGCCAAAGATCTACAAAGTGATGACCAGGGCCAACGGTTTAATGATGTCATGTGTGAAAACAAAGTAAATTGACATTTCCAGGTTACTATAGTTATTTAGTGGGTTATAGTAGTTGGTGGTGGTTTTGATGAACATAAACTTACTCATAAATACAATTTGTTTAAATTACAATTTGTTATTGAATTATTGTATTTCCAATAATTCAATTAAATTCTCTCTCATAAGTCAGTGGCCAGTGCTCAAAGTTTACCTTACCTGCTTTAATAAAAAAATGATGTCACAAGGACACTTCCTACAAGAAAAAGGGTATTATTGATTGTTACTAAAAACAGTTTTCAAGTTCACTCAATTAGTCACTAATTATCTTAGTTCTTTGTCTTCTACAGTTAAACACACTTGTAAATACAAAATTTATTGATATCACATTATGGAACGTTGAAAGTAGCAAAAGGGCAAACGCGATAAGATCTTCGAAACGCCGGTAGCTAATAATTTATCAATATACTGAAGGTAGGCGAAATTCCGTCGTTTCTCTCTATGTATACAGAATGAAAAACCATGCTTTCCCTTAATTACACAATAATTGAGGATGGTAACGTGAAGGGGGTAAAGAACTTACATTATTAAGACGTTATTCATAACATTCCATTAAAAAATAAGAAAGTAATTCAAAGGAAACCAATACAAATTCGTATAAACTCATCGGTCTAAAACGGTAACCATTTTCACGTTTGTTTCACATGTACACTGTATGTAACTTACATTTTTGGTGTGAAGATGAATTTACTTACCATTTTCATGATTTTCAATACCGGTTTCACTGTTTTTAGTAAAATAACAACAAAATATCACAACAAAACTTCCTCCCACGATAGCCGTTTGCAATTTTCTAAACTAGTGATGTGATACGAGATTGATAAATAAAACATTCAATTACAGTGGTGCCAGACAGAGAATTTGTTTTACTTTGAAATAAAATCATCTCCATGGTTAATAATGCTGAATACAATACAACATTTAGGAAAATAGTTGTCGTGTCTAATTGGAGGACAATCTAAATACATTAATTGATAAAACTTGTCGTTGTTCAAATGTTCAATTGGTCCTGCTCATCACTACTGTCACAGACAACAATGAGATAATGAGGCAACGTTTAGTTATTGCTAATGAAACATGCTTTTCGTGATATCCAAACGTTTAGTTTACTTCATTGTAGGCAACATTATTTTGAATATTTTTTCTTGCAGCAGCAACATTGTCATTCAACCGTCAAAAAAAAAGATAAATAATTTCGCTGTTGCAAATGCTGTAAAAACTACATTATTTATTCCTTTTCAGGCCGTTTCCTTAACGTTTAAAGGTATATTTCACCGCTCATACGTAATAAATATATAAAGTCCAAATAATCAAAGTAATTTCTGAAAACTGTAAGTCGTGATGTAAGAAGTTGTATTTTACTCATTTTGAATACATCATTTCAATGTTTTCCCTTACAAAATCGTAGTATGATGTTGGGCAAATTATATTTTATGAAAAAGTGTAACTAAGTAATGTTCTTTTGGTCATAGATGTTGAAATTAAGCGGGTTAGTGATTTGGAGGTTAGGATCAAGGGCAGCCGTAAGGAAATACTCCGGTCCCAGTGCCACAGTATTCAAAACTGAGAAGCTGGAGCTCTCTACAAATATACCTGATAAGAGACTTGAAGAACTCACCGAAGACAAAGATAATGGTAAAGTAACTGTTGTAAATAAACCAGTTTTATTGTCCTGTTTTTAAATAGTGTAGTAACTTACTGATTTAACAATCCTCTACAATTTATTGTATTAAAAACTTTTTACATTCAACAACAAAACCCTGCAAATATATTGTGTGATGTCACTTATGTCATACACATACCATTAGCCTTTCAGAGATACAGTTCTTTTACTTTTTAAATCCCTAAATATTTTTTTCCAGGTTTAGTAGCTGCAGCATTTGCTTCCCTTCATGAAATAGAACCAGCTGAAAGTTCAAAGAAGCAGAGTCCGAAATCAGCTAAGTTCAGTCGGCTGGCTCAGATAGACGGACAGATAGCAAAGGCTATGGACCTTAACGGCTTGCTTGTTGTTGCTGAGAACCCTGTTATATCACGAAGACATGCTTTAAAGGTCAGTTTTAATATAATTTATTTTCTAATTATGTTGTAATAAAAACCTTTTTAGGGTTCCGTACCCAAAGGGTCAAACGTGACCCTATTACTCAGACCTAACTGTCCATCTGTCCGCCCGTCTGTCACCAGGATGTAACTCATGAACCATGATAGTTAGCCAGTTGAGATTTCTACAGATTATATATTTCTGGTGATGCTTTAACAAAAAATAATAAAAACAAAAAAAAACGTTTAAGGGGCTCCCATATAAAACGGTGTTTTGTTTTTATAAATAATGATATGGAACCCTTTGTGCGCGAGTCCGACTCGCACTTGGCTGTTTTTTTATAAAATACATCAGCAATGTTTATATCTTCATAATTTAACATAACATCATGCCTGCAATACCTGAAGGGTTCAGTAGAGATGTATCTCATATAGTATACCTTCATTTATGCCAGTGATATTTAATTAAGTTCCAAGTAATAGGGGTGAGGCTATTGCCCACAAACAGGCAGAAATGCAAACCCCGAAGTTGCTACTGAGATGATCCTGATGGAAAAGTCCAATAACACACTTGCGGCACCTGCCTAACCTGAGAAATGAACCTAGGACATCATGCTCAGCAGTAGAGCTTGCAGCCACTAGTCCAGCAATGCATACATTTATTACTATTTCAGTTCATTTTAAACAAAATTTTGTGATATTGTCATCACGAGTTATTCTTTTCTCGTTTGTGTGTTTCATAACCTATATTGATTGAAGAATTTAAAACTAATAAACAAGGCACAAAAATATATTCTCTATAACTTTTTAGATGGTGTCAATCCTATCAGAATGGACAAACAGTAACAAAGTGAAACTGACAGACTTTGAAAAAGACCCTCGGTTTCTGAAGCTGTGTCGCATCCTGGCCAGGTCCACCGCCACCCATGCCATCGGGTCATTGACCATGGCTGAAGATCTGAGCACCGTGTTGGGCATCACTGGAGATGATGAGGCGGCTAGGCTTATCACGAATTTGACTCTGCCACAGATGATTAAAGTGAGTTCATATTGCTTTTTTTGTTACATAATACTTGAACGCTCCCTTATTCATTAACAGGATACAATTACGTGTATGTATATGCTACACCATTACATGCATATATATGTTACAGTTAAAACTGTTAATTGGACAAAACCACTATTGACCGGTGTCAGTCAAAATCCTTATTTAGTTAAAATGTGTTTTCTATAAAAAATATGTTGTTTGAAAATGCTTCAGTTATAATTACCTAAAATTACTACAACCAGATGTTTTTCAAAAGGATACAGAAAAAACAAAAATCTAACAACCTAATGAGTTTCTAAGTAATAGTTAGTTATTGTTAAAATAGTTTTTACCAGTCTAAAGTAGGTTTTACTGTGACATACATAAACAAGAATCTAAACAAATATTAGAGTTCAATTTCAATAATAGTAGAATAGCAGATCATTCACTTATAATCTGTGTAGATTTTCCCTTCTTTTAAGTTTTGTGGTCATTTCCAATGTAAAAAGAAAAGATTTGGAAAAGGATTGATTTTCTGTATGCAAAATTGGGGTTTTTTTTTTTCTTTTAAATATACCTATAGTTATGAAAGTTTTAAATTTTAGTTATTTACTAGCTGCTGCCCGCGACTTTGTTGGCGTGGAAGTTTTGATGGGTTTTAGGTGTGCCGATTCTCATGCCACCTTTACACGCTTGCCGAGGCTTGGCAAACGTCCACTAGCTCCAAGCCTTTACAAACGCTTGGATCCCAATTACACGCTTGCGAGTGCGTTAGTGTGTTCCAGACAGGCAAGCATGGCGGATGTAGACGCTGAAGTTGTGTCGGCTATTGATTTTCGTTTTTTTTTTTTTTTTTCTAAATCTAATAATTCGTATTGGCTGTTGTCAGAAAAAAATAGTAGCGTAAAACTAAAAACGGCCGTTTGATGCGACCTTGTGACCTAAACTAAACACGCGCCAACGTGTAAATACGTCGCAGGCGCTTGCCGCAAGCTTCCTTTGATCTCTGTGTTCAAAAACCGACACTAGTCCGGATCGGCGACAAGCTCATTCAAGCTCACGCAAGCTAAGCCAAACACCCCGTACTTTGAAAGAAAGAAAGAAAGAAAAAATGTTTATTTGACGTCAGTCACGCACACACACAATAATAATATTAAGAAAAGAGAATATACATAGTGTATACTTTGGCTACTGATATTACGGCCAATTTATTTGGAGTCTGTACGGCATGTCGTCTTCCATACTTCGCTATTTCTTGTCTTGTCATCTCATAAGACACCTCCTTTCTTGCCATATACATTCTCGATCTTTATTATATTCTCACAAGAGGAACACTGGTGTACCCTACGCGAGAGAGAATTGGCGGAAATCCACCTTACCTAACCGCAGACAGCCATCTGCATGCAATACCAACAAAAACGAATAGGGGGTGATCACTATTTTTTTGAAAAGTATTGGACACGTATTTTTTCTTTTTTCACGTTCATAAAATTATGGAGATATATTGAGTTGAAATGGCGCATGACGTCACGTGTAGGTAATTTTTTTACCTACTTGTGATATTGAGCCCCCACTCTCCAACTTTAATGAGATATAACTAAGTATTTTTTTGATATTTTGATAAAACAAAAAATACGTGTCTAATTTTTTTGTATTACCTGTCTGACGGGCAAAATAGAATTTCGTTTTCTTTACCCAGTCTTCACCCCTATTCTTGGTTGAAAAGTATACTGATACAGTTAGCCTGCGTCATCGCACTGCTAGGCAAGGACCAATGTCGACCACTGGTCGCTGGTCTTGTCTTTTTTATTATATTGAAAAGTATACAAAGAAAAGTGTTCCTTATTCCTAGGTAATGAAAGCCCTCCAACAAAAAGGTCGTCGCAGCACGCCGCTCCTTCGCGCTCTCTCACACAATATCACCAACCAGGCTGAGGTCATCGACCTCAAGAAGTCAGCTGATCTCCTGTATTCTATGGCCTCACTCAACTTCCCAGATCCTGTGCTATTAGATAGGATATGCAAGTAAGTGAAATAGATACAATTCTTTTACCTTTGATAGCTACCTTATAGCCACAGAGATTAAGATCACAGTGATTCAAAATTGTTTGTCCAATAACTGTGAAAAATTGCATGAACATTACAGAATTTCATTGGCAAACTAAAGGATAGGTTGGTGCTGTCTAACTAAATAATTTGATCATAGTTTAATTTGCTTTCCCTTACCATAGAGCTGAGAGAAAGAAAGTCATAAGCAATTGGTTTCCTTACCCCCCATACTACCAAAGAGATCGTTCGCGCTATACACGGTTCATAGTTGCATTCAATATGCATTCATGTCAGTTATTTGCTTGGATGCCCTCTGTCGGCGCGACCACGCGTTTGGGTTCGCTGAACAAAATGATCGTGACGATCTGTTCCTCAGATGATCGCGGTCTTAGAACTCCACCGAAGTGGAGACGAGCAGAGCGGCGAGGAGACGAGGGAGCGAAGCGGAGACGTGCGTGATTCCACCAATCACGTTCGTTGAATTCCAAATCGCCTGCCTCGTCTCTTCTGTGATTGGTTGAATCTTGCACGTATCCGCATCGCTCTGCTCGTCTCCGTTTAGTGGAGCCCGGGGCTTATGATGCGTTGTACACTGATATTCCTATCATATTCTATGAGCAGTGTTCTTAACTTTCAAACAAAATTCAAAGACAAAACACTTCAAAAATACACGATAAAACCTTGTTCCAGCGACGTAATAGAATGCTTACCATCAAACGAAGACAAGTCTGCCGTAGTGAACTCCATCACAGTCTCCCTCGGGCTCCTGAAGTACCGTCACGAGCCGGTGCTGACCGCGATCGCTGAGTGGTTGCAGCAGCACATACAGCAGTGCCGCGCTACTGATATCGCGTCTGCAGTCGTCACGTTGGCTACCGTTGACTGTTTACCGCCTTCGAGTTCTGGTGTTTCATTGATTCAAGTAAGTTTTTATTTTTTTAAATAATAATATCTTTCTACATTCCAACGATTAACAAACTAATAAATTAAATAACTAAAAAATTAAATTAAAAATTTAAAAAACCCCCGACACAAAAAACCTCTAAAAAACAAAAAAATAAAATAATCCAAGCGTCTTAGCGTCGGGGGTCCGCTTTGTTATGTGCTTGTACTAAGCGGTCTACTTAGCGGTCCCCCGACGCTAAGACGCTTGGATTATTTTATTTTTTTGTTTTTTTAGAGGTTTTTTGGGTCGGGGGTTTTTTAAATTTTTAATTTAATTTTTATTTCATGCTTTTTAAACTTATATTGTTTTATCTTAGCCTTGACTGTCCCAATACTGGGCATAGGCCTCCCTCATTGCTTCCACTTTTCTCGGTGTTGCGTGTCATCTCGCCAATTAACGAAAACAGCAAAAATTTTAAAAAATACTTTCTGGAGGGACGGGGGGGGTTTTAGCACCCAACCCCCCCCTGGCAATGCTCATGGTGACAAGTGACAAGATTTCAAATTTCGAATTGATCAGACCTGTGGAAATTGTTAATTTCCCTTCAACTATAAAAGAGGTGATGGCCTTCAAACGGCTGATCAGATTTTATTGAAACATAGCTAAGAACACTCTCGATTAAAACACCTTTCAAACGAAACCAATTTCATCAAAATCGGTTCATCCATTTAGGAGCTACGATACCACAGACAGACACACAGATACACAGATACACACGTCAAACTTATAACACCCCTCTTTTTTGGTCGGGGGTTAAAAATAACAATTAACTATAATTTGGCGTCTAAAAACTCCTCTCAACGCTGTCAGCTGGTCATGTGCCCAAGAGACTAGTAGCATTGTTATGTTGTATGGCAATACTTAGCCTCTGGCCAAAATAAAAGCCAGCCCTAGGGTCACGGGAAGTGTCAACTAGACGTTTTGAAATTTCCTTAAAAAGGCTGAGAGCACTCGGACCCCACGACCCTAGAGTTTCAACCCCAAACGGCTCTAAAATATAGTTCCCACAAAGGTTACTATATTTACGCCGCTTGAGGTTCTCCGCTGCCGCAGCAGCAGTGCCAGTACAGCACGATGAGCTTGAAGATGTGATGGCGCAAGAGTATCGACGCAAGTTGCGTCCCATACTAAAGGCCTACACACCTTCCAAGGAAAAGGAAACAAAGACAAACCGTCCGGCCTCTTGGCATCGTCGCGTGCCAATGTAATGTTCATTGGGAATGTTCTATAGCGCCACTGTCGATTATCTAGCAATCCTCAAAGGTCACGGCTTTTAAATCCACTTGAAACATTTGGTCTATGCATTTAGCACAGTAAAGATTTACTAGCAGCCCGACTCATTATCAACTTCCTGCCCTTGTCCCACGATACTTGGGGTCGGCGCATCAAGATTTTTGAATTGAAACTTCTTATGCGACTTCCAACAAGTTTGCGTTAAACGTTTAACGCTACCATGGAGGGGGAATAGAAAGAGACAGAGCGAGAGTGAATGCGTGGCACTCGAACGCATGCGTGTAGTATTACGAAGTTTCACTTCTTCCGCGCGGAGGGAATCCACGCACTATTTTTTTTTCTTCCATTCCACTCTGGCAACCGGCACGCTATCAGTTACTTCTTTTTCTTTCATATCATTATCATACATATGTCATACATCATTTTCTTGGTCTCTCCGTCTCAATTCATCAACATTTATATTCATCACTCTTGCGCTTTCTCTCACATGCGCTTCGTAACTCCTCATCACACTTCTACTACAAATTGGCACATCATTGATCATCATCAAATCAGCCAAAAGAAATCCACGTCTCAACATAGGCCTTCCTCACACCGGGGACCTCCCACTTTCCCACAAAAGTGGGTAATTGTACCTACCTCAAAATTTTCCACAGTCCTCTTAGTAACCAAATGCATTATCACGCCCACAGACGGCTCTATCCCTCAAGGAGGAAGAGATGACCAAGTCTTCATCTTGGCTGGACCTGGTGTTCTCTCTGCTGACCCTGAACAAGGCTACCAAGGAACACCTGGAGTCCACGCTGCGACCTGAGTTTATTGACAAGTTGCTGTCGGCTGGCGGTAAGGAGGTCTTTACATATCATTAAGTTTTCAAAGTATTTGTGTTTCAAGGACACACTTTAAAAGAAGTCTGCTGTGCATTTGTGCAATAACTATACTTATTAAGGTGGAAGCGCCAGGGTAGCGAAATTCAAATTTTCTCAAGTTTATTTCAATTTGCAAGTCTATGTCGAGTGTATGTTGAGAGTTGAGTAGCAGTATCCGGTTCAGACTGGAAACTGCTCTTAAACTAATTGCGACAACTGACTGATCTCTAGAAGCCAGAAAAACTACGTGTATTTGTGAGAGCAGCGGTGGCCCAGTGGTGGCAGCCAAGACTTACGAGCAGTAATCCGTGGGTTCAAACCCAGGAAGGCGTATTACTTTGTGTAATTTATTCCATCACCGCTGCTCTCAAAAACGGTGAAGGAAAACATCGTGAGGAAACCGGCATGTCCTAGAACTAAAAATTCGAAGACGTGTGACATCTGACAGTAATTTCCGAGGTATGGACGGGCCTGGATATGAAAAGGATAGACTATCACTTTCGGTACTAAGCACCCACCATATGGGTTGAACAATAATTCGTTCGTGTGCTCACAACCCGCCTGGCGAGTCGTCGTTATACGTAGCTATAATTAATTTATTATTAGACTTAGCAGCGAAAGTGTTAACCTTAGAAATCCACCCCTGCGGGTGTAATTTAGCCAGGAGCCTTTCGTCAGAATCTCTTTACACACGCCATTACATTTATTTCAGAAATCCCAATACCCAGCCGACGTAAGCTGATGATGATCGACGCATACCTAAACCTCACGAGCCCGGGCTCTGTGCGCCTGCCCGAGGACATATCAGTGGGAGTCCCCGTGGTGTATGCTAAGGAGAAGTCTTTCTACGTCCAGAGCATCATGGACACCTTCAAGAGTCTAGTGTCCGCTGAAACGTTCCTGAAGAGGGACTGTAATTCGGGCATGGGGTTCTTGTATGGTAAGTGACTTATCTTTGAATTTTTGTCCTAGATATACCAGTTCTAGTTTCAAATAACTGAAAATCTGTTAAAGAATCATTATAACAGGTCTTTTAATAGAAACAAATAATTGTACTTTAGCTTGAAAATATAGCTTCAAAGCCCAAGGTACAGAAACCCGGCGCGGGTCGGGTACGGGTTGGATTACGCGCGGGAGTCGCGCCCGTCCCGCTCCCGACCCGCGCCCGACCCGCTCCCGACCCGCGCCCGACCCGCTCCCGACCCGCGCACGCACTCTGCGTGATGTCGTCCATAAAGTACATCCAAATCAATATATCTTATTTTACATGGGCACTTATAAAACGTCAACAAAAGGTGCACGGTTCGGGTTAGTCGTTTCCTATGGAGAAGAACCGGCAAGAAGCTCCATGGTTACATGAATTACAACCGTCGTAGTCTCGCGCCCGTCCCCACCCGCTACGTATGTGCGTTGCGTTTAAATGTTTATCTACTTCGGTTTCGTTATATTCGAATTACGAAATTGACTGCGGTTTTATTATGATACCCATAACGACACAAGTTGCATTATGCGAATCGTCATAAATTATTCTAAAACACAAGCAAAGACATTCTGAACATTCGGCCTCGTACCTAATATTACTTCGAAATCGAGACAATGTAAATGATGTTTTTAAAAATGGAACAAGTTTAGAACAAAAGTATCGTATACTATTTGGCTGTTGGGGCTACAAGATCTTTGCCTTATACTTATTAAAGACTAAATAAAAAAGAAGTGGACGCGGGAAAAAAAACCAAGTGAAATTTTATTCCAAATTTTATTAAAAATGTCTTCAACATCAAGTGATATGGAAAATACTCCACCAGATATAACAAATAGAGCAGTTGGGGCTTCAAATAATTTACTACCAGAAATCGAGACATGTATATGAGAAATGTTATGAAGACAATAGTCAGTGTGTAGTTAAGTTTCTATTAAAAATACTTTTTTGTCTATATCTGTGTTTCATTCCTTCCTTCGTAGATAAAATCTTGTATGCAACTGTACGTTATTGGTATTTTAATAACTTGTGCCCACCTATTTCGGTACGCGCTACGCTTGTACCGAAAAATGGCACTCGTATTAAAAGCCCGTCCATAACGTAACAGTTGCATAAATAGCTATTCTAAAGAGGAAGGTTTACATAATAACCTTGTAACAGCAGTGATACATACATTTTTATTAGGCGCGTTTCAGGCAGACGGTTCACTTTCACTTTGATGAGCTATGCTTAACTTAGGGCGTGAATATTGTGTTATTCGTATAAGCTGCTTATATAATTATAAAAGGAATAAATGACCGCAACGACTGACACCGAAGAATGGTGGATAAAAACGTGTTACGCCGACGCCAAGTAATAATTATGGTCCACGGCAATGTTATAGTGACTTTTTTTATAATTTTACAGATGCTGAATTTGCAGTAGACGCCAAATGTCATCCTGTACCTTTAGAGAAAGCTAAAAACGACAAAAGGTAAATTGAAAACGTTTTGCATAAATTATGATGTAGGTGATGGATTCGATTCCCAGGCAGGCAAACTGTTATTGTGTTCTTCTATCAGGAATTTCTCAGTAGCAGCCACAGTGTCTGGATTTGTGGGTGAATAGACTCGATTGGACCTTATAAAGGGTGTAAAACACCTCTTAACGAAGCCGAAAGGTACTGGTTCTCCCTGTCATTGCGACCATTTTTTTGTTCTACTCCATACCTGGGAACCTTCTAGTTACGGAGATATTAGGGGCCAAAGTTCCAACTATTTGACAAGTATTTTTTTAAATACAAGTTTTTAATGTAAGATTTTTACTTTAATTACCTCCACGACCCCCGTACTATTCAATCCGTCCATCAGCACAATGTTTTGAGTGCGTTACATTGAGTTCTACTACAAAACATGATTTCCACCCCCCAAAAAAAATCGTTTCCCAGCAATATTTTTTGCGTAAAGTTACTTAGTTTCATGTACAGAATGCTTGGTTGACGGCATCGTGATGAGGTGATTTACACCGTGTATAAATGAAAGAAGTGGACTGTATAAAAATTGGTATAATACCGTAAATAACATGAACATCAACGTGTGAAGACCGTACAAAGAAATGCTCGGAGGGGGCCGTGTCTGTGAGCTGAGTGCTGGCGAGGCGCTAGGGCAGCCAGGTTCGGTTCCAGGTCGGGCGCCGACAGTGGGTTGATGGCAATATGCTCGCCCCCTTTTACGTGGGACTTGAACATAACTGGCAAACTATGGGTGTACTCTTAGGTACAGCTCTGCCTAACCTTTCAAAGATGATTTTATGTTAAGTAAATAATGTATGAGTAAATTCTAAAATCCTATTGTGCTTCCTCCAGCGTGTACCGGATAGCGGTGCTAGGTCTGGACTACCACGACATGACGCGCAAGTCCGCCGTGCCGCTCGGCATCAACCAGCTAGAGACCAGGCTACTCACACTGAAGGTCAGTTGTACTTTTTATTATTAGCCTATATTGTCCCACTACTCAAAAAAAAAAAAAACAAAAACAAAATATTTTATTTTACATAGGCCTACATGGGCACTTATAAAACGTCAACAAAAGGAGCACGGTTCGGGTTGGTCGTTTCCTATGGAGGAGAACCGGCAAGAAACTCCATGGTTACTCTTTTAAAATCATTTGGTTTTACAATATTTGAAGTTACAGCGTTAGTACTTAAGTATGGGAGGACAGCGTAGTTCTCCCCCATAGCGGTTCCTCTGGCCAATCTCTCATAAACGCGTCTAAGTCATCTCTGTCTTGTCGTCACGCCTCTACGTTACGTCTAGCGTTTTCTAGGCCTCCCTCGGCGACGAAGCTCGTCTTCTATAACCCACTGCGTCACGACTCTGGCGCATTGGTCTTGATGCATTCAGTTGTACTATGATTGTATTTTGTAGGTTCTTCCATAGATTTCATACTAAACCTAAAGACGTTTGGCACAGTCGCGTGACATGAATACGATGCGGATCATAGGATATTCTTAATAATCTTTTACATAGAATATAACATATTTTTTTATATTCATATTCATTTATTTTGCTTCCATATTGTAAAAAAGGTCTTACAAGAGGCCTAAAGCTAGGTACATACATATGGATCGTATAAGGGCACAGCAAAATAGGATACAGGAAGAAGGCTTTAATTTTACTATTTAGTTGGTTTACGAGGTAACAATATAAAACAAAAAAAAACTTGAGAGGTGTCAAGGGACACCCGGATGGAACGAAGTTCCTTTCACGTACATAATATCAATACATTTTAGATTTAAGTTAGTGTGCGAAAAATAAAATATTTAATTTAAGGAAGATTAATCCTTAATTCGAAGCAATACGTCTTACTTAACTGCACAACCGAATTTGTACTTTGTAGTTCGGTCACTCAAAATAATAATCATATCTATCCTTACTCACATACACACCCCAATTGTACGTAATTTAAGGAAATGTCAACTTTATTTTAAAGAAATAAAGCTTACAATAGCTTACTATAGCAAAAAGTGTCGTGACAACTTTTCGTAAGAATTTTTTCCGTCTAGCCCGCTTTCACAACGCGCGATAAGGAACTTCGTTCCAAAACCATTTAGTGAACCATATTATATTTAAAATTTGTCATTTAGGTATTATTATTAGTATAAGCATTTATATAATAAAAAAAATGTAATTTATGTATGAAACTTTCATTGACATGGCTAGGGCACTAATAGGGGATACTCCAATTTTTTTTTCTTTGTCCGTCGGGTAGTTTATTGAAAAGTATTGGAGTCACGTATTTTTTTCCTTTTTCACGTGGTCATAAAATTACGGAGATATATTGAGTTGAAATAGCGCATGACATCACATGTAGGTAAGTTTTATACCTACATGTGACGTAGTAAACCCCACTCTCCAACTTTAATGAGTTTTAACTAAGTAATTTTTTGATATTTTGATAAAACAAAAAATACGTGTCTAATATTTTTGTATTACCTGTCTGACGGACAAAATAGAATGTCGTTTTCTTTACCCAGCCCGCACCCCTATTTTTAGCTTGGATCTTGGTAGGTTTAGTATATCTTTATGACGTAATGTGTATCTTGACTGTTTGTGTATTTAGTTAAAGACACGATTCCTTACTAAAAATCTTCCATTTCTAAATTACAGGGCTTCAAAGTACTCCATATTCCATACACAGAGTTCAATCCCAAAGACAAGCTAGTTTCAAGAGTGCAGTACATTGAGAAGAGGTTGAAGGAAATAGTCAGCAGTCAGGATCAGGCGTAGAGGTTCTTATGTAGATATGTACTATAATATTTGTTTAATGTATGTATGTTCGTTAACTGGGCAGAAGGTGATCTCCTAGACAAGGTGACGATGACGGAGAAGTCAGGTATGGGGTCATTCATAAATTACGTCACACGAATTTCATGATTTTTTGCCCCTCCCCCTGTTCTTGTCACAGCTGGTCCCATTTGTGAGACTCCCCCCCTCCCTAGTGTGACGTCACATATTATGAAAATTTACATTTAGAAATTATTGAATGAAAACAGCGGTTCCGAAATCAGTTTTATTTCCTTTTAAATTATTTTTTAAATAAAACTATATAACTGTGTAAATATAAGTTACCAATTTTTTTGTCGATCACTCGCTCTACTAGTGCTACGCGCCGACTGCCTTGGCGCCTTTTGATAAATGCCGCCAAAAGCATATATTATAGTTGTATTATAATATAGTTGTATATGTTTTTGAGGTTTTCGTATAGTAATAGAATTTATTTAAAGTTCGTGTTTTAACACTTAGATTATAATAGATTTTGAAATGTGACGTCACGAAATTTAGGACCCCTCCCACCACTTGTCACACAATTTCACACTTCGTCGTCCCCTCCCTCCCCCTTAACGTGTGACGTAACTTATGGATGGCCCCTATTTGCCACCGTAAAGCTTATGTCAATTTAACACTGGAAACGGGATATTTACTATGTTTACTATTTATTTTCAGTTACTGATATTTCGGCGCGGTTTTTCCCGTTTCCAGTATTATTGATAGTTTTAGTGACCATGTTAGTTTATAGTACATTATGATATAAGTGCGGTAAGTTGAAAATTACAGCCGAGGCGATATTGCTAGCCCGAGCCGTAGGCGAGGGCTACAAGAAAGCAGAGGCTGTAATTATCAAAGCGCACGTATGTCATACGACGTTTTATAACACATTTGCGAGGAAATAAATAAAATTCGGATGACATTTTCAAACTAAAACAATACAGCGTAAAGAGAAAGCGCGCGGAATAATTTTTACGCTTTTTTTTAAGGCAAAGGCACAAAAACAGCCAGTATTACTAATAAAGTAAATTAATATTTTTATGTTTTGTTACAGATAAATGGTTGTAATTTATGGTAAAATTAATTAAATTAAAGAATTAAATGTTTATTTATTATATTTTATCTCCCAACTTAATTTTATTCATAAAATGTTGACTACTTTTCTGACATAAAAACTCTTTGCTAAGATTTAAAAAAGTACCGTTCGTTTTAGACGGAGCATTATGATAAGCCGTGCGTTTTACTTTACATTACCGCACTAGTGCGTAATGTGATACATTACGATACTGAACTTGGTGCAATAAGAGACCCTTTACGAGCAAATGTGTTATAAAACACTTATATGTCAATTTAAATGAAAATCCTTGTAGAAATACGAAACGATTCGAAAGTCATTGCCTCTTGTCTAGGCACTCTCGCGGCAAGAGCTGTTATGAAACGTGCGAGTAGGACGGATAGACAGTGTATGTTTAGAACAGTCTCTTGTTATCTCCCTCCCACATTTTGTGACCGCGGCTGCTACAGACGTTGGCGAATTCTGTGCTTATGTTTCTTTGTGACGTCAGTTATAGATGAGATATAGATGGCACTATGCAGGACAAATAGGACCATATTTTTTTGACGGCATTTTATATTACGGATCCAGAAAGATGAAAAATGCGTAGAAAGAAATATGTTTTTATAAAACGGCTTCAGCAGAATAAGTTGTGATGGGACTGTGTGTCAAAATGTTGAAAAAAATCTTGTATTTTGTAATTAAAAAAGATGAGTCCTACACACTTTTTCAGTGGAAGCTGGCTGGCATTGTTCCACCCTTAGGGCTATATGTCACCGCGACACCATGGCGGCGCAACCAGTCGCCGCTACCAACAAAATGTATACAGCTCTATAGAGAGTAAACGGACTCCAGGTGAGTAACTCTCTATAGAGCTGTATACATTTTGTTGGTCTTACGCCTTTGATTTCCTGCAGTTGCGGCGCGCGACAAAACCGGAATATAGACTGTACTTAAACGAACATAAAATGTTCAGGCAAATGGTGCTCTAAACGGTCTAGTTTTCAAGATATTTCGTAGCTAGCGTTCGGAGCACTTTTGGTCCAAATATCTCGACAATGAAGCACTGTAGGGTGTTGTTACCTTTTGATGGCTCCATATCTAAAATCACATCCCCGTTTAAAGTACCTGAATACATTTCTAACGTCGCTGCTACATGATAATATTCAAGCAATGTTTTTATTCTGTTACTGTTTTTTTTTTTAATATTGACATGGTCTTGTCATTAAAAGATTCAATAATAACTCCTTTTCTGTTATTCCTTTTCAAAATTACAGTGAACAGGCTTCTTCTGGGTAAGCTCGTACCATCGTCGACTTTGTTTCTGTTATCTCTGACCTAGACTAGAGTCAAGAGCAAACCAACCGAAATAAATAAAACCATCGAACGAGATAGCAATAGATATGAAGTGTTTGGTCATAGAATAGAAAAATATGTGATGTTTTTTTTTTTTATTATGAATATAATTTTCACATTTTGTATATCATATAAATGTCTAGTTACCATACATACTTGTTAGAAACATACTGTATTAATATAATTTATTAGTTAAATTGATGCCTGGGTGGGTATACTTGTAACCGTTCGTCCAATGTTGGCCACCAACATGCCAATATGATGGCTCTAGTTCCTTGACTTATTTTCTTGTTGAAATATTGGACTACCAATGTTTAAAATCGAATTTTATGATTTTTGTGTACAAATATTATTTCTACAAAGATTTGAATCATTAGATTGACCGACTCTGTTAAAAGATGTCACATTACTCACAATTGAAATGGTATTTTCTCGCTCGCTCTTTCTGAATATCGTTACTATCGTTCCAGTGGGACGTTTTAGATCCCTGTTCTCAGTATTGCGTATTACTTATTATTTGCGTATTACTTTTGCGTGACCTACGTACGGTGAGAGGACAACTGACGATTTAAATTGTTTGTGTTGTTATATATTTTTTAATTCGGAGGGCTGATTTTTTAATAGTCATTTCTACTTTATCAGAAGAACAAATAGACCTTTATCTGATGAAGAATAATAGGAAGTTTGTAATGTTTATTCCTGAGGGAAGTAAATATTGTATGACTATTGAAAAATCAATCCTAAATAATTTTCAAGGCTCCTGTGATTTTTATAGCAGTTGCCTGTCCGTTGGGAATCACGGATGTTTTTAATTTCTCAAAGAATACAGTTCTGTTTACCAACAACGCCGCTGTTTAATGAAATTCGATTGAAAAGAAAAACAAGATGGCAGAATTAGTTCCTATTTTGGCCACGCGTTAAAAGATCCTTGTACAACTTTATTTGTATACAGAACTCGGCGAGAAAGACCGTTAAACGGTAATTGTAAATGGTGCGATCATAGCTAGGTCTCAATCAATCAACCAATAAATAAAATCAAGCAATTTTGAAATATAAAATGACATTACTAGATTTTGAACCAATGACGATGCTCGGAAGTTCGGAAGTAGCAATGCTAGAGCCATTCGTTTCAGAGTTACCATCCCCGTTGGAACACGTTGACAATGTATGACTGTGTGAGTGATATTGTAGATACGGCTGTTAATATTATTTAAATAAAACAGATTTTAAATTATTTTAAGCTTATTTATTTTATCATTATATCACATTTCCCTGTTGTGCGGTGCGCACAGATCGACTTCTTTATAAAAAAAAAAAACTGGGCTTCCGGAAGCGCAAGAGCGAAAGTTCCATCAAATACATATTTTTCCTTGCAGGTAGCGTAAACTCTTAATTCTAAATCTCAGGAACACAACTCAATGTATAACATAACAGCGTTCAAAATAATAAGGATATGTATTTTCATTTATAGCGGTCAATCAACAATCAACTTAAAAACACACGGCTAAAGTAGAATTTTCAGTAGCAATACGAATACATTATAATAATATTGTGTTTTCAAGTTAGTACTTACGAAGTCGGTATGTTACCACCACACATGTAGATATACCTAGATAGCGCAAGAGTGCCTTCTTCGCATGCTATTTTATGCTTAACGTGGCTACTGTCGCAGCAAGCTAATTTGTTTGAAACCAGAACGTCATAACTAAAAATCTTAATTCTAGATATTTAAATAACAAAAACGTAGTCTTTTTTCTATAGTAACTTGTTTTTAGAGTAACTAAATAGTGCCTATGACGTCATAGTTGGTTGCCAAAAATGGCACGCTTGTTTTTCATACGACTCGTTATACTTGCGATATCTAGGTATATCCATATCTTTGGTTAGCACCCTAGAAACGCTTCTAATTAATTTATTTAGTAAAAAAAAACCGTCTAAGCAAAAATCGACATTGCGAGCCTTAAAATAAAGTCGAGAATAAATAACCCGAGACGCGCGCCCCTGTCCGCTTTCATGCACTCTCGGGGTAGTGGTCAATTTTAAACTTTATCTCCACCTGTACAAGGTCGATATCGTTTTGGCAGAAACAACCGCTTTAGTCTTTTATCAGATCTCCATTTTGTGAAACATTGCGTGAAATTAACTGACTGAGTGCGAAACGAATCTGAAAAAATAATATGATTTAAATCTATAACTCTCAAACTCAGGCCGCTCGAGTACCGAGAGGTTAATACTATTATAAAGCTACAGAGTTGGTTTGGATGAATGCGCTAATCTCAGGAAATACTGACAAATTATTTTAGTGTCGGTTAGCCACCGTTTATAAAGTCCAAAATCAACTTACGATCCTAAATTCCTGAAGAACTCCGCGAAAGCTTTGATGACATCGCTGAAGAAAATGGCTATTTGTGGTACATGGACCTTGGGCACCCCGGGAGTGAAGACCCTGTGGTTCCTCAGCTTCTGCAGACTCCTGAAGTTGTGGCGGCCTACGCCCACCTTACCGAAAAGACGGTACTGGAACATGGGGGTTGAAGGAATGAAGAAGAATGTTAGATTTTTTATGATAGCAAGAGACACAGAACTAACTTTTAGTTCTGTGTCCCTTTCTGTGCGTTAGTGACGTTCTGCGCAGATACAAAACAAATATGACGGTATTTTATGTTTACCAACAATGTCACAAGCTGCATTGTATCAAAAATCGAACATTTTGATTGTGAAAAGCGCAGGTAAAGTTCTACAAAGGATCAAAAAACGTGTTTGCGTCAGTCATTCGAGCAAAAATGCTCGAATGACTGACGCAAACACGTTTTTGGTAAACGTTTGTATTGAAAAAAAAAAATGGCGCGGTCAGTTCCGATTTTAAAAGCATAGGGTAAAAAAATCAAGCTTCTAAGTCAACGCCATCAAGAGACGGTCATTACTCATTACCGATGAGACCTTTTGTATTTCACCTCATTTCAAAACCTACAGGTTAGGTATTTGAGTAAGTACCTAACCGTGACATAGCTGCATGTTTGACAAGAAGCGAGGTTGGAATAAACAAACCTAGTTGGGCCTCACCTGCGCATCCGTCAAATAGATGGGTGTCGTGAAGATGATCCAGACGACAGCTTCGTTGCATTCCGGTGACGTGAGGGACCCGGAGTACGTGTAGTACATCTCTGTGTTCGAACTCATCATCTTTCTGGGATAAACGGAGAGGGTTCGAATTTGGTTAAGTACTTAGACCTTAAAGGGAAGTAAGTGTAAAATGTGAGGAAACGATCGAGCTGTTATAAATAGAATAGATATTAATAATACTGCTAATTCGTAGTCTGTTCGGTAATATTTTTATCATAGGGCGTGGGGAAGTGGCTAGGAGTAACCACTGCAGCTGCCGCAAGACATGTTTTTGTCATTAGGTATTTATAGTCATTAGGTATTATTAGGTCTTATATAGGCCGGGACTACCCGGCCCTCACATTTTGCATATTCAACTACTTGAAGTGCGTGCATTAGTCGCAGCCGCAAGATGCGTGTTTCCTGAGCATGCAGCTCACCGCCAAAAGTGGAACCAATATATTTAGAGCCAAAATTAAGCACCTCTGATTTTTCGAATTCATGTGCGTATTGTATAATTATTATTATTACTTGTATCGATGAAGGAAGACATAGTGGCAACCAGCATGACTAAGAGATATTTCTCGACGGTATGAAAAGCCAATTCAGAGTCCATGGGCAGCCACGCGATAAAGAAGCAAGACCGCAAAAAGGTAATAAAGTTACACCTATTTTCTATTTAACAGTAGGTAGGGGAAAGGTGTACGAGATTCATTTAAGGGAGAATGATTGTAGTTTGAAAGACGATCAACTATATGCAGATGTGAAAGCGTTAATTCATAGTAAATTTACCTGTCTACCTGTTGTCATACTCAAAAGTCAAAATGTAAATTTTTTAGATCTCATAATATTATAATTCACATTTTTTTAAACGCTACCAAAGAATCATCTTGTACACCCCGGTGTCCAAGATGATCCATATGGTAGGGGCAAGATGATCCTGGGGATCATGTTGCCCCCTATTTTGGGAATGCCCTAGGTTATGGTAGGTTTAAATAAACAATAACTTATCAGAGTTTACAAAATTAATGGACCCCAGCGGTGCACCATCCATTATTTATATATTCATTTGAATCCTTCGAAAGATAAACATGGTTGGAACAAAAGTTCCAGAAGCAGACATACAAATTACAGCACTGCTATGATGTAACTCGTGCTACCTGTTTGCGTTCAGTTCTTGCAAACCAAAAAAAAAACTTTGAGCTTTTGGTGGGTACCGTAGAAACGCACGTCTCGTCAACGTTATAGATTTGATGGCATTGATGGTTTCTCGCCCCTTGCATGGATTTTAACACGGAATAAAACCTGCTCACCACAAGTTTTTTAATCGCCCGTGCTCGAGCAGTTGAAGTGGATTCAGGAGCACGAAGGGCTATATCTGGATGCCGCTGACGGAAACCTCTCAGCCAATCATATTTAGCTTTTTCTCTGCGGAAAGGGGTGTTATTGTTTTTAACTGTATCTCTATTGTTGTATCTAACTATTCCTCTCCAGTATCCTCGTCTCCATGTCTTGAATGTGCTTCACTAGCTCAATTTCCTGTTCTGTCGTAAAAACTGTTTTTTTTCCACCTACATATTTTATTACACCAACAGCCACTTTATTTATGCCCTTTTTAGTGACTTAACAGGCACTCCATACTTGCTGTCTATATGGCACACCATTTTTTTACAGAATCCAACGTTTTGCTAAAATGAACGAATAGAAGTCTATTTCTATTTAATCTATAATGCAGGCTATTAAATGTCATTTTGTCAATTTGATAGAAAAAATAAATAAATTAAGACGTAATCTCGTATCTCGTAAGATGATCCGCAGGGATCATCTTGTACACCAGTAACATAATCATCTCGCCCCAACATCAACTTTTTTACTAAATGTTCGTTATCATATTCTATATCTTTTTAACTATTACCACGCCACTAAAAAATCAAAATAGAGCAATAAATAAAGGTAATAATACAACAGCCTTCACAATAAACTACCTAGATCACATTTGGCATAAAATTAAAGTCAACCTTACCTTAGATCAATGTCACGTATTTTTTTGTTTATTTTTACAAAAAAAATTGTTGTCACTTACGACGCCATTACGATTTACTGTGGCTTGAGTATATCGGGGACTACGTTTTACCAATGAAACAACTAGATGTCGCTAATAGTTTCGTTGCAATAAAAAAGGATCATCTCACCTCAACGGCTCGTCTCGTACACCTTTCCCCTACCTAATCCAAGCAACTATTCCCCTTCCCAGATTGAGCACTAGCTGGATGTGTGATTAGTCGTTCTCCCTAGATTTCCCAATAATGGCCCAATTAGGTGTCTTAACAAGATAATGTGCAAAGGAAGAGCATTATCAACTTGTCAAATATTGGGGCCAATCGTCCTTAATTCGTTCCTAATTTAGATCAATTTACTATCTTAACTTTTCACGTTAATTACTTACGTGCTTGTTACAAAAACTTGTTGATTATCTCTGGTGATTTAGAACTCAAGCAGTTACCAATTAGTTTAAAGAATTTATTAAAACTGATTAAAAGAAAAATATTGGCATGAAAGTTACCAAGCAGGTGATTATTTAAAAGAAAACGCTGTAGGGTCACCCCGATTATTATTTATTTCATATCATATTTGTGTAGAAATTTATAGAAGGCCTAATCTCCAAATATCAACTGTGCGGTGCCAATAGTCTCGGAGTAAAAATTATGCGACATACGTACGAACAGACGGACAGCCGGGCAGGGCGAATCTATAAGCGTTCCGTTATGTTGGTCGTTCTGAAGCTCATTGGGTAAAGCTAGAAGAGGAAACCTATGCCAGTATAACACTGAAACATTATCATCTGCCTAGCCCGTTCCCAAGCATGTGGGGGCCGGTTTTCAGTCTAACCAGATGGAGTTAAATTTCACTATTTAACATTGAGCGACTCCAGGCAGTCACTCAAACACCCATGCCGGGAGCAATAATCTACGGATACCAGACCTTAGTTCTGCGACTGCTTCAACTTTGGCTTTGACTGGCTGGATAACCTACCAGAAGTAGTAATGGCATACTCACGTCATATCGAGGATGACTCCGCTGATTCGATCCCCGGTGTTCAGGAGTTTGGGGATGTACTGCATGAACTCTGATGCTTCTTCCTGGTCGTCCTCGAGCTCGGCTTGTACCTGTAGGACACAAGAGCCACCTTAAGCGTTAATGATATAATACTTATATTTTTTTATACCTATTCATACTATAATATCTGCCGCCCGCGCCAATGGCTAATCTCCGGTAAGGTGGCCAATCTTAGCCATGGCCGAAATCGGTCAGGATTATTATTGCAGTTACCCTGCGCCCTCCGGCTCGCAGTCACTCTCTCACATATTTAATTTTATTAACAACTAACTGTCCCCGGCATGCGTTGCAATGCACTTTTTACCTACCCTTTCTACCTACCTACCATACCCTACCCTACCCTACCTATCTACCCTACCCTACCCAACCCTTACTACCTATCTACCCCACATACCTATCAACCCTACCTACCCTACCCCACCTACCTACCTACCTACCCTACCCTAGCTTTCTCACCTTTTAAACCTTCCCTGGACTACGACAAACATTTTAAAAACAAAATCAGCTAAATCGGCCCAGCCGTTCTCGAGTTTTAGCGAGACTAACGAACAGCAATTGATTTTTATATATATAGGGGCTATATTCAGCAGTGGATTGCTACTTTGCTATAGGCTGATGATGATGATTCAAGTAGGTACCTTCCTATGATATCTTCGAAAAGGAACAGTCGGCACAAAGAGTAAGATCGAATCGAACCAAGGATCCCATCCTCAGCAGACGCGCTTAGTGTTATTAAATGTATGTAAGGCACACACCGCTAGAAATAGTCAATAGATCAGATGTTTGTTTAATATACTAACATTCAGTCAAAGAAAAAACGGCTCGGTACAAAAGGACAGGGAGACAATACGTTTAATAATCACGGAAGCAGTGCCGGTATTAGCAATACCAGCGCTTTGAGCGAGATTTCTACGGCGCCCCCTAACTACAATTAAAACCCATACGAAAAAAGGCAAAGGATTAAATGAAATAACCATTAATTAAAAGAAAAACTATTTATTAAAAAAAATACGTATTTTTTTCAAGCCTTTCTATCGGTGAACACTTTTATTATGTTACACATAAGTTGATGTTTTTAGCAATTTCATATAGTCAATCTACGTTTGCGTGAGAAACACCACCCTGTTCCAAGGGCGTCGCTGGCTTTTGAGCTACTGGGTGCAGATGATGAAGATGAGAAAATAAACTGATTTTTAAGGGTTTTTACTATTAACGTGGCACTTTAGATTCATAAATGAATTTCAGCTGCATACCAGCTGAAATTCATTTATGAATCTAAAATGCCACCTTAAAAGTGTTAGAACCTCAGTTTGGTTCGGATTTTCTAGACTTATCCATTTAGAAGTAGAAGTTACTGATTTTGTCAAGTAATTTGAAAAGTTTAAGAACTAAAAAATGTAACTCTCCATTCCAGAAAAGTTAGTTATTCTTTAGTCCTTTTTTTCTGAAACAGATGTTACTTTATGATTTACGGAGAACATTTTACGAACAAACGATGTAAGGTCCGAAGAGCGAGCGAAGCGAGCTCGAAAATTTTTACATCCTACCCTGGACAGGTGAGAGTTGTTTTGACCCTTCATACAGGCGTTACTTGGTTTACTTACTGACCAAGCCAAGATTCAAGAGCACGTAGGGTACAAGAGCGAGCGGAGCGAGCTCGATATTTTTTTATACCCTGGCTTGGATAAGACTGTTAGAACTGTTTCGATCCTTCATACAGCAGTTGGTCGACTTTTAAACTAAGTCACTATTCAAGCGCGAGTGAGAGTAGCTCTAAAAGTTCAATTTTTTGCAACCGTATGTGTGACATAACTGCCTTTAAGGCCTCGGAGCAAGGTGCTCCTAATTTATTCCAGCATCTGTCTATTGATTATGCGAAAATCCAATGGGAGTCTGTACACGCAGGAGGCTGTGTAGAGACTCAGAGTTGCACAGATAGCTATGGAGCGTTGCATGCATAAAGCTGATAGATATCGAGTTCCTAACATCGAAATACGAAGACGTAAAAAGGTTTTCGATATTGGAAATCGCGTTTCGAAACTCAAACGGATTTGGGCAGAACACCTAGCAAGTTTTCTTCTCATCTGTCTGCCTCCCCTAGCTCAAAAGCTGGCGATGAACATAACGCCTCTACTGCACGGAAGGATGTTTAACATTGTTGAAGATGGTACCTGATAAAATATGTGTAAGAGTACCTACTCGTACTTAGTGATTAGATGATGAGATGGCACTTTGGTCAAGTCAATAGAGCACTTGGATAGAATCAGTAAGTGTTTCTGTTTCACTTTACAACGACCCTGGGGGGTTCCCTTAAAGTACTCTCGTGTTTTTACCCTAGCACAATCTCTTCCTGCTTAATCCTACAATCTTTTCTTAAATCTTGCCCCACAGAATATCTCCTGCATCGTAGGTGTGTTTACAAACATTTAAACTCACATACACAAACAGCCAGAACGGAAACAACTACCACTGGCCATACAAATATTTGTTTCGTGTGGGAATCGAACCCACGACACGCAGCGCAGCAGTAGATCGCTCAACTACTGCGCCAACCGTGCGGTCATCATCATCATCAACAGCCTATATTGTTACCACTGCTGGGATGCAGGCCTCCTCTCTATGAGAGGGAATGGGCTGTAATCCACCACGCGGGCCCAATGCGGGTTGGTAGATGTCACATGTCTTCGAATTTTTAGTTCTAGGACATGCCGGTTTCCTCACGATGTTTTCCTTCACCGTTTTTGAGAGCAGCAGTGATGAAATAAATTACACAAAGTAATGCGCCTGCCTGGGTTCGAACCTACTGCTCGTAAGTCGGGGCTGCTACCACTTGGCCACCGCTGCGGTCATATTGGGCAATAATTAAAATGGTTTAGTCATTAGTCTGGGGCTCGATGGCGTGGCTGCTGCATATTATATGAGCTCATGAGTTCAATTCACAGTTCGGATTAAATTACATTCAAATCTGTTAGAAAGTCTGTAAGAAGTTCCTTAAACCGAATCGGTTAAAAGGATCGAATTCCAGGTAATTAAAGAAAAACACAGTTTCAAAAAGAAATTGTAACTTTACTCAACTTCGACGATAAACCTCCGAAGAACGTGTCAATGGCACAAGGCCACACTTTATGCAATCGTTAGCAACAATATTTATAATTTTTTAGTAATTTCTTATATTCTTGCACTGTTTCTGAAATGTGCATGATAAAGCCGTAATTAAAATAAGCTTATTGGTGTTTTGCGGATGTTTTATCGCTGACTTCGCACATTGGAATACATCAATTAAGTAAATAATGACTTAGGTAAATTATGTGTTATGCAGAATCAACAAACTTATGAGGGCTTTGCCCTGTCATGGCTAGGTCTACTTTGAGTGTCATATAACGTGAATCATCTGCCTAGCCTTTTCCCAAACTATCTTGGGGTCGGCTTCCAGTCTAACCGGATGCAGCTGAGTACCAGTATTTTACATGAAGCGACTGCCTATCTGACCTCCACAACCCAGTAACTGGGTAATACGATACCCCTTGGTAAGACTGGATGTCAGACTTTTTGGCTTCTGACTACTCGTAACGACTGTCAAAGATCTACAAATGACAGCCGGGACCAACGGCTTAACGTGCTTTCCAAGGCACGGAGGAAACTCGGGTATGTAATTATGGTCACCCATCCACGGACCAATCTCGGCAAGCACGGCTTAACCTTAAAGATCGACCCGGGCGGCTGTTATTATTTAGCCACGAGCTCCTCATATGTCATATAACGTGACTACGATGACGAAAAGATGCTGAGTAGGGAACTTACTAGATATAATAGCCACCCCGAATCAGCCGATGGTTTTCGATAACCCCATATGAATCAATGATTTTACTTTCCATTCGCCCTACCGCGTAAAATTACTCTTTACTAGTTACTTTATTTATGACTATGACATCAGTAAGCCAACAACAACCATAACTTCATGAAAATAAAGATCACTATAATTTTAAAATCCTACTTGTCAGTGATTCGACTTTGACAGTGATAGGGTGGAGTTAAAAGTCAAAGTGTAGTCATGTTTCTGTTTCGTTGACAAATGACATTTGAATAGTTATGTATGACTGTCTTGCTTACTCATGCCTACTGTAAATCATATCTATCATTCCAAGCGAGATTTGTGAGCTCACTCTTTCCAGAAACTCTTTTTCGCGACCTTACTACGGTGAGGGAACATCTGAAGTTATAAATCTTTGGTAATCCTAGCTTATATTATAAATACGAAAGTATGTTTGTTTGTTTGTGCAACCTATTCAGGCCTAAACCACTGAACCGATCATCCTGAAATATACGTTGTCAGGTGTACAGAAACGGACATATGGTTTACCTATCATCCCGAAAAAATCACTGTCCCCGAGGAATACACCAATAACGTTATAATAATAGATGGCGCCAAGTGTCCGAGACGGTATTTGTCAAACTTAAAACTGAAACTCAAACTTCACTTTTGAAAGCCAAAAAACATAAAAAAAACCGCGAAGCTACAGTCGCAGTCACAAGGTACAATAACTTGTGAAAGTACTATAGTTGCTCATTCCAAAGCGTAGATCTCTATGGAGAAGATTGGGCAAGAACCTACATGGACACTCTTTGAAATCAAAATATGTTACAAAATCTTGGTAACATCATTCATGTTAAAAATTACAAATATGTGAGAACAAATGGAGTCAAATATGTGAGTCAAATTCTAAATATACTCGAGCGAAGCCGTGGGCAAAAGCTAGTATTTAATACGGATGACAAAACTTACATTTCCAAACACCGACACGATAGCCAGTCCATTTTTCTTGCCCAAAGCGTCCATCACCTTCAGATCAGTCCTCACATGGACGAAATGTAACTCCATTGGGTATCTGAAATGTGTATTGCTTTTTAATGGAAACATAGACGTCCGAAAAGGGTGGTTTCTATAGGTACTGTAAGTATTCTCCTGTCTGATTTTCGGCCATCACGACCGTCAACATGACATCGTCTCGGATGATCTCATCATGGATTATGTAGATATTAAAGCATCTCAATGTGAGCTTCTTCCAAGGTTAAGGTCATTTAAGGCGACGGAAATTGGTGTAGGCAGAAGTTTGAGTCGTACAATACACTATTGTAGAAATCTCATTCTAACGGTCATCACAGATTTGTCGGAAGATGCGCTACGCATCGTTGTCGGTCGCGTATCGCCAGGACAGACAAATAGATAGTAAAACATCCAACCTTAAACACAAAACCGATGATGCGACTACTTACCCGACGACCAACTGGATTGCAAAACCAGTTGTGCAGTTGGGAACGCAATACCTCTGTAAATGTGATCACACTTTTTGTGTGCGCTCTGGATAGAATACGTCTTAGTCGAGAAGTTGGTCGGAAGGAATTCAATAAATTATTATTTTTGTAAAAATATAAAACTTGTTGTGTCATGGGGATGGATCTAGCAATAGCGTTCCCAACTGCACAATTATTTTTGCAGTCGGGAACGCTAGCAGTCGATGATGCGTTAATACATCGATAGTACTAACGATCGGCTTTCAAGATTCGCCCCACGCATCTTTCGCCATATATGCGGCCACCGTATGTGTTAAAAACCTGAAGGTTACTTACTTGACGCCATTGATGGCGTGTTCCGAAAGCCAGTGGAAGTGCAACTGTTCCAAGCGATAGATATGTTTGAGAGGTCCTCCTGACAACACCGGGTGGATGGCCTCGTCACCCTCCGTGCTGAATTGTACTGCGAGGAAGGAGGCTCATCGTCATCAACTTTCAGTCCAGAATCACCCATTGCTGGGTTAAGGCCTCTACTTTCTTCTACCATACTTCTCAGTTGCATGCGTCTCTCATACATCTGTTTCCTGCGACATACCGCGAAGGGCGAGCGTTTTGGGGGACTGTCTTTTAAAATTCAAAAAGTGCTGATTTTTCAGCCTATCTTGAAAAAATGTTTTTTATTTGATGTGACTTTGACGTATTCGTCAACCAAACGCGCTTTCGGTTGGTGGAATAAAGATAGAACAAAATGGTAGAACAAAACCCCTTTGTCTTCTCACTAAGATAATTGCGACAGTCCATACCCGAGCTGTTGTTCAGAGCGCATCAAATCCATAAAAACTGCTTGGCCCTATGATGTAGGAAAGAGATGCAGCTACAAATCCTTTATAGCCCCATATTTTTCTCACACTGAGTAAGATTGGAGTTTATAACACTGCCATCTCAGTGGATGGCTAATGGAATGGAATCTCGTGGAGCCCAGAGTGATTCGTTTGTTTAAATTGTTTGATGAATATACAGACACATAAGGTATAAGATCACAGAAGCGTTATACCATAAGAGATGGTGGTACAGTCCCTGATTTTAAGCAGATCCACTTACTTGTATGTCCATTATTGATCCCTGAGACCAGCACCTTATGGTATCCCGTGAACTGCAAAGGTCCATACTTGATGTACTGCCTCGCGAAGTCTTTGATCACGTCTTTGGTCCTGATGTCAATGGGAGACTGCCTTTTGCCACCCTTCTGACAGTGGCGGCCTGGCCATTTGGATTCGTCTGTAAAATTATACAAGGTGTTGTTTTGCACCCTCGTCAAAATTCAGGAGGTTGTCACGAAAGACATAAATAATCAATTAAAATTACAGTACCTACTTTATTATTAATAAACGCGGATTTTTTTGGTTGTTTCTCATCATCTACCTAGTCTTTTTCCCAAACTTTGTTGGGGTCGGCTTCCAGTCTAACCGGGTGCAGCTGAGTATCAGTATTTTACATGAAGTGACTGCCTATCTGACCTCCACAACCCAGTGACTGGGTAATACGATACCCCTTGGTAAGACTGGTTTTTTGGTTGTTTCTGTTTGTCAAAATTTCAGAATAACCCCCTTAACTTGGTTTAGAAAATAAGAAATTATCGAAAAAAACGTTTGAGATTGTTTGTATGTTTGTAAGCGCGGTTATAGGACGAGAATCAGACAGGCTGCGTTTAAAATACGGGTGGTTCACACTTACCGATTTCCGTAAATAAATGAAAAAAAAAATTACCTACCTATTTTATTATTGATTCGGGACGAGAATCATTAGCATAGTAACCTCCTTAATTTGACGAGAATGCAAAACTACACCTTGTATTTTATATTCTATACTAACATTATAAAGAGGTAAAGTTTGTGAAGGTTGCAGGAGAGAATCTCTGATATTTTATTAAACGATTTAGAAAACTCTTTCACTTATGTAAAGCTAGTATTTAGCGTTAGCCATTTGTTCGAAATTAAGTTATCCAATCAGTCTGTCTTCTTAAAGGACCAGCAAAATTCTAACATCAGCAAAGAAATCCATTTCAGGGTTAGGCTCGTCTTCACGAGCGTGTTGTCAGCTCACGCGATATAGGGGAGGTGGATCGAGCTGCAGTGCGACAAAATGGGACATTGAACAAATTGTTTGAGTGCCCACCTTGTATTTCCTACCTACATTTGTATTTAGTACCTACATCTTTCATTGACGCGAAATTACCCTGATGGTTGAGTGAATGTCATGCTCACTTAAATGTCACGCTGATGGTGGGTGGTGTGTCGGGTCGTTTAGTTCCCTTCAAAATGGTTGAGTTGAATGATGGCTGATACATGCGTCATGTTCGCTGTCAGTTGTGACTGGTCATCTCTTAGCTGCCACGGTTTATTTTAATTACTTTATTTTTAATTCTGATTTAATCTTTTACCCTGGACGCTCTTAACTTGCCCGTATTTCTACATTGTTCTCACATATTTGTAATTCTTAACATGAATGATGTAACCAAGATTTTGTAACATATTTTGATTTAAAAGAGTGTCCATGGAGTTTCTTGCCCGTTCTTCTCCATAGAGATTTACGCTACGGAATGGGCAACTACAGTACTTTCATAAGTTATTATGCCTTGTGACTGGGACTGTAGCTTCGCGTTTTATTTTGTTTTTTTTTTGTCTTTCAAAAGTGCCTGTAATTGTCTAATTGAAATAAATGCTTTGAGTTTGACTTTTTCAGGATATTGCCACGCGGCACGACTCTCTTCGCGGTCGACTCTTCACGTGACCAGAGGGCTGGCCTTTTTTTGGTCAATGAATCAGCATTGCTATCCAATGGCAAGCCTGCCAGCCTTCTGGACACTTTACCTATTATGAAACTGAATCAATGATTTTCTTAAATACCAAGTAAAATAGACCAAGTCTAATACATTACACGGTTATACACCTTGAATTACAAAACCTTAATATCGGTTATAATTAAGTCTCTTGACATGGCACCGTGGCTAAACTCGATCAAGAACTCGAATTACCTTCCGTACAACAATGTACCAGTAATTAATTAGATTCCGAGAATTTCTTACGTTACGTACGCTTTTTATTTCCGTCGTTTTTTTTTTGTATCGGATTTGCTAGAGCGTACTTAAGTGCCTCGGAAAGCACGTTCAGCCGTTGGTCCTAGTTGACTCTTCGTTTGACAGTCGTTACAGATAGTCAGAGGCCAGAAGTCTGACAACCAGTCTTACCAAGGTATCGTATTACCTGGTACTAACTGGGTTGTGGAGGTCACATAGGCAGTTGCTCCATGTAAAATACTGGTATTCAGCTGCATCTGGTTAGACCGGATGATGTTTTTTTACAATTTGTCGTAATGTTGCTTACATAGTTGCTTACATAGGTAGGTAATATATGCAAGGAGTTAACTGTCCCTTCACAAAGCCGTCAACCATCATCATCATCATCATCAGCCTATAATGTTCCCACTGCTGGGACACAGGCCTCCTCTCCATGAGAGGGAGTGGGCAGTAATCCACCACGCGGGCCCAGTGCGGGTTGGTAGATGTCTCATGTCTTCGAATTTTTAGTTCTAGGACATGCCGGTTTTCCTGCACCGTTGTCGAGGGCGGCAATGATGAAATAACTTACACAAAATAATGCACCTTCTTGGGTTCGAACCCAAGGCTTACTGCTCCTAAGTCGGGGCTGACACTACTGGGCCACCGCTGCTCTCCGTCAACCAAACAGTCTGCTGATCAGATTAAATAACTACGCACTGGTGCAATTTTTGGGGCAAAAAATCACGTTCTACGGTAGGACGAACTTTAAACAACTTAAAATGTAAGTAGAAACTGAAGTCTTACCGTCATAGCTCCATACCGGTTCATAGTCTATGATGATGGTCTCAGTAGTCGTGGTGGAAGATGTCGATGATGATGCAGAGGTCGTTGTGCCGGCCGTGGTCTCCGCTGTGGCCTCCCCCATGGTCTCTGCTAGCGCCGTGCAAGCTGCTGCCGCGATTTCTGGAACAGCCATGGAACAAGAACCTCTTTTACTTCGTTGGTCTAGTAGTAGTAGTAGTAGTAGTAGTAGTCGCACGTAAAACTGTTGAGCATGAGGGTCCTGGTTCCAATTCCAGGTCGGAGCTAAGTGTTATTGAGTTTATATATTAGGTATTGCTCAGTAGCAGCCCCGGAGATTGGATTTCGCCCGTTTGATCCGTTGATAGTAATAGGGTCGTTAGGACTTTACCTTGTTCTGATGAAATGTGGGTGTACTATTAGGCACCACTATGTAACCCGTGGGTAACAGGTGTGATGTCATGTAAAGACACAGAGTTAACAATGTGCAACCAGTGTTATCTTGCTAGCATTGCACTTGTCCAGCAAATTCGTTTGCCCTATGTTCCTCATGCCGTAGGAATTTTGATTTATCGTTCCACTTCGCAGAAATAACCTCTCCCTGTTCAGAATTTCAGTTTTCTTATTCCCAGGATTTGGAGAAAAATAAAACGGAAAAAAAATTATGACAGTAACGGTACTAACCCTACTACTACTCCCTTATGAGCATTTTTTTTCAAGCCATCTCTTATCTCTCGCTTTTTCAAGGATGATTCTAGGAAGAATTCCCTGAGACTGCATACCTCACGGTTGTGCAGGGTCTTAGCATTTAAGAAGCCACGACCCCCACACTTCCGCGGGATATACAGTCTCATCACCGACGATCGTGGGTGATGCATCCGGTTTGCAGTCAGCAGTACGCGGACCCTCCTATCCAGGGCATTAAGTTCTGTCTGAGTCCATTTGAGTATGCCAAAAGAATACATCAAAACCGGCATGATCCAACCGTTGAAGGCGCGCACCTTGTTTCCACCTGACACAAGACTGCTTAGCACCTATTTAGGCGGCCAAAAAAACGTTCCCTCAACGATTGTTTCATGTCAGTAGTATTGATGCCTAATGCTTCCGACATACCCAAATACTTGTAGGTTTCTGTTGAGGAAAAGGATCTAAGGTATATGGAATCCGAGAGTTGAGTTCCCACGGATTCCATAATCTTCCCTCGCTTCACATGCATGACTGCACATATGTCCTCATCAAATTCCATCCTGATGCGCTACTGAAAGTTTCTGTTACCTTCAGTAGCTTCATCAGTTGCAAATTGTCGAGGGCAAAGAGTTTCAGATCATCCATGTAAAGAAGGTGAGATATGACCTGACCACCTCTCCTCAACCGATAACCTAATCCTGAACCCTCTAGTAGTGTGCTGAGAGGATTCAAGGCTAGACAAAACCACAATGGAATCAGACTATCACCCTGGAGTATAACACGCTCTATCCTTATCGGTTCACTGTACCCCTGTATCCACGTTCTCCAGTGCCCCATACATGACATCAGGATGGTACGCAGATTTGCATCTACTATTATTATACCTTGTACTTTGTAGTATGTTTACAGCAAATACTCCTCGAGGATAAAGGTGTCTTCGTCATGGGCGAGCTTGAAAACCTCGCTGCCCTCAGGAGTCCTTCGTTTCGCTCTGGATTCGGCATAGCACCCGTGACTTAAGACACTGTTTAACCCCTTGCTGAATAATCTTCTCATCACCGAATCACTCGAAACACTCATAATTTCGACAAAGCTCAACAAAGAAAAGTAAAAACACTCAAATACATACCTAAGAAAGGTAAAAAGCAGACAATCCTTAACATATTGACACTAGTAAACCTGGACACTGCTCGTCACCACGTTTTAATTGTGAATGAGATGCCGCGCGTCTCATCGCTGAATTAAAAAAGATATTTGATGTTTTCAAAACAAATCAAAGAATAATCGACATTGTTTGTGATTTTGTTGAGAAGATTTCACGGGAATCGAGATTCGTTTCCTATATTTTGGAAGAATTTATTAATGAATGGGCATAATACATAATCTGCCGAAACAGTTCCTACTGCGTGACTCAGGCTTCCTTTTTGTGGATGGGACGCAATCTTACACAGTGAGCCTAGCGATTGCCGAGCCTTGTCTCAACTTTATTAGGTTTTCCAGTCTACCCGGATGCTGCTGAAAACCTGTATTTTACATGGAGCGACTGCCTATATGATCTCTACAATCTAGTTACTGAGTGACACGATATCTCTTAGCAAGATTTATTGTTCATTCGAGATTTTGACTAGATCCGTAACTAAATAAATAAATAAAATAAGACTATCAAAGGTTTACAAATAATTGCCAGGTTTCGACGTGACGAGGGCTCTCGGTATGAAGGTAGGTATGCGGTGGTTATGAGTTGGCCACAACCCTCTCTCCATCCATAGATACTCTATACTAACCATAGAGCCAAGGGTTGAGGAAAGACAATATAACAGGCGCATTGTCGAGAACAGATATAAATCTCCTCGTCCTTTCTTTCTTTTATGGCCTTATAAAAAGCTAGTAAATCAGATATCCAATCTTGCATAATAATATGCATTTGATGATACCTAATATGAAAAAACAATACTCAATACTTCTGTTTCATAGCGTATCGATGGCTAAAACTTCAACAGTGTTTGACTGCATTAGGGAGCAGAATTCGCGTAGCTGAATTTTGAGTCAAACAATATTTGAACTCAACTTACGTTATTGCATACCACATATCATTACGGCCGCCCCTGACGAACACAGCAAAAATAGAAGGAGGTAGGAAGCTTTTTCTCGTACCTTTTGATATTAGAGAAGGGTTTATAATTCTTTATTTATTATATTTTACAAATTAATATTATTTTTTTAAACTAGATAACTAAAAATAAAATAAAAACAAACTATAAAAGGGCGTCAAAAAACTCCTCCTCAACGCTGTCAACTGGTAACGTGCCCAAGAGACTGGCGGCGTTGGCACGTTGTATGGCAATACTTGTCTTAGCCTCTAGCCAAAGTAAAACCCAGCTCTTGGGTCACGCGAAGTGTCAACTAGGCGTTTAGAAATTTCCTTGAAAAGGCTGTGAGCACTCGGACCCCACGGCCCCAGAGTTTCAACCCCAAACGGCTCTAAAATATAGTTACCACAAAGGTTACTATATTTACGCCGCTTGAGGTTCTCCGCAGCCGCAGCGGCAGCGCCTGTACAGCACGATGAGCTTGGAAGATGTGATGGCGCAAAAAAGAAAAAGAAGGGTTTACTAAAACTCAACCGATTTTTTTTAGTTCTTCCAACAAACTGCACCAAAACGCCATCTTTATCATAAATCCCGGTCATCCATCTAGCCGTGTCATATCTTCATCGGCACAAATAGATAATGCATCGCGTCCCCTCGGCCATTAGACGTAATCGTCAGGAAATCTAGACTAGGTCTGGAATATCTTGGCCAACGGATGCTTGAGCAGATGAATAGATACTCTATTGTGCTCTGATTGTGGCTGATGGTAAGATGAGTAAGTGGAATTAGGTCAGTAAAATGACTATAAATATTTGGTTTATGTAGGACCTGAAACTTACTCTAAATGATGTTTATTTTGCAAATAGGTTTTAACAAACACTTTTAGACGTCATTTTTCATTTAAAAGTAGATGGGGCCGGTGTGTCGTACCTGACTACTGTGAGAAAAAACAGCCGAAACAAACTCAAAGACTAGACTCTCTACATTTCATCTTGCCTGTAATCACTAAAGGGATAGGCAGACTTTCTCCTATGCCACACATCCTTTTTTCGAGTTATATTTGAGCCTAATATAATAGGAGGCGAGCTTACTGCGATCATAACATATCATCACGCCTGTAATGCCAAAGGGTTAGACAGAGATATACCTAATAGCACACCCACATTTCGCCAGTTATGTTTAAGTCCCATGTAATAGGGGGCGAGCCTTTTGCCATCAACCGGGCATAAATCCAGAGTCCGGCTGCGACGGAGAAATTCCTGATGGAAAACCCTAATAACATTTTGCCCAAACAAGGAATCGTACCCAGGAATGGCTTGCGACCACTAGACCAAAGAGGCAGTCCTCCGGCGAGCCTATTGCCTCAACCGGGAATAAATCCAGACCTTGGTCAGCTACTGAGAAATTCAATTAAATGGAGTATTAAATAAAAATAAAATAATAAAAAAATAAAAATTGAAAATAAGCTAAGTACTAGCCAGTTTCAATTAAATTTAATTATTAAATTATTATTTTTATTAGATTAAAAAAAAATATAAAATTGACAATTAGGTAATTAATTACACTTTTAGCCTTTAACTTTCATCCTTTCACATTTATATCTCCTTGTGGCTAGACTTAAGCTTGATCTTATTTTTGGTTTGTTGGCATTTTAAAAGTGCCTGTAACTGGTCTATTTGATATGAACGTTTGAGTTTTATCAAATCTGTGAATCGAATGAGCAGCAGCAGCAGTTGCCGCTACCGATCACCAGACTAACGACGCTGCCAAGGAACCTACCATTCAATATTTCTGTTTATACTATAATAATGTCTAAGATAGAAAAAGAAAGAACATTGAAAATCACGCATATTGATAGTGTGTTGGCCATCGCGCCCTAATCTATTTATTATCTGGCCCTTTCAAGATTTTGATGGTTCTCAAATCTCAACAATGACGAAGACGCAAGATACATTAAGTTGAAAAGTGTCTCATTACTCTGACACCTAAGTCCTTCATAATGGACATGCATCACTTCTGTTCAGCAGACGATTATATGCATGATATGACGATTATATGCATGATATGACGATTATATGCATGATATGACGATTATATGTATGATATGAAGATTATATGTATGATGATATATGATGCATGTATTTAATCCAAGCGAATTAATTAATAAGAGGGTTCTTCATATGAAAATAGGCCTTTTGTATGTTTTTAGTGGCAGAGATACAAAAATATCTACTAGTGTAGGTATCTTATCTACTCTCTGAAGCACAAATAACATGTTGCAAATATATTTCAAGGTTTTAGGTTAGGAAAACTAGCAATAAAAAATAATCCAAAGCAAATACTTTAGATTTAGGTTAAATATGTTATTCCTCGGCATGTGTCGTATGTAGGTCTTCAGTTTTGCTATCGTAGAACCTAAATATTCATATGAAAAACACTAAAAAGTAGTTATGCAAGGCTAATTGAGTGGACAGCTGGAACCTTAAAATCTGGAGATAATTGTTCGAACTTACATTTATGTCTTTGTGTAATTCTTTGCCATATTACACGCTGTATGTGATATGCTAAGCATTGCCATATATGACGTGATAATACCGCCAGTCTCTTAGGCATATTAAGGGTTGATAGGGATGATAGCATTAGAAAAAAAACCGGCCAAGTGCGAGTCGGACTCGCGCACGAAGGGTTCCGTACCATTATTTATAAAAACAAGCAAAAACATCACTTTTTTGTATCGGTGCCTCCTATATTTATTTTATTCTGTTTTTAGTATTTGTTGTTATAGCATCAACAGAAATACATAATCTGTAGAAATTTCAACTGGCTAACTATCACGGTTCATGAGATACAGCCTGGTGACAGACGGACAGCGAAGTCTCAGTAATAGGGTCCCGTTTGACCCTTCTAATCGAATAGGGTCCAGTTTCGTAATCGTCTTTATTTTAGTCAGTTAGGCTGTCTCTTTGGTCTAACTGTTGCAACCGCTACTGAGCATGAGGTCATGGGTTCGACTCCTAGGTCGGGTAAAGTGTTTTTTTCTTTATGGGAATTTCTCAGTAGCAGCCTCTGATTCTGGATTGGTACCCGCTTGATGAGAATAGGCTCACCCCATTTACATGGGACTTACGACATGGCAAAATGCGGGTGCCCTATTAGGTCTCTGCCTAAGCCTTCTGGGACTGCAGGCGTGATGTTATGTATGTATGAAGCTAAGACACGCAAAACCTGTTCCCAAAAAATCAGTACTGACTATTTCTAGTCAGCCCAGTGTTGATTTTTTATCGGTTTAAAGTTAAACAAGTCAGTAGTTCCATAAATTAAATTGTTACATAATTATCTGTTTGTTACCTTTGACATTATATCCATGCTTCGGAAAGCACGTTAAGCCGTTGGTCCCGGCTGTCATTTGTAGATCTTTGACAGTCGTTATGAGTAGTTTTGAAGCCAAAAGTCTGACATCCAGTCTTACTAAGGGGTATCTTATTTCCCAGTTACTGGGTTGTGGAGATCAGATAGGCAGTCGCTTCATGTAAAATACTGGTACTCAGCTGCATCCGGTTAGACTGGAAGCCGACCCCAAGATAGTTTGGGAAAAGGCTAGGCAGATGATGATAACCTTTGATATTATTAGTCCGTTTGTACCGTTTCATTTGTCTTTGACTATTCTAGTCTCAATTTGATATTTTATAGCGGAAGTATCACTGTCGCTGGAGTGGCGGCCATTAGGTCACATCCTCGCAGACAATCGCAATTGCTAGGACTGATCTGATCCGGTTATATAAATAGAATAAACTCCTTTGTAAGATCTGGAGAATGTATGTAGGTATAATAATATGTAAATTCTGGACGATCTTGTTTTTCGGTTCTGTTTTTTTTTTTTCATTTGTTTGTATAATTGAGTAATTAAAAACATGTTTTACTTTTGCATGCCGGAAGGTGTGTTGGAACTGCTTTTATAATGTCTACATCTTATTTTGTACTTACACTCATGGCAAATAAATGATTTCTTTATTTTTTTGTTTCTTTCAGATTTTGGAGAAAACTCGCGTGCAAATGTTTTCGTAGCATAGAGGAAGAATAGCTCTTTTTGAAATAATTAAATTTTTAGATCGACCCTGTTATTATTATTTAGCCAAGAGCTCCTCAATTCAAGTGAAAACAATTGAAATTAAAGTCATGATTACGAGTAAAACAAGCAAATTCAATAAATATTAAACGAAGTTTGCCCCGTCACTTCCAAAGGTATCTCATATGCATTGGTGGAGCCTGCACCAAATTGTGTTTAAATATTTGATTACTTTTGCTCATCTTGGGCTGACGAATGAGAAACAGATGGGCTGACTGGCTGAGCTTGTTTTGGAATTTATAGATGAAAATTAAGGAATATTTGTATATTTCAAATAACGTGTTCATTTTTTTTTGTCCTATTCAATTTATGTTATCAAATGCAAGGACTACTGTTGTACACCCAAGCAACCAACCTAGAGAAAACCGACGTGTCGCCGAAACGAAAGTTGAAAATGGCATCGGTAATGGTATGATCACGAAAAACTACCGGAGATTAATTGTGAAGGACGGTACGGTTGACATTACACGTTACGGTTGCAGATCATTATGGCTATATAAATATTGTTTTGTGCTAGAATTGAACCTGCGGCGGTTCTATAGATTATTTTTGCAGGAAGTGCTAAGAAGTTTAGCTAGTATTGTGAATATACAAGGTATAAAGGACACCGACGCGAAAACGCGTACCACAAAAAATTCTGCTGTACTCTACAACAGAATAACAGATTTTGTTTTTTAAATTGCCGCTGAAAATTTCTATGTGGGGAGTTTCATAATGATGTACTGAGTATGTAGTCGGTGTCCCTTAACATCTTGTATCTGATTTCGATTTAATTTTGATTGAATTGAGTTTAGTTCGAAATGATCACTTTTAGTTTCGTTGGTATCTGCGATCATTTATTATCAACCCTCATTCCTGACCTTCATTTTAGTATTAAATTAGGCGGCCAAGTTCATTAATAAACATCTTCAGGGCTGATTATAAAGGAATTAAGTGACGTTTACACGATAATTAAAGACGTTTTATCGATATGTTTAAAGTTTATAATTATCTTTGTGTTGCAAAGTATTTATGATGCTAAAAATAGAGTTTTATCAATGTCTAACTTTGAAGATAAACTATTATTTTTAGGAATCGTTAATTTAATTATTGTTTCCTAATCACATAAGATAAATTACCTACATGATTATTTTTTTCAGACTTTTCCTCCTCTTACTTTAAATTACAGGAGGACACAATCTAAAGCTTGAGAAGCGAATATCGCATCAACAGATGTCTTAAGAAAAAAAAAATAATTACAAACCTCGATGTCATTTATCAAGAGGTAGACACCACCCCACACAGTAATATAATACGTTACAATTATTTTCCAACCCTCAACCAGGCTGTTGTCAACCAAGTTTTACCTTTGATGACAAAAATATCGTTTGTTGCCTCGCAGCCAGACGACCAACATTTATCTACCATCCTTGGACGCCTCTCGGTCACACAGCTTTACTCCACCTACCATCATCACGCTAGGTGTCCTGTCTAACTCCATTTGAGTTCCGAAACGGGACTTTTTGCCGCCCATGGGCTTCTGACATGGCTTTACAAACCGTCGAGAAATAAGTATCTCTTAGGCATGCTGGTTTTCTCACACAGAAGCAAGTGGTAATTATACAATACGCACATGAAACCGAAAAATCAGTGTCTTGGGTTCAAACTCAAGATCTATGACTTGGCAGTCTGACGAACACGCCACTAGCTATCACTGCTGTTCGTTTTTCTCTACCAATTCAAGTGATCACGATCCGTGGACATGCACTTATCATATATCACTACTTTAAGCGTTAGTATAGTGAAACAAAACATCCTTCGGATATGTTTGTCTGTTAAATACTTTAAGCGATTCACAAGAGACTTACGTTTTGAATTACGAAATTAACGAAGTCTCTAACTATCGATAGATATACAAGGTGTTGTTTTGCATCCTCGTCAAATTCAAGGAGATAACTATGGTACTGATTCTCGACCCGAATTAGTAATAAAATGGGTAGGTATTTTTTTTTTTTCTTATTTACGGAAATCGGTAAGTGTGAACCACCCGTGTTTTAAACGCGAGCCGTCGAATTCTCGCCCTATAACTGCGCTTTCACACATACAAACAATCTCAAACGTTTTTTTGATTATTTCTTATTCCCTAAATTCCACGTTAAGGGGGTTATTCTGAAATACTGACAAACTTTAACAACCAAAAATTCAGCGCTTATTATTATTAACCAGGTACCGTAATTATTGATTACAACGACATTTCGTTTGTGACAACCTCCTGAATTTTGACGAGGATGCAAAACAACACCTTGTAGTCGTACCTACCTAATTCACGAATCTAGATAATGCTAGGTCTAGGTAACGATGGTTCCACTTTTCTAATCTGTCGCTACTTGGCATAATTTAATTTAAGATGTCTATGTTAGGGTCTTCAAATAGCCTTGTTTGTCCTATATTGTGTTCATTCTTAAGGCAGATGTGCCTACAGTAATTATACGCTACCGATGAAACTACAGTAGAGAGTAGGCACCTGGTATCTACGTTGCATTAGTAAGTTGCCAGAGAAAGGAATTTGTTTGAAAACTGCTTGGAATTTTATTTACAACTCTGGACCGTGTACTATGTAGTAGTGTGCAGGTTTGTGGTAAGGAGTTTCAATGGAATAAGAGGTCAGCCTACACTGGATTTGTTATCAATGACAAAAAAAATAGTCATTGCCGTAAATAACTATAATTTTATCGTCAAGAATCTTCTAGAAAATGTTCAATTAGGTAAAATTCATTCAAAAATAATGTCACTCTAACAAAACTTAAGTTTTATCTGCATTCACCTATCTCTATTTATCAAGTAATTAATCAGAATTTCATTCATGATTCACTAATTGTTGATAATCTTGACAAATTATAAACACACAAATTTTTAACTTTGGACTAATTCAAGGAATTTATTAGTAAAGTAGTAAAGTTAAAATATGGATATTTATACATGCCAGCTATGATAGCTGACATGTATATATCCAAAAAGTATGTCACTAACTGAAAAAATGATTAAAATCGATCCAGTAGTTTTGATTTATTCATTACTGCCCGTGGCCCGCACGCGTTAAAGGAGGCTGGCGAAAATGGACCCAAAGAATCTAAAAATTAACTAAACTCCGTTCCAGTTTCCAAAATAATTATAAAAACAGTTTTATGAGATATTTATTTTTAAAATATTGAATTTTTAGGACTCGGGAATCAAAAGTTATAAATATTTTCAATTTACTAAAATTAAGTAATCGTGCAATTACAAAACGCAACTTTTTTTCCGATTACGTTCCAATCTAATGACATGTGTTTTTGCTCAAGGGTTTTCTTACTACAAATGGCTCTTTCTCTTAGTTTTTATACATTCTATTATGTCAGAAATTCATAAAAAATAACATGCAAACCTGATATTAAAACGCCAATTAACAATGCAAAAGCATTTAATAAAAATGGAACAATGGCGATTTTATAGTATCTATATATATAAAAGAAAGTCGTGTTAGTTACTTCACTTATAACTCAAGAACGGCTGAACCGATTTAGCTGAAAATTGGCAGGGAGGTAGTTTAGAGCCAGGAGAAGGACATAGGATACGGTAGGGTAGGGTAGGGTAGGTAGGTAGGATAGGGTAGGTAGGTAGGGTAGGGTAGGTAGGTAGGGTAGGGTAGGTAGGTAGGGTAGGGTAGGTAGGTAGGGTAGGGTAGGTTAGGTAGGGTAGGGTAGGTAGGTAGGGTAGGGTAGGTAGGTAGGGTAGGTAGGTAGGTAGGGTAGGTAGGTAGGGTAGGGTAGGTAGGTAGGTAGGGTAGGGTAGGTAGGTAGGGTAGGGTAGGTAGGTAGGGTAGGTAGGTAGGGTAGGGTAGGGTAGGTAGGTAGGGTAGGGTAGA
The DNA here is from genome assembly GCA_963082945.1 of Cerastis leucographa. Lineage (NCBI taxonomy): Eukaryota > Metazoa > Arthropoda > Insecta > Lepidoptera > Noctuidae > Cerastis > Cerastis leucographa. The sequence goes on from OY720382.1 coordinate 20,675,219, forward strand.
GTAGGTAGGTAGGGTAGGGTAGAGTAGATAGGTAGGTAGCGTCGGGTAGGGTAGGTAGGATAGGGTAGGTAGGTCGGATAGGGTAGGTGGGTAGTAAAAAGTGCATTGCAACGCATGCTGGGTACAGCTAGTTTCTTATAAAGGAACGGTATCAATGATGATCGATTGAGTCCCGTCACTACTGTCATTGTCAGATCTGTGATGATCTAGTCCATCGTTATGTTTATATTTTTGTCTGAGATTTTATGTTTATCATTGCGATTTTGTAGATTCTCGACGACTTGGCCTTTACATCTTGAACTGAAGATACTGTACCCTGTCTTAGACTACCGCATTCTTCTCTGGACAATGAGTTGCTTTTGATTTGGACTTTGATTTTAACCACAAACATGCGTTACGTTAATTTCCACTTACAACTTGCTCTCTTACGGAGGCGTCGTCTCTCTGATGAAGGTGCTCAGAGCTTTGAAAAAGTTCAGAGATGGGTGTATCCACGTGATGTAAGTATATTCGTAAAAAACATGTATTTATAACATAAATTAAGAACTTATTTAGGATATCTATCTAAACAACAAACTGAGATTCGTTTAGCTTTTATATGTATAAATACATACTGTTGTAATCTTATATTAGGCTCATTCTTACTGTTGCCTTATACTTTATCTGACTAAAACAGTTTGCAGTAAAAGACTGGCCGAGGTAGCAGTAGAAGAAGTGTATTTTACTGAGATCTTTCAGTCATCAAAATGGAAGATGGGTGGCTGTTGCATTATGTCTTGAAATATTTATATACCGCTCCACAGGTATCAGAGCTCATATTCTCTTTCATATCAAACGACATTTCTGTTTTTCTTTCGGGTGGGGACCTGGAGACCTGCGAGTCAGGTACTTTTGTTACTTATACATGGAACTCTTTGTGTTTATTACACTTAAGGTGAATTTATTTATTTTAAAATAATTAATTAATTCCAGATAGACGGAGACGACTACATTTTCACGCATGTTGGGGGCTGATAAGCTGCGACCCTGAAAATGAAGCAAGACAGCAACTTGGCGATCGTAACGTCTGTGATGCATATAATAAAAACTATGTAAAAATACCAATAAATAAGATTTATTAGGTACTTATACTTTTTTTATTCAACAAACCCTGCTTTTCAATAGCTGTACACAGCTAGTCAGCTCTGGCTGTTATAATTTATGTAAAACAATATTATCTTGTCTCAGCGTAATAAGAATCGTTTTACTTGACTATAATTCGCTTATAGATCAAAATCGTAACGACATAGTTTTAATAGTGATTGAACTAATTACAGGGTTGGTAATCAGTTTAGTCTCTAGCTGCAGTCTAGCAGTTTTATGATTCATCAATAGGCAATGAAGTAAAAATTCTGGTTTTGGCTTATGACAAGAAGCAAAACACGTAAAGTCAGAACTAAAACTGCGAAATACAGTAGTTCGAATCTTCCTTTATGAGTCGTCTTATTATATTTTGATTAATCTTAATTACGGAGACATTCCACTGTTAAAAACCTTAGTCGTAAGATTTTTAGGTTATCTTGTAAATAGACGTATATCTCTTTTCTCCCAACTTTTCTGTCTTACTTTCCATTTACTTTTCTGATAGTCTTTAGTCGTTTTACAACTATGTATAAGTTGCTATAGTGAATGCTACCTCTAAGAGTGGGTCCCAAAATACATGTAGTCTCGCCCGTCTCCTTTGGAGTAAAACAATTCCCCTTTCCCTATACCATGAAGATTTCCTGCTATCTTTGGAATATCTAAATTCATGCACTACATTTTTACTTGTTTACTTTTTACATTTTTACCTATTTATTTTATTTTTACAACAATTAATATATTACAGAATGTCATTATATACAACGTTCACAGCTTTCTTGTCATTAGACAATACAAACATCCCGCCCCGGCCGGCCGGTACCGTCGCAAACGCTACGTCCCGCAGTTTTTAAATCTGTAATACCTTCGAAAATATTCATTTAAATCATATGCTGTAAAGAGCCACATAGATCTATATTAAATCAACAATGTATTTAAGGTATTTAATTGGATAAGGATTAATGCTGTATTGGTTAAAATCGCTTCGAAAATTAGCCATTATTTGTCGTAAAAAATAAATGACAAAAAAAAATTGTGGGATATCCATAAGAGATAGACATATACCATCGCGGAGTTTTCTGTAGACCTTTTCAATGTGTACAATACTTAGTACATTATTTTGATAAATCTCGGTAGGGTTCAGCCTGCGTTTGCAATGTAAGCGGAAAAAATATAATTACTTACGACATCACATTAGAAACCTCAAAAATAACAGTATTTCTCCACTATTCAATGGATGTTATTATACATATAAACCTTCCTCTTTAAGCACTCTATCTATTAAAAAAACCGCATCGCATTTAAGCATACATAGGGACAGAGAAAGCGACTTTGTTTTATATACTTTGTAGTGATAGTGATTTATAAACAAACAGGACTGAATGTAGGCGTGGTTAGTCCGACTTAAGTTCATTCATGACTAAGAATACCAGTGTATGTCCCACATACAGGTCCCTTGCTTCCCATACTAGATTTTCACCTGTGACTTGGGAGACAATGTTCCTGCACAACCCCATAGGCCCTAGAAAAAGAGACATGTTTTTTATTAAGTTACGTCTCTCCACTCTAGGAATTTCTCCTGTATCATAAGTGCGTTTACAAACATTTCACTCACATACACAAACAGCCAGACTTGGATCAACTAGCTGTAGGTTTCTAGTTAATTCTATACAAGGTGTTGTTTTGCAACCTCGTCAAATTTCAGGGGGTGGTCACGAAAGATATAAATAATCAATTAAAATTACGGTACCTAGTTAATTATTAATAAACGCAGATTTTTTAGTTTTTAAGTTTGTCAGTATTTCAGAATAACCCCTTTCACGTGGTTTAGGGACTAAGAAATTATGAAATAAACGTTTGAGGTTGTTTGTATGTGTGTAAGCGAGGTTATAAGGCAAGAAAAAGACGGGCCGCGTTTAAAACACGGGCGGTTCACACTTACCGATTTCCGTAAAAAAGAAAAAAATCTACCCATTTTATTATTGATTCGGGACGAGAATCACTAGCATACTTACCTCCTTGAATTTGACGAAGATGCAAAACAACACCTTGTATAAGTATATTCATACTAATATTTCTTAACACAAAGTACAAAAATTTTTTACGTCCGTCATCATTTTCTCAGGTCCAGTTGAAAACCAGCGTCGGGCAGATTGCCGAACGGGGCCTATTTGGCGCAGCCGTGAGACACAATATTATCATTAAATTTTCTGTTTAGATTTAGGTTTAAATTTTTTATTGTGTGCACTTATGGCTTGTACCAAATAATTATTCTATTCTTTAAGTCATGCAAAAATTGGTTCCGTGCGGGGATCGAGCCCGCGACACACAACGCAGCAGTCAATCGCTCAGCTACAGCGACAACCGTGCGGTTCCGTATGTGGGACTGATATGAGTCATTCTTGGGTCAGCTCACACCGAGCTGAATCTAAGCTTTCACTAACCTATATGGACCTTGTTGTTCGAAATGAAGGCTATTAAGATTATGATGACTTACTGGAAAGCGAATGCGCTGAATTAGCAAAATTTGCCTACCCTTGCCGCCTCTCTATGAGGAGGATCAGCCCGGTGAGGGAAAGTTGGTGATACAATTTTCTGAATTTTAAGATATTTAAGGTTTCTAGAGGGGTTGCAGCCACCCCCTGGCGATGCCCATGGTGACAAGTGACAAGATTTCAAATTTCGAATCAACCAGACCTGTGGAAATTGTTAATTTCCCTTCAACTAGAAAAGAGGTGATGACACTCAAACGGCTGAGCAGATTTTCTCGAAACATAGCTAAGAACACTCTCGATTAAAACACCTGTCAAACGAAACTAATTTCATCAAAATCGGTTTATCCGTATAGGAGCTACGATACCACAGACAGACAGATACACAGATACACACGTCAAACTTATAACACCCCTCTTTTTTTTGTCGGGGGTTAAATAATAAAACAAAGTGGCCGAAGTCTGTACGCGTGTGTCTGTAGATCTTTTAAACTACGCAACGAATTTAGATGCGGTTTTCATCAACGGACAGAATGATTTAAGAGGAAGTTTTATATCTATAATTTATCCCTGAATAACACTCCAAAATTTCTACGCGAACGAAGTCGCAAGCAGTAGCTAGTAAAATAATAAATACGAAACAAAAGTGTATGTCTCTATGATTCAAAACTGAGATCATTAAAAGGCTTATCGTATATTTACCTATCGAGTTAGGTCAGGTAGCAGCAGTCATCGAACTAAATTATATTCTTCGGCAAAGTTATCAACTATAGATATGTTGTGCAGTTAATATTGATAAGGAGAGATTGATGGGTTTCGATTAATTATAAAGATAATTGAATTGTGTTCGTGTGTTTCGTGTAGCTATACATTGCTGCTGCTGTGTATAGTAGGCGCAAGCGTGACTGTTGAGCTTGAGGTCTCTGGTTTGATTCTCGGGTCGGGCAAAGTGTTATTGGGTTATTCCATCAGGAATTTCTCAGTAGCAGCCACGGAGTCTGGATTTGTGCCCAGTTGATGGCAATAGGTTCGCCCTCTATTACATGGGACTTTAACATAACTGGCGAAATAGGTAAACCTCTGTGTACATCATCCTCATCATCATCAGCCTATAATGTTCCCACTGCTGGGACACAGGCCTCCTCAGAATGAGAGAGAGTGGGCTTTAATCCACCACGCTGGCCCAGTGCGGGTTGGTAGATGTCACATGTCTTCGAACTTTTAGTTCTAGGACATGCCGGTTTCCTCACGATGTTTTCCTTCACCGTTTTGAGAGCAGCGGTGATGAAATAAATTACACAAAGTAATGCGCCTGCCTGGGTTCGAACCTACGACTGCTCGTAAGTCGGGGCTGCCACCACTGGGCCACCGCCGCACTCTTGGGACAACAGGCGTGATGTTTTGATATGTCGTGTAGCTGTTTTAAAACCTTGTGGTTGCAGGTAGGTACCACACATACATAAACTTGTAGTATCGGCAAGCACATAAAATAAAATCACGCGTGGCATATTGCCATCAACCGCGCTCAAAACCAGACTTAGCAATTCCTAATGTAAAAACCTAATAAAACTTTATCGGCAAAGAGCTCTCGCAGAATAGACCATGTCGTGTTGTAAATAGGTATGTATTGGATAGTCAACTTGAGCTTACTATACATATTTTATTTATTCAACAAATTAACATTTGTGTCGAACATACACGAGTTGTTTTTCACAATAAAAGTAACACATAAATTAACAAAAAAAAACATCGCAAAGCCAGGAAAAAAAAACAATCACTACATTCCCGAACCTAACAAACGCTATCCTAACTGCCGCGGATGTGGTGGACGTCTCACATTTAGGCCGCACGAGGAGGGCTACCCATCCATTTCACCGCCTCGGCACCAAAACTGCCGTGTCTCGCCCATGAGGCGATTTACTGACTCTGTTGCTGAAAAACGTGCTTTGAAACCTGTGGCACATACTATATTTTAGATTTGTAAGTAGAGGTAGTGCTCACCGCGTTCCACTTATGCTAGTTGATTGTAGCCTATTTCACTAAAGAGGTTGGATTGATAAAAGATTCGTGGATAATAACGGGAAAATCACCTTTTAACATGAAGAACGACAAAGCGAGTGTTAAAATAACAAATACTCCACTCTACAGATAGCCATCCTCTTCGTCAAATACGGTGTATTGCAAGGTAGTGTCTTGGGACCTCCTCTATTTCTCCAATATATTGACTTGCCGACAGACAGACGACAGACACGACAACCCATGGAATTATTTGCATACGATAGTACAGCGATAGTTAAGCATACCAATAAAGAAAACTATGAAAGGAAAGTTAGTAACACATTAGAAACAATTATACATTGGCTTGATACAAATAACTTAATAATACCTAAATGTAAAGAAGACAAAAGTCATGCACTTATGTCATATATAGTGTAGTGAAATTTCTAGACATCTTGATTGATAACAATTTGAATTGGAAACCGCATGCCGATGATGTATTTAAGCAGTTAAATAAATCGGTCTACGTACTATATAACCTATCACACAAAGTTAGCAATGATACACTTCTATTAGCTTATCATGGGTTGGTTGCGTCAGGTACCTGTAGCCGATCTTATTAATGTATGTACATCGTCTTGTACCTGTGCATTCATAGGAAATTAAGTTCTGATTCCGAAAACCAAGCAGGGAAGGAGGTGATAAAGAAATAAAATACCAAAATATTTTGTATTGATTTGTCATATATTTTTCAAACTATGATTATTATGATGTACTGTACATTTCTAGTAACTAATAGTAACACATAATATATCACACACTCATTTTCCAATCGTTAATAATTCACAGCCGATTATTATATTTTTTATTAAAAATAACAAAACTTTTATTAATGAAACAAAACCTTATTTTACAAATTGTTGTTAAAATAATTATATGTAGCTGTCATTTTTTTACAAAAATAATATTATCTTGAAATATCAATCGCTTTTCAACTGTACAAAGCTTTAACGATTATAATTTATTTACATTTATGATTTCGCTTAAGATTAAATACGTGACAAACATCCAATAAATCTATTAATAAAATAAAACTAATTATTATGCCAATAAATCATATTTATTGGCGTAATAGTATTATTTTGCATTGCGATAATCCTATAGCCTAAGATAACTATAATAATAGAGATATCATTTAATATTCTGATAAAGATTAACTATTATGATTGTGACGTTGTACATCAGTAACGTTTTATGATGGGTTACTGTTCCGTCCATAAATAGTTATAGGTACCCGAACATGTATTATTATTTTGGGATAATAATGTCACGTTAGTGAAGTTAGGGTTTAAAACTTAGGATTTGGGGCTATCGGTTTTGCATGAGCCCCATGATAGACAATTTCATATTGAAATTCATTTTGAATTTTTTGACCTATCCGTTTTTTTCTTCAGAAATTCAGTTCACATGTTCAATCACGTGCTACTTGGTTTATGTGAAAATTATTTCTTAATTGATGATAAGCGATTAATCATCAATTTGATATGCAATGAAAATATCCTGAATAGGAATGAAACTAGTTTTTCATTTTGGATAATTATCTTTCTTACAATCATAAAACTCACTTGATGACAAATACCTTTAGGAGATGTATTTCAGTTCCTAATTCCTTTCCTTTTACTATAAAACAAGACTGAATTTAAGAAAAAAAAAATGCTTACTTTTTTCAGTTCACTGACATTGTCAGGAGGGTAAACATTGTTGTTTCTTGTTTTGTGAAATGAATTTAATGAACAATATGGCAGCGTTACTTTCAAACATATAGTACCGAAGGATGCAAGTACAACGATTTTGCTAGGTACTGCAAAAAGTTTGTATAACATGATAATTACGTCATAATAGCGGAACGTCAAATAATCCGTAATTAAAAACTAATTTAATTTTATGCTTCACATTAAATCGCGAGACTATCACGAAAGGCGATCTCATAATCGAATCTTTATATCTTAAATATTTTTTATCAACACGTCCAACGTAAGTTAGATTAGTTAAACAATCTTTATATTGATATTGACTAGAAATCGGCGATAATACAAAACAATATTATTACTACATTTTGACCGCGGCTTCGCCTGCGTATAAGACGGAAATTGTCCCACGAGAACGTTCTACCTGGATATAAAGTATCTTTTGTAATAAGGTCATGTTCTAACCCTGTGCCAAAATTCATCCAAATCCGTTCAGTCGAAAGGACAGGTAGACCGATCTACTTTCGCGTTTACAATAATTTAGTATGAATTTATCAGGGCCAATCTTTCGCGGACATTTACCGAAGATGTATGATTACATAAATATTAGCAATAGCTAATGCTAAGTCTTCGTCTGGATCTAGAGAGATAAACATATCCGCATACAATGAAATGCGAAAATGAATTGATCGTGACGTCATTAGGTACCTTTATTATCGCCGATTGATAATAATTTATTACTTATTTTACATAGATGGTGCAATAAACTATTACTGCCCAATTTAGGCCTAGGTGATATGTAAAAAATGCCTAAATTAAGATACACTGCTGGATTTTCAGAGCTCGGTTCAGCCCCCAGCGTCGATATTTTAACAGTGCAATAATATTTAGGTGTAGGGTGATGGGATTAAGTGCTACACCTAAATGAAAGGTATGATAATGATTAAATCTTACAGTTTTTTAGCCAAGAGCATAACTTAAACTGTCTGACTAAACTTTTTTTGAGAACTTCTAACAATTTTTTTTCTATTATGTAATTTGCATATCAGTTTAAAATGCCCAAAATCACTACACAAAAATATTAGCTAATCTTTCCAATTACTTGCGTATATGGCACATTCAAATTAATAAATTTATCATAGATGTCAGTTACATGTCGAAACACAACCCTTTTTTTTTGGCACCTTAATAAATTACTAATACCTTTTTTGGCAGTTCCAACATTTTTCTCAATCCTCTGAATACATTGGCCACATCCACACTTCCCATTGACTAATTCAGAAAGAAAGTTTTGTCAATGAAAACGCTGATGGATAACTTAAGCATTTGGATCAGAGTCCAGTAGAAATTCGTTAATATACCAAACGCTTCGAAGAAGATTTTCAAGACCCTCAGGACTTCTTCGGAAGTAAAGAAGATTCGAGTCCAAAATCCAACTAAGCCAGCTTCGCGCACTTATTGATACTGTCTCCAAAGAGTTTCCTCTTGATATTCCAGACGGCACTCACTCCTTTGTTGACTCCTGCAGCCAGGGTCGTGGATAGGCAAGAGAGGAGAGTGAGCAAGGTGCCAGGGAGTGCTGGCGCCAGGATCGAGGCGCAAGAGGCTATGGACCGGTAGACCACCCTGTTGTTAGTAGGCTGAAGACTTCTGTAGTTGTAGTCACCGCCCACGTCCACTTTCGTGAACAGCCTGTACTGAAGGGAGAAACAGGAGTTCAGTATTTTGCGTTTATGACACCGGCCTATCATTGTCTCATTGCAGGGTGACTAAGGGGTTCTTCATACAGAGAAAACTCGAGCATAACCTATATACTTGCTCAAGGTGGGTTTCCGGACTTCTTAGAAGTCTTGGTGTCCTCACCACTATTTTTGTTAAAAATATGTTTATGGGCTTTTTATAATATCATTGACTTAACGCAAGGACTTTGTTTTACATAAATTTTATGTCATCCAAGAATTGACTTAAGACCTAAGTGCGACCAAACAAATTTCGTGGTGTTGCGGAACGATGAGTATATCGAGGAACAACGGATTATTGGGTCGTTACTGTTATGTCTCATTAAAATTAATTCTTACCTGGTCTGCAGTGATGTACAGGGGTTTATCCATGACGATCCAGGTGACGATCTCCTGGCACTGTGGAGTGGTGAGGGAACCGTGGTACGTGTAGTAGGACTGAGGCTCACGGCTCAGCAGGCGCCTGTTACAAACAATATCAATGTTTAGGATGTGTGTATTGCAAATGGCAGGAACATAATTTGAATTGCTTCCATGAGTGGCAATATTGAGATGTCTGGCTTATCAGCCAGTTAGCTAGGCTACCCCTTATGCTGGCCAGTCAGGCACACTATTCCTTATGCTGGCCAGTCAGGCACACTACTCCTTATGCTGGTCAGTCAACCAGGTTACGCCTTATGCTTGCCAGACAGCCAAGCTACCCTGGTTACCGGGACAAAGTGAAATTCTATCAGCGATAAATGATGACATGACATGGTGGATAAGTCTATAATAACAATATTGTAACGGGTTGACATAAACTATCAAGATATCGTTGTCTTTGGAGGAATACGAAATGCTTTAAAACCGATTGCCCCAAGGCGTCACAGACAAGTTATTTATTGCTTTGGTGTGAGCTATTCTGGTCAAGTTCATGTTGACAGAGAAACGAAGATTGGGAAGGAAGCATTGTTAAACTATCACTAATAGACTGATTTGTCCTTGACTGTGCATTGAAGTACTCAACCGCAAATAAAACCTCCTGCTATTGTTCTCTGTAGCTTTCGTCACCCTTAAGCCCTTACAATAATAATTATTTCCACTACCGACTTCCTCCCATTAATCAATTTCAAGAAGCAATGGAACGAATTTTATAACTCTTTAGTATTTTCTTAGTTACGGCATTTTGGCACTTGCTCTTTCAGAAAGGATGCTTGTGTCAACAGCTAGGATTTGAGTGGAACGTTAAGAGACAGAATTAAGGCAAATTTCGTTAACTCTCCACACTGGAACAATAAACTAAATTATCCGAAAATGAACCTCAATGTGTCACATTTTTTAGTAGACACAAACATAATTCTCAAAAATCATAAGCCTGTACTTACGTGATATCAACTTTGTGGCTCTCGGTCTGGTTTGCGGCGCTGCTAGTGATATACGGCACGAATGGTGTGAGCTGCTCCAGAGCACGTGCGCTCTCATACCCTCTGTTTACCTTCAAAGAAGAAAAAACTGTTAGATTTACTACTCCTTTTTTTTGACGGTAATAATTTAGGCTGGCAAGGGGTGCTACAAGACATGTTCGGGTCAGCCTGCTTTAGCACAAGCAGCAGTGATAGCCTAGTGGGGTGATCGTCGGCCTACCGAGTCATAGGCCTTGAAAACCGGTGGATGGGTGACCATAATTACATACCGAGTTTCCGCCGTGCTCGGAAAGCACAAGCGTCAAGCCGTTGGTCCCGGCAGTCATTTGTGGATCTTTGACAGTCGTTACGAGAAGTCAGGAGCCAAAAGTCTGACATCCAGTCTTACCAAGGGGTATCGTATTACCCAGTTACTTGGTTTTGGAGGTCAGATAGGCAGTCGCTTCATGTAAAAAACTGGTACTTAGCTGCATCCGGTTAGACTGGAAGCCGACCCCAAGATAGTTTGGGAAAAGGCTAGGCAGATGATGGCAGATGATGGTGTGCGTACTGGATAATTATCTCTTTCTTCGGTAAAGGAATAATAATAATAATACATCGTGAGGATATCAAAGCTGAGAGAGCCTGAGAGATATTTTTCGCCCAGCATGTAAAGCAAGAGGTGGCATAAACGTAGTTCATATGTGGCGTTGCATACCGCCATTTTGTAATTGAATTTTAATACTAACCATAAATAACACACCAACGACAGCCAATCCATCAGACCTCTCCATAGCTTCTTCTAAACTCAAGCCAGTCTTGATGTGGACCATGTGGACTTCTAGAGGATATCTGTTGACAAAAACCTTTGGTTAAATCAGGGTCATCATCTGTCTAGTCTTTTCCAGTCTAACCGGGTACAGCTGAATACTAGTATTTTTATGGAGCAAATGCCTCCTGACTTCCACAATCTGTATATTACGATACCCCTTGTAACGAGACCACGAGACCTTGTTGCAGCCCACCTGCCCAGAGGTGGCAGCATACAGGGCAAAGTACCTCGGTAACCCAGGTACTCTCCGCGAGATCGTCAGCAACACCAAGGAGCTGCTGGCCTTTCTCGGGGAACTGGGGTGGTTGGAGTAATGTTCCCACCCGCACGCAAAATACGCGCCTTAGACGTGGAGTTGCGGAAACCAGCCCGCTATACAATACAATACCCCTTGTAAGCACTGTCATGTTTCTTAACAAATTAGAATCGAGATTTTTCGGTTTTGTGTACATAAGAAATGTGCCGAATAAATACACATGTCAATTTCTTTCTTCGAATCCTAAATTTATTGCAGGAGATTGGAACACCTTAGAGACAAAGTTGAGTTATCTAGTTCGATTGCAATTTCCGTAATCGACTTAGGTGCTTCTGAAAATTTGAACCGTCTAAGAGAAAACATTCTTGTGCTACAAGTCGTAAAATGTATATCTCGTTACTAATAGCTAGGTACACATTTATTTAAAGAAACAGGTAGCTCTTTTATTTTATTATGTGTTGACATATTTTACTGTTTTTAACTGATTAGTTAGTAAAACAAAATAAAAAGTTATTAGACGAAGTCTGGTTTTTTCTTATTATAAAATTATAATATCTCGTTACTAATAGCTAGGTACACATTTATTTAAAGAAACAGGTAGCTCATTTATTTTATTATGTGTTGACATATTTTACTGTTTTTAACTGATTAGTTAGTAAAACAAAATAATAACTTTATTAGACGAAGTCTGGTTTTTTCTTATTATAAATTATAGTGTTTATGCGATTGTCTTATCTATTATTCATTTGAATGTAATGGATGTTGTTTATTTCTCTAAACTGCATGGTTTTTATATGACTTGACCAATGTTTGGACCTTAGAGAGACTATGACCTTTGTGTTTGTTTCCGTTATTTCTTCTCAGAGTAGTCAGGTACGAAACACCGGCCTCATTTAGTTTAACAATGACGACATGTTAAGAGCGTTATACTCATTTTTTCATTTTCGAAATGTCTTTTAAAAATGAAGATAATTGGAAATTTCTGTTTCTATAGATAATTAATAATCGGTCTAATTTAGCTGTAACATTATTTTTCGAAAATGTTTTTTAGTAACTTTTTAGACCTATGTATACTGCTTATGCGTAGTAAGTTTCATTAAAATCTGTTCAGTCATTTCGGAAAATAACGACTTGAAATTATGTATGAAATGCCTGTAAGTGTTTGTAAAATTAATTTGCCAAATAAACATAATTTATCTCAAAATCAATGGCAATTGTGATTAGTGTGTTGCGCAATTATTTTGCAAAATATTATCTCATTCATTATTAGAAGTTGTAAGTACAAAACTACTTAATTGTTTTCAAACTTTTCTATAGTTTCCTGTGTGGAAAGAAACTGGCATGCGGCAGTATTATTACAAAATTAGGGAACAAATAAATGTCACTCATACGCCACAGAGTATACAGTTAATCCTTACACAAACGCTGCTGATACCCACTTATCACGGGTGACATAATATTGTACAATTTGATTTGTACAAAGATTACAGTATTTTGGACTGTGTTGGGATGATTTACATTCCTTTGTTGGTGTACCTTCTCTCGGGGCAACGACTGTTATTATCTAGTCAACAATGAATTGGCTAGCTGCCCATTGAAGTGTACACTTGAAATCAGTATGGTATCTTCGTATGATGTAGCCATAAAAATGTAAATGTTTGATGATTTCTCAGTAAAAGTATGCACTTCGGTGAACCTCGTCTGTCTTTGGAAATACAAACGCTGTGGTGTGATCTGTTATTGAGTTGTAACACACTATCGATTTAGGTTAAGACCTCTTATGATAGTTATAAGTCATAAATAAATAATCTATTTAGTAATATCGTGGTTTAAAAAAATGTGATTAACGACTCTATACATTCCCCAAAAATTAAAAAATATACATTTTTAATCTTTGGAGTGACAGATGATGAGGCACAACTGGACTAGGTAACACCAGAGAGCCATGAACTAGATGAACCAGAGAGCAGGTTTGCTAAAGGAGAAGTTACAAAATTTGAAGCTTCGTCTGTACGAGACTAATTTGGACACACAAAGATTACCGCAGCGCCTACTTTTTCTGGTTCAACAGTAGTTAACATTACCTCAGATTTTGTGAGAGCGAATAAAAAATACACCACCAGTGATACTGCCTATGAAAAATGGAAAAGCCAACATCCGTTCATGAAAACATAGCGGAAGTTATATTATGTAAGTAATAAGTATAAGATTAACACTATCAATGTTATCTCTTTAATAATTTAAATATTATCTATTACATAACTAAAAGCCTTACATTTAAATAATATCTAGTATAATTACTTCATAATTATCGTTTATTTTTATCGTAAAACCAAGGTTTTCGGTGACAGTCCATACCGGTTTTCGCGGGTGAATGCACTGTTAATTTTTATTAAATTACTATTAATCAGTCAACGCAGATTATTGAAAACGCCGAAAATGACAAAATGAAGAACAAGACTGTGCGTAAATGATTACAGTCGAGAGACATTCAGACTGTCTGTTAGACAGACTACCAATTTACGGAAATAATTATAGGCTAAATATAGAGGGTGTTTAATGGGTTGCCCTCGGATTGATAAATTAAATAACTGTCAATCGATTGAAGGAATTTAAATTGTCAACAATAAACAACAAACAATTATTTACTACATTGAATAAATACCCAACACTCGGGCATATAAATATATTGCTATCTTTTCACGACTTAAAAAAAAAACATCTTCCGTAATTTATATTATATTCAGATTTGATGATTTATTATTAATATTTTAGAATTTTATGTAGTTGTCACTATGGTGAATGCTGCGTATACCTATAATAGGCGTACATACCAGCGCTTTTATTTTAATTTTATTATTTCTGTAATAAATAGTATGTATTGCTGTTGGTGTACCTAATAAATAAATAAAAAATTAAAAAAAATAGTTCTCCTTTGACAGAATGTTAAATATCGGATTAAAAGTTCCGGACATACATACCGGATGGAATGGATACCAAAAGATACCACGTGTTCAATGCATCACTGAATTTTAATTATAAAAAAAAAAATTTTACATCGAGAATTTAAAAAAAAAACCTGCTGTTACATACATTTTGACCGTGTAGGTATCGCAATTTTGTAGGAATCAGCAGATTTTTTTAAAATCAATCATGAAACATTTCTATGTGGCTCAGAACGATGTACGTAACCGTTTGTGCCTTCTACCTTGTAAATACGTATACAGGGTGTAACGGAAAGGGTATATACATCCTTAAGGGTGTGCTACAGACCATCAAACTGAACATGTTTATCAAAATAAAAAAAAAATTGCAGCAAAAAAAAATATCTGCTGCCGATACATTTGGGTCGAATAGGTATTGTAATTTTCTATGGGGCAGCAGATTTTTTTTTTGCTGAAAAACATGTTTTATGATGAGAAACATGTTCAGTTTGATGGTCTGTAGCACACCCTTAAGGATGTTTATACCCTTTCCGTTACACCCTGTATAGAAGCTTTACTTCTTTTTATTATTTGTTTTGAATGACCAGGGTTGCAGAAAATAGGGTAGGTTCTATGTAGGGTCAGTAAATGCAAAGTCACGTAGTGGCATCGTTAGCAATGAAAAGGCAAAGTTGGAATGAAAAGGTGCGAAATGGGAAAGGTCACCCTTTCATGCTTAGATAGGCTTTTGAAAGAGTTGTAAAGAGATCCGTAAGGCAAAGGGTTCACTTAGCAGAACGACTCACTTTCGTCATGAAATTGGTTAGGTACTTTTTTGAATATTTCGTGAACTTGTGCAGTGAATTTAATTTGAAAAGGTTTGGAGAAGTATTGAAAAGTTATGAAATTTATTGAGGATGCCAGGAACATACATCGTAAGAGGAAAGTAAGAAAAAAGCGGCCAAGTGCGAGTCGGATTCGCGCACGAAGGATTCCGTACCATTATTTATAAAATTATTTCCCTCTCATAGAGAGGAGGCCTGCGTCCCAGCAGTGGGAACAATATAGGCTGATGATGATGATTTATAAAAACAAGCAAAAAATTACTGTTTTGTATGGGAGCCCCTTTAAATATTTAATCTGTTCTGTTTTTAGTACTTGTTGTTATACAATCAACAGAAATACATAATCTTTAGAAATTTCAACTGGCTAACTATCACGGTTCATGAGATACAGCTTGGTGACAGACAGACGGACGGACCGACAGCGAAGTCTCAGTAATAGGGCCTTCAGGTTTGGCCCTTTGGGTACGGAACCCTAAAAATTAAGTAAATACTTTTTGTACTTTTGAAACATCTACATGTATGTAGGAACTTAGTTGCCTAAAAACTCTGAATGTTTTTACTATTTATTCTTTTAGGAGTTACAGTGGCAGGAAATATTGCTGCAAAATATTATTTAGGTTACATTGATGCAGTAATCCAATCCAATAATAGAATCCAGTGCAAGTGCTTACCCAGTATTAAAATACTGGATAAGTGTAAACTAATACCAGCTTTGCTTGGTCTAAATAGAGTTGTATTACACTTACTTCATGCCATCAATGGCGTGTTCTGACAACCAGTGGAAGTGGAACTGCAGGAAGGTGTAGTTTCCTCTCAGAGGACCACCAGATAGAATTGGTGCTTCATCCTCTCTGACTCCAGCCCATTTCACTAAAACAAACATAGAATATTAGTCGTTTTGCTCAAGGCTACTTCGTTCGTCTGGTGGTCGGTAGCGCGTTTGTTGCGGGTAAAGTGTTACTACGGCTTTATGAAGATTGGATTTACGTTTAGTTAAAGGCAATAAGATCGGAAGATCTTATTACTTTTACTACTGGGAATAGTAGTACTAGTATATGTTTATTTATAATATAGCATGGACGCTATAGAGAGGCGCCTGCCTAAAGCGTTCTGGACACGTAATCCGCCTCTGATTATAATAAAAAAAAAATAGGAGTTTTAGAAGTGATAAAAAAATCACTATCACTAGCTAACTGAATGTATAATGATAACTGAATTTAGCCGAGCTCAGTATAAAAGTGCACTGTTTAATTTTATACGCTCGGCCCAGCGTCGAGCGTCGAGAATAACTAAAGAAAATCTTACAGCGCAATATTATGTTTAGCCATGAAAAATAAGGGGTGGTGTCTACGTGTTTGTGTGTTCACTAACACTACACATAGTAGCAGAAACCTTCTAGAGGCGTCATCTCGACATCTATCAGTCGTATATAAACACACGTATGTATGTCATACAAGAAACTTTTGAGTAGGGTTCGAACTGAACGGGAAGCTGTTAGAAGGATCGAAAGGTTCCAGCGCTCGGCGTTTCCTGTAGCGGAACTTAATTTCCATTTAATTTCCTTTCCCTTCTCCTTACTTCCTATTTCTAACCCTACTTTATCTTTTAACTTTACTTATGAAAGGAGCCCGAAATAAGTTACTTTTCCAATTTTTTACTCTCCGGACTGCAAGCTATTTGAAACAAAAGAAATTTAAGAGGGCAAACTGAAATCGGTTATAGATAATCAAAAATGTATGAGTTATAGAAGCTACTTAAAGGTTATTTCGATCCCTTTAAAGAAATCGTTTATGTAGAAGTACAGAAAATTGGAAGGAAAATAACTTTTCTTTGATCTAGTGCAATTAATCATAGCAATGATGGTGTTTCCTAAATAAGTAGTTAGGCAGATGTGCTATAGAACCATCGCTTTCAAACTGTTCATTAAATGAACAAAGGAAATTTTCCTAAAATGAGAAACTTTTTACTGGCTCGACTCATCATCATCATCTGCCTAGCCTCTTATCAGACTACCTTGGGGTCGGCTTCCAGTCTAACCGGATGCAGCTGAATACCAGTATTTTACATGGAGTGACCAATTAAATCTCTAGAAAATAAAACAAGAAAACATTTCAGTCTACTCACACGTATGTCCATTATTACTAGCGACGAGTTCCACATTATTGTACCCGCGGAAGACCAGGGGCCCTCGGATGTGGACCTGGTTCTTGTCCAGCACTGTCTCCTGGGACATGATGTTGATCGGAGACTGCAGCTTGCCTACCGTGCACACGCCTGGCCATTCGTTTTCCTCTGGGGGGAGAAAAGAGTTTAACATGACGTGAAAATACTTATTCGTTTTCATTTTTTATTAGAAACGCAAATCGTCGTTGAAGTTCTAAGACCACGTAAGTCAAAAATAGCAAGTTTAGAGGACTTAGTATGCCTAGGTAATGGTACAATACCATTTTATAATTTGTGTTCACTTGAAATTAGATAGAGACGTTGCTTGTTTCTGAATGCCTGAAACAACAGACTTCCAATTCTCAAGAAAACAGCATCAAAATGTCGAAACCGCTAAAAATGTACTCACATAGTGTTAGAATTTCAACGACGAAATGGTATATTTATATATATTACAGTCTATCTTTATTTGCGTTCCAAGATGGCTGCAGATTCGGGAAGTAACCAATGACAAAAATATGATTGATTTTTGAGTAAGATGATTTGCTATTGGTAAATACTGATGATGACCGATAGAGATATATCAAATTCGCAAAACAATATTATATCAGATCACACTGATCAGCACAAAACTTTGTGTAATTTTGATAAGTGTTAACCGACCACTGATGCCGACTGTACACAGATAATTTTGTAATTGATGAGCTTTTAGATTATCTGTTGAAATAATCTGTCAATCGATGTTTGGTGTTCATAATTGGTAAACACCAGTAGCTGCAGCGCAGCACTTATCGTCGTACCATCGCTCGTGACATCGCCACGTTTTTAGGGTTCCGTAACCCTCGAGGGTTACCAACGGGTTTCTTGAATGGTTTGGTCAATACGGTACGGCAAAATTTCGGACATAGCTTCAGACACCAGATTCTGACAGATACTAGTTTAAAATATACGTTAGAGCCGAATGTTCGCAGCCGGTTTTTGACATGACTGTACCGGTATAACAAAACTTTAGGAAGCCTACTGTCACAGGACTCACAGGGCTTTATTTTTCAAACCCTAATAGCATAGAATCAGTGTAACTATGGACGCTAATACGAAAAATAATAATCAGAGCAATTTTTAAGCTCATACAAGAAAACACGAAAAAATTGTGTTTTGTTTCTGCGCTATCTTCAAAATCAGGAAAACTATAACCTACATAGGATTACAACTTTTATTGTTACAGAACCCGCGCGATTCCGACTTGCACTTGGCCAGTTTTATATTTTTCCTAGCATATCTATCGGCTTACTTTGAATCCACTGGCAGTCTTCCAGGGGGTGAAATTAGTCATGAATAGAAAAATCTTTCAAGTACTAAAGGCCAAACTTCAAAATATCTAGGGATACATGATCACAAAATGCACTTTTTTACGTCGGTATCTGCAGTACCTATTTGCCAATAGGGGATAATCCTATTTTTTTTTCTTTGTCCGTCGGGTAGTTTATTGAAAAGTATTGGACACGTATTTTTTCTTTTTTGACGTGGTCATAAAATTACGGAGATATATTGAGTTGAAATGGCGCATGACGTCACATGTAGGTAAGTTTTATACCTACTTGTGACGTAGTAAGCCCCCACTCTCCAACTTTAATGAGTTCTAACTAAGTAATTTTTTGATATTTTGCTAAAACAAAAAATACGTGTCTAATATTTTTGTATTACCTACCTGTCTGACGGACAAAATAGAATGTCGTTTTCTTTACCCAGTCCGATCCCCTATTGCCTTGCTAGTTACGATGTAATCAGTTACCTATAGATACAGTTCATAAGTTATTATTAGAATTTGATAAAATCACACAAATATCATTAACTTTTAATGCAATGTGTGATTCATTTGTTTTGACGGTTTTAGATTTAATTATTGACAAGTTATCTTTGGCGCCCTACCTACTACAAAACCAAGCTATTTTTAGAATGAAAAATCATGCAAAGAATTTTGCAGGATTTTTAATTGTTGCAAATTAAATACTCTGCAAAAAACTAAATTCCTTTTGGCTTTGGAATTTATAATTAAAAGTTCAAATCTAATAATTAGATGTTTAAATATTTCATATCGAGGTAATTAAAATATTTCAAAGTTATAAAATATAATTCATCAGATTCTGCCCAAATAAAACTGTTTTTTTTTTTGCCAATTGTTAGGTTTTGATGAATGTATTTTAAATGATTTGAAATATTTCACACATACTTGATTGTGTTTTAGTAATGTATGACAGAAAGTTTGCCCCATACTAGGAATTTGTCCTGTATCGTAGGTGCGTTTTCAAACATTTAAACTGACATATACAAACATCCAGATACGGAACAACATACACGCAGGTATCACGAAGATTAGTTCCGTGTGGGAATCGAACCCGCGACACGCAACGCAGCGGCCAATCGCTCAACCACTGCGCAACTGTGCCGTCAAATTTAACTTATTCGGTTTTTCACTATTAAATAGGAATTATAAGAAATACTCACGGCCATAGGTCCATTCCGCCTGCAGACTTAAGTCTGTAACAATAATATTTCATGTTTTAGTTATAAAAGTAAAAATAAAAAGTTTCCTACAAAAAAATAACAGGAATATTAAAAATTTTAATAACTGTTTCGAATATTTTGAAAAATTATAGAAAAAAGTTAAACTGGTGGGGGGAAAACAGATAATTTAGATTCTACACTAATGTCAAATTTGTATTTTTTTTTTTAGTTTTTTTCTATACTCTTATTTGACACTTTGACACTTGACACTTATTTGTAGGTCAATTATTTAGAGGATATCTTTTTTTATCTGC
Organism: Cerastis leucographa; assembly: GCA_963082945.1. NCBI lineage: Eukaryota > Metazoa > Arthropoda > Insecta > Lepidoptera > Noctuidae > Cerastis > Cerastis leucographa. The sequence goes on from OY720382.1 coordinate 20,695,536, forward strand.
AATACTTTATTTATTAATAAAAAGTGTATCCGTATTGTGTGTGTAGGTAAACAATCACAAACTAAAACGTGCATATTTTTCTTTTCAAATAGTGGATATTTTGAAAATGATTAAATTATCATTATGAGATAACCGTGAGTTAAACTTTCAGTCAAAAATGCCAGAAATGCAAAAAAAAACACATTCTGTTTATTTCTAAATTCTAAAAACACAAGTAAGGTAAAACCTGGTTAAAGTTTTTCTTTTCAGTTCGGTGATATTTTTTACACCCACAAAAATCAAAAGAGAAAACTAATATTGCAAAACCCACCTGCAAAACTGACCACAAACAACACAACGATCGCAAACATTTTTCAAAATTCAGTAAAAAAAAAATTAAAATATTATAAAATTTATTGAACTTGCTTTTGTTTATTATGATTATTTATTTACTATAATTATTTATTTGAATTGGGATTTATTGGAACAACAGTTCACTCTCACACCCACAGTTTGGGACTAATTTCGAAAACAACCACATCGATGTTTTATACATTTTTTTTTGTTTTGAACATGTTTTTTATCAGGCGCTTGCACCGTGTGCCTCGTCCCGCCAACACTGACGGCGCTCGTACTTAGTGTTAAGTGATAATAGGTATGTTCGTGACACACGGTAGGGAACGGCGGCGAGCGGTCGCTCGACGCGTGCCGAGAATCGCGTTGGTCAATACTGGGCATGCGCGGTAAGAAATAATGCTTGAATGTGGAAATTGAGTTTGTTTTGATATCAGCAGGTTGATGCTTAGTTGCTGTTTACTGCTGAATGTGGGTTATTTACGTAAATGTCGTTAAGTAAGGAAATCATCGTTATGTTGAGCATAAAATTATTATAGAATACGTATTTGCATTGTTATTATGTTGTTGGTTTTAGTGTGGTGGGTATTGAGTTCAGGGTTCAGGTAATCAGAAGCCAAAAAATGTTTATAAATCCAATCACTTCAAAGTACACACAAGAGTTATAGAAACTAGAGCTATAAAGGTACATAGTAAATTCGTCACCAAAACCTTGTGTATATGTCATGTATGGGGCGCTGGAGAACTGTCCTTCGCTATCCAGGATGTCGACAGATACAGGGGAACAGCGAACCAATAAGGATCGAGCGTGGTTTATTCCAGGGTGATAGTCTGAGTCCATTGTGGTTTTGTCTGGCCTTGAACCCTCTCAGCACACTGCTAGAGGGTTCAGGTCTAGGTTATGCTAAGACCCTGCACAACCGTGAGATATGCAGTCTCAGGGAATACTTCCTAGAAGCCGACGTGGGGATGCACCGAGATGTGGCATCAGTGGACAAGGGCCTTACCCCGCTCTTCTTGGGTGAAACGGCCTGGCTGGTGACACTCTGCAACTGACCCATGAGTTGATTTTTAAACGTCGCTGAATGCCGAACACATACTACAGACTTGTGTACATAGGCTTTTACTAGATTTTTTGCAGCTATAATTCAATATTTTGTGCGCAAATAGTTTAACATTAATGTTGGACCTCCGTGAAGAGTGTTTTTATGAGCTTCTTCCCCATACATCTATGGGTCAGAACTAGACAAGTAATGCCTGTAGAAATATTACATTATATACAAATTCCTTGCCTAGGTATATAGTCTATTGATTCCTCGTAAATGATAATGTCTTACTAACACTAATTTACAACATTTAGTAGATTGTTACAAACTGGCCCTTAACCGGATGGGAAGGATGTTTTATAAACTTCTTATAAAGACACTAGTATGAACTACTACTACTAGTATGAACTAGTGTTTCTTTATAAGAAGTTTATAAAACATCCTTCTCGAAACTTCTCGAAACATTCTAAAAAACCAAATACATTGTCTTGAAATTTTCCCCTAGAATGAAACTCCAATAAATTTTGACGTTTGAAAAACAGAAACCAAAGGTTACAGCAAATAAAAAATACGTCAACAAACAGATTGTTTACTTCCAGAGGTGTCGACGCAACAATACAGTAGACCAGAAATCAGTGGTAAGAAAACCAGTAAAAGATGGCCTCTTTTTCCATTAACACTCCATACAGTGCTAGGCCAGCTCAAAGATCAAATTGTTACCACCACCTACAGCAGAAAACGGGTCAATCAAATTTTTACCGCACAAGTGTTTTCTGTTTTCCGTAACTAATCAGAAAATCTTTGCATTTCCAAAAGATGGGTTGCATTGATAGCTTAATCATTTGTTTCTTGATAAACATTTGTCTGAAGTCAATTGATTATTCTGTTTTTAATTGTAAATCAACAAGTCTTTGTCTGGGATTTTTATATCGAGTTTATTTAATCGGTTTGTGTTCTAATTGTGAAATGCAGGTAACTATCGTGTGGCTGGATCTTATTTGCAACGTCGTATCTTTTTCGTTTGCAGGTACAAAATTTGCTGATTATGCCTTGCAATTAAATTGTGTATCTTATGAAAGTTATTTAAGTGTTTTCCACAATTTATTCCTTAATTTAGTTACGTTTTTAATTTTGTTCAATCTTATTTTAACTTTTCTTTTTACTCCGATGGAAAATACATAAATGGAAATGGGCAGGACAGAGAAATATGCTGATAAAGAGAAATGAGAAATGGACCAGACTAATATCAGAATGGTACTCCAGGAATGGTAAAAGAAGTAAAGGTAGACAAATGAAACGCCGGGAAGATGATTTCAAAAGAGTCGCTGGTCCAGAATGGACCAGAATTGCAAAAGACAGAGATGGGTGCAAGTCTTTGGAGGAGGCCTTTGTCGAAGGAGAAGCTGTTGTTTGAAAACCAATCGTCAGGGATAAATCTTAATGTTATTATTGTAAAACAGCAATAAATATTTTATTTTATAATGAAGTATATTGAAAGCTTACTTTAAAAAGTACACTTGTTGAATTATGATAAAGTCTTTTTGAATATAAGTATACCTAGGTAGAACTATAGTACGCCCACATTTCATCAGTTAAGTTTAATTACCGTATAATAGGGGGCGATTTATCATCTCATACTTTAAAAGGGTTAGTCTCTTTCATATAAAGATAAAATTAATGGTAATTTTTGAAAAGCATGTTATAATCTTATCAACTAATATTATAACTGCGAAAGTAAGTTTGCTTGTTTGTTACCTTTTCACGCCTAAACCACTGATCCGATCATCCTGAAATTTTGCATATCCGTTGTCAAGTGTACAGAAACGGACATAGAATACCTTTCATCCCGAAAAACAGCACTGTTTCCGAGGAAAATCACAATAACGTTATCATGATAATAGATAGCGCCACGTGTCCGAGACGACTATTATCGAATTCTAAATTTACACGAGCGAAGCAGCTCGCAAAAGCTAGTAATGTTATTTTTTGTTTGGTCCATCGAGCCGGATACTATTTACATTATTTGTTGCTAGTTGATTAATGCTCATACATTGTATTTCTAGAAGAGGTGTTTGGGCTGCAGTGGGACACTAATAGGCTGGTGATAATAATTATTATTCTGCTGCCTTTAACCCAATTAATTGCACCGGTCGACGCAGCATGTCTTCTTCTTCCATATCATCTAGCCATATCATCCTTCACACAGTCCATCCATCGTTTCTTTATTCCTCTTAGTTATAGGCTGGTATAATTAGTTGAAAACAGTAATATGTTATTCGAGTTATCTATAGGTATTAAAGTACACCACGACTGGATTGTCGTGATGTACTTTAATACCATGGGCATCAATAAAATAATGATGATTCATAAATTGATCACGTTCTTCACGGTCATTAAAAAAATGTTAAGTATAGACAGAAGATTCCAGATTTTTTCGATCATCACATTAATGTAATGTACTGTTGTGGCAGTTGTGCCTCAGAGCTAAAGTTTCCGAATTATGATCTCTAGGTCATGGTAACGAATCCAGACAGGCTCGTTTTTTTTGTTATTTAGTTTATGACTACTAATTTCAAAATTGTTTAGCAAACTTTCATGAGGAAACTTAAAACGAAAAACTCAAAGACATTGTGACATCTTTCAACCCGCACTGGGCCCACGTGGTAGATTCGCTCTCATGCCTACTCTCTTTCTGAGAGAAAACTGTCAGAAAGGGAGTGAAGGGAATGTCTTTGAGTTTTTGGTTTTCTGAGAGTGGGCTACGTGGGAAAGTAGCAGTGGGAATACTTTAATCTGATAATCCTTCATTAGCTATATCTACATAAAGCTTTAATAATTTATTTAAGATACCAAAGATATAAGTAGCACGCTTCGAACGATTCGACAGACGCTTCGTCATGCATACGTAATTATTTACTATCAATACTTTATTATCTTGAACAATGTCCGCACCTAATTCCTTCAGTGTACTTACTTTGCTTAATCTGAAAACACAGCATATTTGTCGATAAGGAATAACTCAATCATTGACTAAACTTAACATAGAACTAGGCGCTGAGTTGAGCGTTGAAAATCTAAAAGAGCGCTTTTAATAAGCATTCGTTTAGTTGGCGTTTACTGTGAAAGAAAATGGACAGAAGGTATAGATAGCAAAGTGTTACACTATTTAATGAGCAACATTTGTAAATAAGTATGTAAAATTATTTGTAATCACGTTCTCGAAAACGGCTCTAACGATTTTGATGAAATTGGAAATATAGGCGGGGTAAAAAATCGATCCAGATATATTTCATATCTGGGAAAATTCGTTTTCTCTACTTAGAAGCAGAGCTAGGCTGACAGGTTTTGTATGTAGTTTAAAAACGTACGCAGCAGTTATGTTTTTAATAAGACATAAAATATTAGAAGTGAGTACCTATTATTTGAAATAGTTTCTAAGTGTTTCAAGTAGCAGGAATTCATTTCTATCAGTTGTTCAAGCATTGGTTACTTTTAATTGGATACGTTTGCTGTTTATTACATAGGACTTAAATATAATTGTCGAAATATTAGTTTAAGTACTATAAGTACACCTTTGCAGAACCCACTGGGGAATACAGGCGTGATGTTATACTATATGTATACCTATAGTTATCAATCTCACAAGAAAGATAATATTAGCAGATGCCATGCTAGGCATTTAATCAACAGTGATTTAATTTAGCTAGAAACCTGGAATTATTAATTAATAAAAAAGTCCCCCATCCCTCCTACCCCGAATACACCTCTACTCCCAAATACAAGTAGATAACAAATCATGATGAATATGAAAGCTGATTGTTAATTGTGCTGAAAGCATGCATACAACTAATACTGATTATAATTCAAATGATTGATAGTAGCGGATAATGAGATGCTATCAGAAATTATCGAAGAAGATACAAGAATTAACATGGCTATGCCGTCAAAAAGATGTGAGATAGGCTGTAAATTGAGGTTGTTGTTGATGCAATTTATATTTTCTGCTGGTTGCCATAAAGGGGGTAATGACATTTGGGTGACAACAACAGCCCCAACCCGGCAGTCAGGTATGCAGGAGGTGGATCGTCGTCGGCTGCTACTTTGCCGTTTGTCATTTGGTAGGCCGTTTGTTTTGTGGCGACATCTATACCGTCATATACAGATACGCTAACGTATCTTACAAGCCTACAACGCGATTTCAGAGTTATCCGTGCTATTAACAATACAAACCCGTAAACAATTGACGGGTAGATGGCCATGAGACACAACGCGCCCTGCCGGAGGTGTCTGCCTTTCTATAATTTATTTCTGAAGAACTTTTATAATTTTAGTTCTTGGAACGCGAACAACAGTTTTATGCTAATACGCACCATATTATTTAACATGTAACCTTGATATTTGTATGAAATGCCTTTTAAAAAAAGACTACTTCAGATAAAGACGTCGCGATGTCAAGTCAGTCATCATCTGTCTAGCCTTTTCCCAAACTATGTTGGGGTCGGCTTTCCGTCTTACCGGATACAGCTGAGTACTAGTATTTTACATGAAGCGACTGCCTATCCACTACCAGTAACTGGGTAATACGATACCCCTTGGTAAGACTGGATGTCAGACTTTTTGGCTTTTGACTACTCTTAACGACTGTCAAAGATCTACAAATGACATTCGGGACCAACGGCTTAACGTGCTTTCCGAGGCACGGAGGAAACTCGGTATGTAATTATAGTCACCCATCCACAGACCAACCTCGGCAAGCACGGCTTATCCTTAAAGATCGACCCGTGCGGCTGTCTTTATTTAGGATGGATGTCAGACTTTCGGCTTCTGACTACTTTATACGAGTAGTCAGAAACCGAAAGTCTGACATCCTGTCGTACCGGATGCAGCTGAGTATCAGTACTTTACATGAAGCGACTGCCTATCTGACCTCCACAACCCTGTACCTAACTGGTTAATACGAAACCCTGTTGGTAAGACTGGATGTCAGACTTTCGGCTTCTGACTACTTTTAACGACTGTCAAAGATCTACAAATGACAGCCGGGATCAACGGCTTAACGTGCATTCCGAGGCACGGAGGAAACTCGGTATGTAATAACGGTCACCCATCCATGGACCTGTCTCGGCAAGCATTGCTTAACCTTACAGATCGACACGTGCGGCTGCTATAATTAAGCCACGAGCTCCTCAAGAAGTCGAAGTCAAGTCAGTCTGGTCTGTGCATTTTAACCTAAAAGTCAAACAGTAAAAGTAACGTATAGGATCAGCCGCTTGATCCACAAACGTAAAATAAACAAAACATCATAACATCACGCCTGTAATCCACGACGGGTAAGGCAGAAGTTTACATATTACACATTTTACTAGTTTTGTTTTCAGTCCCATGAAAAAGGGGGCGAGCCTATTGCCATCAACCGGGCATAAATCCGGACTATGTTGCTGATGCTGAGAAATGCCCAATAACACTTTGCCCGACCCAAGAATCGAACCCAAGACCTCATGCTCAGCAGTCGCACTTGCGATCACGCGTTAAACGCAGTCCTTAAGAGCGTTTACACCTTACGGCAGTTCATACAAACTTTCAAGTCGTTATTTTCCGAAATGACTGAACCGATATTAAATGAAACTTCATACGCATAAGCAGGACACGAAGGTCTAAAAAGTTACTAAAAACATTTTCGAAATGTTTAAAAAAAAAAGATAATTGGGAATTTCTATATCTATGGATAATTTAAAATCGGTCTAATTGAGCTTCGATCTTGTTTTTTGTGAAATAATCAACAATAAAGGGGGGAGTTATCCTTTAATTCCATCACTATTAGCTGCTTGCTAGTCCACTTTTCTTGTTAGTTACTACTTCTACTTAATATAATGTAAAAATTTATTACTTGTTACAGCCTACCGTCACGCCCTTTAGTTGTTGAGGATTTTTGGGAATTTTCCTAAGTGAACATGCCGCACAACCGTATGTAAATTTATATTTAGGTATTGTTAAAACAATTGCCATCACATTACTGGTGAGAACCTACGCCAAAGTCAAAGTCAAAGCATTTATTTCAATTAGACCATTACAGGCACTTTTGAAAGTCAACAAAACAAAATAAAACGCGAAGCTACAGTCCCAGTCACAAGGCATAATAACTTGTGAAAGTACTGTAGTTGCCCATTCCGTAGCGTAGATCTCTATGGAGAAGAACGGGCAAGAAACTCCATGGACACTCTTTTAAATCAAAATATGTTACAAAATCTTGGTTACATCATTCATGTTAAGAATTACAAATATATGAGAACAATGTAGAAATACGGGCAAGTTAAGAGCGTCCAGAGTAAAAGATTAAATCAGTAATAAAAAAAATAAAGTAATTAAAATAAACCGTGGCAGCTAAGAGATGACCAGTCACAACTGACAGCGCCCGTTCACGAACATGACGCATGTATCAGCCATCATTCAACTCAACCATTTTGAAGGGAACTAAACGACCCGACACACCCGCCACCATCAGCGTGACATTTAAGTGAGCATGACATTCACTCAACCACCAGGGTAATTTGGCGTCAATGAAAGATTTAGGTACTCATTAAATTAATAGTGGCTTTACAGTACATGGTACTCACACATGTGCTATGAAATTATATAATACTAAGAGATTGAATCTATACAGTGCAAATATATTTTTACAATCTTCTGCAGCTTTCACAATAACTTCACTTTCAAATTCTGATGATTCCGATTGCCCCTATGGTTGTGGAGCAGGACCAGCATGGAGCCAAGCATTTTTATCATCAATATAATCCCCCAACTTATAATATGCTTGCCTACATAGCCAGCCGGCCGTTCTTTATTGGATTGGAAGGTTCCATGAGCTGGACACCTGCCAAAACCTTCCTGGCGCCCTCTTAGTTGTAGTTAGGTTTAAGTAGTTAAGGCCTAGGTTAATTTACATTAAGTTAGTTAAGGTTTCTTTTATTGTTTGCAACGCTCTCTAATTAAATCAAGTTTTGAAGCTATGGAAACGAATATTTTTTATTAACAAACAACCGCCACATAAGGAACGTAACATGGCGAGAAGTAGTGCTTATGCGTATGAAGTTTCATTAAAATCGGTTCAGTCATTTCGGGAAATAAGGACTTGAAAGTTTGTTTGAAATGGCGTAACCGCTCTTGAATTATAATCAGAACATTTTAACACAAGCTCGTCGTTCTAACCGCTTGTATGTCACACGACTAAACGTCGCGACGCGCGCAGCTCACCTAATTTATTAATAAAAATCTTACCGAGCTTACCAAGGAAATGGATACTGCACCGACCTTCTTGTATAATATAAATAGTGTAACTACTGGATCAGTTGCAGTTGCTTCCTTCCCTAGAACTAGAATAGCATGGGTAAGAATAGATGGATTGGGATATCGTTTTGTTAAGATTCTATCGTCTATAGGCCTCGTGTTACCCAACAGGGTTGTAGGGATCAGATAAAAAAAGTCATTCCATATAAAATACTGGAGATCAGCTGCTTCCGATTAGACTGGAAACCAACCTCAATATAGTGTGGAAAGGGCTCGGCAGGTGATGATGATGCAGATGATGAAAGGTTGGAGAGCCCGTATTTCTTGTGAGAAATATTGATGTCGCCATTTCAATAGGTATTATTTTATATCTAACTAGCTGTCCCGCGCAACTTCGTCTGCGTCACATTTTACCCGTTTTCTCAACATTTTTCATTGCTGCTCCTCTCCTTTTGGTCGTAGCGTAATGATATATAGCCTATATCCTTCCCCAGGTTGAAATCTATCTTCTTGCCAAATTTAATTAAGATCCGATCAGCCGTTTAGTCGTGAAAGGGTAACAAACAAACAGAGTGACTTTCACATTTATAATATTAGTATGGATGAATCGACTTCTCCAAAATCGAAGCAGGTCTAAAAGTTCGAAAATACTGTTCGAGTTTTGAATTTTTAGACCGCTTGCACGACGAAATGTGTAAAACACTAAACTTAATAAGAACATCACTCCGCCTCTATTAACTTCCTAGGGTCGACAGCAATTAAATGACATTTTAATTAAATAAGTCCAGCGGTTAGCGCATAAATTTATGATTTGTGTTGCAAGCGGGGCCTAGTATTTGGTTTATAACAGCAAAAGGCTTTCACTATTTTCTTATTTATTTATTTATACATTAAGTCACAAGAGCACAAAGGTACTGCTTATTTCAAAAGAAAATTCTTTCAGCAGACCTGCGAATGGAAAGTTGGATAGAAATGTAGACGCAGTGTATAGAAAAGATAAAACATTAAATTAGAGCTTAAAACAAACATTATACCTATATAAGATAAACCTACATACAAATAAATACACATAAATAATAAATTAATCAATTTATTGACACACACAAGTTACAAATTATACAAATAAGAAAATTGAACATTGTTATTAAAGTTAAAAACTAGAGGAAGCCGTGGGCCCCAAACTAGGCACAGCCTGAATCTTGGTGGCCCAATATAGTCAGTAAAAGCAAATTGAATAACCGACTGTTCAGCGTGATACAGCACTACAAGACATTAGTAACAGGTAATTTTGAAAATTATAATAAATAACATAGGGAAACTAAAAATTTATTTAAAATGTATAAAATTAATATCAGTGTCAATCAATAAAATAAAATGAAAGACAAAATGAACAGTATGAACATGCATAATTTAAATAATTCAAGTTAAAAATCAACAGTAAGTATGGTCGCAATCAAACAAAAATTATAAATCATACAGAAATAAAATAAGAATAACAATCTAAAAAAAATGAAACATAGAAACATAGAAAAAAGAAAGTAAAAATATACCTAAAATATATATCAGAATATTACAGTATAGAGGAAAGGTATATTCTTCAACTTGCTTTTTGAAGAGAAATAAAGTTTTAGATTCTCGAATAGCAAGTGAGTTCTATAGACTTACTGCGTGAACCGACTTCTTATTCATACACATTAGCGAAAGCCTGCGAGGGAATATCCGAACGTATAGTTCCCATGATCCACGGGCTTGGTACCTTGGGCAAGGGCTAAGCATTGTCACTGTCATCTTTCTCTTGGGCACATTATCGTTTGACGGCGCTGAGTAGCAGTTTTTTGATATTTAGTTTTAAGTTATTTGTAAGTTCAGGTTATTCATAGTACATGCTGTACAGCAGGCAAGAAAAAGTAAATACATTGGTCTTGTAATACATTTTGTTTGGAACTCTTCAGACGGAGAATGGATCATCATATAAATCGTTTTGTACCTGCTCTATTGTTTCATTGGGACCTCTAAAAAACGCCGGAGAATGCTAGGTAGCTACCTACTGCTTTGTTCTTATACTTTGCCTTGGTGAGTTGAAGTTGAGCTTAAAAGTCTTTCAGAGACTCTTCGCAGTGATTTAAAACTGAATTGTCGTTGAGTTTTCCGCTCACACTTCCTCATTTTACAATGACATCTTCAGAAAGATTTGATAAAATATAAATATACAAAGCAAAAGAGACACCGACGTAAAAAAATACATATTAAAACTGCATTTTCATACATTTTGACTTTTTGTGAGGGAGACCAAAGAAAAGATGAATGGATGCTGTGAAGAATGATATGAAAGTGAAAGGAGTAATTGACGCCTTGACGTCTGACAGGGCAGAATGTAAAAGGTGTTGCGCTGACCCCAAATGGGACAAGGGTTAGGAATATGATGATGAGATATTGCAGTATTGTAGGAAACAGCTGTATTTATTTAATAACCTACGAAAAATTTCTGTGGAGGGGTTCACAATGATGTACACACGCTAGCACATCAAGCTACAACAATATATCAAATTGATTAAAAGATTTTCAATCTTATTGTTGAAGAATAGGGTTCAAGGTTTATTGGGAAAATTTGACAGTTTCGGGTAGCTTGACATGCTGGCATCTGTGTGTACTGAATACGTGGTTGCCGTTTTAGCGTCGGTACCACTTCTACCATGTTTATATTTGATATTCATAAATAAAAAACCTCCACAAAAAAAAAATCGTAGAACGTAGTCCGCTTAGTAAAAGCACAAAACAAAGCGGACTCCCGACGCTACGATGCTTGGTTTTTTTACAGGTTTTTTATGTCGGGGTTTTTTAAATTTTTAAGTTAATTTTATTTCACCTCCCATTCCTTCCACTTTTCGCGGTTGCGCCTCTTCTCGCTAATTACCGAAAACAAGGAGAGTTAGGTATAAATTAAAATAATTCCCGAGCTTTTAGGGGGCGGTGTGCAGCCCCCCCCCCCTGGCAATGCCCATAGTGACAAGTGACAAGATTTCAAATTTCGAATCGACCAGACCCGTAAAAGTTGTTTAATATCCCTTCAGCAAATAGAAACGAGGTTGACCTTCAAACGGCTGAGCAGATTTTCTCGAAACATAGCTAAAAACACTCTCGATTAAAACACCTTTCAAACGAAACCAATTTTATCAAAATCGGTTCATCTGTTTAGGAGCTACGATGCCACAGACAGTTACACAGAAACACACGTCAAACTTATAGCACCCTTCTTTTTTGGTCGGGGATTAAAAATATAGGTACTTACTCAGGTTTATCGAACTCTGTCTGTTAACTTTCATGCCTTAAAAGCTCAAAATATGACCTGGATTAGGTTATGCACATAAGTACGACGCTTTTCATCCCAGTGGTACCTACGTTCCCTTGGGATAGTTGACGACACGGTTGGCGCTGGGGTTGAGCGAGGGAGTGCTGCGCTGCATGTCGTGGGTTCGATCCCCGCACGGAACAAATATTCGTATGGCCTACAGATAGTTGTTCCGGGTCTGGCTGTTTGTGTGTGTTAGTTTAAATGTTTGTAAACGCACCCACGATACAGAAGGAATTCCTAGAGTGGGGCAAAAAAAAAAAAAGTAATTGTTTCCGACCACAAGCTATTAGGTCTTTAAGAGGTCTTTTTTTCCTTGGTCATTGTAGCCGCAGGTCTAATAACCTGTATCTGGGTTGGATGCAATAGATGCAGATAACAAGTTCTCGACCTAAATGACCTCCGCTCTTAGATATCCTAGGGGTGCTAGGACTTTGCAGCCGCTGGTTTTAATGTACCTGATAACATCTCGCATGATATCTATTAATAACTCCCGGGTCGGGCAAGGAATGCATCACGAATTTCTGAGTAGCAGCCTCGGAGTCTGAATTTGTGCTCGGTTAATGGTTATAGGCTCACCCCTATTAAATGCGATTTAAACATAACTGGCGAAATGAGGGTGTGCAATTAGGTGCACCTGTGCCTAACCCTTTCGAGGATTACAGCGTGATGTTATGTCATGTATTTATTATTAAACTAGCGGTCCCGCGCAACTTCGTCGTGCGTCACATTTTCCCCGTTTTCGCAACATTTTTCATTGCTGCTCCGCTCCTATTGGTCGTAGCGTGATGATATATAGCCTATGTCCTTCCCCAGGTTGAAATCTATCTTCTTGCCAAATTTCATTAAGATCTGATCAGCCTTTTAGTCGTGAAAAGGTAACAAACAAACAAACAAACAGAGTGACATTCGCATTTATAATATTAAGTATGGATATATAAATTGAATATGAATATGGATACGTTTAAGAACACGTATTAAGATGGTAAGAAAGTCTTCTCTGTTATGAATATAAATAATTCAGCGTGGCATAGGATCGGAACATTCGGAACAGCAAAATCTTAAACAAAGCGCAAATCAAAAAACATTTTAAAGTTCCTTTTGTTAATAAAATATGATCATCACAAGCAGTTTGCTGACGAACCGAGTAAATTACGTTCAGGCAAGGGAGGTCTTAATTTTTTTTTTGCTCCTCTCTATGAATTCCTCCTGTATTGTGGGTGCATTTAAAAACATTTAAACTCACATACACAAACAGTCAGACCCGAAACAACAATCTTTGGGCCATACAAATATTTGATCCATGCGGGGATCGAACCCGCGATACGCAGCGCAGCAGTCGATCGCTCAACCAACGGCGTCAACCGTCGAAAAACATTTTCTCTAAATCCTGAGTTCTTCGGCACAATAGGGGTGATCCGAAGACTGAGTAAAGAAAACGACATTCTATTTTGTCCGTCAGACAGTTAATACAAAAATATTAGACAAGCACGTATTTTTTGTTTTATCAAAATATCAAAAAATTACTTAGTTAAAACTCATTAAAGTTGGAGAGTGGGGGCTCACTACGTCACAAGTAGGTATAAAAATTACCTACATGTGACGTCATGCGATATTTCAACTCAATAATATATCTCCGTAATTTTATGACCATGTGAAAAAAGAAAAAATCCTTGGCCAATACTTTGAAATAATCTACCCGAAAGGCAAAGAAAAAAAAATGTGATCATCCCCTAACGCTAAAGTGCGTTAGGTTAAGTGGTCATTGCTTTTAGAGCGTTTCAAAGGAGATGTTTCATTTTTGTATGGGACTCCGGCCATGACCTGTACCTTTCAGGAAAGGTGGGAAACAATCCCCTGAATAGAATAAAGTAACATTTTTTAAATAGTAATAGATGTTTTTATGCACATAATAAAAATTAAAAATGTTTGACGTTTATCCCGAGAGTTATGACAGCCATGACAGGTTGTAGAGATGACGTTTACATAACCTAGTAATTGTTATTAAGATAATAATTGTTTATCAGAACTGATTTTTTCGATGCTTTCGTATTTGTTTTGTTCTCTGTTTTCATAAAACGTTAGACAATACGAGACGAACGAGATTGACTGACTGACACTGATGGGTTTTGTCACTTGTCAGAACAAAATGTCATTTTGAATTTTTCGTTCAGAAGTACACTCCAAAAAAGTAGTACTTACCTATTATTAGTTTCTAACGATGAAATCACCACACTTGCTTATAATTAGTTGAAAATTATGTATAAGAGACCAATAATAATAATTACTTGCAAAAACACATACTTTTCATAATTTAACGTCGATGTGATATTATGTTTTTGTGTGACATGATTTCAGAACGAAAGCAAACTGCAAACTGGAAGACGCCATGTTGAATAGAATAGGGCAATAATTGAAAAACTATTACTTTTTGTGCACAGCAAATCAGGTTTAAATTCACGAAAGAATATTTTTCCTAAGTTCGTGGTATTTTTTCCTCTTTTTCAATAAATGTACATCTTATGGCCGAAAATGAAACATCTCCTTTCATCAAAGACGTCCAACAGTATTACTATAGGTTTTTGGTAGACGGGCCCGACTCCTCCAAAGTTCCTGGAGACGAGCGAATATGTGTGAAGCAGAGAGGATAGGAGATGCGTAAGAGCTTAGGTGAATCCATCTAAGTTGTTTGGAGATGCGAAAAGCAGAAAAGAGGAGATGTGCTAAGCGCCACGCCGCCCACTGCATATTTGGAATTTGGGACTAGCGATATACATTTTTTTAATTTTTCCAGCATTATTGGTATCAAAGTCGCTAGTCATCTCTAAAACTCCAATTTGTTTTGCATAGTCATGTACATATATAGATTCTGACAAAAAGTGATGAAATCCTTCTTTTTCAGTACCGTTAGTATTGAAACAATATCTCTGTTACGGGAAAACTTATCAAACGCTTTGTTTATCTTCAAAAATAATTTTAAACCGTACTATAAATATGAATGTTATCACATCTATAAATTATTTCTCCTCACGAAAGGTGACGTCAAATGATTATGTTGAAAATCTTTTTAAGGAAATCATGCCGTGAAATTTTTATATGATATCGCTGCTAATTAATAAGATTTCCAGGTATGAAGCTCCTATCAAAATACGTTAACACGTATCAATAAGGATAAACGCCTAAGACGGATGGATATTTTTGTCATAGTAGGCATTAATGTAAGCTCGAAGTTTTACAAGATAATTAATCTTTAAAATTCGCTTTTGAAAATTCTTACAGAACCATCATCTTCATGCCCTTGTCCGTTTTGTTGTCTTTTAATGTCCCATTTTTTTTGGGGTCTAAGGATACACGGATTTGTCAGACTCCATGGCATTATTTACTCCCTTCTCTTTTATATAATTCCTCACACCATCCATCCATCTTTTCTTTGGTCTTACTCTCACTCTCCATCCATCAACATTCATATCGAGCACTCTTTTAGTCACATGCGTTTCATCCCTCATCATTACATGCCTATACAAAGACCAACTTACAGAACCATCATTATCTGCCTAGCCTTTTCCCAAACTATCTTGGGGTCGGCGCCAGTCTAACCGGATGCAGCTGAGTACCAGTATTTTACATGAAGCGACTGCCTATCTGACCTCCACAACCCAGTAACTGGGTAATACGATACCTCTTAGTAAGGCTGGATGTCAGACTTTTTGGCTTCTGACTACTCGTAACGATTGTCAAAGATCTACAAATGACAGCCGGGACCAACGGCTTAACGTGATTTCGAGGCACGGAGGAAACTCGTTATGTAATTATGATCACCCATCCACGTACCAACCTCGGCAAGCACTGCTTAACCTTAAAGATCGACCCGTGCTGCTATTATTGTTTAGCCAAGAGCTTCAAGTTCCAGCTGTAAGTTTTTTTAGACAAACATACAGAACCATGCTGTTATATTTCTGTTGACGGTCTATTCCTCTCTTCAATCAAGAAACTTACTTCTATTGGCATATGAATTAGTGGTTCGGCTAACTCATATTCTTAATCAGCCTAGACTCTCCCTTCTAGTGACAGTCTTTGGTCCCGGCTGCCAATAGGGGATGATCACATTTGTTTATTCTTTGTCCGTCGGGTAGTTTATTGAAAAGTATTGGACACGTATTTTTTCTTTTTTCACGTGGTCATAAAATTACGGAGATATATTCAGTTGAAATGGTGCATGACGTCACATGTTGGTAAGTTTTATACCTACTTGTGACGTAGTGAGCCTCCACTCTCCAACTTTAATGAGTTTTAACTAAGTAATTTTTTTATAAAACACAAAATACGTGTCTAATATTTTTGTATTCCCTATCTGACGGACAAAATATAATGTCGTTTTCTTTACCCAGGCCGCACCCCTATTGTAGATCTTCGACAGTCGTAACAGGTAATCAGTGGCCCGAAAGTCTGACAACCAGTCTTACCAAGGGGTATTGTATTACCAAGTACTGATTGGATTGTGGATTTAAAATCCTGGTATTCAGCTGAGTCCGGTAAGATTGGAAGACGACCCAACATTGTTGGGAAAAGGTTGGTCAGGTGATGATGACTCTCCCTTCTATGTGGTCTTCTTTCTTTTAATCTAACCTGATGAAGGTGAATATCATTGTTTAAGATGCACTGCATGTCTATCTGACCTGCGAGATCCCAGCTACTCGGCTATTATTTCTTGGTGAGTACTGGTTGTCGAACGATGACGGTTATGACAGAATGATTGTGTTCGTATCATACAATCATCGTCAAAGTCGTTTGTCACACTATTCACAACCAACAGTCAGCAAGTTACAGTTTAGTGCACAATAAAGTAAATATACACAGTGGGTTAGAGACTATTCTAAGATTTTTAAAACTGTTCACACAAACAGAGATCTACGCTTTGGAATGGGCAGCTATAGTACTTTCACAAGTTATTATGCCTTGTGACTGGGACTGTAGCTTCATCTTTTAGTTTTTGACCTTTAAAAGGGCCTGTAACGGTCTAATTGAGTTTTAAAGTTTTAGTTAGTCGGTCTTTCGCAAACCAACCACCGCTAGTCATCGATCCATCACCCATTTGGCAGGTATTGTCACATATACGGAACCGCAGTTACAATAACACGGCTGTATCGTATAACAAGAATGACGTGTTCGTAACATCCGTATCATGTTACTGTAGCACGGCAGCGCCCCATGTCCACTGTTACTAATCTGCAAGGGACTTGGCATTATAGGGTGGTGGCAATGTAAGTGAGAGCGCGGTGAGCGGGTTTACCTATATGGCAATACCTTTTTTTTTGAAGGCTTATCTCGGCAACACCGAGCATGTACAAATTTGCGCAACTTTGGTTTCCCGAGTAGGTAAGTTTATTTTTAGAAGTCGATGCTTTGATTAGGTCAGTGTCTGATGCGCTATGAGACAAAGTTCCATTTAGAGACAGATTTTCGTTGCTTATCGCTAAGGTGTGGTTGACATAATTTAAAAGCGAGTTCTAAAGTCATGGTATAGCATTACAAAGCACAACACGTATATTACTGTTAAATACACAGGGTCATTAAAAAAAAACCACCAGTAACAGGAATTTACAATTTATCAGGTGAATTGTGGCCAAAAGCAAGCCTCATCATCATCATCATCAGCCTATAATTTTCCCACTGCTGGGACTCAGACCTCCTCTCTATGAGAGGGAGTGGGCTGTTATCCACCACGCGGGCCTAGTGCGGGTTAGTAGATGTCACATATCTTCGAATTTTTAGTTCTCGGACATGCCGGTTTCCTCACGATGTTTTCCTTGACCGATTTTGAGGGCAGCGGTGATGAAATAAATTACACAAATTAATGCGCCGGCCTGGGTTCGAAGCCACGGCTTACTGCTCGTAAGTCGGGGCTGCCACCACTAGGCCACCGCTGCTCTCCCACCACTGGGCCACCGCTGCTCTCAAGCAAGCCTATTTAATAGTAAAAAAATACAAAGTAATTGAAATAGTTCCATTTATTTAAATGAAGGAACTCCTTAATCTGTCGAATCCGTGATCACAGCATTTGAAAAGCTTTAATCATGAAACGCTACCGCCTCCGCTCTTCCCATGCCATAACCCTATATATTACGTAAGAATTAATTAAATCTAGGCGGGTGTGAATGATCCACGTAAGTGGATTATGAGACAGACGAACGTTAATTGTAGAATACGTACGGGAGCTCGTTATATCCAGTTCTCAATTTAGGACTAGACTAGTATTGTTTGCTAGAAGAATTTTGCATAATTTTATAAAAGAGGAGAGGAAGTCATAGATTTTTAAGTGACTGGTCATAGGTAGAAGAAATTAATTGCTATTCTACAAAATACGGGTTGGACGGAACAACAATGCACAAAGGATTTATTCGGAATTCCACATTATTCAAAACATAATTCCAAACCCCTCAAATAGAAAGTTACAGTTTTCAAACTAAACTGTTGCTGTGTTCAAGAGAAGAGTTAAAGCCTCGTATCCACTAGGCAACATTTGACGCGCGACATGTTGCTCAACATGTTTCGCAACTTGTTGAATGTTGACGCGGAACATTTGTTTAACAACGTTGTCTGTCCACACATTCTCAGTCGTCGACAACATGTCGCCAGAGGAACTTGTGTTGATTTCAGCGGCAGTGGTTATAATTTTATCGAAATCAAAAAGAAGAAAACCACGTTGGTGGGTTAGAAAATACCTACAAAATAAAGAAAATGTATTCAGTGATCTCAGTGTGGTTGATGGATCTTTTACGAATTTTACCCGAATGAACAAAACAGACTTCGAGATACTGTTACAAAATGTGTTGTTTCACCTTTTATCAAAAACAGCAAAGGTTCATATGCAAACCATTTACTGCTAAAAAGATCTTCACTGCCACTTCCTGTTTTTTTTGAACATTTAAATTTCTTCCTCTCGCGAGTGAATTGCGATCGAAGAGTATGCACCTTGCTTTCAACCTCTTTCACAGACACATCTAGTGTTTTCGCTATTGAATCCCATGCATCTAGTTTTTTTTATTTATTTTTATAGGCTCTGTGAGCAGTATCCCATAAACATTCATAGTTTTGGTACAGTTCGATTAATTTGAGCACTCGTTCGTTACACCACACTACGGACATTGTTGTGCGTCACGTCTCCACTCGACAACAATTGATGCTCAACTAACGATGCATTTTAAACAAACAACAAGCCGTGCGTCATGTTGCGCGGCAGCTGGCAACGTCGCGCGCTGTTGTGCAGCGTTGCCGTACATGTTGAGATTCACGTGTCGCGCGCCAAATGTTGCCTAGTGGATACGAGGCTTTAAGAACATTATCTTTCCATTTCGTCATAGTTGCATAGGTATTTATTTTATTGGTGTATATTTTGTCTTTGTATTTATTTTATACGTATGTTAGTTTATTTTTAAATTGTATTCTATATTTTAAATAGTTATTTGCTTTAAGTTTCATGTATTAAATTCTCTCTTCTTTATTTCGGCCATTTTGAGTGGAATGAAATTAAGTAGTGGCTTATATAGGAACAGATTTTTCGGTAAAGCTAGTTGTGAAAATGTTTATATAGAGAAACAAATCTCACACGGAAAAACAGCAATTCGGAAAAAAAAAAACGATAGGTCCTATAATTGTGCCTTGTGGGATCCTGTAATCTATGGCAAAGCAAACCAACACCTACCGCAATAATCGAGTCATCCTTGACAGTCAGTTGTTGCCTTAATTAGTTCTAATCGCTGATAAAACAGCGTTAAAGAAACGCATTGATTATATGAAATAAACTAGAAAAGCTCTGCTCGCATCAACACGCTTAAAGCAAGTGTTTCGAAGTTCCGACACTAAAGTGACACGTAAAAAAATGCTTAAATATTAGGGTGCATTATTAATATTACCCAGTTACTGGGTGGTGGGGGTCATGAGGGAGGAGATAGGCAGTCGCTTCATGTAAAATACTGGTACTCAGCTGCATCCGGTTAGACTGGAAGCCGACCCCGAGCTAATTTGGGAAAAGGCTAGGCAGATGATGATGATGATTAATAGGCATTAATTACGTAACGCCTAATGATAGTAAAAATGTACCTGAAGTATTGCTTGTGGTGTGCAAACCTGGCCTGAGAACCATCACGATAACGATAGTGGAACTCATTTTCAAGAAAAGTGTAAAGCATACTTCAAAAATAGTAGATTTATATATTTAGATGTAGTTACACGAGGGTCGGGAGGAATCAATTCCCATACGAGGTATTTAGACGCCCGAGTGCAGCGAGGGCGGCTATAGTCCAAGTAGGAATTGACGTCTTTCACCCGTGTTAAGCACTCTACTTTTCATTTCGAATATAAGGTAAGTAAAAAATAGTAGTTTCTTAATTATGTTAGATTTTTTACAGCCGACCAAAAGTTCTATTTTTATAATTTATGCCTGCCCTAGGGAGGGAAGCAATTACTATGAGTCTTTCCCGCCCAAAGGTGGGAAGTAGCATCTTCCACCCGCTACTCGGATCAAACAAACACTACTTTCCGAGGATGAGAAATTAAAAAGTAAATTATTAGATACTCAGCAGCCCTTAAACGTCAGTCAGCCTGTACACATAGGTGTCCAGCAACATCCGCGACACCCAACAGAAAAAACCGTTTATTGTTGATTGTCCATAGTGTCCAACACAGTGACAATCAGCTGACGAGCCACACTATCAGATAAGTGACGTCACACAGACAGCGGCCCAGTTGCTCACAATAGATAGCGGCCTCTCCTACTTCTAGACATAGATTACTTAATATGGCTGAGATCGGACAACTAGGAGTTGTAGAGAATTTTGGGGAGGGCGTTTCAAGCTATATTTTTAGGATATTTTTGGGCTCTGTTTGAAGGGGTTAATTTTTTTTTTGTTCAGATTTGTTTTATTCGTGTGCACGATGGGGTTCTCGACAAGAGCTTCTTTTTCTATGGAGTATTGTGGTACTTTACACCCTGTTCTTCATACCCCTAAATTTAGGGGTTTGATTTGCCATATCACTAACTCTTCCATAGTGCAAATTTGTTTAAAAGGAATCCATACGTAATACTTCTAGACAGCAGTTTATACGTTGTACGTTGTCTGTCATTATGATGAACTATATTGAGTAAGTAGGGAACAGCAACATTACAGCAGTATTAATCCTGTTTCAGTTTCGTCAAAGGACATACTTTTTAACGTCCTAAGATTTCTTACCACTACCTTTTATGGGTTTGGGTTCTTTTAATCTCGTTAAAATTTTATATTCGCTGTATGTACAATATTTTTAAGTTTATGAGAATTGTCAAAATCATTTGTCGGATTATTCATTGCTTTATCTTCTAAGAAAAAAATATAGGCTAAATTAAGTGAGTTTTGGGATGTTCTAAAAGACTACTTAAGCTTATGTAACCGTATGAGGAATCAGTCGTTAAAGTCATATTAAACAATATTTGAGATGCTATTGCAGTAGGTGCCATGCCAACTATTCATCGAAATGAATGGAGTGCCTATCGAGCACAGCAACTTTCCGAAGTATCTTGGGGTTACTCTGGACAGATCACTGACATTCAGCAAAAACTGCAATACTATCAAGCAGAAGGTCCACACTCGCAACGGTCTCTTACGGCGACTAATTTCTTCGAAGTGGGGTGCTTCGCCTCATGTCTTGCGGACTACTGCGCTGGCGCTTTCTTTTTCAGCTGGCGAATTTGCATGCCCCGTATGGAGCCGTTCAGCTCATGCAAAGTTAGTGGATACAGCTCTGAATGAAACGTGCCGGATCATCACTGGTTGCCTTAAACCGACACCGGTACAGATGCTGTACCCACTGGCAGGGATAGCGCCACCAGAGGTTCGCCGAACAGTGGCAAGCTCTATTGAAAGAGCCAAAATGGCTTCAGACACACGACACCCTATGCACCTAAATACCCTCGTGTCGCAAAGGCTGAAAAGCCGAAACAGTTTTTTGAAGTGTGTCACCCCACTCACTGGCGAGCGGTCTTCGGAGCGACTAGCGCTGTGGCGTGGTGGCGCATCTTTACCTAACCCATTCGTTCCACCTGCTGAGAGTCTCCCGCCTGGACATGAGTGGCCATGGCTGACCTGGAAGTCTTTAAATAGACTTTGGACCCAGGTTGGTTGTAGCAAGGAAAACCTGTTCAGGTGGAGATTCATTAGTGATTCTGCCCTGGAGTGTAAATGTGGTGCTGCCCCGCAAACGATGCGGCACTTAATATCGTGTCCTGCGTGTCCTGCTGTTTGTTCATTACAGGAACTGATAGACGCTGCAGAGAGCGCCAAACTAGTGGCTCAGTTCTGGGCCGATACAATTTAGATTGCAATCGACACGCTAAGAAGAAGATCGAAATGAAAAAAATGTTGATGTTTCCTATTGCATTTGATTTAAAATAACAGTTTTTAAACGGGTTCCAAGGATAATATATCTTTGTACCTTGATGCTGACTCTTTTTTTTAACTTGGTTCCTCAATTCTGAGCATCGTGATCAATCTTGTTTATGTCTTATACTGACTTGTCGCTAGATATGGTAGTCCTGGGTCATTCATAAGACTTCCTGCAAAGATAGTAGAGGATAGGATCAGACCACCGTTTTTTTTTGCGGAGTCTGACCTGGTCAACTATCTAATGTTTACCTGCTTCAAAATAACGTCGTATCTACAAATTATCGTATCTATGTCCGAGCACAGTACGGATGTCGATCAATGACTTCTATTAGCTGAGTTGTGCGAAGGTCTCGGCTATAATATAATATAATCTTTATCAGTACCTGTAAGAGGGCATAGACACCGTATACAGATAACCAGTAAACCAACTTAAGCCCTCTTTGTGAAATCCAACGCAGAAGTTAAAGGCTTGTCAATAATTTGTTTTGTTGTTTCACTACACATTTAAAACGAAGTCAAATGCCTCCATGAGACAGCCCAGTCTTACTCGCAAGTAACTTGTTACCTGAAGAAAGGTTATAATCCGTGTAACGCTTTGCATGTGTGTGTGAACTGATACTGAGTCCGACCATTTTGTTCCTAGTTGAAATACTGTACATTTTGGTACTAGTATATCTGCCGTGGCTATAATCCACTTGACTACTTCCGGAAGGGCCATAGGCAACGGTAATTTATTGGATTCTCATGTATGATGTATGACGACATACCATTTTAAGACTTCCAACATTCTCATGAAATAAAAGATGTTTGTGTTCAAGACCATGAATATTGGAAAGCGAAGGGGCTGGTTACTCAAACTTATGTTCTGGCTCTAGGTTCGTCTGGACGCGAAAGACAGAAGATTAATCAAAATGAGGCAATAATTTAATTAATGTCATACATTCAGGCCTATATTCTCGAGGAGTTCGTGGCTAAATAATAACGGGCCGATCTTTAAGGTTAAGCCTTGCTTGCCGAGGATGGTCCGTGGATAGGTGACCATAATTACATACCGAGTTGCCTCCGTGCCTCGGAAAGCATGTTAAGCCGTTGGTCCCGGGTGTCATTTGTAGATCTTTGACAGTCGTTAAGAGTAGTCAGAAGCCAAAAAGTCTGACATCCAGACTAGTAGACCAAGGCGTATCGTATTACCAAGTTACTGGGTTGTGGAGGTCAGATAGACAGTCGCTTCATGTAAAATACTGGTACTCAGCTTCATCCGGTTAGACTGGAAGCCGACCCCAAGAAAGTTTGGGAAAAGGCTAGGCAAATGATGATTCAGGCCTAAAATCTCTAAGAAGAAACTGAGGTGTTTCAACGGCTTCATAATTAGGACAAGCTTATCCAGCCTTGGACTTTGAATAGCTAATTGTTTAATAGCATAGTTAAAGGTATTATCAGGCGCTTTCGTATCAGTTATCAGTGATAACTAGTTATTTCGGCTTTTATCGGGTAAGCCAACCAACTTAGTATTTAAGTAATTGTAATTTCATGGTGATTTTGATCCATTTATATTGGATATTATGATGAATACAAGATAAGTTATTCGAACATCTAGTGCTTAGTCATTTTATTTAGGTATTGATATGTCTTAGATTTTTAGGATTTCGACGAATGACATGTAAATGTGTTTGTAAAAACCTATTTGCAAAAATAAACATCATTTCATGTGCCATTAAATGAATTCTCTATATGACTGTATGAACTGCCTCAAAATTTGTTGTGCCGTTTAGAAGCACATGAAAAAGCGACTTTACAATTGACAATGTAAAGTCTAGGCCTGTATAAACACTGTAAATCAAAGTAATGACAACTTCCGTGGACCGAGGAAGTTGCTGAAAGTCGCGATCGTTGTATTTATGGGTACTAGTCATGATAATATCCATATTGTTCTTATACCGGAAATTGGGTCTAGGTTAAGGCTGACTAAGTGAGCTTTAATAAAATTATATTATTAGGTGCTTTAGTTCATAAAATTTAATGATAATTATAGCTAGACTATACGTAACTAAGGGAGAAAATTGCCTGATTAATAGGTAAATGTCTTAAGTCGTGATTATTTGTCGTACGCGGTTTACAAATATTTTGTAAGTTTGTATCAGTTTTATAAAGACCTTTTACAAAGTAATATTCTATCAACGAAAACCATGATGTAAAAGGTAAAAATATAACATAAAAAAAGAAAAGAAAACAATCTTTTATTTAACCTAATGCCTTTCAAGGAATAAAATAATAGTACCTACTGACTTAAAATTAAATGAGACCCATCAATTTATTACATTATACAATTTGTATGATATAAGAGCTTGTCGCGAAATTTACCTATCTATATGTTTAACATATCATGGGGATGCATAAAAATAACTAGTCCGCCATTTTCGGGAGTCCGGAATTTTGGATTTAGGATGACGTCACTTAGCTTACCATGCATTATTATCCAAACTAAAAGAGTGTGCAAAATTTCAGCTCAATCTGTTGGAGATAACTTACTGTTCTAAAATTCATTTGCAGACTTAGACAAACAGACATTTATAACATTGCAAGTTCAGTAAAAGCTTGAAAAAATGTCTAGGATTGACATAATTATAAGCTATAGGTAAGGCATATCGTATTAAAAGTTGTTGCAGAAATACGACACTCTTTGAAAGCGATTGCTATTTGTCTAAGTCTGCAGGTGTCTTAAGGCATTTTCAATAATATTCTAAATTGTCTCTTTCTGTTCTGCATAAATGAAAGCCTAGAATGTCTGCATGCATGCTATGCCTTTGATTACACTAATACGCAATTACGCATTAGAAAATCTATTGTTCGTGAATCGTTTCTAGTTGTGATCTTATGACCCGTAAGCTGTGCTTAGGCTTTATAGTACCCAGAAAGGTCTGCACGGAATATATAAGTTGTATAGTTGTTAACTATTAGGTACAGCTCAATAAAAAACGCAAACGCGGTTGACCCTAAAGACACTGGAGCGACGACATATCGAAAATCGCAGGAAGAACTAGTACCAGCCAGGTTAGCCGGAGACCGATATGACTGGCACAGCAAGGAGGAGGCTTTTACCAACTTGCACTCAGGCGATCTTTACATTAAGGCGATTCGCACACTGCACCGCATCACGCAGCGGAGCGCGGGAGTGCGTGTTCTTACGTTTTTTGCAAGTATCTGTGTTTGTATAGAAAACACGCGTAGTGCAACAGAATACGCATTCACGCGCTGTGTTTTACATCTAGTAGAGGCGGAGATGCAGGCGAAGTTCCATTACATACTTACTTTGTACATAGTCAAACCACTTCTTGCATTTACACCATTAAAAGGTATTTTTGGAGTTTTGAACTTCAAGCTTTACACGAAAATTGAAATGAATATTGCTGCCTACTCATAAAGGCTGAATATAATACCTTTGTGAATAGGTTGCTAGATTCATTTTGTTATGAAGAAGGATGTGCAAGAAGCTCCACTGTAAGTACATAAGTTTTATATTGCAATTTGTATGTATATTTTTTTGTGTGTAATCCTACTTCCTACTAATATTATAAATGCGAAAGTTTGTGAGGATGGATGGATGTTTGTTACTCTTTCACGCAAAAACTACTGAATGGACTGGATGAAATTTGGCACGCGGGTAGTTTATAACCTGGATTAACACATAGGATACTTTTTATCCCGATAGTATGTTCCCGTGGGACAATTATCGAACGCCACGCGGGCGACGCCGCGGGCTTAAGCTAGTATACAATAAGAATAACAATATTATCGCTTCTATGATTGCACGAGTTGTGCAGTTTAAAGTAAAGGTGTATATTTAAGTAACTTTTTGTGCAGCAACGTATGCAAGTGTTTGGCAGTAATAGATAACAAGCATAACATCACGCCTGTATTCCCCCAAGGGTTAGACAGAGGTGTACCTAATAGTACCCCCACATTTCGCCAGTTATGTTTCTGTGCCATGTCATCATCATTTCCCTAGCCTTTTTCCAAACTATCTTGGGGTCGGCTTCCAGTCTAACCGGATGCAGCTGAGTACCTGTACTTTACATGAAGCGACTGCCTATCTGACCTCCACAACCCAGTAACTGGGTAATACGATACCCCTTGGTAAGACTGGATGTCAGACTTTTTGGCTTCGTAACGACTGTCAAAGATCTATAAATGACAGCCGGGACCAACGGCTTAAGGCGCAGATACATGACTTTTAATGAATTTAAATTGAACATTTTATTTAGACGTGTAAAGTTCTGTTTTTTTTTTTTT
Source organism: Cerastis leucographa (assembly GCA_963082945.1). NCBI lineage: Eukaryota > Metazoa > Arthropoda > Insecta > Lepidoptera > Noctuidae > Cerastis > Cerastis leucographa. The sequence goes on from OY720382.1 coordinate 20,722,256, forward strand.
TTAAATTTAAACTAGACAATTTTTTTAAAAATTGATATGTGAAAATGTGAAATTATATTTTTATAACATAGTGTTATTAATTTGTAAATTCATGTCTAACGCGGACAAAAAAACGATAATAACGCAAAAACTATCGGACGTATTTGCATGAAACTTTGACCATCTGAAAGACAATTTAACAACCCATATTTTAGTATACGGCTTTTATTTGTTTTGTGTTGGATAAATCAAGGTGGGTTGTTTTTCCAAATAATCTTGGTGCGCGTTGAAGCGCTACGCATGCACTTTTACTCGCTCAAGGTCGCGGGCACTTATTGTCGCCTTAACGTGCTTTCCGAAGCACGGAGGAAACTCGGTATGTAATTATGGTCACCCATACACGGACCTTTGCAAACACGACTTAACCAAAGTTACCGAATGTTGATCTACCAAAAGTAACTTTAGTGTGGATGCAGGTTTAGAGTCAAAGTCTAAAATATCTCTCCTTTCGAAAAGGTAACAGATATTTATGATATAATTATTTTATAAATAAAATCAAATAACAATACCTGTTTTTAAATAGTAGTGACCTTAGCTACAATCTCTTGATCAAGTTAAACAAACAGGAAGAAGCTTATTTTTATGTGTTTCAGATATTAAATATAGGTACTACATCCTCATTCCACCGACGCGACGGTAGCCGATTAAGATATTATGGAATGTAATGTGATCTTTCTGAAAAATCTTAATTCTGTGGTAAAGTCATAGTAACGAATAAGATTTGTCGTTGTTACATAATTGAGTTTTCGGAGGATGCGCTAGTGGCTAAATAATAACAGCCGCTAGGGTCGATTTTTAGGTTAAAACGCGCTTGCCTATGTTGGTCTGTGGATGGGTGACCATGACCACTCATTACATACCGAGTTTCCTCCGTGCCTAGGAAAGCACGAAACCGGTTATCCGTAAGCGCTTAAAAAATAATATTTAAAGCCTGGGAAAACATATTTCCCAATAAAATAAACATGATATTAGGGTGAAAATCTTGTAATGTTTTTAAATAACATGATCATGAAATCGCGCCATCTGTCTTCTCAATGATGAACTAAGTAAGATGAAACAGATGTAATTCTTTCAGTCTGTTAACAGTCATAATTCTTAAGATTCTTGTTGGTAAGAAGAAATAAATATGCCTTTTATCTTTATTAGTAAGAACATAATTTGATTTGATAACAAGTTGGTAAGTAACAGGGCACTAATTAAATTCACCCATTGTAGCAGGAATTAGAAACAAATAAATGTTTAGAAAAAAAGAATATTTTTTTTTAAACTTCACTAGCCCTGTACCTATTCGTGATATTAGCCATTCTAGTAGCAAAACTTAACAGGCTTTGGATAGGGATAATAAGAAAACGTTTATCAATTCACCAGAATCCATTGATTCTGGTGAATTGATAAGCGTTCAAGCGTTCAAGTAATTTTTTAAAATTAAATACGAGGTTTTATTTAAACTTCATGTATAAAAGTGGTACATAGGCGGACTTAATGCCACAAGGCATTCTCTAACATACAGTTTTCAGTCAGTTTTCTTTCTTTTATCGAAATAAATAGTACATTGTGTATTAAGGGCGGTAAGTAAGGAATTACGATCGAGGCTCTAGTAGAAGCCCGAAGTCGAAGACTGAGGGCTTTCTGAGTCGAGGTTCGTAATTCCCGTACCGCCCGTGAAACATACAATGTTTATCATCACATTTGCGAGTTAATAATTATGAATATACACAAGTCAGCACAAATATTATTACGAAATACGTGAACTGATTTTTAAGCGGATGGCGGGCTGTTTGCCCACACCACAGATTATACACATGTTTTGTTCAGAAACGTTAAGGGCAAATACTTACCTAGGTATACAGCCATGATGAAGTGTAAAAAAAAAGATAATTTCAACGTATTGATACAAAAAACTATCGATTATTTAGATTTTAGAACATAAGTTGAGTAATTAAATAACCTGTAGCGAGATTGAATGAAATTCCTGTTTAGATTACATTTTAAGACAATTTTTCAATTGCGTGTAAACTCCTTGCTTGAACTTGCATGACCTGTGTGCTTTCATGCTGTGCTGTAAATTAAAAAAAAATTACTTACCGCCCTAGGGTTTTATAGGGGGCATTACAGCCAAGTTAACATGTATGTTATGACACTGTTTACGTGCAAGTGTGATGAAAAAGAAGAAAATTAGGTTTATCTATCAATTATGAAAGCGTATACAAAGTTTCGCGTCCATGCCTTCTACCTTCTACCATCTATGATTAAGTGATATCTATACATCTATAAAAATAAATAAAATTGAAGTGTCTGTTTGTAATATTAAAATAATCGCTTTTACTACATGCATGTGGATGTATATGCGGTACATATACCAATTAACATTTTTTACTATTTTTGTCTGTCTGTCTGTCTGTCGGTCTGTCTGTTTGTTCCGGCTAATCTCTGGAAGGGCTGGATCGATTTTGACTTTCACTGTCGTTAGCTGATGTAATAAGGAGTAACTTAGGCTACTTCTATTTTAGAAAAATAAATAATAATAAAAAAACTAAATAACTTTTTTATTACATTCCACGCGGATGAAGTCGCGGGCACAGCTAGTCTGTCATAAAAATGTATTGTCACCGGAACCAAAGGTGTGTGCACAATTTCATCTCAATCGGTTGGGGGAATTTGGTTTGAAATTCAGTTGCAAGATTTGACCAATTTATCAAACGAACTAATTAGTTTAACAAGGCAAATTAAATAAAAATAAAAGCTTATACCTAAAAACACTTTTGTACTTAAAAATGGGTTTGATTGAAACCAGTCAAAACTGTCTTGAACCGATTAACAGTTTGACTGTAACATCTACAAACATTTTAGTAAAAGAACATTCATATTGTCTAGTAAAATATCTAATCTTTTCTAATCTTTAGCGCCTGTTTAGTTTAGAACGTAATTGGAGACAAAATCTAGAAATGTGAGATAACAGATAAGATGCTGCTGCTGTTTGATAACAGATAGGACAGTTTCGGGAGATGACTAGAGAAAACAACACGTCACAAAATGGAAGAGAGAAGAACAGACAATAAGAGAGATGATGATAGTGCTATTGCTGTCAAGAGTGGAGACGTTTACACTTATGATGAAGCTGTGGAGTTGACTGGTAAATAAATATTCCCTTATACTTATACAAGGTATTGTGTTGCATCCTCGTCAAATTCAAGGAGGTAACTATACTAGCGATTCTCGTGGCGAATCAGTAATAAAATGGGTAGGTAATTTTTATTTTTATTTATGGAGATCGATAAGTGTGAACCACCCTTGTTTTAAACGCAGCCCGTCTGATCCTCGCCTTATAACCTCGCTTTCAGACATACAAACAATCGCAAACGTTTATTCGATAATTTCTTATTCCCTAAACCACGTTAAGGGGTTTATTCTGAAATACAACTTAAACAACCAAAAAAATCAGCGTTTATTAATAATTAACTAGGTACCGTAATTTTAGTTGATTATTTATGTCTTTTGTGACAACGTGCTGAATTTTGACGAGGATGCAAAACAACACCTTGTATAACATCATGCTTGTAATCCATGGGAAGGGAAGGCCGATGTATGAATGTAGATACTTATAGTATACCCACATTTGGCGACGTACATTTAAAGGTGGATATAGACTTTGCGAGGCATGCGCCACGAACGGCGCACAACGAATGCCCCGGCCATACGTTGGCTCGCCCTCGCACGTGCGTAGCACATGCCTCGCCACGAATACAAAGGTACAGACTAATTAATTATTAACTAGGTACCGTAATTTTATTTGATTATTTATGTCTTTTGTGACAACGTGCTGAATTTTGACGAGGATGCAAAACAACACCTTGTATAACATCATGCTTGTAATCCATGGGAAGGGAAGGCCGATGTATGAATGTAGACACTTATAGTATACCCACATTTGGCGACGTACGTTTAAAGGTGGATACAGACTTTGCAAGGCATGCGCCACGAACGGCGCACAACGAATGCCGCGGCCATACGTTGGCTCGCCCTCTCACGTGCGTAGCACATGCCTCGCCACGAATACAAAGGTACAGACCTTGCGAGGCATTCGCTGTGCGTTGTTCGCGGCGCATGCATCGCAATGTCTGTATACGGCTTAAGGGGAAAGCGCCAGGGCGCGAGAAATGCTGAAATCGACATACCGAGAGAAGCTGAACTATCATCAATCTACAACTTTCATTATTCACCTTTCAGAAGGACAAGGAGAAGGAGTATATGGACAGAGGCGTGTCAGACATTTTCTTACCTATCTTAAAATTAAGACTCTTTCTTCTTCGTTGGCTTTAACATTTAAAAGAAAACAGTCTAAGAACTTTGTATTTTATTAGCCTATTTCTACTTCCAGGCCATGGTCGTTACAACTACCTTCTCCTGGCAGTCTGCTGCATCATCGCCAACGCCTTCGCTTTGGACATGTTCGGGTTCGCAACGGTCGTGGCTGCTTCCAGCTGTGACCTCAAAATGGGGCTGAAAGAGATCGGAATATTGGCCTCAGCACCGTTTGCAGGTACGATTGTCTGATTCCTTTTGTTTTATGTAGTAATAAGTAGTAAGTTTTAAAAAAGACCGCCTGCTTCTGTGCCCAACGTGTTCCAGAAAGTGTGTGATCATCCTTTATTTTATGACAAACTAAAATCACAAAACAAATAAGTGCTATAGGAAATGTTCAGTGTCCTTTACTAACATACGCAGTATTGGACAAAGGCGACTTCACACTTTAAAAAAAAAGCAAGCATTGCCTCACACTAGGAATTTCTTCTGTATCGTGCGTTTAAAAACATTTAAACACACATACACAAACAGCCAGACCCGGAAAAATTATCTGTAGGCCATACAAATATTTGTTCCGTGCTGGGTCGAACCCGCGACACGCAGCGCAGCAGTCGATCGCTTAACCGCTGCGCCAACCGTGCCGCCAAACTTCGCAGACATGCCTCAATTATTTAACCTGTATTTCTCCTTGTTTTTTACTTGTCTGCAAAATTTTATCTTTGCACAGAATAGCTAGGGTTTGAGCTACCCATTTCACTTATGATTAAGATTATCCTGTCTTAATTTTAAATGAATAACATTTTCTTGAGTGGTACTGTTTTAAAAAAAGGATTGTGTGGTTTTATGAAACTGCGGTAAAAGTGAAACTTTTTTTCACACTATAGACATTTAACTAAAAATTTTTGGAATAATATTCCATTAGGGGTATAAAAATCGCTTTATAAATCTTAATTTTATACTTGGAAAATTGGAATGATAATGGGAAATAATAAAAGTAGACTAAGTCTCCAACTAATATTTTTATTGAACTCTGTGTCTTATATGTAGAGTACGACTTACATAATACTTAACAATTATTTAGATTTTATACACATATTAAAAACAAAATAGTTTGGAGCGCTGGCACAAATGAGTAATAGTCTATACACTACACGGTCAGCTGCTGCGAACTATAGGCGCCGCCATATTGCCCTTGGCTGCTCTGACGAGCGCCTTTCACTTTATCCCTACTCCGCGGCCGACCGTCACGCGACATGCAACACACAGATGAAAAAGTTAGCGACGATGTAATAAAAGTTTCACTTTAATAATTGGGAAGGTAATAAAACTCAGTTTCAAATAATGGTGTATTCCATGGTGTATATTCCAGGTGTTATATTTGCATTTCCCTGGGGCTACTACGCAGACACGCATGGCCGTCGCCGCGCCCTGCTGCTGTCTACTGCTGTCGGCTTCTTCTTCGCAGCAGTCAGCAGCTTCGCTCCTAGCTGGCAGTTTATGTTGGCTGTCAAGCTGATTGGCAGTAGTTTGTACTGCTCTAGGATAATCTTTGTTATTTTTTTTTCAAATCCGGTCCTGGAATGTACTAGAATCTTTTTTTTTTCAACTTGTTTATATTAATCATGCTTCGTATAGAATTCGTAGAACTTTGACACTTGTTGTGGGTGTCAGAAGGCTGAAAGTCTGACAAACAGTCAGTCTGTCTGACAGACAAAAGATAGTTAATAACTGGATAATACCATAACCCTTGGTAAGACTGGATGTCAGACTGAGAAATGACCCGGACCCGGTTAGACTGTAAGCTGACCTAAACATAGTTAAGAAATGGCTAGGCAGATGATGATGATGGATGTGTTTCATGCGTCTATATGCTAGACTTGCTTCACTTTACTCTATCAATGCATTAGTGTCTTGCAGTAGTTTTGGTATCAATGTAAACGCATTATTAAGCACATTGCCACGCACGTGCTCAGATATGTAGCTGTCATTATTATAATATATTGCATTATTTAAATATTATGATCGTCTATAATAATATGATTGCCATCGTATATCATGTTGATAAAAAAGTAATTGTTGGTATTGTTAGTATAATCTCTGTATTGCCAAAAATAGAAAATATAAAAAAAACAGCCAAAACTTGAAAAAGTTGGGAATTTGACCCCTAATAACTGGATGAATGGTCTGGAATAAAAAATAATCGCAATGTTGGGAATACTGCCTATCAGCTTCATCAACTTTTACATCCATTATACTGGCAAGACTTTCAATACAGTTTTACTTACCTATAAAACAAGGTTTTTTTTTATAGGTAAGTAAGTAACAAAAAAGTTTATTGTGTCCTTAGTCTAGGCTTACTCTTGACCATTATTTCAAAACTGATAAGAAAAATTTAGAATTTAAGACAAGGAAAAATTATATGTCTGTCTACAGATAAAAAGTATTAGCCATAATATTAAATCTTATGAATATGCTATGTCACCGATTAATTGGCAATAGACGTCACTGCAGTGCGGTCAATCTCACAATCGAAGATATTTACAATAAGTACTTAGTACAATTAACATTGTGATATGCTTGCAACGTGTCTGAATATCTGCGCTATGTCATGTTCAATTAATCATTTATTGGTGTACAATTAACTTTTGATTATAGGTCTATAAAATCATAGACCATTATAACAAAGGGCATTATTGTCACAACATCTATAGTCGAGCGCAATTAGACTATAAGGTAAAACGAAGTTTATAGTTTATGCGGAAAAGAAAGTTTCTTTTTAAATTTGATTTTGCAATTAAATACTTTTTTGGTTTACTAATGGTAGGTAATGTTCCGTAAAACCGTATTAATGACTAAGACTTAATTTTATTAAAAAGGGCACAGGTCACACTATTCCGCCACAACATAAATTCGGCGAATTTCAAGTTACACATAAACCATACAAAATTGTGCGTGATGGGACGTGCATACAAAATTAAAAAAATAAAACAAAACAATGAACATAGGTACAACGCAAGAAAAAAGCGATTGCAGCAATCACGACAGATTTGCCGTCTATTATTAAAGAGTTCCATTGTAAAGATCAGCATCAGATCTACACCAAAATTATTCAGGGGCAGAATACCTGTAATAATAATATACTTACTTCTGATTTTAGTTTTAGAATAGGATTAAAAAGCAATTTAACACTGTTTTAACACATTTGCGATTGTTTGGTAACACTTAGTTATTATACTAGGTTAATAATAACATATTTAAACAGGTATACATGAGCGCAGGGCACTGGGAGTCTGTGCCCATGTAGACTATTTTGTATTATCTTGGTTGGGCGGCGAGATATGAAGATGTTGTGAGCCACCCAGTGCGTTTTTAATATAATATTTTGCTAGACGTAGAACAGGAATACATTTTCTTTACACTTTCCTTGTAACAAGAAACCAAATGAATTTAGAATGTAACAGATGTTCTTTTGTTGAATATTTGAAGCAATTTTTAAGTATGATAGCCAGTAAGGATGACAATCGGAGATTTGCAATTGATTAGTAATCAAAATCAATTTTTTGAGATTTTTTTCTCAGCTGTGGGACGTGGGGTAATTTTCTATGGAAGTTGCAACTTCTCCTTTCGTGTATGACCAGTAACGTCACTGACGAAGAGAGGATATTTTCAGCCTACAAATTAATATTAGTGTCAAACGTCACACTCTAGAAAATATTTAATTGTGTATTAATAGTGTATCAATTCATCACCATCACCTGCCTAGCCTTTTCACAGACAATTTTTGGGTCGGCTTTCAGTGTAACCGGATGCAGCTGAGTACTAGTATTTTACATGAAGCGACTGCCTATATGACCTCCACAACCCAGTATCTGGGTAATACGATACTCCTTTTGGTAAGCGGCGTTCGAAACAACATAGGGGACCCTAAGACTAGATGTCAGACTTTTGGCTTCTGACTACTCGTAACGACTGTCAGAGATATACAAATGACAGCCGGGACCAACGGCTTAACGTGCTTTCCGAGGCACTGAGGAAACTCGGTATATAATTATGGTCACCCATCCCCGGACCAACCACGGCAAGCACAGCTTAACCTTAAAGATCGACCCGTGCGGCTGTCATTATTTAGCCACGAGATCCTCAAAAAAAAAAAGTTATTTTTTTGAAAATAAACACATTATTATTTGTATTTTCAGTGTGCATATTTCACTTCTTTAGTACTTAGGTATTTGATGAATACCTAAGTACTAAATGATGCAGAGGAATGAGGAAAATGTAGGAAAACGTTGAGTATGAATGTAGATAGATGGCTATAAGAGTAGAGGAAGACCAAAGAAACGATGGATAGACTGTGTGAAGGATGATATTTGACAAGAAAGGAGGTGTCTGCTGAGATGACGGAGAAGTATGGAAGAAGAAGACATGCTGCGCCGACCACAAATAAATTGAGAACTCGTCTGATGAAGTCGTTTCGATATTGCATATAATCTGATGTTAAATTATAATAATAACCAGTGGTCTCGTTTCAGCTCCACAGCCAGCTTTACCCTCAGCATGACGATCCTGGGCGAGTGCACCAGCGTCCGACACAGGAGACAGTTCCTGCAGGTCATGAACTCCTTCAATTTGGCGTCTGAATTGGTTGCTTTTAGTAAGTATTCAAAGTTGTACACACGGTCTCATATCAAGCTGTGCATTTCCAGTATAGTAGTAAACGGTTATAGTAACTACGCTACCTTTGCTAGGCCATGTTCCTAGCAAAGGTAGTGTAGTTACTATAACCGCTTGTAGTTCATTGCGTAAATTCCCTTTGATTGATAAAATCGTTTTTATTCTTGCAGATAAAATAATAAAGTCACCCTTCTTTTGTTATGGCATCAGAGGGCCTAAAATCAGAATAATTTATTTGATAAACATAGGTATAAACAGTAAGGATCATTTATGTAGATAGTAAAAGCTCTTGCTATGTTTTTTCGATGCAGACATACAAATTTGAATAGAGAAAAAAAATGAATTGAGATTACAAATGAAAAGTCAACTAAAATAAAAGATTACAAATATAAAAAGCCAATTAAAAATAAAATTTAAAAATTAAATTAAATTAAAAAAATAATAAAATCCCAAAAACTAAATGTCAATAAAATATTACAACTAGATGTGACGACTAGACAAATGGCTATCGCTTTCTAAGCGTGTCTTTTTTAACCCCCGACCAAAAAAGAGGGGTGTTATAAGTTTGACGTGTGTATCTGTGTATCTGTGTGTCTGTCTGTGGCATCGTAGCTCCTAAACGGATGAACCGATTTTGATAAAATTGGTATCGTTTGAAAGGTGTTTTAATCGAGAGTGTTCTTAGCTATGTTTCGAAAAAATCTAGTTGAAGGGAAATTAACAACTTCCACAGGTCTGGTCGATTCGAAGAAATCTTGTCACTTGTCAACATGGGCAACGCAATGGGGGGTGGCTGCACCCCCCTCCCCCCCATTTTTTTTTTTTAATTTTGTTGTTTTCGTTTATTGGTGAGAAGTCGCGCAGCACCGAGAAAAGTGTAAGCAATGGGGGAGACCTATGCCCAAGATTGGGACAGTCAAGGCTTAGATAAAATAATATTATAAGTTTAAAAAGAATGAAATAAAATTAAATTAAAAATTAAAAAAAACCCCCGACACAAAAATCCTCTAAAAATCTAAAAATAAAATAATCCAAGCGTCTTAGCGTCGGGGGACCGCTAAGTAGACCGCTTAGTACAAGCACAAAACAAAGCGGACCCCCGACGTTAAGACGCTTGGATTATTTTATTTTTAGATTTTTAGAGGATTTTTGTGTCGGGGGTTTTTTTAATTTATTTTTTTCTACAGCGTTGACAGTTTCATTAGCTTCAGAAAGGTCATCGGTTTCTGATAAAAGTGCTAAACCTACACGATGAAATTTTTGGAAAAGCTGATTAAAAAAAAACCGGCCAAGTCCGAGTCGGATTCGCGCACGAAGAGTTCCGCACCATTATTTATAAAAACGATAAACCCTTAAATATTTATTTTATTCTGTTTTTAGTATTTGTTAGCATCAACAGATATATATATATAATCTGTACAAATTTCAATTGGCTAACTATCACGGTTCATGTGATACAGCCTGGTGACAGACGGACGGACGGACAGCGAAGTCTCAGTGATAGGGTCCCGTTTGACCCTTTGGGTACGGAACCCTAAGAAATTAAAACTATCTATGTGGTTCAGGATGATGTACTGAATGCGTGGTAAGAGTTTGTTCGTCGATGTACCTACCACCCTGTATTTTAATTTTCCATCATCGTTCTCCCTGATACAATGTCACTTCGTGCAGGCTCCCTGATTGTGATGTAGATCGATAAAAAGTCACGTGCACGTACAAAACATCAATAAAATATAGGGTGACTGGAAATAAGTGACCGATACTTAAATACATGATTGTACCCATGATAACAAACAACTCTCCCAAAGTTTTTTTTTTTATGTCATTCACATTTTCACATTAACGCAACAGCCGCAAGAAATTCGCGCGCAAGTGAGCATGTGACCTATCAGCTGTTAGCCGCGTGACACCGTTCTGTCTTATTACTATCGTACCGTGGCACGGCTCGTAACCCCGAATTTCATATGGCTGTTGTGTCATTGTGATATGGGAAAGTTGTTTCTTATCATGATTACAATCACATGTTAGTATTAGAATTAAGAATTAGCATTGCCATTCAACGTGGCAATGCTGCCAGTCTTCTGGGCACGTTTCCAGATGACAGCGATGTGGAGGATTATTTTGACGCCTTAACGTCCTGTTGTTTTTAATTTAGTTTATATTTAGTTAGTTTATGTAAATACTGTTATTTTTATCACATGTTTAAATATTGGTCACAAATTGCCAGTCATCCTATGTAAGCCAATAAATAAATGCTATCGCAAACATCCTGTACATCCCCGAAGGATAAAGCTGGAGGTTACTCTTAAGAGCGTTTATTCCTTACCGCTTTTCATACAAACTTTCAAGTAGTTTTTTTCCGAAATGACTGAACCGATTTACATGAAACTTTATACGCATAAGCAGGATACATAGGTCTAAAAAGTTACTAAAAAATATTTTCAAAATGTGTTTTAAAACAAGAGATAATTGGAATTTTCTGTTTCTATAGAAAATTTAAATTTGGTCTAATTTAACTGTAACACTATTTTTCGAAAATGTTTTTTAGTAACTTTTTAGATCTGTGTATCCTGCTTATGTGTACGAAGTTTCATCAAAATCAGTTCAGTCATTTCGGAAAATAACGACTTGAAAGTTTGTATGAAATGTCGTAAGGCGTAAACGCTCTTAAGTAGACTCACATTTTGCCAGTTCGTTTTAATTCCCATGTAAAAGAGGGAGAACTTAATGTCACCAACTGGGACTCAAAATCTCAAAATTAGACAAGTAACTCTGCTTTTTAGAAATTTATGGTTGAAAAAAGCAATTAAACTTTGCCCAACCCAGGTATTAAACTAATACCTCATCTTCAGCAGCAATGCTCGCGACTTCAAAATCAACGATGCAGACACTAAACTTATTAAGCTTCAATGTCTTTTAAGATAACACATTAAGTTGTTTTATTTGTCTATATTACACATGCCAGGCAAGATGTTTCATATTTTGCCGTTTTCTTGCAGGCTTAGCATACTTGGTTCTACCCCTAAACTTCAACCTACCCCTCCCATGGTTTGACATGACCTTTCGACCCTGGCGCCTGTTCACCTTAATCCTCGCGTTACCGCTGGGTATAGGAGCTTTGTTCATGTTCTGGCTCGAAGAGAGTCCTAAATACTTAGCCAGTCGAGGAGACCATGTGAAAGCTTTGGAGGTGCTGGAGAGGATCTATAAGGTTAATGGAGGGAAGAAGGATGGGTACCCGGTAGGTAGATATCATATTTATTCGTTTCGTATTTCCACAATAAATTTTAACAAAATTGCCATAAGCTTATCGGTAGCCTATGTCAATCTATTTTTTTTTTTCACAAATGACACGTGATTATACGCATGATAACAAACAACTTTCCCAAAGACACATTTTTTGACGTGACAACGTCTTATAAATTGGTTTGCCGGGTGACACTTCAAGAAACTGCGTTACGCTCCGCTCACGTTATGCGCTCACAATGAGAGCGAGTGAGAAGCACGCGTCCCTTCCACTCGGGCATGGTTAGCCCGCCTAAGAGCGAGAGAGACAGACATAAAAAGTGAAAGGCACGCGCAAATAAATGTTTTAAATTGTTACTATTATTTCATCCTTCTTCCTACTATACGAATGAATATTCACATTAAAATTATTTTACCACTCAAAGTCGTTGTCACGTAAAACTTTCGCCCGTATACCGACTTTACAGGCAACCAATTTTTTAACTCATTCGCTTTCCCAAAGGAGAAAGTTGTTTGTTATCATGAGTATCATCACGTGTTTAAGTATCGGTCACTAATTACCAGTCAATCTATATACATATGTATAAAAAACAAACAAATTAATTAAAGTTAGGAAAAATAGTAATGAGAGGTAAAACCTAGAACAAATTAATTTTGAGACGAGTCTGCCGGCTTCTTGGGCCCTATCAGAATACCTGCGCTGTCAGTCTGTTTTTTAATGTTACAGCACCATGCTGAGATTAATATTATTTTTCTCAATTCCCGTTCGTCCCACCAGGGGGACGAAGTCGGTGGGACGAACGGGAATACACGCTTTTGGCCTAGTACAGGACCAATTTTGTTTCTCTTATTTTCTTTTTTGTGTAATTATGTTTTCTTGTTAATTTAACCATTTTGTTCTGTCCTGTGCGAGACCAATAAATATTTTCTTCTTCTAAAGTAAGTGTTTGCGAGTTTGAATCGACTGGTGCCAGTCCTGATATTCAGAGGGAGCGAAAAGGAAGACCTGGACAAAGAAATAAGTTTTGAAAACCAGAGCGGTGAGAAGGACCTCGTAGAAGACGAATTCTGGAGTGACAATTATTACGCGTTGTGACTGGGACTGTCGCTTCGCTTTTTTTTGATTTTCAATAGTGCCTGTAGTAGTATAATAGAAATAAATGCTTTGATTTTTGTGTTTGAGGAGACGTGGAAGTTAGTCAAAGCTCTCAACACCCTGCGCTGTCGGATGGGCAACCATTTTTCAAGTGACGTAATATGTGATGATACATAATCATACTTACAGAGATTTAATACAAATCTATGTAATTTAAATTCGATCTGTATTTAGGTAACAATCATTTATGATTCTTAAGAACGCCTTATCAGAATTGCTAGCAATGTTTTCAATAAGACGTTACTTTGCAAATTCAAGCAAAATACATAACTTTTGTTAAACCAACCGATTCCTTATTAACAGCTTACTTACTGTCCTACTGACTCGCACGTGCTTCGCACAGCGCGGCACCACCTTTCGGGGCCAAATCTAATTATCCGATGTTTCAAGATAGAACCAACCATACCTCGAATTCACAAAATTTTATTGAAATCGGTTGGGTCATCATCATCATCATCTGCCTATATTGTTCCCACTGCTGGGACACAGGCCTCCTCTCTATGAGAGGGAGTGGGCTGTAATCCACCACGTCACATGTCTTCGATTTTTTTTTAGTTCTAGGGCATGCCGGTTTCCTCACGATGTTTTCCTTCGCCGTTTTTGAGGACAGCGGTGATGAAATAAATTACACAAAATAATGCGCCTGCTTGGGTTCGAACCCACGGCTTACTGCTCGTTATTCGGGGCTGCCACCACTGAGCCACCGCAGCTTGCAGAATAAAAAAGAATTGCGTGTACGAACATAGTGACAAGTGATTTTTTATAAATTAATTTTGATCTAATTCGAAGATATAATAACACACGACACACGACGAACATCGTGAACCTGGAGTTATAATTTCTCCTAATAAGAATACTCCTTCACCGATATCAGTGAAGTCCAAGATAAACTTTATTTTCAGGTAAAACACATCCTGACATCAAGCACAGACGCGAAACAGGCTAGTTCATTCTGGGCTTCGATATCAGAACATACAGCACCGATATTTAGGCCGCCCTTACTGTGGAGGACGGTTCAACTGTTCTTTCTTATAGCACTCTGCTGCAGCACGTAAGACATTGTTTTGCTTGCTTTTATAAATCTGCTAGGAGCAAATACATGCACAGTAAACGCAGGCCTTTTGCCCATTAGCGTTGGCCGAAACGACTTACCGCACATGCTATGATTCTTAAATACTGCTTTCGCTTCGGCTGCCATCTTGGTTCTGTTCTGTCATACGCGCACTTACTGAGAGTCAAGTGCGTTTAACCTGCGGCTTGCGGGTTCTACGCAATCGAGTCTCAAAGATGAGCAAAGAGGTGCCGCTACTAGATGTGGATTTATTGTGGAACCGCTAGTCTTTGGGATTCACTGCCAGCTTCTCTGATCCCTGCCCCCCTAGCATGACCGTTTTATCTCTATTCTATCAAGAAACGACAAGAAATCTTTTCTATACAACTTGACATTTCTTCTGCCCGAGCATGGCGCGCCCCGTCGACTCGCGTTTCTACGAAGACATAGACAGAAATTCTTTCCATAGCAACGGGGACGTATCACGTGATGTTTATATTCCCTGAATATTATTACGTTTAGTTAATAAAAAAAGTTGCCAATTGCACGAGTTTTTCATTTTTCGTGGGCTGGATGGTGTTGCTGCATCCTAGATCCAGGCCTGGATCTTTTTCGCGAAATTAAACCTAATTATTTTACATAACATTTCAACGCAACCACGAAACGTATTTCTCATATTTAGTTTTTTTATAAGACTAGTTTGACATTTGTCAGAAGTAATGTTTCTACCCCCAAATGTCAAAAGAAGAGAAAATATGGTCGTCATGCTCGACGTTGTGGACTTGTGTCGACTGGAGAAAAGAAACATTTCTTTTCTACATTCTTAATATCGCCATGCTTGGGACGATAGAAATATCTGTCAAATTGTCGATTCTTCTGTAGACATAGCCCGTTTCTACGGCAGTCATGCTAGGCCGGCAGATCTCTTCAAAGTTCGAGTAAATCGGTTTCTTCTTGGCAAACGTGCTCCACCCTAGGCCGCACCATCGCTTCACATCTGGCGAATTGCGGCCAACGCAGTATTAAAAAAATAACTTTATTTTTTATTTTGTTGAGAGCAGAATAAGCAGCATTGTCGTACAAAATATAACATCTCCTTCCTTTTGTCATATCCCATGTAATAGAAGAGCCTTATTGACATCAATCAGGCTGTATTCTTGGATCCGGTCTTAGGATTTGCTGCTGGAAAAACTCTCTAGACGACAGGTGCAGTTTACTTAGTGCTTCAAGAAAACTCAAATCTCTTTTATTTCATAATAATAATGACTTTCAGGAACAACATGTTCATGATGTGGTTGCCGACGATGCTGAACTTCTTCTATAACTCGTTCAACGAAGAACAGAAGACCCCCCAGAGCTTCTGCGACAGGATATACAGCCAAACTATAGTGTCACCTGAAAGTGAAACGGTTGGTTTTATACCTATTTTTAACCCCCGACCAAAAAATAGGTGTTATAAGTTTGATGTGCGTATTTGTGTCTGTGTGTCTGTCGGACTTATGTACAGGAGTGGGACAGTCTAGACTGTTAAAAAAAAAAACGAAAAATTTAAAAAAAAAACCGCCGCTAAGTAGACCGCTTATCAAAAGCACAAAACAAGGCGGTTTTTTTTGTCGGGGGTTTTTTAAATTTTTAATTTAATGTTTCTCTTTCGGGCCTGGTTTGTCCAGGTGCACTATTAGGATGTTTAAGCGACGGTACAAATGCATGCCGTTGTAAGTGTAAAGTCGACGGTTATGTTGGCTGCGCGGTTCATTTTATTATCAGCCATACATTCCTGTGTCGCAGTAGTCGCAGTGCATCCCGCGAACACATTCATACAAAACGAAATTGAGTACACGTCCAAAATGTTTATCAATAAGTTTTGAATTGCAGTTCAGCCTAGAAAATAACAGCAGACTCCAAAAACCTAATTAAGTTACTAGGCCTATTACCTTAATGACGTCACTAACAGGAACTAACTAACTCGTACTTATCAAAATAGTATTTCCTTCCAGTACACATGCGACGACACAATCTCAACCAACACCATCTACTCCGGCATTGTCTTCGGCCTCTTCTACTTCCTGGTTACCCTGGGCATCTCCAAGTTCGCCTCCAGACCTCGCCTGGTCCTCATAGTCATTCTAGTGGTTGCCGGAGTCAGCTCAAGTCTGGTCAATCTGAAGGAACCGGTGGCTAATATGGTGTTCTTCGCTTTGGTTCAGTTGCCTGTCTTGGGAATTGGATGTGTGGCTGCGTATTTTGTGGATTTGTATCCTACTTGTCACAGGTAAAGAATAATATTGTAACGGTTTCCCGGTATCTTAAGGGGTTTCACAAAACCAAAAAGGTACCAACGACGGAGAGCCTAGAGGACTGCCTATTTCTGTTACGGTTTTTAACAAGATTGGCATACACATTACTGTGAATCGTATACTTTTCCTTAATCGTGAACGCTGATAGAACGTCACTTTATGCCCTTAGAAGAAATTAATGATCGTTCCGCAAAGTAATAAAGATTAGTTTTATCAATCTTTATTACTTTACCCAGAAAATCTCTTGGGCTTAATGAGCTTATTATATACTTCCCGAAACTTCCTTAAACTTTCTCGATATGGTATCTCAACCTCGTTCAAGTTCGATCAAAGTGCCCAGTAATTATTAGCAATGCCCTAAATTTTAACAATTCCAGAATTAACTACCTTATTAAACATCAGATGAGGTCTCTCAAACTATCGGTCTAAACTTGTCAAATATCTACTTATAAACTACTTCCTAAACTAACAAAACATAAGATCACGCCTGTAACCCCCGAAGGGTTACGACAAAAATTGTACCTAATAGTGCTCCCACATTTCGACAGTTAAGTTTAAGTCTCATAGGGGGCGAGCCTATTTGCCACACACCGGGCTCAAATCAAGAGTCAGTGGCTGCTACTAAGAAATTCCTGATAGAGATACCCAACAACTGTTTGTCTGACCCGGGATTCGTACCCAGGTCCTCATGCTCAGCAATCCCGACCATGAACATAATTTCTCAAATGTACTCTTAATGAATTTATCTTCCAGAGGTCTGGTTACCAGTTTGGGTATGATGGTAGCTAGACTGGTGTCGTTTACGGGAGTCAATGTGATCGGGCTGGTCATCACCAGCCACTGTGAGCTAACTTTCTACTGCACCTCTCTACTTGTGTTTAGTAAGTATCTCTTAAGCCATTTGTTTGTCCTCTTCAGATTGTGGGTCTAATCCCTGCAACATTACCTGGGCCTTAGATAAGATATGGTAAAGGCTTTCAAAGCGTTTCGTTTTTCCACAGCGGCTTTCATCAAAATTGACATAGGCTTTTCGATAGCTTATGTCAATTCATTTACATTTTTAATTTTTTTTTTCTTTATCACCGCATTGTTATAGGATTTCTCTTTGTCTACGCCCGAGCCCTGAGGTTTTTGACACATTAAAGTAACTACAATTTTACTGAGAAGAAAATAATACAGAGTGGAAGGGACTCCGGCGTGACACAAAGACGATTATCTCGTATTCAGTTATCATTCCGAACCCCTCCCCTCCACATGGAAAGTTTTCGTCGATAAAAACATCTGCTGTTTCCTTCAAAAGTCCTATACCTTTTTTTTTGCGGATGGTTAATCATCAAATGACTTCTCCCGCTCTTGGTGTCAGACTTGACTGACTAAAACCCACCAATGTTCCTGTTTAGCCCTTTGTGTTCCAGGGCCGCGGTATCTCTTTCGAACAACCCGCAGCCATCGGCCCTTTCGGACCCCTTCCGGTTTGCTGACATCTCCTTGAGGCGCGCGTGGAACACGTACGCGCCGTCGACACGGCCTGTCGTCATGAGACGGACGGACGGTGAGCTAGCCCATTACTCACCGTCCACAGGCAAAAGTGCTATACCTACACGGTCAAAATGTATGGAACAGGAGTTTTTTTTCTAGCCTGGTCTGTCCCACTCCTGGGCAAAGTCCTCCCTTCGCTCCTTTCACTTCTCACGAACCCGCGCGGCCTTCCAGTTCTAACGGAACAAGTCCAGTTCGTCCCGCCAGCACATTCGTTGTCTCTGCGATCCCGCCTCACTTATGGCCAAAATGGTGCTCTGATACAGACCAGAGCTCCATTTTGGCCCACAGGTTGTCCGGCATGTGGCAGACATGTCCTGCCCAGTCCCATTTGAGTTGGGCAGCCTTTTAAGCCACGTCAGCTGTATTTGGATCTAAACGCAGTATTGTGTTTCGAACACGATCCGTTAATTTAACACCTAATATTCTTCGGTCCATTGCTCTTTGGCAAACCTTGAGTTTGGACTTCTGGATGTTCGTCAAAGACCAAATCTGTGCACCATAGGTTAAGATTGGGAGGATACATATGTCCATTTGCGTTTCAGTGCCATAGGCAACTCTCCCTTGAATAGTTCCTTCATGGACCAGTAGCACTTCCAGGCGTTTTCCGTTAGTCTTGCGACTTCTTTGTCTTGTCTCGCCTGGAAAGAGACTACTTGACCCAAGTAAAGGTCTTCCTGGACATGTTGTATTGTCTCCACGTCTACTTTTATTATTTTAGGCGTTTTGTTGCACTTATCTTTAGTCTTCGACAAATTCACCTTCAGTCCAGGCTCGCATCGCTTAGATTTTGAAGCATTAGTTCTGAGGATAAAAAGAGAACAATGTCGTCAGCGATACGTTGATTTGACAGTCTCGTCTCGCTGAAAACAATGTCTCTTTCCCTTCAATCGGCTGTCAACTTCTTGAAGATTTCATCAAGGGTGCTGGTGAAAAGTTTAAAAGATAGCGGGGCCCTGTTTGACTCCTTTCCCTAATTTAAATTTTGGACATGTAGTTTGTAGTTTTATTGCGGCTGTACTATTTTTTAATTACCCATGAAAAAAATCTATGTGGTTCGAAATGATGTACTGCATACGTCGTAAACGTTTGTGCGTTGACGTTTGTCGTCGGCTACTCTTTCCATAATTATTATAAACGTGAAGGAAAATAAAACCTTATTGTAAATTATTTTATCAATATGATTTTTTATTGCAGGTGGTGTCGTGGTAGCAATGTTTTTACCGCCGGACAGAAAATCGGTTTCAAAATGAGTTTTGTAAACAAATGTGATATTATCGTTAGTTCTTGTACTATTTTTACTATATTTTTTTTTACCACATGTCAGCATCGGGAGAATACATACATAAACACAAATAAATTAATGATGGTAATAATGATTCGTCTTTTGATATTTCTTCTGGTATGACCAGGCCTGTTTATCACCCAGCCCACCCAAAAATATATAGGTACACGTTGTCAATAAGCTAAAACACCTCACAGTACGGAGCTGGCCTATGGTTTGTAGTTTGTACTAGCTGTGCCCGCGACTTCGAACGCTTGGAATTTAAGAAGTAAGTTACTCCTTATTACATCAGCTATCTGCCAGTGAAAGTCCCGTCAAAATCGGTCAAGCCGTACCAGAGATTAGCCGGAACAAACAGACAGACAGACAGACAAATTTTTAAATAAATGTTATTTTGGTATATGTTCCGTATACACATTCATATGTATGTACTAAAACGCGGTTATTTTAATATTACAAACAGACACTCCAATTTTATTGATTTGTATGTATAGAAAGAATGTATAGCATAGATAACAACATCATCATCTACTTAGCCTTTTCATTTAGAAAAAGGCTAAGCAGATGATGATAACATACGATAGTATGTAAGGGTGGGTTGCCAGTCTTACCGGATCTAACTGAACACCAGTATTTTACATGGAGTTAAATGAACCTGCTACTGGGTAATACGATGCCCCTTGGTAAGACTGGATGGTTGACTCTCGGGCTTCTGACTACTCTTAATGACTGTCATATGACAGACTTTAAATGACAGGTTTCTGAGGTACGGAGAGAACTCGGTATGTTATGATGGTCACCCTACCGACGGACCGACTTCGGTAAGCACTGCTTCACCTTAAAGAGCGACCCGTGCGGCTGTTATTATTTAGCCACTTACCCGTCAGTATGTTTTTTGCAAGAAATTACAATATAATCTGAATCTAGTCTTTACTGGTTTTGCCTGACGGTTCAATTGACTGTACGGTATGGTGCCAATTAATAAGACAAATAAATCACCAAACTTAACTATTGTTCAAATACGTTAACTGCTGCGCTACGTGACGCGGGTTCGATTCCCGCACGTAAAAAATATTTGTATGGCCTACAGATAGTTGTTTCGGGTCTGGCTGTTTGTGTATGTGAGTTTAAATGTTTGTAAACGCACCCACGATACAAGAGAAATTCCTAGAATGGGGCAACGTTAAAAAAAAACATTATATTGAATGAAATGAAACAAGACAGACATACGACTTATCGAATCGAAATCGAAACTAAGCGTTTGTGAATATGAGGCCAGAGTACGAGTTATCCGGTATTTGCAAAATAAAGTCTACAGAATCATGTAAGCAACATTTCAAAAATTTAAAAATATTATCAGTACCAACACTTTATATTTATGAATCGTGTATATTTGTCGAGAACAATATGAACTCATATAAGTCTGTTGAAAGTCTGCGTCGCTCAGATAAACTGCAAACATTGCCTACTAAAACAGAGTTTATGTATAAAAGTGTATTTGCAATGGCACCCAGATTGTACAGTAAAATTCGTAAACAAATAAAAGAGTGTAAAAACCTTAATGAAAAAACCGGCCAAGTGCGAGTCGGACTCGCGCACCTTTTTCCGTGCAAACCAAAATTGCTGAAGAGAATAAATAAAAATATGTGATGTAACAAAAAAATTAAGGTTTTCGGATTTGTTCCTTTATATATGCTATAAAACATTGCTTCTTGCCAAATTTCAAGATTCTAGGTCGACTGGAAGTGCCCTTTAGGTTTTGATTCCCTTGCGAGTAAGTTGCGAGTTTGAAAATATGCGACTCAAATTGCTGTTTCTTTTGATTGCGTTGACATATAAATTTGATTTTGTTACAGCTGAAAGGTATTATAGACTTGAGTATTTGATGTGAATTTCAATTTAATACCTCTACGCGTTCATGAGGAAAAGGGTAGTAAGTTTAAAATTATCAAAAATATTTTTATTAAATTATGTAACCAAAAATTTATGGTTTTCGTAATTTTTCCTTTATTTGTGCTATAAGACGTTGCTTCGTACCAAATTTCAAGATTCTGAGTTCATGGGAAGTACCCTGTAGGTTTTGATTCCCTTGCAAGTGTCGAAAATTTGCGGAAATTTGCGGCATAAACGGCTGTATCTTTTGATTGCGTTGGATTAGAAGTTTGATTTTCACAGCTCCAAGGGACAGTAGACTTCAGTATTTGATATAAATTCCAGCTTGATACTTCCACGCGTTCCTGAGAAAAAGGGTCTTGACAGACAGACAGACGGACAACAAAGTGATCCTATAAGGGTTCCGTTTTTCCTTTCGAGGTACGGAACCCTAATTAAAAAAGAGACTTTCACAATTATTGATAGAAAATGTATATTATTCTGATGGCGAATTAATAAATGACAAACTATTGTAATGTTGAAATTTTATATGTTATTTCTATTCGCTCATACACTTTGACTTTTACTTATATTGTAATGTAATTTTAATCTTGACAATATAGCTGAAATTTTACGTAATGTAATGTTATTTGATGATTTTAATTATTGTTTAACCGAATTGTATTTTTGTTTATTGAGATTATTTATTTTCTTGATGTAAATTTAATTTCATGTATTTAGCTAATTTGTAGAAACATTTTGTATACTTACGTCGGAACATTGATAGTTTCTGAATGTTATATATTTTACTTATGTTCACAAAATGAACGAATTTGTATTCCAAAGATCTGATGATGATATCCTGGAAAAATCGAGGGAACTCTCCAAATTTTATAGGTACACATATGCTTTATGCTTGGTAATCTTTATTTAATGTTGCCGAGCTGATGATGAAAGATATAAGTCGGGATCTGATGATGTAATCCCAGGAAAATCAAGAACAAGAGGAGGTTATCAATTCGTCTGAATGTTTTATGTGTATAAAGGTTGTAAAGCACCTCTTAACGAAGCCGAAAGGCACTGGTTCTCCCTGTCATTGCGAGCATTTTTTTTGTTCTACACCATACTTGGGAACCTTCTAGTTACGGAGATATTAGGGGTCAAAGTTCCAACTTTTTGACAAGTATTTTTTAAATACAAGTTTTTAATGTAAGATTTTTACTTTAAACACCTCCACGACCCCCGTACTATTCAATCCGTCCATCAGCACAATGTTTTGAGTGCGTTACATTGAGTTCTACCACAAAACATGATTTTACACCCCCCAAAAAAAGTCGTTTCCCAGCAATAATTTTTGCGTAAAGTTACCTAGTTTCATGTTCAGAATGCTTGGTTGACGGCTTCGTGATGAGGTGATTTATACGGTTATTATTATTTATTTATCCGGCAAAAACACTATCGTCGCCGACACATTATCCCGTGTCAGTGAACTGCAAACTCCAGTAGATTCCGAAGTTCCCGCCAAATCCCAAGCCTCAGATCCAGAACTGTTGCAAGTTCTACAGTCAGAAATATCTCTTCAACTAAGGAGGTTTACAATCGACGGCAGACTCGTCGAGTTGCTCTGGGATGTGAGTACAGCCACTCCCAGACCTTTCGCGACCAAACCCTTTCTGAGAGTCTTCACAGTCTCAGCCATCCTGTAGCAAACACGTCCACAAAATAAGTTGCACAGCGATATGTTTGGCCTGGAATCCGCAAAGACTGTCGACAATGGTCTCGAATATGACGTCTCAGCTGTCAGCGCAAAAAGCTAAATCGACATGTGTCATCACTATTGGCCACATTCGAATAACCCCGTGCTAGATTTGCCTTCGTCCATATTTACCTCATAGGACCTCTTTCTCCATCACAGGGCTTCCGGTACTGCTTGACGGCCGTGGATTATTTCACTAGGTGGTCAGAAGTTGTACCGATTAGACATTACCGCTGAAAAAGTCAGCAAAGCATTGCTGCCCAACTTGATCGCCCGCTTTGGTTGTCCAACGGACATTGTCACAGACAGAGAACGGCAATTTGAATCCACAATGTTCAAGGATCTAGCTAAAATAGTCGGATTCAAACAAAGTCCACAGCCTACCCAGCATGCAACGGCCTAGTGAAACGATTCCACAGGCAACTCAAAACGGCGATAATGTGCCACGCTGACCATAACTGGACAAAAACTCTGCCATTGGTTCTGCTGGGTGTCCGGAGCGATTTTAAAGAGGATCTTCAGAATTCTGCGGAACTTCTGTACGGCGAGCTTCCGGGAGATTTTTTTAATCCTTGTGTCCGCAGCACTTCCAACATCTCCGAGTTCACCACTCGCTTACGCTCGTTTTCCGCAAAAATGCAGCCTATACCAGCTGCCTGCCAAGGACAAAATATTTGTCAACAAGGACCTCGCTACCTCAAGCCACATATTCCTCAGGGACTATGGGCTTCGACGTTCATTGCAACCAGCATACTCCGGTCCTCATGAAGTGGTACAAAAAGGCGACAGAACCTTTACTATAATGGTAAAAGGTAAAAAGGTCAAAGTTTCTGTGGACCGCCTCAAAACTGCCTACAATTGGCTGATACACAACCAATCGACCAAGGTGCTCAAGACGAGGAACAACAGCCCACGGACACTCCGGTCAGAACTACCAGGTCTGGTCGAAGGGTTCGATTCCCAGATTATTATCGCCCGTAGGACGGTCTCTGGAGGGGAATGATGTGGCGATCCTTATCACTTAACATTTACACTTTTATAATTTTAATATTATTTATAGTAATTTCGAGTTATTAGTTTTGCCATTAATTAGGTATCCTGTACTAAAATCTATGCCCGAGGCAGTTGCCTAGCAAACAAAATTTTCCTAACAACGGTTGTCACTTTCTCCTAGAATATCCAAGTTAATAAAACTCTTCTGAGTTGAAATATTATAATTTTTTATTTGTCTCCGCTGACCATCCTAATAATATTGCTAAGAATCCTTCAAATCTGTAAACAAAGCTGCCTCACTGGTCTTGTGTAAACAAACGTGTCTGCTGAGCATTAGATCGTGGGTTCGAATCCCAGGTCAAGCAAAGTGTTATAATTAGTGTTTTTCCACTAGGAATTTCTCAGGAGCAGATACGGAGTCTAGATTTATCTCCGTTTGACAGCAATAGGCTCGCCCGCTTTTGCATACCTGGTAAATGCGGATGTACAATAGGTACCTGCACCTGTGCCTATCCCTTCAGGACAACACTGCCGTGATATTATGTTGTGTTAGACAACATAAATAATATCACCAGATACTTCCATTAAATGACGTTATTCTTTGCAATTTACTTACAAAGACAAAGACAGTTTATCTAAAAAGATAGCACGCTTTACCTGAATTTACCCGCACGTCAAATCTATACACGTTACAATACTTCTGTTGATTTACGAAAGTAAATATAGATAATTAATATCATTATTTATAGAAATCATGAAACGGTCACACATTTGCACTATCTGCGTAGTTCCATTGTATAAGAAGAATAGGTAGGGTGTTAGGGAATTCCAATCTTCTTAGCGTGTCGATGACAATTCAAATTGAGTCAGCCTATTTGGCGACGAATTTGGAACCCTCAGTAGCGTACATCAGCTCGTGTCACAGGACAGGCAGTACACGACATCAATTTTCCCATCGTTTGTGAGTCAGCACCCCATTTAAACTCCAGAGCCATCTATGATGATCCCCACCTCAACAGGTTTCCAATGAATTCCAGAAATTCCAACAAAATGCTTGATTTAGGGGTTACTGATGATGACGATGGCGGCGAGCCGCCCACTACTTGAATGCGCCCCAAAAGGTGGTAGCCTCAAGGCTAGTCCGGGAGTACCGCACGATCTCCGGCGAGGCGGCGAGTCTCTTGGCCGGCTTGCTGCCATGGGATCTAGAGGCAATAGGCCTCGCACGCCTACACGAATGGCGCGCGGGGACACTACGCCGGGGGAAAATTCTGCAGCTGCGGGAAATCGCCGCTCAACGGACAGCCCATCGGCGCGATCTCATGGCGACGTGGAGAGAGCGACTGTCACAACACTGTACAGGGCACGCCATAATAGTGGCGATAAGTCCTCTGTTTGAGGAGTTGCTGGAGAGGAGCCACGGCACCCTCACCCTCCGCCTGACGCAGGTTTTCACCGGACATGGTTGTTACGGGACGTTCCTGCACCGAATTGGGCGGATGGAAACGCCCGGGTGTTACCATTGCGAGGATCGCCCGGAGGACACGGTGGAGCACACCGTGGAGCTCTGCTCCGCTTGTTCTGAGCACCGACATGTTCCCGTAGCGGCGATTGGCAGCGGCGACCTCTCGCGTCCGGCCCTGGTTCAATCCAAGGTCCGGAGCGAGAGGGAATGGGAAGCCGTCGTCTCCTCCTGCGAAGCAGTCATGCTAGCGAAGGAGGCGGCGGAACTCGAGAGGGAGAGAACCTCACGTCCCAGCTGCCGCGGGAGATGCCTGTGGACGGTGAGTAATGGGCTAGCTCACTGTCTGTCCGTCTTATGACGACAGGCCGTGTCGACGGCGCGTACGTGTTCCACGCGCGCCTCAAGGAGATGTCAGCAAATCGGAAGAGGTCGGAGAGGGCCGATGCCTGCCAGGGCCGGCTGCGGGACTGTTCAAAAGAGATACCTTGGCCCTGGTACCCAAAGGGCTAAGAAAGAACATGGATGGGTTTTAGTCAGTTAGTACTAGTCTGACAGTCCCTTCCGCTCCGCCCAGAGCGAGAGGGTCATTTGATAGTTTCCCATCAGCGAAAAAAATATATGTTAAACAGGTTACTGACGACCACAGAAAAAACGATTAAGTTATTGACTTGAACTTATAAAAGAAATGTGACTGGAATGACCTATGCACCTACATTTTTGTCTAGTAATGTCCTGCGTCTTCTTTTTCCATACTACTCTATTACTCGTCATATCATTATCTTTTCTTGGCATATCATCCTTTACACAGTCTACCGGTTTTCGGTCTTCGTCTACTTTTATCCACATTCATACTCAAAATTTCCTTACGACATTTTCCTCATTAATTTTCCCGCATTTTATTCTCACTTATCGATACATAATTGTTCTGAGCAAACTAGACTTGGTTTTACTCACGAGACTAGAATATACACATGCGCACCTATACAAAGTGTTATTTCGCATCCTAGTCAAATTCAAGGAGGTTACTATACTAATAATTTTCGTCCCGATTCAATAATAAGATGGGTACTTACGTATTTTGGAACGAAGTTCCTTATCGCGCGTTGTGAAAGGGGGCTAGACGGAAAAAATTCTTACGAAAAGTTGTCACGACACGTTTTGCTATAGTAAGCTATTGTAAGCTTTATTTCTTTAAAATAAAGTTGAAATTTCCTTAAATTACGTACAGTTGGGGTGTGTATGTGAGTAAGGATAGATATGATTATTATTTTGAGTGACCGAACTACAAAGTACAAATTTGGTTGTGCAGTTAAGTAAGACGTATTGCTTCGAATTAAGGATTAATCTTCCTTAAATTAAATATTTTATTTTTCGCACACTAACTTAAATCTAAAATGTATTGATATTATGTACGTGAAAGGAACTTCGTTCCATCCGGGTGTCCCTTGACACCTCTAATTTTTTTTTTTCTTATTTACTAATATCGGTAATTCTGAACCACCCGTGTTTTGAACGAGGCCCGTCTGATCCTCGTCCTATAACCGCACTTCTTTTACACATAGGTATAAACAATCTGAAAAGTTTTCTCGGTATTTTTTATTCCCTAAACCACGTAAAAGGGGTTATTCCGATATACTGACAAAATTGAACAAACCAAAAAAAACCGCGTTTATTAATAATTACCGAGGTACCGTAATTTAAATGGATTATTTATGTCTTTTGTGCCAATCTCCTGAATTTTGACGAGGATGCAAAACAACACCTTGTATTTATCTTTTAGTCACAAAGTTTCACGTACCTTATGAAGACAAGAGAAGTTAGATAAGTGCGGAAAATTTCCTTACGTACGATGATCATGATGTGGCAATAATTGTCAAGGATTTGGAGCAAAGTGCAATAGATTTGCTTAGTCGCCATCTTTGGATTTTCGTGTCATAGATACGCCAAAGACGTGAAGGATGATATGGCAAGAAGGGAGGTGACTACCGAGATTATCAGTAATAGAGAAGTATAGAAGAAGACATGCTGCGCCGACCCCTAATAAAGATAATGAAAGTAGAATGATGAATAGGGTGACTACGGAGATGATCACAATAAGATTCCTAAGATGAAGGCAAAAGGATTATAAAAAACTGAAGATAGGTATCTTAATGTTCTAAGGTTAATCAAACCAGTTCAGGTTTAATACTTAAGATAACATCAACAATCATCTGTTATCATATTGCAAGTAAATCGAGTAAAAACGTAAATTTTGCGCTCGTTACAATTTAGTATCAATTTCCATGACGTATTTTTTCAACATCAAATTATATTATTTTATTTATTTGCTTCTAAGTTAGACGAACAACTAAAATATACAGAGATAAGTCTTTGTTAAAAAAAGGCTTAAAAACAAATATACATTTAAATTTGAATTTTTAAACTATTACAAACGAAGTCATGAGAGTGTTTATCTGAGTAAAGTCCTACACTCATGATCATTTTAGGCGCAAAGTACACTGTTTAAAATGAGCATGTCAGATTCTAAAAATAAACTCAAATCGATCATTAGATAGCTAAGCATTAACGTCAATGGTGAGTACATCCCTCACCTTCGATTTGCCGACGATATAGTGGTCATGACTGAGACCATGCAGGACCTCAGTACAATGCTCGATGACCTCAGTAGAGTTTCCGGAAGAGTGGGTCTTAAAATGAACATGGACAAAACCAAAGTCATATTGAATGCCCATGTAACACCCACTCCTATCAGGATCGGAGACTCTACAATCGAAGTAGTACAAGATTATATCTACCTGGGACAAACGGTCCAGTTGGGTAGGTCTAACTTCGAGAAAGAGGTCAATCGTCGAATCCGACTCGGCTGGGCAGCGTTCGGGAAGTTGCGTAGTATCTTCTCGTCCAACTTACCGCAGTGTCACAAGACGAAAGTCTGTGACCAGTGTGTATTGCCAGTGATTACATACGGAACCGAAACGTGGTCGCTCACAATGGGCCTCATCAGATGGCTTAAAGTCACCCAAAGGGCAATGGAGAGGGCTATGTTCGGAGTTTCCTTGCGTGATTGAATCAGAAATGAGGACATCCGCAAGAGAACCAAGGCTACCGACGTAGCCCGAAGAATTGCAAAACTTAAGTGGCAGTGGGCAGGGCACATTGCTCGCAGAACGGATGGGCGATGGGGCCGAAAAGTTCTGGAATGGCGACCGCGAACCGGAAGACGAAGCGTTGGAAGGCCTCCCACTAGGTGGACCGATGACCTGGTGAAGGTTGCTCATCCGCTGGATGCGAGTCACACGGGACCGGTCAATGTGGCGACACTTGGGGGAGGCCTATGTCCAGCAGTGGACGTCTTTCGGCTGAAATGATGATGATGATGAATCATTAGATTTAACGTTGCTTTTTTGCTGTGTTGAGAGCATCACCTTACGGCATTTCATACAAACTTTTAAGTCCTTATTTTGCGAAGTGACTGAACAGATTTTAATGAAACTTAATACGCAGCAAAGTTACTATAAAACTTTTCGAAATGTCTTTAAAAAATAGATAATTTATAATCGGTCTAATTTTTCTGTAACACAATTTTTCGAAAATGTTTTAGTAAGTTTTTAGACATTTGTTATTTGCTTATGCGTATGAAGTTTCATTAAAATCGGTTCGTTCATTTCGGAAAAAACAGGACTTGAAAGTTTGTATGAAATGTCGTAAGGCGTAAACGCACTTAATACATTTATTTGGTATATGCCAAATGACAGTACACACTGCTATGTTTTGGCATCATCATCTGCCTAGCCTTTTCCAAAACTATCTTCGGGTCGGCTTCCAGTCTATCCGGATGCAGCTGATTACCAGTATTTTACATGAAGCGACTGCCTATCTGACCTCCACAACCCAGTAACTGGGTAATACGATATCCTTTGGTAAGACTGGATGTCAGACTTTTGGCTTCTGACTACTCGTAACGAGTGTCAAAGATCTACAAATGACAGCCGGGACCAACGGCTTAACGTGCTTTCCGAGGCACGGAGGAAACTCGGTAAGTAATTTATGGTCACCCATCCACGGACCTACCTCGGCAAGCACGGCTTAACCTTAAAGATCGACCCGCGCGGCTGTTAATATTTACCCACAAGCTCCTCCTGCTATGTTACTATGCTATGTTACTGCTACGTTTTGGCATATGACAAATATATGTATTTTCTTACTTTCTTTATCTAGCGTAAGTTTTATCGCGTGAGTGAAGACGAGACGCCACCGGTACATGGTGAATATTCCATCCATATGCATAAAACGTTTTAGGAATCTTGAACCGTTGGGTACAGCTAAGGAGTGGAATCTGCCTGAGTAATTATTTTCTGATAGCTATAAATAACCTCTGCAGGATATCATAAGTCTTTGTTACGGTGTGAATTTGTTACATGCCATGCTTGCACCATTGCCAACCACCATCTTTGCTTACCATTAGGTAAGCTGGTGGTCAATCGCGAGCCTAACCATCATAAAAAAAAAACTTCTTTCATAATAAAAAGCAATCTAGACTTGATTTCGTTTATAAGTGACATCTCGGTGAAAACCTTAAATCTAAGGATTTCAGAGTTGATAGAAAATCTGAAAAGTAAGAAATAAATTTTGGGGTGGTTTGGGATCTACCTCCTAGTGGTCCACCCCGGGCAACGGAACCACAGGCTTGCCTTGTGGTACGGCAGAACGATCCCACTTAAGCGTTGGTAGGCTCCGCAAGGAATGTGGAACGGTATGTGGAACTCTCTGCCTGCGTCTGTGTTTCCGAACGAGGTTATCTATAGGGTTTTACTGCATATAATGCAAATTTATGAAAAAATAAATATTTAGTTGGTGAATTCCCACCGTCCCCGCTGTCCTTACCCCACTAGTGGGGACAACGCGAAACGATTAATATAAGTATAATTGCTCTCGTTATTTCTACCAGTTCCACTAAACTAGTAATCTCATACAACCAAATCTACATAATTATATTTCGATTATCATGCAACATGCAAAGAAGGTAACACTTTATGATTCTGGTCTCTTGTTGGTGTGTGAGACTATTATCCTTTAATGTATGATATAGGTACCTATTACATCTAATATACACCGTGTAAATCACCTCATCACGAAGCCGTCAACCAAGCATTCTGTACATGAAACTAAGTAACTTTACGCAAAAATTATTGCTGGGAAACGACTTTTTTTTGGGGGGTGTAAAATCATGTTTTGTGGTAGAACTCAATGTAACGCACTCAAAACTTTGTGCTGATGGACGGATTGAATAGTACGGGGGTCGTGGAGGTGTTTAAAGTAAAAATCTTACATTAAAAACTTGTATTTTAAAAAATACTTGTCAAAAAGTTGGAACTTTGGCCCCTAATATCTCCGTAATTAGAAGGTTCCCAGGTATGGTGTAGAACAAAAAAATGATCGCAATGACAGGGAGAACCAGTGCCCTTCGGCTTCGTTAAGAGGTGTTTTACACCCTTTATAAAATTAATTGCCACAACCGACATCATTAATGTTTGTTTCATTCCTTCAATTTTCTGATCTCCTAGTATTTAGTTGCTCCCTCACCGCTGGGAATCTCACACAACCAGATGTATATTTCGATTATCATGCGGCATGCAATGGTAACACTTCTTTATGAGTCTGGCCTCCTGGTAGTCTGTGAGATTATTTTCCTTTTTTTCTTTCTCATCTCCCACTTGTCATTTGGCAATTTCCTAGTCCTTCTTGTTGTCTCTACCATCAGTGGGGCGGAGTAGTGGGGACAACGAAACAGCGATTTTTTGATTTCCCGTTGTTCCCACTGGCATATCGCAGTGGGGGGATAGCAGGAATATATTTCACCTTTTTAGCGTTTGCACTCGAATGTTCTTGATGATTATGGTTATAACACCGGGCTTTTCGAACGTGGTCAATTTTTGATTACGGTCGAATGGCACGCGTGGCATTCGTTTTGGGCCTTTCAGACTAAATACTCTCAAGAAACAACATGGCCTAGGCATGAATAAGTTTCAAGATCAGACCACTATCTAAAATGTTGATAAAGATAAGTATTGAATATTGATTGATCCGGCTTTACAACCTTTTGTCTACAATATCACGGAAGTGAGGACTGCTTCAGCGTATTTTTTTGAATAGGGCTCTCATTATCTAACTCATCAACCTTCAATGCAAAGCAAGGTTCTTCTAAGCATGCTCATCCGTAGATATTATCCATTGCTTTGCATCAGGCGAGATAGAGGTCAGGAGCAGGCCTATTAGATAAAAAAATCTGCTTACCCTTTTTTAAACTGTACCTATTGGGATCCGCAACCAATCTTACCAGATGTAGCTAACTGGTCCAAGCCCGCCACACTTATCGCAATAACTGCAACTCAAAGCCAGAATCAACAGTGGCCTCTATGAGGGCGTGGGTTCGTATCCCACTTCTGACACCATGTTATGTTGGATGGTTGAAATGAAAGATACCGTTGGCTATACTTAGTTTAATATTCACAGGACACTGGTTTTAATCGATACAGACAGTGCGTAGTGTCGCAGACGGTGTTAAGTCATGCAGCGCCATCTATCGAGCTAGAGGGTCAAGAAAAAGCGACATCTGTTGGTGCTCGCGAAGAAGTCGCCGCTCGGCTCGCTGTTCGCGAGATCCCCGCGCCCGCCGCCGCCGAGAGTGTGTTCCGTTTCATAGAGCGTGATGGTGCATTTTACGAAATTGTAAAACGAAAATAAATTCCTGTTCAAAATCCTGTAGTCTGAGTATCACTGAAGAAGTCCCAGCCAGCCCCCCTGTCTTCAGAGCCCTAACATTGGACCTTCGAGCCACATAGAAGATACCACGCACGTGTTACGAGCCGGGTTGAAGTGAGGATTTGAGGAAGCGAGTGGAACTTCGAAGCAGAAGTATACGTTGAGGAGATTTGGAAGCCCAGCCACAGTTAACTGAAGAAGCTATTCATGCAGGCAGCCAACAACGGTCAGGTTATCCAGTCCCTTTTCCCTCCTTCCCCTGTGTCTTCGCCTTGTGTTAATATCGTACCTAAACGTTTTTCAGATCTGATCGATATCAGGTCTACCTACTGGCATTACTGGGGCCCGCTTCAGGTGAGAAAACACGACTGAACACGAAAAATTGTGAGTACCTACTTTCTTAAACTACCAAAATGAGTGATGATGAAACTATTTCTCGTTTAGATCGTCAGTTAGCTGATCATAAAAAACAACGTGGTATAATTAAAGGCAGATTAACATTGTTCGCAAATTACATTAATAAGTTGGATAAATCGTGTTTAGATTCTTTAATGAAAACGCAAATTCAAATGCGTATTCAATCGGCAGCCATTTTCTTTGCCGAGTTTAGCGACGTGCAATCTAAAATAGAAAGAATTGTGGATGAAAAAGAATTATTGTCACATTTAGAATATAGAGATTCGTTTGAGTGCCAATATTATTCAATTGTAGCTACAGCAAAGCACATGATAGGCGACTGTGAACAAAACGGATTAAATAATTCTCAGTGCACTTCCGGTAAATCTGTGTCGATTAAATTACCGCAAATAAAGTTACCTGCCTTTGACGGTTCTTTCGATAAGTGGTTAGAATTTAGAAATTCATATGTTTCAATGATACATGATCGCGACGACTTAGATCCTATACAGAAATTTCAATACCTAAAGTCGTCTCTCAGTGGATCTGCGTTACACGTTATCAGTTCGTTAGAGTTTACAGCAGCTAATTATTGTAACGCGTGGGACCTGCTTGAAGCAAGGTATCAGAATAATAGGCTATTGATACATAACCATGTAAAAGCTTTGTTTTCGGCACCTTCACTGGGCAAGGAATGTTCGGCACAGATCAGAACGTTAGTAGATTGCGTTTTACGTAATTTGAGAGCCCTTAATTCTCTTAAAGAACCGGAATCTTCACTTGAGGATATGCTTATAATTTATTTAGTTGTCAGTAAACTCGATTCCGCCACTGAACGCGAGTGGGAGAATTACAGAAGTTCACTTATCGATTCTAACCAAACCTCTAAGTCTAACATAAAACTAGAAGACTTACTAACTTTCTTAAACAACAGATCCGACATGTTAGACATGATTAATTCAGGTAATAGCAAAAATCATCAGTCACATTCACAAAATAATAAACACGAGGTTAGACCATCAGCTGACAACAAAAGGCAGTCTAACTCTCAAACTACACTTAGTTATGCCAGTGCGAACAATAATAATAACAAGGTCTCATCAGTTAATAAATCTAAATCAAATAAACACAACATAACATGCCCGTTATGTAGTGGAAAACATGCACTTTATGCATGTGTTAAGTTTTTAAATATGTTGGTACAAGACAGGTTGAATTTCGTTCAATCAAAAAGTGTTTGTCAAAATTGTTTACGTTCTAACACGAGTCACACAATAGAAAATTGTAATTTCGGTCCGTGCAAATTATGTCAAAAGAAACATAATGCATTAATTCACGTGGAAAATATTCCAAATACGTCACCACAACGCTCGATTATCAATAATACGTTGCCACAGTCTTCTGTTTTACACTGCGTTCGTGAAACAGCTGACGATATTGATAATCACAACAACGGGTACACATTCACAGATCATGCTAAATCGTTACAGACTGTTCTGCTCTCTACGGCGTTAGTTGAGATTGCTGATAGTGATAACAGATATCACACAGTTCGCGCTCTGCTTGACAGCGGCAGTCAAAATTGTTTTATAGCTCAAAGCTTATGTAAACGTTTAAACATACCAATTATACAGTCCACTATACGTGTTTGTGGCGTGGGACAAACTGTTTCACAGTCCAGTCACAAATGCGATATCAATAATCGTTCTAAGGTGTATGATTTTAATACAACCTTACATTGTTTAGTGTTGCCTAGTATCATTTCGAAGTTGCCTTCGACACACGTTAATCGTGATGCTATACGTATACCTAGCAATATTCTACTTGCCGATCCCACATTTTATGTACAGAGTGACATAGATTTATTAATAGGCGCCGACGTCTTTTGGGATTTATTAAAAGAAAATAAAATAAAACTGCACACCGGTCCGTACCTACAAGATTCTATGGTAGGTTGGATTATATCCGGACCAGTTTATAATTTTAATAATAATAATCGTTTATTAGCGGGTAACATAACAGAAGTTCAGTGCAATTTGACGCTAGTTGATTCTCAATTACGAAAGTTCTGGGAAATCGAAGAAGTACTTATCCCTGCCGTTATTACTGAGGAAGATCGTTTTTGTGAAGAGTTGTTCTTGCAGACTACTGAACGCGATCAGGACGGTAGGTTTTCTGTAAGAATGCCATGCAAACAATCACCTGATTGTTTGGGTGACTCATATAATTCTGTTAAACAGCGTTTTTTATCCTTAGAGAGGAAACTAGATCGTTTGCCACAGTATAAAAAAATGTATTGTGAATTTATGCTCGAGTACGAGCAATTAGGTCACATGACGCATGTTAAGGATTTTAATAATTTAAATAAGCCGAATTACATAATACCACATCATGGGGTATATCGTGAAAGTAGCGCGACAACCAAATTACGTGTTGTTTTCGATGCAAGCGCGACTACTTCTAATAATAATTCGTTAAATGATATTCAATGCGTGGGCCCTAGATTACAAAATGATATTTTTTCAATACTGCTTCGTTTCCGGCAATATCAATATGTTGCTTGCGCAGATATTGAAAAGTTCTTTAGACAAACCTTAATACATCCTGAACAACGTAACTTACAATTAATATTATGGCGAACTGATAACAGCCTACCAATTCAAGTTTATCGTCTCAACACAGTGACGTATGGCACTGCATCAGCACCGTACCTTAGCAACCGTTGCTTGAAACAATTGGCAAAGGAATGTAAGGATGACGTCATCGCTAACGTTATCAATGACGATTTTTATGTCGATGACCTTTTGACGGGCCATGATCAGCGCGACATGTTGTTAGATATTTGCAATAAAACGTCCGCCGTTCTACAAAGCGGTTGTTTCCCATTAAGGAAATGGACTTTTAATTTTGATGTAACTTCAGAAAGTACTAAGGATTTATGTATAGGTGAATATTGTCAGTCTAAAACCCTGGGTGTTGGTTGGTCTAACAAGAACGATTTGTTTAATTTTTCAACTAGTGTAGATAAAAATTATATTAATACGAAAATAACTAAACGTTTAATTATGTCAGTCATTGCACAGATTTACGACCCACTAGGATTATTAGCGCCAGCTATTACAACCGCTAAGGTCTTATTACAAAAATTATGGCTTGCAAAAATAAGTTGGGATGATGAAGTCCCAAGTGAAATTGCATGTATATGGTATAATTTTATTAAGTCATTACAATATTTGTCCGAAATATTAGTGCCGCGTTGTGTCATGTGTACTAATGCTGTACATAAAGAGTTACATATTTTTACCGATGCTTCTCAGTCTGCATACGGTGCGTGTGCATACATACGTTCACTTAATAATATTGATGAGTCGCAAGTTACTAGCCGATTATTATGTGCTAAGAGTAAAGTCGCACCAATTAAGGCGTTAAGTATTCCACGGCTTGAACTGTGTGGAGCTTTAGTTGGAGCTAAACTATATAATAAAATTATAAATTCTCTTAGGCTACAATTCGATAAGGTTTATTTCTGGACTGATTCCACTATAGTTCAAGGATGGCTTCGGACATCACCACATTTATTAAAGACATTTGTTCAGAATAGGGTTGTGCAAATAAACGAATTAACAAGCAACACTACTTGGTTGCATGTTAAAGGTAAGGAGAATCCTGCTGATACCCTATCACGAGGCGTTCTCTTTGATTCGTTAAAGGGAGACAACACTAGTTTGTGGTGGTGTGGTCCGACCTTTCTTCGTGAACCGACTTCTTGTTGGTTGACAAAAAATATGAATGAAATTGAATTGACTAAGTTACCGGAATTAAAATGTTCTAAAACTACAAATTTGTTAAATGTAGAAACGAATAGTTATATTATCGTAGATTTTGAAAGGTTTTCTTGTTTTAATCGTTTGCAGAGAACAGTCGCATATGTCTTACGGTATTTATTTAACTTACGTGCATCGCGTGTCGGTCAAGGTCGCAAAACGGGTTCATTGACCGTGAGCGAGATTAATAATTCGTTAGTTGTGTTGACACGTTTAGTTCAATCACAATCATTCAGTAAGGAATATCATAGTCTTAAGGAAAAGGTTCAGGTGAACAATAAGTCTAGTAATAAAACATTAGGTTTAGGTATATTTTTAGATAAGAATAATATAATTCGTGTTGGTGGCAGACTTAGTAATTCAAAATTTGATTACGACAAGAAACATCCAGTGTTGTTGTGTCGTAAACATCGGTTTACATGGTTATTGTGTTTGTACGAACACAAACGTTTGCTTCATGCTGGACCTCAGCTTCTAGTGTCCGTCATGCGTGACAGATGGTGGGTGCTGGGAGCACGTAATTTAGCAAGGCAAGTGGTTCATAAATGTGTAACCTGCACTCGCGTGAAAGGAAATACGCTAACTCCATATATGGGTGATCTCCCTGCTGAACGTTTAGAAGCAGGATTTCCTTTCATGCGATGTGGTGTTGATTATGCTGGACCAATGTCTATATTGAATCGTAAAGGTAGAGGTTCACAACTCATTAAAGGATACATTTGTTTATTCGTATGTTTTGCTACCAGAGCTGTGCATTTAGAATTAGTTGGTTCATTGTCGACTCAGGATTATTTATTGGCATTCAAACGATTTATATCAAGACGCGGTAAGCCATGTCAAGTATTTTCCGATAACGGTAGGAATTTTGTTGGAGCTGAAAGAGAACTTTCAGCTATATTTGAAAAATCCAACGAAATAATTGATTTTGCTAGTAATAATAGTATAAAATTTAGTTTCATTCCTCCATATAGTCCGAGTTTTGGTGGTTTATGGGAGATAGCAGTGAAGTCGTGCAAGTATCACTTGAGACGTGTGGTAGGTAATGCCAAGCTAACCTACGAGGAGTTTAGTACGGTATTGACCCAGGTTGAGGCCGTCCTGAACTCCCGTCCTATGTCACCTATGTCCGCAGATCCTAACGACTATCTTCCACTCACACCTGCTCATTTCCTTATTGGCCGGCCGTTGACTGCGCCTGCCAGTGAGGACTTCAAGACGACATCTACGCCTGCCTGTCGCTACCATCGGGTCGAACAGCTGCGGCAACATTTTTGGGAACGGTGGTCCAAAGAATATGTGTCTGAGCTACAACGCAGAACGAAGTGGGCACACCATAAAGATGATATAGCTAAAGACAGTCTTGTCGTCATCAAGGAAGACAACCTGCCACCATTTAAGTGGAGATTGGGTAGGATTGTTCATCTATTTCCAGGGAAGGACGGAGTCTCGAGAGTTGCAGAAATCCGAACATCAACAGGCACAATCAAGCGTGCTGCTTCGAAAATCTGCCCACTGCCCATGCAGGTTTCCACAAACGAAGCCAGCGTGACTCCTGTTTAGTTGGAAGACAGATCTTCCAAGGCGGCCGGTATGTTAAGTCATGCAGCGCCATCTATCGAGCTAGAGGGTCAAGAAAAAGCGACATCTGTTGGTGCTCGCGAAGAAGTCGCCGCTCGGCTCGCTGTTCGCGAGATCCCCGCGCCCGCCGCCGCCGAGAGTGTGTTCCGTTTCATAGAGCGTGATGGTGCATTTTACGAAATTGTAAAACGAAAATAAATTCCTGTTCAAAATCCTGTAGTCTGAGTATCACTGAAGAAGTCCCAGCCAGCCCCCCTGTCTTCAGAGCCCTAACAGACGGGTTGAGACCAAGTTATGGCCTCCGGAATGATGTGTACCATAGATAATCACTAGAGCTTGACAATTAGTAACATACTAATTAGTGATGTCACAACAGCGACCACCAGAAAAGCGCCGAGACAATGAAGCTCGAAGAAGTCCCGCAGAAATAATTTAACGGTCTTGGATTCCGCGAAGCATATATCTGCACAACTTGGCTACTACTCTTGTAACCACTCACATGGATGGATTTTACACAATACAGGGTGTAAAGGAAAGGGTATTATACAAACTTAAGGGTGTGCTACAGACTTAACTGAACATGTTTCTCCACTGGACAAATATTGTAATAGCGAAAAAATTATTAGCTGCCCCCCATACATTTGGGTCGAATTATAGGTATTGAAATTTTGTATGGGGCAGCTGATATTTTTTTTCGCTATTACAATATTTGTCCGATGGAGGAAC
Organism: Cerastis leucographa; assembly: GCA_963082945.1. Lineage (NCBI taxonomy): Eukaryota > Metazoa > Arthropoda > Insecta > Lepidoptera > Noctuidae > Cerastis > Cerastis leucographa. The sequence goes on from OY720382.1 coordinate 20,761,217, forward strand.
ATGTTCAGTATGATGGTCTTTCCGTTATACTCTGTATATCTAATGTCAGTTTCTTGCTTTCTTGTTCCCAGCTTAAACATCAGAGAATGCTGAAAGATAGTGTATTAGGGGATGTTCTTCGTAACACAAAAATTATCATTGACTTAGCCTTTTCAGCAACTTAGTTGGGGTTAGTTCCAGTCTAACCGGATCCTGCTAAAATGCCAGGATTATACCTACGAGGAGTGACTGCCTATCTAGCCCCATCCACCCAGTTTCTGGGTTTTTTCAAGATTCCCTATGGTAAGACTGGCTACTGGTTATCAGACTAAAGATTCTCCACTTAATTTGAATTCATGTTTTTGAGTTTTAAAAGTAACCGCCATAGGCTATGGTAAGACTGGCTACTGGTTATCAGCCTAAAGATTCTCCACTTAATCTGAATTCATGTTTTTGAGTTTTAAAAATAACCACCATAGGCTTATTATCATGATGATGTAACTGTAATCTTTGATAATTTATCAAATAAAGGATGACTAGTAAAACTGCTGATTACATTACATTTTATTTACAAGTTTTTACACAGTACACTTACTATGCTGAAACATGACTATCATCTGATAACAGCATCTTAAATATTAGGGTACAGTATTTTTTATCTTGCAAAACCATAAAAAAGATTTTCGTGACTTTTACGTGAGACTCACGTACCCCTCATTGCAAGGGTAGGCGGGGTAGAAAGAAACTGTAGAACGCTAAAAGATACGAACCTTTCACTTTGTCTGAGTGCATACAAGGTATAAACCTAAAAGGACCCTTCAAGAAGCCGTCAACCAAGCATTCTGTACATCAAACTTAGTCTCCACCCAAAAAATATTGCTGGGAAACGATTTTTATGACTTCTTGAAGGTCTGTTAACACGCATTCTATCAGGTCATACCTACACGTAATAGAGTAATAGAGAAGTACGGAAGAAGAAGACATGGTGCGCCGACCCCAAATAAATTGGGGTTAGGGCAAGAGAATGACGATGACGATGATATGAAATAATCATACACGCCGACTTCATCACTTGCCTATTCTAAAGAACATCACCGTTAATGTTAGTGTACTTTCTTCAAAGCGTTTCCAGTTCCATTTCCGTTCAATAGCGCAGTCACAGGCGCATTATTAGAGATTAAACGAACTTACCTGTGAGTGAAGTTCGATCCTATATCCTCCTCCTATCCTATATGAAGATCCCATATGAAGGCTTCGTCCTTCATCTGGTCAATAGTATCGCCTAACCTCTGCGCAGCCGATGTGGCAGCATGCCGAGTACTACGTGCAGTGAACGTGGAAGTATCAATTCCGCTAATTAAACTTGGCGTATTCTTTTACATCTAGATGAAGTTTGTGCACCTAAGGATTTATGTGGTTTTATAAAACTGATGAACAAAGTTTCAGTATTGATTCTAAGTCCATTAGTCATTTTAAGGTAAGCGTCGCGTTTATCAATAATATCTGAGCCAGCTGCTTTAATTTCTGTATTTAATTCAGAAGGGTCAATCCACTTCGCATTTTCGGGAGTTAAATAATTTTTTTAAGTTCCCTACGCAGCTCTTTTGTGATCCTTGTCGTAGTCCAATGTTGAAATTTTGTCGACAAATCTTTATGTACTTCCGTATTTTTTGTCTGTTTTAGGATCTGTGGCTAATATATCCAACAGCTCATTATCAAGTCCCGAGTTTTCAGTTCCTGTTACCATCGAGTCTGCAGCTAGAACAAGCTCTGGGACTGCGAGTGGCGAGTGGTCCGTAGGATCCGGCGCGACTATCACGATAGATGGAATCTGAACCGAGTTTTCATCTCGAGATGTGCCGGAGATTGATCTGGTTCCAGCTCCACCTCAGGCTGCGTTAGGTCCACATGTTTTGTAGCTCAGGAGAAGGCTGATATAGGTCTGACATGACCGCTTCATCGTTAAACAACTCCATAATTATATTCTCCATCTGAAAAGGAGACGTACGGTCCCATGTAGCCAGGCAATGCGAGTCAGTATTATATTAATTTCAATATTTACTCACTTGTGAGTTACGTTACTAATAGTCTAAAAGACTAAACTAAATTCTGAGTAGGAAATTAACAGTCCCAATGCAAGCAAGTACTGTGCGCAAACTATTATTCCTTGTACAAAGAATAATTTAATTGTATTATGTGATATGTCTAACTCGTATTAGTGAAAAAACAGTCCCATTGTACTGTCCGTAACACTAATTACTCGAGTAGAAATAAAACTATCAAGAAGTATGTACCCACACACCTGGTTGTCGTGGGTACCTATATTGGTTTAAAAACTAAACAAGGAGTCTAATATCTCGTACATTTAAGTAATATAACAGATCATTATAGGTACAAACTAATTGAAATATAATTAGGGCGTAAGTAGGTCAAACACTGATTTTTAATGAGTATGAAAAAACATACCTTGTAGCGGTAAGCGGCGGCGTAAACTTGAGGATAACTCTGTCTCATCCGAGTAATAACGATCACGCGACCGGCGCCGCTTGCGTCTTAATTTTCTTTCCAATCTTCAATTTTTTTGTTTTAAACGATCATCACCTTTTCTTTTAGGCATTATTTTAACACTATCACTGGTTAATAACTTTTAAAATAACTCTTTCGAGCGAGCGAGTGTGGAACTGCGCGGCACCAAAAAGCTAATGAGACGGATTGCGAGCGCAGGAATCAAGTGGACTAATAAACCCTCAGCAAAATAAATATCAAAATTATAAAAAAAAAAATAGATGTAGATGAAATCAAATATTCTCAAAATAGTGTGGAATGGTGTGTACTACGCGTTACTACAAGTGTATAAAATGCTAATCTCGAGGACGACGCCTGAAATATAATCAAGTGCACAGTTGACCATGCAGAGCAAGAATAAGGTGGATAAGCTATATTATTATATGCACAAGTGATCTGAGCCGTGTCAAACCAAGTCTGTGGTCATTGCTCTGGCCGATTTTATATCGAAGTCTATTCAAAGATTTCCAAGTTGGCCAACGTAACGCGTTCGAAGACGGTTATATTTTTAGAAGTTTTAGAGGGTTTATACAACTCCTACTATTGATTACATCTTACTGTACCACACCACAATACACCACGCCTTAACATAACATAGGTACTCCACAAGTTTTATTTTAATGTACCATTTTTTCCCCTTTATTTTTGTTTGTGTTTTTTTTTTCTACCAAAGGATATTATAATTTTATCCATTAACTTAAGATTTAAAACTCAAACATCTGTTTTTCTAGTATTCAATGTGAAAGGTTTTTCCTAGTGCAGATACCAGTCTCCCATAAAGGATTAATTCGATGTAATGTGTCTTCATATTTTTAAGAATATTTGGGGAAGAAAAATAAAAGTTTGATATTATTTATTTTCTTACTGTGGTAAATACTAATGGTATACACAAAGAACCATCGTTTGGAACTTAGGGCCTTTTCATTGTCATGCGTGTTTGCGCCCACGTGCAGGCTAGGCACGCATGCGTGCTGCCCACAACCTATCGTATCATACATGTTTTTATTGTCATGCGCGCCACACGCGTGCCAGGGCGTGGAGAAAATAATCTGCTCTGCGGGCGGCCCGCAATAAGCATAGCTGCCTGGCCTGCACGCGGGCGCAAACACGCATGACAATGAAAAGGCCCTGAGTACTGCTAGATGAAATCACGTCAGATCAAAGAAAAGATGGCGGTAGGCGTTAGGCAGATGAGTGTGTATTTTTATTAGATAACTAAGTACGGAACCAAACACGAACCAAAAATATAATCGCTTGACTATATTGTTTATTATAAAATGAAACTGTAACAGTTGCCGTCGCATTTATAGGCAGGTTTCAGTGAGTAACGTTAGGTTTATAAATTAATTGAACTTTTATTGTTAAAGTGTAAGTGAAAAATAGTGTTATAATGACGGTTAAGGGTACTAGAGTGCCGTTTGAAGAGGCACTAGACATGACTGGTAAGCTCTCGCTATAATCTATTATCATTGATTAGAAAGTTTTGTTCATCTTACTTAGTTTTATTTTAAGTTGTTAAAAAAAAAGTGTGTAAATCAATTTCAGTTTCTACTTCTCATGGTAGTACAAGTTTCTAAAACAATACGAATTTCTCGGATAATAAATCGATTGATTGACTTTCATTGAATGCCCATTACTGTTTGCCCTTCTCATTCCACTACTAAGCAAAGACTTTTTCCATGGCTTTCAAATCCTTCGATCCAGAGCCAATGTGGACCACTAGTCGACGCGACGGTTCAGTCCAGGTGGCGTACCATGACGTCTTAAAACATTATTGTTCCATTCTTATTCCAGAGTGAAAAAGAGACGGAGCTATACAGGTCGTCTAGCTCCATCTCTTTCCTACTCTGGAATAGGAATGGAACAATAATGTTTTAAGCGTCATAGTAACTCCCCAGCTCCATATAATCCCAACATATAATTTTTTTTTGTCATGTTCTACCTTTGTAGTAAGCAACGACTTATTGTCGGGCCTACGCTGTTCTCCCATGCTTAAGTACTAACGCTGTAACTTCAAATATTGTAAAACCAAATGATTTTAAAAGAGTAACCATGGAGTTACTTGCCGGTTCTTCTCCATAGGAAACGACCAACCCGAACCGTGCTCCTTTTGTTGACGTTTTATAAGTGCCCATGTAGGCCTATGTAAAATAAAATATTTTGATTTTGAGGAAATAATTTACAGATGCATAAATAAATTGTTTATGAGGTGTTCCTATAATTCCCCAAAGTTTTTTTTGGAGTTTGGCTTAAATATGTTCTTATGAACAAAATCAAAGACTTTAATTAGGCTAGCCAAAAAACGTTAACTATGAAAAAATAAACCTTATCATGGTGTTTTGTATACACCTGAAAGTATTTCGTAATCAAGATAACTCGTGTCGTAACGGTTTGTCAGAAGTTACCCAAAGAGATCGTTTCACACAGAGTTGTGAAAGCTAGATAGGCCTAACCTTACCCTACTAGACTTAAACCTTACCTGTTTTTAAAAGAACTAGGCTTTTATGACTCACGGAAGCAGTGTACTTCTTGATCAAATTAACACAAAACAAACTATCATGCATTTTATTGATTGCAGGATACAGCCGCTACAATGTCGGTATGTTCACGTTGTGTGCTAGCATCATCGTCGGCATGACCTTTGAGATCTTCTCCGTGGCCTACCTGGTGCCGGCTAGTGTTTGTGAGCTGAACACCACCAGCTCACAGCAAGGTCTGGTCGCGTGTATGCCTTTGGTTGGTAAGTAGTTGACTGTTGAACATATGGCTTCTTACCCTTAACGAAACCGGAAGGCGATTGTTCTCCCCGTCAATGCGGTATTTTTTTGTTCTGGACTAGGTAGGTAGGGTTACTTATTTTGATGTATATAATACTTGGTGGCTTCGTGAAGGTTCAGTTTACAACTTGTATTATCTCCTAACCTGACCATGAGACCATGGGCGTCTGGCTTTACATGGCGTCGAGAAACATCTCTCATAAATGTTTGGTTTCCTGACGAGGTTTTCCTTCACTGAAGCTTGTGCCACCGAAAACCAGAGGTGCGTGTTTTTTAAATTTTGCACCATAAGTAAAACTCGGTCCTCCACCTTTCTCATCCAGTCGATCTCAGCGGCCATTTTAAGTCCGTTTTCAATCGGTCCGTCTATCTCGTTACTATTTAATTAACATTATATTTTTATTTGCCCAGGTATCTTAACTTCATCTCATATCTGGGGCTACTTCGCGGACACGAAGGGCCGAAGGAAGATCCTTATCATATCCATGACCATCAGCTACGTAGCTGGAACCCTGGCCGCCTTCTCACCCAACTGGATTGTGCTGACTTTACTCAAACTGGTTTCGTCAGCCTCGTTAGTATCTTATCTTTACTTGATATTGGAGGAGCTCTTGACTAAATAATAAAAGCCGCTCGGGTCCATCTTCAGCCGTGCTTGCCTGGGTTGGTTGATGAATGGGACCAGCCATGACATACCGAGTTTCCTCCGTGTATCGAAGAGCACGTTGAGCCGTTGGTACCTTGCTTTGAATTGTAGATCTTTGGCAGTCGTTACGGATAGTCAGTGGCCTGAAAGTCCGACAGCGAGTCTTACCCAGTTCCAACTGGGTTATGGAGTTAGTAAAATACTGGTATTCATCGCATCCAATTACACTGGAAGCCGACCATATGTTTAAGTCCCATGTAATTTGAGGCGAGCATATTGCCATCAACCAGCACAGATTCCGAAGAAGACTCCGTGGCTGCTACCGAAAAATTCCTGCTGGAAAAACCGAATAACGCTTTCCTCAACCTGGGCATCGAACCCAGGTGGTCTTACCACTAGAACAACAAGGCAGTCATTATTACCTAACTTATATTCTTTGCAGCTATTTTTAACATTATTCACCACACGTCTTTGTTTCAGTGTGTCTGGTTCTATGGCGTTATCAATAACTCTGCTGAGTGAGTGTACGCCGTCTGCAAAGAGAAATGCCCAGGTCTTATTGATCACAAGTGCGTACTTGGCTTCTATAGGTGTTATGGCAGGTAAGAATTAAAAAACAGGTACATATTATCAATTATTGTAGCTTTGCTTTTGAGGTGCAGTTCTTATTTGCATAGTAGGATCCAAAGAGTGAACGCTAATGGCAAACGATCTCCGAGTTCTATTGTCACTGTTAGAGTTCCACAGGGCTTAATTCTTGGTTCGTTAGTGTTAAAAAACCGGCCAAGTGCGAGCCGAAGTCGCGCACGAAGGGTTCCGTACCATTATTTATAAATTTATTATAAAAACGAGCATTGTGTAATAAAATAAATATTAAAAGGGGGCCTTTTAATATTTATTTTATTCTGTTTTTAGTATTTGTTGTTATATCATCAACAGAAATACATAATCTGTAGAAATTTCAACTGGCTAACTATCACGGTTCATGAGATACAGCCTGGTGACAGACGGACGGACGGACAGCGAAGTCTCAGTAATAGGGTCCCGTTTGACCCTTTGGGTACGGAACCCTAAAAAAAGACTAATGTGTTAGATTTCTGACGACTGAAGCAAGGGAAATCTTGTAGTTCAGTGTACTAGTAAATGGCGCGGAGTTGGATCTAGTGGACACTACTGTGTTCTTGGGTATAACTTTGGACTTGAAACTACAGTGGGGCCAAAATATAACTGAATGGTCGATACGGCTGAGCTGTTCAGCCTAGTCTAAAGTTTAGTTCTAGTCTATAAATTCGGTCGTTTGACTAACGACTAAAAACAGCGGGATTTTCTACACTTTAGTTATTTCCATTGATGTCTTTAGGCATTTTGCTGTGGTTTACTCGTACGTTGTTGGTCCCATGGAGAAAGCTGTTCACTTTGATGTTTGTGGTCATATTTTTACACACTATTCCGGTACATGATGTTAATATAGTCTACGACCGACCTTCACTCGTCATCTTAATTTTAATTTCGCTTGTTTTTTCTGGACCCTACCTGGCAGCCTTTTAGTTAGAGAGATATTCAAGGTCAAAGTTTCAACTTATTCACTAGTTTTTTTTCATACAAGTTTTTGATGTTATAACTTTACATTGAATATCCATGACCCCTGTACTATTCAATGCATGCCTAATCACAATGTTTTGAGTTCGTTAAATTGAGTTCTACTGTAAGTCGTGATTTTTCACGCCAGCAAATAAAAGTTGTTTGCCAGCACTAGTGTTTGCGCAGTATTACTTAGTCAGATGTACAGAATGCTTGGTTGACGGCTATATAGGTGAGGGGTCCATTGACCACGTGTATAATGCAATCAGTTGGATTACCATCTAACCTACTTTAAATATTTCAGTTGTAGCAATACCAATCTTGCCACTGCAGTTCTCCTACTACATACCGTTCCTGGGTATTTACTTCAACTCCTGGCGCGTTTTGGACCTCATCTTTGCAGTGCCATGTGCCATCAGTGCCGTTGGTTGCTACTTTGCCAACGAAAGCCCCAAGTACTTGGTTAGTGTGGGCAGGGATGAGGATGCTCTCGAAGTCTTGAAGACGATGTATGTGATTAATACTGGGAAAAGCGCTGATAACTATAAGGTTAGTAAGAACTATTTAGGGAGATTACAGTTCTTCCCATTCTTGTCCGGAGTTAACAAATGGAAATCATCATCTTCATCATTTTCAAAAGATCCCTTATCACAATTTATTTGGAGTCGACGCAGCATGTCTTCTTCTTCCATACTTCTTTATTACTCGTCACCTTATCAGACATTAGAAATGACAATATTTAATTATATTTTTTTTTTAATACATCATAACAAGAGTGTGCTACAACAACTATTTTAAAGTAACTCTGGAACCTAAATCCTAACTAATGTTATAAATGCGAAAGTAAGTTTGTTTGTTACCTTGTCACGACGAAACAGCTGATCGGATCTTAATGAAATTTGGCAAGAAGATAGATTTCAACCTGAGGAAGGACATAGATTATATATCATCACGCTACGACCAATAGGAGCGGAGCAGCAATGAAAATGTTGCGAAAACGGGGAAAATGTGGCGCAGACGAAGTTGCGCGGGACAGCTAGTATTGTTATATTTTCGCTTGAAAACTCTTTCGAATTTAGGTACGTTACGAGTATGGTTACTCCGCGTTTTAACACCTTGCTGGCTTTCAGGTTGAAGCTTTAGAATTAGATGAGGACCAGTCATCTACGTACAGCAAGGGATTCTGGGGATCCATAGCGTCACAGATAGTCCCTGTTTTGAAGCCGCCATTGGTCAAGCATACCATACTGCTATCTTTTCTGTTCGTCGTTTGTTATTTTACGTAAGTTGCTTGTTGACCATCGACCATTTACAAATGATGAAATAATTAGCTAGGAGTACTGTCTTGTATTTTTTAGTAATGGGGAAGAATGTTAGAAGGTATTTGTAGATAGTGTGTTGGTCCTTATTTATACCAATTCAGAAAATACAAACAGATCCTCTTTTTATTTATTTGAAATTAAAATTGTAATTATTTGGGGAACGGCATACAATTTACATAATCTGATTTATAGTTGCAACCATTTTTCTTTACAGGATGAACGCTTCCTTCGTATGGTTGCCTTACATAACGAATGCATTTATGATATCGGTGGTAGGAGGAGAGAGACAAGTTACAATATGCCAGATGGTCAGAAGTTCCTTGAATTCTACATTACTACAAGAGGTAAAGTTCTTTCCAAAATTTCCAATATCCCACAGGACTTGACAAGCTGTAGTTTATAGGAGGCTTAGGCTCTTTAAGTTTTCAGTTCAAGTTGCTCTGCTGGTCTAGAACAAATGCATCGAAATGTCAAACTTGGTATATTTATTTTAGTTTTGTGTTTTCCCTCCTGCACATATAAGGGCCTTTTCATTGTCAAGAGTGTTTCCGCCAGCGCGTAGGCCAGACGGCCATGCTTGTTGCGGGCCGCCCGCAGTGCTGATTATTTTCACCACGCCGGCGCGCGTATGGCGCGCATGATAATAAAAACATGTATCATAGGATAGGTTGCGGGCAGCACGCGGCACGCGAGTGCAAACACGCATGACAATGAAAAGGCCCTAAGTTAGATCGAGTGTATTGGATTGCTGACCACTACCGAAAAAGTCATGGCAATAACGTTGCAAACTGTTGCAGAAATACGAAACACTTTGAAAACGATTGTCGTATTCTAGGTCTCTCCATGGGACTATTAAAAACAAAATGTTCTGCTGGTCTACCATGACGTCATATAGCAGTATTGTTTTACTTTTATTCAAGTGTGGGAAGAGACGGAGCTATAAAGGATGTCTAGCGCCATCTCTTTCCCACACTTTTCGGAAAAGGAGTAAAAGAGTAATGTTTTAAGACGTCATGCTACGCCACCAGAACTCCATGTGTCTATCTTACCCATAGATAATAACAGTAGCAGCAATACAAACAGTACAACAGCAACTTAGTACCATACTACAGCGCCATCTATGACACAAATGAAGAACTAACTAACATCAAAATTCTAAATCGCGCTAAGTTATCCGCAAGTTACGACTATTCAGAAAAACCCGATAAAACTGTCGTACAGTAGGCTACCAGACACAACACCGTCAGCTCGCGTCGCACCACTGTAGGAACGTGTTCTGTCTACGGAAAAATCGACTTATTGACAGATAGACAATGACAATGTGTCAGTTGGTCGATTCTTCCGTCTACATAACCCGTTTCTACAGCGAGTGGTCATACTACGCGTGCTGGTCGGCGGATCCTCCTATTTCGATGGTGGATGAAGAACTTTACACCCTGTTCTTCGTGCCTTTAAGTAACTTTATGAATAATAATAGAAAAGTTAAAATCTGGACGAAAGCATTTATACTAAACAGCTAAAAGTTATATTTGGCTTAGGACGTTCTATTTTATCAATAGCATTGGCCAAGGTCAAATACAGACTATAAAATACTCGTATGATGGCTGTTAGAAAGCTGTTTTTAAATTTTGCGGCATTTGAATTTATTTTTTTATTTCTAGACCCAGGATTGTTCTATGAACAGTCAAGCAATGACTTTGGTGTTTGGTATCTGCATGATTTTGGCAATCGGCAACATTTTCATGAGCACCGTCATCAACTGGATGGGCAGGAAATCTCTCTTCATTGCCATTCAGGTACGTATTTCCTTCTGATAGTAGAATTTCCTTTTGATTTTCATATTTTGAACATTTTTTGGTCCAACAATATATAGATCTTGCATATAACTAAACATATAGATAATATAATATGGATGATGAAGTTTTGACCACCAATAAAGGGGTTTGGGTATAGTATTTCTTATAAAATGGTCTCCATAAAACACTTGTAGATTCTAGTATGCTCCATAACAGTAGTATTAATTTTTTAGACATAGTGGGCTATTAAACTGCTGGCTGTTACGTATAGCGTTGCCTAAGGACTTGTATGCTTTACTAGTGTGAATTTTTCGTTCAGAATCACACTCAAATCCCTAACCTGGGATGCTCGCAGAATAATATCGACACTAATACTGTAACTGTAGATAATGTTGTTGCGTTTTTTAGAAAAGGTTATTATTTGGTATTTCTTAGTATTTACCATAATATTGATATATTCCACTGTAAGTACGTTAGCAACAACGGTCTTTGTGACCGCTGTGAAAAAAAATCATGCCATTGGTTCATACAAAGTTACCCAAACCCCTTTAGTACAGAACCTCTTGATATGATAACACTTGGAAAATTATCATCATTCCACTGACACGAAATAAATAATGATGATGATTATCAACCATTTAGGGTTTGTGGTTTACTCTAATTTCAGCAAAACTGATATCAAAAATATATCTATAACTTGTTTCATTTCATTTGCTTCAGTTCTTCTCCGGAGTAGCAGCATTAGTCATTAACACCAGCCCCTACTGGATCCTCAGCGCCGTCATGTTCATGGTCTTCTTATCTGGCATCTTCAACTTTGGCACCCTCAGTTCTTACAGCGTTGACGTGTTCCCAACTTATGTCAGGTAAGTCAGAGAATGAGACCATACTCTCATTTACAAAGGGGCCGGCCGAAGTCTCGTGGGACCTCTACCGCCACTTTTAGTTTTCAGCAAAATCACAGCGGAAGATAAAACTAGTGCAAATGATTCAACCGAAATAAACAAAAAAAAAACAGGGATAGTAATGGTACTCAAAAATGGCGCGTTGTCGATTAATTTCGAAGTAAAGGTAGCCATTAGAACTGTGTCTACTAATAACACATCAGTACGTCTACCATGAGTTTTAACAATCTATACTCGCTAGCGTCGGTACTCTGTAGTTAAAAAATGTATGAAAACTTTTACAGCGCCTCTAGCGGATAGTTGGGTACTAAAATGCGCAGTATGAGTCACTATAGTTATCTATCCTACGTCACCGTGTAGTAAACTATACTACAGCGACTGCAAGTTTAGGCTTCATCTGCTTAGAATATAGTAGTAAGCACCAACACAGCTCATGGTACCATTGAAAAAGCTGACTATAGTATTTGCATATTGACGAAACTATTGCAGTTACGTCAAGCGATCTGACTATGACAACTCATGGTAGACGTACGGAAAAATAAAAAATGGGATTTGCAGTAAAACCAAAATGGCGCCGGGGACTATGCCAGATTCAAAAGAAAAAAATCCACATCCATCCGAACCCACAAAAATGGTTGAAATGTCAGGATATGTGAAGTCAAGGGTCTACAAGATGAATCAAGATGAACACGCATCTTACCAGCCTAGCTTATCACAATATTAGTGTCGATTTCACCTGATACTATCAACATGTCAAATTGACGATAAACTCGGGTATTGTGTATGTAGATAGACAAAAACTTACATGATCTAGATTTTAAAGATTAATTGACGCCAAGGTGACTCCGTAGTAGTATTGACCCAGTTCCCAATTTATTATATCACCAAGGGTCTTAAATCAGTGATCGTGAGTAAAGCGGCTTCTTAGGAACAAATTAGAAGGCTTGTGACATCTACCAACCCACACTGGGCCTATTCCCTCTCATGGAAAGGAGGCCTGGTGGCGTACCATGACGCCTTAAAACATTATTGTTTCATTCTTATTCCAGAGTGAAAAAGAGACGGAGCTATACAGGTCGTCTAGATCCATCTCTTTCCCACTCTGGAATAGGAATGGAACAATAATGTTTTAAGCGTCATAGTAACCCCCCTGTATTCCAACACTTTTAGGAGCATTTTGGGATGATTATTATACTCTGTTTCTCTTTCAGAGCCATGGCGGTGTGTCTGACCTTGATGGTTGGTCGTGGCAGTGCGGTCGTCGGTATCAACGTCCTTAAGCGACTCCTTGACGAGAATTGCGAAGCTGCTTTCTATATTTTTGGATCTGTAGCTTTTGGTGAGTCTCCTGATGACGTACTCGTTACTGTGTGGCTTTATCTTATAGAGTCATCATGGAAATGCTTATAAACAGCTATAGAAGAATGGGGAGTACATAGTTTCATCATTTGTTTAGTGGTCGCAACTGCTACAGCTGAGCATGAGACCTTGGGTTCGATACCCAGAATGTGTAGTGATGTTGGGCTAATCCACCTGGAATTTCGAGACTCGTGCCTTGATTTGATTTGTGCACCAGTGGATGGCAATAGGCTTGCCCTCTTTTATGGGACTAAAGCAAGTGGTGTAGTGTGGGAATCTTGATGAACCTTAAAAACACTTCGTGTAAGGACGAGGTGTCCCTCTGGGGGTTCCAGCGTGATGTCATGACTTTTCTTGCAGTACAACTTTTTACTTCAAGCAAATTCCTCATTATGCTTTCGTCATGGTAAGCTCCTAAAGATAGCCCTTTGTCAATGGAGGTCGTAGATCGGCTAGAATACTAGAAACTTTTCTATATAAACCTTTTTAATTCAGGTGGTGGCCTTGTCGGATTCCTTCTGCCTTCAGACGCAAAGATCAAAGAACAGAAAAAGAAATTGAACACGTGAGCACGAGACAGACAATCTTCTTGTTTTTACTTCGTGATTTTAAAGGTGCTTCTCATAGATGGAAAAGTCGCTACAACTCATTATCTGATACCCAGCTCATTAATGAAAATAGGATTTAAAGTGGTACAAGGATCTTCTGGCGCTTGGTTGACGATAACAGGGGGAGAAAACTGTTTTGCTGTACTGGTAAAGAAGATGGCGGTTAGTACCGATTTTGGCCGTGCGCCAGAAGATCCTTATATAACTGTAGTTTTTTGGAAATACATGTGATAATATTTAACTTCTTAAAAAAAACAGTATTATTTAAAAGTTCATTCGAAGCATATTGTGATATAAGTATAGATAAATAGCATATTTTGTTGAAGTTTGTTTTTTTATTAAGTATTTTGAAAGGAGAAATAAATTATTTTGTTTAACGTTCGTCTTGTTGTTAACCTTTGTTAAGAAGTTGCTGAAGAACATCGCTCTTCAGGAGAATGAACCTAAGGATCGCAGCGCTCTGTGGTTCCTGCCTACCGCCATGCGTATAAGGCGTTAGCCCCTTGGTAGCAAGACTGGCTGTCAGACTTTTGGGCCAATGACTTCTTGTAACGAATGTCAAAGATCTACAAATGACAGCCGGGCCCAACGGCGTAACGTGCTTTCCGAGGCATGGAGGAATCTCGGTATATAAAGAGTGGTCACCCATCCACAGATCACCCTAGGCAAGCACGGTTTAAGGTAAAGATCCACCCGAGCTACTGTTATTAATTAGCCACGAGCTCCTTAAAAACTAAAACATCAAATCTAAAATGTTGGTACTAAGTTTGGTACAGCTTATACACAGTTATTTTATCTGTGATTTTGCATCACCTATAAATCACAGTGGTCTTTATTTTTGTTAGAATAAGGTTGCTATTTCTGCCACTGACGAGGCTATTAAAGTTACAGTGACCTGTTTCGTCGGTAAGATAAGGCTGATATTGGGCTGCAGCAAGATAAAATAACTGTCTAAATTCAATGACGGTACAGTCAAGAACCATGCAGGACTGTATAGTCATTTTACAGTCACATACATACAGAGACTATACCACATAGAGATACTAAACCAAACGCAACCCTATACTAACGAAAATAAAGATGAAAGAAGTTTGGACAGACTCGTCAGTGGCACCAACCCAAGAGCAACCTTATTTAAAAAGAATATAAGGCTCGTTATGTTTTGACAGTGATTCAAGTTCAGTGGTAAAATAACTGTGCAAGTAATAACGTAATGAAAAAAAGAAAAACGGAATGTTACTAACTACAGGAGTTGATGGACGCTACCGAAAATGCCAAACTCGTCACTAAAGTTTGGGCTGACTCAAATTGAATTGTCATCGACACCCTAAGAAGAATAAAAAAAGCTTCGACCCAAAAGATCCATGAACTAATCTACTGGCACATGGCAATTTATAACGAACAAATTTTCAGTATTGAATGGAAAACTAAATTACCTAATTATGTTGGTAGCACTTATGGGATTACTACGACACAGTATCTGATCATTATATTTTGTTCTCAGCGGTGTACATAATATATTTACTTAATGCAAACATCGCTATCTGATGATAGTGTCATCTTGGATAATAGGGTACCGTATGTTTTTGACTATCTGCTGTTAAGTATTTTCATTGAAGCAGGAATAGCACCCAGGAATAACGTGCAACCTAGTAACTCTGATAATCATCTACATTTGGGTAGACTGGAGGCCGACTTCAACTTTTTAAGCTAGGCAGATGATGATTTCAAGCTATTTATATAAATAGGTTGTTGTGTTAGAATTCTCAATGACACCTTGGTTATCCATAAAAATACGATATTTATTACGCCATGTTTAAGGTTCCAGAGATTTTATAAATCAAGTAAGAACATACAATTACCCATTCCAAATTCATACACGCAGTGATTTCAATTTCAACAAACAATGCAATACAATTATACTTTATTGCAAATAAAAACAGAATAAAGTGCTAACATGAAATAGTACACCTAATGGCCAGTCTTATCGCTAAAGGCATAGAATACAATACTGCTTTATTATAAATACTCAAGGCGCCCAGCCCTACGGAACCAAATGCGTTAAAACACGAAACGCTTGACTTAAATAGTTTTTATTATAAAACATGTCCCTGACAATGGATGTCGCAGTATCTACCGCGATGCTGGTGCAATAATAATGTAACAAATATAACATTTAAGTGTAAATATATAAGTCTTTTAGTAAATAGTGTAAGTGGAGCACAGTGCAAAATGACGGTGAAGACTAATAAGGTGCCTTTCGAGGAGGCGCTGGATATGACAGGTAATTATCCCTACTTCCCTACTAATAATATTATAAATGTAAATGTAATTTTGTTTGTTACGCTTTCACGCGAAAACTATTCAACCGATCATCATGAAACTTTGTACACATATTTTTGGAGGTATTAGAAGTAACAAAGGCTATATATCATCACGCTACGACCAATAGAAAACGGGGAAAATGTGACGCAGACGAAATTGCGCGGGACAGCTAGTTATGAAATATAAGAACCTCTGCGTTTTTTCGTCGAAAATAAATAACTGTTCGTTGACGAGGGTATTCGACGGTGTACTGACCTATGCGTAGTTTCTTTGAAGGATAATTGCCGGAGAAGAACTATAGTTACCGCCGGCATAGCTTGCACAGTACGCAAACTGAAGTGGCCGTGGGTTGGCTGCGTTTGTTAAAGAACTAATAACCGCTGGAACAAACGAGTAGAGACTGTGTGTCAGTGAGCCATCTGTGTGACGCCCTCCAGCTTCAGCTAGGTGAACAAAACACACTCCTAGGCTGAATAGATTGGTTTACTTATACAGTTACTCAAATGCTGATCAGGTGCTTTTAGTAGTGCCGTCTTACGATATGATTATTCGACTTTGTTTCTTAAGTTGGCAACACAACGCCAATAGGTACCAAATATTAAAAAAAAATACTATTTGTATTATGCCCTCTTTGTATAACTCTGTGATAAATTAATAACAACTGATAAGTTTCGTTACGACATACTTACGAAATGCATAAATATTGCAACACGGGAACTCATTTCGGATATGAGCTATTTATGTGGCGGTGACTGCTTAGATGACGAGTAATAGAGAATTATGGAAGAAGAAGACATGCTACGCCGACCCCAAATAAATTGAGATAAAGGGAAGATGATGAATGATGATGATTATGTATGAACTATACAAATGGGAATAAAGAAAGTTAGAAAAGGATAGAAAAGGAGAATAGGGTTACTGCTGAGATGAGATGTATGAAGGAAGAAAACCAAACGGCTCGAATTGTTTTGGCCTTTGGCCTTTGTTCAAAGGCCTACTATTCCATTAACGACTAGGTATTTAAACGATAAGAATAGTTGGTCGCTGGGTTGAACACAAGACAATGTTAATGTTCTTTCGCCAATTTAGCTTACTGATAACTTCATGCATAGATTTTTTTTTACTTTACTTTTTTATTTTACTTTGTTTTTTTTTTCTCGTTGGTATGCACGTTTAAGCGGGCACGCCCTTTATGTCTGGCTTTGTTTACTCTTAAGTATATATTTTAATATTTTATTTTCTTTATTCACTTTTATAAACAAATTTGATACATTTTTAAATATTTCTCATAAATAAAAAAAATAAAAAAACATTTAAAAATATAAAAAATTGTAGCCCACGGGTATCGGGAACAGGGTCCAAGCTACCGGCGGTCAGGGCTCCAGAGAAAGGAACATATTTTATTTTATTATTGGTGTGTGCTAGCTGACATGTGACATTGATTTGATGTAATGGATTCTTTGGTTCTATAAACTTGAACACTATTGTATAGAATCTGGTTCTTATACCCTAACAGACAAATGTGTTGCTGGGGAGTTTGTTCCGCTACTTCTTCTTCCCAGCTAAAACACTAGGAAGTGGCGAAAGACGGGCGTTTTGGGGGACTGTCTCTTGTAATTTTGACGTTCAAAAAGTGCTGTTTATCAGCCTAATTTGAATAAATGACTTTTGATTTTGATTTTCTCTCTTTTATAAGATTTTGTCAGCCTAATAATAGAATATTGTGTCGTCTGCCTAACCTTTTCCCATCTACGTTTGGGGTCTGCTTCCAGTCTAACCGGATGTAGCTAAGAACCAGTATTTTACATGAAACGACTGCCTATCTGACCTCCACAACCCAGTTAGTCCTGGGTCAAAATCAAAAATCAAAATCAAAATATAATATGTTTATTTCACATAGGCCTACATGGGCACTTGTAAAACGTCGACAAAAAGGTGCTCGGTTCGGGTTGGTCGTTTCCTATGGAGAAGAACCGGCAAGAAACTCCATGGTTACTCTTTTAAAATCATTTGGCTTTACAATTTTTCTATGTTACAGCATTGGCACTTAAGTATGAGTGGACATCGTAGGCCCGACAATAAGTCGGGTAATACGATACCCTTTGGTTGGACTGGTTGTCAGAATTTCAGGACACTGACTACCTTTAAGGAGTGTGTACAAATGAAATACGAATGAGTGACCTACAAATGGATGGGACCAACGGCCCAAAGTGATTTTTGAGGCACGGAAGAAAAGAGTTACTAGTTCATCTAGCGCATGACTAATATTACCAATCCTTATTGAATCAAATTCAAAAGTTTGTAAAAATCACGTTGAGGCACTTTCTGTCGGTTTCTACATGGTTACAGCAATTAGTGAAATTCGATGCGGCGGTGCTGTGTAAGCAAAATTTACTTGGTCGCGCGATATTTGGTACCTAACTGCATAATAATAATACATCGTGAGGAAAGTTTTGAGTATGAACGTGGATTTTTAGTTACGGTCGAATGGCCCGCAGTCGAATGGCCCTCGGTCAAATGGACCGCAGGCCATTCCCTTTGGGCCGTTCAGACTAAATACCCTGGATAAGGGTTATCGTTTTATCGTCGATATCCCATCCAATCTGTATATTAATATACTATTCTTGTGATCTGAGAAAAGAGGGTTTTTAGTTTACAGTTCCAAAAGTTCAAATTTAAATTACGGAAAGGTACAACGCGTTTCTAGATGAATGAAACCAATTAGTGCGCTTTTAATAAGCTTGACTTCTTTCTCAGTCCATTACCTTAATATAAATAAAGTAATATGTCGCAATTCATATCATGCGTCACGATGTTAATGCATGAATTAACTCACCATTGATATTTTTAGTATTCTTATCAAATTCAAATATGGTCGGATTACTATGTCAAGAACTATACGCACATATTGTGTTTTTATATGTATTAGTTATGTTTAAACATGTAACTTGTGAGTAACTTTTGAAAGACGTGAATTGTCGTAAACGTTGTCGGACAAACTATTAGTCTAAACACCTGACGTCATTAATCTGCGTTTTTTAAGAAATCTTGCCACGTCTGCACAAAAAAAAATTAAAAGTATTGTAAAATGGTTTTTAAAGACAAGTGAATGAATATCAATATTTTTTAACAAAGTCGACGTAGCATCGCTGAGTGGGGTTCTTTTGTCTGTTTGCAGAGATTATAGTAAAAATATATTTTTATTGAAAACTAGCTGCCCCGCGCAACTTCGTCTGCGTCAAATTTTCCCCGTTTTCGCAACATTTTTCATTGCTGCTCCGCTCCTATTGGACTTATCGTGATGATATATAGCCTATGTCCTTCTCCAGGTTGAAATCTATCTTTTTGCCAAATTTCATTAAGATCCGATCAGCCGTTTAGTCGTGAAAAGGTAACAAACAAACAAACATACAAACAAACAGAGTGACTTTCGCATTTATAATATTAGTATGGATTAGTATGGATTGGTAAAATACAACATAAATCTTAGAAATAATTTTAATTATTTTCTTAAACTTAATATTTACATCAATTAACTAACTAAATATAAACTAACTTAAAAACAACAACAGAACGCTTAGGCGACAAAATACTGCTCCACATCGCTGTCATCCGGAAACGTGCCCAGAAGACTGGCAGAAATATATTTTTTTTTAATTTATCAAAGTTTTTCATTACAGGCATCGAGCCTGTAATGATAAACCCGAATCACAGGCAAATAAAATATTTAGAATTATATTTATATGTAAGAATGTAGTTTTACATAGTGTGGTGTTATTATCTTGTTGAGTTCAATAAATTCTACCACAAGATGTGGTGTACGTACAAATATTCAGATGTCATTCTAAACTAGTACAATACATTTTAAGATTTGTGATACAATAAGGCCACTTTGAATTAATAATATGATTGTTATAATAATAATAAATTTTATTTGGCGCGTATTGTTAGGAGGTTCCTCTCTCAAGAACCCTGACCACCGGTAGCCCGGACCCTGTTCCCGATGCCGGTGGGCTACTATTTTTTTATATTTTTAAATGTTTTTTTATATTACTTTTGTAAAAATATTTAAAAATGTAATTAATATGTATGGAAATGAATAAAGGAAATAATAAATTTCTTTATTGCCATAAAAACAGCTTACAGTTTTTTGAGTCCCTGGCTCAAGAGCTAGGTTAGAGTGGGTACTCGTATTTCAGGAGACAGAATAATATATAATTAAAATTAAATAGGTAATCGTTATTATAAAACCAATTTCAAAATTAAGTACATGTCTTGTTACAATATTCCATATAAATGCGCTAATGTCATAAAAGCAATTATCCAACAACCAACTGGTCAGCTTTTTCTTGAACATGGGGATGGGAAGTTCCTTAAATGAGTTAGGTAACTTGTTATATACCTGAATGGCATTTACATAATATACATTTCTCCTAAATTTTTGCAGTCTACATTAAGGTACATTTAGTTTGTGTTTGTACTTATTTCTAGCAGAAGCCTTTTTGTGGCTCACTACTGATTGCATGTGAAAATAGTGCGGGTTTTGCTTTACTTGCATACATAGTTATTTGATGGACATGCAGCGCAAAGGTAAAATGTGAAGGTATTTAAATAGGAGTTTACAGCTGTCCAAGAACCAGGCACCAGATATTGCCCTAACACTATAGCCCCATAGTATCAGACCAAAAAACAACACAGTTAATTTATTATGATAATAATATACCTAATTTACTGAAACTATTATTTATTTGATTAGAACAAAATCACTGAAGGCCTTAAACATGTTGATAAAAGCTATGTCGATTACGCAAATAATTTATTACACTATAAAGACAGTATCAGCAGTATTTATAAACATAAAACAAAGGTTAGACTAGGTCAAGTAGAAATCGTAAAAATCATTGTCATGGCATTTTTTTAGCAGTCAAAAAATTGCTTAGACAGCGATAAATCGATGCTAAGTAGGGCAGCGCAGTGGTCTCGTACATGTTTCGTTGAGTCAGCAACAAAAGATAAGAAAGTCTGGTCTTTTATGATACTAGAGTTGATATATCTTCGCTCTGCTATTTTCTTTGCAGGACATTCAACGTCTCCGATTTTATGGTCACTGGGTTTTTTAAAGCGTGAATAAGTCGCGCATTTCGTACATCATATGACCTGGTTCACCACAGTGACCACACGTAGAACTGATATCTATGCAATATTTTGCTGCATGGCCGTAATATTGGCATTTGTTTGGACAGGACGACCAATTTATAGAAATCCTTGATTGAGGGATTAGGGTTTTACGTATATTGGCTGAAACTTCAATAACATAATTACCGGTCGCAGCACCTCTCTTCCCAGATGTGTGGCTTAATTTTACGGTGGTCAAGAAGAACTCCAAGGTCATCTCTGGCAGCTTGTCTGTTACATTGAGTTCGAAAATATACTTGAATACCTCAATTTCAGTCAAGGAAGTCGGCACACTTACAGCCACGATCCGGGGTTAGCGTTTGTTGGGTCTGTTGGTGGGAAATCCAGATGAAGAGAGCTGGACTGCATTCTTCAGTTTATCAGCGTCATGTTTCGTCTTAGTACTGATAATTACGGCTCAATTTTGTGTTTTGACACCACGTACGTGTGGCTAAAAGAAACGTATAAAGTAACCTAACACGAAGGGGATGG
This sequence comes from Cerastis leucographa, assembly GCA_963082945.1. Taxonomy (NCBI): domain Eukaryota; kingdom Metazoa; phylum Arthropoda; class Insecta; order Lepidoptera; family Noctuidae; genus Cerastis; species Cerastis leucographa. Next base: position 20,782,747 of record OY720382.1, read on the forward strand.
CGTGGTCTTCTAAGCTAACCTGTCTAGGGCTGGGTGCCCAAGTCTCAAGGTCGCTTCGCTCGCTCTTGCATCCCAAGCTTTTACCATTTTTTAATTAAAATTATTCGTTTGCCTATGTAGTTTCCAAAGAGACAATGGGTACTCCCTTTCTTCTCCTAAAATTGTTTGTCCGAAAATCATTATCCATAACACGTTTGCTATAAACTTCAGTAACCATAATGTTCAAAATCCCGAAATTTTGTTTAACATAATTATCTTTAGTTCTAAAAGTATTCTGTCATAATATTGAGTACTATAATTATTGAATCTCCTAATTTTACAAGACCTAAAGTCACATGTCCTAAGTATTGTGTTAAATAATATGTATTATTCCGAATGTTCATTTATAATATATTTTTTTAGTCCTAAAACATATGCTAAAAATTAGGTTTTAGTGACAGTAACGAATCGCTGTAAATCCGACTCCACGCAGTCTTGTCTGCCCTACCCCTAGAGTGTAATTTAAAATCGCGTAGGCGCGGAGTGGCGAGGCGGCCCGCGAGTTGAGGAGCAGGTGGTTGTAACACTCGCCGCCGCGGCTGAGGCTGGCCGGCTGCGCCGGCCAGCAAGCCGAAGCTGCGGTGGTGAGCGTTAAATCCATCTGCGACGATAAACTCGCGAGGGACCGCCAGAGCGCTGCAGCGCCGGAGCCGTGACAGAAACCATGCCTGCTTGCATGCTGCATGCTGCGTGCTTGCTTGCATGCTGCATGTTGCGTGCCTGCTGCATGCTTGCTGCATGCTTGTTTGTATGCTGCATGCTTGCATGCTGCATGCTTGCTTACTTTACAAAAACCACATGATCACAATCAACTGCTTTATTGAGTACAAAAAAATATCAAATTTGTTCTAAGAATATTATTATTAACACAAACAATAGAATATTATTATTAAACATTATGTAATTTGAATTTAGGATTTATAACTTTTATAGAAAACATTTTTATGTCTTTTGTATATTATTGATTGTAATATTTATGACAAACGGATTTAGGACATATTATATTTAGGAATTTCAATTTTATGGCATGTGATATTATGTGATGTTAAGTTCGGTTGAATTATCATTCGGACAAATGATGATTAGGACAAAAAAAGTTATGGCACTTTAAATTATGGATAAAAAAGTTAGGTGACACAATAGAGAACCAGTTTCCAAAGAGACAATGTTTGACTTTTTCGTTCCTTGCTAAGGAACACGATGAAAAATTCAACGTAATTTAACTGCAGTCTTGTCTGTTTTATTGCATTCATTGCATTCGCGGGTGCAAACACGCATGACAATGAAAAGACCCATACCCTGTAAATTACACCAAGTAAATTAGTGCCTGGCTGGGTTCGACCCTAGGAGTCCTATTATAGAGGACACCACTGGGTCTGCACAGCGTTCCAAACGGATCAAGTTACCTCATCATCTACCTAACCTTTTCGCAACTATGTTGGGGTCGGCTTCCACTCAAACCAGATGAAGCTGAATACCAGTATTTTACATGGAGCGACTGCCTATCTGACCCCCACAACCCAGTTAGTACTGGGTAATACGATACCCCTTGATAAGACTGGTTTTCCGACTTTCGGGCTACTGACTACCTGTAACGATTGTCAAAGATCTACAATCGGCAGCTTATCAACCGCTTAACGTAGTTTCTTCGCGTTTTATTTTGTTTTTTTTTTACTTTCAAAAGTGCCTGTAATGGTCTAATTGAAATAAATGCTTTGACTTTGACTTTGACTTCCTTTATTTCAGGCAACTAAGGCCCATAAATCACTCGCTTTAACTCGGTATGGTTAATAGGTGTTCCTCTTCCATGGACGGATCTAGGCAAGCGCCGTCTTACCTGAAAATTGATCCGAATGGGTGTTATTATTGAGCGACGAGCTCTGGTTACCTGTTTCTTCTAATATCATTTTTTTATTGCAGGCTTCAGTCGTTACAATCTGTACACGTTCCTACTCTGTGCCAGCATCATCATTGGCATGACCTTTGAGATCTTCTCCGTGTCCTACCTGGTGACTGCCAGTTCCTGTGAGCTGGGCACCAGCAGTACGCAGCAGGGGCTGGTGGCATGCGTGCCTTTAATTGGTGAGTTTATCCTTTTGCTGGATTATAGTAGGTTCTTTTGAGAGTTCGATTGCCTTGACTGCCAGTTACACAAGTCTTGAGTAGACATATACAGTCCCGACTCTGCTCCCACGCTGGACAGAAATTCGGGAGTGATCAATCTTTATGATGTGTCTCACTTATACAAGGCGTAACATGATAAATGCATAACCTCTCATAGCGGGATTGATTCCACGTATGGTGTCTTGGACCACGAAACTGAACAACTTTTGTTCTATGAGTTATTGAAATGCGCAAAAACGATGCGATTTTTTATTTATTAAGAATTGACTTGTTCACCTCATCAACTTGTAAGGTAAACTAAAAAAAAGTTATGAACTTCCAAAAGTGGTTCTGTTTCATCTGAGTCACCACACGAAAGTTTACCCGTTAATTACGTTACACATCGTGAGTCAGATGTTTGGAGCTAGTTAGAATATTAACCAATCTGTGGATATTCAGGAAAGTCACCATTTCAAAAATTACCACTAGGTACGTAGAGGACCCAAACTTTAAAGATTCTTGGTCAAGCGTCACTGTAATAAAGGTTTAATTTTTTCTAGGAACAATCGCGATGTCCCATGTATGGGGCTACCTGGCAGACACAAAAGGCAGGCGGAAGATCCTCATCATCTCCATGACGTGTACCTACGTCGCTGGTACATTAGCTTCCTTCTCACCTAACTGGATATTATTGGGCTTACTCAAGTTACTCTCTTCAGCTTCGTAAGTACTTGCCTTACCGAATTATCATGTATGATCTCGTTTTATCTTAGTAGTCGACAGTCATAGAAAGGACGGAGAATCTTGAAGGGCAAATGATTCTAAAATTTAATTTCGTTCGGAACATAAAAAGCGCCTGAGCGCTCTTAAGCCAAAACGCTCTGGTTTGGCTTAAGAGCGACATTTCATACAAACTTTCAAGTCCTTATTTTCCGAAACGACTAGATCGATTTTAATGAAACTTCATACACATAAGCAGGATACATAGGTCTAAAAAGATAGTAACAAACATTTTCGAATAATAGTGTCATAGCTAAATTAGACCGATTATAAATTTTCTATAGAAACAGAAATTTCCAGTCATCATTTTTTTTAAAGGCGCTCGAAAATGTTTTTAGAAACTTTTTAGACCTATGTCTCCTGCTTATGCGTATTAAGTTTCATTAAAATCAATTCAGTCATTTCGGAAAATAAGGACTTGGAAGTTAGTATGAAATGCCGTAAGGTGTAAATGCTCTTAAAGAGGATGCACCAAGGTAGCCTGCGAAATTCAAACGTTCTCATGTCATAGTCATCCAATGGGATTAAATGACCTTTGAAGTTTCAATTCCACCAATTCTGTAAATACATACGTGTTACAGTCGCGAACGGATCATATTTTATTCAACAAACTACCTGACACTGACCTGCAAATTGCTAATAAACGTAAGAAAACAAAACAAATAGGACAAACAAACAAATAATAAACAAACAAACATGGTAAACATCCCATTTCCAGTGATATTGATAGCAAAAACGTAAAAAAAAAAATTTTGCGGCCTTAAGTGGTGGTGATGATTAAAATCACTGGTATTGTTTTTAAACCCCCTTCCAGTTTTGCTCAATTTTATGAGTTATATTCAGTAAGTAAAGCTTAATTTCGCATTTCCAGTGTCTCCGGTGGTTATGCGTTATCTGTAACCCTGCTGAGCGAGTGCACACCTATGGCAAGACGGAGTTCTCTAGTGTTACTGACCACCACTGTTCACTTGGCTTCTATGGGGGTCATGGCAGGTACAGTCTTAAGTAGTTTTTTTGGCCATAATATGCTGTGATCTGCATAATATCATGCCTGCAATCCTCGAAGAATATGGCAGGCAGTAGTTTTCCTAATAGTACCCACATTTCGCGATTTAATGTTTAAGTCCTATGTCATAGGGGGCGAGCCTATATCCATAGGCCCGGCACAGACTCTGACTCCGTGGCTGTTACTGAAAAATTCGTGATAGAAAAACCCAATATAATTTTTATCGACCTGGAAGTCGAACTCAGGACCTTATTCTCAACAAAAGCGTTTGCAGCCACTAGACCAACGAAGCAGTGCATGGCAGTATGCGCTTATAATAATATGATCATGATAAAAATGATTTTTTACACTGATGTTGAGTCACTTCTTAGGCTTACTGTTATTTCATATCTGATTACTATAAAAATGTCAAGCTCAAGGAGACATTTATCTTATTTGCTTAATTCATATCTTAAGAGCGTTTACACTTTACGACCTTTCATACAAACTTTCAAGTCGTTATTTTCCGAAATGACTGAAATGATTTTGATGAAATTTCGTACACATAAGAAGGATACACAGATCTAAAAAGTTACTAAAAACATTTTCGAAAAATAGTGATACAGTTAAATTAGACCGATTATAAATTTTCTATAGAAACAGAAAATTCCAATTATCTCTTTTTTTAAAACACATTTTGAAAATATTTTTTAGTAACTTTTTAGACCTATGTATCCTGCTTATGCATATAAAGTTTCATTTAAATCGGTTCAGTCATTTCGGAAAAAAAACGACTTGAAAGTTTGTATGAAAAGCGGTAAGGTATAAACGCTCTTAAGTCAAATTCACTTGCTCGGGTTTTTACGTGGTGATACAATGAAATTCAATCCGCTATTAGTCAAACAATATTTTATACGTTCAGACCTTTCCTTTTTTTGACACACGAAAAAATTCACGGCATTGTCACTCTATCTCATCCAAACATCACCATCCATCATCACCGGGAGGGTGATGTTTGGATCGAGATTAATAGCGTTTTTTTTTCTGACTCCCTCCCTCTCGTTTTGAAACTCACGAGATAAAAAGAGGATTCCTTAGTGTTGGTGGGAACGGGCATTTCTCATTCAGTTATGCGACGAAGCTCACCATTATTTAACCTTACAGTTATAGCAATACCAGTGCTACCATTGAAGTTCTCCTACTACATACCGTTCCTCGGCATCCACTTCAACTCCTGGCGGGTTCTGGACCTCATCTTTGCAGTGCCATGTGCCATCAGCGCGATTGGGAGCTACTTTGCTTTCGAGAGCCCAAAGTACTTGGTCAGCGTTGGCAGGGATGAGGATGCGCTTGAAGTTCTGAAGGGGATATATACTATGAATACTGGTAAAAGTGCTGATAATTACAAGGTTAGTAGTTTGTTGACTAGGTGATTTTTTTATTAAGGGGCTCATGGCTAAATAATAACAGCTGCACGGGTTGATTGAAGGTCGTTTCATGGATAGGTAACCCATACCTATAATATCAAGATGAGAGATCTGATAGTTCCTTGGAGGCAGGCGTCATTGGTTATGAAGTCCAAAACTCGTTTTATGAGGGGGTTTGTGTTATACATAGGCAGTCGCTCGCAAACTTCGTATTTAGACATCGGCCTTTCCTAAACATGTCCATATTTAATTACTTATTTCCAGGTTGATGCTTTAGACTTAGATGAAGAACATTCTTCAGCAATACACAAAAGTTTCTGGGGATCCATAGCGTCACAAACACTCCCGATGGTCAAGCCGCCATTGCTCAAGCATACTGTACTTCTATCTTTTCTATTCGTCATAAGTTATATCACGTAAGTACTATTGAAACTGAATCATGTAAGACATAAGTATACTACCATTTACTTTGTAACTCGGGCACTCGGATTAAGGGGAAAAATAATACCAACAGCAAGGGGTGATCTTCAAGTTTGAAGCAACGCTTATCGAGATCGGTCGGTCGATGAGTGACAATCCTTTACATACCAAGTCACCATTGTGCCTTGGATAGTTTTGTTAAGGTGGATTAAAGCGCCAGGGTTAGCCGCGAAATTCAAATTCTTTTATTTTTTTTGCAATTTGCCGGTCAGTGACACGCTGTGTTGATCAAAATTTTATTTGCAGCCGCAATACGCATATGTTTACAGAATTATAAACATCTTTAAAGCCATACTTGTTAGGGTCGTAAATCATACTTTTATCAACACACGACACGAACTGACACTGACCTGCAAATTCCAAAAAACGTTTTATTTAAATTTTGCGGGCTACTCTGGCGCTTTCGCCTTAAGTAGTTGATCGTTACGGATAGTCAGAAAACTGAAAGTCACCAGTCTTTTGCCAGATGATAATTTGGTCATAAGCATTTACATTTTTGTTGTTTTATTCCAGAATGAATGCTTTCTTCGTTTGGTTGCCTTTCATAGTAAACGCTTTCATGATATCCGTAGTGGGAGGAGAGAGGCATCTTACCATCTGTGAGATGATCAGACTCACCGCGAACTCCACATCTGTACAAGAAGTAAGTTTAAGGGAATCCGATCACTTTTCTGTTTTTCTTTTGTTCGTATTTCAGTTTACCGGAAACTATTGACCGACGTCTTTTTTGCTTTCATCGAATATCGTGTGTCATAGGTATTATTCTACCAAATTATATTTCGCCGATTTACAAAGTAACTTTTTGCTATTGGCCGAAGCCTCTTTTGAACTTTTTTCCTTTGCCAAATGATTTATTTGTCACATTTTCACCACACCGAAAAAACATTTTACGAAATATTATTTGGTAGCATTTTCAATATTAAATTAAAATAGTGTCATAAAAAGTCAATATGTTGTGCTGCAAAGTTTGTGACACAATCGAATCGCTGCAAAACCGACTTCACGCAGTCTTGTCGGGAAAGGGCCCTTTGAGTGTAATTTAAGCACGCGTAGGCTCGGATGGGTGGGGCGGCCCACAAGCTGAGTAGCATTTGTTTTGAAAGCCCGTGTTCGCGTTTGACGCTGGCCAGCAAGCCGAAGCTACGGTAGTAAGTGTTAAAACCATCTGCGACGATAAGCTCGCGTGGGGCCGCCCAAACCCCGCAGCGCCGAAGCCGTGACAGAAACAATACTTGCTGCATGTTGCATGCTTGCTTGCATACTGCATGCTTGTTTGGATGCTGCCATATGCCTGCTTGCATGCTGCAGGTCTGCTTGCCCGCTGCATGCCTAATTGCATGCTGCAAGCCTGCTTGAATGCTGCATGCTTGAAGCAAGCATCCTTGTATAATGAATGTTCGGAAACATAATACTTCGAACAAATATTATTTCGGCTAAATGTAACTTCGATAAAAAGATTTTCGACCTAATGAAACGTCGGCGTAACGAAAAAAATCAAATTGATAAAAGGTCAATTACTGATACTGTGGCAGACGTGACTTCGATGGAAGTTTTAAGTTTTTGTTTTGCTAAAATGTTTTACGTGAAATGAAATTCGGTCAATTATTTTTCTAATTTATGATATATATGAGTTTAAGCCTTAGTCGAATTTTTAGGTACTTACTTATAAAATCACTTTTTTAAATGCATAGATTTCCTCGGTAGACTGTGGCGAAGTTATTGTGGTGATCTGATCTTGTCTGCGGGGCGAACATGGCCAGATATCACACAGGATAGAGAGATTTGGAAGGTGAAAGGAGTGGCCTTTGCCTAGCAGTAGAATACACGAGGGGCTAACAAATAAAAAAACATTGCTGTTTTTGTTGTTCGTGCTGCGATTCCCAAAAGATTATACGTTAAAACGTATTTCATTTCAGGTTCAAGACTGTTCTATGAACACTGAAGCCATGACGTTAGTGTTCGGCATCACTATGGTTTTGGCTTTCTGCAATATTTTCATGAGCAGCATCATCAACTGCATTGGAAGGAAGCGACTCTTGATCAGTATACAGGTACAAAATATTACATATCTACTAGTACTTAGAACTAGGTACCTCGTTGGTCACCGCTACTGTGTTATCCATCAGAAATTTCTCAGTAGCTGCCACGGAGTCTGAATCAGTACCCAGCCGCCTGCAATAGGCTCGCCCCGTATTTCATGGGACTTAAATATAACTGGCTAAATGTGGGTGTACTGTTTGGTTCACAATTACCTAACCCTTCTTGAATTACAAGGCGTGATGTTATGTTATATCGTACTTAGAACTGTATTTTAGTAGCCCAGCAATTTTTAATAAGCTTTTATTTAACTTGCCGTGTTATGTTTGCTTAAAATTTTAATAATAAAATTGATGTTCGATTTCCTACAGATGATTGCTGGAACAGCGGCCTTAGTTATCAACTTTAGCCCCTACTGGATCCTGAGTGCTGTCCTCTTCATGGTCTTCCTGTCGGCCATCTTTAACTTCGGTTTCATGAACACGTATAGTGTTGATATCTTCCCTACATACGTCAAGTAAGTTTATAATAGTAGTAATAGGTCCCGTAAACACAGTGATGATAATTACTGTATAATTTTTAAAAATCACATGGCTGTTTCTTACTCCGTTAGTTTTAACCGTATGAACAGTGGAATAGCAACCGTTTTACTGATCATCGCCATATCAACGGGCTTAAGGTGGAAGCGCCAGGTTGGCCCGCGAAATTAAAATTTTCTTACATTTCTTGCAATTTGCCAAAAAAATATAATTTGCGATATGTATTACGCATTTATTTATAGATTTATAATAATAAAAATCATCAATACAACACACTCAAATTCATATTTCATTACATCGACTGACTTTTTCAAGAAATAGTCATTTATTGGGATTAAATTAACTTAAAAAGGATGATATGGTGGATAGATAATTTTTATTGTTATAATTCCGTAAATCTATATTCGTCCGGCCGTGAATCATAATTTAATCAACAAACAATATGACACACAAAGGGTTATTTCATTTAGTTTTATTTTAATTAAGTAATCATGGTTAAGATTTTTGTTGTAAATAAATAGGTAAGTTAAAGTTTTGTGATACAAATAAGATATAAATATATATTTTTAGGTGTTGTGAAAGTTATATAAATTTGTGAATATTAAATTTCAAAATCAATCGTTTGTTTAATTTGTGCTTGGAATACGCTAAGAGAAAAATTGGGTATCCTGCCTTATTACCAAAAAATAATTTACTAGTTTTTATTCGACAACTTCTCATTCAGCAACGATTGGCAAAAACATAATATTGATTGGCATACAACGTGACACTGCCGTACAATTGGAAAAAAAAGTAAGAAAATTTGAATTTCGCGAGCCACCCTGGCGCGTTTACCCTATCTACATATTGTAGTAAAAGATACAAAATTACTTACTATGTTTGACTACTTTTACTGGAATTAACAAAATATCTGTAAATACATCTTCTGAGCCTATGAATATTTCAACTAGGTGTGTATAATTCTTATTTACATAACACTTATTCATGATACGTTTAAACCTATTTTTGTAGGAATATGTTTGTCATAATCAGCATTATATATTTCGACTTGTACATTTTCAGAGCTATGGCGGTGTGTCTGACCCTGATGGTTGGTCGTGGTAGTGCGGTCATTGGTATCAACGTCCTCAAACGACTCCTCGACACTAACTGCGAAGGTGCTTTTTACATCTATGGGTCTATTGCTTTTGGTAAGTATTATTTACTTACATTTTGTTCCGAGTAAAACAGCACATTAAGATTTTATAAAACTCACTATTATTAGGGAATTCATAGAACTAAGCCTTGGGGCAGAGATCTATGAGGCGCACTATAAATTCACAATTATTGTTATAAGAATTGAAAAGTAAGACATTTTGTTTTTGCTATACAGGGTTATTTGTAAAACACCGACAACCTCTCAGGACTATGTTACTAACATCATAATCAACCACTTTTGTTCTATGACTTTTAAATAATCGTCATATTTTAGTTCATCAGATTTTCATACAAATATAATAATATTTCCCTCGCTATCGCTTTCTTTTGCTTCGTATAGAGACATTTAGAACTTCGTTACATTCAGAGCGTTTAATTTAAAATATTTTTATTTTTGTATAAAAATCTGATGAACTAAAATATGATCATTTTTTAAAAGTCATAGAACAAAAGTTGTTGATTATGATGTTTGTAACATAGTCCTGAGAGGTTGTCGGTGTTTTAAAAATAACCCTGTATAGTGTAGACAAGAAGGCATTCTGCGTCGACCACAAATTATTTGGGATAAGAGCAGGAAATTACTATTATTATTTAGTAGCAACGAACAACGAAATCTTACACATTACTTTTTTCAGGTGGTGGTATTATGGGATTCCTTCTACCTTCAGACGAGAAGATAAGAGAACAGAAGAAAGCACTAAAAACTTGAACCTAGTCCTAGGAAAGCATCTAGTGTGCGTGTATTTTTTACTGATAATGTACAAGTTGCAATGTTGTTGCTAGTTTTATTTCTAAGGCGCTTGGATATAGTACAAAATATTTATTTTAAAACATATACCCGTTTTCACTACGATTACGCAATACCTAAACAAAAGGGTACTGGCATATGGCTAAGCATAAATAGCTTTGAGGCATAAAAGATTCAGGTAACCCAGTGAAAATTGTAGGAGTCGTCGAAGTTTTATTTCTTTACGTTTATTTTTAAATATTTAAATTAAAATATTTTTAGAATTATTTTATTTAGTTTTTTTTTTTTAATTAAGTAATCATGGTTAAAATTTTTGTTGTAAATAAATAGGCAAGTTTAAGTTTTGTGATACAAATAAGATATTAATCGATATTTTTAGGCGTTGTGAAAGTTATTTATATTTGTGAATATTAAATTTCAAAATCAATCGTTTGTTTAATTTATGATTGGACTACGCTAGGACAATTATTGGGTATCCTGCCTTTTTACCAAAAAGTAATTTACTTAATTTCATTCGACAAGCAACGATTGGCAAAAAAAACATAGGTCATTTTATCATTTTACAAAATCAAGTTTGGCAAATAATTCACTTAAGAAAATATTCAGCTGATAAACTTTTATTTGATAACGTATAATTTGACAAACAATATTTTATTTATATTCATAATATCATCTCGTAAAACAACTTTTATAATAAAAACGTTTTACATATTGCATCATTTCGCAATTTCCTATAAATATAAAAAGATATTTTAACTTCACTTTTAATTTTGGATATATTTGCCCTAATAATCAGGTTGTTAATGGGTTTTAAGTTTTATTGTAAAATTATATTATTTAGGTTTAGCGTGATTTTGCCAAAAGCTACAAAATATTAAATGAAAAATGTATTTTTATTTCTATATTCTGATTTTTCTCACTCCTGGGCAAAGGCCTCCCCCCATTTTTTGTTTGTCCCATTTTTTGCCTGGGCGAAGGCCTCCCCCATTTAATGAAAAATGTATAAGTGATTGATTATCATCTGAATCATTTGTAAAGATCTTGCATTTGGTTGGTTGTAAATTTCCATTAATACACCACCACATCCTACATTTCCACAATATCCTAGAGGCATTTCTAGGTTTCTGGCAAATACTAAACAATACTTTCTTATATAAACTCACGTCTCACGAATTTTTTTTTTTAACAAAAATATATAATTATATCATGGTATCTTTTGTCATAATTGCACTTTTGTAGTGATGATAAATGTTCCTACAATTTTTCTTTCCATTTATTGTTTTAAAATAGTTACCCATTTACTCTAACTGCTTATTTTAGTATTTTTTTAAAAATAAACACTCAAATTGTCAGTACTTTAAAGGAGATCAAATTAGGGCTATGCAACAGAGATATTTTTACTGCAAGTTACTATCGCCCTGTTTCGTTTGAGCCAATATGTTTTACCATTCCTGTATAGTCAAAAGTCCAATTATACCACAGATGTGTGTGGCTACCTACCCTCTGAAATTACAAAAAAAAAAAAAATATAGCTACCCTCAATATCCATTCTTTATAGATTCAAACCTCTCTCTCACTCATTTCAATCACCGCTTAGCTGGCGCGTGTGAACACCATGTTCTTTTTTCGAATAATTTAGTTTTTTTTTCAAAAAATCTTGCATTCATACTAAAAAGTTTTTAATCTTATTGTTTTTCATCAACAACATGAGTTTATACAAACTCGTTTTACGTTTGTTCGTGTATGTGGTGGTTGTGTGTCCGGTTGTATTGTCTGCCCACGCGCATGACAAGAAGAGCTTTGTGCCACATGGACAAGGTAAGATGTCTTTTTTGTGAAAGATTCGGGGAATGAGCGCTGATAGGGGAAGGCCTATATCGATATTGTGTTTTCATGAAGATATATGTATGTCAAACGAAACTAGCGATTGATTTTAGGTTATGTTGGATTAGTCGGGTTCTTGCACGCGGAGGCAAAGGCATAACAGGTTCAGCAGTGTCTTTTGACTGTTATGCTGTGGCAAATCTTTAAAATATTTTAGGGAAGGATGTATAACCGGTTTTTTTTATAGAATGCATTATCATTTAACCAGAACGGAAACTTTCTGTCTGTGTCTTCATCACAATCCACTTTTTCAGAGCACCAGCATTTCAAAGAGCCTCCCTGCGCCATCTGCCCTCGCCACGGCAGGTGTGTGCCCAAGGTGCAATGTCCAGCACACGTCAGAGCTAGCTCCTACAACCCCGCATGCCATCTGGAAGAGGCAGAAGGAGTGTGCTGCTTTACTGGCAGCGGGCATGCAGGTGAGACAGAATCCTACTTCCTACTAAGTTGATAAACTGGATTACACATAACTTTTTATCCCTGTATTACGATCCCGTGCGATAATTACTGAACACCACGCATGAAGCCGCAGGCATAGGCTAGTAAATTATATAATTTATTACAAGGTATGCAATTCAAGACATCGTGTATCTGAAAATAGACTATAATAACCCTAGTCAAATCGTCGAAACTGCTCATTAAGGGGTCCTGGGTGATTAGCCAAGGTATTTGTTTATTTTTCATCCTGGTAACGAGGCTGTTGACATAGTTGTTGCAAGTGTTAGAGGTCTTGGGTTTGGTTCTCAGATCATGCAGTGTTATTGGGGTTTTTCCATCGAGAATTTCTCAGCAGCTATTGGAACAAAATGTGCAACCTCACTAGGCATAAACAGTTAAATTCTTTTAGATGTACCGTCGATACGAAAAGACGAAGATGCAGCATGATGATAATAGATAAATGATGAATGATGATGATTGGTGTATGATGGTTTGTAGATGATGATGTATCAGCGATAACAACCATACATAACATAACATTTAACAAACACAACATAATAACAAATCATAACATTTTTTTTTTAACATTTGTAGGCTCTCTGGCACAACAGAAAGCATTATTTAGTCATTTGTTTACCTATGTTAAACAAATGACTAAATGACTTTGTAACCATAAAATAAGTAATTATATTCTATTCTATGCAGAAGAAATGTTCTTATTTTTTTTAAATTCTATCCCTCTAGCGGAATCCGAACGCCAATCCCGCGCATCGAGATCGTCGTCCATCAGCGCCGATGACATAAAGTCTTCTCACTCGCAGTCGCGACAGAAGCTGACCCAATGGATCTCCCTCGCTGCGAAACTTCTGGAACACTCCATGCACACCATCGTCAATAAAACTTCACCAAGTTATGGTCACCATTTGGTAAGAAAACATTTTTGCAACACAAAATATAAAACTGTTTTACATTCATCACATCACTATCTCAGGTCTAGTTGAAACCGCCGCGGGGGACGCCCCGGGCGTCGGGGCCACCCAGTGGCCCCCGGCCACAGTAGGCGCGGGCCTGTGGACGGTGAGTAATGTAATGGGCTAGCTCACCGTCCGTCCGTCTCATGACGACAGGCCGTGTCGACGGGGCGCGTTCGTGTTCCACGCTCGTCTCAAGGAGATGTCAGCAAATCGGAAGGGGTCCGAGAGGGCCGATGCCTGCCAGGGTTGCGGGACTGTTTGAAAGAGATACCGTGGCCCTGGAACACAAAGGGCTAAGAAGGAACATGGAGGGGTTTTATTCAGTACAAGTCTGGAACTCCCTTCCGCTCCGCCCAGAGCGGGAGGGGTCATTTGAGGATTTCCCATCCGTAAAAGAAGAAAAAAAAAATGGTCTAGTTGAAAACTAGCGTCGGGCACTAGATGCCCGATTTGTCATTTTGATGTTACTCTTTTTAGTTTAGCTGTATGTTAGGGTCAGCTTCCAGTCTAACCGGATACAGCTGCATACCAGTATTTTACATGGATTGACTGCCTAACTGACCTCAAGAACCCCGTTAGTACTGGGTAATACGATACCCCTTGCTGAGACTAGTTTTCAGGCACTTGGGCCACTGCCACCTGCAACCAATTCCAAAGTGACGGCTGGAACCAACGGAATAACGTACTTTCCGAGGCACGGAGGGAACAAGGTTCGTGATGGATGGTCACCAATCCACGGACCGACCTTGGCAAGCGTAACTTAACTTTGAAGATCGACCCTTGCGGCTGTTATTATTTAGCTAACGAGTTTCTCACCTTAACAAGAATTATTCTTTAAAAAAACTTCCTGGGTTAGGGCACCAGCACAATTATTTCTAACTACAGATTTCTCTCCTTCAGTCGGTGACGACAAAAGACGAGCGCGCCGCCACCCTAGGACGTGGCGGTTTGCTGAACTTGTTCACTGCGCAGGAGTTGAAGGCGCGCCAGGCTATCTCTGAAGATGAACTGGCTTTAGGACTCACTGATAATACTGATGGTGAGTTCGTTTTGTTAAGATACACGATTATTTTAATTCTGAAAAATATAAAAAAATCTAATTGAAATTGTCTAGCTTATTGCCTATTATCACGGCGTCTTCGTTAAAGATGTGTTGGAACGGCGCGGCTTGGGGAAATGAATGCAAACAACATCTTCAGCGCCACCGTGCCACCACTGTTTATTTAAAAGGGTAGATTTTGACGTTTCGTGGAGCTAATTTGTTTATTTACATTTTTTTTATGGCTTCGTCAAAGAATCAGTATTGCCATCCAATTTAGCAATGCTGCCAGCCTTGTGGGCTCTTTCCCCGTTGACAGAAATGCCGACACTTTTCGATCACTTACTAAAAATTTGTCCAAACGTAAATTCTGTACCATGTTCCAGCTCCATTCTGCCCACCACAACCCTCGTGCTCGGCTCCAAGTCGTTACAGGAGCATTGGAGGGGAGTGCAACAACCCCACGTCTTCCACATGGGGTGCGGTATTCACCGGCTTCGAGAGACTTCTGCCTCCTCATTATAGTGACGGTAATCCGATTTTTTTTTATTAGGCTGGACCTTATCGTAATGCAGAAGTAGTAAAATGTGATGGAAACTATATCATCTTCATCATCAACCTAACCATTTCCTAACTTTATTGGAGTAGCCTTCCAGTCTTAGCGGTTGCAGATGAATCCCAGTATTTTGCATGGAGCGACTGCCTATCTGACCATTTAGTACTGGGTAAATCGATACCCCTTGAAAATACCGGTAGTCAGACTAAGTTACAAGCTTCTGTAACATATTATACGAAATACATTTTTCAGGTTTAATATCAGATGCTTCTAATATATACATTCATTGTATTTATAAGCCTGCCTTCTAGTAGGCAATTTTTCCATTGACAGCGATGCGGATGTTTTGACGACCTGTTTGACTATTTAACATTTGAAAGTACCTATTGAACGTACGGTAATAAATTACGGTACGGTACGGCTTTGTATTTGAATTATAATAATCCTTGAACTTTTCTCCGATCCTTACGATTGCTGGACTACATGTCTTAAGGAATTGAATTTTTGGATTAGGCTTTCTAAAAACTCTGACCTTTTCAGGAACATGGGCCATGAGGACGGCTAAATCCAGTCTACCTCTGCCAAGTGCTCGTACTGTCAGCAGTGCACTGCTCCTGGACGGGAGCCACCCCAGCGGGACTCACAATATGATGTTCATGCAGTTCGGACAGTTCATCGCTCATGACATCAGTGCAGGAGTCGTGTTCACTGCAGGTGAGGACCTTCGCTAGAATCCTTTGTTCATGAAAATTCAAATCAATCATTCAATTTTATGTGTGAAACATCTGCATGTTTCTTTCGGCGCTTGATTAAAATTGTCAGGAGAGAGAGGAAATTTGCTACAGATCTGTTGGATATAGGTATTCTACTCTTTGGGCTACAGTTCGACTCAAACGTAGTGGTGACTCGGAAGTACTAATTGTGAGACATGCTAAATTCAACAAAATTGTCTAAAACCATCCTAAAATTCAGCAATATTGCCTTTAACTGCCTTCAGACAATGGCAGTGCTATCTCCTGCTGTATGAACGATGGCGAAGATGTGCTACCTCCAGAGCTGCAGCACTTTGCCTGCGCACCAATAGTGGTGGCTCCTGACGACCATTTTTACGGGCAGTTCCGACAGAAGTGTATTAATTTTGTCCGGACTCAGATCGCGCCAGCTAGCGATTGCTCTGTAGGATATGCTAAGCAGGTACGTAGTATTTTTGAGAGTTTAAACGTTAATTTCAAATACATATCTGATAGCTTACAGACAGATTCTGTGCAGTTTGAAGCGTACAGCGCTCTATGGAGTTCCGTGAACGATAAGTTTGGAAGAATTTATCCGGAAAACTAGCGAAACCGCGCAACTTCATCTGCGTCACATGTTCCACGTTTTTTCATTGATGCTCCGCTCTTATTGGTCGTAACGTGATGTTGTATAGCCTAAACCTTCCTCGATAAATGGGCTATCCAACACTAAAAGAACTTTTCAAGTCAAACCAGTAGTTCTCGAGATTGCGAGCGTGCGTTCAACTGACCAAACAAACAAACTCTTCGGCTTTATAATATTAGTATAAAAGTATAGGATAGCTAGCTGAAATAGCGCTGTGCGGACCAGAGCATGTTTGTTGAAGGATTGATGGCCAGTGGAGCATACGAGTGGAGTTGAGACCGTGTATCGGCATGCCTAGTGTGAGAGTCCTTCAATCCAGATGGACCAACTACGTTACAAGGTGGCTGGGTTAGATTGAGTGCTGAAGGCCGTAGACAGGGTGTTATTGCATAGCTAGAATCTGCGAGAGGGCGATTTCTTCCAGTGGATTGCAAATGACTGATTTGAATGCTCCGATCAATAAACGGTACGAATACTTTTACTTCTCAAAATAAATAACACAAAAAAAAATATTCTCTCTCTGCAGATGAATGGTGTAACTCACTACCCCGACCTGTCCCACCTTTACGGCAGTTCTGATGAGAAACTCTTGTCTCTCCGCTCTGCTGGAGGCCTGCTGAAGACCTTCAATGACTATGGAAGAGAACTGCCGCCTCTGACCGAGCGGGAAGAGTGTTTAGCGGTGAAGGAAGGATCTGCTTGCTTTGAATCAGGTATGTAGCCTTAAATTGTCTGATGAAAAATCAAAAGTCATTTCAATCAGCACTTTTTGAACGTCAAACTTTACAAAAGACAGTCCCCCTAAACGCCCTCCCTTCGCTACTTCCTAGTGTTTTAGCTGGACAGATGAAGTGGTGGACAAACTCCCAGCAACACATCTGTCTGTTAGGTTAGAAGAACCAGATTCTTAAACTTCTTTGCATGATCAGTCTGTAATGTTCCAACATCAGGGACACAGGAGGCGTCTCTGTGAAAAGGGTTGTCATCTATCATGGTGCCCTAGTGCGAGTCGATTTGTCACGTTTAAAAATTTTTGGTTCTAGGCCGTGGTTTCACGGTTTTTACCTTCGCTGTTTTGAGCGCAGAGGTGATGACAAATTAGCCTTTAGCCATACTTAAATATTTTACCTTGTCGCCATATATAAAAATAGCTCGTTGTCCTTAACCAAAGTTTGCTTGGCAGATATTGTGATTATTCCCATCGTGTTTTCTGATTTAAAATGTTTCCTTTTTCGTAGGTGACAATCACGGCAACCAGATCATCTCCCTAACAGTTCTCCATACGATCTTCACGAGGGAGCACAATCGTGTAGCTCGAAGTCTGTCGGCCCTCAACCCTGGCTGGGACGATGATACCGTGTTCTGGGAGACCAGGCGGATACTGCAGGCTGAGTTCCAGCATGTCATTTATAATGAGTGGCTGCCTTTGCTTCTGGGTAAGATGTCTTTAGGATTATAAAAACATAATGTAATGTTTATAATCCCTGCAGCTTAGGCAATGGTGTACCTAATAGCACACCCATAATTTGCCAGTTATGTTTAAATTCCATGTACATCATGTAATAGGGGTAAGACTATTGCTTATTTTTATTTGTTGTTGGGGAGTTTGTTCCGCCACTTCTTCTTCCCTGCTAAAACACTAGGAAGTGGCGAAGGACGGGTGTTTTGGGGGACTGTCTCTTGTAATTTTGACGTTTAAAAAGTGCTGATTATTAGCCTAGCTTGAATAAATGACTTTTGATTTTGCTATCAAACGAGCATAAATCCACACTCCAGGCAGGCCCAGGCTGCTAATGAGAAATTCCTAACGGGAATACCCAACACTTTGCCCGAACTGGGAATCGAACCATGGAACTTATGCTCTGCATTCGCGCTTATGACCACTAGTCTAGACCAAACCTAATGATTTCCTCGGTTTGTTTTGTATTTATTTATTTAAGGTTCACCCACAGCACATATATGGACATAGATACAGTGAGTCTTATGGTAATATTCTAATATATATGCCAATTACGGGCAAACACAACATTGACAAAAGTACGCCAGATTATCTATACACTACTACAAAAAGACACGATGTAAAAACAATGACATACAATACATCCAATACATACAATAAAACGGAAAAAATAACTGTAGTAGACCAGTGAATACAGATACAAACTAAGTTGACTTTTTGGACCACTGACTTGATCAGGAGACTTGATAGCACGTAGGGATGCCAGAATTCTCGATTTAAATTTCGCCTTAGAGTCACCAAATATTTGTCTCAGGAATGGACTTAATAAGTGAATTCAGGTTGTCACACATCTTTGCTAGTGGGGAGTTGCGACCTATGTTGGTACGGGTAGAAGGGCGATGGAACAATCTGGTAAGGGGATACCGTGGAATGTTGTGCGGAACACTCAAATAAATGCGCGATAGTAGTTCACTACAATCAATGTGGCCGTTGACTAACTTGTATAGGAACATAAGGCTATGCATAACTCTTCGTTGATATAGCGAAGTTATATTGAAGAATGTCAAGCGTTGTTGGTATGGGCACCTATGTGATATGCCGGGGACCATAAACGCAAGGTGTTTGGTGAAAGCCCGCTGTATGCTCTCTAGACGCTGGGAATGTATAGCGTAAAACGGATTCCAAACAACACTGGCGTATTCCAACTTGCTGCGCACTAAAGCATTATACAGAGCGATTTTAGATTTTACAGATCTAAATCCTTGAGTATTCCTTTTTATAAAACCTAGTAACTGGGCAGATTTTTTTACACAACTATCTACATGTTGCCTAAAAGTGAATCCCTCATCCATTATCACTCCGAGATCCCGAATTTCACTGACCCTGGTAAGTTGTATTTAATTTATATGATATGTTAGTTTCAATATAAGTACAAGGTGTTGTTTTGCATCCTCTTCAAAATTTAGGAGGTTGTCGGGTGGTCCACACTTACCTTACTTACTTACTTACTTACAAAAATGACCTACCCATTTTATTATTGATTTGGGTCGAGAATCATTAGCAGGGTTACCTCCGTCAATTTGACTCCTTGTATATCTATGGGCCACAAATTCTATGAAATAGAATTCTCAATTTCAATCAGGACTTACACGTGGATTCAAAGTTATATTACATTATTTAAGGTTATTACAGGTCCCCGAATCATCAAGACTTTCGAGCTCGCACCGTCTGCAGGCTACTCCTCATCATACGACCCTAACACGAACCCGTCGCTGTCAGCCGAGTTCTCCGCCGCTGCCATGAGATTCGGCCATTCTGTAGTCGATGGCAGAATTGTGTAAGTAAGATTCAATAAGTTCACGGGCAAAAAAATTGCCCGTGTTACTACCACAGTTGAAAGTAGTAGCAAGGGAAATTATTTATTGCCCGTCTTACTACTGGCGGTTGCAAACAAAATTAAAAAAAACGACGGCACAGTTGGCGCAGTGGTTGAGCGATCGACTGCTGCGCTGCGTGTCGCGGGTTCGATCCCCGAGCGGAACAAATATATGTATGGCCTACAAATAGTTGTTCCGGATCTGGTTGTTTGTGTATGTGAGTTTAATTGTTTGAAAACGCACCCACGATACAGGAGAAATTCCTAGTGTGGGGCAACGTATACTAGATTATTAAAATAACCCAGCAAAAGTACTAGGCTAGCATAAGTTGTAAGTTGTTATAAGTGCGTATATTAAGTGATTTGGGTAGGTAAGTAGAACTTAAGCGACATCATCCAACGATCTCTTGTCACCGTCGAGGTTCCAGCCGTTTTAGAACCCACTGTATATGTCCTTGAGTTCACAGTTAAGAAACTCAAGTATGATTGGCTTTCTAATGCCACATAATATTATCAAAGTAAATTCTCTCTTTCAGTATCCAAAGTCCCAAAATGGGCGGTGTATATGAGACCATATCGATCCCGGAGCTGATGTTCCAGCCGACTAGGATGCGGCTGCGGCACTTCCAGGACAGGTTGCTGATTGGACTGTCCTCGCAGCCCATGCAGAGCGTCGACCCATATGTAACTGAAGGGGTAAGTTGACTTTTTAATAAGTTTTGCTGGCCATAAATGTCATGAAAAGATGTTTTTCTTTTTCAAATAAAGACATAGGCAAATAAAGACAAGTCCATGAAGCAGTTCATGAAAAGAAACCTTCCTATGTCACTAAAGAGAAAAATCATGGGCATGTGCATTCTTCCCATTTTGACCTATGGATCCCAGACTTGGTCTTTGACAAATATTCAAAAGTCCAAACTCAAGGTATGCCAACGTGCAATGGAGCGCAGCATTCTAGACGTCAAACTAACCGACCATATACGCAACAGCACACTGCGCTCCAAAACACAAAATAACGTTGCTTAAAAAGCCGCTAAGCTGAAGTGGGACTGGGCTGGCCATGTCTGCCGTATGCCCGACGAGCTGTGGGCCAAAATAACCACGATGTGGAACCCTGACACAGCCAGAAGGCGATGCGGTAAACCTCGCAGGAGATGGCGGGACGAGCTGGACAGAACCAACGACCAGTGGTCCACATTGGCCCTTGGTCGAAAGATTTAGAAGGCGTGGGGAGCGGCCTTTGCCCAGCAGTGGGATGACTTAGGGTAAAGACAAAAAAAAGATATACATACAAGGTGTAAACAGAAGAGTCTGTTCACGAAGCCGGCAACGAAGCATTCTGTACATCAAACTAAGTACATAGGTACTTACGCAAAAAGTATTGCTGGGAAACGATTTTTTTTAAGGGGTCATAAGGGTGGGTTTTGCGGTAAAACTCAATGTAACGTACTGAAAACATTATGTGATGGATGCAATAACTAGTAAACAGGTCTTTTCCACTATTCATTCAAATTCTTCGTTTTAACATTTTCAGCTTTCCCGCTACATGTTCCACGGTGGCAATCCTTATGGCGTAGACCTGGCGGCAGTCAACATCCAAAGAGGACGCGACCACGGACTGAATTCATACAACCAGTACAGGAAACTAGTAGGACTCGAGACCTACACCGAGTTCCAGCAGTTTGCACCTAGTGTACGTATCCAAAATAATTCTGATAAATCTAATTTTTCATATTTAGCAAGTAACAACATACAGCTGGACATAGTTGTCCAATCACAAGCCATTGAACTTGATTCTCGACAACACTGATCCTGCTTCTACCAGCCTCGCAAAGACCACCTTAGCTTGAGGGCGCCATACCTTACGTTTTCCGATTAGTGATCTCCATTCAAGAACACGTTACACTAGTACAGAATATATGCGGCCCATTGTCACATGAGCTTTATTTTTCCGAGAAAGATAGCATTGCATGCGTAGTCTTTCACACAGAGGTGGAACTGCCAACATGCATAATGCTTTGTCTTTTTATGGGCTCATCCGTCAAGAAAAGGTAGTAGTTAAGAATTCCATCCAAAAGGTTGCTTCTTTCCGATGGCGAACTCCTGGGAGTTGTTTGGACTATCACTGCTTCGTCAATGAAAATACTTCAAGAATTATATTCATGTACAACGCTTGCCTAATGAATCATCTCTGTGTTGATTAAGAAACAGTTAAGCACATGTTCGTGTACTTACTTAAAACTTATTTCTACCACAGGCAGCTCAAAGACTATCCTCAGTATACGAGCGTCCAGAAGACATAGACCTTTGGGTGGGAGGGCTGCTAGAGGAGTCAGTAGACGGTGGCATAGTGGGCCCGACCTTCGCGAATATCATTGCTGACCAGTTCGCCAGACATAAGAAAGGAGACCGGTTCTACTATGAATATGGACCTGGTGTTAATCCAGGAGCTTTTACGCCAGGTGAGTGGGAAAAATTATGTAGACACTATTTATAAATGAATGTTTCTGTAAATCATAACGTGTAATAGCTATAGGGAGAGCAGCGGTGGCCCAGTGGTAGCAGCCCCGACTTACGAGCAGTAAGTTGTAGGTTCGAACCCAGGCAGGCGCATTACTTTGTGTAATTTATTTCATCACCGCTGCTCTCAAAACGGTGAAGGAAAACATCGTGAGGAAACCGGCATGTCCTAGAACTAAAAATTCGAAAACATGTGACATCTACCAACCCGCACTGGGCCCGCGTGGTGGATTACAGCCCATTCCCTCTCATAGAGAGGAGGCCTGCGTCCCAGCAGTGGGAACAATATAGGCTGATGATGAATAGCTATAGGTGGTCTTGTTAGTTTGTAGTGGTGTTTTAAACAAAGGGAAAATATTGCTCCTGGCTAAATAATGGCAGTCACACGGGGCAATCTTCGAGGTTAAGCAGTGCTTCCGAGGTCAATCCGTGGATGGATGGCACGTTAAACCGTTGCTCATTTCTGTTATTTTTTTATCTTTGGCAGTCGTTAAGGGCTTGAAAGTCTGGCGATCAGTCTTACCAGGGGTATCGTATTTCCCGGTAAATCGATTCGGGAGGTCAGATAGGAATGCTCCATGTACAATACTGTTGCATGCTGCTGCATCCGGTTAGACTGGAAGCCGACCTCAACACATTTGGGGAAAAACTTGGTAGATGATTATCTACAGATCATCAAGTATCTAATCATGATGCAAAATAGGCATGTTTTTTTTTAGCCATCTTAGAGATTTATTAATTGTTTATCTGGTGGATTATGCACAATATTAAGGATTCGTGTCTCACCATATTCAAAGAAAGAAAAAGACGGGAGGATAGAATAAGATACGATACGAGTGTTTATTGTTGTCGTGAAACACACAGTGTTCGTAAAATTATAGGCTCTAAGGCTCTCTCTCCGGCTTATGTCTGGATATCCGTAGGCTCAATGATAATAAACAGGCATA
The DNA here is from genome assembly GCA_963082945.1 of Cerastis leucographa. Classification (NCBI taxonomy): domain Eukaryota; kingdom Metazoa; phylum Arthropoda; class Insecta; order Lepidoptera; family Noctuidae; genus Cerastis; species Cerastis leucographa. The sequence goes on from OY720382.1 coordinate 20,806,152, forward strand.
AGTGACCTTCTATTCAAATACATAATATTGTATCAATTTACAGGTCAATTAGAAGAAATAAAGAAGGTGACGCTATCCCGCCTTATTTGCGACAACCGAGACGGCATTGAGTTGTTATCGCAGCCGCCTGCAGCTTTCCTTAGAGCCGATTTACCTGGGTGCGTATTACTACGATAAATTCCACAATGTGGCAGATTTTATTATTTCAGGCATAACAAGCCTGAAGAAGAGAGCAGCGGTGGCCCAGTGGTTGCAGCCCCGACTAACGAGCAATAAGCCGTGGGTTCAAACCTAGGCAGGCGCATTACTTTGTGTAATTTATTTCATCAACGCTGCTCTCAAAAACGGTGTAGGAAAACATCGTGAGGAGGCCGGCATATCCTAGAACTAAAAATTCGAAGACATGTGACATCTACCAACCCGCACTAAGCCCGCGTGGTGGATTACAGCCTATTCCCTCTAATAAAGAGGAGGCCTGTGTCCCAGCAGTGGGAACATTCTATGCAGATGAAGCCTGAAGATAAGGTAAAATTAGTAAGGACAGATACGAACGGGACTGTCTGATAATGAGTCTGGTTTTCGCAGCCGTTCCGCAACTTGTTCGTACCGGTTTACAGGAACTTAAGTCTTCAAATTCAGGACTGAATCAATATGCGTTCTTAGATTTAAATAGCTTGGAATGGGTTTAAATCGACTGACGTGACATAAACATGTGATGAAGAGGGATGAATTGCATGTGATTAATGTAAGTACTCAAGTATGGAGAGGGAGAGGAAGACCTAGGAAATGATGGATGAATGATATGAAAAAAGAGTAAATGATAGCGTGACGGTAGAAAGAGCAGAATGGAAGAAAATGACATACTGCGCCAACCCGAAGCAACATGGGACAAGGGCAAGAAGATGAGGATGAATTTGAATAGCACAGAATGAATTTAATTGAACATCTAACAAAAGTTTCAAAGACTGGAACCAATAATAACATAAGATCACGCCAATACTCCGCAAGGGCAACAACCATGCTAGCTCACCGTCCGTCCGTCTCATGACGACAGGCCGTGTCGACGGCGCGTTCGTGTTCCACGCTCGCCTCAAGGAGATGTCAGCAAACCGGAAGGGGTCCGAGAGGGCCGATGCCTGCCAGGGCTGCGGGACTGTTCGGAAGAGATACCGTGGCCCTGGAACACAAAGGGCTAAGAAGGAACATCGATGGGTTTTAGTCGGTACAAGTCTGACACTCCCTTCCGCTCCGCTCAGAGCGGGAAGAGTCATTTGATGATTTCCAATCCGAAAAAAAAAGGGCAACAACCATTGTCAGGTTAGGCAGAGGCGTACCTTATTCCCATGCTATAGAGATCGAGCCTATCCATCAACTACGCACAAAACCTAATTTCGTACTACTGTTTAGTCTGATATATATTTATAATTTATTTTACTCTTCCAGGAATGAACCAGTGCCGTGCGATAGTCCAAAAATACTTTCTATGGATTTGAGCAAGTTTAAAGAAAGTTAAGTCTTATTTTATAGTGATAAAATCTATATTAAGTATAATGTCCTTTGATAATTTGAACTCTCATCTAGTTAAACATAATTTTGTAAAAGAAACTGGCTTTTTTATAGCTGGTGGTTACTGTAGGTAGATTGATTTTATCGCAATTGTATTAACTAATTTTTGAATTTTAGCTTGAAGAACTAAATAATTAGTAGAACGGATTCAAAGTAGTAGGAGTCCCGAACGAGGATTCTCTTATGGCATCATGAAGAGAGTAATCACTCTTATCGATGAGGAAGAGCTAGATCCCAGTGCATTAAAAGCGAAGAAGGCGTCACTTCGATTCGGATGTTGCGACTCGAGATCGTGTCGGACTATTCGCCTCTATTGCATGGATATAACGCTTCTTTTTGATCGGCTCCAGCTTATTCCGCGTATACGGTCGGTCGCTCCTTAACTCAACTGTTCACAAATTTTAATGAAACGGTAATTTAACAATTATGTGATAATACCACGTCAATTGGTTTCCACTGTTAGGACATATTATGTCTCCTCTATGTCAGGATGTTACATAAAAAACCAAGTGTAAATATTATCATTCTCTTCAAATACATAGGTAGTTATATAATTGTTTCGAAATTATCATTTCATTGTCATGTTTTAAAACAATTTCGATTGTTCACAATCTTTAAGCACAATGTTATTTTTTCTATTGTCACAACAGGGTGTTCAAATGTTTTTGTGTTCCAAAGTCGGAATTCTTGTTTTTTTTATTATTTTTTTATTCTTTCTCTTGTAATTCTTGTTTTTTTTTCGATTCTAGTCTTAATAAGTTAATTGTCTATGTCTTCAGCACTTTGAACAAATTGATCTAAATTGCCCACATTGATTAATCTAATTGTATGTTATTTTTGCACTATGTAAGATCCTAGTTGATTTTTACAATCAATTGATTCTGTTGCAAAAACGATCTTTGTTTTTATAGAGTTACAACATTTTGCATGTTTTTTTTTACTTTTTGTGACATGATCAATGATTTTGTAAATAGGAGTGAATTATTTTGATAGCTGATTTATTTTTGTAGATACAATGTTTTTGATGTGGTTTTGCTTACTTTCATCATTGTTTATTTTATAGTTCTAGTTTCTCATTGGTGCCCGAACAGTGGGGAATTAGAGCTGGTTGGGTCATCAGGAATGTTGTGTCTGTACTTAATGGTTATTTAAATGATTTTGATTGAGGAAGTTGTCTAGTGCAAAACATTAATGTGTTGTGGTCAGGAGAGCTTTATTACTCCATGTACGAGTAGGCTTAGGATTGATTTATTTCTTGCTTAATCATCTTTTTTGCTTCTATTTCAATAAATTGTATCTTGTTTTCTTTTCTTTCCTTCGAATAGTGAATTTCGACAAAATTTTTGTCTGGGAAAGTACCTGATTGGGTGGTTTTTTCCGTAAAAAATCTATAAATCGGGGGCTAAACAATGCTGGATTTTGTGATAATATAAAAAATAACCATGTTATTAAAGATAATTTGTAAGATTATATTTTTTGTATAATTCATATTTTTCCGTATTTGCAAGGAAAAAAAAAAGTCTCAAAAATTATCTACCTTACCTACCTACCAGTGATAACGATTGGGAAGACAGTGTTCCACTCCTTAGCGGGTTTCTTGTACTTGCAAAGTATACAACAATTTTTATTTTAGCTATAGTTACCTAATGTTTTTATGCATTCAATTAGATTTTTAAGATATAACCAGCTAGATGAGAGTAACAAACGTTAAAAATAAAACGAAAAATAGTAACAATATTAATTTGGTTACGGATGCAATATGTGCCTCTTAAAATACTGTTATGTTTTTGTTGAATAATCAATGAAATATTACAATTACACACCTACTCACCTGAATGCAATTTTTAAAACTTTTTACTATCTTGACTTTTTGAAGTAGGTTTAAAGCGGTAGAAGTGGTGGCAAGATAATTATGTAAAAGTGTATATTAGAATATAATTAAAATTTAAAAAGTGTATATTATTATGAAATTGTAGAAATCTGATAAAATAACGTTTTACGAACTGTAAATTTAATAAAAAATATAAATAATTTTGATTAAGTAGTAACATAGCTGATTTTAATGGTTAAAATTATGGTAAAGCTTTGATTTTCAATGATAATTGCATGAGTTTTTATTCTATCATTTATATAAATGATTTTTATGTATATATTTTTTTTTTTACTGATTTGTCAAACAAATAATCATATGAACATTTTTTGCGGAAAATAATTTTGTATAATATTGCAATAATACAGAGTGTCATTAAAATAAAGAGATAAGATTTTTCATTTTGCGTTGATACAAGTAAGTTACCTTGCAATCTAATCCAATAGAAAATAATGAATATTAATTATTAAATTATTTTTGTGACAGCCTGTATATAGGAGCTCCTTTAAAAAAATACGTTAAAATAAAATCGTGTATGATTTTAAAACAGTCAATAAATAAATGAACACTTACATTTTGCTTTTTCTTAAAATAACCTAGACTTTTTGAAAAGATTTTTTCAAAGCATGTTTTGCTTAGAGATTATTTTTTTCTTTTTCATGAAATGTGGAAAGTAAATGAGCTTAGACGTTTATTTATGATTATAATTCTGTAAATACAAACGTGTTACGGTCGCAAATCATGTTTTTATTAACATACAGCCTGATCCTGACCATCAAATTGAAAAAAAAGTAAGATATTTTATTTCCAAAGCAAGCATTGAAAACATTAACACAACCTAAAAGACATCTATTGATAAAGTTTTCCTGTCATTAATAGATTTCGAAATGTTGTCTTTATCAAATACTAACTGTGCCCGTGACTTCGTCCGCGTGGAAGTAAACAAAAAAGTATTTTAGTTTATTGTTTCGTTTTTGCCATTTAGTCAACATTACTTTTTTTATAATAATTTTAGAATTGTTCTAAAATAGAAGTAGCCTAAGTTACTCCTTATTACATCAGCTTTCTGCCAGTGAAGTCCCGTCAAAGCCATCCAGGTCCAGCCGTTCCAGAGATTAGCCGGACAGACAGACAGACCGACAGAAATTAAAAAAAAAAAAATATTTTGTTATATGTACCGATACATTCATATGCATGTAGTAAAAAGCGGTTATTTTAATATTACAAAAGACACTTCAATCTAATTTTATTTGTATAGATAGTACTTACTGCTTCGTCTATAAGGCTGTCGCACACCTAATACAGTTCTACTTTTTCTTGGATACATGCAATGTAGCTTCCATTGAAATGCTGTAATTGTCATGACGATTTGTTACGTTCCTGCTAGCACCAGGGCAGTTCAAGTAAAAGTTTAATTAATATAATATAATTATACCAATAGCATATTAAAACTTAGCAGTTACTGCTGAACTTAATGTCGTTTTAAAGCTAGTTTTTGTTAGACTTTCACCTTATTGACATCCTTAGATGTGAGTGCTTTATGTCTGGGTCCACTGTATAGAGGCGTGGAGTAGAAGATCAAGTCGGGGTGCCCTTGAAACTTGTAAAGCAAATTACAGGTCGATTAGGAGATGAATATTTGAACAATTCTCACTTCTTTGTTCTCCTACGAGCATAGCATTTTAGAGAAACTCATATTTGCCTAAGAAATGCTTGCAGTAGAATTTGATGATTGACTTGGCAAACTATAGCTCTACAAACGTTACTGAGCACGAACATTAGTGGTACTACTTGATCATTTGCCCGAATTTGATTGCGTCTGACAATTGACCAAGTGTATTTAAATGAAAGTGTCAAGTACGTCCGTAATCTAGTCCGGTTTCATGGTACGGCTTAAACAACTCGTAGTGTAATTAATGCATCAGGCGCCCGAATTCGGATTGTCTTTCGAGCATCCGAATACGGGCTAACGATCTTGTATTATTGCGCTTTATGTTAAAGCACAAAAGCAGCAAAAATCGTAAAAAAAAAAATACAATTTGCGGTGCACCCTGGCGCTCCGACCGTATGATAACATTTGACTTCTATATTCAGTTGTACGATTTTTACATAACGCCCAGATTCCCCAAAGAACTTTGACTTACAGTAAACTGATCTTCAAAAGGCTAATTTACAAACTTTCTTATATTCATTGTAAAAACTAACTTAAACCAACTTATATGGACTACTGTTTTCCGAAATAAATAAATTTAAAAACAACAGGACGCTTAGGCGACAAAATACTCCTCCACATCGCTGTCATCCAGAAACGTGCCCAGAAGACTGGGGGTATTGCCACTGAATGGCATTGCTAATTTTTTGCCCAAAAAAAGAGCCAGCCCTCTGGTCTCGCAAAGTGTCAACCAGTTGATGAGAAATTTCCTTAAAAGAGAATGCGCACTTGGGCCCATTGACCCGAGCGTTTCGACCCTCAAACGGCTCAAAACTTTAACTGCCATTTACGACTAGGTTACAGTATTCACGCCGTTTGAGGCTCTCAGCAGCCGCATCTTTCTTCAAATATATTTTCGGTCACTCCACCAACTTGTTAGACATTTGGTACTTCAGCTTTTTTCTACCATACTGGCCTCATGATGACCATTAACACGACACACGCCTCATACAAAAAACATAGTTATCACTTAAGAGTCCTAGGTATCACTTAAGTGTTTATTTTTCTCTATCAATTAGAAAATTGATACACGTGACGTGTCTTTAATTCTCGTGGAATCGATAGTTGAAGTTTATTTTTACTGAAGACTGAGAAAGTAGGTACAGACGCTAGCAAATCAAGCTACTCGAAGCTGTGAAATTTTCCCAATCAAATTTGAACCCAATTCTTTAACAATAAAGTTGATTTAAAGAAATTTGACAGATTGTTGTAGCCAGGTTTTGAATTGAGAGAAGAACTTCGAAATCTTCACTTTAGTATTCCTTACGGTGATCATTTTAAGGTGGTAGTTGACACTGTATTATGAGGATATAGGGGATCGGCGATCGGCGATTTTTGGAACCTCGACGCAGCGACTGGCAAAAAACAACCGATAGATCTCGTGCTATTTTGAATTAAATTCCCCTATCAAGACTTGGTCATAATCATAATCATTTATTTGTCAGAATACCGTACATTATATGATCTTATGATAAGTATTGGTAACATCACATTCTGCCAAGTTTGGCGTGCAAATATAGGTAGACTACAGGTGGTCCGACTGCTTAGTACGATCAATCGGACAACGTGATGTTTTTTTTTTTCCTTTTGGTCCGTTTTATTGGACAAAGCGGAATCACAAATTCTCATAGACCGATCGATCGGAAAACACATTATTTTTTTCCTTTTGGTCCTTCTAGTCCGATCAAATTAAAACCGCTTTACCAGTAACAAATAATAAAAAAGCTAGCTTTCTTAGAAAATGAATGTTTCTGATGTTTCCGATCGGACCAAATGTTCTAAAATAACGATAGACCTCGTGGTCCGACTCCTTAACTGTACCAAAAGGAAAAAAAAGCTCACACGGTCCGATTGATCGGACTAAGCAGTCGCATCTATAAACAAGTTAAAGTGCAACTTGATTAGAAAATATGATTGATAGGATTTCCATTGTGTAGTTTTTAGTCATTGCTTTAAATTAGAAATGTCAAAAGTAAGAATTCTGAGCTTAGCTTTCTTTAACGGTTCTTCCTCGTTTAAAGTCTTGTCTATTGTATAAAAATGTTTACAACAAGTACTTACTTAAACGTAAGTATAGATACGGGTGTAAGAGTCGCCAAAATGCGATGAAGCATTCATGTAATCGCTAAACTAACAATGCTTAAAGTATCGTGGCCGCGACACACAATAAGTACGTATTATACATATATATACTTACTAGCTGTCCCGCGCAACTTCGTCTGCGTCACATTTTCCCCGTTTTCACAACATTTTTCATTGCTGCTCCGATCCTATTGGTCATAGCGTGATGATATATAGTTTATGTCCTTCCCCAGGTTGAAATCTATCTTCATGCCAAATTTCATTAAGATCCGATCAGCCGTTTGGTCGTGAAAAGGTAACAAACAAACAGAGTGACTTTTGCATTTATAATATGAGTATGGATTGTGTGTCGTTGCGGGAACGAGTGTATAGAAACCAAATAAAAGAAATAGCATGTTTTACGTCATTGCGACACAGCTTGCAACGCGTTCACAAGACGAACTCCCTTGAAGAAATTGATAAACGCGCGTCAGACACAAGTCACAGTCAGAATTCGCATTACTAGAGCAGCATTGTTTTAATGTTACTCCAGTATAGGAAAGATACGGAGTTATGAGAGGACGTGTGGCGCTATCTCTTTCCCACTCTCGAATAAGATTCAAACAATACTACTTTCCTGAGGTTGTGAATGTGCCGTAAGTATTACATTCCATTTTAAACCCAACCAAGTTATTTTTTTAGCTCCTCATTGAGAACCCCTCGAAAAAAAGCCATGACAGGTGTTCATCCGCTCAGTTACAATCACAGCATGCATCAGGGAAGAGATCAGTTCCCTTCAGAATGTTATTAAATCAACAGCGATACTAAATTATAGCTGTTCGCAATGTAAAAAGTACAAGAAGTATGGTTTTGGGAATTGGATAAAGGCGGAGGCAGACGTTTAGTGCGGTACCGTGGCGTTTATAGTTGTTTTTTTTTCGGAATAAAGTGTAAAAAGGTCAGATAATTAACTTCTAAAATTCTAGCCGTCTCAGGGCTTCAGTTTTGTGATATGCTGATCAAACCAGTTATTATACCACTGTTTAGGCCGCGTGGTCATCAGAAAAATAAGTATCCCACGGTAATTTACCACCGGGATAAAAAGAACTCTGCGAGCTAACACAGGTCATTAATATACCTTTATGCCCTATTTCATATAATTTTCTTCGGCTGAAGACTTGAAATACAGTAAAATTACTTTCGCATTTTTAATATTAGAATCGAAAATAAAAAATCGGTTAGCATTTACATTGCAATGAGAATGAGAAAAATGATTAAATCTCCTCGCGCACTCTAAATAATACCCGTTTGGTGTATCAGTGTATGTTATGTAAAAAGTATAAGAGCATCGATTTTAAGAATTGTTTCTAAAGGTGGTTCCAGATAAACGGTACGGCTTGCAGCGTTTTTTTTTGCTTCGTCTTCAGTATGCAAGCTGCTGAGGAACCTGCCCAAGACTATCTTTCGAAGTTTAAAAAATTTAAGCGACTACGAAATGGTCATGAAGACATGGCGCCACACCAAGCTATATATTTCCAGTATGACGTGGCCTCACTTTGTATAGGTTTCCAATACAATGAGAGATCCTCATACACTGGTTTTTTTATGGTGTCGACAGGATCATCGCTTGTCAAAAAGTGAGATAGCAGGATAACTCAGACAAACTCGAGACGAAATTATTGACAGCTCAGGATCGAAGAAGCTAGGCTCGATATTGGCCATTCGACATCCCGCATGGCTGTCTACCGAGATTGAGGTTTCGATATATATAAATACTTAAAAAAAACCGGCCAAGTGCAAGTCGGACTCGCGCACGGATGGTTCTGTACCATTATTTATAAAAACGAGCAAAAAAAAACACTTTTTTGTAACATTTATTTAAATATTTATTTTATTTTGTTTTTAGTATTTGTTGTTATGATCGATCAGGCGCCTTCTGCGTCTGGACAGGGATGGCCTGCGCCTTGTGGTGGGGACCATCACTGGACACTGTTCACTGAATAAACACTTCCACGCTCTAGGAATCACTGATAGTCCCCTGTGCAGAGCATGCATGGATGCGTAGGAAATGGTGGTGCATGTGCTGCTTGCGTGCACCGGCGTCACCAAGATTCGCGAGGAGACCCTGGGAACACCAAGATCCTTCGCGGATACTCTGAGAAGACCGGGAAGTGTGATCTGCTTCTGGAGGGAGGTGGGCTGGTTGGAGTAACGGCCACCATGGCTCACGCACAATGATGCACTTAAAGGACTAAGTGCGGAAACCTAAACCCCATAAAGAAGAAGAAGACCCTTTGGGTACGGAACCCTAAAAAGTAAAACTAGACGTACCTACTCGTAAACAATCAACATTTAGTGATCCGGATTGCAACACCCAGAAAAAAAAAAAAAAAAGATAATACGTAGCGTGAAGTTTAAAGTGAATAATTATCTTGACAGTTACGAGCCCTGATTTCATTACCAGCAAGTGAAACACTTCACTCTTCACTACACGTATGTGCACTTGAACTTGATTTGAACCCGCGACCTCTCGACCGGTCTATTCCAATGTGCTATTGTTACTTTTATATTCTGTTCCGCCACAATATAAACTGGAGGGCCTATTGTGGCTACTGCCTTTATTGCTGAACTGTGGAAGTGAATCAATCAAAGAATTGAAAAGAGGATTTTTCACTATTAAGCTCTTGAATTAATACCACACATTAATAAACTGAAGTTACATTGAACACGGTGAAAGATCACGAGGTTTACGCGCATATCCTCTCCTACTAATGTTATAAAATGCGAACGTTTTTAAGGATGTATGGATGTTTGTTACTCCTTTACGCAAAAACTACTGAATGGATCTGGATATAATTTAGCACAGGGATAGATCTGGAATAGCAATATATTTGTCTGTGTGATCTATCCCTACACTTTTTATTACGGTACTACGATACAACCGTAGCACAATTATCAAACACTAGCACTCCTTACGCGACTTCGTTTGAAAATTGGGATAGCTTGAGCTTAGTAAAATATCGGCTTTGTTACTCGGTAAAGATGTAGCTTTCTAATAGTGAAATTTTTTTTTTTTAAATCGGTCCAGACGTTTCTGAGTTACACCGTAACAAACAAACCATAAAATCTTTCCTCTTTATAATATTAGTTTAGATAGAAAATGCGAGCGAAGCCGTGGTCCTAAATTCGTACCCAGGCGCCTCATATTTCATCACCACTGGCCCGGTACAGTCCAAGAACTAAAAATTCGTTGGCGGATTAACTCGTATGGGCCCACATGGTAAATTATTGTCCACTATTACACACAGCCCTGTGTACCAGCAGTGGTAAAATAATAAGCTGGTTACGTTTATAATCTCTCTGTTCTAGTAGATGGCCATATATTGAGCCCAACAAGTCGTTTAAACAACACGAAAGAAGAAGTAGATTAGTGATACGTTGATGGCTGTCGATTCGCCTTTTTTTCACCCAATTACATAGGACTTAAATATACCTACCTACTCGATAAACCCTCGGTGAACATAGGCCTGATTTTATGTTGTAATGTTTTATTTATTTGGGTATCGTGGAATACCCTCTTAACTTGAAACAATGTCTGCCATCATTCAAAAAAGACGACGAGACGTAAGATTTTGGAATTTGATTGTAAGGCGACGAACATGTTGCGTTTTTGTTGACATACCTTTATGATCGTCTCGACTATCGATAGAAGTATGAACTTCTTAAACTTTTGAAGAGCTCGAAAGTCAAAATAATTAAAAAAAAAAAAGAAAATTCGATTTTCAAGTTTTTGTTTCTGGTGATCGGTTCTAGACTGCCGTGATTTTTTTTTTTATACTCGGAGTAGAACGTTTCAAAAGTATTCGTTTTTGATATCCGCCAAGGCCATAGAAGTTGCAGACGCTGCTGAATAACTTGACATATAGAATGATACAAGGATCGCTTGGCTCTTAGGTGACATTGACATCTAAAATATTTCGAAAATTCTTTCATTATTGGGAAGCTACAGTATGCCCGAATGTCATAGACTATATTTAAACGATCCCGTGGAATGATATTCAACAACAAACTTCTTGTTTAATAAAATTGTATTGATAAATTAATAAAGATGACGTTAGTTCTGATACTGGCCAAACGTAACAAAATCATTGTCCGTAGTAAGGTCTTAGAGGAAAAATCGACCAAATGCGAGTCGGGCCCGCACAAAAAGGATTCCGTAGCACAAAACAAAATAATACTTAACAATATTTTGACGCTCATTCATAGGTAATTTACACTCAACAGCTAGACCAGTTTTGTTTTTCAAACAATGTTTATAAAAAACAAAGTTACTGCTGCAGTTTTAGGAAAAAGTCCCACAACTCAAAAAATTATCTTCAAACCAATTTTCTTTAAAATTTCTTTTTACGTCCCACAAACAAACATTTTTCATAAATTGCTTTCTATTACTTAAAAAAAAAAACAATTAGAGCGAGGGAACAATTTTCATGGATTTAGAAGCAAATGTCTCATCAACCGTTTACTTAAAAAAAAAAACTTTTTTGCAAGAAGAGAAAGAATGAGATTTTTTTTTCATTCGCATTTCCATGTATTGGAAGGCCACCCCTAAAAAAAATGACGTAAACCACAATAACAGCCCGTCTTTATATATTATTTATTCATGCAAGAAACATACTTAACAACAATTTTTATCACGATCCTATTTCTTATCAATGTAATAAGCAGGCAGACAGGCAGCAAGTCAGCAGCCCCATAAAGGAGGCTATTATAAAATTAGCTAGTGCTAGAAAGCGCGGGCTAAATATAGACGCGCATCTTTTTATTCTAAGCGCTCGAGAGCATTGCCCGAGTGCCAGGGACGTCCTTAAGTCCAATTGGCATCAGCTGTAAATTGGGTAAACATTTTGTAGTATTAGTCTGCAGGCTTTGTAGGAGAGGAGCTCTTGGCTAAATAATAACAGCCGCTCTGGTCGATAATTAGGTTAAGCCGCGCTTGCCTAGGTAGGTCTGTGGATGGGTGATCACCCATTGCATAAAAGTAAGACTAAGTCAAAGTCAAAGCATTTATTTCAATTAGACCATTACAGGCACTTTTGAAAGCCAAAAAAAAAAACAAAAAAAAACGCGAAGATACAGTCCCAGTCACAAGGCATAATAACTTATGAAAGTACTGTAGTTGCCCATTCCGTAGCGTAGATGTCTATGGAGAAGAATGGGACACTCTTTTAAATCAAAATATGTTACAAAATCTGGGTGACCTCATTCATGTTAAGAATTACAAATATGTGAGAACAATGTAGAAATACGGCCAAGTTAATAGCGTCCAGAGTAAAAGATTAAATCAAACCGTGGCAGCTAAGAGATGACCAGTCACAATCACAACTGACAGCGCCCGTTCCCGAACATGACGCATGTATCAGCCATCATTCAACTCAACCATTTTGGAGAAATTTTATTTGCTCAAACATGTGTATACATACAAAATTAAAATAATACATGCATGCAAGATCTTAATTAAGAGTGGCTCACGACATGTCTGCCATTTTTCATGACTTGCAAACATTTTAGGTACACATTAATTTTATTAATTATAAGTACAATGATTTTAAAATTTTTAAAACTTTACAAAAAATATCAGTTACAGTTAAACCTTAGATTCAATCATTTATATCATCATTATAATTGATATTATCGTTTTAATTCATATTTATTTTCTTTGTCCAATATTACAGATTACAATTCATATTCATCATCATTATTATTATTCATAAAATCAATTATAATTACAATTTTATATTATATTTATTTATTTACTATAAATTATTTGATTATTATATTATTTAAAATTCTGTAATGCTCGCTTTTTGTGCCAAAAACAATTTCATTGTTTGCTTAGTTTAGATATAGTTTGCATACCAAATTTCCTGCGTGCCTCGGAGCACGTTAAGCCATTGGTCCCGATACCTGCCCTGTTTTCATACTACTTAAGTGCAAAAACTCAAGAGTTTTTCTTTTATTCATCATCGAACTCCATTTGTGATCTATTCAAATCAAAGGCTAGTATTCTAAGACTCAAGGGTGGAAAGTGCAACTTTCAGCTGCTTAAAGCGACTAGGCGAGAGCTGCTTAAAGCGGCTACATGTTGAATGCATGTATGTACTCGTATGCTTAAGTGGTAAAAGTTTAGATGTATTCAGATTCAGACACAGATCAGACTCATTCATATTGATTCGAGTACTTGGAATCACAAGAGGAGAAAGGATTAGAAACTGTTTTAAGCCCTTTTTAAGTAGTTTTTAAGTACACACATCAAAAGTGTCTAAGGATCAACATATATTTTTGCAATAACTTTTCTCCTGATTGATATTAATTAAAATTTTCTTTAAGGATTCATCAAATAAAGTGTTTTCGTTTGTCACAGTAACGATAAACCAAGTCACCTTTGCATTAATAAAGAAATTTGCCATTTTCTAATAAAGGGATTTTTGACATTTGAACCACTAACATTAAAGTTCGAAAAAAAGACTGAAATAACAGTTTTCTTTAAAATTTTATTGGGTAACTTAAACAATTAATAATCCGTGTTTCTACCGCGAACACTAACAACACAAGAACATCGGTTTGGCATACTCAAAATGAGTTCATCCAAATCACGCTGTGGAATGGCCGCCCATGTTCGTTGCAACAACAAAAAAAGGTCTTCTTGCGACTGGATACCCTCCATATTCGGCAGAGCTCTTCTCTGTAGCATATCCCATGCATGCTCAATCGGGTTCAAGTCTGGCGACTGAGCAGGCCAGGGCAGGACATTGATGTTAGCTGCGGCGAGAGTCTGTCTTACAACTCTTGCGGTGTGCGGTCGTGCATTATCATGCATTAACTGAAATAAGGGACCGATTTGCACTTGTAGAGGAACGATGACGTCTGATACAATCGTCTCAGCATAAATTTGAGCGTTGAGGTTGCCTCTGATCCAAATCAACTCAGTTCTTCCGCCGATCCAAATACCCGCCCATACCATGATGGTTCCACCACTATAAGGATGGACTTCCTGGCAGGATTTTAATCGCTGTTGGCATCCAGGGGTTCTCCAGTGTCGTATACGTCTTGTATCCGGTCTCATACCAAAACGAGACTCATCAGAAAAGCACACGAAACGCCATTGTTCTTCTGCCCAATTTCTGTGTTCAAGAGCCCATTGATATCGAATCCTACGATTGTGCATTGCTATAGGTGGTACCCGTAGCGGTCTTCGGGAATGAAGGTTCACTTCATGCAAGCGGTTTCTGACTGTTTGGTCGCTAATTAAGTTCCCTGAAGAGTGATGAAGCCTCACGGCTAACATCATGGCGGTTATTGTTGGAGCTCTTCGAGTTAAGATTTGAATGTATCGGTCTTGTCTCCGTGTGGTGCAGCGATACCGTCCTCCATGGCGCTCAGCCACGGTACCAGTGCTTCGGTAACGTGTCCAAAGTCGACTGATAACACTCTGACTTGTATTCAGAGCTAAAGCCACAGTACGTTGCCGGGAACCAGCTTCTATCATTCCCACGGCTCTGAGCATTTCTTCCCTGCTTAAATGACGTCGCCGCTCCATAATAACGTTGGTTTTAATCAGTAGTAGGGAAACAGTAGCACTAATAATGTCTTCAATGCGTTGTATGTTTTTATAGGGAAAATATTGACAGCTGATTTTCATCTTTTACTCGAATTTGATTCACAGTTCCTGATTCAAATTATGAAATGCACCAAAAAACATCCATATAAATTTATAAAATCATAAATTTATTACAAAGCCACATCTCAATCTCAAGAAATCCGCATAAAAATGCTTGATCCCTAGACACTTTTGATGTGTGTAGTTATTGCTATTGACCATGTATTGCCAATGACAACAATCGCTATTGCTTTGTAGTCGGTAAGCGACAACGTTCAAATATCTCTTTGTATTATTCCATTGGCTGCCATTTCTTAAACAGTAACAGAGGTCTACAATTAAGAGGGGACTCTAGTGGGCCTTTCTCCATACAAACGTATTCCGCTGTTTTCTTCGTGGATATTGCGTCTAGAGTAACAATTTTTTTCAAAAAAATCTAGGTCTTATGAATACATGCCTCTACATTTACTTTTTTTTCAAAACATAATCACTAAAATAATTATGACAATCCAAAAACCCGAAAAACAACCTGTTTCTACCGCCATGTTCAGACGACTATCAGACAAACTAGATAAGTTTTTACAAAAAAGAAAATAATAGAAGCATAGATATACTTTTCCTCTAAATTTTGATATAAGAATTATTTAGATCAGTTTAGATTTGAAGAAGAAAACAGCGGAATACAAAACGTATTTTGGTCACGATTTTTGTAGGTAAAATCAGCGTGAGTTGCAGTTGTCCCTTTCGCACTTTACGGGGGCTTGGTCGTTCGCAGCGCGACGGCAATAGTTTCTTCAAATACCTATTCTTCAAATTTCTCGAGCCTAGAGTGTCTGAACTTGAATACTAATAAATAACATAACATTACATCACGCCTGTAATTCCAGAAGGGTTAGGTACAGGTGTACCTAATAGTAAAACCACATTTCGACAGTTATGTTTTAGTTTAATAGGTTAGGCGAGCCTATTGCCATCAAGCAGGCACAAATCTGAAAAATTCCTGACCTACCTACTCTACCCTACCTACCTACCTACCCTAGTCTACCAGTAGGAGGTAGTAGTAGGAGACGGACATAGGATACGGTAGGGTAGGTAGGGTAGGGTAGGTAGGTAGGGTAGAGTAGGTAAGTAGGTAGGTAGGTAGGTAGGTAGGTAGGGTAGGGTAAGTAGGTAGGTAGGAAAAAGTGTAATACTGAATACCCTCCCTCAATATGTCCCTCGTTTAACCTAACATACTGTATAAGTGGAAACTTGAAATTGGCTTTCTTCTATATATTACTCCTGACTACTTGAATGTATTAGCTGTAAGTTTTCTTACAATTATTAAAACAAAATATACTGGTATATTACACGATAGGACAGAAATTCTTCTTAGCCTGGTCGCCATGGGCAAAAGCAATTACACAATATTTTTTTCGTGAGTTATTAGCTGCTTTTTGCTTAAAAACACGGTATTTGTTTTGCTTCTCAACTAACCAAATCTAAACTCTCACCGACGGCCCTGTCTACCTATCAGTCCTGTCCGGAATGCAGCCAGAGGACAGTCCTAACAGCCCTAACTATAGACCCAACGTCCTCGCGTACAGTTTGTATTTATTACCCATGTCGGCCATTACCGGGGCCATATATGTGGGTTTATGTTTACAGCTATTACGAAAGTAGTTACTATGCGTAAATGTGGTACAATGGATCATCGGAAGTTATGTAAAAAGTATGCAGTATGGTTTGTATGGAGTTCAAAAGTACATTATTAAAAGAATAGTTGTGATGGTAAAAAACGTGGCGGCTCCAGCACGCGTAACATGACCGATGTAGAAACGGGCTATGTTGACGCAAGAATCGACAAACTGACACATTGTCAATCTGTCATTATGTCGATTCTTCCGTAGACAGAACTCATTTCTACAGTGGTCATGCTACGCGTGCAAAACTAAAGGAGAGTTTTAACAGTAACTTGGAGCAACTTGCATACTTACCTTAATATTTCACTTCCTCTCTAGGGGTGCGGACTGGGTAAAGAAAACGACATTCTATTTTGTCCGTCAGACAGGTAATACAAAAATATTAGACACGTATTTTTTGTTTTATCAAAATATCAATAAATTACTTAGTTAAAACTCATTAAAGTTGGAGAGTGGGGGCTTACTACGTCACAAGTAGGTATAAAACTTACCTCCATGTGACGTCATGCGCCATTTCAACTCAATATATATTATCTCCGTAATTTCATGACCACGTGAAAAAAGAAAAAATACGTGTCCAATACTTTTCAATAAACTACCCGACGGACAAAGAAAAAAAAATTGGATTATCCCCTATTGTTACTCTTTCTGTAGTGGTCCCAAAATTGTATGTTCCTATGACTTAGGCATTGTTAAAGACAGTAAGATATTTTTTTAAATGAAAAAACAGCTTAAAAAGTAAAATGCAAATAGCCAAATTGGGGAAATCTTTCCATCAGGAATTCCTCAGGGGCAGCCACGGATTCTGTATCTGGGCCCGGTTGATGGCAATAGGCTCGCCCCCTTACATGTTACTTGAACATAACTGGAAAAAGGTGGGCGCACTATTAGGTACTAACATCTCTGCCTAGCACTCGGGGACACAGGCGTGGTGTTATATTATTAGCAAAATTAAAATAAAATGATTTTGCAAAAAAAAAAAAACAATATAACAAAACATCCATCTGCCTGCACCCCGGAAATCTACATGGTATCAATGGATTTTATTTTAATAATACTATTACTCTGTATCATCAAGGTAAAAAGTGTTGAAAATATTTATTTCTGTTGTCAATTTTCAAAAAAGGTAAGAACGAAAATTATTTTTAAGCAACAAACACAGTTCATCACAACAAGATGTATTCATGTTTTTTTTTACAGCTTTTTGAAGTTTTTTATTTGATTTTTGAGGTAGGTTGCAGCTGGATGAGAGTTAGCGAGAATGGAGTTGTATTGCATGGGGTAGGAAAGACTATTTAAAAAAAGTTTTCCAGCAGTCGACTGCTGTGGGCTAATTGATGATGGTCTATTAGAATAGAATAGAATATAATAGCATTTATTTGCAAATATGGGTAATACATAAGTAGGTAGTAGGTAATGGGACAAGTAAACCAAAGATGATATAATGAAATTATTCATATTCAACTTATTCCTTCTAACCACAGAACACAAGTTATAAAAACATTTCGGAAGAATAAAAAAAGAACGTGAGTTACCTGACGGAATCGCAGATCCGTCTGGATATAACCTAAGTCCAAATCGATTAAACACAAACGTATGTACCTAACCGTGCGTTCAGTTTTTGGGCACGGAACACAAACACATACGTACATGTCAAATTGGTTTGCTCTTACTTTTGCTTCTGCGAATACCGCCAACTGAGTACAGTTACACGCAAAATGAAATGATAAATTGTTGAATTATAAAGCCAAAAGGTAGCGAGAGAAAAAAAAGTTTTTGTTGAAAGATGCATTTGTTACTTATTAATCTTTACCGATGTAAGGAGGACGTAAAAGGCATTGAAAGGATGAATTATGACTTTATTTGAGGGTATTGGAAGATCAGGATTAAGGTTTTAATAATGATTCGGGTATTGTTAAGCGATTTTGCTAAAAAAAGCCAAAGCAAAGATTCAAATCCAAAGCTTACATTTGTTTCAATCGCAACATGGGAATCAATAAAACGTTTTAATAGAAATGGCCACCAATGTTAATGATTTCCGTACAGAAAATTCTGCATAGTTTTGAAAAAATGGCTTATTTCGCATAGCTTATATTCCATAGCTGAATTTTTCAAAAAATCTAAATGTCAATCATACCGTTACCGGAATGCATTATAGAGAATTACCTAAATTATAATAATTGATGATTTTGTTTATTTAAAAATATTTTATTTAATGTTAAGATGTTCTTTGTTTGTAGTGTTTATCACAAAATTTGGTTTTATGTCGAGTCTATTAAACTTAAAGTATACTTTATTTAGTTACCTAGTTTAATGTTTGTGTTGTGTGTTAAAATTAACAACTTATTAATTAATGTTTGCATTACTTTTATTTTTTTCCATCTCTTGTACCACATTTACTGCAAATAAATAATTTTGACTTTGATAAAAATAGTAGTCAACTGTTCCGAGACTGTGACCACTGGATTGACAAGTAGCAAAAAAGTACAGAAGAAGAAAATATTCTGCGGCGTCTCCAAATAAAAAAGGACAACAACAGCAGAACTATGATGACCATTTTGATTTTATTGTTCGTAATTAAGATGATTAAATAACACATAAACAAGAACCACCTTATCACGTTATAATTTAATAAGTGTAAAGTAAAGGAATTTTATACCAACATCCAAGAACAAAGCACTTACCTAGATTACTAGCAAAGTATTAAATATCTCTGTTTACGTCGCAAGTCAGGCACCTCAAACAGTTAATTAGCCTTCTTGTAACTATGACAACTTATACGAACATAGACGTAAAGTTCCTTTTTAAGCTGTTGCCAAGGTAAGTCAAAAAGCGGCAAAAAACGTAACTCGTGTTTTTTTGTGCGTCAGACGGACTAATCCAAATAAAATAACTAACTTAGGCTTTTGTACAAAAAATGTAGATCAAATTTCACATATTCCTGTTTTCTTGCAAAATATATTATAACGCCCTTATGTAAAACTAATATCACTAAAATCTTTTAATCCCAATTAAAATAGAAATTCAAAAATTAATCATCGCCATTTTCCTGTTAGCCAACAATTCCACAAAGCACTTGTGCGCGCGACAGTCCAAGTTCAAAGTCAAGGCGTGCCTCGCACGTTATTGCATGCTCGATTCTTGATTTACGACGCGACTGTACATATGGTTTGTGCATACTTGCGTACGCAATTGTACCTATGTAAGTATGAAAGTGGGATGGAATTTTATCGTTGAGTTCACGGCGTTTCGTGTCGGTAGGTGGGCAGATAAGGAGGGGTTTATAAGATATGCCAAAAGTTAATTATTTTAAAGCCTCTACAATCATGTTTCGAGCTGTTAAACATTTTTCCAGTGTTAGACAAGACATACCACTTTCAGTAAATCTTTGAACTTCTTTGAGCCGGTTTTCACCAAAACAACCAAAATCTAATTCATAGTCTAAATATTAGTACACATTCTTAAATTTTCTACTCTGGGCTGTGAGCTAAAGCTAAAGTGCAATAATGTTTAGTCATTAATTTACATGTGATGAACAAACGTCAAATTAAATAATATTATACTTTGAAAAACCAGACAAATGCGAGTCGGACTCGACCACCAAAGGTTCCGTAAAAATTTACTCTTTTTATGCACGTTAATGAAATCATATTTTATTGTTTTATTATTATGATTTAGATTTAGTTACAAATGTGATTAAATTGTAATAAATGAGCTTGAGCAATGAGTTTTCAGATTTTTTCCTGTATTTGTAGTATAAGATATTACTTGCCAATGGAGACGGGCGAGACTACATGTATTTTGGGACCCACTCTTAGAGGAAGCATTCATTATGGCAACTTATACATAGCTGTAAAACGACTAAAGACTATCAGAAAAGTAAATGGAAAGTAACAAGGAAAAGTTGGGAGAAAAGAGATATACTTACGTCTATATACAAGATGATAACCTAAAAATCTTAGATTAAGTTTTGAACTGTGAAATGTCGCTGTAATTAGGATGAATTAAAATACAATAATATTTAAGATGACGCATAAAGGAAGATTCGAATAAACTGCGAGGGAAATACAGTAGTATTTCTCTCGCAGTTTTAGTTCTGACGTTAGGTGTTTTGCTTCTCGTCATAAGCCAAAAGCCTGGGAAAGTCTGGGTTTGTTGAATAAAAGTATGAGTAATAAATCTTAATTTATTGGGATTTTTACATAGTTTTTGTTTTATGAAAAACAGACGTTACGATGGCCAAGTTGCTGTCGGGTTTCATTTTCAGGGTCGCGGCTTTTCAGCCCCCAACAATAGTGACAAATGTAGTCGTTTCCTGTTATCTGGAATTAATTAATTATTTTAAAATAAATTAATTCACCTTTAGTGTAATAAACAAAAACAGTTCTGTATGTATAAGTAAAAAAAAGTGCCTGACCCCAGGCAAAAATACAAACATAACGATGGTCTAGAATCTAGACCATCTAGACTCTAGATGATCACAAATCTGACAGTGACAGTAGTGACGGAACTCAATCGATCACCATTGATAACGTTCCTTTATATGATATACTACAAAATCGCCATAGCTTCATTTTTATTAGAGGCTTTTGCATTGTTAATTGGCATTTTAATATAAGGTTTAGATGTAGTTTTTTTTTTGTGGCATTATAAATTGTATAAAAACGAAGAGAAAGAGCCATTATGATAAGAAAATCCTTGAGCAAAAACACATGTCATTGGCTTGGAACGTAATCGGAAAAAAGTTGCGTTGTGTAACTGCACGATTACTTAATTTAAGTAAATTAAAAATATTTAAAACTTTTGAGTCCCGTGTCCTAAAAATTCAATATTTTTAAAATATATATCTCATTTTGTAGTTATAATTATTTATATTTACACTGGAACGGAGCTTCGTTAATTAATAGATGCTTTGGGTCCACTTACGCCTGTCTGCTAGCATCGGGAAGTAGTACTTACCTACCCTATACATTTTGATTCTCCTGAGAGTGTCGAAATATACGTTTTTTGGGGCATAAACGGCCGTATTTTTTTTTTAATTACCTTAGAAGTTTGGTTTTTGTACAGCTTGAAGGGACTGTAGATCTACATATACCTATGGTTTTTTTAATGGATCTTGACAGACAGACAGACGGACAACAAAGTGAACCTATAAAGGTTCCGTTTTTCCTTTTCGGTACGGAACCCTAAAAACACGCCTCATTCCACGCGTCATAATTTATTTCTCGTATTTTTATTGCCAAACCATTGCATTTGATACCTATTTCAAAGGAATGCATTTAGATGACACAATGAGTGCGCATAATAACTGTAAGTAAACACATGACCATAAGCTAAACTTTTCCAAAACGAGCAACATACTGTAAGCGCCGAATGATCATCATAATTATGTGTAAATAATGTCAATTTGTAGCTCAGTGTGTTCCGAGAAGATTGTCCATTTCCCTAAAGAGATATGACGCAGCGGGAGATGGGAATCAGCTGATGCCTCGACCACACTTATATACCAATTGGTGCTTACCGAATTCACTCCTTAGCTTAGGGTTTCCGTTGTTCTCAGAAATGCCCTATGATTGCTTTGGGATGTTCCTTTAATTGTAAAATCTTTAAAGGAGTCTTTGTACGTAAAACTGCCCCGCAACTCTTCAGACTAGGGTTTTTAATTTGGGGTAATACTACGGAGTGTATTAAAGGAAGTAACATGTTCTTTTTTCATAACCTACAAAGTCACACGAGTCTGGTATTTTTTTGAACCGGGACGCAACTGCGACTCCTTTTTAACCCCCGACCAAAAAAGAGGGGTGTTATAAGTTTGACGTGTGTATCTGTGTGTCTGTCTGTGGCATCGTAGCTCCCAAACGGATGAAGCGATTTTGATAAAATTGGTGTCATTTGAAAGGTATTTTAATTGAGAGTGTTCTTAGCTATGTTTCGAGAAAATCTGCTCAGCCGTTTGAAGCTCATCACCTCTTTTCTAGTTGATGAAGGAATTTAAACAACTTCTACGGGTCTAGTTGATTGGAAATTTGAATTCTTGTCACTTTCTCACCATGGGCATCACCAGGGGGGTAGGCTGCACACCCCCCCTTCCCCCTATAAGCTCAAGTTTTTTTTAAATTCATATCTTACCTTGTTTTCGTTAATAAGCGAGAAGAGGCGCAACATCAAGAAAAGTGGAAGGAATGGGAGTAGACCTATGCCCAGGAGTGGGACAGTCAAGGCTAAGAAAAAATAATTTAAGTATAAAAAGCATGAAATAAAAATTTAAAAAACCCCCGATGGACAAAATCTCTAAGAACCGCTAGTCACATTTTTTTTTCTTTGTCCATCGGGTAGTTTATTGAAAAGTATTGCACACGTTTTTTTTCTTTTTCCACGTGGTCATAAAATTCCGGAGATATATTGAGTTGAAATGGCGCATGACGTCACATGTAGGTAAGTTTTACCTACTTGTGACGTAGTGAGCCCCCACTCTCCAACTTTAATGAGTTTTAACTAAGTATTTTGTTGATATTTTGATAAAACAAAAAATACGTGTCTAATATTTTTGTATTAAATTACCTGTCTGACGGACAAAATAGAATGTCGTTTTCTTTACCCAGTCCGATCCCCTATTATCGATATTCATGCGGTCTATCCATGAATGTTAATTTAATCTTCCCATACTCTTATTAGCACACAAGATTTTTCTTACGATGTTTCCTTATCCCTTTGTAACATAATACCTTTAGCATGGCAACCGATTACCACACAACTGTTATGAATCAAATCGCTAGTATCAAATAATAAATGCACATATTTATATTTATATTTTTTATATTACTTGTATTAACCTCTTAATTAGATAATACTCTAAGGTTACAGCTGTCCAGCGAAAAAAATCGGTGATGCATGCAAAATTCAGTTTCAGTGTTGTTGGGCGTAAAATCGCCATTTGAGCAAGTTATTTAACAATCAATAAAACACCTTATTGCTTTTAAATTACAGCCCAAATCCAAGGCAATTACTATTTTGCTCAAAAGCATGAATTAACGAAATTAAACTATTTAGTAAAAAGTGTTAATTATGTCTTCCTTAGAGGAAGTCTATCATGGATGCACAGATTTTTTTTGACCTCTTAAAGAACTGTTAAAAACAGCAAACAAATTTGACATCTTAAGAAATACTTGACGTTACAATATACCCTACCAAAAACCAGAATCTACATTTGAAAATGATGCATTTTGAACCTTGATTTCGATGCAGGGTCAAAATTAACCAGAAAAAAACAACAAAGAAGTTTCCACTTTGTGTTATAATAAATGATAGCCCTAGTATTCTATTAAGCACTACTATTAAAATTACTTGCAGACGGAACATCATTAGAGAGAAACGACCAAAATTTTTCAGTGTACATGATGATACCATCACCTGAAAAAAATAGACACATCACCCGTGTCACTGCTCGTTTCTATTCTCGTCCACAAATTTAATGATAATAAGTAATCATATTATTATAATTTGCAAATGTAATCATTGTTTCGTCTATTACATCCTAATTTTCCAGTCAAAATGATAATTCTGTTGTCATTTTTTTTCGGTTAGAGCTCGGTAAAATTAGACGCGTCCTTTGCAAGGTGTGCGGAAAATAATAAATACAAAAAGGTAATTAATCTTAAATAAATAATAACATATTGACATACACAAGTTAGATTATCATGCATACAACATATAGAAACAAAATAAAGTGAGCAAAGTCAAAAGAATACAAAAAGAGAAGTAGCCGTGGCCGTGGGCCCCAAACTTGGCACAGTCTAGTGTCTTGGTCCTTTGACTCGGATTGTAAGGGAAGCGATTTGCGTCTGATACTATTATCACCAGTTCGTATACACAGCGTGTGCCTGTGCACCTTGTGAGAAATGCTTATTAACTTTTGTCACAGATCATTAATTTCCAACTACTATCAACAATTTCACCGCTCAGTCCACTCAATAAAATCTTCAATTTACTGACACACGGTTCATAGTTTAAACCGCTGAGTTGGAAGCATGTAATGATGCACAAGATGACTTTATTTTACATGAAGCGACTGCTTATCTGACCTCCACACCCCATTTACTAATAAATACGATACCCCAGGTAAGACTGGTCGTCAGAATTTCGAGCTTCTTCTTGCCCGTAACGATTGCCAAAGATCTACAAAAAACAGCAAAGAGCAACGGATTAACGTGCTTTCCGAGGTAAGGAAGAAACTCGGTTATGTAATGGGTAGATCCATGGACCGATCGACAGCAAATGCTGCTTATACTCGAAGATCGCCCCGTGCGGCTGCTGTTATTTGGCCAGAATCACTATTAGCATTATGTTTAAAACAACCCTACAAATTAACAAGTCCACCTTCCACAGCGTCCAAACAGGATACCCCCCTATCTCCTATCACAAATCCTATCGTATCTACAATTTATAAATTCTTCGCAGGCGCCATAACCAGGTACTTGTAGTTACCGTTAATCCCTGCTGCAAATTACCAACGACATGCATTACCAGTCTCTGAGAGCAATTTCATGCAAACCTAGTATAATTATGTTGGACATAAATGTGTAAGCTGAAGTGAAATGGCGTCTAGTCGTCAGGAAGAGAAAGCTGATTAAGATTGGATGAAAATAATTTATTATTAATAGTTTGATTTGTTTATTTTGATCGTTGGAAATTATGTGATGGGCAGAGTGCTGTGGCATAGACAAGTGACATTGACGAATGTTTTTAACCCCCGACCAAAAAAGAGGGGTGTTATTGGATGATATGTATTTAATAAAAGAGTGGTGGACATGAATGTTGATGGATGGAGAGGGAAAGGACGGCCAAAGAAAAGAAGCAATCCACCCAGGATTGCGTGAAGAATGATATGTAAGAGAAAGTAGTAAGTAGGAGAATGGCAGAAGAAAACGTGCAGCACCGACTCCAAGTAGAATGGCACAAGGGCAAGAAGATGATGATGGTTTTAAAAATTGGTGAAGCCCAAAAAAACAATGACTGGATTAATTTGAAAGATGATGTTCCGATCTTTCTCTACGAAAGCGACAAATGAAGATGTACGAATTGAAGAAAGAGACATGCTGCGCCGGCTATCAATAAAATCTGAAAAAAGACAAGAATGCAGATGATGAAAAGGGGTTTGTCGATGTGTTATGCTATCGATCTACACAAGATATCCTTCAAAGAGCCACGAAATTGCTTCGTATAGGTAGTTTGAGCTTAAGCCTGGTAACCAGTATTTCCGATAGTTATCCGGTTTCCAAAATAGTGGAAAAAAGGCTAGACGAAAGACGATGTATTCGAAGAGCCTTCACAAGTACCCCGAGTAGACGAGTTACGATTATCGAAGAGAGGTATGATCCGTGAGGCACCAGTAGCCAATTACTTATAGAGCTGATTAACTTGAAACTTGACATAATGAAATTAACTCAATACCAATCATTACATGATCTATGTATCCCAAGTCTTATTTTCTAACTTCTGTTCATAGAATCGTGTAATAGAAATGAGTAATTACTATGTTTTTAAGAAAGTGTATCCGTGGAAAGGCGAAGTAGTAGCCTGCCTCAGTATCTTTATGATACTTGTACAGGAAAAACAAATATTTTATTCTTAAAGTTACAAATTTATAAAAAAAAAAAAAAAACAATTTTTATTAACTTTAACGCTTGAAACGGGATATTTGCCATGTTATATCGGGAACACAAAACAAATAGTAAAAATGGTAAATATCCCGTTTCAAGTGGTATTGATAATGTTAGTCACCATGACAGTTTATTTTTTTTATTAATTTATTTCATTTCAGTTCTAAATGTGGTGCTGTTCCACAAACTATGGGGCATTTAGTACAATATCCTGTTGTCTGTATGTTACAGCAACAAATGTATCTCCTAAAGATGCCAAACCCAACGTACATGATAATACATAAGTGGTCTATACCAAGCATGCCCCATGGACAAACCTGAATGTGGTATATGATAAATGATACATGATGTTTATTTTGCAAGTAGGTTTTTACAAACACTTTTACACGTCATTTTTTTAAGCTAGATGGGGCCGGGGTTTCGTACCTGACTACTCTGAGAAGAAACAGCCGAAACAAACTCAGAGGTTCTCTGTTAACTTGTTACTCTTTTAAAGTCCAGACATTGCTCAATTTACATGAGGACTATGCAGATTAGTATCTGAAATGGTCTTTTGAAGACTGATGAAGTTTTTTTTTATAAGCCTGTATCACCACATATTGCGTATGAATTTAGATGTAAAGACTCTACACAACCTATTGTTTGTTAATTGAACCTCGCAACACTCTAGTCACCGTCACACACCCTTATCAAAACATCATACGCTACCAACCCAAAAGGTAACACCAACTTAAACTTAATTTACATTTCATCCCCGCCTTCTCTGCGTGTGTGTAAGTCTGTGGAACTATGGCGCTAGATGCCGAGCGGCAGTTTGTCGCGGGTATCAGTGTGCAGCGCGCGGTACCTCGGTGCCCGGGCTGGGTTTGTGTTACTGTGATAATAAATACACAACAAAATGGTCTGCAAGATTTTGCCGAAGATCCAAAGCCGTAAGTGTATTTTAAAAAATTGCTGAAGGATTTTTTGTGGTTGAAATTGGGTGAATGTAAATAAAAATACGTTAAATAAAAGTTTTTTTATAGAATTTAACATTTCCTTAAATTACATCATAAAGATAAAGCAATATTATCGAATATAACAAACATTTCCTTACCCAACATACGTATTTGAGCTAGGAATCGAACCTGTAATCGTGGAAAATCCGTAGTTTTCACCCGTTTCTACGTAACCGCTTATCGTGAAACGATTGCATTTGCTTTGAGAAACGGAAAATATTTGATAAAGTGGTCATAAAAGGCTATTGAGCCGGATTTCAGTAGTAAAACATTTTAGGTGGAGGAATTTTACTCCTATCACTAAAATGATTGAAAACTAAGAATAACGGAGAATTAATTAGGTAGTAAATGACTGAATTTTTATTTTGATAAAATTAGCTAAAAGTTTTTTTGTGTCGAATAGAACAGCTGTTAGAAAAAGATTTTAGGAAGATTCCATATTTTAGTTAATTTGTTTATTTATTATATTTAGTACCACTTGGAAAAAAATAATTATTTTAGAAAAATCAGTTAGCTGTACTTGTAAATTAGTAATCCATAAAGTTTTCAGACCTAATTTTTTCTACATATAAGAGTCTTGTATCTTGCTGTCTGTGTAAGTAAATAAAAATATTACATTTTGTCATTTATTTTTCAAGAATAGTATTAAAAGAGAAATAAAGTGCTTTCTTTAATGGCGAATTTGACCTATGAAACGCATAGCAAAATTCAGTAGCAATCATGTCAATGGAAGCTATTGCACTTAGTTTAGACGCGCTGTTTGAGTTCAATATCAGTGGTATTCTTTCACCCATAGGCCTTTGACTTGGCTTTTACATTATCATCTGCCAAGCCTTTTCCCAAAGTATTTTGGGGTCGGCTTCCAGTCCAAGCGGATGCAGCTGAGTACCAGTATTTTACATGAAGCGACTGTCTATCTGACCTCCACAACCCAGTAACTGGGTAATAAGCTACCCCTTGGTAAGACTGGATGTCAGACTTTCGGTTTCTGACTACTCAAAACGACTGTCAAAGATCTACAAATAACAGCAGGGACCAACAGCTTAAAGTGCTTTCCGAAGCACGGAAGAAACTCGGTATGTCTCCCATCCACGGACCAACCTCAGCAAGGACGGCTTAACCTTAAAGATCGACCTGTGCGGCTGCACGAGCTCCTCATGCCGTCGAGAAATATCTCTTAGCCATGCTGGTATCTGTGGTAGTGGTAGTGGTGATATTTGCAGTAAGAGTCTAAAGAATCTTATGAAGTAACACAAGACACATTTTAATCAATCAGTAGTGCGTTCAATAACATTGCCCGACTTGTAGCACATTATGTATAAATGTGAGGTTAGATATCCAAATGTTATCATTCAATACTTTATTTAACTTATGATTCACTACAGCACAACATTAAAACTTCTTTTTTTTTTGTTTTAAGTTGTACGGTATTCATTGTTACAATGTCATTGTCATAATCTTCAAGTTGTTATAACATTTATAAGTTAGGGTTGTACTTGCAAGCGTGTTTGAATAGGTACCCCGGATGACAGTCATACGATGTTTTAGGTAAAAAGTAACTTCACAATCTTCTGCGTAGAACTTCTCAACTACGTTGTGGTAAGTTTTCAGTCTGACCGTATACAGCTGAATACCAGTATTTTAGAGGGCGACAGCCTATCTGACATCCAAAACCCAGTTATTACTAATGGTACCTTCAAAATATGGTATATTTCCGGTTGCCACTTGCAGTCGTTGGATCAAAGTTAGAGTTTCGCTAGGGAATTTAATTTGAACTTGAATAGTCACTGAATCCTTCTGCAATCAGAGTTTTTAGTTTGTCAACGATCTTGCTCTTGCTCCCTTGCTTAAGTGAATCTGAAGGTGAGGATGATTAAAATGTTGATAATTTTCTTATGTCTGCAAAATGTTTTGTCTGTAAAATGTTCCCATGTTTTGAGTTCCAAAATCACGTAAAGAGTAGTATTAAACTCATTGAATCTTCTTCCGAATCTGAATCGTTAACACATAGAGGTATCTTATATTAATTTATTTGTACACATGGTGGTCTTAATGAAATATGGCATTAAGGAATGTCAGTTCATATCGCAGATCGGTCGGTTATTTAATCAAAACCAAAGGTGTTTTGTAAAATAGTAAAGATTGACTCATTAAAACACAAGACTCAATCTTTCATCATAAAAGCTTCCACTACTTATTTGTTATATGGACATGGGTCTACGCCAAGCATCAAAGTCGTTCAGGAGGTGAAAATGTATTTATTTACTTACATTTATCAATGTAGGCCCATTCTTATTGATCGATACAAAAATCTAAGTGTCCAACTAATCCTACTAATATTATAAACGCGAAAGTTTGTAAGTATGAATGGATGGATGAATGTTTGTTACTCTTTCGATGAAATTTGGCACAGAGGTAGTTTATAACCTAGATTAACACATAGGATTTTTATCCCGATAGTACAATCCCGTGGGTGGGATAGTGATAGAACTCCACGCGTGCGAAGCCGCGGGCATAGGCTAGTTAAAAATAATGGTGAATTAACTCACATAACAACGGAATTAGTCCATCTCACTCGCTATGAATATTTGCGGTTTCATACAAAAATGCAACATATGGTCGGTATGTCGGACTTGGTATGTAACATATTGTACATACATACCATCTTCATCATCTTCCTACCCTTGTCCCATGTTACTGGGGTCAGCGCAACACGTTTTTATCTTCCATTCTCCTCTGTCATCCGTCATGCTACAATTTACTCCTTTTTCTTTCATATAATTTCTCATACAATCCATCCATTGTTTCCTTGGTCTTCCTCTCCGTCTGCGTCCATCAACATTTATATTCATCACTTTTTTCGTCATCTCACCATGTTTCCTGATCCATCGTACCCCTTCCTTTTGTCTGTCCTAAAATATGCTTGGCTACACTTCTAATATTAATTTTGATTTTGAATACACCCAGCCATCTGACTCTAGCATTCATTTATACTTTTTCGTTCATGTCTCCCATCTATACCATGTTATCAACCACTCGCTCTTTAAATTGTTTCGCACAGTCATCCTTCTCTGAGATATACCATTTTATTTAAGGGGTAGGTTGGTCTTTGCTTTTATTGACTCTTATTTCTATGATGACTATTTCCAAAACTAGAAGTCTGTGCTGTGTGACCAAGTCTTCTCCCGGTAATTAAAATTTTACTTTGATGAACTTTCATTTGTTTCGTCGGACTAGGAAGTAATCTATTTGTGTGTTGAGATTACTAGTGTTGTATATAATAAGGTGCTTGTCGTTCTTCTGGAACCAAGTACTGGCTACTGCCAGATCAAATGCTGTAGCAGATTGTAGTAGAGTCTCCCCCTCATTGTTATGATTCCCGATTCCCCAACCCCATGCACTCTTTCTTAGTTCCCTCTCGTTCTCCCCACATGTCCATTAAAATTACTTCCAACTATCAATTCTTCATGCACTGAAATATTATCTTCATCACATCCCACTTGTGCTGCATACACACTAACTACGTTCAGCATTGCATTTTCAAACATAACCTTTAAAAGTATCAATCTATCACTAACTTTTTTTAAACCCATCACGCTTTCTATCAAATTACTTAGAACTATTCCCGCGCCATTCCTTTTCCAGTCACTTCCACAGTAGAAAAATTTGTATCCCTCACCTTTGTTACTTTCCATTTCGTTTCTTGTAAACACGCCACATTTATTCATATTCTTTTGAATTGCTCTTCCAGTCATCGTCCCAATATTCCAGCTAGCATATCTCAATCGTACTTCCCAAGCTTGTTTCTTACGTCGCACCCGCCCAGGGTGCTGCAACAACGCTTGTCCACTTCCCGCAAGGGCCGGGTGTTGCTCCTGCGCTTTGCCTGCGGGGTACGCCCTAGTCCTATCACACATCATTTCATTTTCACTCATGTTGCAGAAGGTTATGACACTAACCCTCTTTGAGAATACGATTGCTGGTGGTTTACCCGCCACCGTACGGGTGACCCAGAGTACTTTATGATATGCACCGGGTCTTAAGTTCCCTTAGTCGCCTCTTACGACACCCACGGGACGAAATGCGGTGGTCAGATTCTTTCTTCGTGACCGACACGTTTACCTACTAGTACTACCTACTAAAATTAACTCTAGTATTGTAATTATGGAGAGCAGCGGTGGCCAGTGGTGGCAGCCCCGACTTACGAGCAGTAAGCTGTGGGTTCGAACCCAGGCAGGCGCATTACTTTGTGTAATTTATTTCATCACCGCTGCTCTAAAAAACGGTGAAGGAAAACATCGTGAGGAAACCGGCATGTCCTAGAACTAAAAATTCGAAGACATGTGACATCTACCAACCCGCACTGGGCCTGCGTGGTGGATTACAGCCCACTCCCTTTCTTAGAGAGGAGGCCTGTGTCCCAGCAGTGGGAACATTGTAGGCTGATGACGATGACGATTGTAATTATGGAAGATTAACTTGAGGTTGAAGGCAGAGGTGTAGTTAAGAGTACACCCACATTTCGCCAGTTATGTTTAAGTCCCATGTAATGAAGGCCAGCCTATAGCCATTCACTGGGTACTAATCTAGGCTCCGTGGCAGCTACTGATAAATGCCCAATGAAAAGGAAAAATCCAATAACACCTTGCCGACCTGGGAATCGAACTCGAGACCACATGCTCAGCGTTGCGTTTGCGTCCAGTAGACCAACGAGTCTGTTAAAAGAAGTGGTCACATAAAGAAGTGTTTTAATTGATTCCTAAGCTTAATCATATTAGTATGTTTATGAGGGCTATTACAATTTTTC
The DNA here is from genome assembly GCA_963082945.1 of Cerastis leucographa. Taxonomy (NCBI): domain Eukaryota; kingdom Metazoa; phylum Arthropoda; class Insecta; order Lepidoptera; family Noctuidae; genus Cerastis; species Cerastis leucographa. The sequence continues at coordinate 20,838,163 of OY720382.1, forward strand.
TTGTATTTGAGTGTTGTTAAGGTTTTTACTAATGTATGTACACAAATTGAAATGTTTATTTAGAAGGCGAATAATCAAACTTTCTTGGGCATATTTTTTTTTAATTTTGTGGCCATAGCTAAACCGTAATATCACATAAAAACTCCCTAGTTTTGATGTGTTTTTACGGTTTAGGTTTGATTATTCCTCTAGGGAGCCTTCTAAATAAATATTTCAATTTGTGTACATACATTAGTAAACACCTTAACAACACTCAAATACAAGAAGAATTGTAATAGCCGTCTTAAGTATAGTACAAGTAGTAGATAGTTGAGATAACACAGGAAATTAATTAACTTTATTTGTATTTCAGCTGCGCGGCGAACAGTTAGCAGCGACACAACACAAGATGCTATGCCAGAGGTAGCAGACTATGAAACAGCGCTGGATATCGCTGGTAAGTTCAGTAGTAAACAGTAAGAGAAAAAGTTGTCGGTTAATACACCACCATTTTTTAATTAGTACAAAAAAAAATTGGCCTCCATCCGTACCCGTTACTGATCATATTTGTGTAGTCAAAACTCAAAAACATAATCCTAAAATTGTCCACGAGAATTTTTCATAATTGGGAAATTATAACATAACAATCATTCAAAACAATTACTACTACAAAATACTACGCGCAGTACTTTTCCATTTCGTTCGCCATTCTTAAATCCCAAAAAATTGATAGCCTGTACAATGTTTCCATAAATTGAGTGGCATTTTGGGATATAAACAAACGCTAATAACTTTTCTGTTTATAAATATTATTTAATGAGATTTTACATATATAATACCAAGACCTTCTCTAATAAGCCCTTTAAGTATTTGTACTAATTAAAAAATATTGGTGTATACTGTAGCCATTTTTGTTTCCTATCTGCCACATCATTTGAAGGAAGTTGAAGGATCGCACATGAAAGCCAAATATTAGTCGAGTTCGTCCAGTAGTTGCAAGCTGAAAGTCCATAATAAGGAAGACAAATAAAGAGCTGTTGTTACAAGGCGAGCAAAAAGGTGGAAATCGTAACTACTGATATCGTCTGCCAAGCTTTTTCCGAATATTTTAGGGTCGGATTCCAGTCTAACCGGATGCAGATGAGTACCAGTATTATTACATGGAGCGACTGCCTATCTGATCTCCACAACCCAGTTAGTACTGGGTTATACGACACCACGCTCTTGAACGGGCGCTGTCAGTTGTGACTGGTCATCTCTTAGCTGCTACGGTTTATTTTAATTACTGATTTAATCTTTTACTCTGGACGCTCTTAACTTGCCCGTATTTCTACATTGTTCTCACATATTTGTAATTCTTAACATGAATGATGTAACCAAGATTTTGTAACATATTTTGATTTAAAAGAGTGTCCATGGAGTTTCTTGCCCGTTCTTCTCCATAGAGATCTACGCTACAGAATGGGCAACTACAGTACTTTCATAAGTTATTATGCCTTGTGACTGGGACTGTAGTTTCGCGTTTTTTTTTGTTTTTTTTTTTTTACTTTCAAAAATGCCTGTAATGTTCTAATTGAAATAAATGCTTTGACTTTGACTACTTGGTAAGACTGGTTGTCAGACTTTCTGTAACTACTGTCAAAAAAATCTATAAATGACGATAGATAGACATTTAAACTGTCCAAAATATTCGGCTAGGTTATAGATTGAGGATAAAGGAGGGGCTCGTGGCTAAATAATAACACCCACACGTGTCGATCTTTAAGGTTCAGCGGTGCTTGCCGTCTGCCGAGGTTAGTCCGTGGACGGGTGACCATAATTACATGCCGAGTTTCCTCCGTGCCTCGGAAAGCACGTTAAGCCGTTGGTCCCGGCTATCAAGTCAGAAGCGTGTGTGACTCGAGTCAGAAGCCTAAAGTCTGACATCTAGTCTTACCAAGGGGTATCGTATTATCCAGTTACTGGGTTGTGTAGGTCAGATAGGCAGTCGCTTCATGTAAAATATTGGTACTCAGCTACATCCGGTTAGACTGGAAGCCGACCCCAAGATAGTTTGGGAATAAACTAGGCAGATGATGATGATATAGATAACTGTAATTCTGGGCCTAACATTTGTATCCAGCATTCTATTTAATGTTATGACGAACGAAACTACTAGAAAAATACCGGTAGACACACCTCCTGGAAATCAATTTGTGTTGGAGTGGGTAAATATGAGGAAACGGACAGTTGTGCTGACCGGTCGATTCCTCATCAGTTCCAATGATGTAATCAGGATGGGTCTCAATATACGATAGGTTAGCCTAGGCGACCTTTTATATCTTACCTTTGGTCTTCTTCTGATCAGACTATCTCTAACTTTGTTTTGGTTTGTTTCCCGGTGCATACTTTTTAGGGTTCCGTAGCCGAATGGCAAAAAACGTAACCCTATGTGACCCGTATGTCACAGCCACTTTCTTCCGAAACTATTAGGACTACACAGCTGAAACTTGGTAGGTAGATGTATTCTGTGAACCGCTTTATGATTTTTGTACAAAAATAAAAAAAAAATATAGATAAAGATATCCCCCCCACACGGAAATGAAACTAAAAAAAAAAAAAACATCAAACCTATATGTGTGGGGTGTCTATAAATAGGTCTTTAAAAATGACATTGAGGTTCCTAAAACCATTTTGAAAGATAGACACTTCCAAAGTGGTAAAACGTGCCCCCCCCCCCCTCTAATTTCTAAAGTAAGAGGAGAAAAATTCTAAAAAAAATATTGGTATGTAGAACGTAAAAAAACTTTCAACGAAAATTGGTTTGAATAAGTTTTTATATTTAGTTTTTGAGATATGGGACTTTTTCACCAAACTGCAACAGTAACTTTGTTTTTCATTCACTTACTATGAAAAACAAATTTAGTTTTGCGGTTGAGTGGAAATTTACTAATGAATGACCGTTCAAAATATTTTTATTATATTGTTTGGGGCTATGGAACCCTGTGTGCGAGTAAGACTCGCACTTGGCCCGTTTTTATATTATAGCCCAATTGCGACCGGACCAAGATCGATCGATCTATGGATACTAGCATTAAAGAACGTGATTTTAATTGCATAATGATAAAGTATAGTTTGACAAGTTTAGTTTTAAATACAGAAATTGGGTGTTAGCCTGCATTAAATTCTCATTACTCTACTCCCTCATTCGAAAGGTGTAGGTAATATTCGTCTTTTCTTCTCCTGGTGTCGCCACAAGGCTTCTGACGACCCCGACGTTTTATATTTTTGTTTCAAAGCTTTGTACACCAGCTTTCATCAAAACTCACTAAATGCGTTTTACACCGAATTTGCAAAACTTCACTTTTTTAGGGTTCCTTACCTCAAAAGGAAAAAACGAAACCCTTATAGGATCACTTTGTTGTCCGTCTGTCAAGACCCTTTTCCTCAGGAACGCGTGAAGGTATTAAGCTGGAATTTATATCAAATACTCATATCTACTGTCTCTTGGAGCTGTGAAAAAATGAAACTTCTAAGCCAAGGCAATCAAAAGATACAGCCGTTTATGTCGCAAATTTCCGCAAATTTTCGACACTCGCAAGGGAATCAAAACCTACAGGGTACTTCCCGTGAACTCAGAATCTTGTAATTTGCTACGAAGCAATGTCTTATAGCACAGATAAAGGAAAAATTGCGAAAACCGTAAATTTTTAGTTACATCATCTAATAAAAATATTTTTAATAATTTTCAAAATCGAATTTCCTACACGTTTGTACGGAACCCTCGGTGCACGAGTTCGACTCGCACTTGGCCGGTTTTTTTTTGTTTCAAACAATTTAATAGAACGAGAATTGATTTACTTAGAACTGGGCCTCAAGTCTGCTATTTTTATAAACATTGTCGTTCCAACACGATCCCATTGTCATTTAGCTAAAAGTCCGTAATCTGCTTAATTCATAATGGTCTGTCATATTCTATGCCATTTCTTTCATTGGAGTGTCAGTGGTTGACCATTGTGAAGTCATAATGACGCCATTATATTAGTAGATTACCAAACTTGTCAAAATCAACAATTATGGAATCAATGATAGGCCATTCTGACACTATTGTAATAGCAGACTTGAGGCCCTGTTTGTTGAGTGACCTTTTTCAGGCATTACATGATCCATTTCCTTCTTCTACAATACACGTGTAGGTAACGACTTCTAAACGGGTCACAGACTTCCATATTTCTGCTTGATCTGCATCTTCAAACGTGCGTGAAGATTGACGATTGGCTTACTTTAATTACTAATAATTAACTTCGTCTTACAAGTGGAATCGTAATGAAAGGTAAATTGTTTCACACCGTTCAAACGTATCGGGGTGTGTAGAATGTGTGGTCGTTACTGACATTGCGATTATGTTAGGTACGAAACTATCGGAAGTTATTAAGCTGGATTAAATCAATTGAAATCAGTGGAGTATAAATAGGAGCACTAAAAGCAGTCAAAAAATAAGCTATGATGCTAGTTAAAGTGACTGAATTGACAAAATGAACAACTAAAACAGCCCATAAAGTAACACATCTTTTTACTCGAGACTACTTTGATACTTTTTGAGGAGCTCGTGGCTAAATAATAACAGACGCCCGGGTCGATCTTTAAGGTTAAGCCGTGCTTGCCGAGGTTGGTCCGTGGATGGGTGACCATAATTACATACCGAGTTTCCTCCGTGCATCGGAAAGCACGTTAAGCCGTTGGTCCCAGCTGTTATTTGTAAATCTTTGACAGTCGTTACGAGTAGTCAGAAGCCAAAAAAAAAAAGCCAGACATCCAGTCTTACCAAGGGGTATCGTATTACCCAGTTACTGGGTTGTGGAGGTCAGATAGGCAGTCGCTTCATGTAAAATACTGGTACTCAGCTGCATCCGGTTAGACTGGAAGCCGACCACAAGATAGTTTGGGAAAAGGCTAGGCAGATGTTGATAGTAACACATCTTTTTAGTCGCGTCACTCACAGACTTCCTTTTATCGTGTTTATCTTACTCATTGCCTATTTTATCTATTTGTGTAACACCACACACCCCCTTAGCATTCTCATCTCAGCCGCATGCAAATGCCTTTCATTAATCTCTTATGAGGCCCACATTCACACAAGACGGGTCCAGTTCTAACCATGGTTTCAGTTTCAGATGAAAAAGCTTAATAACACTTTCACCAATCTGCTTCTGGCTTACCCTTTGCGGAGTATAAGCGTGATATTACGTTATCTTAAAATTTTAAACAAATACTGTTTTATCTGCATCTAATTTAATTGAACCAGATTATCTAGAATAGGTTACGAACGGACAATGCAGTAATCACAAAATGCTAAGCAATCTGTTTCTAAACGTAAATATTTTCACGTTTTCGAGCAAAACACGTGGCTTGGATAGAGAAATAACATAACAGAGGAATGTTAATACTATCAATATTACGAATTTACTTATTTGATGTGGTCGTTAACATAATTAAAAATAACCAAATTATCTGAATGCTCTATATGAGAACAAGTGGGCTGTGATGAGTATATTCAAAATCGTTGAAACTTACATGAATTGGCTCAAAATGTTCCACTACTACGTACTATGTGGTTTCCACCACAATTACTCTCCTAAAAGAGAGGGAGTGCGTCGTAATCCACCACACAAGCCCCGGTTTCGAACCCATGATTTAAGCCAAAATTTTTCTTCTGAAAAAGTTCTGCAAAATAAAAGTGAGACCGCTGCCTTGCAATGCATTTTTCAAAGCTGAAAACGCACAGAGGAAACCTAATCAGTCGCAATAGCAGTAAACTAGTCGATTGATTGCAGTTACATAGGTAAGTACTAAACATTTATGTAAGCAACTGCAAAACAAACATACACGCAGACATAACATTAGTGAGTTTGGTACACATAGCTGTGTTAAGAAGCTGGATAACGGCTACATTTGTGACGACAGAATCCGTTGTGACTGCTAAAACTAGGGACCGAAAAGGGTACCCGTAAAGCAGTTTTCTTTATTTAACATGCCTTGTTAGTTAGTTTGTTATTTAGGGACAGGTTCTTCTTCTTTCGTGACGATGGTACAACTTGGCCCATGATGTGGCTGAGTAAGTCTTTCACTCCTCTGCCGAATTCATAACAGTTACCTGTTAGCCTCCATCATATCCACATAGTGACCGAAACATCGAAAGTAAAATGTGACAAAAAATATCATTATTGCGAGAGGAGAAACTCAAAACTAAAACTCAAAGCATTTATTTCAATTAGACCATTACAGGCAGTTTTGAAAGTAAAAAAAAAAAACAAAATAAAACGCGAAGCTACAGTCCCAGTCACAAGGCATAATAACTTGTGAAAGTACTGTAGATGCCCATTCCGTAGCGTAGATCTCTATAGAGAAGAATGGGCAAGAAACTCCATGGACACTCTTTTAAATCAAAATATGTTACAAAATTTTGGTTACCTTCATCATTCATATTAAGAATTACAAATATGTGAACACGATGTAGAAAAACGGGCAAGTTAAGAGCGTCCAGAGTAAAAGATTAAATCAGTAATAAAAAAAAATGTACTTAATTAAAATAAACCGTGGCAGCTAAGAGATGACCAGTCACAACTGACAGTGCCCGTTCACGAACATGACGCATGTATCAGCCATCATTCAACTCAACCATTTTGAAGGGAACTAAATGACCCAACAGACCTGCCACCATCAGCGTGACAAGTGAGCATGACATTTACTCAACCACCAGGGTAATTTTGCGTCAATGAAAGATGAAGGTACTCATTAAATGGTGGCTTTACAGACATAGTACTCACACACATGTCACAATTATACATTCACTAGGTATATTCAAATATTTACGTCTGAGGCAAATAATATATTAAAATGAATTTTCATATTACTTACCTAGGCTTACTGCTTGCTGTAACTGTGTACTTCTATGTCATAAAAATAAGAATGAAAAACATATATATATATATATATGTGTATATTTCATATTTTTTTTATTTTATATTTCATATATATATATATATATATATTTCATATATATATATATGTCATTTATATATATATATATTTCATATATATATATATATATATATGAAATAGTAAGACAGAAATAATACATTAACAGATATATACAGGGTGTTTAGTGCTTCGTGTGCCAAATTGAAATGGTCGACTGAAGGGTTCATCTGCTATCCTTTCAAACCTCTTAATAGCTCTCATGCCCTGTGGATTTTTTAATCGACGTTTTATTATTTTATTAAAAAAAACCCAAATTTTACATTCAAATACAAATTAAAAAAAAAAGTATAAAGCGTCGACTCGCAATTTTTTTTTTTTTTAGATTCTATTGGTTTAGACTACTTTTAAATACAAAATTAGTGACATTAGTTATCAATGTTTTTTTTAATTTGCTCGCAAATTTTTGGACTTAAACTAAAGCACATGACTGTTACAGCTGTTATTTGACTACAAAAAAAAAACAATAGTTAATTATTAATATAATATTAGTTACTAATTGATTATATTCAAAATTTTGTTGATCCCTTCAAATACTTTTTTTTTTTTTTTGCGGATGGGAAATCATCAAATTACTTCTCCCGCTCTGGGCGGAGCGGGAGGGAGTGTCAGACTTGTACTGACTAAAACCCACCCATGTTCCTTCTTCGCCCTTTGTGTTCCAGGGCCGCGGTATCTCTTTCGAACAACCCGCAGACCCCTTCAAATACTTGATTATTAATAGTAAAAAATGTATTATATTATAATAGGTACATATTTTGAAATGTTTTTTTTTTTTTAAATTTAATTTTGTAAAAATATTTTAAATGTAAATAATATGTATTGGTGTACTTCATCTATAAAATTAATTTTAATTTTATAGATAAAGTACACCGATAGTATACCTATGCAACGGGTGGAGAAGTGACTGACACAAGCAAACCCGAGTTTCTTTCAATTGATAGTCATTAGGGTACCTAACTAGTCAGCGCCGCCGTTGTGATCGGTTACATAGTACTGCACTATACAGAAAAAGTATTTTTTGCTCCAAAGCTCTATAATAAATTACCAAAATGTACAAGGAGTGAAGATAATATCTGCAAATTCAAAAGTAAATTACATTCACTTCTAATAGATAACACGTATTTACTCTATCGAAGAATTTTTAAATGATAGAATATGACATTACCAGCCCTTTATTTTAGTTTATTTATTAATAATACATTTAATTTACATTATTAACAATATTACAAGAGATTAATATAATTTACGGTTGCCTTTTATATAATTTACCGTTGACATGCATGAAAAATTAATTGTATTTGATTTATTAATAATGATTAATGCATTGAATTCTCATCATTTACTCGAACCTGACTTTGTATTGTATAAATCCAGATTGATTACAAAAAAAAAACAATATTTGTACACCAATTTCATTGGTAGGACATAGAGTTAAACTAAAATGTATAAATAAGACCTTTATTTCAATAACTGTGTTCACAAATAAAGATGATTTGATTTGAAAAATGGGTGGAGAATTTTTTGACGTTTTTAGTGATGATTCACAGCCTAATTTAAATAAGGAAGGTACTTAACCAATGGCGTAGCATAGACATTTCCAAGCAACGCTATTGCTTGAAAATCTGATAATATAATTTTACATTTCAAAATTGCTTTACAACATTAGGACCTTAACTATGGTCACGCCATCCACAAAGAGTTTCGATTTACCCCAGGATATTAAGATAAATGGGGATATCAAGAAATCCCAATCTGATAATTATCAATTTGCCTTTTAAATTTACTTTCAAATCACGCATGTTGTATGCACGTGCAAAAATTAGTCATAACGCCCCCACGCACATATCTACACCGTAAAGATCTTAACAAAAACTATTAGCATACTTCATACAATTAACTCAATCCTTTAGCCATAATATTATTGTTACAGCTGTACGTAATGAAAACCTTACCATTGTGTCGGTGATAAACGTGAAGTCTTGAAGATATCGTTGCAAAGTAGGACTGTTTATATGTAGTAAGCTGAGGTATCAGCGTCAACTTTTGAGTTGTAGGTTCTGGGTTGGAACTCAAACACTAGGTCATCATGATCAGCCTATAATATTCCCACTGCTGGGACACAGGCCTCCTCTCTATGTGAGGGAGTGGGCTGTAAGTAATCCACCACGCGGGCCCAGTGCGGGTTGGTAGATGTCACATGTCGTCAAATTTTTAGTTCTAGGACATGCCGGTTTCCTCACGATGTTTTCCTTCACCGTTATGAGGGCAGCGGTGATGAAATAAATTACACAAAGTAACGCGCCTGCCTGGGTTCGAACCCACGGCTTACTGTTCGTAAGTCGGGACTGCCACCACTGGGCCACCGCTGCTCTCCACACACTACACAAACACTAGGTAATTTGGTGTTATTCTAAACTTTGATTTATCTTGCCTTGTTAGTAAGTCACCTAGCTTCTGCCTAGCCTTTTCCCAAACTATGTTAGGGTCGGCTTTCAGTCCAACCGGATGCAGCTGAGTACTAGTATTTTACATGAAGCGACTGCCTATCTGACCTCCACAACCACTAACTGGGTAATACGAAACCCCTTGGTAAGACTGGGTGTCAGACTTCTGGCTTCTGACTACTCGTAACGACAGTCAAAGATCTACAATTGACAGCCGGGAGCAACGGCTTAACGTGCTTTCCGAGGCACGGAGGAATCTCGGTATATAGTTATGGTCACCCATCCACGGACCAAACTCGGCAAGCACGGCTTAACCTTAAAGATCGATCCGTGCGGCTGTTATAATTTAGCCACAAGCTCCTCTGTCTTGTTAGTAAGTACGTCTTCAAAAAAAAAAAAAAACAAAATCTAAATATTTTATTTTACGTCGACAAAGGGTGCACAGTTCGGGTTGGTCGTTTCCTATGGAGAAGAACCGGCAAGAAACTCCATGGTTATTGGTAAACTCTGTAGGTTTAGCCGCACTTAACTAGGCAGATGTCCGAAAAGAACAAGCGGTTCCATACAAAAATCAAAATTGATGCAACATCTGTTTTTTTTAGTAGTCTGAACTATCCAACTCCTGGGCAAAAGCGTCCTCGATTCACTTCACTTCTCGATGATGCGCCTCTTTTCTTCTCGCCAATTAACGAGAAAGCCATCCAAGGTATCCTGTCTTCTCCTCGGTCTGCTGCGACCCTGTTTAGCCGTCTCAGAGTTCCCATTTTAAAATATGCGGGCTCACAGCTTTGCAGATTAGGTAGATATGGCCTGCCCATCCCATTTTAGTTTGGCAGGTGGCGCAGTGGTGACAACCCCGACTTACGAGCAGTAACCCGTGGGTTCGAACCCAGGCAGGCGCAATACTTTGTGTAATTTATTTCATCACCCCTGCCCTGAAAAATGGTGAAGGAAAACATCGTGAGGAAACCGGCATGTCCTAGAACTAAAAATTCGAAGACATGTGACATCTACCAATCCGCACTGGGCCCGCGTGGTGGATTACAGCCAACTTCCTCTCATAGAGAAGAGGCCTGTGTCCCAGCAGTGGGAACATTATAGGCTGATGATGAAGATAAGCTACGTCAGCAATTTGAGTTCTTTTATTAAACGACGTAAAGTTTTCATGCTGGAATGCATAGTAAAATATTGTGTAACGATGTCCTTAACACCGTACAAAGATATTATTAAATCATTATCGTTCACCAGTAGCTTACCTAATAGAAACAATTTTGCTAAGTTAGCTGAATGTATTAGAAACAGCATCACCGTTGTTATTAGTCCAGCCACGTTCGACTAGCTCGCATTCCGATGCGATAAGTATAGTTATATGTACGAGTTGATCACTATCTCTTATTGATAGAGAAATGGCGTAGATGCTGATAATTTGGTGCTGATAAATTGGTGGCTGGCTGTAGTTGCAGAATTAGCATATTAAAAGACATACGAACTGCGATTGGTTACTTCTTTCTTGGTGGTACGGTCAGCAGCAAAAGTCGCTTTACATAACCAAAATTATAAGACGTCATAGTTTTAGAACGATCCATATTAACAGACTGGAGTAAAAGACATAAAAATATTTTCATCAATGGTTACACAAATTCGCAAAACAATATAACATCAGATCACACTGACCAGCACAAAACTTTGAGTAATATTATATATAATATTTATAAGTGTTAACCGACTTTTGATGCTGACGGTACCTGGTGTCAGGCTTTTTATTGCGCCCACGAGCCTCTATCTAGGCTTTACATGCCGTCGCGAAATATCTCTCAGGCATGCTGGTTTCCTCTCGATGTTTTCCTTCACCGAAGCAAGTGATAAATATACAATACGCACATAAATCCAAAAAATGTGTGTGTCTTGGAACTCGAGACCTATTACTTGGCAGTACGAAGGTCACACCACTAGACTATCACTGCTTCTATGTGGCAGAATGTATCTTTAGAAAGCACAAAGGCACTTTTTTATGTGCAGATAGTTTTTTGCAATGGAAATTGAATCTGTGTGTAAGATAAAATACAACCAGTATGGACTACCTTCATCAGCTTCCTGTAGTTCATGCTTTCAGTCACACCCAATAAAGAAACGGGTGATAGGTACAAGAGATTGATGTAGTGGTCCTCTATGACCAGAAATAGTTGGTTTTAAGAATTATTTTAATGTATTTGCAGCTACTTGTATAAGTAAACAAACTGTTGAATATCCTCCTCCGTAAAATCTTATTTACTGTACCTACGATGATCCTGATTCTCCTGCCCTTTGAACCGAAATACCAAGAGATAGACGGGAAGGAACCCGCCGTCTAGCGCTATGGCTCCAGGACTAAAAGCTAAAAACCAATAACTTTGCTTGCTACCAGTATTTTATCAAAAATGAGCCTATAATGAAGACTTGTGACCAATCAACATATATTTTTAATGCATGTGGCGAATTTACTTTCAATGTATGGAGTTTACAAAAATGTGACGAGTTTACTTTGTGACGAATGCTTTTTTGACGAATGTCCCAGGAAGACTTCTTAGGGTCTTTAAAAAAGTAATGCAATATTTTTTTCCTTCCGCAGGTTACGGCCGCTTCAGCCGGAGTGCGCTCGGTGCGTGCGCTTCCTCATTCTTCGCTTCAGGAGTACAGAACTGCGTCATGTCCTACGTCCTGCCAGCTGCTAGGTGTGAGCTGGAGCTCACCACCTACCAGGCTGGGCTTATTAATATGGCGTTTATGAGTGGTAAGCACAAAGTGATTTAAAACACTTATAGAGAATATTTTGTACAAAAATATTGATGAGGAACATTTTAGAACACGAGTACGTACCGCTAGCGGGCGTATGACACAAGACAGAATGTTTTGTTACTGAGAAGTAACAAGTATAATTGGATGAGGATTTTCTTCGTCTTGTCCCGCCTATCGCTCGTAAATATTGAAATATCTTTGGGTAAGCACGATATTTGAAAAAGTCTTGGTCACCACATCGTTACATTCTTAACAGACTGTGCATGTCAAATACGGGAAGAGCTGAACGCTTAAAACGATGGATTGTTCCACGTACTACGTCGTACACTAGTTCAAGATAGACCGGATTGGAAAGGAGAAAGGGATGCCTCAAAACAAAGTTAAATGACAAAATAATTAACAAAATAAAATCTATACTAATATGATAAAGCTGAAGAGTTGAACGCGCTAATCTCAGGAACTACTGGTCCGTTTTGATTTAAAAATTCTTTTAGTGTTAGATAGCCCATTTATCGAAGAGGCTAATAGGCCATATATCATCACGCTACGACCAATAGGAGCGGAGCAGTAATAAAAAATGTTGCGAAAACGGGGAAAATGTGACGCAGACGAAGTTACGCGGGACAGCTGGTAAAGTATAAGTAATAGAAGTTAAGACTGCTGTTCTACTGCAAAAAAGTGGAAGGATTAGAGGGAATCTTGTTCTGCAATTTTTACCGTTAAAATGAACATATAAACTGCAAACCTAAACATTGCATGCGTCAACATTCTACATACCGTTGTGTTAGGCGCCAGTGACGTCGAAAAACAAAACACAGTCATCATTTTTTTATTTCTCTTAGAAATTCTACTTCAACGTTGATGTTTGAGTTTATACCTACTCCTAGCTTGTCTGCTAGGTAACGTTCTTTTGTAAGACTGATCGTGGTTCAAATGGCAAGGAGTTGTTTTAATTTACTAACTCTATTGTACAAAGGGTTTTAAAGAGTTTTCAAGGACTCTAGAATTAAATGCTCATAAATCACAGACTAACCGAAAGACTAAAAAAACTAACCTAAACTAATTGGAAAAGATTTTTATTTCATTTTTAATATTGAAGACATTGCGCGTCGTAAAGAAAGCTTTGACTTATGAAATGTGCACGTGTTCAAGAGTAGAGAAACACTAAAGATCGACCGTGTGAAACATAATATGGCTACAAAGGAACCCCTTTGTCGCGACTGACGACTACTGAAATAAAGATAGAGAAGTTGGATTGAAGAAGACTATGGTGCCTCAACGCCAAATAAATTTGAATAAGAGCAAAAGAATGATAATATAGAATAGAATAGAATAGAATAGAATAGAATAAAACTTTATTGTACCTACAACTGGGTTCCAACATCAGCAACAATGGTTCTTGCGTGAAGGAAGTGCGCAGGAGAATAGGCACGGCTAAAAGCGCCATGTCTCAACTTGAAACAATCTGGAGAGATCGCAACATTTCCGTAAAAACCAAAATCAAACTGGTACGGACCCTGGTCTTCTCGATCTTCTCGTACGGCGCTGAGACTTGGACGCTGAAAGCTGCTGACCGAAAACGCGTTGCCGCGTTTGAGATGTGGTGCTGGAGAAAGATGCTGCGTATCCCCTGGACAGCATATCGGACAAACGTCTCCATACTGCGAGAGCTCAAAATCTCCTCACGACTGTCATCCGAGTGCCTGCGCAGAGTCCTAGAATACTTCGGTCACATTGCGAGGAAGGACGACGGTAACCTGGAAAAACTAATGGTAACCGGCAAGGTGGATGGGAAAAGACCTCGTGGACGCAGCCCAATTCGATGGTCTGACCAGATCCGTACCGCCCTTGACTCCACAGTCCACAGCGCCCTTCACACAGCCAGAGACAGAAACAGCTGGAGAAAGATCATCCGCGAGAAGGTGATTCTGAAGGGAGGTCACGACCCTCAGCATTGAGGAATACGACGCAAGGAGGGGAGGTACCTACACCAAAAATCAAACATAATGGGTTTATAAAGCGCAAATCTTTTGGTTATAACGGCGGTCTTATCGCTTAAAGCGATATCTTCCACACAACCTTTATACCTAGTAATTTCATAGTAAGGTTTTTAACTTTTCGACCGTCAAACTCAGTGATAAAATGGAACATCGTGTCTTCACACTGAGTCTTCTGAAAGCATAATACCGGAATTCTGTTGTCATCGTGAAAAAACTGCGGGAATTTACGTATTTAATCAAGTTTCGCGGAAGTTTAACACTTACGCGTCAAGTTTGTATTGTGATTAGATCCAATTATAGGCTCGTTGTTAAAACAAACACTTTGAAACGGATAACTATCGTATCTAATTGAGTTTACGAGAAGAGTACTAATTTGGACATCAATATATAGAAGACAATATGTTGTTGTTGCATTACTGTTGTAATAGGTAAACATAAATGAATTCAGTCATTGACCGATTTAGAAAAAGTTGTTAGGTTATGATAAATATTAATGCCATTGCCCGGGAAGGTGCAACAACCAACAGGTTCGGAAAAGATGGGTCATGGTATGGACACTTCTTTAATGGATCCCGCATGACAGCATGGAAACGATGAATAGCCCACGGATACAGAGGAAAAACGACATTCGTATGTAGAAGGGAATCAATTTAATATAATAGTCCAAAACAGACAGGAGTGTTAGAAGACAGTAGTATGTATGACTTTCATAACTTTTAACAAGCAAAGAGCTCTTCTTCATCTTCTCGTTCTTACAATCCAGGGTTAATGTGGACCACTGATCATTTAGTTTATCCAGCGCGTCCTGGTAACATCTACGGGGTCCGCCACGACGCTCTGTGGCTGCCTCAGGGCTCCATATAGCGACTATCTTTGCCCACAGATTATTAGACATACGAAAGATGTGGCTAGATAAGTCTTCCTTCAATTGTGTGTCTTTTCGAGCAACGTCCGTATTTTGTATGGGTGCCAGGATCTTTATACATGGTGTGTTTGCTCGTGTGTTCTTATATTAATGGATAAGGCAAATCATTAAGAGCGTTTACACCTTACGACATTACATACAAACTTTCAAGTCCTTATTTACCGAAATGACTGAACCGATTTTAATGAAACTGCATACGCATAAGCAGGATAGGTCTAAAATGTTACTAAAAAATTTAGTGTCTGCAATTCCTCGTGAAATCCTATGTAAGTCTTTAAAGTTTTTAAATACATGTAAGTACATGTATTTAAAAACTTTACGACCTACAATAAAAAGTGTTCAGCACGCGTAGCATGACCGCCGTAGAAACGGGCTATGTCGAAGGAAAAATCGACAAATTGACACATTGTCATTGTCTATCTGTCATAATGTCGATTCTTTCGTACAAACAAACATTTGAAAGTACAATACTTAATATAAAATATACAACAATAAGATAAAAAAATAACAAAAAGAAAAAAAATATAAGTAAACAAGTTGACAGCTTGCATGTCGTGATTGCGACAAGTAGGTTACCACTCAGCATGATGCTGTGCTATGGGGGCCCACAGCACAGCGCGGTAAAGCAAAAAAAATGTGTTATTGGGTTCCATTAAGAATTTCTCAGTAGCTGCCACGCAGTCTGGATTTGTGCGCAGTTGATGGCCTTAGGTTCGCCCCCTTGTACATGGGATTTATACTTAACTGAACCTGATCCATGCGTCATGTTCGTGAACGGGCGCTGTCAGTTGTGACTGGTCATCTCTTAGCTGCCACGGTTTATTTTCGTTACTTTATTTTTAATTACTGATTTAATCTTTTACTCTGGACGCTCTTAACTTGCCCGTATTTCTACATTGTTCTCACATATTTGTAATTCTTAACATGAATGATGTAACCAAGATTTTGTAACATATTTTGATTTAAAAGAGTGTCCATGGAGTTTCTTGCCCGTTCTTCTCCATAGAGATCTACGCTACGGAATGGGCAACTACAGTACTTTCACAAGTTATTATGCCTTGTGACTAGGACTGTAGCTTCGCGTTTTATTTTGTTTTTTTTTGACTTTCAAAAGTGCCTGTAATGGTCTAATTGAAATAAATGCTTTGACTTTGACTTTGACTTTGATCGTGAAAATGTGGGTTCACTATAAAGTACTCGTACACCTCTGCCTAAGCCTTCTCGGGGATTACAGGCGTGATGTTTTGTTATATAATGGTTGATATTGAACTTCATTCTAATAACAACTTTCTGTGAATTCAGCAAAGTAACAATTCAAAGGTCACATGACATAATATAGCTGATATAAATAATAGTCATAAAAATATTGATGACAGCATTTTCTCCATACAAGAACATTCCATTTACCACGTATATGGAGTTATTAGCGAAAATATATCAAGTGTTACTACGATTTATTGGTAACAGTCCTGATTAGGAGTGGTGCCGTATAGAAGAACGTAGTTTAGAAGATGTCACGTGTTTATCAGTTAAATGAAGCTTTGAAGGCAGAAAACACGAAAAAGACGCGAGACGGGACTTTATTCCAAAACCGAAAAAAATATTAAGAAACGTGGCGTAAAAAAAAAATATAAGAAGAAAAGAAAAGAAATGAAGTTAATTTTGTTAAAATTGTAAATGAAACAAAGATAATAGGTAAATTGAGCACTTGAAAAATGATAAATTGTAAACACATTTACTTACTAAGGAATGATCAATAATATGTGCAATTGTTAAGAAGAAAATTCTTACTGGAAGATTATAAAATGATGTCAAAGGAAATCTGGGAACAACCAACAGCCAGTTAGGTCCCATACGCAAATTACGTCACACGAATTTCAAATTGTTTGAACCCCCCGTCCTTGTCACAGCTGGTCACATTTTTTTGAGACTCCCGGGGTCCTTAGTGTAATGTCACATAATTTGCAATTTTAACTGTTCATACAGATATAATTGAAAGCATTTTTAAGGTTTTCGTACACAGTTCCGTGATTTAATCCTTAGACATATTAGCTTTTGTAATGTGACGTCACAAAATTAAGGAACCCTCCCTCACCTTGTCACGCAGTGTCACATTTCGTCGACCCCCTCCTTCCCTCTAAACGTGTGACGTTATTTATAGATGGCCCTATACGTCTAATAGATGCCCGAAGAAGACTAGAAGATACCTGTAGTAGAAAATATAGGAAGCCTATACTTAACAGTGGGAGGAACAAATCTGCTAATGATGATGATGAAGTGAAATCTAAATAGATCAGTTGCAGTACGATTCATGCCACGTCTTGTTAGTCCGCTTGCAGCCCCAACAACATAGATTCAAGAGATGCTGAATTTAGGACATTTTCTAGATTTAAAACCCATTCGAATGGTCGAATGTGGCAAATTGGCCGCTTATGTAATTCAGTCCGATTAGAGTTGGTCGATGGATTGATCGGAACAATTAAACAATCGGTTCGCCTAAACACAAGGCTCACGAATGATTATTTCTATGCTACATATACAAAAGTATGTGTAGGAACGTAGGTAGACAAATTGTTGCTGAGAATTGATTGAATAGTGTGACACATTACTATCCTGTTGTCCTGCATCATCTTCCAGCCCTTGTCCCATTCTATTTAGGGTTGGCGCAACATATTTTCTCGTTCGCTATCCCTTGTCGGGGAACTTGGGGAAAAAAGGCATCAGCCATCTTTTTGCCCTAATCCCAGCTTATTTGGGTCCGGTGCAGTTTGTCTTCTTTTGCATCTCATTTCCGCGTAATCACAATAAGTGTGTATGTTAATATTTAGAGAAAATACCTCATCATTCCTCAACCATTCTTCTGTAAAAAATGGTTTATCGAAAGCTTGCTTATTGCGGCATAAGGTTTTTCAGACCTTTATTATAACGTTTTGTGAATGCTTCCAAGTTATAAACGAGGACGTAGTAAAAGTGCTTACACCCATGAATAATTTTGTTGGAAATTAAATCCCTATATTGATATAATAATAATAAACGTTTCAATAATGAACCTCGTGAAAGCCGAGAAAGATAAGCAAATCATGTATCTCGTCTTGGCTCACGAGGTTGTCAACATGTGGGATTTTGAATCAGCGATCATTGTGCCGATAGTCGTATTAGACAATGGCCTAATTGCCAAGAGCCTCGACCAATATCTGATGAGGCTCTCGTTAGCCAGCTGGATCAAGGGCTTGATTCAGAAAGCAATCGACTGCTGCGCTGCGTGGCGCGGGTTCGATCCCCGAACGGAACAAATATTTGTATGGCCTACAGATAGTTGTTCCGGGTCTGGCTGTTTGTGTATGTGAGTTTAAATGTTTGTAAACGCACCCACGATACAGGAGAAATTCCTAGTAATGGGATGAGTTTAAAAAAAAAAAAACCTTAAAATAAAACATGCGCAAAACATGCGTTGTAGTTTTTACTGTGTTACTTTATGTTGAATTTTATGATCCATATTTTATGTTGATTGAAATAAAGTATTCTATTCTATTACACCCACATTTCGCCAGCAACGTTCATCATCACCATCATTCTCTTCATCATCCCTTATCCCATCTTTCATCTCTTTATCTGCATACATCTCTTCATCTTCCATACTTTGAAAAAAATACAGTGGGTGAAATCTAGTTTCTATCCTTCTTGTTCTATCCTTAAACCGCTCGTCTCTCTCTTCCCCAGGTGGAGTAGCCAGTGCGTTCTTCTGGGGCATAGTTGGCGACGTGTTTGGCAGACGGAATATACTCAGTATGACCCTGCTGATGGACGCCACCATAACACTGGCGCAAAGCACCGTCACTGACTACCGGTTACTGCTGGCTGCCAGGACTATTAATGGATTTGTTATAGGTAGGTTTTTGAATAGTACGAGTACATGGTTATGTCCAAACGTTTCCGATCTACACACATTAGATAAATTCAAAGATAAAAAACAAGTTTTCTCTAGTTACACACTGTAAAAAAGTAATATTTTTGTTCAAAAATCAAAATCAAAATATTTTATTTTACATAGGCCTACATGGGACTTATAAAACGTCAACAAAAGGTGCACGGTTCGGGTTGGTCGTTTCCTATGGAGAAGAACCGGCAAGAAACTCCATGGTTACTCTTTTAAAATCATTTGGTTTTACAATATTTGGGAGGACAGCGTAGGCCCGACAATATGACGTTGCTTACTACAGATGGTAGAAAAAAATAAAAAAAAACCTTCCTTTATTTCAATCCATTTTTGTTTGGATATTAATTCTTAATAAATTATAGTTGAAACCGTAAACTTCTGGGCCTTACTGTTATATTGTCTTTGGAACTTTACTGATAGTCTATTTGTTCGCTTGGTCAGCATTTAAGAGCGTTTACTCCTATTTTCTGAAATGACTGAACCGATTTTAATGAAACTTAATACGCATAAGCTGGATATTGATCTAAAAAATATTTTTGCAAAAACGTCAGAAAACTTGAATTTCTCGTGTTACCCTGGCGCATCCATCTATGTATACCTATTAACATAAAAACATTGTTATAACCAAACATTAAGCGTAATGAGAAATCATGGAGATCTTTCTTTCCGGATCTTCTCCATAGGAGACGACCGACCCGAACCGTGCACCTACCGTTTAACGTTTCACAACTTGCGTGAAATACAGATATAGATTTTTGGTTTTTGAAAGGACTGTATAGAGTTTCTATCAATTCGTCTATGGGCCTTCGTCGACCTCATCAAAATTGTATGTCTATTGTTGTGTTTTCCGACAGGTGGACCCGCAACTCTTGTGTTCTCCTATCTATCAGACCTGGTGGGACCTAAGAAGAGACAGCTGTATCTTAGCGTTGTGGGGATGAGCTTCGTTGTCGCGTGGCTGATATTACCAGGTGAGGACATTAATTTGCTGTATCTCAAATTCACTGACAGCTAACGCACACGGCACAACCTGAAACTTCTAGGTTGTGTGTTAGCTGTCAGTGAATTTAGACTCATAATATATATGTATATATCATATGATTGATGATTATACAGGCTGTTGTTTTGCATCCTCGTCAAATTCAAGGAGGTAACTATGCAAAAGATTCTCCACCTAGATTGATTATAAAATGGGTAGGTAATTTTTATATTTGTTGTTATTTACGGAATCCTGTAATGTGAATCATCCGTGTTTTGAACGCGGCTCGTCTGATCTTCGCCTTATAACCTCGCTTTCACACATACAAACAATCTCATTCAGCTTTTATACAAACAATCTCAAACGATAAATTGTTATTCCCTAAACCACGTTAAGTGGGTTATTCTGAAATACTGATATATTTACATGACAAAAAAAGCAGTGTTTATTAACAATTAACTAGGTACCGTAATTTAAATAGATTATTTATTTCTTTTGTGTCAACCTCCTAAATTTTGACAAGGATGCAAAACAACAACTTGTATATATTACATTATTTAGATGATAACTCTGGGTTGTCTATCACTAAGCCAGCATGAAAGGTTTCGAGAAAGTTTATAATTTTGCCATTGGGGAAACCCATCAAGTGCACTACTTGTAATAACTAAGTTTGGTCCAAAGTGAAAGTGAAGAAAGAATAATTACCAAGTGCAGACTAATAACCTGTTTACGTAGGAACGATTATGACTGATGAAAGTGAAAAAACCAAGGCTAAGCGAGTCTAAAGTGGAAGATTTGCGAATATGAGCTACAGAAAAAATCCTACTGTAAGTCACTTGAGTCAGTGTACAAAAAATCACGACAAGTAACGATCGACAAAAAACAGAAACACTTTCTTTTAAGAGATTAGATCCAGGACCTCATGAGGTCAACGGATCTAACCGGTACTTACTCCGAATACCTAGATTTAATATCAGAGTAAATACAGACACATTGAATAGTTAGAAACAGAAGGTCAACGAAAACGCACGCACACATAGATATGCTTCACATACAGCAATATTGCTAGTCAGTGCATTCACGACTGGCATTTGTTTAAGAGGGGTTCAATACATATTCGGGTTATATTCAATTCAGCTGTATATTAGCTGAAGTACAAAGAACCGACCTGAAGCTACACATTCACATTTGGCTTTTACTCATCTCGGACCGATGGACAAACTTCTTTCAGCGTCTACCATTGCTGATTCTTTGTGTTGGCTTGAATAAATTTGAGCTAAACCAAGTGACTATTTCTCGGAAGAATATTTAAATTATTCGATCTGGCCGCTTGGCTGTGTCGAAGCAAGCTGCCGACCCGTCCTGACAAAGTTTGAGGCTTTGCGAACTCAAACTACGTATGCTTCTATGTTTGCATGGGCACATTTTCGCTCATTTATGCAGTTGGGCTTCTGTACCTACTTTGCGACAGACACCCACACAGGTGAACCGATATGATCTAACGGTTCAATAGTTAAACATACATGTACATACCAATATAGGGGTCAGTGTCACGTATTTGTTAGTCTAAAGCGTATTTGCAGACAGTTCCGTATGAGAGAAACCGATTGTAATCTTGTACTTTTTTGCAGTGGAAGTTTTTGCAATAGTAATGACTACTTAGTTTGTCTAATGGAAAAGTTCTGAAGTAACGTATGTGTGGTGTGTGTGAGAGTCTTTCACGTGTCGGTTTTAATTAGATTGTTAAGAACGTTTACGCCTTACCGCATTTCATAAAAACTTTCAAGACCATATTTTCCGTAATGACTGAACCGATTTTAATTAAACTTAATACGCATAAGCAAGATACATAGGTCTAAAAAGTTACCGAAAAACATGTCAAACAGTCATCGCTCTTAAGGAGGTTCCCAAGAGATTCTATTCGGTTATGCACCGCTGTTGCTAAACAGTCGGAGACATACATTGAAGCAGATTATAAAATTAAATCTAAATGACTATCCTAATAGTTGATTAAGGTCACAAGTCGTAAGGACAGTCATAACGTCATCATTGTTTTCGAATACTAACTCTGACAGCTTTTGAACGAGGTTAAGATGTTCTGATCGCGTTCTCAGAAGCTCGTCTTTTGATTTAATCTACAAGTTAGTTTAGTAAAACTATGACCCTGTTTTTGTATGTGTTCTTATCATCATAATTATCTTTATCTTCGAAATACACCGAAGGTTTCTCTGGTATTATTTTTGAAGCCCTTGTAGCAGGCTGTTACACTACAAGACTTGGTCCCATCATTCTTGCTCAGACCGTGTCTTTTGTATTAAAAAAAAAGCTTAGCTGAACACGCTGTCATAACTTTTCATCAGTGTAATAAGGTCTAATTTTGATTGAAATTTTCATGCACAAACCAAGCTGCATAATCCAATTACATAATTATGTGTTATTTAATAAAATTGAATGCGTCTGCTAAATTGTTATCGTTTTGTTAAATAATCTGTATATTTGTGCAGTCAGCCGTGAGTTCTATTCAATGTATTTGTGATGACATGAATTAGATGAATGAATTGGAGTCGGGTCGATCATTCATGAGCTTGATGATTTTGTAAGTGTACCTAGTTTTGATTTGCACCGAACCATAAAAAAAAAATACAAAATATTTACTTGCTAGAATATGGTGCAAGGTGTTAGTCATTTTTTTTCAGCATGTCCTGCCATAACATGGAGTGCAAATGTTCACAATCAGCAATGTCAATTAATCCAACTTATAAATAAGATATTTTATATATTTGTCTCCCAAATCGTCTTTAATAGTATAATATCTTTTAAATATTTTAATTATATGTATAATTTGAAAGGTATTTTTTTAAATATTGTCAGAGGTAAGTCTTGAAAATTATTTGGTAAATTATTGTAAATACTAATCGACATGCAAAATACATTTTTATTAAATAATTTTAGTTTTATTTGTGGCAGCCGAAGTCTATCTTAATTCGTGTTTGACTGTTTGGCCTGACAGTGCTAGTTTGAAAAAAAATATAGTTACTTTTAACAAAATTACATATTTCTTGAATTTAATTTTTAAACAGTAGCTTACAACTGTCTAAAAAGTGAGCTCCACAAATTGGACGAATATTTTTTTTGAGCTTTAAAATCTCTGTTAAAATATGAGTTACCGTATATTACAATACCCTATATTATAGTCCGGATGATACCGTAAATACGATAAGCTATAATAGATAAATACGTAAATTTTAGTATCATGGTTAACTATTCGTTTAATTCTTTTTAAGACATAATTGTAAAAGGGTGTAAATAAAAATAAACAATATAATAATAAACAAAAGCCGAACGGCCTGGTCACGACTTTGGTCTTAGCGGTGCGCGGCGCGGCGAGCGGGGCGGCGTCGGTGAGCGGTGCGTTTTGCACGCCACGTATGACGTACCCTCAGTAGCGGTTAGTTGCAGCGGCAGCGGTGGACGTATTTAGGTAGTCAAAACGTGCTCAAAATCATGGCGTTATCAAAATTATCCATTTTCTGTTTAGAAAGCAGTACATTTTTAAAACAAGATATTCTAAATATGAGAGAAGGAGTGCACGAACTGAATAAAAATCGGTATTTAAATAGCGAATTTCGTGACCTATACGAAGATTACGAAAAATATCCAGATAAGTTTTATGAGTACAGTTTTGACATCCAAATATGCGGTCGATTTAAAATTTCAGTAATAAAGGCCTCGGTATCCATTACCGCCACAAAATCGTCTAAACTTTTTTGTTTTAATCTACGCCGCTGAGTACGTCACTCCTACACCGCTGTCCGCGCCGCTCTGTTTCGTGGCGTCGCACTCATTCGCTCGTGCTTTTGTTCCTGCCGCTCTCCGCACCGCGCGCCGCTGCGAAGATTACGAAAAATATCCAGATAAGTTTTATGAGTACAGTTTTGACATCCAAATATGCGGTCGATTTAAAATTTCAGTAATAAAGGCCTCGGTATCCATTACCGCCACAAAATCGTCTAAACTTTTTTGTTTTAATCTACGCCGCTGAGTACGTCACTCCTACACCGCTGTCCGCGCCGCTCTGTTTCGTGGCGTCGCACTCATTCGCTCGTGCTTTTGTTCCTGCCGCTCTCCGCACCGCGCGCCGCTGCCGCGATTCGCTCGGAGAAAACCGCGCGCGTTTTCGCTATGAGCGGCGTCTCGTGGCGTGCTTCAAACATTTTTATACTTTTGATCTTACCGCCCCGCGCTTAGCTGCCGCTCACAGCGGCAAGGTCGTGAACGGGCCGGAAGGGCGCTTGTCCTCCCCGTCCATTGCGATTATTTTTTGTTGAGAACGTGGAAACCTTATATTTACGTAGAATGCAATAACTTTTGCCTAGGGTTACTTAGTTTAATGTACAGAATGCTTGGTTGACGGCTTCGAACGATCTGTTTATAACTTGTATAAACGATCTATTTCTACAAGAATTTTAACTATGTGTGGTTTCCAATTGCAATTTTTATCGCTCATGCCCAAGAATACACAATTATCGACTGTGGTCAAGTGAGAATCTTTATAATGAATATCTAGTTTATTTATGTTTGCATTGTATGTCTGAAATCGGATTATGTTTCTTTTACTCATATTTATTTTTAGGTTATTTTTTACTAGCCAATCGATTGCATTATCTAGAGCTTGAACGATTTCATTTTCAAAGTTTTTGGTATTGTCACTCTCAATGATTATTGCAGTGTCATCGGCGAATAGTATGCAATCTTTGCCTGTTACCTCTGGTTTGTCGTTGATACTTGTATAAATAGAAAGACTAGTGGGGATACGATACCTCCCTGTGGCATGCCATAATATTTTTTATTTATTTTGTTTATTTATTTTGACAAGTTCTAGTTATTTCTACGCTTTGTAGGTACTCTTTCAGAAAGATAACTTTGTTCCAGTCCTTGACCTTACCTTCCATAATGCTCAAGCTTTGACAGTAGTGTTGTATGACTAACAAAATCAAAGGCTTTTGTCATGTCTAGAAACACGCAACGTATCTTAGATTTTTTATTTAAACTTTCAGTTATGTGTTTCCAGGATATCCGTAGCGGAAAATATAGAAACTACTAGGTAGATAGTATACAGTAATAGTACATAGTACGAAAAGTATTACAGCGTCATCTGTCACATTAAGGAAGAACTAACATCAAAATTCTGAATCACGCTTTAGAAATTCTGAATTCACGCCGAATTAATACTATACATATAGGAAAACCCGATAACAACAGCTGTCGGGCAGTAGCCCCCCACGGCTGAGAGGAACCTCGACACAACATTCGTCTGGTCAGAGGATCCTCTCTTTTCTATAGGGAATAAAGATCTTCACGCCCCCGCCCTGTTTTTCATATCCTATAAATATCTATTTTGTGCGTTGTTTGGGATAGAGACAACAGAACAGATAAAAGTTTATCTGTTCTGTGGTAAAGACCAATGCCTACTTTAGTAGGAATGATAGTGAATCTGCTGATTCAGTGAATCGCTCGTAAGGAACCACACCCTCCAATTAATTAATTAATCGAATTGTTTTTAAATTCCTCAATGTGGCTGTAAAGAGACTAATTTCACGTAGCGGTTCTCTAGAGCTGTCTTCATTGTGTAGATATTTGCCATGATATTTGTAAAACAGTTATTCATAGATCAATGGAGTCTCGCAGAAAAATCTAAGCTCTATTTCATATTGTGACCAAAGCGGTTTCATCCCTTTTTTTGTTATAATAATATCTAGAGTTGGGCTGACTATGACTTGGACCGACTGGCATGGCCTAGTCGGTTTCAAAAAGGCCGAATAATTTGCCGAATAGTCGGCCAAGCCGATCACTGCTGTCGTTGGAGTTTAGAGGGCAGGAGGGATGCCGATTTTTTAAATGCCACGGTACATTTCATGAAATGCTAAGTCGCTTGCATCTAGTAACATTATAAGATGGATGAAATTAATAGCAATTCAAAAATACTTTTCTATTAACGGCTAGTTGCCGTTTTTTTTTCTTTCTGGTCGCCGTCTATTTGCTGCCTAAAAATATGACTGCGCATAGTCGGCTGTCCCAACTAATCGGCAATTAATCGGTACATACCTAATAATTATCTTCCTCATCATTTTAGGCCCCTGATGACCATAATTAAAAGCCTTTCCAACTACGGCTTAGTATAGTCCTCCTAGTGTGGCATTCACCTGGTATGCGCGCCATGCACGGGCCTCAACCAAACTTTTCCCATAAAACTGGGTACCATAAATTAAATCGTAGACATATTATTTAGCTTTAAAATAAATAAATAACGTTAAAGCTTTGAAAAATAAACTTATCTTTAGGATTTGAATAATTGTTTCACAAGTATAATCATAGCATCTAGCTCCATATTTTGCTAAACGTAATAACAGAATTAATGTTAAAACAAGCCTTGAATGAAATAAAATAAAAAAACTGTAACAAGTAAAACATACAAGTTAATCTACAACTGGTATTCCCCAGATGTATTTAACTTAAACAAAGGTCATAACATCACACCTTAATTCCTAAAAGGAAAGACAGAAGTGTAACTACAGCAAACCCTCATTTCGCCCAACATGTAATAAGGGCCGAGCCAAACCTATTTGTTTTTCGAAATATTTCATATATGTATATGGTTTTTTTCTTTTCAGGCGTGGCCTGGCTTGTGATACCTTTCAAGATGGTTGACCACGAGACTCTCTGGCCGATCTACTCCTGGAGGCTCTTCCTGGCTCTCTCCAGTATACCAGGGTTCATTTCTGGAACCTGGGTGCTGTACCTCCCTGAGAGTCCTAGGTTGTTGTCGGATACGAATAGAAGTGACAAGGCTTTGAAGATCCTGGCCTCTATTTATAAGTCAAATCATGGGAGCAGTGCTGAATATAAGGTATTTTATCTAGTCTAAATAAATATATCATTTCTAACCCATTAATTTCATAACTTACTTCTTAATTTTGAAGTTAAAGAAGCTTTGTAATCAACAAAATATCTGTTCGACAGCATGAATACAAGGCGTTGTTTTGCATCCTCGTAAAAATTCAGGATGTTGTCAATACATAAATAATCACTATAAATTACGGTACCTAGTTAATTATTGAAAAACACTTATTATTATTGTTGTTTATATTTGTCAGTATTTCAGAATTTCTTATTCCCTAAACCAGTGGTGAATAAGAAATTATCGAATACTCGTTTGAGATGTTTTATATGTGGGTAAGCGAGGTTCTCGTTTGAGATTTTTTATATGTGGGTAAGCGAGGTTATAAGGAGAGTATGAGACGGGCCGCGTTTAACACACAGGTGGTTCACACTTCGGTTTTCGGAAAGAAGAAAAAATAAAAAATAGCTACCCATTTTTTTATTGATTCGGGTCGAGAATCATTAATTAGCTTTTGACTTTCAAAAGTGCCTGTAAAGGTCTAATTGAAATAAATGCTTTGACTGTGACTTTGACTTTGACTTTAATATAGTTACCTCCTTGAATTTGACGAGGATGCAAAACAACACATTGTCGCCATGGTGAATAATGGGAAATTATCTAAATAAACCAAATTGTGAGATGGGTAAGGAAATATGTAGACGGAGACTCCAAAGTACATGATGTATCTCATGTTTTCTTTGAGTCACACCATCAATCCAACGGGTATTTAGTCGTTATACTCAAACCTAGGCTGCATCCTCGCTTCACATCAAGAGAGTGGCGCTCAAACGCAAGCCTATTTAGTATTAAAAAGGAAAATAAATGACAGAGGTTCGATCCCAGTCATTGCTCATGACTTATGTTCATATGGAAAAAGGAACATAAGAACTTGAAGCAGCAAATACTAGGACAATCATGAACCGATATAACTCTGATGCTGAAGGTACTCTGATGTTAACTTCCAGATTAAGAAGCTTATACAAGACGACGTGTTTGTTGGCAAGAGCCTGGGCACCGAAGAGAGCAGAACTAAAGTCTTGTTCATGAGTGTTATCAAGGATCTGAAGACGT
The DNA here is from genome assembly GCA_963082945.1 of Cerastis leucographa. Taxonomy (NCBI): domain Eukaryota; kingdom Metazoa; phylum Arthropoda; class Insecta; order Lepidoptera; family Noctuidae; genus Cerastis; species Cerastis leucographa. The sequence continues at coordinate 20,866,233 of OY720382.1, forward strand.
TTGTGTCCAAGAGTTATGCTTACAAGTCTAGCCTGATACTGTTTATGTTCTTCGCTAATATGGCAGCGTAAGTATCATTAGATATCATATATTTACACTACAACTAGCTTCCACGCGGGCGAAGCCGCGGGCAGAAGCTAGTTGTACTCGCACACTTCACGTTTCTCGTGACCCAAAGACTGGCTTTTACTTTGGCCAGAGTCCTGTAGTAAGTAATTCCATTCAACGTGGCAATGCTGCTGGTCTCTTGGGCACATCACCAGCGGACAGCGTTGATGAGGAGTTTTTTGATGGCCTTTTGTAGTTTATTGTTATTTTATTCGTTTCCAAACGTATTATAAGGAGAATTGTTCACATAATAAAGAAGGTAACTCCTGGGAACTGTATACAAAAAAAAACCTAAGTATGTGGATTCTCCTTAGGAAAAAAATGGAACACAGTGAGTACAAAGTGTACAAAATTATTAGTTAGTAAGAAGAAATATTAAACTGTACAGCGCAAAATTAATTTAAAAGAATGTACTCAGATCTTTCTTCTCTGATTTCCAGTGGCTTCGGCCTAAACATGTGGATCCCAGAGCTGCTCCTCCGCATCCAGGGTCGAGAGTGCAAGCTAACTGCATCAACAGCTAAGCCAGAAAACGCGAGACTGTTCAATGCATCAGCCCACTGGAAAGACTTGCAGTATGACTTCTACGGAAAGGAGATACCTGTTCCTGGTTTTAATGGCAGCAGCTATGAAGAACATTTTGGACAGAGCTCCTGTGATGCTACTATTGATCAAGAAGTAAGGATTGCAGTCATATTACAGTAACTTTAACTACAGCGTTTATTACACCTGTTCATTTCATTTGCACCACCAATGAGTCGTCAAATATTATGGATGAATAAAATATTCAATGTCTTGTGGCATCTACCATACCGTATTGACCCGCGTGGTGGATTACAGCCCACGCACTGTCATAGAGAGTAGACCAGTGTCCCAGTAGTGGAACCAGTAGTGACTCCTTCAACCTTTTCGACTTGTTAAAAACCCCTCTTCTTGGTTGAGTACCGTAAAAGAATGATAAGATAAATCAAATGTACTTCGGAACTTAGTAATGCAAATGTGGGTGGTGTTTGTCCTTCTGATGGTGTTGGTATGACACGATGGATCGTTCTTTTTTAAAACTATTTTAAAAGTCTATGTTGCCCCACAACAAGGCAAAGGCCTCCTTTACCCTATTCCAAAATGAGTTCTGCGCTGGACACCTGTCTTCTCTTTCTAGGCTTGCAGGTATTAATGACAATCGTTTATAATTTTCCAGGTATTCACCTCTGGCCTCATAGTCGGCGCTTGCTGTGTCCTCGGCAACGCTGCTTGCGCTATTCTCTGTGCGCGAGGTGGTGCCTTAGGAGTTCGTCGTGCAGCCATAGCCTGCACAGCTGTATGTGCCCTCGCCAGCGCCTGCTTGGCAGCAACTGCCTGCTCCTGCTCCAGTTTTAACAAGATAGCAGTCGCAGCTGCTGCAGCGCTTAATGCAGCGTCCCTAAATGGAAATGTGCTGTTGATACGACTTCTGTTGCATGCTTTACCGGCGCGGTTGAGGTAACTGAGAGTTTTGTTGTATGATTATTTTTCTTTTAAGTAACTAAAAAGTTCTATCTGAGGAGATCCAGTTTGGGATTGAAGATTCACGAATGTAATGCTAGTTTGTGAGATATCTTAATTGACTCATGGCTGCCAAGCTAAAATAGAAAATATCTTGAATGAATGGCATACAATAGCTGGACAAAAATTACATCGGAATGAAACCCAAAGGAGAAAATTCGACATCGTAAGAGGCCCAAGCGAAGATAGCGACCGCAATGGCGAGAAATTGGACCGCATTCAGAAAGACTGGGCTGTTGCTTGATGTAGCAAGAATGGAGGGAGGCTTTTGCCCACGGGCTGATACAATAATAAAAAAAAAATACTCCTTCGCTTCGCCTAGTTAATACTTTCAAATCAAGTGTAATGTAAAATAATTTGCAGCTTAAAACGGTAGAATGTTACTTTTCTTTTTTGTCTTTACCTACATCATCTTTCGTACTTCATTCCAGTGGTTTAGGTGTATGCTGGGGAGCTTGGTGGGGTCGAGCTGGTGGAGTAGCATCCAACTTGGCAGTAGGAGCGTTACTGGACTTCTCCTGCCCGGCGCCATTCATAGCAGTGGGCGCTTTACTTGCGTGTAAGTATCTAGCTATGTATTTTACCGTCCTAAGTACCTTATCCAAAGTTATTAGCATGTCTTTGCCTTACGTCATTATCTTCTCAGACGTCATCTCAATGTCGACTGTCTTTTGAATTGTATGCCATCTTTCTAACAATGGGACCATAGTTTCCTTGGTCTCCCTTCCCATTCATACTCTGTGCATTGGAACACAGTAAATTATTTAATAAAGCTGTTGATGTTACTATCATTAAAGTAACTTATCATAAACATACACTTAGAATTTCTTCCATAGAGGTAGGCGTCACCCACAGATTTGTAGATACCTCTTACTTGGAAACTGGCCCCAACATCATAAGGAAAAGACTTGGCAGACGATGATGATAATATAAAAATAAAAACTTATCAAAAAATAATTCCACAGTATCAATTGGCGCCATCATGATAATAAAACTTGAAGAAAATAAAGAAGAAATCAGCCAGAAGACTGAAGAAGAACCAGATAGCGGTTTGGAGAAGAACACAGGACTAGACAGATATATATCTACGTATATGTAGCTTTAGGATACAGTAGTCATGTCAAGACATGTATAATTCAATGTAACTGAAATGACAATTAATTGTATTAATGTTCTGCACGCGTAGCATGACCACTGTAGAAACGAGTCAAGTCGAGTCGAGTCGAGTTTTGTCAATCGACATAATGACAGATAGACAATGACAGCGTGTCAGTTTGTCGATTCATCCTTCGACATAGCCCGTTTCTACGGCGGTCATGCTACGCGTGCTGTATGAAAATGACAAAGCGTTGGTAATGATTTTGGTGTGATTGATAAAAGTCCGTCCGTTTAGCAGGATTTTTAATTCGAATATTATTAGAGAAACAAACAAGGAAATATACTATTTGATAAGTATTTTGGTCAAGTCCTGGTCATTCTGGAGTCAATCTGCTATGTCCACCAAATATCAAATAAGTTGATGGAGTAATAGATTAAGCAACAGATGAACAGGTTTTATTAAGCTTTCTGAAACAGGTTCGATCATACCCGTATAGACAAACTGCAGACACACCTTCGGACACCGGACTCTTCCGAGAAAACGTACTGAAGAATCGGTCAGTGTCCGCAGCCAGTACTTGAGCTGTCCTTATCGGATTGATCGAATCTTTACAAGCGGATAGAGTCCCACCAACAACTGACTGCCTATTGTAGGATATATAAATGGTAATGTCCAAAAGTTTCCAGCTTCAACTATAATGTTCTTCTTCTTCAATCGGTCCCTCATTACTGAGGATCGTGGTCACCGGACCCCTATAAACGGACAATCTGCCTCCATCGACTCCGGTCCAAAGTGTTGCCATCACTACATGCTGAAATTTGCTTGAGGATATAGCCTCTTTTACTTGGTTGGACCATCGTGTTGGCGACCGGCCTCGTGCTCTCTTGCCTTCGACATTGCCAACAATGACCAGCTTTAAAAGTAAAAAAAAAAATGAAAGGGTGGGGACCCTTTCATTTTTTTTTTTCTTCGCATTATGTGGTCGAAATATGTCAAGATACGCTGTAGGCAAACTGTAGACAATCGGGCCTTGATATCGACTTGGGAAAGGATAGACACGTTTGTGCGTTGGGCTGTCCATGGAATTCGGAGCATCCGCCTCCAGCACCACATTTCGAACGCGTCTATCCTCTGTCTTTCTCTTGCTCGGATTGTCCACGTCTCAACTCCATAGAGGAAAATTGGAAAAACTGGGGTACCAGGGGAACGGGCCTTCGTTTTGTAGCTTATACCACGATTTTTCCCGATGTTCTGGAGGCGTGTCATCGCATCTTTAGCCATGGCTATTCGCCGTTTTATTTCTGTGACGCTACCTTCATTGTTGATATTAGAGCCCAGATAAACGAAACTGTCCACAGTATCGATGCCTTGTATGTGATTGGCACCCGATAGCTTTCCCGCACGATCTATCACCATAAGCTTGATTTTCTTTTAACAATTCAATTCAACTATAATAATAAGAGTAATATCCAAACAAAATTGTATTGAAATAATGGGAGACTATATTGAAAACTAACTGTCCCGCGCAACTTCGTCTGCGTCACATTTTCCCCGTTTTCGCAACATTTTTCATTCATTGCTGCTCTGCTCCTATTTGTCGTAGCGTGCTAGTGATGATATAGCCTATAGCTTTCCTCGATAAATGGGCTATCTTACACTGAAATAATTTTTCTAATCGGAACAGTAGTTCCTGAGATTAGTGCGTTTAAGCAAACAAACAAACTCCTCAGCTTTATAATATTAGTATAGATGATTCTAATGTATATGGGCCGGAATTTTTTAGACATAACCATGTGTAAAACTCGAATCACAATTTGCCTTAAACTTGTTAACTCAGTTTAAATGAGAGAGTACCGTGTCTTATTAAGTTATTAATTAGTACGTAATAGTATACCATGAGAAGGTTGTACAGAATATCGCAATCATTATTTGAACAGTTGTCTCTCTTCTGCTACATACAATGTGTTTGGAGTGGTTTGTTACATTATAAAGGGAGATCCTGGGATCGCCAGACAGATTGCTCTTGACCTATAATAAGGTACTTCCACAGAAAAAGTTTCAGTGTTTTAAAATGTCATAGAGTCTGGCGCTCCTGGGATCTTGGTCCATTATCTGTACGGTTCATTTGATTGGAAGCAACACATTTGGCGCGTAGCGCGGCCTTGTCAAGGTAGTCATACATGCCGTGATAGGTACACTCGTCAGGTAAGCTTGAGCTTAAAAGTGAGAAAACTTGAGCTTACAAGTGTTTGGCTACATACACGATTTGGTTTGCCTGTACAAGTCAACTGTATAGGCAAACCTGTCAGTTACGATTATCGATTAGCGATCGCGATGCATTGGTATGGAGCCACTAATTCACGGTAGACCTAACTAAGGATATGTTCCAATGACCAACAGTTATTTAGATATGACATTTCCATTATACCTAATCATCATTTCAGCCAAGATAACTCCAATACTGGACAAAGCTTAAGTCCACTCTCATGTAGCACAATTTAATGAAGGGTTAAAAAAATGTCCTAACTTGAATTCTTTCAAATTTTAAGAAATAATAAGATCACAAACATAAGAACATAAAGTCATACCTTGGCAGAGACTAGAAAAGCAAAATGGTGGCGTCTAAAAAAATAGAAGCTATAAAGATCGTCTAGCTCCATCTCTTTCCCACTCTGGAATAAGAATGAAACAATAATGTTTTAAGACGAGTAACCCCTCTGTTTCAAATTTTCAATCCTTACATATTCCTTTTGCTATGATGAACGTAAGATAAAGTCATACTTAGTTTATCGACCAGATTCTAGGTAATCAATTAGTATTTCGTTCGATCATTGAAAATGATTAGATGTAAGTAGAATAAGATCTCGTAATTTTAAGATTTTGTATTTATTTTAGGTAATTATTAAATTTTTAATATAAAATATGTGCTTGAATGTGACCTCTTAAAAGAGAGCAGCACTCAAATATTATGATGGTTTTACTGTATTAAAATAACGTGTGGTTTTTGCTACATAGTTAGAAAAAAATTCACAATTTTTCTGTGATTTTATGAACGTGCTACTTGACGTTAAAAACGTTTAAAATTTATGACAATTGTATATTATTTCAGATAACGCTTTACAAGTAAAAAGTTAAATAAATGACATTATTTATGTAATAATATATATTCTTTTATTTTATAAAACGATCTTCTATAACTACGTTAACAATAATCATCATAAGAGACAACATACATTTGTATACCTTGTATAGTTTGTAGCGCATTTACTTTTACCTACTATATTCATTCTTCATCCAGCTCAGTAGTTACGGGTAGTCAGTAGCCCGATAGTCTGACAACCAGTGTTACTAAGGAGTATCGTATTATGAGCGTTTTCGCCTTACGACATTTTAAACAAACTTCCAAGTTTTTTCGAAATGACTGAACCCATTTTAATGAAACTTCATACGCATGCAGGATCTCTTAGGAGGTTTAAAAAGTTACTAAAAACTTTTTCGAAAAATAGTGTTACGGCTAAATTAGACCGATTACTTAAAAGACATTTCGAAAATGATTTTAGTAACTTTTTAGACCTATGTATCCTGCTAATGAGTGTAAACTTATGAAGTTTCATTTAATATCGGTTCAGTCATTTCGGAAAATAAAGACTTGAAAGTTTGTATGAACTGCCGTAAGGTGTAAACGCTCTTAACTGGGTTGTTGGTGGAGGTCACAAAGACAGTCGCTCCATGTAGAATACTGGTATTCAGCTGAATCCGGTAAGACTGGAAGCCGATCACAATCTTTCTTTCTTTCTTTCTTTTCTTTTCTTTCTTTTTCTTTTTTAAAAAAAACGTTGCCCCACACTAGGAATTACTCCTGTATCGTGGGTGCGTTTACAAACATTTAAACTCACATACACAAACAGCCAGACCTGGAACAACTATCTGTAGGCCATACAAATATTTGTTCCGTGCGGGGATCGAACCCGCGACACGCAGCGCAGCAGTCGATCGCTCAACCGCTGCGCCAACCGTGCCGTCAATACACAATAAAGTTGGGGAAAGGCTAAGCAGATTAAATTACACAGCTAAGTAGTTTCCATCGAATGCCACAATGTTATGAAATTCAGAATAACTTTGTAATAATTAAAAATACTACAAAATAATAAAAAAAAGATTATATAAAAAAATATAAGATCTCTCAAATTAATATTACTTTTAGATAAATAATTAACTCACTTAACGACAAGTTACCTACTTACGGATAAAACACAAAAGTATACTTGAGATAATTCAGTTAATGAACTAATGAGGAACTATCACAACTTAAAATATCTTTTGAATCTTAAACAGACCTCGATTCTGTTTTATTTAATTTGATTATGAAAACATAGAGAAGCATGTATCAGCATCCAATACAAGCACTTTTTTATATATTATAACAATTATTTAATGAGTATAAATATTTGCCAATTTAAATAACATTTACCTCATACTTATAAAGAGTGTAAAAACCCCTGTTCCCTTAACGAAGCGACAAGGCACCTTAATCTCTCCGTCATTGCAATTTTTTTTTCTAGAACGTACCTGGGAACCTTCTAGTTACGGAGATATCAGATAAAGATCAAAGTTCCAACTTTTTTAAACTTTTTTTTATAAGTACCTACGTACGTATATATTTACATGGTGTTGTTTTGCATCCTCGTCAAATTCAAGGACGTAACTATGTTAATGATTTTCGTCCCGAATCAATAATAAAATGGGTAGGTAATTATTTTTTAAACAACAAACCACCCGTGTTTTAAACGCTACCCATTTGATTCTCGCCCTATAACCACGCTTTCACACATACAAACAATCTCAAACGTTTAAATTCGATAATTTCTTAATCCATAAACCATGTTAAGGGGGATATTCTGATATATTGACAAAATTAAACAACCAAAACAATCAGCGTTTATGAATAATTAACTAGGTACTGTAATTTTGTGACAACCTACTGAATTGACGTGGATGCAAAACAACACCTTGTATAAACATATATACATATATACATTTTTAATGTTACATCTTTACTTTAAATACCTCCTTTAATTGAACCTTTAATTGAAAAACCCACGGGTAGTTCAATTGAAAAAAAAAGTTGTTTCAAATCAAGAATTTTTACGTACAGTTACTTTTTTGATGTGCAGAATGCTTGGTTGAGGGCTTCCTAAAGGATTTTCTCCCCTATACCCCTTGTATCTGGTTGTAATAAGTAAAGCACCAGGTTCACTTCAGTTTCTTTGAAACTCACTAAACTTCATAAATTCATCAGACATAATGTTCCTTAAGCAACTGCTTACGATAAAATATTTATAAATCACAGATATAAAGCTTCCATCACCACGTATAATTCTATACAGCATCTGGTTTCGATACGACTGGCTGCGGTTTGTCTGGTGGCAAGAACCATGCCGCTACTGCACTACCTGAAATAGGTTTGTAGGTTTAAAATATATTTAATATTCTATTTGGACAGGTCTTCTCAAACCTTTGCGGTTCCTTTTTCAAAAGACTATGTCAGACACTAATAGTCCTCATGTGAGTTGACCAAGTTTACCTTTGAGTTTGTTTCGACTGTTCTTCTCAAAGTAGTCAGGTCAGGTGTTTGTACAAACGTATTTGCAAAATAATCAACATTTTACTAATAAACGTTTGAGATCTCAATACTCTATAAATATAAATCTGAACCAGCTACAACCACAAGTGGGTAGGCCTTTAATTACTTGTAGCAATCTCCACGTTCCTGTGTAACATCCAAGGTTTACCAGATACACGGTATAAGGTCTGTACAAATGTTGCCAACTTTACCCTGCTATCAATATTCATAATCGCATCAAAATTATTTTAAGACACGTTATCTATGTTTGTATCTTCATCGTTATATCAAATGGTGCTATGTGTAAAGACTACTGAGAATCTTTCTTTCTCATTTTTACACCAAACTGCTTTAGCCAGTTGCATCCAGCAACTATCTGCATTCTATAACCTTCATCATCTTCATTAAAATCTGTACTTACTCAGCACAAGTAGTGACCACAAGTAGAAGGTGACCTGACAGTGGTGGAAAATCAGATTCCCCACCACATTGATGCCGATGAACGTACTGCTCCGACCCACCATTATACTTAGGCAGGTGGCCATGCCCCTGGAAGTATACAAGATGAAACATGAAAACTTGTCCAGGGAAAAAATGAAAACCCAGGTTAAAATCAAGAATTGAAGAATCGAAAGAGACACCTATATTTTTTTTTTGAGCAGGCTAATAGGGAACGATTTTATGATATGATACTTCACTTTATGTTAAAAGGACCCAACGCCATATTGTGAGGCTTTGATAGGCTTTAGTGCCCACATCTGGTTATCAAGTACGACTAAAAGATCAAGTTGGTTTTACGAGAAAGTAGTAAGGGTATACGTTAATTGCTTAACGCAAAAAAGATTTTTTATTTGCGAAATAACAAAATAACTTACCGAAAAGAAGTAGGATAAATATCCACGAAATAAGATGCCAGGATGCCCATTCCCAAGCAAGTACAAGTAAACACCATGAAGAAGAAGACACTGGAGATGGGTTCCGGCACCAGATTAAGCATGGTCCCGCTGAGAGAGGAGAGGCAGAGGATGCAGATCAGCACGACTCGCCTCCGGTTTTGAAGGTAGGAAATGAGAAAGTTGAAGAACGCGAAGACTGATTGAGAGGCGATAAGGGTTAAAATAACGTTGTGCTCTATTGTGCCGGTGCAGATTTTCAAGGTCTGGAATAAATTTTGAATGTTTCATTAGTCAATTATCAAAACATTGAGTTAATATTTTTTCTAAAAGCTTCATTGCCAAGAGCCTCGGCCTATACATGAGGAGGCTCTCGTTAGGCAGCTGGATCAAGGGCTTGATTCAGAAAGCGTTACTCTTGGACCGGCTCGTATTGTAAGGCGGTTACTCTCTCTGGAGCTCTGATTGCCGTTGGCTTGGATTCTGATGCCAGTGGGCTACTACGATGCCATGTTTCTAGAACTAAGGTATCCACTGGCAATATCAAAACAAATAACATTAGTGGAAGCAATATTATTTTCGGGATCAATTTCTCAATGCACCTACGAGTTTGTTTTTCCGTTTTCAGAAAATCAACTAGTCTGCTTTACCTGACTATCGAATGTATGACATAAATCAGTTGATTTCAATCTACTAATTACCCTACAATGTTCCCACTGCAGGTATACAGGCTTCCAGTTTATGAGAGAATACAATACATTGAAAACTAACAGAGACTTGTCTGTGTGGCTAAACTAAATGACCAAAATATCCGCTAATCAAATCGATCAAGTACCGATACTTACAATATCTTCAGTAGAATTGCTAATAGGTTTACTGCTGATCAGTTCACAGATATTGCCGGTCGCAGTTCCGCTCTCCATTGACAACCTGATCAGGTTGAGGATGTAGGGAAGCCATACTAAGAAGCTGTTGTTACTGTTAACAAATAAACATCTTGTGAACTTGTAGCATCAGGTTTTAAGTAATGACTACGTTGACTGGCTCGTTGGTCGACGTTATGAGGTCCTAGGTTCGATTCCAAAGTGTTATCGGTTTTTTTTATTTCTCAGTAGCATCCACGGAGCCTGGGTTCATGCCCGGTTGATGGCAGTAGATTCACCTCCGTCTACATGGGACTTAAGACATGAGTGGCGAAATGTCCTGACATTTTGCTACTTCGCGCTATTGGGTACCACCGGTCTAACTAACCCTTCGGGGATTACAAGCGTAGTATTATGTCATATAAATTACTAGATAAATCTTGACATTCAATTAACGGTAACGACGTTAGAACCGTCAAAAATATAATAGAACTGACATAGCAAAATCAGCTCATACCGCTGGAATACAAGGTAAATAGGCAGCACTAGCATAAACTAGAGCAAAGCTTAATATGACGTGTAATTTTTTATTAAAAGTCGTTATAGAAAAACTAAATGTTTTGAAAACTCTTGCCACATATATATTTAGGCCTTAAGGGGACCCGGTAAGGGTGTCTATACAAGATTTAAAAAAAGATTAAGAGTTTTTAGCAAGACGTAGACAGAGGACGTAGTAGTACCTACAGCCTTTCTTTCCATTGAAGCTAGAGTAGAACACGAGTTTTTTTATCATTCATCAGAGGAGTTCTGATTTTACATGACGCCGTGATTCCTTCTTAGCATATGCAGAAACATAATCCTTTGCGACAGTCATATAAAAACTTAATCACAACGCATTCGACGACGGCTTCCAGTCTAACCGGATGCAGCTGAATATCAGTATTTGACTAAAGAGTGACTGCCTTTCGGAAGCGAAAACCCAGTTTGTAATAGACAATACGATACCCCTTGGTAAGACTAGTTGTCAGACTTTCGGACCACTGACTACTTAACGGCTGTCAACGATCTTCAAATGACAGCCAAGACCATCGGCACAGAGGAAACTCTGTGTGTAATGGGTGGTTACCCATCCACCGACCAACCTAGGCACGACCCGAGCGGCTGTTATTATTTAGCCATAAGCACTAGCCAAGACTATCAGATCTATGCTTATATACGGTGGTCTTAAGAAAATATAAAGCCTTATCCCACCACTCCTCCATTATCAGGTTAGCATACATAGATTACAATATAAAACCTGGTTCTCACGTGATGTACACGACGGCGACGATGTAAAACAGCTGGGCAGACCTCCAGACGTAGGGCGGCCTGAAGAGGGGGGCGCTTTGCTCATACATCGCACGCATTAAGGACATCTCCTTTTTAGCGGTGTAGCCATCAAGGGTGAAGGAGTGGACCTGGAAACGAAGAAAAATATGGAGATTAATTTTCATATATTGGGTATTTGTAGAGGGTGTGCAGCTGTGTCCTTTTCTTTAGTTACATCTTTTTGCTGGCAGAAATCCTTTAAAATACATCACGCCTGTAATAGGGTTCGAGCCTAGTGACATAAACAGGATTCAAATCCAGGAATAATGCTAATAAGAATTCCTAAATAAAAACTTTAAAACAGTTTGCCTGTCCTGGGAATCAAACCCAGTATCTTAAGAGCGCACCGAGTTTCTGGCGGTAGGTATCTATGCGCTCCGTGTATGTGTGTGTAAGACAGGCGCGCGCGACGCTCCGGGAAGAGTGGCGGCTCTAGTTATAATGGACGGAACGCGCGCTTATTTAGGTATTTCTTTCATATTATTAAAACCAATACACATTTTGAAAATCTAAAATGTATACGTTATATAAAAAATATAGTTTTGTTATTATTTAAAAGCTGATGACCTTCCGTGAAGGTTTTACGCCGTACTGAGGATTTATTTTCTTTTTTATACATTACTTTGGCATTATTATCTATCGAGAAAACTACAAGTAATCGTGTTTTTAAAATGAATGATTTATAGAGTGAATCCTTGAATATCTTACAAATTAATTTCATAACTAAGGGTTAAGTAATAACGATGCAGCAAGGGATCATACGAACGGAATTATTTCAAAATTACGTATCGTTCCCTCGGTGCGCTCTTTTGCGACCACTGGACCAACGAAACAGAGTAACTACACTACAATCTTTCGCCAAGCAAGGTTCGCCAGACCAATAAGCCAGACTTCCAATAAAACCAGCATTTACCGTATACTCCTCCTTAGACCCCCTATGATTGACAGCATAAATATGCTTCAGCACCTCCAAAGCTTCATCTCTTCTTCCAGAGTTGAAGAGGAACTTGGGAGACTCGCAGAAGAAGTAGATGGCTAGGGCCCCTAGACCTGATGGTAAGGCCAGAACTACGATGAGTAGCCTCCAGGGTTTGTAGACGATGTTCAGCCACGATAGTTCTACGGCGAAGTCTAGTTTTAGGGTTGGGTAGGTGAGAACTGGAAAAGGAAAGATATACTATTAAATATTACTATTAAAGATTACTATTACTTATTACTATTACATATTACTATTACATATTACTATTACATATTACATATTACTATTACATATTAGTAGTACATATTACTATTAAATATTACTATTTAACTTAGAAGCTTGCCTCTCCGCTAAAGCAGTTACAAGATACGCATCACTTCGTAGCCCCAGGCCAAGATATGAACATGTGAGGCCAACATCAGAGGTGGCGCCACTGCCGACGTAAACAATAGCTCCGTGATAAAAATTAAATAAAAACAGTGATTTTGTATAAAACTGGCTAAAGTTAAGTGTAAAGTGTGTGTAAATGAACAATAATTACTACAAAACATTTGTGAAAAGAACTGTTACTGTGTAAATGTGAAAAACATTAAAAACAAACTACTCAAACATCGTGACAAACTTTCACAACACAAAAACTAATATTTATGAGAAAAAAGCCCAAAACATAGTCTACTTCGAACTTATAACTGAAATAAAGTGCATAGTGTCATTTAAAAAGTCATATTCTACTTGTAAACTGTAAAACCATAAAACAAACTTTATAACTGTTTGTTTTGAAAATTTGAATTTTGTGGCGTCCCAAAAAATAAACCTCTGTTCCACGAAACAAATCTGTCAAAATGTTGAATAATTAGCTATTCAAATATTCTTGGTGAAAAAAACTTTGCAATTTAAATACCTACTAAAAGTGATGCATGTTCATGGACAATATAATATTGATCTCAAGTGTTTGCAGCTAAAATAATTTATACATAAGTACATAAGTTATACGTATTAATTGGATCGGAAATATGAATTTCTTCGAGAATATGACGCTGCGTACTCGCAAAACTCGTTCGCAGTCTAAAGCAAAAGCTGCAATAGATCCATGCACGTCCAATGACTCAACGTTAAACGGCACCACCAATAGCTTACCGACAATATCGGATGATGAGAACGAAGAGATCCTAGAGCTTAAAAAACAAGTTGAACAGCTTAACTCTGATTTATTGAAGGCTCAGGAAGTGATAAGCCAGTTATCATCCGAGAACACAAACTTAAAAAATACCATCACGTCTATGAATGAGAACAAACACAAACGCATCTCAAAATTATCGAACGACATAGAGACCCAGGAAAATATCAAACAGTCTACTCCTAACAAAAAATCGCGTACATCCAAGAAAAAAAGGAATTTAGCTAGCACGACAGCAAATGAAGCATCAATATTGAATATATCCACCCAAATAACACCGAATTACATCTCGTCCAAAGCTACTGAACATAATATCAATAAGGTACCTCAAAAACAAAGAAAGAAAATATGCATTTTAAGCAGCAATAAGGAAAATAAAATATTGTCTATAGCTGAAGAAACGTTCCCGAACTACCAATTGTGCCACTACCTCACACCATATGACGGAATAAACGAACTCATCAGTAACATCAACTTGAAACTTAAGGACTTCACAATGGATGATTACTGCATAATTCTCATAGGTGAAGAAGACTTTCAGAGAACCGATAATTATTTTGATTTGATTATCAAAATACGCGAGACATTAATGCCTCTGCATCACACTAATATAATTTTATGTTTACCTACTTTTAAATTCAGCTATTATTCTACTACGATGTTTAATGTAAGATTAGAACTGTTTAATAATTTACTGTATCTAGACATAGAAAGTCACAAATACGCATTATTGTTTGATTCCAATTTTGACTTAAAATACGACAGTACCATGTTTTTAAATAATAGTGGTGCAATTAACAATAATGGAATAACTAATATGTTTAAAAATCTTCAATGTTTTGTCCACGTCAATTCTCTTGATATTCCTTTAAACTCTGACACTGTCTCGAACTCTGATATCAATAATTTATCAGGTATCAACCATATGTCTCCTAGTGTTGAAAATAATAGTAATTTTTTTCGTATATAATCATATAAACGTACTTCATCAAAATGTGAATGGCTTGATAAGTAAATCGGATCTACTGAGCCTACACCTACATGAATTTGCTTGTAATAACAAATTGGTGGATGTGCTTTGTGTAACAGAACATAATATGAAAGAGTTAGATGATGTACACTTACTTATTCCAAATTACACACTTGCAACCTGTTACGTTCGAAACAATAGAAGAGGAGGTTCATGTATTCTGGTAAACAACAAACACAAATATAAAATAATCAATTTAAAAGAATATTGTTGCACTAACGATTTTGAATGCTGCGCTATAGAATTACCTGAACATAGTATAACAATTGTATGTATTTATAGATCTCCAAAATTCAAAATTGATAATTTAAATTCCTTTTTCTACCAATTCGAAGGTATTCTAAAAAAGATATTAGGTTATAATTCCAAAAAGAAAGTTATTATCTGTGGGGACTTTAATATTGATGTTTTAAAAAGTACGAAATCATCTACACAACTTGAAAATCTCCTTTATAACTATCGTTTGAAATTGAGTGTTCGTCAACCAACCCGATTAGATAGTGGTACCTGTATCGACAACATAATCCACAACATTAGAGGCAGCACTAGCGAGGTGTTGGAATTAGCTATATCCGACCATACAGCTCAAATCACAAGATGTCCTGTTAAAAAAACATGTACCATCACACATTGGTATACTTTTAAACGTGATTTTTGTCAAGAAAATATGCTTAAATTTCGGAATGCTCTTCAAAGCCTTAGTTTTAGTAATGTTTACAATTGTACAGACCCAGATAATGCATTTCGTGAATTTAACAGCTTGTTTAAATTGTTCTACGACCTTTGCTTCCCCATTATTAGAATTAAAAATGAATGCTCCAAAACTCCAAAATGGATAACGAAAGGTATTAAACTATGTTGTAAACGTAAACGTGAAATGCTATGGCAGTTAAGACGCCAACCAAACAAAACGAATAAAAACATTTATAACTCTTACTCTAAACGTCTAAAATTAATCATCAAACTAACTCAAAAGACACAAAACAGCTACTACATCAATAATGCTGACAACAAGGTTAAAGCAACTTGGAAAGTCATAAACTCAACAAAAACTAATTACCCAAAAGAAAATCCTTATAAAATACTTACAGATAATAATGAATATATCACAGAACCAAATAGAATAGCCGAATCTTTTAATGACTATTTTATTGACCAAATTCAACCAATTAACAAACATAACCACAACACCGATTATACATCTTCATTAATTAATTCCAATCCTAATTCAATATTCTTAGCACCAACTGTTCCTCATGATATGCATAAAATTATTACTGCTCTTAAAAATACCAACAGTTGTGGTTACGACGAAATTGTTACACATGTAATAAAAAACGTAGTTACAGAAATCTCTCCAGTTCTTAGCTATATTGTAAACGTGTGTATAGACACTGGAAAATTCCCTGAAGATTTAAAATTATCTGTTATAAAACCTCTTCACAAAAAAGAAAATCTACAAAATATGAAAAATTATAGACCTATTGCTCTCGTACCAGTATTTTCCAAAATAATAGAAAAAGTGATATATAACAGTCTTTATTCATTCCTAGAAAAAAACAATCTTCTAACTAAAGAACAGTATGGTTTCAGAAAGCACAAAAATATTAATATGGCCATCTATGAACTTATAAATAAAATTATCACAAACATGGACAGCAAAATTCCGGTCTCAGCGTTATTCATGGATATGACGAAGGCGTTCGATCTTGTGGATCACAGAATCCTACTTATTAAATTAAATAAGCTTGGAATTAGGGGTAATGTCCTAGAGTTAATTAAGTCGTACCTAGTCGATAGGAAACAAATGACTAAAATAGCAAAAGTATGCCCAAGAACAAAAACAGAAAAAACTTACCTGTCAAAACAAAGGTTTATAAATTTCGGCGTGCCACAGGGCAGTGTACTAGGTCCATTGTTATTCTTATGCTATATAAATGATATACCCCTAACTATAGAACAACCCATGACTCTATTTGCTGATGACTGTACCACAATATTTATAGGAAAAAACTCAGAACAATATGGAAATGATATAAATAATAGTTTAACTTTAATTATTAAATGGTTAACCGAGAACAACCTAAAGATTAATTTCGGAAAAACACATGTCATGCATTTTAACCAGCGCACGACTTCTATAAATCCAACTGTTAAATACGAAAATAACAATATTGTTAAAATTGACAACACAAAATTTCTAGGGCTTTGGTTAGATCAACACATGACATGGAAAACACACGTTGAGCATTTAATAAAAAAACTTAACCAATATTGCTATGCCCTACACAATTTAAATAAAGTCGCGAATCGCAGCACCGTTCTTACCGCATACCACGCATACGTCTCCACAACACTGCGTTATGGAGTAATATTCTGGGGTAATTCTACGGAAAGGGAGGCTGTCTTTAAAGCCCAAAAAAAATGCGTTCGGGCAGTATGCATGATCCAAAACACTGACAGTTGCAAACCATTTTTTATTAATCTAAAATTATTAACAGTCCCATCCCTTTACATTTATGAAGTTGCCATATTTATCAAAAATAACCCTAACCAATTCGAAACCGTATCATCTAAACGCCACCAAGGTGCACTTAAGTCTAAATCCCATCAAACCGCCCTTTACTCAAAAAGTTTCCTAGGAATGGCACCAAAAATTTTTAACAAACTTCCTAAGTCAATAAAAACAACAAAAGACTGCAATATATTTAAAAAAACCCTCCATAAATTCTTAATTCAAAAAGCATATTATTCTATAAATGAATACCTGGAAGAAAAATGAAAACTGTTTTATTTTATACTTGTATTTTTAATAGATAATTTTATTCCCTGATTATTAGCTTTAGTTCGTAAGATTGTTACTACTTTTATTGTTTTCTTATTTTGTATTGTTTCAAATTTGTTTTTGTTTATTGTATATTTTATTAAAGATTTAATATTAGGTAATTATAGCTGCAATATCAGTAGTTTCTATAGTCAAAAAACTACAACCTACATTACTTAATGTGTAAACATTAATTGTAATTTTGTACGCCTTGCATGGCAGCACATAGTGAGACAACTTTTTTTGATAACACCATGTACATACTTTTACCTATGTGTCACAAATAAACATATTTGAATATTTGAATATTTGAATATTTGAATATTTGAATATTTGAATATTTGAATATTTGAATATTTGAATATTTGAATGTCTTGAACAAAATTATAAATCTGACACTTACCACCCGCAACGGCAGGTGACAGCAGGATCAGACAGGTCATGAGCAACATGTACCGGTTCCTCACCCGCTGGACACATGACTCCCCCACCAGGGTGTATGTAGCAGAGTTGGCTGCACAGGCACTGGAAAATATGAGAATAATATAACGATTAGGTAAGGATGCAGATGAAAGACCAAAAGTAAACTTCTATGCTTCGTTTACAAACACGGCAATGATGTTTCCGATATTATATTTCTCTTTAGGTACTCCCTCACCGGGAGCAATCGCGTGTAATGTAACGTTACAGAGTCGAGCATTACATCAGTGAGGGAGGAGAACTGAGCATTACAGTGCACAAACTGTAATGATACAAAACGAGTTTACATCAGTGAAGGAGGAGAACCGAGCATTACAATGCGCACCTTGTAATGATACAATGTGTAATATTTTGATACAAATTGTAACATCAATGCGCTTTTTCACCGCTTCGTCTGACATTACCGAAACAACTAAATCAGAATGCTCGCAAATTCAAATCTATATAAATGTTACATTATACGCGAATGCTCGTCAGTCAGGGAGGCAGTATTGTAATGTAATGTTCAAAGTCGAATCTATAATGTTACATTACACACGAACGCTCGTCGGTCAGGGACGTAGTATTGTAATGTAATGCTCAAAGTCGAATCTATATGTTTTCCCCGAATGGTAAGGCGTATGTATACCTAATAAGTGTACATACCTAATAGTACAGTCACATTTCGGTCCAGTTTAAAAGGAGAGACTCTATTGACATCAACCGGACCCAAATCCATATTCCGTGGCTGTTACTGGGTAACTCCAAAACAAGCCAATGATACTTACAGGCGCCAGCGCAGGCACGTCTGTGTAGACGCGCCTGCGCTGGCGCTGCGGCTCAGCAGGCTCAGCTGCACCTGACGGTAACGTATGTGGAACTTTAAGCAGACTTTTTGTCAATATAATCATTAATTGCAGCTGTAGACTGGACTGCGTTGTAATTGAATTAACAATATTGTAAAAATAATTTAAACCTAATTCTAAGTCCATATGACTTAATTCAATTAATAATTTATAAGAATAGAAGTTTTAATAAACTTATTTGTGAACATGATTTGGACATTTTCAACACCAGTGTTTCTCGTCTCAAGCATTTATAAGTAAAAAGCTTTTTTACTGATAAATTATTTGTAATTATTTCTTAATGTATCTTAACTTAATGCAGTTTTTAGTTTTTTTTTTTTTACTTTGATCTGTCTCGTTGTTTTTGGTAGATATTTTGTGCCTACCATTTTCTTTTGTTGTGCTTTTTGTTATTTTAACGGCGATTAACTGCGGAAACTTATAAATGACCTTCAAATTCGTATTATTATTTTGGAACGTTGTTTTTATAAGCTGTAAGTTTCAAGTTGTAAGCTATAAGTTTTAAGTTTCTGTAAGCTGTAAGTTGAATAGCATAAAATAAAATAAAATTATAGATGACTGTGTACCGAAGAAAAAGCGAAGTCGTGTAAATTCAATGCACATTTATCCTGAGTGATATACTGTTGAAATAATTCGCGACATAACATTGAAGGCTTCTCTGCATAAACAGTACAAGACAAGCGGGTCGAGGGTCGATTACGAAGCTCAGGCTCGGTGTAGAACCAACGTTAAAAATATGTTAGTAGTGTCCCAGGAACACTCAGAACCGGCGCTATCGGAGGCGCTACAATACACACACTCTTTTTTACAATATTGAATACAAAATACATCAATATGAATCAATACGAGTTGGCATGATTTTTAACAAAATCGAATGTATAGTTATTGTGCGCGGTATAGACACGGAGAAAACGCAGTATGGCTTTAGAAACCGCTGCTTGATCTTGAAGATCGATCCGTGCGGCTGTTATAATACTGTGTGGAAGATATCCCTGTCACTCTGTATATCTACGAGCTTAAATTGTGAGTATCATAACAATACCTTTGATAAAACCATCAATCAAATCTATTTTAAAAAAAAGTCAGACTAGAACTAGACTATCAGCCCCTAAATAATGATACCATTCAGATCCAGCCTGTCCCCATGCAGTCCTCCCCCAGCGACGCCCTAAGCCGAGGTTCGTACCCCACAGGGGGTGCCCTTAGCGTGCAGTCGCTTAGTTTGTAAGTTTTTATGCCTCGGCTGGAGGCCTTACTCTCAAGGCATCCACAGGATAGTCCGGTTAAGCAGACGACAACCTCATAGGTTGAACTGGAAGATGACATTCACAAAAAAAAAAAAAAAAAATTGAACTAGACTGTTGTATTAACTCTGCCTAGATCATACAAGATGGAAAGCCCATTAAATAGGTCTGATTTTATTATTACTGCCTCTTTAATCAAAAATCAATTAAAGTTTTTTCAGTATTCTTAGGCCTTTAATAGCTAGCGCCTCTTCAAGAATCAAATAAAAATAACATAGAAATATGATGGATTGACATATTATTTATAATCTCTGTTCCAAGGAACTTCTAGAAATAATTATTTTCAAACTTTTTGCCAAAATGATTATAATCAGCGAATTTTTCCTATATTGATTTTGGTGTTGTAACCTTGATTCTTAGGTTCAAAAATATGCGTGAAATGTTCTCGTCAGAAGAAATGTATCCAAGTTTACACTTTTATTTGTAATTCTATAAAGACCTCGGTTTCTTCTAGGCAAGCGTGCTCCACCCTTAGGTCGCATAATCGCTTAATATCAGGCAAATTGCGG
The DNA here is from genome assembly GCA_963082945.1 of Cerastis leucographa. NCBI lineage: Eukaryota > Metazoa > Arthropoda > Insecta > Lepidoptera > Noctuidae > Cerastis > Cerastis leucographa. The sequence goes on from OY720382.1 coordinate 20,886,877, forward strand.
CCAAACATAAGCCTATTTATAGTAGAAAAAAGGCCATCATAGTTATTAGTTCTTTTGATTACTGATTATAACGATAAATTAGATAGTACGCTCTTCTGATTTCTTACAAAACATTATTTTGCAAAACGTTTGTAATCCTCGAAGAGGTAGGCTGAGGTTTATGAACACCCACATTTCGACACTGACCAAGTCATTCATGTCCCAATTATTCCTTCTTTTTAAACCGAATATCATCTTTAAAACTTCTACCTCAGCCGACCCTTTCACAGATATACAGATAACTGTGGCAATCCATCTCAATTCAACTCCGAACTTCATCAAACATCCTTGTAAATACCAATCAGAAAACAAGCCAAAAATCAGTATAACAAACTTTTCCACTGTCCGTTTTCTGGAACCTTCCCTCCAATAAGCACTTGACATTCATGATCGAGTGGCGAAATGTGGCACATACACATACAGTTATGGTGCTCGGACACTCGGCCACACAATTAGACGGGTCAAATTAATAACTTCCACGCAATATGGGAAAGGATGACAATATTGATTGTTTTGATGTGGCTGGATTTTTCCATCAAACTTACGAGTAAGATGAGACTTTATTTGGTTTGGTTAAGGATTATTTAAGGTTACTACAGAAGCCGTAAGCTCGTAGCTAAGTAATAGCAACCGCATAGGTTGATCTTCAAGGTAAACCTGCGCATGCCTAGATCGGTCTATGGATGGGTCACTATTAATATACCGGGTTTCCTCCGTGCCTCGGAAAGCACCGTAAGCCGTTCGTCGCTGTCATTTGTAAATCTTTGACAGTCGGTACAGGCAGTCAGTGGTCCAAAGTCTGACAACCAGTCTTTCCAAGGTGTACCGTATTACCCTGTAAACCTGGGTTGTGGAAGTAAGATAAGCGGGGGCTACATGTAACATAGGAAGGTACTGGTATTCAGCTGTATCTGGTTAGACTGGAAGCCGACCCAATAACTTTGGGAAAAGGCTAGGCAGATGTTTACAAAAGCCGTAAAGTTACAAAAAGTGTAGAACACACTGTTTTGGTAAGTTTAAATCACACGCACTCAAAGTAATAAACGTTTAATAATGTTCATCCGCGTAGGTCTAATTTAAATGAATATGTTCACGGAGGCTCGCACAGATGGCTTCCACGCTATCATGCAAAAGGAAGCGGCCTCCATACTACGGCGCCTGCTTGGTAGTGACAACAGCATTTTGAAGTGAATGATGCCACAGCGAACAGCCCCTTCCAGAAACGCTGGGTGGGGACAGCCATAGTTCTGCATAAATAATTAAATTGTAAACAGCAATAATAATAACTTATAGACATAAGCACCATTTTTACGAACACTGGAATACTAACAAAACTATGGACTGTATTCTGGAATAAAGTTTAATTTGATTAAATTTAAATTGGCTTCTCTATGATACAGTAGTATGTACTAGTGTAGCCCACACTCGTAAGATAAGACTTCAAGAAGCCTTTAGAAGTGCAAGTGGGAGTGTTTTATGTGAGCTGACCTAGCGTAATGCGGGGTTTAAAGGAATGCGGAAGCCAGCTTTCACTGGTTCTATTTGCACAGATGTGCTGCCTACTGTAGATGAAATATATTGTACGGAGAGAGGCGGTGTGTGTTAAATTGATTTACTGGACACGATACTTAGTTCTGAGCACAACAACAGCTCAACCAAGCATTCCATTTGCTGTATGCTAAGAATACTCTATGTCAATCAATTATACACATAGAGTTATTACAGTTATAATAAAGGCAATCGCATCGGGAAATCAAAGAAAGAATGTTGAGGACAATGACAGAACGCAGGTGACAGGTGACTATGACATCTGTCACCGTTTTCACAACGGTGTCGAAGGATACCCTCTATATATAGGGTGTAGTGTTTGCTATCAAAATAAAAAGTAGTGAAAAGTTACTCACAAACAAACACACAGAAACTTGACTAGCCCCAGGAACAGCCAGTGAGGAGAGAGGCTGCTGATACAGGACAGTATGAATGACAGCAGCAGAGGTATCACGAGAGTGAACCGACGACCCTTGGTGTCCGACACATAACCCCATAGGTAGGATACTAGGAGAATACCTGTAAATTAAAGAAGAAAAGAGTTAGTCACTTGAAAGAAGCGTCCACACGATGTTTTCCTTCACCAAAGCAAGACTTGGCAGTAGAACGGTCATACGTCATACTAATAAGTTATAATTGCTGAAAAAGAGTGGCCCATAATCCACCACGCAGACCCAGTGCAGGTTGGTAGATTTTTGGTTCTATGTGATACCGGTTTTCTCACGATATTTTCTTTAACCATTTTGAAAACAGTGGTGATAAAATAAAATATACAAAGTTATTAAATTGAAGAGACTGTTTCTTCCGCAAACCGCTTCGGTTTTCAGTATTATTGTTACAGTCAATTGTTTTGTTATTGTTCATAATAATAGTTTTATTGAGGAAATTGAAGAGGCATGATTTATAGGTACTCATAATGATGAAGATGGATATTGTGTTACATTTCTAATAGCACATATAAAAGAAACAATTGAACTGTGAATTTTCCCATTTAGGATTAAATAAAAATGAATTAATAAGAGATAAAATAAACATGAAAGGCTAGATTATTTATATGGAAGTCACTTGGCTTCAATTAGATCTGCAAAGATTTTGGATAAGAAATATGAAAAATTTCGCCAGTCAGCAAAGAGAGAGCAGCGGTGGCCCAGTGGTGGCAGCCCCGACTTACGAGCAGTAAGCCGTGGGTTCGAACCCAGACAGGCGCATTACTTTGTGTAATTTATTTCATCACCGCTGCTCTCAAAAACGGTGAAGGAAAACTTCGTGAGAAAACCGTCATGTCCTAGAACTAAAAATTCGAACGCACGTGACGTCTACCAACCCGCACTGGGCCCGCGTGGTGGATTACAGCCCATTCCCTCTCATAGAGAGGAGGCCTGCGTCCCAGCAGTGGGAACATTATAGGCTGATGATGATGATAACGCGTTGCATGACCACCATAGAAACGGGCTATCGACAAACTGATACATTGTCATTGCCTATCTGTCATTATGTCGATTCTTCCGTAGACAGAACTCGTTTCTACAGTGGTCATGCTACGCGTGCAGGTCGGAGTAAGTGTCATCGAGTATTTCCAACAAGGAATTCTCAGTAGCCGTTAGCATTGTGAAACATATTTGTGTTCGCCGCATAACCGAAACAACTAACAACTTTTCTGTGGTAAACATGCATTTAAAATTCCAATTTTTGAAGCAATACACAAGGCATGTTATCAGCATCATCACCATATTAGCCCAGAATCCCCCACTGCTAGGTACAGGCCCCCCTTTTCTTTCTGACACACGTCCCGGTTCTGTGCGTCCCGCATCTAGGTTTTTCACAGATTTTACAAGGCATGTACTCACCAACAAAAGGCAAAGACGTGAGGATCCCCTTCTGCATGACAGTAAGCTCCAGGTCACAGGCGGCTGCAACCACCAGGCTGAACCCAAACAGGTCTATGCCGATGGCCAGGAGTATGAGGGAGCAGGTCATTACTAGTAAGATGTTGTACAGCCCATTGCCTGCGAAAAAAATATCAAGGGATAAGTAAGAGTCAAAGATAGCTACGATATTTATACATCTATAATCTATACATCTATACCAATAAATAAAATTGAAGTGTCCGTTTGTAATATTGAAATAACCGCTTTTTACTACATGCTTATGAATGTATATACGGTACATAAATACCAAAGTAACTTTTGTTACAATTTTTGTCTGTCTGTCTGTCTCTCGGTCTGTCTATTTGTTCCGACTAATCTCTGGGACGGCTGGACCGAGTTTGACGGGACTTCCACTGGCAGATAGCTGATGTAATAAGGAGTAACTAAGGCTACTACTATTTTAGAAAATATCTAATTCCACGCGGACGAAGTCGCGGGCACAAATTAACAGTGATATGTAGATATGAGTGACTAAACTGAAGAAAGCGATTCTGAAAAACTGTCTTTTTTGTGGATTAAACCATCATCATCTTTATCCTGCCCTTGTTCCAATACATTTTTTTATATATTTTTCATCACACTTGCACGTAAACAGTGTCATAACATACAGGTTAACTTGGCTGTAATGCCCCTTATAAAACCCTAGGGCGGTAAGTAATTTTTTTTTAATTTACAGCACAGCATGACAGCACACAGGTCATGCAAGTTCAAGCAAGGAGTTTACACGCAATTGAAAAATTGTCTTAAAATGTTATTTAAATAGGAATTTCATTCAATCTCGCTACATGTTATTTAATTACTCAACTAATGTTCTAAAATCTAAATAATCGATAGTTTTTTGTATCAAAACGTCGTTTTTTTTTGTTTTTCATACTCCGTCATGGCTGTATACCTAGGTAAGTATTTGCCTTTAACGTTTCTGAACAAAACATTTGTATAATCTGTGGTGTGGGCAAACAGCCCGCCATCCGCAAATCAGTTCACGTATTTCGTAATAATATGTGCTGACTTGTGTATATTCATAATTATTAACTCGCAAGTATGATGAAAAACATTGTATGTTTCACGGGCGGTACGAGAATTACGAACCTCGACTCAGAAAGCCCTCAGTCTCCGACTTCGGGCTTCTACTAGAGCCTCGATCGTAATTCCTTACTTACCGCCCTTAATACACAATATACTATTTCATCACACTTGCACGTAAACAGTGTCATAACATACAGGTTAACTTGGCTGTAATGCCCCATATAAAACCCTAGGGCGGTAAGTAATTTTTTTTTAATTTACAGCACAGCATGACAGCACACAGGTCCTGCAAGTTCAAGCAAGGAGTTTACACGCAATTGAAAAATTGACTTAAAATGTTATTTAAACAGGAATTTCATTCAATCTCGCTACATGTTATTTAATTACTCAACTAATGTTCTAAAATCTAAATAATCGATAGTTTTGTGTATCAAAACGTCGTTTTTTTTTTATACTCCCTCATGGCTGTATACCTAGTTAAGTATTTGCCTTTAACGTTTCTGAACAAAACATTTGTATAATCTGTGGTGTGGGCAAACAGCCCGCCATCCGCAAATCAGTTCACGTATTTCGTAATAATATGTGCTGACTTGTGTATATTCATAATTATTAACTCGCAAATGTGATGAAAAACATTGTATGTTTCACGGGCGGTACGGGAATTACGAACCTCGACTCAGAAAGCCCTCAGTCTTCGACTTCGCGCTTCTACTAGAGCCTCGATCGTAATTCCTTACTTACCGCCCTTAATACACAATATACTATTTCCGCCATTTTTTTTAAATTTTATTTTCGATTTGGTTTACTCTTGACTCTAGTCTAGGTCAGAGATTACAGAAACAAAGTCGACGATGGTACGAGCTTACCCAGAAGAAGCCTGTTCACTGTTTCGTTTCTAGCCACATCATCCTTCACACAGTCCATTCATCGTGCAATGATCTTTTTAAAATTTTAAAGTACCTGTCTCTCGATGACTTTACTCAATGCCATCTAACAGGCCTAACCTAATCTGTAAATTAGTCCAAAACAAATATTCGTTTGAATGTCCACGACCATCAAATTGAATGGAACTTCTTTTAATATTTTAAGTCTATTACGTGTTTAGTTGATTAAAATGTCAAAATCACAAATTAATGCTGCAGTAATATTAAAACGAGAGTCAATAAATTTTCTCAATTTGGGATTGTTCTGGCCCTTTATTTTTTTCGCTATGAGCTAAACGCCAAGTCTCAACCACTGGGTCTATTAGCATGTTATTTTGCTCAAAAATTTCTTGTATACAAAGACAAGTCTAGTCAACGTCACCACTTACGAAAGATTTTAGCAAATTTATTATTTGAAGTATTTAATTAGGTCGTGTAAGTTTATAAGGAAGTTCAGCATTTTAACGAGATGAAATCCCATCAGGTTTCTTCCTGATGAATACCAAAATATCTGTTGTTTATTACAATTATCACATAGTGTCTAAACCTATCTTATGTTGAGTAAGGCATCAATTTGTGTCAATTTATGTTATGTTCTCAGAACTATTACTATGTCTACTTTAGATTCAAGTTCAAGTTCAAATGATTTTAATTTGTATACCTATCGATCATTGAAATGCCATTGTAAACAATAGAGCTAGACCAATCATTCTTGATAAGACTATATTTGACTTATATTTATCACAACACTCTTATTATTTTGAACTTATTTGTTTACAAGTTACGCTTTTTTTTACTAATGCACGGGAATATAAAATAAGCCTTTTCCAAAATTATCATAATTATTTTAGCAAAATCAGTTTAATAGATTCATTAAAACGAACTAAACAGACACTCTTTCGCAAATTGCGTTCGCTCTACGAAAGAATTTAGATAATTTCAATTGAAACGTAAATGCACTAAACGAACAATAACAACCCAATCTAATAAAAATAAAAAACAGTGCATTGACCTGAAAATCTGAATTAAATTTTCAAACACATTTTCCTCAATAAGCAAGATTAACGAAGATAGGAGAAAGAGACGTAAATACTGCAATAGAACACATAGTTTTACTCAAAAGTGTTTACACAACAAACTGAGTACGAGAAAAAAAGAAAAATTTTTGGACACATCCCAAAAACATATGACAAGCAAAAATTACGAAAATTATCGCGAAAACTTCATCAATACTAAAATAGGAGAAACAAAGGATAGAACACAAATCTACAAAACCAAATATAAACCCTGAAATACTCCCATAATTTCAAAACACACTTCTAAGAACCTCACTCGCACTCCAAAAACTGAGCATAAGAATTTCGTCTTTCAGTCCAATACCTGTCTTATCAAGAGCCTCTTCGAAGGATACAGGGGTTTCATCATCACGGTCACACTTGCTGGTCATGGTCACACGTTCATCCACCACACTTCCTTGGTTACACTGTACTGAAAGCTTTGCACGCGCGTGTATTTCAAAGTCAGCATTGGATTGGCGGGCAGTTGGAGGCGAAAACGCTCGGTTTGAAATTGGCAGAATTTTGTGAAGTGAGTTCGGTGCGGCGGCTGCCAAATGTTTGGTCGATAGAAGTTTTCTGTTTGTTTCAAGTATAAAGTGTCAAATTGTATATTATTACAAACATAAATACTTTCGCAATTAGATGTCGTGGAGGTTTATTCTGTTTGGGTATCATATTACCCAGTACTAACTGGGTTGTGGAGGTCAGATAGGCAGTCGTTATCTCAGCTGGTAGCACTGTTTGTTTTTGCGCTAGTATTTTTCATTAAAAGTACTCAACGTTCTTGTGATTGTGTACTTTATTTGAACTGGGTGAAAGGGACACTAATATGCACGACTCACGTGTAAGTATAGATTTAAAAAAAATGCCGATGTAAAATTTCAATGATTCAGAATGATGACGATGTGATGAAACACACTGGTAATCTTTTGTGTTTAATATTTAAAATAACTTTCCCCTCAGCACTTGTTTTGTTCTGTTATTTTGTATTATCAAGTCTAGTCAAGGCATTCCAAAATGTAAATCAATCCCATTTTTTCCGTAACCTCAACCGGATTCAGAAAAACTGACTATTAAAAATTGATATGATCCCTTCGCCTGGACATTCATTACAACCAAAGAACGTGATCAATATTTTAGAACATTAACTAATCTTTAATCAATCAATAAAATCAAGCAGTTGCCACGCTCACTATACGCCTCTCCTAAAGACCGCTGAACACAACTTCAGATCAGCCACTGAAATCTACGTAAACATCGAACGAACTTCATAACTCATAATACATTGACTGCCATAAACTGACATACATCCCTCTGCCTCTTACTGAACCAGTAATGTACAAGCAAAATTGGTGACGACAATCGTACAGTGGCACCATGCCAATAAGGAACGAAATGGCTGAACAAGGTCATATGACGAACTGTTACGTGAAATATATCAGTGACTGAACTACTTTTTAATTATCATAAAGAATAAAGAGAGTTTTCCTACATACTTTGCTGATGAAAACGAGAACTTGACGCGACGTCACGTTCAGTGCCACCGACTCGCCCGGAGAGTCCACGTAAATTTTATTCCAGCGCCGTAGACTCTCCCGTCGAGTTCAATGTGTTTGCTATTTTTTTCCAAAATGCATGTGTATTTTCTGGTAAAAATGATACTGAAGACTAAATATACCCTAATCTAAAGAATTACGTGGTGGGCCGGGTGTGCAGACCCAGTTTATAATCGAAAGAAAATAAACTATTCTGCAATGCCTTGAACTCGCTAGGCGAGTTCACTGACATAGATTCTCAAACTTTTATTAATGAAATATCTATATGTACGGTTGATACTTTTATTTTCATTTTACCAAAAGTCACATTCACTCGTAAAACAACGGCGGATTGTGTTCTACACCTTGTAGGGGCTCGAATTTGGTGTTGTTATATAGGCAAAGGTTACCTTACACGCTACTTTATCACGCAATTGCCGACCTTATGTAAACACAATAAGGATAATAAATTGCATAGTTATTGTTTTTTATTTAGTCGAATTGAAAACCTCCTGTTTATAAAAACAATATTAGGTATTTAAAATATAACCTCAACAATAACCACTATTTATAAGATTGACAGCCACTGCATAAATTACGAAACAAACTTACCTTTTCTTTTATCGATAGTGTTTCTTGCCATTTTAATATGTTAAATTACACCGTATGTTAGTTAAACTCTTTTTAATTGCGTTAAACATGTAACGTACACTGTCACGGCCACAAAAATAACAAAACATTGTTTTTACCCTAACGCAATGCCACTGAACTCGCGTGGCGAGTGATTCAATTCGTGTTGCAGCGCCGGGGACTCGCCTAGCGAGTCCAACGTAAAATGTAGGCGGCATCCGAGAAAACATCGTGAAAATCGTAGTGGTAATGAAAGTGGACAAATTTTACTTAGAACCACGTTTGATTAGATTATATTTCAATTGGAAGAATAGGTACCTCAAAACATCATACATTTAATTTTAGGAGATGGATAGCGATACCTGGTGATCCTTACTTTAGCAGACCAGACAACGTGCAACGCTTTTCTCCAGAACCTAATTTCAGTAGATGCAATAATGGGGGTCTATTTGCTGGGTTCAAATACGAAAGATTCACAAAAGAACATGTATTTTATGAAGGCACTCAAAAGTAATAAAAATTGACCCACATAATATCATGCACTCATGTAGTTTGTCTAGTTCATAAAATCTTTTACACAACAGTAAAGGGGTTGAAAAATAGAATCACGTGAAACTTACAGGGCCAGTCGATACATAGGAGACAAAGAGTCTCGTCTTTGTCCTTTATTACTTATCTGGCTGGTTGCCAGGATTCGTCTTGTCTGACTAAAGAAAGGCCTCTAGCACAAACTTATTGAGGCTTTGACCTCTTTTGTGATAAAAAAATTGAAAGGAAAATATCTAAAAGCGGACTTTTAATTCATCATCCACCTAGCCTTTTCCCAAACTATCTTGGGGTCAGCTTCCAGTCTAACCGGATGATGCTGAGTTCCAGTATTTTATATTAAGCGACTGCCTATCTGACCTCCACAACACAGTAACTGGGTAATACGATAACCCCTTGGTAAGACTGGATGTCACTTTTGGCTGCTGACTACTCGTATCGACTGTCAAAGATCTACAAATGACAGCCAGGAACAACGACTTAAAGTGCTTTCCAAGGCGCGGAGAAACTCGGTACTCAGTAATTATGATCACCCATCCACGGACCAACCTTGGCAAGCACGGCTTAGCCTTAAAGATTGACCCGTGCGGCTGTTATTATTTAGCCACGAGCTCCTCCGATGCGGATTTTCAATTATAATGGTAATAAATTCCGACTATTAATAATATTACTTTTATTCGTTACTATGATTAGCCTCGATTTTTCCTATTTAGGGCAAAAGCCTCCATTCACTTCTGTCTATCTAGGGCTATTTGGGGTCAGTTTTTTTCAAAGTATTTCAGCTCATCGCTGACTGGGTCTATCATGATATCGCTCTCAGGATGGGAGACTCAGTGGATCGTTTGTTTTGCCTCCTAATCATCTGACATATGGCAGATGTGTCCAGTCCCATTTATTTTAAGGAGGGAGCTCTCCGAATGGCATTACTTATTTTAGCGTGGAACGCATGGAACGCATTAAAGTCTGACCATCAGTCCTACCACGAGACATCGTACTACCCAGTATTAACTGTGTTGTTGAGGTCAGATAAACAGTCACTCCATGTAAAATAGGTGTATTCAGGTGCATTTGGTTAGTCTGGAAGCTGACCCCAACATAGTTTGGAAATTGCTAGGCTGATGATGGTTGGGCAACGCTTGGTAGTATAAATTAACTAGCTTATGCCCGCGGCGCCGCCCGCGTGGAGTTCGATAATTGTCCCACGGGAACATACTATCGGGATAAAAGTATCCTATGTGTTAATCCAGGTTATAATCTAACCATGTGCCAAATTTCATCCAAATCCATTCAGTAGTTTTTGCGTGAAAGAATAACAAACATCCATCCATCCTCACAAACTTTCGCATTTATAATATTAGTAGGGTTGTAGGTGTAGACCTGCCCCCGTTTTCACAAATACTTCGATTCGATTTCGATTTGGAAAGTCCTATGTCTATCCTTTTCTGCCATAACGAAAGCGAGCGAAGTAGACTACTTTCCGAATCGAAATCGAATCTACGCGTTTGTGAATACAGGGCTGCATTTCTTTCTCGTTTACCAGTTTAAAATGCAAGATATTTCAGTACAACTTACGTCATAAGGAAGAAAAAGCATATCAGTTTTATTGACAGATGATTTTGTTGTATTCATACAAAGTTTTTTTTGTTATTTTAATTGATTCAACCGTTATTTTAATGGAAGCAAACGACCTCGGAATGGATCAATACAAAAGACAATTCCACATCCATGACGTAAGGTGTCAAGTTGTAAGGTAGTTTAGCATTGACAGCGTAACAGCGGTTCCACTGCTGGGGCCCAGACCCGCTCTCTGTTAAAAGGAATGGTCCATATTTCACCAAGCAAGCGCAATGTTTCATCATCAGCCTATAATGTTCCCACTGCTGGGAAACAGGCCTCCTCTCTATGAAAGGGAGTGGGCTGTAATCCACCACGCGGGCCCAGTGCGGGTTGGTAGATGTCACATGTCTTCGAATTTTTAGTTCTAGGACATGCCGGTTTCCTCACGATGTTTTCCTTCACCGTTTTTGAGGGCAGTGGTGATGAAATAAATTACACAAAGTAATGCGCCTGTCTGGGTTCGAACGCACGACTTACTGCTCGTAAGTCGGGGCTGCCACCACTGGGCCACCGCTGCTCTCAAGCGCAATGTGGCTTGGTGGATGTTGGTCGAGTAAACCATATCCCACCAAAAACATTCTGTAAAAAACTAGCCAAGTCTCGATGGAGCTGCTTGTTTATCTCTAAAAAGTAATGAAATCCAGACAAAGTCGTGCCAAGTCTAAGGTTCCTTACTGCCTTTTCTTTATTATTATAGTTAATGTTGTGTGACTTGGCCGTTGAACATTCTTTATACGTTAGTGGGTACAAGTCAATTTTGTTTACTCGTTATGTTATATCTGTTGTAACTACCTATGTTTGTTAAGCGAGATAACGCCCATACTGGTATTGGTAATTGGACGCTAGTGTCTCATTTTGGGCTGTTGTTGATTGTGCAACTTATTATTTACTATAATAGTAATAAGTACTTATATTGCTTGTTTCAGACTCGCCTATACATAAGTATTATTGAAATACACAGCTTTATCAAGCTTACAATTGACTGGTTATTGAATCAACGTTTTCCAAGTGGCAATTTTCCATCGTCAATGGGTGGTTGTGGGCGGTTCTGGCGACAGATTGGTGCAATGGTGTCATGGAGCACCTGGTTTTGTACCCTTGTGTACCCTTCAACGGCCAAGTCACATAACATTAATTATAATAATAAAGAAATCGCAGTAAGGAACCTTGGACTTGGCACGACGTTGTCTGGATTTCATTACTTTTTAGAGATAAACAAGCAGCTCCATCGAGACTTATCTAGTTTTTTACAGAATGTTTTTCGTGGGATTTCACTTCTTTTTGTAGAAACGTGTTAACAACGTGTAACGTGAAACAGTATTATTTAACGCCCAGCAGTACGCTGGATTTTTGCACTGACAGTTGATTTTTTTATGTACCAATAGCAGAAGGGGGCATTACCATATCTCTAATACAGCTGAGACCAGCTGAAGGTTCTTCATCAGATACTTCAGACCTTCGATTTTTGACATCAAATGGAGCGGCCCACCAAGTTGAATATTTTTTGTAAAGGCGGTATGTCGATCTCTAATAGTTTGGTTGGGCTCTTGTGTTTTCTAATCAGGGTCACCAGGTACTCCAGATCTTCGATTATCCTAGTTTTTATAGTTTTCCCTTTATGTGGCCATTAAACCCTAACTCTGTGCCAAATTTCAGCTCTCTGAGTTTATGGGAAGTACTAGTTCTATTTTGATGATCATGAGTGAGTGAGTGAGTGTCATAAATGCTAAACTTTGCTTTCGCTTCACTTCGGAACTAAATGACCTACAGACTTGAAATTTTGGATTTTAAGTATGTGATTATAGCTTACTGGATGACAAAAATTTCCGCGTTCTGGTCTTATCCAGAGGTTCTCAAATAGGGGCCTGAAAATGCAGCGAAATGGTTCCAGTAACGGATGGTACGGCAGTGTTGCTTCGCGCTCGACTTGGCGGGGGCACTGCCGTGCCCCCCGATGTTATGAGGAACATTAATTAGAATAGATAGATGTCTTTCTCTGTAATTAGGGTCTACTTTGAAAATGTATCATTGGCGCTGTGTCTTAGCGTTGCCTACGAGTCTACTCCCGAAATCGGCGCCTACGTAGTTTTAACTTCCCAAGCTGGAACAGTTGGCAGATTGTCACTGTCTAAATGTCATTATGTCGATTCTTCCGTAGACATAACTTGTTTCTACAGTTGTCATGCTACGCGTGTAGGTAACAATTTAACTTAATTGCAGAATAGTCACCGTTAGTCACAAAAATAACAACAGAAAATAATGTGTTCATAATTACAAAGTAAATGAAACGGTGATTGTGAATACGTACCTAAGTGATTAAATGTCCTGATTGTGTTGAAATAAAATAAAATATGAATGATATTATGTATCGGTAGGTATGTAGTTGTATCTACATATGTCTAAAGTTTGTCGATAGGCGCGTTTTGGAGGACTGATTATTGTAAATGTTGACTTTCAAAAAGTGCTCATTTTCAGCGTAGTTTTTATAAATTAAGTAGGTGCTTTTTGTTTAAATTATACTTATTTGCACTTTACTATGCCATGAGTGTGAAGCTACCATTTATACCTTGATGACATATCCTCCATAAATGACACTTTTTAATTTTAATTCATCTCCGTTCCAGAGCAGACAATCTTTTGGATCCCACTGCTGGGGATTCTCTCTGTGAGAAAACTTGAGTTGTAATCCACCTGGGTGGCCCAGTATGGTTTGGTGGATCGAACATTGTCTTTGATTTTTCTGGTTCATAGATCATACTTTAGTGTCCTCACTATGTTCTCATTCACGGTTATTTGAGCAAAGGTTTTTGACACAAATTTTGTGTTTTGATTCGTTCCCACGATCTGACGCGAACTTGTAAGTCTCGCGGAAAAATAACTGACTTGAACTTACTGGCCCGTATACAACTAGGCCACCCTGCTCAGTTAGTGATTAGTTTTGTTATTCAGGTCAACCAACACACAAAAGATATCGACCCGCACTGGGCCCTCCTGTCCCGCTCGCTTTCAGTGCGACTGTGTCTCAGCAGTGGGATCATAATACTCTGAATAAGCATCATCACTCAATCGATCAACTCAGTCTATTGCAGTCCTCAAGACTGCTGGTCATAGGAGTCGCTCAAGCAGCTTGGCCACAACACCCTACCCTCAACCAGCATACAGTTTGCCCCACCCGCCACGGTCTTTCTATCATCGCAAACAACATTGTTCCCGGTTCACGGAACGTCAATTGTGTCCATAAATAATAACTGTCAAGGCAATCATTAGAACACATGGGATTAATTAACTTGTTTTGTTTCAGTAATTAAACCTCAGGGCAGTGAATTTAAATAGTTTGCACGTGCATGTGTTTATGAAAAACGAACCAGTCCTTTTCCTTCCTAAATCCATGATCCTTCTTAGCTCTTTGTGTTCCAGGGCCACGTCACGGTATCTCTTTCGAACAGTCCCGCAACCCTGGCAGGCATCGGCCCTCTCGGACCCCTTCCGGTTTGCTGACATCTCCTTGAGGCGCGCGTGGAACACGAACGCGCCGTCGACACGGCCTGTCGTCATGAGACGTACGGACGATTGCACCTGCAAATATCGAAACTGAATTAGGGTACCTTTGGTTGCAGAAAAAAAATGTAAATAGGACAATACAAATAAATTATGTATTCCATCATTCATCATTATACCTGGTGATAGAGTGTTTATGCCGCCCACGGTCCTCTGACTTGGCTTTACCGTCGAAAAATATCTCTCAGGCATGCTAGTTTTATCACGATGTTTTCCTTCACCGAAGCAAGAGATAATTATGTATATAATACGCACAGGAATCCGGAAAATCAGAGGTGCATGTCTTGAGTTTGAACTTGAGACCTGCCAGTTTGACGGTCAAACTATTAGGCTATGTTTTCCATATTATGAAGATTTCTTTTCAATTTGAATAATCATTTAAAGTGCCATGATATTTCCACATATTGGTTGCAAACGTTCAACAAAACGCCTTCACAGTGTACTTGAGTGCAGCGCCGTTAGACCTCATCTTGCTAATAGTTTTTTGTCAGGCGTTTATTTTCAAAATTCTTATGGGTATTACAACGTCTATGAATAGTGTGATGATTACTGAAGATTATGCCATAAGCTACATGATTTTACTTTTTAGAATGCTTATTTTTAAAATATAGCATTCCAATCAAATATGTAGACTCCCGATGACCTTTAAAAGGGGCTGGGTCTGGCTGGATGCGGTAGGCAGACGACAGGGTGTTGTAGCGCAGTTGAAGACGCCTATATATACCCACCGTTATACGCCATATTGAATAATCTAGCACAGCGACAGCTATTCGCAAACCTAGGTTCACCTAGTTTTAGAAAATTCCACGTTACACGTGCTACGGCCTAAGAAAATTAGTTACTAAGAGACAATACCATAAGATGCAGCTTCCTCTGGTAAACAGATAAGATAAGAAACAATCTTTAATGACTTATTGAATTGTTAGGTACAATAAAATATAGACATAATATTAGTGGGTTATAGTTACGGCAGCCGTGGCTAGATTTGCGCATTTCTCAAAAAGTGACTATTATAAGCTGAAGTGGGATGGCTTCTAAATTTCAGCAACAGTTTGTTGAGAAACTTAAGTAATCCTATAACCTCAACTTAAGAACTCATCTTTTGGTAATCAATAACCATTTTTCATCCAAGTGGCGTTACTTCGATATAAGACTGGCTTGCCCGGATGTAAGGGTTTCTGAAAAGTCTGCAATCCGAGATCCAATATAAGAACAGATTGATTGGCCACAAGAATTCACAGGGCGGTCTCCTTTGCACAAGAACGATATGGCATCACCAAAATGAACTTAATAAACGATCCTACAATCTTATTTCCCCTTTGCCTATTATTTTTTAATGAAAACTTCCTCTAAAAGATTGACTAAGTACCTCGACCCATATATCAACATTGCTTCCTTTGAATTATTGGTGATCTTATTGGATAATTAGGCAATCACTTTTCGGGTGGCCACTAGTCCACTACAGTACTCTACTCACTGAGCGTACAAATGTAGTTTCCGCTGTGAGTAAGACTAGAAAAAGGAGTACCTGAGCTACACATGGTTTTTAGTTATTATAAGATACAAACTTGAGGACTTGACTTGCGGTCCAGTTGGGTAGATCTAACTTCGACAAAGAGCTCAATCATCGAATCCAACTCGGCTGAGCAGTATTCGGAAAGTTGCGTGGTATCTTCTCGTCCAACTAGGTAACTGTCTATGACCAGTGTGTTGCCAGTGATTACATACGGGACCGAAACAACGTGGTCGCTCACAATGGGCCTCATCACACAAAGGGCTGCTCCATACAATTGGGTCGAATATGTATTGACATTTTGTATGGAGTAGCAGTTTTTTTTTTTCTATTACGATGTTTGTCCGATGGAGAAACATTTTCAGTTTGATGGTCTGTATCACACCCTTTTTTTTTCGGATGGGAAATCATCAAATGACTCCTCCCGCTCTGGGCGGAGCGAAAGGGAGTATCAGACTTGTACTGACCAAAACCTATCCATGTTCCTTCTTAGCCCTTTGTGTTCCAGGCCACGGTATCTCTTCCGAACAGTCCCGCAGTCCTGGCAGGCATCGGCCCTCTCGGACCCCTTCCGACAAGGTCCGTGTCACACCCTTAAGTATGTATAGCTGTATATGTCAATTTTGCTAAGGCAAATCTAGATCCAGTCATCGTGTATACTTAGGTACTGTTTTAGTAGGTACCATACAGAGAACTTGGATAATAGATACCTTTTCTTTACAATAAATTTTACTTCAGCCCAACCCTTCATGAAGGCGCAGGCGTGATGTTGTGTTTATCTTATCATAAAGAGTCTTCTATGGACATAAAGTGATCATTAACAACAACACAAACCTATTTTTAAATAGTGAGTAAATAAAATAATGTATTTGTCCTATTAATGTACCGCTATTACATGCAAATGATTTACTTATGTATTCATTTAAATAATTTACTATTCAAGTAAGTATGTGTACTTACTAATTGTAATGGAAGCAAAGCAAAGCTATTATATCTGAAAATAATGAGCCTCGTTTGTGGAAAAACATACAAAAACAAGACGTTGAAACTTACATGAATTTGCCACTAAATGACGTCATTCCCATGGAAAGAGTTTGGTAATTTTAGTCATGCATTCGCCAACGTCCATACTACGTTGAATACACCGGTTCTCGTCCGATCACCGAAGTTAAGCAACATCGGGCGCGGTCAGTACTTGGATGGGTGACCGCCTGGGAACACCGCGTGACGTTGGCTTTTTGCTGTTTTTTTTTTTAAATAAAATTGTTTAGAAATAAATATTTTGTTAATTATAGAGTAGATTATTGTTAAAATTACAAATCGTTAACCTAATCATCTGCCAGTCTGTTAAAACATTAATTTGTAAACGAACACTTCTAATGTGAAAAAAAAAATAAGTTTAATTTAATACACAAAGAAAACACCCTGCCGTCAATTTTACAAATAAAAACAATATTTCAAATTGAAAAACAAAAAGCCAACGTCACGCGGTGTTCCCAGGCGGTCACCCATCCAAGTACTGACCGCGCCCGATGTTGCTTAACTTCGGTGATCGGACGAGAACCGGTGTATTCAACGTAGTATGGACGTTGGCGATTATCAAATTGAAATTATCAATGTGTAACTACCATAATATATTACCATTGACCTTCATGGACGCAATCAAGATACAGAGTGATATTAAAAATCGTCTGGCAAGTTTTATGATATTTAATAAACTGCGAGTCAAGTTAGGCATAGGTTTAAAATATTTCAAACATATCTTTTAACTAGCGACCCGCCCCGGCTTCGCGCGGGTGCGAGGCTGATACTAAATACACTACAGAAAAACTGTGAACGTTGTATATAAAAAACAAAGCGGCCCGCTCTGGCTTCGCACGGGTATAAAATATATAGCCTATGTCACTAACTGAAAAAATTATTAAAATCGATCCAGTAATTTTGATTCATTCATTACTGCCCGTGGCCCGCACGCGTTAAATTTGGAATAAAACAATTCCCCTTTCCCTATACCATGAAGATTTCCTGCTATCTTTGGAATATCTAAATTCATACACTACATTGCAATTTTTAAATCTGTAATATCTTCGAAAACATTCATTTAAATCATATGCTGTATAGAGCCATATAGATCTATATTAAATCGACAATGTATTAAGGTATTTAATTGGATAAGGATTAATGCTGTATTGGTTTAAAATCGCTTCGAAAATTAGCCATTATTTGTCGTAAAAAGTAAATGACAAAAAAATGTTAATGTGGGATATCCATAAGAGATAGACATATACCATCGCGGAGTTTTCTGTAGACCTATTCAATGTGTGCAAAACTTAGTACTTATTTTGATAAATCTCGTACGGTTCAGCCTGTGTTTGCAATGTAAGCGGAAAAAATGTAATTATTTACTACATCACATTCGAAACCTTAAAAATAACAGTATTTCTCCACTATTCAATGGATGTTATTATACATATAAACCTTCCTCTTCAAGCACTCTATCTATTAAAAAAAACTGCATCAAAATCCGTTGCGTAGTTTTAAAGATTTAAGCATACCTACATAGGGACAGAGAAAGCGACTTTGTTTTTACTATGTAGTGATATTGCTGGCTATTAATCCAGGTTAAAAGTTAATGTGAATTTGTAACCAATACTAGATCATCTTCTGCCTAGCCTTTCCCAATTTTATTGGGGTCGACTTCCAGTCTTACCGGATGCACCTGAATACCAGTATTTTACATTGAGCGACTGCCTATCTGACCTCCACAACCCAGTTACTACTGGGAATACGATACCCCTTGGTAAGACTGTTGTCAGACTTTCGGGCCACTGACTACCTGTAACGGCTGTCAAAGATCTACAAATGACAGCCGGGACCAACGGCTTAACGTGCTTTCCGCACGGTGGTAACTCGGTATGTAATGATGGTCACCCATCCACAGACCGGCCTTGGCAAGCGCGACTTAAACTTGAATATTGACCCGTTCGGCTGTTATTATTTAGCCACGAGCTCACAAATACCTATGTATATGCCTTCATCTCACTCCAAGTAGCCATGAACAAGAAAGTACATAAAAAACAATACACATTGTCACTTACATACCTCATGTGAACTCATGTCAAAAAAAAGACCACCTGTTGCTACGCTGCGTAAACATACCGTTAAAGGTGGATACAGATTTTGCGGGGCATGCGCCACGAACGGCGCACAATGAATGCCCCGGCCATACGTTGGGTCGCCCTCGCACGTGCGTAGCATAAGCCTCGCCACGAATACAAAGGTACACACCTTGCGAGGCATTCGCCGTGCGTTGTTCGCGGCGCATGCCTCGCAATGTCTGTATACGGCTTAAGGTGCTGACAAACTTGAGCATTCACTTGTAATGAGCATTCTTGCGCATGTTACTTTACAGAAACATAAACGAGAGCGTTTTAGCGAGCATTCTATGAAGCGTTCTGGCGAGCATTCTAGCGAAAGGATAGTAAATTTGCTTCAAGCTTTTAGCCGAGCCCGACATCTTCGTTACGAATATTTTTTTGACGAGCATTGACTATACTATGCAAGTATATAATTTATTGAACACAGTCATGCATTCTTCTCACAAAAATTCAAACATTCTGACAGTATCACCTTCCATTCATTCACAAACATATCAATATCTGTGTTTGAGTTCAGGAGAGCGTTAATAGCGGCTAATGTCCGAGGAATAGGTGACTTGCAGCGTCAAACCGTACGGCAAGGTGGAACAGCCAGTGTAGCAGTCTATTCTTGGCTCTGTTCGTTGTTCAGTTCAAAAAATTCAAAAACGGCGAATGCTCGATGTTTTGTTACAAGTGAATGCTCAAGTTTATCAGCACCTTTAGATTGGTCGTGAACCTTGCGTGTGCGCCGAACTTCGGACCTCTCGCTCACACTCGCTGGATTTATACTTTATAGGTTATAGATATACACGGTGTTAGGGACATAGCCAGTTCGTGACACAAACTTTAACAAAGGATTTAGTAGGTTGGGTGCGCGATTTAAACCGGTTTAAAAACAGCTGCTCCATAAAAATCTAATCGAAATGTATGCAACAGTTTTATTTTTAATAACCGACTTAGATTTTAATTTTTGGGGGTCTAGTCAATGAATCCATGAAAAAAGTTGTTGCTTATTGTCATGTAATTTTAGATTTCTGGTGATAAAAAACGGGCC
The DNA here is from genome assembly GCA_963082945.1 of Cerastis leucographa. Classification (NCBI taxonomy): domain Eukaryota; kingdom Metazoa; phylum Arthropoda; class Insecta; order Lepidoptera; family Noctuidae; genus Cerastis; species Cerastis leucographa. The sequence continues at coordinate 20,906,992 of OY720382.1, forward strand.
AAGTGCGAATCTTACTCGCACACAGGGTCCCACAGCCCCAAACCATATAATAACAATATTTTGAGCTGTCATTCGTTAGTAAACTTCCACTCAATCGCAAAAAAATAAATTGTTTTTATAGTAAGTTAATATGAAAAACAAAGTTACTGCTGCAGTTTGGTGAAAATGTCCATATCTCAAAAACTAAATATTAAATCTTAATCAAACCAATTTTCATTGAAAGTTTTTTTTACGTTCTACATCCCAATATTTTTTCAGAATTTTTCTCCTTTTACTTTAGAAATTAGAGGTGGCACACGTTTTACCACTTTGGAAGTGTCTATCTATCGAACGATTGATTTAAAAAAAAATGGTTTTAGGAACCTCAATGTCATTTTTAAAGAAAAACCCCTAAAAAGTTACCCATGTGTTTATGTAGAAGAGTGTTTACATCAAGCCAATGTTGTTCATTCAAATAAACCTCGGGTAGTATCGAAGTTTTTTGTCGTAGATTCGGTTTTGACCGCACTGGCTCGCTGGTCAACAAGTCGCAGTCGCGACAGCTGAGCAAACACACTGTCCAACCCGGTAATCAGACCTAGGACCTATCCTAGGTCCGATTACTGGGTTGGACAGCGTTAATGGGTTTTTCCACCAAGAATTTCTCTGAAGTAGAATTACATGTGACTTAAGCATAGCTGGCGAAATAAGGATGTACCTACACCTCTGCCATGGTTTAGGGTGGCGAGAGTTCATATGAGAACCCTAGATTGAAAATACGGAACTGCTAAGATCCGCTACGGAGGTGGTACGGAGTAGTGACCGGCTTATCCCGTAATAGGACTGTGAAAGTATAATTATGCAGGTAGTTTCCTTGTAGATAGAATCTGGCGACCAATCAAAATTCCGATCACCTTGTTGGCCAATGTGTCTCAATGATTGACATCATTTACCTAGCCTTTTCCCAAACTATCTTGTAGTCGGCTTCCAGTCTAACCAAATGCAGCTGAGTACCGGTATTTTACATGAAGGGACTGCCTATCTGACCTCCACAACCCAGTAACTGGGTAATACGATACCCCTTAGTAAGACTGGATGTCAGACTTTTGGCTTCTGACTACTCGTAACGACTGTCAAAGATCTACAAATGACAGCCGGGACCAACGGTTTAACGTGCTTTCCGAGGCACGGAGGAATATTATTGATTAACATTAGGTAGCATCATAACATCAAAAGTAACATCCAAACAGGGTGTGGGCACATCTGGTTTACCTCGGTGCGATTCTAAATGCTTTATTGCAATTTTGGTCACAGTAGAGTATTATACTTTATCTATCATGTCCACTGTCCAGTCTCGCTGGGCTAACCATGCCAAGTGGCTATGATTTTGACCGGTATGTTTGTATGTATGTACATAATGTATGTTCGTCTGTTCCCTCACAAATTAGGTGTCATTGGAAGCGTCTTTAGCGTCCGCACGTTATAGGCTATGACGTCACATTAAATTGGATACGGCGCTCACCAGAGAGCAAAAATTTATGAACCAAAAAAAAATTTTTTTTAATTTTTTTGCCGTGTCATGTTGGGTATCAAATGAAAGGATTCCAAAAATGCAGAAATCATTACTAAATAATTTCTACAGTAGTCGGGTTCCAGTTTAATCGCACAAATGTGCGCACAAATCCTTCCGTAGGTAATCTTTTAGTGTCAACCAAGTTGATATAGGTAGGTATTTCATAATTTAACTCTTGTTAAAAGTACCCACACGTGCAATGAGGAAATAACCATCTTATTGATTTGCATCTGATTAATTACGACTGTTGAGACGTTACTAGAAAAACCCCGTAGTTATTTATAGTCAGTACCTATTTCAATATCAACTTATTTATATAACCAAAACCCGTTTTCAATACCACTTCTATGCTAACTGCATTCCTAGAATTATGGCATTGATGGAATATCAATTTTCAGCGTTGAATCATAATCTTTCTGCCCTTATCCAATTCCTCTTGTAATTGTAGTAACGTTTCAACTTCCATTCTCCTCTGTCGGACGTCAAGGCATGTCCGATTTACTTACTCTTTTCTTTTTCATATCATTCGTCACACAATCCACAAACAGTCATACCTAATAATAATGTTAAATCATCTGTGGCTCGGATGTCAAATTGACGTGACATAAATTTTCTTCAATCCTGTTTTATATTATAAATATTTTACATATTACTGCAACAAAACTGATTTATACAAATAAATAATGAAAAGAAAAAAAAAACCGTTACCCAATTCCAGAAAACTAGTCAATTCAAGACTAAAACAAACATTTAGAAAATGAAATTTTAATTGTTCTAAACGTCACCGATGCTGACCCGACTTCGAGCCAGAACGCAAACGGCACAACCACCATCTCCGGGCTCGTCGCTGAGCTCCGTCTCGCAACCGCCGGGACGCGCCACATCCGTGGGCGCTGCGTCGCCGGTCGCTGCAGTTGCGTCGAGCTCCAGCGACGAGTTTTTCTCCCCGCCGTCGACGCCATCACCACCACGACGACGTGGAAGAGGACGGCCACCAGTAGGCTTGGGACCTCGAGGCCAACAGGCCCCGAACAGGGTCCCCGCTGCCGGTGGAAATGTGTCGCGCATGCGATGGACTGAGTCCATTAATGAAAACGTCATGCGCGCATATTATGGGGCTACTGAGGGGGGAAGTAACTTGACTGCATATCGTGGTCGGATGCTGTCTCTGTTTCAGGTGCTTGAGCCAGCTGTCAGTGTGTCGGCGCAGCGTCTATCGGATCAGGTGCGGGTCATCCAACGTAACCATATGTTGGATGACAATGTACTTGATCGACTACGCCTCGACTCACGGAGTAACCCAGTTACGCCTGCTTCGCCAATGATCACGACGCAACTACCAAATGTATCCAGTGCTTCGACGCGATCGGATCGCGGTGGTGAAGAGGATGATGACGAAGTTATAACCGTGAGTACCCAGTGCAACGCACAATTGAGGAGCGCTTTGGAGGGTGCGTTCCGGGAGTACCGCTCCACACCGCCTGAACTTAGACCGCGGTTACCTCGTTTGCCTATGCACAAGAAAAACAAGGCACTGGTGTGTACTCTAGATTCACTGCTGTCAAACTGCTTTGACAGCAGCGAAAACCTTGCTGATACCCACTCAATATTGTACTGCGCAGCTGTAGCGGCATGTCGTGTAGCTCACGTCAAATTTCCTAACTGTGACCGAGCTACACGAACAAAATTAGTAATTCCAGCTTGGCAGTGCAGGATTGAGCGGCGTATCGGTGAGGCTAGAGTACTCATCGGCAAGTTAATCTGCTTCAGGGAGGGCAATACTCGCCCTAGAGTGATGCGCTTTGTGAGGCGGGCGTTCTCGGGAACTGACATTAGTTCTCGTGATTATTTGGCCTGCGTCACAGAGCGTATCGACTTCCTGAAGCAGAAGATCTGTGCATGGGCAAGCCGTATTCGTAGGTACAAGCGGCGAGTGGAGCGATACACTCAGAATCGCACATTCAAAAGCGATGAAAGGTGGGTATATAGGGCTTGGGAACGACCAGACCAAGGGGTGACTGACATGCGTCTACCGGATGATGACGCCATGTGTTCGTTCTGGCGCAGCATCTGGTCGGTGCCTGTTAGTCACACTGAGGGTGATTGGACCCGGGAGGTTGAACAAGCGTGTGATCCAATACCAGAAATGGGGGCAATTATCATCAGCCCCCAAGACGTAGGTCGTGCAGTCCGTCCGTTACCTAACTGGAAATCTCCAGGGCCGGACGGACTGCACAACTTCTGGATCAAATGGTTTCAAAGATCGCACGCTCGCTTGGCGTCCCAGTTTCAATCAGCCTTAGAGTCAGGGTCGCTGCCCCAGTTCCTGACGACAGGCATTACTCACCTGCTCCATAAATCAGGTAGTACTGCGGAACCCAAAAATTATAGACCTATCACTTGTTTACCAACGGTCTATAAAGTTCTTACATCCATTTTGAGAGCTAAAATTAACCAACATATTGAGAGCAATTCCATTATGTCTCCCTCTCAGAATGGATGTAGGAACGGGTCCCGTGGTACTAAGGAGCTGCTCCTCATTGATATAGCCATTACCCAACAGGTTCGCCGCTCCCGAAAGGATCTGTCTACATGTTGGATAGACTATAAGAAGGCCTATGATTCGGTGCCTCATACATGGCTCATGAGGGTGCTGGAGTTGTACAAAGTAGATACAACTTTGCGTACCTTCTTGATGTCATGTATGGGGTGCTGGAGAACTGTCCTTCGCTATCCAGGATGTCGACAGATACAGGGAAACAGCGAACCAATAAAGATCGAGCGTGGTATATTCCAGGGTGATAGTTTGAGTCCATTGTGGTTTTGCCTGGCCTTGAATCCTCTCAGCACACTGCTAGAGGGTTCAGGTCTAGGTTATCGGTTGAGGAGAGGTGGTCAGGTCATTTCTCACCTTCTTTACATGGATGATCTGAAACTCTTTGCCCCCAACAATTTGCAACTGATGAAGCTACTGAAGGTAACAGAAACTTTCAGTAGCGCCATCAGAATGGAATTTGGTGTGGACAAATGTGCAGTCATGCATGTGAAGCGAGGGAAGATTATGGAATCCGTGGGAACTCACCTCTCGGATTCCATACACCTTAGATCCCTTTCCTCAACAGAAACCTACAAGTATTTGGGTATGTCGGAAGCATTAGGCATCAATACTACTGACATGAAACAATCGTTGAAGGAACGTTTCTTTGGCCGCCTGAATAAGGTGCTAAGCAGTCTTCTGTCAGGCGGAAACAAGGTGCGCGCCTTCAACGGTTGGGTCATGCCGGTTTTGATGTATTCTTTCGGCATACTCAAATGGACTCAGACAGAACTTGATGCCCTGGATAGGAGGGTCCGCGTACTGCTGACCGCAAATCGGATGCATCACCCACGGTCGTCGGTGATGAGACTGTATATCCCGCGGAAGTGCGGGGGTCGTGGCTTCTTAAATGCTAAGACCCTGCACAACCGTGAGGTATGCAGTCTCAGGGAATACTTCCTAGAAGCCGACGTGGGGATGCACCGAGATGTGGCATCAGTGGACAAGGGCCTTACCCCGCTCTTCTTGGGTAACGAGAACTGGCGCAAGCCTTTAGTATTAGACACTAATGATCGCAAGGAGGTATGGCAGAGCAAGGAGCTTCACGGACGCTTTTACCAGGCTTTACATGGGCCTGATGTAGACTTCTTAGCGTCCGTATCTTGGCTCCGTTTTGGTGACCTCTTCGGGGAAACCGAAGGTTTTGTCTGTGCAATAATGGACGAAGTTATGATGACGAATAACTACCGGAAACACATTGTAAAGGATGGCACGGTTGACATATGTCGGGCATGCCACCGTCCGGGAGAATCGATCCGACACATTGTTTCTGGGTGTTCTCGTCTGGCTAACGGAGAGTACTTGCATAGACACAACCTTGTTGCCAGGATTATCCACCAGCAACTTGCTTTGAAATACAACCTTGTGGAATCAGAAGTGCCATACTATAAGTATGCGCCCGACCCAGTTCTCGATGATGGTAATATCACGTTGTATTGGGATCGACCTATCATCACTGACAGGACTATTGTTGCCAATAAGCCTGACATTGTGTTGATAGATCGATTGGAGCGTCGCGCAATGATTGTTGATATAACGGTCCCGCATGACGAGAACCTCGTGAAAGCAGAGAAAGATAAACAATTCAAGTATCTAGATCTGGCTCGCGAGGTTGTCGACATGTGGGACGTGAGTACAGCAGTCATTGTGCCGATAGTCGTGTCGGCCAATGGCTTACTAGCCAAAAGCTTCGACCAACATCTACGGAGTCTTTCGCTTGGCAGTTGGATCAAGGGCTTGATTCAGAAAGCAGTACTTCTGGACACGGCACGTATTGTTAAGAGGTTCCTCTCTCAAGAGCCCTGACCACCGGTAGCCTGGACACTGTTCCCGATGCCAGTGGGCTACTATTTTTTATATTTTTAAATGTTTTTTTATATTTCTTTTGTAAAAATATTTAAAAATGTAATTGATATGTATGAAAGTGAATAAAGGAAATAATAATGTTAAATCAGAACTTTATGCCCTTGATAGGAAGGTCCGCGTACTGCTGACCGCAAATCGGATGCATCACCCTCGGTCGTCGGTGATGAGACTGTATATCCCGCGGAAGTGTGGGGGTCGTGGTTTCTTAAATGCTAAGACTGCACAACCGTGAGGTATGCAGTCCCAGGGAATACTTCCTAGAAGCCGACGTGGGGATGCACTGAGATGTGGTCTCAGTCGACAAGGGACTTACCCCGCTCTTCTTGGCTAACGAGAACTGGCTTTTTTTATTATCTAAAAGAAATATTTAAAAATGTATCAAATTTGTTTATAAAAATTAATAAAGGGAATAATAACGTTAAATCTTTATTTATGTCGTACTCAAGAATTACATGCACTGGTTCACGCACAATCTTATTTAGAGAAAGGTAGTGTCTGAAGTAGAAAGGTCCTATAGTACTACTCTCCGGCTCGGGCTTATGACACTTTTAAAATCTAACCGTTGTAATGTCCAGGTGACTATAGTTACCCGTTGCGCGTGTCCACGCCCACTCGGAAACTTTGCTGCGCAAGCGCCCCCGGGCAGCTTCCCATTTAAAGCTTATTATCTCGTAAACTACTGCAGCTACACCAATATAAAAAATACGGTGTATAGCTAAAACTATACGGAATCTACATATGCTAAAACTATATCCAACAACTCGAGAGAATTACTTAGAAAAAAATGTAAACTTGAGAATATGTGTTGAATATCAGTAAAATATTTGTTCTTACTAAGTTTTTACCAATAATTTTGTAGTTTGTGTCAATAAAACCTATTTATAATGAAACTAGACTATATAACCTTTTTTTTGATACCCATATGTCCTTACTTGGAATGTTCTGAGTAGCACAATGAACCAAAACAATAGACCCTTTCCCTCATTGATTCGATGCCGGCGGCGGCCTGCGTATGTGTGCGTGAGCGTGTGTATGTATGCGTGAAAGATGGCCGCCTAAGGCTAGTTTACAAAGGGATTGAATTTCATGTTGTGATTTGTGTTGAAATGAGACACTGATGGGATATTGTATTTATTTAATATTTTACAACAACAGTAGGTATTGAAAATGGAATGCTGTAATGTCCGCGTAACCATGGTTACCCAATATTTTTTCCGCTTAAATGTCCGGGTAACCACGGCTACCCAATAATTTTACACCGAAACGTCCAGGTAGACAAAGATTGCATTTCAATTTCAATTGGTATGTAGGGTAGGTAGGTAGGTAGGTAGGGTAGGGTAGGGTAGGGTAGGGTAGGGTATGGTATGGTATGGTAGGGTAGGGTAGTGTAGGTAGGTAGGGTATGGTAGTGTAGGTAGGTAGGGTAGGATAGGTAGGTAGGTAGGGTACCCTATATGGTAGGTAGGTTGAGACTTGACCGCTTTGAGACACCTGGCTAGGCCAGTGAGAGCAGCCTGGGGCTGGCTCATCTGCTGTAACTGGAGCTCCAGCTTCATCAGCTGTAACAAACAAACTTGTATTATAACCTCATTCTTACAAAGTCTTATTATGGCACAAACTCTATGTTGGCGATGGCGGGGAGATCTATAACAATCAAGACGTAAGTTACTAAGGATGATACGATTAAAAAACTATTTTACTAGAAGAATGGGACAGCCTGGGCGTCTAAAGTATACCTTCGGCTACCGGAGGGCTAGCAGCAGCCATAATACATGGCTACCGTTCAGGAGATGGTTGTCCATTAAACAAAAAACAACTGACAAACTTCTTTGCAGCTAGGATTCAGCGAATAGCTGGACAATAAAGAAAAAAATAAATTACCATGTTGCCCGCTTGCGCGGTTTGACATCGGGCATAAGCATCAGCTCAAGCTGAGCGCGCTGCTTCCACTCCTTAAGCTCCTGCCAGGCTTCAGCTGAGAGTGCATTCACCCGGTGTAAGAAGCCCTAACTGGAGCGAGCGGATCCTCCAGAACGGCACTGCCAAAAATTATATGCAACATTAAAACATAACAACATTAAACATACTAACTTGCACATATTAATTATCTTAAAAACACACTGAATAAGATACATACGGCTGCGCATCCACCTATGCCTCTCCCTCACCACTCTTTCTACAACGCCCCGGTCCCCGGGCTGGTGCTTCATCTAACGCCTGCCCCAAATCACGGCTTTCATCATGAGACCTAAAACATAGACATAGATTCTATAGTTTATTTTTAAAGATACACATGCACACACACAGGGCCACACACAAGTCTGAAGAACTGAAAGAAAATTTGAGTTTCAGGTAGCCTGACCTGCTGGAGTCTGTAATTCCATTTCGAAAATCATTGAAATTATTATTATTGGGTAGCTGTGGCTACCCAGACAATACAGAGGATAACAAAACACCAAATACAAGAACAAAAATCATAACCTTCCTTTTTCGTTCGCCGTAGTTAGGCAAACCAAAACGCAGTTTTTTATGAGTAGTAAAACAGCCTTATTTATCGTATTTGTGTAAATACACAGTTTAAAACCGTTAAATCTGGTTTTTAAAAATGTTTTAAAAATTGCTTGGGGAACAAAATTTTTAACACATAAAATATTGCAAAATTTCGTTGTATTTTACTGTTTTATTGTGTGTCAATACTAATTATGAACTAATTTCCATATTACGAGCATTATATTAACGATTTTCGCAATAAATCCATTAAAAACAAATAAAAAACTTTACGAAAATCACCACGGTCAACATGGCGGATTTTTTTCACATTTTCATTTTAATATTATCGTTTCAACATACTTTGAACCTACGATATTTATAGTTAATTGTAAAGCTTGGATATTGAGGTTTATTTTGATATAATACACTATATGTATTGGGTTACAAATAAAATTATACTTACATTTTAAAGTCGGCGATCACTTTGAGTCGGAGCAATATTGCACTGAGAAATTGAAGTTTGACATTTTATTTCTCAACAAATATGCCGACTTGGACACTGGGGTAACTATAGTTACCTGGACACTTGACCGGAAAGATTTTTGGGTTACTATAGTCACCTGGACATTACAGCGGCAGACATATTTAATCATTAATTTAAGTGTTACCTAGACAGTACGGGCAAAAAACTAACAAGTAATCATTGAGCTATGCAAATAAATCAGTTGATATATTGGATTCCATTTTGGTTTATCGTCGGTCCCATTAATTTAACGCAAAGTAGAATTAACTATTTAGTTTAAGATATTTTTAATTTCAAGAGCATATTTAAGGCCGGCTCCACACGTTGACCCCAACGTTAGTCTTTATTATTACGTTTGTCTCGCTAAGTCAATTAAGTAACGTATATCTCTGAGTAAAAGGACTAAAGAAAAGCTAACATTTCTGGGTGAGACTTTTGAAAATAACTCGACAAAATTTTTACATAAAGAAAATCGAACCAATCCGAAGAGCCAATATTTTTTAAGTTGACTACCTATTGCAATCCAACTCTTAGAAGAAATTCAGCTGCATCTGTGAATTGAATAGCAAATCTAACCCTTAATAATGTTTTTTTTTTCTCATCTGCCCCCCCCCCCCACCTCTACTTACAGTAGTAAAGATTTATCTTTTTTTTGGAAAATTGCGGGGTGGCTAACCATACTGGCCTGTGGCGCCAAATCTTGAAATACGCATCTGAACTCACGCATAATATGTAGTTCATATGCAGCGCTGTAGATGCTGCCACAGAGTCAACTGAGAATATAATATAAGTCCATTGTCTTAAAAAATGCCCCAATTTACTATACATATTTGCATACCAATAGTGCTATGTATCACTTCGAACCCAAACTGTGTCGAGGTGTGAAGTAGCTGTGCCAATTTTAATAAAACAAATGAGTTCGCTTTTCATTTGTGTGCCAGTGCATTGGACTTTGCTTCAAAGTGCGAATTGTTCTTCAGAAATAAAAGTCAGAATCGCTTGTTACTCCAATCCTGGTTTTTATATTCAAGCTTGGTCATAAAATAAAGGATATTAGGAAGGTTTACCTATCCCATATAATGTTAGTCAAACATATGCGTTAGTAAGTCTAATCGGTTAAACTTTAAACACAATAAATAGGTCCCGGGTTGAAAGTCTTTGAAGAAACGGAAGGAAAGCCGATTGCTTGTCCAGGCTGTCTGATGCTACATTAATGCCAAAAGCATTATCAGATACAAATACGATGTGTAACGGTGTTTGTAAAAACCCATTTGCAAAATAAACATCATTAATCATATATATGATATATATCTGAATATATATATGATTGTACGGAGACTGAGTGAAACTCGACATGTAATGGATGGTCACCCATCCACAGGCCGACCTTGGCAAGCGCGGCTTAACCTCGACCCGAGTGGCTGTTATAAGATCTATTACTCGTACTACTAACAAAAGTGCACGGAGTTAAATTCTTTGGCGGCTTGTGGATGAACGAATGACATGCTATAATCAGGCACTTGTCACTTCTGTGATCCGCAAGGGGCGGCACATGTGAGAACTAAGTTGTATCTTTGTTATGTGCTTAGAGTTGCGAATACCTATAAATTACTGCTAGGACTGATTATTCACAAATCATATCCAGTAGAAATTATGTACGGAAGTTTGGATTATACCACGCCTGTAAAAAAACAATTATAATTCAATAGCTGTCCCGCGCAACTTCGTCTGCGTCACATTTTCCCCGTTTTCGCAACATTTTTCATTGCTGCTCCGCTCCTATTGCTCGTAGCGTAATGATATATAGCCTATGTCCTTGCCCAGGTTGAAATCTATCTTCTTGCCAAATTTCATTAAGATCCGATCAGCCATTTAGTCGTGAAAAGGTAACAAACAAACAAACAGAGTGACTTTCCCATTTATAATATTAGTATGGAAGTATGGATGTCCTTCCCCAGGTTGAAATCTATCTTCTTTCCAAATTTCATTAAGATCCGATCAGCCATGTCGTGAAAAGGTAACAAACAAACATACAAACAAACAAACAGAGTGACTTTTATAATATTAGTATGGATGGTACGAAACCCTTTGTGCGCGAGTCCGACTCGCACTTGGCCAGTTTTTTATTTTTATATTATGAGTGAATACATTGTTGAAAAGTCATGGAATATCATCATCACGGAAATAGCGGCTCATTATATTTATCCAATCAGCCGTTTAGTCGTGAAAAGGTAACAAACAAACATACAAACAAACAGAGTGACATTCGCATTTATAATATTAGTATGGAAGTATGGATTCAGGGATGATAGAGAACCACAGGAGAAAACGTGCTGTGCCGACCCCAAATAAATTAGAAAATGGTCAGGAGAATGATAGATGAGTATGAAAGAATCAGACATGCTGTGCTGAACCCAAATGTTTGGGACAAGTGCAGGGCAATGATGACATCATCATCCTTCTGTTCTTCTCCCAAACTCAAGTCAAAGGCTAAGCATTTATTTCAATTAGACCATTACAGGCACTTTTGAAAATCAAAAAACAGAACAAAACTCAAAGCTACTGTCCCAGACACAAGGCATAATAACTTGTGAAAGTACTGTAGTTGCCCATTCCAAAGCGTAGATCTCTATGGAGAAGAATGGGCAAGAAACTTCATGGACACTCTTTTAAATCAAAATATTGTTTCAAAATCCTGATGTTAAAAAAAAATACAAATATGTGAGAACGATGTAGAAATACGTGCAAGTTAAGAGCGTCCAGAGTAAAAGATTAAATCAATAATTCAAAAATAAAGTAATCAAAATAAACCGTGGCAGCTAAGAGATGACCAGTCACAACTGATAGCGCCCGTTCACGAACATGACGCATGTATCAGCCATGGTTCAACTCAACCATATTGAAGGGAACTAAATCATAAAGATCATCAGGCAGTTCTGCCACAAACTAAATTCGAACACGTATGTCTGAATTTTAATACTTATCTTCCTCAGATAAGGATTAAAATTAATTTATTAGTGCATCAGTTAAGTACCTCAGGTCATAGTGTAACCGAATCAGTATCAGTTTCGTTAGCACCTAATAATAACAATCTTGTCCCAAATTTTAACTAGTTTTCATCCTTGACACGCTCACTTATCTCAGAATATGCTAATCGCTTTGTTATTCATGTCAAATTTGGTCTAGATATTTATTTTTCTGCGGGTTGCTATGGTACCGAATTTTTTTGTAGTTTTTCTATTTTTGAATACAGGACTGAAACGCATAAACCCTACACGGTTTGAGTAGTTGAAGCAGAAGGCATGTGTAAAGGCACAGAGGAGACTCGGCATGTAATGCTGCTGCTGGCCGCGGCTGGTCACCCATCCACGGCTTATTTTATTTAGCCACAAGCTCCTCGATTTTGATTCGTTACGCCTTAACTGCCTAGAATTGCCGTAGCCATGTCTATTTTAAAGCACGTCAGCTTAAAATAAAACGTAATGACAGACTCCCATAGCTGCAGAAGAACAATTAAATAATCTAGAGGTCCCAAGGACGGCTGATTACGACGCATATTATATCACAATCACACAAGTTCACGAACATAATTACGCATGATAATGAACGGGTGTGATGAACTGATGACGTAATATTTTGTGGGCATGGTATTTTACATTATTCTAATTTAATTTAATTTCTTATAATCTAAACTAACTGTACTTCATGGTATTCTAATTTAATGTTTGTCTAACTCAACTCAAAGCATTTATTCAACTATACCATTACAGGCACTAGTGAAAGTAACAAAAAAAAACGCGAAGCTACACTCCCAGTCACGGGGCATAATAACTTGTGAAAGTACTGTTGTTGCCCATTCCAAAGCGTAGATCTATATGGAGAAGAATGGGCAAAAACTCCATGGACACTCTTTTAAATCAAAATATGATACAAAATCTTGGTTACATTATTAATGTTAAGAATTACAAATATGTGAGAACGATGTAGAAATACGGGCAAGTTAAGAGCATCCAGAGTAAAATATTAAATCATATTATAAAGTAATTAAAATAAACTGTGGTAACTAAGAGATGACCAGTCACAACTGTACTTGTGTATCCATTACTGTTTCATGCAGCTTATATTCGAACGCAAAGTGGATTGTAACTGAATAAATAAATAATAAATATTACTATTTCGTCCCTACACTATCTTAAAGCATTTCGTTACACAATGTGATAATAACACTCTTGTCATTATTGTATGACCTGGATTGATAACCTCTGTTATGATGGGCGAATATCACGTCTTTATTCATATGATTTCGGCAAAAATCACAACTCTATTCATATGTTTTGGGACATTTTAACTTACGATCCTGATTTTACCTGTATACTGACGATTGACTTGCATGACCAATCTGTCATAGTCATCTTGAAGACTTACTGACTGATCTTGGTGTGGTCATTGAAGAGTATTAAGCTCGTGCTTAGCAAGCTGAAAGACAAAGACTGGCGACTAATCCAAGTGCCACTGTTTCAGCATTAAAGCACCAAGGTTTGGGTTCCGCTGCATCAAGGAGCTATGTTCCACCGACTGTCTTGCCATCTGTACCCTAAAACAAGAGTCAAAGTAACCTCTGCGTCGCCATCGCCGGTGGCGTGGAAGTTTATGGTATTTTAAAAAAAGTAACCATGGAGTTTCTTGTCGGTTCTTCTTCATAGGAAACGACCAACTCGAACTGAGCACCTTTTTGTCGACGTTTTATAAGTGCCCATGTGCCTACGTGAAATAAAAAAAAAAAATTTGATTTTAGAATGCCATGCCAACGATAAGAAGAAGAACAATAAGCAAAGGAGATCAGTTCGAGGAAGTTGGGTGGTTTCTGGGATGGATGCGTCTTCGTGGAACAATAAGCGGTTAGAATGTTTTCTTTTATTTAAGGGACTTTCAACTGTGGGGCAACAGAAATTATGGCAGATTTGTTTTTCTTTCCAGTCTGAACCATCAAAGTCAATTGAAGAGGGAGTCTTCTAAAGTGCAACATGGCTAAAACCCAATAAAACTAATTGAGACGTGTCTGATTTTATTTTAGCTTTGGCAAAAAGGATTGTGCATTTAATTTGGTTTATAAATTTAGGGAGTAGGTAGGCAAGTAAACAATTATATTGACCATTGAACAAGTCTATTCAAGGATAAAATGCGAATATTTTCCTCATTTTGTCCTTGCTCTTTTGGTTGCTATAAAATCTGCGGTTGACTTGTGGTGACTGTAAATACGTAGTTAGGTACTAGTAAACATGTGTACTACATGAGCACTATTCTGTATGATAGGGCTTGTACACAAAACTGCGAATCGCCGCGATGAGAATTCGCAACGCAAAAAACTGCGACATGAATTGCTGCGATGCGATTTTGTGGGGGGCAAGGCGTCTCCCTTTCACGATTTGGGTGTCAACTGACCATTCCTTCGACGACCACCCATCATACTGAACAAATTTTGTAAACTGGGTCGTGAAATATGGATCGTAAAAAGAAGTGCGCACTTCTGTTATTGCTAAGGAGATACAGGAAACGACTTAACATCGCAGGAATGTGCGATGCGAATCAATTCGCAAGTTCTTGTAATGCATCGTGGGAGCTCGTAGAGATTTATGATGCGACGTCGCATCACCGTTGTACGTGTGTACAAGCCCTATGTAAGGGCTTGTACACAAAACTGCGATGCGATGCGAATTGGCGCGATGCGAATTCGCAACACAGAAGAAACTGTTACTAATTGTACTGTTTGAGCTCGTAGATTTTTACGATGCGACGTCGCATCGCAGTTTTGTGTACAAGCCCTAACGACGCACATCAATTCTATAAAAGATTTTCAACTTTATTGTTAAAGAATTGGGTTCAAGATCAAGGCTGATTGGGAAGACAGTTTCGGATAGCTGATAGTTTGATGTGCAGCTGGTATCTGTTGCGATAGATAGCTACTATTATCTATGAATGAATCAGAAATAATGTTGTCCGACATTAGGTAGTAAGTTACTGAAAAAGACGCCGCATTTAAAGCACAAGAGAGAGCTATGTTTAAGTTGAAAACCACCGATAGTTGTAAACCCTATTTCTTACGCTTTAAATAATTGACGCTGACGTCCCTTTATATTCTGGAAACAGTAATGTTTATAAGAAAGAATAAAATATTATTTTCGCGAATGTCAGATAAATTTCCTAAAAACAGGCGTGATCAAAACCAGCAGTCTCTGCAGTCTGGAGTCTGGACTTCTGGAGTAGGACTGCACTTATGCTCAAAAGTGTTTTCTGCATGGCTCCCATTATTTACAATAAGTTTTCTAAAAGTTGGAGACAGCTTAATTATGTACAATTGAAGAAAGATCTAAAACCATTTCTAGCTGGCATATTATAATATCATTGAATTTCTAACAGAACCATTTACTGTAATAAAGATATTTTCATGATTTTAATAATTACTTTTGACATGTATAAGGTATACGTTATAGTACATCTATAATTTTGACATTTATTTGATTAGTTAAATACATAGACATTGATTAAATTATGATTTTATTTTTCTACTTTTGACATATATAATTTTGACATTTATTATTTTACATTGGATTGAAATGATTAATTAAAAACTCAATTTTATTATTCAAAACATTTGCACGCCATATACGTGGCAAACATATCTGAACCATTTTTAGGGTACCCTACCCGAAGGGTCAAACGGGACCCTATTACTGAGACTTTGCTGTCGGTCCGTCCGTCCGTCCATCCGTCTGTCTGTCACCAGGCTGTACCTCATGAAGCGTAATAGTTAGCCAGTTGAAATTTCTACAGATTATGTATTTCTGTTGCCGCTATAACAACAAATACATAAAACAAAATAAAATAAATATTTAACCGCTTCAAAAAAAATACACTTGATTTTTTTGCTCGTTTTTATAAATAATGGTACGAAATCCTTCGTGCACGAGTCCGACTCATAGGTACTTGGCCGGTTTTTATTTTTATGTTATGTTATCTTACATGCACTTTTATTTATCTTATCTTATCTTACTTTTTTTTGCATCTTACAAAAACAATTTCATTCACAATGTTTTTGGTACATTTCTAAATCGTTATAACTTTCTTTTGTGTTATTTATAATGACATGATATTTTTCCATTCATTAAAATTAATCCCAAACACAAAGAAACAATTATCAACCTAATAACGAGACTAACTAATTTAAAAACAAACATTTCGGTATGACCTGGCAGCTCTATATAAATACTGCAATGCGTGTGCGCCGAACCCGTGCCTAATTTTAGTCACTAGTTCATTCAGTACGTCAGTAACCGCGACCGTGCAAGGTCGTGTCGTTTTATCCTCTTCAAAAAATCCGTTTTCTTTCATAAAACGTGGTTTCATGAATTAAAATGTGTTAACTAGAAGGTTATCGTTTATTTTTAGCGTCTTTTTTAAGTTTATTTTGTAGTAAAAAGTGGTGTTTTAGTTGTTTAACTTCGTAATCGTATGTTCATTGATAAGTGCAGTAGAAGCGTTTAAGTTTGAACCGCGTGTTGTGTGAGTAAACTTTCATTTTTACCTCCACATGTTTTTGTTAGAACTTATCTTTTATTACGTACGTACAGTCAGTGAGCAGCATTACCTGACCCATTTGCCTCTCTTTGGCTTTGTGAGATGGGTCAGGTAATGGTGTGGGGCACTGTACTATACGTACTTATGTTTGTTTTTTTTTTTGACTTGTGCTAAACATCGACTGCTTTTACCTGCTTATTCGTAGACTCGTGATGATGCAGCATTTAAAAAAAAAAAAAACAAATACATCGTGTATATAATTCTTCATGGATTGATAAATCATAATAAATGTCATAAGGCTGATGCAAGACCGGCTTACATTGTTATAGACGAGACTCAAATGTTTTGACCTGCTTAACTAGATAAAACAATAACACGTGTCTTTGAGTACAATTTCATTTACATTATTGGTAACCAATATTTTATTTAGATAACTAAGATAATCAGTGGATTTTAGTTGCAGTAGGTAGGTATATTTTTTGCAGCGTCAAGTTTGATAACGCAGTATGATAAAGTCTTTTCCTCTTCTAAAGTTAATCTGTTGTCTGCCTATCAGTCTGATGATGATAATTACAAATTCTCCCTACCCACATTTTTCAATGTTTTTTTTATTCACTATATTGTATTATTCCACTACTGGGCAAATATTTCCACAATGTAATGAATGTGGTATCTAGAGGTACGCAGCAAAACTGCTGATTTTGCTAGGAAGACGAATCGAGATTTATCTAAGAGTAACAGCCTAGAGTCCTAGACCATTGATAAGTCTTGATAAGTCACGCACGAACGGTTTACTTATCAAAAAACGGTCTTCCCAAACCTCTAATATTTTTGAAAGACCTATTCAACAATATCTATGGTAAAGACGATAAAATAAATTATCGTCCCTACTACATGTAGGGGAGGTACCCTTAATAATTGTTTTTTTTTTTTTTTTTTTTTTGCTACTTTTCCGGCGTCCTTAACGTGTATACTCATGCCAAATTACAACATTCTAGTACAAACAGTTTTTGAGCTAAACTGCGGACAGACGCACATACCGAAACTATAAGGGTTTCTTGTTGACTACGGAACCCTAAAAACAAGTGTACTTTAATAAACATAAACACAACAAGAGTGAATTAAATGAAATATGACAATTGGCGATTATTCCAAGCTAAATGTCCGTTTGCTTCTTTCAATCTTTGTCCTGCTGGAAACCGAATTGGCGTACAAGTACGAAGGTTGACTTCATGCGGTGTCCTGTCAGTTTGATAAATACTTGAGGCACAAACGCGCTGTGTAAACATAACGTGGATACGTCGTTTTTTTAATCGAAAATACAATTATCCAATAGAATTTTAGTTAATTTCTTTGCAACAAGCATAATCAGTATCATCCACAGTTATAATATTAGTGTGAAAAGAATGTTTTTAATTTTATAATCGATGTTTTTATTTACTACACGTGCACCGCGCGCTCGTGCAGGGCCGCAGGGGCCTCTGGTGTTCCGAAACTCCATTCTACAAATTGATCACGCAATTGTCATTCACTATTTCAATAATTATTAAAGTGTCATTATGAAGTCATCATCTGCCTAGCCTTTTCCCAAACTATCTTGGGGTCGGCTTCCAATCTAACCGGATGCAGCTGAGTACCAGTATTTTACATGAAGCGACTGCCTGTCTGACCTCCACAACCCAGTAACTGGGTAATACGATACCACTTGGTAAGACTGGATGTCAGACTTTTTGGCTTCTGACTACTCGTTACGTAACGACTGTCAAAAATCTATAAATGACAGCCGGGACCAACGGCTTAACGTGCTTTCCGAGGCACGGAGGAAACTCGGTATGTAATTATGGTCACCCATCCACGGACCAACCTCGGCAAGCACGGCTTAACCTTAAAGATCGACCCGGGCGGCTGTTATTATTTAAACACGAGCTCCTCCCTAGTGTCATTATGAAGTACTTACTTATATTTCTATCATAAAACTGACATAAGCAGGTACCTACAATACCTAAACCCATCCAAAACAGTACAGTATCTTATTTCTGCCATGCGATTTTAGACCTTATCTTCTAAACATAATATGTCCTTGTCATGTCAATATGACAATTCATTATCTCGAGACATGAAATATGACTGAAGGATGTAGGTTACTACGTTAATAGATACAGGGGTCAATGAACTGAAATCATCATCATCTGCCTAGCCTTTTCCCAGTTATGTTGGAGTCGGCTTCCAGTCTAACCGGATGCAGCTGAATACTAGCATTTTACATGGACCGACTGCTATGCTGACCTCCACAACCCAGTTAGTACTGAGTCATACGATACCCTTTGGTAAGACTGGTTGCCAGACTTTCGAGCCACTGACTACCTGTAACGACTGACAATTAAGATCTGCAAATACAAATACTTAGTTATTTTTCTATAACAGGTTTGTACTACATAGCTAGTGATAGAAGTGTCCTTTTAAGCAAGTAAATGCCTGTATTAGGACACTCCACTCTTCCGTAACTTATACATATTTACGTATTGTACATACAGGATTAAATGACAGCCGAGATTGCTCGGTATGTAACGGGCGGTCACCCATCCACGGACGAGCCTAGCCCAGGTCGGCTTAACCTAAAGTTCGACCCGAGCGGCTGATATTATTGAGCCAGGAGGGCCTCAATGACCTGAAATATTAATATATAAATAAATATTAACTATCTGCTGCCTGCGATTTCGTTCGCAGGATTTTTTTTTTTTTTTTGGGTATGAAAAATAGATGTTGGCCTCAGATTCTCTATCCGATGAAAATTTCATACAAATCGGTTCAGCCGTTTCGGAGGAGTATGGTAACTAATATTGTGACATCAGAATTTTATGTATAAGAAAATGACCTCATTTTGTAAGTTAGTACTGTCTGACATCACGATTAGATGATTAACATACACAATACCGTGAGCGGTTGAAGAGAAACGAAGGTTTTGCATGTGCCAAGGATGGAAGATTGACTAGTTTAAACTAACTGTAGGGCTAAGAGTCAGCTCACACAGAGACGCGACGCGACGCGACGCTGCTACGTTCCGCAACGTATTCTGAATTCTGAAGGTGCGCGCAGCGTCGCGTCGCGTCGCGTCTCGGTGTGAGCTGACCCTAAAGGTAGCAGGACTAAATTCATAAGAAGCATAAGAAGTTTCACTTCAAAAAAAGTAAGAAATCAATGCATGTAGTTATACATATAATATCAGTAAGCTAATTTGGAGAAAGAACATAATTATTGTTTTGAGTTCAACCTAGCGTCCAGTTATGTTTAATCCTATGTAATAGGGGGCGCCTATTGCCATCAACTGGCCATGAATCCAGACTCCGTAGCTGCTACTGAGAAAAACCCATGCAATATCACTTTGCCATGGGAATACTGGTTACTGGGATAACTGGCTAACTATCACGGTTCATGAGCACACAGCCATACAGCCTGATGAAGTGGTGACAGACGGATGGACGGACAGCGAAGTGTCAGTAATAGGGTCCCGTTTGACCCTATGGGCACGGAGTCCTAAAAAGCACACAAGAAGTGCTCTAATTATAGGCAGGTAGACACAGGAAAATTAACGCAAAAAATTAGAGCACGGCATTGCCGCTTTATCAATATTTATGTGAGGTTACCGCGTAATTACATCACGCGATAGTAGACAAATTACTTGATTGTTAGTAGCATTGTTTCAAACAATTCAGAGTAGCAAATTAACTTATTAATAAGCAAAGCAAAAAATTAGAAGAAGTACC
Organism: Cerastis leucographa; assembly: GCA_963082945.1. NCBI lineage: Eukaryota > Metazoa > Arthropoda > Insecta > Lepidoptera > Noctuidae > Cerastis > Cerastis leucographa. The sequence continues at coordinate 20,927,358 of OY720382.1, forward strand.
AGTAACAGCAACGGTCGATATTCAAGATTAAACCGCGCTTGCAAAGGTCGGTCTGTGGACGGGTGAGCAAATATCGAGTAGAGGGGGCTCTAGTCCCGATGAATTTGAAGAATTGGTATTTGAAGAAAGTATTGTATACACGGTGTAAATCACCTCATCACGAAGCCGTCAACCAAGCATTCTGTACATGAAACTAAGTAACTTTACGCAAAAATTATTGCTGGGACACGACTTTTTTTTTGGGGGTGTAAAATGTGGTAGAACTCAATGTAACGCACTCAAAACATTGTGCTGATGGACGGCTTGAATAGTACGAGGGTCGCGGAGGTGTTTAAAATAAAAATCTTACATTAAAAACTTGTATTTAAAAAAATACTTGTCAAAAAGTTGGAACTTTGACCCCTAATATCTACGTAATTAGAAGGTTCCCAGGTATGGTGTAGAACAAAAAAATGATCGCAATGACAGGGAAAACCAGTGCCTTTCGGCTTCGTTAAGAGGTGTTTTACACCCTTTATACGCAAAAAAAAAAACAATTATTTTGTTAGTAGCTGTTTACTTAACTTTTTTGGCACAGAAAAAATAAAACTGTTGGAAACGGTCCGCGTTTTGCAATAGTAGCAGTCAATCGATATCGATCGATTAATATTTTTTTGGTGATAAATCTTCATTATCTATAACGGTATAAAAAAAACAACTAACATATAACTTGATATAACAGAGAGCAGAGTTAACATAATACAAGAAACTAAATAAGTATCTAGTTTATTTTATCATTATACATAAAATCCACAATCTAAATGCATGAAATAATATTACTGGCATGTCTATAGATAAAATGAAATAATATCATAAATGTAATAATATCATAATAATTGATATCAATTTTTAATATTAAAAGTAAATAGTATCACAATTGACATCACAAGTCATATCATTTTTCCTTCCTATCTTAGTATGGACTAGCTTATGCCTGCGGCTTCGCCCGTATGGAGTTCGGTAATTGTCCCATGGGATTGGACTGTAGGGATAAAAAGTATCCTTTGTGTTAATCCTGGGTAAATAGCCATTGACAAATTTCATACAGTCCGTTCACGTGAAAGAGTAACAAACATCCGTCCTCCCAAACTTAATAGTAATAAGAATTAATTATTAAGAGGTATCCAAGAAATCTAATATACTAAGGCATTTTGTCTTCTATGATTGCCAAAAAATTGCCAAATCCAACTGAAAGTAAGTTGGATTTATCCTCGATTTATGCGCTTCTGCAGAAACGTCCCCCGTTATTGTAGCTATGGCAAACACAAACGTCAGTTTACATAACAACTAAATATTTTATTTTTTCAGATACAACAGCAGCATCAATTCATCATAATCTATCGTATCCATTAGAAAATACACCACAATCCAATCATCACATTTCGCTAACAAACGTATCAGAGAGAGAAGAGGATGGAATAGTGATGTTAAATTAAACAGAGAAACAGATACATAGAGAAACTTCAAGAAAAATGACAGACAAGACCAAATACAAGGGGGAAGGAGATGCAGAAACCGCTGAAAAGCTGAATCCAGCAACGGAATTCAGTTTTGAAGATGCCTTCGAACAAACAGGTATGAAATACGAATATTATAAAGTAATACATTGATCTGCCGGCGATCGATTGACATTAGCAGATAGGATAGATAAGGGCGCTGATGGTGATCATTATTTTTGACATTGTTTTGGGAAATGTACTGAAAAAGAAAATGGCGGAGATAATTCCAAAAATGGCCACGCGCCCGTAGTTTCCTGTGCAGCTGTAGCAATGAAGTTGTTATTTCGTTGCCTGCCAGCTACAATATTTTTATCTTGTCTGTTCACTGTTGTAAAGTTCGGTCTAGATTAGCAGGATTTAAACGCTTGAATCAGTCGTTGCTCGCGACTATGTCACGCAGTTATTTTTGCAAACATTGTTATCACTTATCAATATAACTGCACTATTTCGCGTGGTATAATTTTATGATAACCTTTTAAATCGTAGGAATAATTGCCAAGTCACGTGCAAATCTGTGGAACCAATTCTTACGCCCCATACTACTGCTATTCAATCCAGAGAATTAGGAATCTACTTCAGTAGAACGGCTCAAATCAGAAAATAAAAGCTTTTAAAAATTATACCTGTTGAAATGCGTAAATTATAATGCGCTCATTGTGAATTATTTTGCTGAAATATGCTAGATAATTAAGGAACGAATCTTAAATCGCTTAAGATTTTACTTCCTTCCAGAGTTGTTACACAAAATGCGGTTCTATTAGAAGGCAGTTAAAGCCATTCATCATCATCATCATGCTTCCTGCCCTTATCACAATTTATTTGGGGTCGGCGCAGCATGTGTTCTTCTTCCATACGTCTCTATTATACATCATCTCAGCAGTCACCTCTTTTCTACACGTATCATCCTTCACACAGACCATGCAGTTAAAGCTTTTATTATTTATTTAATCTTCACGTACATTGGTACATAGGCGGACTTAATGCCACAAGGCATTCTCTACCAGTCAACCTTTTATTTCTGGTTATTAAGAAAACTCCACCTTCATATCCTCAGGCCACGGCAGACTGAACCACCTAGTGCTGTTCACCAGCGGCCTCATCATGCTGAACGTGTCGATGGAATCAGTTGGCATGAGCTACGCCATCACAGCTGCAGAGTGCGAACTCAAGCTCACCAGCAAGGATAAGGGGCTGGTTAATGCTGCTGCTTTTATTGGTAAGATGTTTTGTTTTTTTTTTATGAGCTTTAGCCTTATGAGCCGGCTGTTGGTTGAACTCGATCTTAAGCGATGAAAAGCAATGAATGAGGTCTACGACTCAATTTGTTTGGTGGTTTCTATGAGGATATAATTATGCGATCTAAATAAGAGAAAATGACATCTTACGTAATGCATGCGTTGATCCTTGATTTAAGTTGCATCTGTATTTTAGTATATTGTAGATTTTTAGAAGGCGAAGAGCAGTTTTTGCAATTGCTCTTCGACTTCTAAAAGAAAAAGAAAACTTTTATAAAAATAATTCAGAAATAACAACTTCCTTATAAAATCCTGACTTTAAAAATAAAGCCTGCGCCAAAAAGCCAACGTCACGCGGTGTTCCCAGGCGGTCACCCATCCAAGTACTGACCGCGCCCGATGTTGCTTATCTTCGGTGATCGGACGAGAACCGGTGTATTCAACGTAGTATGGACGTTGGCGAATGCCAAACCGAATGTAGCATAGACATTCGTATCTGCTTGCTGCTTATATTAATGTTTTTGTCTACAACACAATGTATTCAATCATTTTTTAGACGGAATATTATGATAAATACAATATTTATTACGTAGATAAGTACCCAATAGTCTGAGATAAAAGAGTTATTACAAGAGATAGAAATATATGGCTATTCCACACATTCCACTGTTTATTAATCCATCATAGGATTGAATACGAAACCGGTTTTTATAATAAAGCCATTGAGTAATTACTAAATCGATAAATTCCTATTGAATTTGAAGATAGCTTATGATCGATTGAGCACCTTTTTATCGACTTCTAATTTATGTCGCAACGACTAGGTACCCATGATTTGTTTCTTTTAAATTCTTACGCTCGTTATTTTGATACTTTCGATCTTGACTTCTTGATTGAAAAAGTTCTTTTATTTATATTACACTGATTTACAAAGGGCAAAAAATACAAATTCCATAGAGTTACTTTTAATTAAACTGCATGTTTTGTGTGTTTATTCTCTGTCAACAATAATTACCCGGCAGTTATCCTTATCAGCAACAAATAATTTTATCTAAAAAAAAGACTGCCTAGCAAAGTTCCCTTGCAAATAACTTGTTGAATATGCAAATAGTGTGTAGTCTCTACACCTTAATTTGATTTAGTAACGCATTCAGCCTTTTCAAAGATGTGTCCGATGTCCATACCCCCTTTTTTTTTTTTTTTGCTGATGGGAAATCATCAATTGACTTCTCCCGCTCTGGGCGGAGCGGGAGGGAGTTTCAGACTTGGCTGACTAAAACCCACCCATGTTCCTTCTTCGCCCTTTGTGTTCCAGGGCCGCGGTATCTCTTTCGAACAACCCGCAGCCCTGGATGTCCATACCCTTTGATGGCAAAATTATCATGGATGTGCCTGTCTAGAGTGAGCGACGGGTTATATGCTTATATCAGACTTAACGATTAAAAACCCACTGATCGTAATAATACCAGTACTAGTAGTGACAGTGGGTTTTTAGTCGGGAGATTCAGGTACATTCAGGCACACACCGGACTGGTATAAGACCGCTATTCACGGCGTGCCCAATCACCAAGTGCGGCCTATTCAGCGACCGCACGTTCTCCATGAAGGCGCGCTGCCATCTCTTTGGGCCTGGCTGGTCAGGATGTCCATACCCTCTAACCAAGTTCTTTTTCTTCCAGGTATAATCAGCACCTCCTTCCTCTGGGGCTACTTGGGTGACCGCATCGGACGGCGCGCGGTGATGCTGCCAGCGATCCTGCTGTCTGCCGTCTTCTCAATCGTGTCCTCCTTCTCAACCAACGTCTGGATGCTGCTGGTCTTTAGGTTCTTTACGGGATGCTTGTAAGTTTAAGTTTTTGGAAATAAAAGTTTTTGGAAATAAGTAGGACGCTGACCTCACGGTCTGGTGGTTTTTTGAGAACGGTTAGGTGCGTAGTACACACGGGGACACATGAAGCTATAGGTACATATCCAGTATAACCTGATCTTTCTTTGCATGAGCTTCCCGTAAAATGAGAGATCAGTTTAATTTGGTTTTGCATGAGCTTCCCGTAATATGAGAGATCAGCTTAAATTGGTTTTTCATAGCTTCATTGGTGTTCGTGCGTACTCATAACCAGCAAACGTGTGGAAGCTAAAGGCTCTGTATTTTTTCATTTTTTATTCGAGCAAAGGATGCACTTGTAACAAAACACAAAACTCTTATTGGTACATTCGCAGCTTGCCGAAATTCACAATACATAAATAACAAATAAAAATGTTTTTATGTCAAACTACATCACTTCATAAATCGAAAAAAAAAAAAAAAAATGGCTAAACGCCATATTAAATGGTAGATCGACAAATACCGGGGCAATAGAAAACGCGCTTAAAAAATGCACAGTTTTTCATTATAATCGAAAAATTTAGTGTGTTAAGCTGTCAACTTCAAAATATGACCAGATAAATAATAATTTATTACTGATTGGATTTAGATTTGTCGTACAAGGCCATAATCGAATGAACCAAAAACCAGACACTAATTAAATTAATAATTACGAACGAATTTATAAACAAGCAATTGATTTGGGTCATTGACCTGGGTGTAACGGCCTAGCCGTAATAATCCATTATTATTTATTCATTGCAATAAAGTGATAAGCCGGTAATAAAGCTTTTTATTACTATTATGAGCTTGTAGGCGTTCTAATAAAACACTACATACTAGGCAGCGGACGCTGTAGGTATGTGCTGAATGTCGCGGGTTCGATGCCCATACGCAAACCTTTACTGTACTGTATGACTTTTAGGATTTTATTATAAACCTAAGAATGCAGACGCAGACTAGGTACCTGTACGGGTGAGCTTTTGACCTCTACGATTTATTATAGAACTCAAGATTTCAAACAAGGCCATGCGCAGTACAGCTGCAGTGCACGTACAGTCATTCTACAAGATGTTATTTTGCATCCTCGTCAAAATGTCAGGATGTTGTCACAAAAGACATAAATAATCAATATAAATTACGGTACTAGTTAATTATTTAAAAAAAAAAAAACACTTCCTTTTTGTTGTTGTTTAAACTTGTCAGTACTTCAGAATTACCCCCTTAACGTGGTTATTCTGAAAAAATAAAGTTTTTTTCGATAATTTCTTATTCCCAAAATAAGAAATCATCGAATAAACGTTTGATATTTTTGTGTGTAAGCGAGGTTATAAGGCGAGGATCAGACGCGGCCCGCGTTTAAAACACAGGTGGTTCACACATACCGATTTCCATAAAAAGGGAAAAAAAATACATTCTCATATTATTATTGATTCGGGTCGAGAATCATTAGCATAGTTACCTGAATGAATTTGACGAGGATGCAAAACAACACCTTGTATAAATGTTTTAAAAGTCATGGCACATAGGTCACCTTTGTATAGTGCATGCATATGCACAAACATGTACCCTAAGTAGTATTTTATAAAAAGCACTTACCCCAAAAATAGTTGCAAGTACACTGTGAAACAAATTAAATACCTTCGTTAATTTGTGTTCACAAGTCATCTTCCTCCCCTTGTCCATGTCACTTGGGGCACCCGTTTTTTTCTTTCATTCTCCTCTGCCATCTGTCACGCGATCATTTACTCCTTTTTTTTTCATATAATTCCCAAGACAATACATCCATCGTTTCCTTGGTCTTCCTCTTCCTAGTTCACAAGTAAAACTCTGACTAAGACCCTTTTACTCTTTCTCGCCTTTAACTAAAACTCAGCAGAACTAAAATTACCAAAAAAAGTACTTTCTTCAGTCGAATTATTTCACTGGAAGTCTTCAAATCCCCAGCAACTTCGGTCTTTCGCATTCCAATATTTCCTGAGTTCCAGCTAAGATGAATTTTTGTTTTCTCAGGATATCAGCATCCAGTGCCACAGTGTACGCGTATCTGGGAGAGATGCACGCCCACTCCAAGCGAGCTGCTGCAATCGCGTGGAGTTCCGCCTTCATCTCTTTCTCTTTTATTATATTACCAGGTTTGTATCTATTCTTTATTACCATACCATCTTCATTTAATACTATACTAATAATAAAGCTGAAGAGTTTGTTTGTTTGCTTGAACGCGCTAATCTCAGGAACTACTGGTCCGATTTAAAAAAAATCTTTCAGTGTTAGATAGCCCATTTATCGGGGAAGGCTATAGGCTATATATCATCACGCTACGACCAATAGGAGCGGAGTAGCAATGAAAAATGTGACGCAGACGAAGCTGCGCGGGACTAGTCTAGTATAAAACAAAGTCGCTTCCCGTCGTCTGTACGCTAAGATCTTTTAAACTTCACAACAGGTTTTATTGCGGTTTTCACCACTAGACAGAATGGTTTATATTATGTATCATTTATCCCTGAATAACAAATCAAAATTTCCACGCAAACGAAGTTTGAAGCAGCTAGTTTACGCATAAAATACGATTCTTCCCAATGTCCTTTATGGGTGGATGGACTGCGTGGTTGATGAAGAGATGAAGAGTAATAGAGAAGTATGGAAGTAAAAGACATGCTGCGCCGACCCCAAATAATTTGAGGGACAGGAGAATGATACTGGCTACTTATTATGGATCCCTCGAAAGAGAAGGCATGCCGCTTAAGCTTATCCTACTAATATTATAAATGCGAAACTTTGTGAGGATGGATGGATGATTGTTACTCTTTCACGCAAAAACTACTGAATGGATTTGGATGAAATTTGGCACACAGGTAGTTTATAACCTGGATTAACACATAAGATACTTTTTATCCCAATAGTATATTCCCGTGGGACAATTATCGAACTCCACGCGGGCGACACCGCGGGCATAAGCTAGTTCTTATATAAACTCAATTGAAGTCGGTCAATTAGCACCGATGCAAACAAAAACATTAAAACTAATAACATAATTACCGGACTTTATCTAACTCATACTACTACGTAGTTAACTTGAACTTACAGTTATCTAACAGTCACTAAACGAGCAATTAACTGCTAAATTATTACGTTAAAGAGGCTAACTTATCTAGTTATTATTTTAGTTCTAGCCGTTTTATAAACATTTTATGATGTGGAAATCGTCATCGATGTATGATGCAATTATAAATATTATTTTAATTTGGTTTTGACTAAAATACATACGCACATTAGGTAGTAGTAATAAATGTAAAATATTAGTAGTTTCATGCGTTATCTATTTGTAGAATCTAGTTCAATACTTCCTACTGTCATTGATATCTCTCAAACCTTTTTCGGCTTCCAGTCTACTCTGACTGTAACGGTAAGATCGACACCGGATATCACACATTTGTATACATGTGTTGCAATTTAAGGATTATTAATAACACTTACAACGGGATATTTACCATGTGTATTATTTGTTTCGAGTTCCTGATATTTCGGCACCACTACCACTGTCAATCACAACTCGATTCTGTTCCCGACACACAAAACTTACTGTGTGTGGTAGTGGTAAGGAGCACAAAAAACGAACAAGGAAGAGGGTAGACCGATTTGTCTGCACATAAACACCCACCCGCAATAACTTCAGTTTATCCGTGATCATGGCGTTTGCAACAGCGCCGAAATATCGGGAACTCGAAACAAATAATACACATGGTAAATATCCCGTTGTAAGTGTTATTAATAGTGTTAGTGACCATGTCAGTTTAAAAACAATTTAAGGATATTTTATCACGATAAAATCTTCAAGTATGTAGATCTAAAAATTGACAAACCATTGTATTTTTTTTTATTTGCGATGCGTTTGCTCTTGACTCTAGTCTAGGTCAGAGATGACAATGACAAAGTCGACGATAGTACGAGCTTATCCAGAAGAAGCCTGTTCACTCTAACTTTGAAGAGATTAGGGTTGTTAGCGTTCGAAAAAATGCAGAATCTTTCTACATTCAACAACGGACCGTTTATTTAGAAAAAAAAGAAACAAAAAAAAGAAAAAGTATTTATTGGTCTCGCACAGGACAAAACAGCATGATTAAATTAACAATTTATGACCCGCAACTGCCAAAAACAGAAATCTATCAATTCATTGCGAGAGTAATACCACTCAAATACCAACCTTTCATTCCAGGTCTCGCCTGGCTGATAATCCCAGGAAAATGGTCGTTTACGTTCGCGTACATGCAGATAGTTCCATGGAGGGCCTTCGTCTGGCTATGGTGCGCCCCAGGGTTAGCAGCCGCAGCCATCTTATTGCTCCTGCCAGAAAGCCCACGGTACCTCCTGGCTGCTAAGGGCCCGGAAGCAGCCCTGCCAGTTCTAGCCATGATGTATGCCTGGAATAATGGGAGGAGTCCAGAAGATTTTCCTGTAAGTATCTACTTAGGTTTTTGGAAACTTATCAATTTGCCTTTTCCAGTTAGTGGAGATTATGTAACCACTTCAAACCTAATACTTTCCCACTGCGAGGCAAAAGCCTCATCTTATACAAAGAAGCCATGAGCATTTATTAACCACCACGCGTGCGAATTGACAATGTCTTAGAAAGTAGCTAATATGTAATTCGACGGCACGGTTGGCGCAGTGGCTAAGTGATTGAGTAACTGCTGCGCTGCGTGACGCGGGTTCGATCCCCGCACAGAACAAATATTTGTATGGCCTACAGATAGTTGTTCCGGGTCTAGCTGTTTGTGTATGTGAGTTTAAATGTTTGTAAACGCAACCAAGATACAGAAGAAATTCAAAGTGTGGGACTACGTTTTAAAAAAAAAAACTAATTTGAAAGTTCCGATTTGATCACGAAGTTTGTCCGTCCGATGTAAATGATGTCCTGACCAAACTCTACTTTACTTATCTTCATCAGCAACTTATCTTCATCTCCCACTAAACTAACGTCTTATTTGGGGCAGCGAAATCCAAATGTTTATAAGTTAGTTTTTTGCAAAATGCCGCCGGTCAATGTCATGTTGTGTATTGAAAAAAATATGATTTGAAGCCGCAATACGCATGAATTTACAGAAATTATAATGTTTAATTAAAATTAACAATACAACCCTCCTATGATAATTGAATCCCATCGAATGGCTTTTTCATGAAATAGTAATTTAATGGGATTAAATAAACTTAAGAGGTTGTATTGATGATTTTAATGATTAAACTCTATTACGCCATTTTGGTTACACTGTTGGCTCGCGAACACTTAAGAAGCTGGCAGATTCATCTCATAATTAAATTGTTGTTAGTTTGTCTCTCTCTTTACTTTTTGTTTATATGTATGTATTTATGTATGTATCGTTATATTTGATTTGTAAATGTTTTTTTACCATTTGTTATGCTGCACCTACTATGTTTTCTCTCTGCATCACCCTAAGGTAGACTGGTAGAAAATGCCTAAGGCATTAAGTCCGCCTTTGTACAGTGTTTTTTGAAGAAGTGAAACTTCTTATGCGACTTCCAACAAGTTTAACGTTTTCATGGAGGGGGAATATTTTCTATTACCCACAAAGAGATGGCGCTATTACAAGATTTGTGACTACGTAGTTCTACTAGGTACGCAAGATGGCGTGCAAACAGTCATGCATCCGACTCTTCGGTGTGACCAGCCTTCTTTCAATTTCCATGAGTAGAATAACCTCGATAAACGTATGTAATAAAAAGTGTACAACAATAAAACAAAAAAATATAATTTAGAAGCTCAATAAAATAACGAGAGTGAATGCGTGGCACTCGAACGCATGCGTGTAGTCTTACGAAGTTTCACTTCTTTCGCGCGGAGGGACTCCACGCCCTATTTTTATTTATACTTGTGCATAAAGTTTTAATAAATAAATAAATCCCTTGCTGTAATTTGTTGATATCAATTTACCCGAAGTTCGGTTTCTGCTTACACCTATTCGATTACATTGAGTCTATAATGCATTAGCTTCTTGCGTCATTCATGTACTGTAGCTGTCAAATTTTCCCAATCATTCTGAACCTAATTCTTTAACGGTACAGTTTAAAATCTGTTAAAGAAATATGCAGATTGTTGATTTGATTGGCTGGCGTGTGTACATGAAACAAATTAGAGAGCATTCCGCCAATCGATTAGACTCATTACACATGATGTTCATAATTAACGATAGATTAAGTTTAACCCATCGTGTTAATGAGCGTTTCTGTTTAAACGCTCATTAACAATAATATAATCAGTATTATCATTTATCAGTGGTTCCGGTTGAAACTAGATGCAAATAAACAGCGTAGTATTTACTATGATTATATATAATGACGCGCCAGAGAACATGATATTATCGTATGATAACATAATATACCTACAAAGTCTACAAACAAATATACTTAGGTACAGGCAAATAGACGGAGTATAAAACTTAAATTTTCAAAATTAATATTTTTTTTATGCTTTAATATTTGGCAAAGGCTGAAAAAATTGTTTTCAAAGTTTTACAGAAGTAAAAATTCAAAATCTTTCTTACATGGTACGAGTATGATAAATAGGTACTTTATACTTTTTATTTCCGTAAAATGCTGCCCCTATACTCAGAATTTCTCCTGTATCGTGGGGTTTTCAATCACTTAAACTCACTACACAAACAGCCCGGAACAACAAACCTGTAGGTCAAACAAATATTTGTTCCGTGTGGGAACTGAACCTGTGACACGCACACAACAGACAATACAGTAGCAGGCAACTCAATCAATAGCAACCTTACTGGCACGAGAATAAAGATCAGTCATTTTGACTGTGATGCAGAATCAAAGATAAAAATAACTGTTGACGGATATCAATTCAGTATGCTTGAATATTTAAAAAATACTGTCACTATAAATGACGTCACCCACTGTTCGTAGTTACCAATTGATAATTTCGACACGGCTTTTGCCAACGTCCATACTACGTTGAATACACCGGTTATCGTCCGATCACCGAAGTCAGTACTTGGATGGGTGACCGCCTGGGAACACCGCGTGACGTTGGCCTTTTGTTTTTTTAACCATTTTTTTTTTTGTGAATTGCTGTAACATAATTTATCTTTAATTTTTCTTGTTCCGCAAAATGGTTGTTTAAAGTCACCACGAAACACTAACTGAGTTCGCTATTATAAAGACAAAATTATTTTGTTATTGTTAGCATCTCACTCAAGGGAAACATGGACCTCCACTGGTTTCTTTTATAATCCTTTTTTCCTAACGGTTATTATGTAGATTAAAACTCAATACTTTTCTACTGAAAAACTTTTTCTGACACAGTTTTATTCTGCTTCTTACCAGGTGAAGAAACTAATAACAGGCAGTGAAGAGATCAAGACTGGAGGATTCGCTGGTGCCGTCAAGAACGTTGGTCTAATGTTCAAGGTGCCACTCCTCAGATGTGTGTTCATCTCGCACATATCGATGTTCGCAGTATTTATGGTGTAAGTAAAATAATCTCATAGGAGTATTTTATCCAGAAGACAGCGAAAGGATTTACTAAACTAGCCAGGTTTATTAATTCATCTACCTAACCTTAATACAAAAAACTATATTGGCGTCGGTACAACTTGATGCAGCAGAATATATAACTACGAGGTAGTTTTTATTAATATTCTAAATACTGTCTCGTTTGGGAACCTAGAACGTCAGAGAACTTTGTACTCATAAACACATCAAGTTGTACCATGTCTAGTATAACCTGACGTTACTTTGTATGAGTTTCCCGTACAACGTGAGATCAGCTTAATTGAGTTTTGCATGGCTTGATTGGTATCTTATGTACTAATATTAAATTGTTTTTGTTTTTTTAGTAGTGAAAGCCGAAAAAATGTTGAACATTGTTTTTTTTTTTTGCAGGTCAAGTGGTCTCTACGTTTGGGTTCCAGATATACTGAACAGTATTCTAACAAGTCATTCAAATCGGAGCATCACGATATGTCAGATCATACGTGATAAATTCGATAATACAAGCGTAATTACTTTCATTTCCTATTTGATCAATACCAGATAAGAATAAATATTTAAAAAAAAACCGGCCAAGTGATGGTCGGACGGACGGGCGGACTGCGAAGTCTCAGTAATAGGGTCCCGTTTGACCCTTTGGGTACGGTACCTTAAAAACGCAATCGTTCAAAAATCAACAAAGAACAGTAATTCCAATGTTTTGAATTTTCACTTCTGTCGGCAGTCATTAAGACTGCCTCTGTTTTTTATATCTTTCCTTTTTTGGTTTTTATTGTTGAGTTTCCAGAGGCTGTGAATCAGGTCCTTTATAATGTTATTTAATTAATTCTCGTCTATTTCACGTAGATAACCTTACCTACATTCTTCCTTCAAAAGAAAACTTTTTTATACTGGGTAGAAGGGACACCGACGCAAAAACAGTTTTATGAAAAATGGAGTGTGTGCACTCAATTTTGAAAAATGGAGTGTGTGCACATTACGACCTTTCATACAAACTTTCTAAACCTTTATTTTCCGAAATGACAGCGATTATAATGAAATTTCATATTCATGAGCATTTTAGATAGGTCTAAAAAGTTACTGAAAAACATTTCGAAAAATAGTTTTACAGCTAAATTGAACTGATTATAAATTTTCTATAAAAACAGTTCTCTGTAGAAAGTTTGTATGAAATGCCTCACGGCGTAAACGCTCTTAAAAATAAATCAGATGTTTCCTTCAAAAATGCAATACCTACACGTTCAAAATGTATGGTACAGCAGTTTTTAGAATTATGTTTTGAATATAAATGGTAAAAATTTTTGCGTCGGTGTACATTCCACCCTGTATAATTTTCCTCCCTTCCTATCGAAATACCTTTGTGTTTCCCTTCCAGATGTTGTCTTCTGATGAGGCAGTATGCGAGTCGGAGGTGTCAGTGGCGGTGTTCCCCATATCCATGTCGATGGGAGCCGTGTTCGCGCTCACGTACTTAGCCATCGGCTTCCTCATCAACAAAGTTGGCAAGAAGACGTTATACAGTAAGTTTCTTTAATTTAATCTCGTTTTAACAAGCTTTTCATTAGCTTCACCTGTATTTTTGTTTATAACCGACTCCTTTGGGCGCGATGTTGCCACCCACTTTAAACGGCCAGATCTAGTTCAAGCTTTGTATATTTATCGAGGAGCGATGACAATACATTAATTTGATAAAATTATTCCATTTTTCAATTTGAAAAATAAGATTTTTGTTAATTTATATAATTTTCATCTACAGTCGATAAGGCAGGAATTGATGTTAATTTTAAATTTCAACCATTATCTTAAACGATTTATCTAATATTAGAAAAATTTCGAATAACAAAGAGAATTTTAATTCAGCAGCAAATAATAGTTAAAAAAAACAAGCAGATATAAATAGACCAAACTAAAAAGTATAAAAATAAATTTAAATCAAGAAAAAAAAAACAAATTTTTTAGTTCGGTATTCTGTGAAAAGCGTGTTTTTTAGTTTTTTTTTTACTATTATTTATTGAAGTTTGATACTTTGGTTGTCGTTATGGTGGTTAAAGACCCTCTAGTTGGTCGGGATTGCTAATTCTTTCGGATTTGCCTGGCCTGGCAAAGTCTTTCACGAGTTAGTGCCTCTATAAAATTCTAAGTACCCATCACCCGGTGTATAGATTTGTGCTCGATGGATAATATGCTTGCTTCGGACTTTCCTAGCCTTGCAGTGTCTTGAATGAGTTTATGGCACTATAAAATTCCAAGTACTATCCCTCAATCTGGAATTCTACTTCGTTGATGCCAATTGCTTGAAACTAGAAGTAAGTTAAAGTAAGTTTAAATAGGTGTATTAATGCACCCGCATTAATACACCTATTTAAACATTTCACCAGCTACGTTTCCTGTCTACCATTTCAGGGAACACACGTGTGTGGTTCTAGTAAGTATTATAATATATTGCACAAGTTTTCAGCTTGATGTTTCCATGTCAGTCTATTGTCGATGTGTACGCCTAGGAATTTTGTTACTGTAGTTGTATCTACGTTTTGGTCATCATATTTAATTTACTTGTTATCCAATAAGGATTACATAAACAGAATCTAATCTCGATTCCTAATAATACCTTCGCGGATCGGACACGCGGTTAAGTAGTTTTATCAACATTATGAAACTTCTCAATACGACTGAACCTTAAAATACCTTTTCAGTTGTACCCCATACCTAATCAAATTCTTCTCTTCTCTTCCAGGTGGTATAATGTTTATCTGTGGCATCGCGACGGTGGGAGCAGCCTTCGTCCCCGAGGGTATCGCGGCGACGGTGCTGCTCATCATCTCCTTGTGTTCTGGGTGCGCCGCCTCTATACTGGCGGCTATAGCTGTGGATGTGTTTCCTACACAGTTGAGGTTAGTTAAAGATTTTATTATCAGAAAGCCGGTCGCATAATTCTTCTTCCATACTTCTCCATTAGACATCATTTGAGATAGTAACCAAGTTCAAATTTTTACACACTCAAAAAATTTCCTAACGGCCAATAATATAATAGAGGAGGACAATTAATAGAGGGTTTTTGCCACAAACTGATCATAATTAAAAGATTAAAATAATAGTAATAATAATAATTAAAAAAAAATACAAAAAGCCAACGTCACGCGGTGTTCCCAGGCGGTCACCCATCCAAGTACTGACCGCGCCCGATGTTGCTTAACTTCGGTGATCGGACGAGAACCGGTGTATTCAACGTAGTATGGACGTTGGTGATTGCAATGTCGAAATTATCAAGCTTTTACTACGAACAGTACGTGTCTTATATAGCGCTAGTTTTTTTTTTTTCAAAATTCTCTTGATTTCCGTGAACAGTTATTTTTATTATTATCTCTAATTCTGTATCACATTCAAATTGAAATGATCTTTATTCTCGTATGAGTAAGGTATATTAGATCGCCGCAGATATAAAATAACAGTGAAAAGACTGTACCTATCGAATTAGATGCTGCGTATAACAACCTTTTACTTTGTATAAAGCCTTTTTGGTTCTCCTTCTGTTAAGTAAAATATACTTTCTCTATTACTTTATTAAAGATATTATACCATTAAGGATAAGGACTATTTAGAAGACAAATTCATAGAATTTGTAATTTGTTAGTTAGATACATTGACATGGCTGACTGATTGTAAATACATTTGCACGCCATGTGACGGCTGGATATAATGAAACAAAATTACTGTAACACCTTATGTACCTGATGTGTTTGATTTATTAACCTGATACCTTGTCTTCAAGCAATCTAAAGAATCCTTACTATAGCCGCCGTCGGAAGACTGCCGTTGTAACCATAAAATTTGTTTTTTTTTTGGTGTACAATAAAGTTTTATTCTATAACTCCATATTCCAGGGCTATGGCGATGTGCGTGATGTACATGGTGGGTCGGACTGGTGCCGCCGTCGGCTCCAACTTCCTCGGAGCCACGCTGGACCTGCACTGCCATGAGGCATTCACTGTGTTCGGAGTTTTTACTGCAGGTAAGATGTTTTTTTTTTCATTTTTAAGACCATCATTTGCTTTTCTTCTACTCTTTCGACACTCTATGGTATCCTATAGGAGTTGATTATAGAACATTGTGAAGAAGCTGGCGTGCTCTAGAACCTAAAATTCGAACCGGGCCTGAGACTAGGCTTGGAAGATTATAACCCGTTCGCTCTTACTATTGAGAGGAGGCCTGCGTCCCAGCAGTCTGCAGTGGAAGCATTAGAGGCTGGTTATGCTAATGCTTATGAACATTTTGAAGGACATATGAATAAATAATTACTTTCCTACATACTTCAGAGTTTTTCTGGTTCAAATTCAGATCGTTCAAAACTACACGGACACTTTTGAAACGTCAGAAGTCACCCAGAAGCTAGAGCGTACCTGTTCTAGGTCTTGTCCTCTGAAGAAGAGCCCGCAATAAAATCCACTTTTTTTATATTTGCATTTTGCCTAGGCATTGATTTTTACTTTGGAAGCGGCATTGAACAAACTTAAGATTGTCGACTTTCCGAAAACGCACATTTAAACTATTATGTCTTGTTTCAGGGTCAACAATCCTGATGGTATTCTGGCCGAATCCTCAGAAAGTTCGAGAAGAATTGGAAGAAAAAGGCTTCACCTATTAAATTCTATGTGGTCATAGAATACCTTCTCACAATTGTTCCAAAAAGAGACTGATAGAAGACAGTTTATGCATTTGTAATATTTTATGAGGCATCTAGATTATTTTATTATTGTATTAAATTAATTAAAAAATGTTAATGAAAATGTTTTTTCATTCTTGATTAAAATAAGGACAGCGCCATCTATTAAAATGGCTATGGACTAAGGAAACCAAACTTTTAACAATGTGGTGCTACTATTGCAAGCTGCACATTTTCAAAATATTCAATAGATGTCGACACCTGTAGCAAAAGTTATGCTGACGAAAAAAAATATGTAATCCAGCATTTACAACTTGAAAAATCTGCGGATACAATATTATCGCCCATGTTGTTATTTCTACTTTCTAACATGATCACATGATGATGATAACATGATGATGATGATTTATAGATGAAACCCATTGTTGAACAAAAGGCACAGGGATAGGTCTACGCTTTTCTGACGATGTTATAAAGTTAAAATAATAGGCCAGTTAAAATACTTAACTGTACAAACAAACACAAGCCAAAACTTGAAGTTCTTGCTTGAACACGAGCAACAAATTTTTGGCTGCCGAACTTTGCAAGAAGACCATTCGGTGTCCAGACCCAAATATTATCTCGAAAAAAATACCATCATAAGTAGGATCTAACAAGATTATAAGCATAAAAATCAAAGGGTGACAAAAGGGTAAAGTGACAAATGTAGCATCATTATTTATCGATTTAGATAATGTTTATCCGTTAGCCGTTCATCACAGTCATCACTTGTCGCCTGCGCAACCCGTTGGCTTAACACGTTTTTGTCAGCTTGTTAAGGGTTGACAAAAAAAAAAGTGGAGCATTGTATCTAGGCGCCGTGGCCTGCGAAATAAACGTGCCTGTTACCATAGTTACAGCTTGGGAAGAGCTCCTCAGTCGTTTTTTTTCTGTTAAGATTCACCAAAATTGGTAGTCTTATATTGGCATGATAAAGTTCCGCTGCAGAGTAATGGCTTTTTATCATGAAGCCAAAAGAGTAAACATTGATAAATCTATCAGTTTTGTACACTGTCAACAAAAAAAACATAAATGCCCAAATCATATTTTTATTACTTAACATAATAGTACATTATGTATTAAGGGCGGTAAGTAAGGAATTACGATCGAGGCCCTAGTAGAAGCCCGAAGTCGAAGACTGGGGGCTTTCTGAGTCGAGGTTCGTAATTCCCGTACCACCCGTGAAACATGTAACAATGTTTTTCATCACATTTGCGAGGTAATATATCAATATTCACAAGTCAGCACAAATATTATTACGAAAGACGTGAACTGATTTTTAAGCGGATGGCGGGCTGTTTGCCCACACCACAGATTATAGAAATGTTTTGTTCAGAAACGTTAAGGGCAAATACTTAGGTACCTAGGTATACAGCCATTACGGAGAGTAAAAAAATAAAAATAATTTCGACGTTTTGATACAAAATACTATCGATTATTTAGATTTTAGAACATTAGTTGAGTAATTAAATAACATGTAGCGAGATTGAATGAAATTCCTGTTTAGATAACATTTTAGGAAAATTTTTCAATTGCGTGTAAACTCCTTGCTTGAACTTGCATGACCTGTGTGCTGTCATGCTGTGCTGTAAATTAAAAAAAAATACTTACCGCACTAGGGTTTTGGGGCATTACGGCCAAGTTAACCTGTATGTTATGACACTGTTTACGTGCAAGTGTGATGAAAGAGGTATAAACATACCCTTCACTATGCCGTCAACCAAGCATTCTGTACATCAAACGTAAGTAACCCTGCGCAAAAATATTTGCTAGGAAACGTTACAACTCAAACAAACGCACTCAAAACATTGTGCTGATGGATGCATTGAATAGTAAACGGCTCGTGGAGATATTTCAAGTAAATTTGCAACCTTCAAAACTAAACTGAAACAGTTGGAACTTTGACCTCCAACATCGCCGTAACTAGACCGTACTCAGGTATATTCCAAACCAAAAAAAATATCGCAATGACGGAGAGAATAAGTGCCTTTCGGCTTCTTTATGGGTCTATTTACACTCTTTTTTTTTTTTTTTTGCGGATGGGAAATCACCAAATGACTTCTCCCGCTCTGGGCGGAGCGGGAGGGAGTGTCAGACTTGTACTGACTAAAACCCACCCATGTTCCTTCTTCGCCCTTTGTGTTCCAGGGCCGCGGTATCTCTTTCGAACAACCCGCAGCCCTGGCAGGCATCGGCCCTCTCGGGCCCCTTCCTGTTTACTGACATCTCCTTGAGGCGCGCGTGGAACACGTACGCGCCGTCGACACGGCCTGTCGTCATAAGAGCTAGTGGACGAGCGGACGGTGAGCTAGCCCATTACTCACAATCCACAGGCTCGCGCCTACGGTGGCCGGGGGCCACTGGTTGCCCCCCGACGCCCGGGGCGTCTCCCGCGGCGGCTGGGACGTGAGGTTCTCTCCCTCTCACGTTCCGCCACCTCCTTCGCTAGCATGACTGCTTCGCAGAAGGAGGCGACGGCTTCCCATTCCCTCTCGCTCCGGACCATAGATTGAACCAGGGCCGGACGCGAGAGGTCACCGCCGCCAGTCTATTTACACTCTTTACAACCCGACAATGAAACTGCAAAACACGTAAGAAAACTTGAACTTCGCAGGCTACCCTCCTGCTTTCACATCAAGCCAAAACAAATGCAGAAAGCATATTTTGTTGCTTTCATTCAAAAGCCTCACTCCTCCAATGCAAATACCCACACAGTCCCACATCCTAATCTTCCCACAAGAAACCGTGTCGGCTTGCTATTTTCACAAAAAACTCTCGTCCAATCATCCGAATCCGTTTCGTATCCCCAAAAATGTTTTGATAGAGTATTTTATGACAAAATAATAGCCAAAGTATCACTGTGAGTATAAAAAATGGACGAATTATTTTCGAAAAAGTTCGGATCTCAGGTAGGGCGTTGAAATCTCCGTAGTGTTACTACAGGGGTCGGAATTTTGACTCGGTTTGTTTAGATTCGGGGTTGTTAGTTACGTTTCTGATGAAGGTTTTTGCTTGATAAGGAATAAATCTCTAGAAATTCTAGATGTATCTTTCGAACAACTACAGTACTTTCACAAGTTATTATGCCTTGTGACTGGGACTGTAGCTTCGCGTTTTATTTTGTTTTTTTGACTTTCAAAAGTGCCTGTAATGGTCTAATTGAAATAAATGCTTTGACTTGACTTGACTTGACTTGAACGTATATACGTTGTGTACTGTCTAGTCCAGGTATCCTAAATATTGAGCTTCACAACGATTTTCTTAAAATTGAATTTGTAACATCTTCGCAATTTGCAATTAGGTAGGTACGCACAGGATGATGCTGGCATAGAACCGTGGAGATTGCTACATGAAAAGATAGGCTAATACCCGCAGCAGCGTTGGGTGAATTCAGGCTGTAGATGATAAAGATGACGCACTTTGCAAAGAGTAGATACTTCTAGCCTAGGTATGTCTTCATATTTCTTTTTTTTCCTTCTAGGATAATCCAATCTGATTATCTCCACTTAGATTTGCAACCTCTTATTTAGCCAAATAACAATTTAACCCCTTC
This sequence comes from Cerastis leucographa, assembly GCA_963082945.1. Taxonomy (NCBI): domain Eukaryota; kingdom Metazoa; phylum Arthropoda; class Insecta; order Lepidoptera; family Noctuidae; genus Cerastis; species Cerastis leucographa. The sequence continues at coordinate 20,947,768 of OY720382.1, forward strand.
CCTTCCTTCCTACAAATCATACTTTTACAAAAATACCAATATCCATAACTTACAAAATAATAATTGTATTTGTCCTACCATAGTTATTTGCGCCCCACAAAACGTCCCATAAGCCACGCATATGTTACCAACGGTTGTTTGTCGGTTGCTAATTAAAATTGTTGAGTATATACCAGGGGGTGATGTACCACCCCTTGCACTCTGTGACTTACGATTGACCTTGAATTTACCCCTCTTTGTTCAATTATATTGTGTTTGACTTTTGCTTGTGACTTTGACCCTGTTTAAAGTTTCATTCTCTTTGAGTATCATACAAAATTCTTCATGTTTGCGTGTTGAGAAATTCCAAGAGAAATTCCAACTTGATTTTGTTCAATATTTTATTAACTTATTCTTGAATCAAGCGTGGAGACTGGAGAGCTATATGTTTGTTCTTACTTCTTGTGACAAAAAACCTTCTTCTTGCAGTAGACCCATGTCTAGTTTGAAATCCCAACCATGGAGTTTCTTGCCGGTTCTTCTCCATAGGAAACGACCAACACGAACCGAGCACCTATTTGTCGACGTTACACAAGTGCCCATGTAGGCCTATGATATAAAAATATTTTGATTGATTGATTTTGAAATCCATATCATTTTAGGGAGATACAACTCATCTTGCACAAGCAGACGGATTCAAGCCATCTTTCAATTGATCAAAGAACAAAGGACCACACTTAGAGCTTGCGTATATTCGTAAAAAGAAAAAAGATGTGCGTAGGCATTAGATCTAAGTAACTATAGTCTCGTAGAGAACTCATAGAAAAATACATCATCATCTGCCTAGCATTTTCCCAAACTATCTTGGGGTCGGCTTCTAGTCTAACCGGATGCAGCTGAGTACCAGTATTTTACATGAAGCGACTGCCTATCTGACCTCCACAACCCAGTAACCGGGTAATACGATACCCCTTGGTAAGACTGGATGTCAGACTTTTGGCTTCTGACTACTCGTAACAACTGTCAAAGATCTACAAATGACAGCCGGGACCAACGGCTTAACGTGCTTTCCAAGGCACGGAGGAAACTCGGTATGTAATTATGGTCACCCATCCACGGACTAACCTCGGCAAGCACAGCTTTACCTTAAAGATCGACCCGTGCAGCTGTTATTATATAGCCACGAGCTCCTCTATAGAAAAATACATATTTAGCACATAATCTATTGTGGTACTCGACAATTTCTTTATCATTCATTGTTCGATTTAAACACATCCATTTCCTAACCAAAAGATAGACCCAGACTCCCAAACACAAAAGGTAAACAGTAACCAGTCTGCCAGCTCCCAACAAATCGTTTAATGGTTGATATTGGTTACAAAAACCCGTGGATAGCACGTGCACACTCAGGTGGGCGTCACGTGGTAACCGACGCGCCATATGTCACTGGTTCGACTCCCAGTTCGTCAGTTTACGGGTTTCTGGAAAAAATGAGTTTGTTGATTGGTTGTTTAGTATTAGTGTGATGGGCGGTGAGAGTACTGTCCACTGGCTAAACGTCTCCAAAGATTTAGCACAGAGATTTCTGACTAATTGATGGAAAAAGCTCATCCTCTTTTCATGGTGCTACAAATATTGGTGTACCTTGGTTAGACCTTTGCTTAACTTTTCGGGGATTATTAAAAGTATAGCGTTGTTTTTGTATGAATATAATTTCGTCATATTGATCAAATTTTCATGTTGTAAAAATAAATCTTCAAATCGAAATAGTCGTTGAAATTGCAACCAAATTACTTTTCGAAATAAAAGTCTATCTTCTAACAAAGAGATCTAAAAAAGTTATAGAGCGGGCATTGGAAATATTGTCGTATAATAATTTTAACCCGAACGGGCGTATGACACTACACCGAGCGACTTGTTACCGAGTAGTAACAAGTATTGGATTACTATTTTCGTCATCTTGTCCCGTTTATCTCTCGTAAACATTTGAATGTCTTTTAATTTAAAGAGGAGTCACAAGATTAATATCGCGCGTCCATCACTACTACAAATATTCAAATGCTCATTACGCATCTGTTACTGAATTACTGATGGTATCGCGATTTACACCAGTAATGTACCTCGAATGACGTCACCGAACCGTAACACATTACTTACATTAGCATATCAACGGTATTGGCCGCTGGTGGGGTTATATGGCGGTTTTAGCTTAAGGGGTGAGTAGAGAAGTAAACACGACTAGCAAAACTTTACTTTTACCAACGATGCACTTTGCTTTACATGACGTCTGTCTGTGGAATCCACTGCCAGCTTCTCTGTTCCCTGATCATTATAATCTGGATCAATTCAAAGATCGAGTGAACCAGTTTTTCTAGGCAAGCGTGCTCCACCCTAGGCCTCATCTTCGCTACTCATCAGGCGAGATGCGGCCAAACGCAAGCCTACCTATACTTCTATACTAATATAATAAAGTTGAAGAGTGAGTTTGATTGTTTGTTTGCTTGAACGCGCTAATCTCAGGAACTACTGGTCTTTTTTAAAAAATATTCCGCGTTATTTGGCCCATTTATCGAGGAAGGCTATATATCATCATGCTACGACCTATAGGAGCGGAGCAGCAACGAAAACGGGGAAAATGTGACGCAGACGAAGTTGCACGGGACAGCTAGTTTTGTATAAAAAAAAAAGTCGTTAAATTTGCCGTTTCGTGGCAGTAAATGATAACTTTTCGGTTTTTTTGACAAAGTCATTTGAATGGAATAGGGGATCGGACTGGGTAAAGAAAACGACATTCTATTTTGTCCGTCAGACAGGTAGTACAAAAATATTAGACACGTATTTTTTGTTTTATCAAAATATCAAAAAATTACTTAGTTAAAACTCATTAAAGTTGGAGAGTGGGGGCTTACTACGTCACAAGTAGGTATAAAACTTACCTACATGTGACGTCATGCGCCATTTCAACTCAATAATATATCTCCGTAATTTTATGACCACGTGAAAAAAGAAAAAATACGTGTCCAATACTTTTCAATAAACTACCCGACGGACAAAGAAAAAAAAAATAGGATTATCCCCTATTGTCTCGCTATCTTATACTTACTGAAAATTGTATTTGTCATTCAATGTGGAATCTGCGAACTCACTGTTCTCAGTGCAACCTTACACTCCGCGGAACCTAACTAAGGTGTGGGCACATCTTACGATTTAACTCTTTGCCTCTTTCTTGATAGGCTTATCTTTTAGCGTAAATCTTGATCATGTCTTGTTTATTGTTTTCAATAATATTAAACTCGTTTCTATCCATATGTGCATAGCTATGTATCTTCGTATATAATACGTCTTAATCTTTTCAAAATTTTGATAAGTTTGGACTCCTACGTAACCTTAGCCTTATATAATTATTCACACACCGTACATTATAAAGTCAAGTACAGACGCAACGACAGGCCAGCCGTGGGAACCCCACCACCTGTTCAGGCATCTTCAGCCACTTTCCCATAAGGCACGCTCACCCACCGTGAACCCACCCTGTTCTAATTGCAGCCTGTTACGGTATCAGCTGCTCGAAAGGTGAGAATGTAGGTTACCTATAAAGGCTTGTGAAAAAATTGGGCCAGCTTGGAGGTCTGGATTTTTTTTTGTTGGTTTTTTGATTTTTATGGGTAAGATTTAACAATGAGCATAGTGACGTTTTTATATGTTCAAGCTATGAAGCTGGCTTTTGCTTAACCTGACTTACCTGTGGATGCCTTGAGTATGTCTTAAATTACACTTTTGTGTCGAATAAACAACTGTGTATTTCTGTATGTTTTCATCTTGTCTCCTTGGCCAGTACACGTTGTGGTAGGAAGTCGCTTCAAGCAAAATACTCACTGTAAGCCACATTTAAAATGGCTACGGATTCGAACATAAAAAAAAAACTTTTTCTTCTTCTTCGTCTTTCTGTTCTATACATTTGGGAGTAAAATAATGATCATAGAGTATGCAGGATAAATCAATAAAAGAACAGTTAAAGAGCGTTTTTTTCATTTCGATTAGTAACAACTGCGTTTGCGTTTACCCCGATGCCTACAAATTCTATGTATGTAGCATTCGGTGAAAGTCCCATTCAACAAAAACTAAACACGACATCGTACTCTCAAAAAACATCAACAGGATAAACTTCATCCCCAAATAACTTCAACACCAATTGACCCATATACAGAAACTCAAAACACTAAAAAACCTTTTTTCTCGCCAGAAAGGCGCAATCAAGTTCAAGTGAGGAGTTGAGGCGCTACCGCCATCACCATAAAGGTAATCGATTAAACAAACATCCGCTCTGCTCTGTGCCATAAATCATACATTGATTGGATGTGCCCGCATAGAGTAGAGGGAAGAGTGGATGCATGGATGGTGATGTTTGTGCCTCAAGTTTGGTGTCCTCTGTGAGGCAACCTTTGAAATGTTGGTGTATGCTTTTCTGTTAGTGGTTGGTGGCGTTTAGCTCGGAGTTTAATATAGGCATTTCTAAATCTTAGATAAAATTTGGGGATCTTTTCTCTCATGACCAAAATCCATACAATTTTATTACGGTATATTTAGTTGGCTTTACAAAAACTCCGTAAATAAAACAGAGATAGTCTTCTTCTAAGCGTGTCAATGACAATTTAAAATGAGCCAGCCCTAATTTGGCGACGAGTTTGGCACTTTCAGTAGCTTCCATCAGCTCCTGTGACGTGCAAGCGACGGAAATAAACTGTCTACCTGTTACTTAGGCAGACTGTATAAAAATAACTTAGCATGTGCTTTGCTTTAGACATGTTCTTCTCTCTATCTTGCACTCATAGTTTGACAGTTGTGTGACAATGATGGAAATAACGGTTTACCGAAATAAGTGTTATGTATTTTTATGGTTAGTAGTAGTGTAAATTAAGAATCTTATTGTATTGGAAATCTTTACATAGCTCCCTATGTAAAGATATATTATTGTGGATATGTGAAAATGAGAAATAGTTCGATGTGTGGCCGTGTGCCGTTTGCATTTCATCAAAATGTCGACTAATATTTCTCCTCTTTTAAAACTTGATCTATGTCTGTGTGCGCGCGCGCCTCTCTCAGTTTCGCCAACCCAATTAAACGGTCCCCACGATCGGTGCTATATCGTATCAGCCCAGTGTTGCAGGTTTATAGCCTCTCATTTAACTTAATAATTTCGTGTTTTAGTTTAAGGCTAAATAATAAGGTTGTTAAGCATTGGAACGATGTGTGAAAGGAAAACGGATAGGTGGGTTTGTTTAAAATTTTATTAGTCCTGTCTTACTTCTGATTAAACAAAAAACATGCACATTAGGGAAAGCTTGGAGACCTAGGAAAAAGACCGATCTTTCTGCAAGATAAGATATATTTATTTTCTGAAACATGTATGATCAATGTTATCATACAATTATAAAAAGTGCATGTAGCAAGCTTACCAACCAGAATTATTAAAAACTGCATCAGTTTTTTATCATGTTTTGGGTCCTTTTTTAACTCTTGAGGCCATTTCCAAGAACATTTAGATTTTCTCCCTAAATAAACGTGTTCTAAAAAACCTAAATGACTGTTTTGTTTTACGTATCCGTTCTCACGTAGAAAACTGACGAAGAATGATGATTGAGATCTACTACCGCCAAACATAACACTGACTAGGCACCTCCTATTTGGTAGCATTTGCCCATTATTTTACCAAAATTATTTATAACCTAACTATTTCACAGAAAACCTATGATTACAGCAAACAGCAGTCGAAATTGACCGAAACAAGCAATAAAAATCGCCCATAACCAATAAAATTGTTTTTTTTCAAGATGGCGGCAATAAGAAGCGCGGCAAAGCGTTGTTTTGGCGCCATTTTTTATTTTATTTTTATAACGAGGAGATTAAGTAATATTGTAAAACCAACAGTGGGCGTAAAATGTTTTGTTTTTTGAAAAAAAAAATGTGTTTGGCGCCTCATAAGGTTAGCATTAAGTCATTATAGGCTGTTAGGTCAGGTCAGTTACGATGAAATTTTGGGAAAATTAGTTTTTGATAATGTTTGGTAGGTACCATACATACGAGGTGAGATGTATTGTTTTGAAGAGATTTTAGATTTTTTATAGAGAACCTGGTAAATGAAACAATCTAAATTTTCGTCGTTTTAAATTTAGATCTTTGTCGTTGGTCCATTCAGGTCGGTTTGTTAAAAAAAAAAACTAACTTCATCAAATCTCATAATAAGATCTTTCATTATTTATTTGTTATTATTATTCTGGATTTAGTTGGCATTATTAACGTACGTATAATAATTAAACGTTTCTTATCAGAGTAGTCAGGTACGAAATACCGTCCTCATCTAGTTAAAAAAAAAAGACGCATAAAAGAGTTTGTGAAAACTTATTTGCAAAAATAAAGGCGGAAGGAAACACACTTACATGTCGTGACGCGCCAGAAGCATATCGGTTTTTATACATCGTTGCGACACGACACACCATGCAAATATGTCCCTAACCATGTATGAAACCGATTTGCTTCTGGCGCGTCACGACACGCCACGACACGTAAGTATGTTTCCATCTTAAACATCATTTCATTTCATCACCCTAATTTTTTCTGATCTGAACCTTTCAGCAAGTTCCAAAAGTTCCCTACTTTTAATTATTATATATATATTATATATAATATTAATTTGATTAATCAGAGATATAAAACTATCATGTCACTAAATAACTGATTTTTTTCTAGTTGCCCACAGTAAAAAAGTAATATTTTAGTTCAATATACAAGGTTATTTCTCAGATTGTTTGTATGTGTGAAAGCGCGGTTATAAGGCGAGGATCAGACGTATCGTGTTTAAAGCACGGGTGGTTCGCACTTACCGATTTTCGTAAATAAGACAAAAAAAAATATATACCTATTTTATTATTGATTCGGAATTTCACGAGGATGCAAAACAACAGCTTGTAGTTTCCCTTTGTTTCAATAAATTTTTGTTTGTATGAGAAAAAGTTTCCTAACTTAACATACTTTACTTCTGTCGTATAGATTCCCGTGATCTCTTCCCTTTCCCTAGCCTTTTTAGGGTTCCTTAGCCGAATAGCAAAAAACGGAACCCTTATAGATTCGTCATGTCTGTCTGTCTGTCTGTCTGTCTGTCCGTCCGTATCACAGCCACTTTATTCCGAAACTATTAGGACTACACAGCTGAAACTTGGTAGGTAGATGTATTCTGTGAACCGCATTATGATTTTTGTACAAAATTTAAAAAAAAATATAGATAAGGATATCCCCCCATACATGAAATTGAAACTAAAAAAAAAAAAAACTATCAAACCTATACGTGTGGGGTGTCTATAGATAGGTCTTTAAAAATGACATTGAGGTCCCTGAAATCATTTTTTTTCAAAGTCAATTGTTTGAAAGATAGACACTTCCAAACTGGTAAAACGAGTGTCCCCCCCCCCCTCTAATTTCTAAAGTAACAGGAGAAAAAATCTGAAAAAAATATGGGGATGTAGACCGTAAAAAAAACTTTCAACGAAAATTGGTTTGAATAAGATTTGATATGTAGTTTTTGAGATATGCGACTTTTTCACCAAACTGCAGCAGTAACTTTGTTTTTCATTAACTTACTATGAAAAACAAATTTAGTTTTGCGGTTTAGTGAAGGTTTACTAATGAATGACCATTCAAAACATTGTTATTATATTGTTTGGGGCTATGGAACCCTGTGTGCGAGTAAGACTCGCACTTGGCCCGTTTTTTCAATCTTGCGTCATTACTATACGCATGGTTCGAAATTTCGAATTACCACTAGTCCTACCGGTTTAGTTTAATAAGATCAAAAGTGCAGGCTTCCATTTTTTTACTCAATAAAAACTAAATTTGACGGAAAACAAACAAACCGACAAACTATAATTCATTATTACACGCCAAAACTATATTGCTAACCGCCAAATTCTAGCCGAAAAATATCTATAATCGGGAATCGAAGGCGCACCCAATAATCAGGCTTAATCACCGACGAGCTTGTTTGCTCAAATCGTGTTAAGCGTAAAAAAATATTTAGGTGATCTTTGTTTTTTAGATATTGGTTTTCAATTTAAATTAACCATGTTTTTATACCTAATTTAACTTAGAACTTATTGTATAATACGCAAAAGTGTAACTACACCAAAATAAATGGGTGCAAAAGTATTCTTAAAAAAGCTAAAAGGCACTTGTTCTCACTTGGGACTGTCCATTAATCACGTGAGGCTTGAAAGGGGGGGGGGGGGGAGGGGGTTTAGCAAAAATCACAAGAGGGAGGGGGTGGAGTAAGATATCACGTGTATTTATTTTTTCGTGAAATGCGCGATTCTAAACCGAAAAGCGGCTTGTAGTGTGACCTTGACTCGCCGTTGCCAGGCAACGAACGAAGTACCTGTATTTAAAGATAATATTCTAAAAATTTTAAGATTCTGTGTAGGTACTAAAATACACGTGATTTTGGGTGGGGACGGGGGGTTAGTCTTAAACCTCACCACGTATCACCTAGGGGGAGGGGGGGTTAAAAAATGCTAAAAAAAAACACGTGATTAATGGACAGCCCCTTGCGTGAGAGCCTACTGATTACATTTTTTTCAAAAGTTTGTAAAAGAGCAGTTTTTAATTTTATTACTTGTTTCCCAACAATCGTTTTTGCGTGCAGTTACTTAATTCGATGTAAGAACATAATGCTTGGTTGACGGCTTCTTGAAGGCATTTGTATGACATAGGTTTTTCCACATGACCTTGGCAAATGCCTATCGCTTCAAGGAGTTTCGAATTTCTTTAGCAACTTTCAACAGGTTTCACAAAAGCGGTTATCGGTATAACTTTCACATAAACATTTTTAGATTTTTTAACATTGTTGTTGCAATTCGCTGATATAATGCTGTTTGGTGATCTAGAAATATGCGTTCTAAACAGTATATTTCGAGTTGAACAAACTGAACTCAAGTAAAATCTTCAAAGCTCGAAATTTTATGAAAAAAACTCTGCTAATCTTACGAAAGTTCTAAACCAACCTCCGTGCGTAATTATCTAAAATACAACCCGAAGTTTACCAAAACAAATATTATCCTAATATTAGTTATTAAAACCAATATTTTTGTAATAACTTTAAAAACTATTCTAATTTGTTTTTTTTTTACTCTATGACAAATTGATGTTTGCTTTATGAACCGTTATAATTATCTGTGATTTACAAAGTTATGTTTACAGTTACCGTATCCCAAGTTCCAACCAAATAGAGTTCATTATTGATCAATCACAACCTTTCATAATGTTGTAGTTCGATTTCGCACAAAATTTTTGCCAAGTCACAACGTTACATAATTTCATTCTTATCATTTCCTGAAATAGAGTCTATTTTTGAAGGGACACGTTAAAACAATACCAAAAAAACGTGTTTGTAATATACCTTTTTGCGGTTTGCGACAAAGACATATTTTTTTCTCAAATCTTTGCGGTAGGCTGCGCCTGCGCTGATTACGGTGAGCCCATTGTTTGATCTATTTGTCATATTAGTGTGCGGTGCCTTTTGTCTTCTTTTTTGTTTGTCATAATTATTGCAGTTATGATTTTTGCATAGTTTCCTCTGGTTTCCGTATTAAGAACAATTATGGGAGGGTCCGTTCGTGTGGGTTCGTCGCCAATGGAGTGACAGGCAGTTTTATGATATTTGCGAGGCTTTCAAAAGGCTCAAATCTCAAGTACTTAAGTCAGATAGAGAATAACTAACCAAGAATTACACTGTCATCTCAACAATTAGGTTTAAGTCCCTAATCAGTCAAACTCAATATTCTTTTTTCTCTTTAAAACTATACTGTCTAACTTGCTAGTTTAGACAATCGCCGATCTATACCAACAATTATAGATCATTTTCTGGACTTCTGGAATTACCCATTTTCCAAATAAATATTTCTTCAGAATGAAATAAACTTGATAGTAAATCAGCTACCAAAAATAGAGGTGGTTTTATTATAATATACAAGGTGTTGTTTTGCATCCTCGTCAAATTTCATGAGGTTGTTACACAAGACATAAATAATCAATTAAAATTAAGGCACCTAGTTAATTATTAATAAACGCTGTTTTTTTTGGTTGTTTATGTTTGTAAGTATTTCAGAATAACCCCTTTAACGTGGTTTAGGGAATAAGAAATTATCGAATAAACGTTTAAGATTGCTTGTTTTTGTGGAAACGCGGTTATAGGGTGAGAATCAGACGGCCCGCATTTAAAACGGGTGGTTCAAAGTTACCGGTTTCCGTAAATAAGAAAAAATAAATTTTAAAAAACCTACCAATTTTATTATTGATCCGGGTCGAGAATCAATAGCATAGTTACCTCCTTGAATTTGACGAGGATGCAAAACGACACCTTGTATTCATGGAAGTCTTTTTTGTGTCAATACAAAAGACATCAACGATTACATTCATTACCAAATAGCCAAATATTCAATTGTTAGATGTCACCATACAGTCGCGTGAAAAAGTGTGTACACTGTGAAAAGTAGGCTAGCATTAGTAATTAGCAGTTTTGTAAGCCCGTTATGTTAAAGTTTTGGGTGTCCAATAAAGTTTTTTTTTTTGTCCAAATAATAGCAGCCACTCGGGTCGATATTTACGTTAACCGCGGCTTGGCTAGGTTGGTCCGTGGATGTCTGACCACCCTTAACCACATGCCGAGTCTCCTCCGTGCCTCGGAAAGCACGCAAAGCCTTTGGTCCCGGCTGTCATTTGTAGATCTTTGACAGCCGTTAATATAGCCAGTGCAGTGGCTCGAAATCTGACAGCCAGTTTCGGCAAGGGGTTTATAAATAGTGTAATTTAATGAGAAAAATAATCGTCACTGCCATCATGGATCTGACCAATAGTTTTTCTGAGATTGAACGGTATTAACTCAGTACTAAGTGGGTTTTGGAGGTCAGATACGCAGTCACTCCATCTAAAATATTGGTATTCAGCTGCGTCCTGTTAGACTCCAACAACTGAAAAAAAGCCTTCATCATCAGCCTATATTGTTCCCACTGCTGGGACGCAGGCCTCCTCTCTGTGAGAGGGAATGGGCTGTAATCCACCACGCGGGCCCAGTGCGGGTTGGCAGATGTCACATGTCTTCGAATTTTTAGTTCTAGAACATGCCGGTTTCCTCACGATGTTTTCCTTCACCGTTTGAGAGCAGCGGTGATGAAATAAATTACACTAAGTAATGCGCCTGCCTGGGTTCGAACCTACGACTTACTGCTCGTAAGTCGGGGCTGCTACCACTGGGCCACCGATGCTCTCACTGGGCCACCGATGCTCTCACTGGGCCACCGATGCTCTCCGTTTTTCATTATGTCTACAGAATATAAAAATAAATGATTGTTGATACGGTAGTGCGAATCTAATGATTAAATTGTTCGCCAAAGGAATACTCTGTCCATGAACTAACTTCACCAATGGAATTTGACCAACCCAATTCGAAGTACGCCATTCATGTAGTACTTACTTACATGCACCTAGTACCTTTGTGTTCGCCGTGTATGGACACTGAAGGAGCAAGTACATGGATACTTGCTCCAATTTTACCACACAAAGTGTGTTCCAAAGTCTTTCATTATACAGGCTGTAGCTAAATGAAGGCACACAAAAACCACCAAGTTTTTTGAATTCAAAAGCTTCTTTTGTGGGATCGCGTGATCGGTACATCCTTGGGAAATAAGTGGCACTATTCATTAATATACTTTTACCTGTGGCAAGGGCAAATTTACCGTTTTGTGGAGTTTGAAGGTAAGGTCAGAAACTGTAGTTGGGAATTCAGGATGGGATAAAGTAAGTAGCTACTTACATTTCTTGCAGCTCCTCGTCAAATTGTTTACGTAAAAATTTTCTTGGGCTTGCATTTTCGGAAGTTGGAGGACAGTGTGTTGTAGCGAAGCTTGTGTGAGGTCTGTCTAGCCGTGAGCTGGAATAGGCTGAGTTGATTGATAAATTATTTGAGTAACGCAATAACACCCGTTTTTTCTAAAGGTGGAGGTGAACTATAATACTACATCCACAATTTGCCAGTTAAGTGGCATTATCCCTTGCAGTAGGGCGATCTTATAAACATTAAACACCTAATAAAAAAGCCCTAAACTGGGAATCTAACTCAGGATCTAATAATGCTCAATGTTTGCGACCACTGGATCAACGAATCAGTTAATCCTTTCAATAAACAAAGTCATCAATTACTTTTTCATGTTATATTTAATAAAAAAAAGGATTGTGTGGTTTTATGAAACCACGGTAAAAGTGAAACTTTTTTTCACACTATACAAGATATTTATTTTGCTAAAACATGAGTATACACAAATAAATGCAAGATGTTAAATAAAGTTCAATTGAGTCACTGTCACGTTTTGCCTTAATGGCGTACAAAATATTATTGAATAAGTAAGTCTAAATCATCACAATGCTATTTACTCATACATGCATTACGTAACAACAATAATAATTAACGGTCAGAACAGTTCTGAGCTGTGTTTTGTCAAAATTGGTTTGTTACATATATAATCATAATCATAGTTTAGACATTTAACTAAAAAATTTTGGAATAATATTCCATTAAGGGTATAAAACGCGGAGTAGGGATAAAGTGAAAGGCGCTCTGACGAGCGCCTTTCACTTTATCCCTACTCCGCGGCCGAGCATCACGCGACATGCAACATACAGACGAAAAAGTTTGAGACGATGTAATAAAAGTTTCACTTTAAAAACTAAATACAACAATTATTTTGCCCTCAATACAAAGGAAATGTGAAAACTAGACAAAATCAAAATTTCACATAGGATTACATGGGCATTTATCAACTGCTGAGCATGAGGTCTTGGGTTCGATTCCCAGGTTGGGCGAAGTGTTATTGGATTTTTCCATCAGGAATTTTTCAGTAGCAGCCACGGAGTCTGGATTTGTGCCCGATTGATGGTAAAAGGCTGGTGTACGTATTGGAGGTGGTCGACTCCTTAGGAGAAGAACCAGCAAGAAACTCTATTAAAATTGTCTTGTTTGCAATGTGTTTACTTCACAACAACGTTAAAGAAGTTAAAAACTTGATAAATCTAAGCATCTAGAAATTTTCAAGGCCTTCAATGTTTTATTGATTACACACGAATATGTGTTCATTTAGTTGGCTAATTTTACTATTACACTTGTGACAAACAGCAACTTTTATGCGACAATGCTACGAGCTACGACAATATCGTAGGTCTACGAACAATGTTTTGGCTACGAAAAATTCGTAGCTCTTTGCATGTTTCTTGTTTGTTAAAAAAAATTATGTATTTATTTAACTTGGGTATATGTCTGCTTATGCAAATCAACTGAAATAAGTATTAAATAAATACAACAGTCTGTTCAGCTTGTTTGTATATTTTATTATAATCTAGCTCCCGTGTCCAAAATTAGATATTTTTAAATTTATTTAAATTAGCCCATTTACTTTTCAGCAACTGCTACAACCTCATACTCTCTAAACATGTATAAAACTCCCTGAACGTTTTCTAACAAAATCTATTGGATTTTATAGAGACTGATAACGCAAACGTAACGTGATTTATTACGTTTCGTCAGATGGAAGTGTGAATTGTCCCCTTAGGGTTAAATCAACACTTTCGTTTGGTTATAAAAACGTAACAGTGATGGATCAAAGTGATTTTGTGTTATTAAAATAATCGATAACCAAATGTTTATCTAATCTTTTGGTTGTTTGATTCGTATTAAATGCTGGAGGGTTGTAAAGGATAACATTCAATTGATATTGAATTTAATAGATGGCAACAATTTTTTGAGCTTGTTGAATAGATCACGTTACTTAAATGCATTCGATATTAAATAAGATCCATTATGAAATGATTTTTTATTCACGCAACGTTGGTTTTTACGTTTGAATCGTTTTTTCTTCGCCGTGATCGGGTTATTCCCATGCGCTCCAAAAACCAAAAGATCAATGCATAAAATCGGCTACTTCCCAACTGGAAAGTTCCATTTCGCCAACTAAACAAAACACCATCACAAAAGTGCCGTTTTGTAATAATTTTGATTTCATAAATTGAGTCAACCTTTGAGTATGCGTGTATTCATTCCCGTTTGGTAAACTTTTTGTTTGGCAAGTACAGTTTGGACTCAGGAGAACTACCAAAAAACACCACAGTAAAATAAATATCTGTAAGCTCTTATTTATTTGTAATAAAAATAATAACAATGAAGTATAAAGTCAGAAAGAGTAAAAGAACAGCCACTACTTGACAACCACTTGTCTTTCGCGGCGCACATCAAAGCAGCTCGCGACCGAGCTGCGTTTGCTATGGGTAGGCTTCATTTCATGATTTCGGCAAAAAGCAAGTTGTCACTCAAGTGCAAGTTGCGCCTTTATACCGCGGTGATCCGCCCCATTATGACGTACGCTTGCGTTGTGTACGCTCACACCAAGCCTAAGTACATCCATAGGATGCCCCATTAGAGCCGGAGTCCCTCAGGGCTCCGTCGTCTCTCCCCTTATCTTTACTCTGTTCACCAGTGACATCCCCAAGAGCAAGAAGGCTCAGTTAGCCCTGTTCGCGGACGACACGGCCATTTATTACACTGGCCGCAGTCACGACGCTATCTATAGCACCCTCCAAACCTCAGCCAACGTCTTAGGCGCTTGGTTCCGGAAATGGAGAATCGAGGTGAACCCCGACAAGAGCCAGGCAGTTCTTTTCTCTAAACAGCGTAAAAATAAGCCACCCGCGCTCAGCCCGATCACTTTGTACGGTAAGCCTATCCCTTGGGAGAAGCAAGCCAAGTACTTAGGAGTCTTACTTGACAACCACCTGTCTTTCGCGGCGCACATCAAAGCAGCTCGCGACCGAGCTGCGTTTGCTATGGGTAGGCTTCATTTCATGATTTCAGCAAAAAGCAAGTTGTCACTCAAGTGCAAGTTGCGCCTTTATACCGCGGTGATCCGCCCCATTATGACGTACGCTTGCGTCGTGTACGCTCACACCAAGCCTAAGTACATCCATAGGATGCAAATCTTACAGAACCGGTTCTTACGTAGAGTCACGGGAGCCCCTTTTTATGTCCGTAATGACCGTCTACACGTAGACCTTAGAATGCCCACCGTCCTTCAGTTTATGAAACGTCTTTCGAAGCGTTTCTTCGATAACGCCATTAAACACCGTAATCCCCTGATCGCAGCGGCCGCCCGTTACGAACCCTCGCGCATTAGTACAGTACGCCGTCCTAGGCATACCCTTGTCACTCCAGATGATGCTATCACCCTCCTCCAGGAGAGTAGCAAAGAGACTAGCACTCTTAAAAAGTTCCGACTCAAACCGCCGTCTTTCCGACCTCGCCGTCGAGGTCCGTCGCGACGTCCCGGTCCATGCCCTCCCCGACCCTCGCTCGAGCCAGCCCGCGATGCTGTGCCAGTAGTTTTAAATCAGCCCCTAAATAATGATACCATTCAGATCCAGCCTGTCCCCATGCAGTCCTCCCCCAGCGACGCCCTAAGCCGAGGTTCGTACCCCACAGGGGGTGCCCTTAGCGTGCAGTCGCTTAGTTTGTAAGTTTTTATGCCCGGGCTGGAGGCCTTACTCTAAAGGCACCCACAGGTTAAGCAGACGACAACCTCATAGGTTGCCATTCAAAAAAAAAAAAAAAAAAGAACAGCCACCTAGAATTTGTGCAAGCCGTACTTTGACAATAAGAAGTTCCTACCCAGATTTTGTGTGTGCAGACGGAACTGTTAGAACATATAGTACCACATTGAATTCATGCAAGCCTCGTACTTATTGCAGGGTTTTCTCTAAAAAGACGATTCTACGGCACCAACATCGTCTTCATAATTCTGCTCTCCTAGTAATTTCTGTCTAAATTCTTAATTGAGTTATCTCGTAACAAACCTTAGTGTGCCAGAGAGAGACAAAAAATAGCAACGTCAACAAACAGTTACCAGTTGGGAAGTAGCCGTAAAATGCTTTTCTTCCGTTGCATTTTGTTTTGGAGCCGAATTTTGGAACGCATGGGAATAAGCCCCGTGAGTTAGTGCGTCATTGTCACCCCGGCCTGAAATGAAGGCCTTCAGTAGGGAAGGTGGATTATCATCTGCCTATAGTTTTCCCAAGTAAGTTGGGGTCGGGTTCCATTCTAGCCTCAGCATAATATCAGTATTTTCTGATCTGACCTCCACAACCCAGTTAGTACTGGGTATTAAAATACCCTGGCTGTCATACTTTTGGGCCACTTACCTATATATAACGACTGCCAAAGATCTACAAATTACAACAGCATTGTGGATGTGGACCGTAATCCACCACGCGGGCCCTATGTGGGTTTTGTAACCCTCACAATTGCTGGTTGCCATATATTTGCCAAAATTTACAACCAAAACACAGCAAGCCATAATATGGAACAAAAAAATCAAGCCACGCGTGATACGATCTCATATTCGGCCAGTATTTGACCACACCTTTGTCTCAGACAAAGCGTGCCCCCTTTTCATGGTGTTCCACGTGATCCCATACAAAAGATCTGTGAAAAGCCTCTGGTTGTATTAATGCGGTTTCGTAATAGCTAAGGTTGAGGACTGAGAGATGGTTATAGCGATTTAGATTAATGATCGAGCTTAGAGAATAGGTGATCGTCATACTTTTTAGTTTTCTCAAACTTGACTTGGGTGTTACTTTAAATATTAATATATTTAAATTACTTTGTAGATAACAAACATATAAAAATCTCAACTATTTCCAATGGAGGTATGCAAAAAGCACGAAATGCTACACCCTTACATATTCCTTTCATAAAATATTAAATAGAAAATAATATTATGTGTGTATATGTTAATAAGGGTATTCCTCTAAGATCTCGAGTTAATAATATACAGGGTGGGTCGAATAGGTATTGAAATTGTGTAAAGGGCAGCAGATATTTTTTTCGCTATTACGATGTTTGTCTGATGGAGAAACATGTTCAGTTTGATGGTCTGTAGCACACCCTTAAGAGGGGACTCTGGTTTGCCTTTCGCCATAGAGACGTATTCCGCTGTTTTCTTTGTAGATAATGCGTCATCATTTCTTTTTTTTTTTAATATAATCACTAAACGAAGTATGACAATACAAAAACCCGAAAAAAAGCCCATTTTTACCGCCCTGTTCAAACGACTATCAGACAAATTAGATAAATTTTTAACAAAAAAGAAAATAGAAGCATAGATATACTTTTCTTCTAAATTTTGATATAAGAATTATTTAGATCAGTTTAGTTTTGAAGAAGAAAACAGCGGAATACAAAACGTCTTTTGGTCAAGATTTTTGTAGGTAAAATCAGCCTGAGCTGCAGTTGTACCTTTCGCACTTTACGGGGCTAGGTCGGGCGCAGCGCGATGACAGTAGTTTCTTCAAATACCTATTCTTCAAATTCCTCGGGGCTAGAGTCCCCTCTTAAGTATGTACATACCCTTTTTCGTTACACCCTGTATAAAGATCAAAAGAAAGGTACAGAAAGTTAATCGTGGAACACCTAGGTGAACCACTTTGGTGTTCCACGGGTCAGAAAGGAAAAATTCAAGCACCAATGGTTGATGGTTGTACGTGTGAGATCAACTACTAGCACTGTTATGCTATCATCATCATCATCATCAGCCTATATTGTTCCCACTGCTGGGACGCAGGCCTCCTCTCTATGAGAGGGAATGGGCTGTAATCCAACACGCGGGCCCAGTGCGGGTTGGTAGATGTCACATGTCTTCGAATTTTTAGTTCTAGGACATGCCGGTTTCCTCACGATGTTTTCCTTCACCGTTTTGAGAGCAGCGGTGATGAAATAAATTACACAAAGTAATGCGCCTGCCTGGGTTCGAACCCACGACTTACTGCTCGTAAGTCGGGGCTGCTACCACTGGGCCACCGCTGCTCCTGTTATGCTATACAACGTGTTAATTTGTTCCAATCTGGCCATCAAAGTTGTATCATCCCTCCCCGCTACCTCAATATCCTCACCCTTAACTCAGTACCACACAAAACTCAGCAACACTACCTTTCCAATCGAATTTAAACCTAACTCCGCAAACATACAACCCACTCGAATTCAACAAGAAGAATCTTAATTTTCGTTTATAATGGAAAATTGTACCCTTTCTTAAAAATTTGCAAAAAATAAGTTTGTTGTTGAAGTATCTTTATATAAATTGTAAGCTTTGAACATTGGGCTTAGCACGAACGCGAGGCGTATAATTATGTAACGTTTAGACAAACGATTTTTTAAACTGATTATACTCGCTTCGCTTGTAACGTTTCCTTACTTCCAAGATTTTATTTATATCTACACGGTGTTAATCACCTCATCACGAAGCCGTCAACCAAGCATTCTGTACATGAAACTAAGTAACTTTACGCAAAAATTATTGCTGGGAAACGACTTTTTTTTTTGGGGGGTGTAAAATCATGTTTTGTGGTAGAACTCAATGTAACGCACTCAACACATTGTGCTGATGGACGGATTGAATAGTACGGGGGTCGTGGAGGTGTTTAAAGTAAAAATCTTACATTAAAAACTTGTATTTAAAAAAATACTTGTCAAAAAGTTGGAACTTTGACCCCTAATATCTCCGTAACTAGAAGGTTCCCAGGTATGGTGTAGAACAAAAAAATGATCGCAATGACAGGGAGAACCAGTGCCTTTCGGTTTCGTTAAGAGGTGTTTTACACCCTTTATATTGTACTTACAAAACAAGCTTATTGAAAAAAAAAAGGATTCAATATAGGTGTGACGTAATTTTTTTTTCTGCAAACTCTTTCAATTGATACCCATATCATGGGGTTGCATTAAAAAAATAACTAGCCAGACATCTTTAGGATACCGCCATATTGAATTCAGAATGAAGTCACTTAGCTAACCATACATTGTCATCGAAAAGTGAATGCAAAATTTTAGCTCAAACTGTTTCGGAAAACACTCTTAAAATTCAGTTACAAGATTTGATTTACACAAACATTACAAGTTTAATTAAAGTTCAAATGTAAAAAATGAACTAAAATAATTTACTTTACAGTTATATTTTCCATTCTAAAATCTTTCGAATTTACTTTACATTTATGACGCGCGTTCGTAGTGCGGACTCGGAGACCTAAATATTACATAACAGATGCTTTCTGCGCATTCTGTTTTCTTGGTCGCGTGTCTTGGCTTCACAAAAACATAATCAATTGCTTTCATTCAGTATTGTTCGGTTACAAAACTTAACTGTATTGAAAGAAAAACGTGTAAGACTTGCCAGGAGCTCTGAGTCTTTAAACAGTGGCTACAAAGTGAAGGATATGGAAAGGAGTTCATATTTGTGTTGCCTTGAAGATATTCTTTGAAATGTGTTCCTCAGTCAAAAATGGGTCACCTTGGGTTGGTCAGCAATTAAGTAACGTGTGAAAAGATTTCTTGTTTTGTAACTGATTTGGTAACTGGTGAGAAACCTGCCTAGTGAAAACTGCATTAATGTTGCTGTCATAACCATTTTCTTTCATACAGGTATGAACAAAACTCACGGACGAAAGTGTGAAAAGCCAAGACAAGTATGTTAATAAAATATATTTTTGACTGTTTCAGTATCGTCATTGATAATAGTTGCCTCTGGTTATGCAGGAAGTAAGTAAGCGAGTATCGTCAGTCGTAACTGCATTAGGTCACCATGAGCCTATAATGGGAACATTATAGGTTCATGATGACCTGTCTGGTCTGTGTCATCTCTAAGAGTGGGCTGTAATCCACCACGCGGGCCCAGTGCGGGTTGGTAGATGTTACATGTCATCGATTTTTTAGTTCTAGAACATGGTGGTTTCCTCACGATGTTTTCCTTCACCGTTTTTGAGGGCAACGGTGATGAAATATAAAGTAATACGCCTGCCAGGGTTCGAACCCACGGCTTACTGCTCGTAAGTCGGGGCTGCCACCACTGGGCCACCGCTGCTCCCGCATTAGGTGTCTTCTTTAAACTTCGTCTTACAAAACCAAGAAGAAATAAAATTCCTACTCACCCCGTTACAAAAACTACCGACATAGCCAACAAATCATTAAATCTCGTCATTTGCTCCCGTTATCGTCAATTTGTCGTATGTAGTGCACACAATGGCATTCCTGCGCAATGACTGCTCGTTGTGCGCAGTCACTGGCCAGTGGCCGGCCACCGTGACATTGAGCCACTTATGTGCTATCGGTACTTCTGATAAGTGTCTTCGACATAGGTCTATTTATAACGTAACCTCACCCCTGTAATCCCCGAAGAGCTAGACAGAGGTGTAACTAATAGTTTACGCACATTTTGCCAGTTATGTTTGATTGCCATGTAATTGGGGGCGAGCCTATCGCCATCGATCGGGAACAAATCCAAACTCCGTGGTTGCTACTGAGAAATTACTAATGGAAAAACCCAATCCATACTAATGTTATAAATGAGAAAGTCACTCTGTTTGTTTGTTTGTTACCTTTTCACGACTAAACGGCTGATTGGATCTTAATGAAATTTAGCAAGATGATAGATTTTAACCTGGGGAAGGACATAGGCTATATATCATCACGCTAAGACCAATAGGAGCGGAGCAGCAATGAAAAATGTTGCGAAAACGGGGAAAATGTGACGCAGACGAAGTTGCGCGGGGACAGCTAGTATCATATAAAACCTACTATAATATTTCTTTTTAACATTGTACCTGAGCCGATGGGACACTGCATAAGACTCACAAATAGCCACTAGTTTCCTCAAAGCGCCGATCGATGGGCTGCACCATGTCATCCGCATAACTAATATTGTTCAAACAAACATCATCAATATGACATCCAACGCTGGTGCTGCTAAGCTCACCGACTAGCTGGTTGATGTAGGTACAAGTTGAAGAGGCGTGGTGAACTTAACCCCCCTTGCCTCACTCCGCACTCCAGCTCGTACACATCCGAGTGAGCCTCAACCCACCTTACACTATTCCTCTGGTGGTGGTACCAATATATCAATTTGGCCGATCCGGGAATCGAAACCAGACCAACAAAGCTGGTCTCTATTTATGTTCTTAGATAAACGGGAAATGAAATGATTTCATAACACCATATAACCCCTGTTTACCTCGACGGATAAGACTGAACTGCAACTACATATTTCGTTTAATTCCCACGTAATAGGGATGAGCCTATTGGCATCAATCGGGCACAAAACCCCGTATCTGATACTAACAAAATCCTTTTAAAGATATAACCAACAACACTTTGCGCATCTTAGAAATTGAACTCAGGACCTCAATAGCGTTTCCGAATACAAGAGCAAGAACGCATTCATATCTATGTGTCAAATTGAAACTTCTTCTCTTTGACATGGCTTTACGTTAAAAAAAAAGGCATGTCAAAAAGAAGAAGTTTTAATTTGAAACGTAATTAAGATATTCCTTAGATACGTATTTAAGGAATATCTTAATTACGTTTTCCTCATGCCACCGCATCACATGTATATACAAAGATAACCGATTACCACCTAACTTTTCAGTCACCGGCGCCACTTTCAGACTTCCTCTTATGTACTCATTCATTTTTTTATGGAATCCTACTATTTCAAACGTGAAAGTTCGTAAATATGGATGGATGTTTGTTACTCTTTCACGTAAAAACTACTGAATGGATTTGGATGAAATTGGCACACGGTTAGTTTATAAACTGGATTAACACATAGGATACTTTTTATCCCGGTAGTACAATCCCGTGGGACAGTGACCGAACTCCACGCGTGCGAAGCCGCGGGCATAGGCTAGTAGTCTATAAATAAACAAGTAATTAATCTTATTTAGGTCTTCGTTAATTGAATAAAACAGTGCTGTCATAATAACATAAAAATCTCACTGCTGTCTGGCAAATACTAGGAAGCAATCTAAGCTCGATTTAAGCCGCTACCATTTCCAAAAAACCCAAAAATATACCTCCCAAGGCGATTTACAGTTTTAATAAACGATACGATTTAAAAAACCGCATCAAAAGCGTCAAATCTAACAGTTTTATATCGCGCCGCTCTATAATTTCGCTAAACTCTATCATTTTGTGTTTAACTGTAAACGCCGGCAAGATGGCGGAGCTTCCGTTTGTCTATGGATTTTGATTTCCTGTTCTATGTCACCCTGTGTGGTTTATGTTTGGTTTGATAAATGATGCGTCGGAGAATGTCATTGGGTGACGCTGTGTGAGGTAAAAGGGTTTCCTAATTCTGTAGGGTATGTTTTTACTTTAATATAACGGGTCTGGAATAAATTGAAAACATGCAAAAAAATCGAATAAAAAGTAAGTTTTTATCTAGAAATGGTAATTTTGAACATCAATAAAAAATATTAATTCTCACTGGATTGGTAAAAGAGATCCAATTGCTAATACATGAAACAAAGCGATTAAAAGAAGATTTTTTATTCAAAAAAATAATCCTACCGAATACTATAAATTATAAATCAAAAACAAAGCTTAACATAATTTGATAAACATCATAATATCTTAATCCAGCAAAATTGATTGGTTCCAACAAATAAACAATACTTTTATAAATATTCATCATAACCCTAAACCGCGTAGGGGGCTTATTTGGCCCATTTAATTATTTATGTTTTGTTATAATAATAAATGTTATAGTTATGTTGTTATAAAATTATGCAAATGTTATCAATCATCGATTGTTAACGTTTGGCCACACACTGCGAGGAGAGAACTGTTTTTGGGGCATTAAGTTGTTCTAGAGTTAAGCTTCCGTTTATAATTTTGGACTATGTAGGTAGTACAATAATCAGCAAGAAAAAAGCAGTGATAGCCTAGTGTTTTGATCGTCAGACTGCCAAGTCATAGGTCACGAGTTCGAGCCCAAGTCACGCCCTCTGATTTATCGCATTCATGTGCGTATCGTTACACCACTTGCTTGGGTGTAGGAAAAGATCGTGAGGAAACAAAACATGCCTAAATGATATTTCTCGACAGCATGTAAAGCCAAGTCAGAGGCCTATGGGCAGCATAAAAACTGTGACAGATAAGGCCCTAACAACACGAAAAAGAGAGAAAACTCTGCTTATCATAAGATCAGCTTATAAGGTTCCCACTGTTCGAACTCAGTGTTCCTCTCTGTGAGAGAAAGTAGGACCTATCTCAACCGTATGCACCTGCATGTCCTAGAAGCGAAGGCATGTGGCTTCCACCGGGATGCCACATGCCTCTGCTTCTAGGACATGCAGGTTTTCTCATTATTCTTTCCTTTACCGTTTTGAGAGCAGTTTTGGAATAAATTACACAAAGTACGGTGCTTACTTAGGTACTTTGTTTGTTTTTTTAATTAGCATTAGTATTTTTTTATTTTTATTATTAACTTCAAAGTTTGGTGTGTAGACTCAAGTTTTTCTATTCTTTTTTTATGGTTTAATCTAAAACAAAACAGAAAAAAAAATGTACGCCATAAGTGGCAGAACATGCAGATCTACCTGTTATTTTAAGACCTTGCACATTTTATTTGATGTATACTCATGTTTTACAATAAAAAATACAATACAATTACTTTAATTCGAACTCTTAACCTACAATTTCTTGTTTGGTTGCGATATCATATTATTCCCCATGTAGAAGTTCTATTCTTTCATCAGAAATTTATTTAAAAATTTAGTCGCACCTATAAGTTTATCATCATGATAATTATATATTAGACTAAACACACTTATCTCTTTAAATCTGCAAGTATTATTACCAACTTCAATGTTCATCAAATAATTTTCGAATTAATAATAAAAATACCGTTTGACAGTTAACCAGTAATTACAAGAATCCAATCGGAAGTGACTCCGGAACGAAGGCACATCTCCTGTAACGGGACCAACCCCTTGCGCCGCGATCCCGTTACCTATTGGATCATTTCTGTTACTTTTTCGGTTTTTTTTGTAACTTTTTTGTTTATTAAATTTTTCACAGTCAACTTGATTCGGTGTTCCGTTACGTTTGTTGGATCGATTTGCTATTGTATACCGGTAAACATTGAAATAGGATATGAAGGGAAAATATGGAAGACAAAAGCAGGGTTTTTGAGGAAATATCCTATGTGCTCGAGGTTATGTTTTAAAGTTTTAAATATAACAAAAATATCACTTGCGGTTTTAAAATTCTGTAACGATGTGTTATATGTTCAATATCTCTTAGAACGTGACAATAATTCGAATCATAAAAAAAAAACTAAGCTTGCTATTTTGTGGCTTTTAAATACAAGGAATTATGATTATTTATGATTTATGGTAAATGAAAAACCAATAAAAATCTACTTAAAGAGTCGGACGATGCCTTAAAAACAATTGTTTTTGTAAAATTACAAACATTCGTTTGCCCAAAATTACAATGTTAAAATTTAGGGTACAAGCTAAAACAACCTCCAAAATTACCTTTCACAACAAAAGATTATCCGAAACATGCTTCTTTTATGCTAAAATTCGCATTACAACTTAATCTAAACAAACGGTCATCATCATAGTAACTACCCGATCAAGTAATTTTATTAAAGGAAGACAAAAAGACAAGGGTACGGTAGACCCTTAGCATTTTTTATGGGTCGCGAAATCCGAGCCGCATCGAAGGGTTAATGACGTGTAAAATGATCGGTGATAAAAACAGTGTTCTTGACCTCATGGGGGTTTGGGAATTTATGTATGTTCAAGCTAGTTTTTGTCGAGGATAGGTAGAGGTCTAGGCATGTTTATTAAAATTCGGGCTTACATTATTAACGGTAGAGTGCAGTCTTCCAGAATTAAATCACTACCGCAAACTTCAAAAAGGAGGAGGAGAGGTAAATTACAATACCTATCATAAAGGGTGTAAAACACCTCTTAACGAAGCCGAAAGGCACAGGTTTTCCCTATCATTGCGATCATTTTTTTGTTGTACACCATACCTGGGAACCTTCTAGTTACGGAGATATTTGGGGTAAAAGTTCCAAGTTTTTGACATGTATTTTTTAAATACTAGTTTTTAATGTAAGATTTTTACTTTAAACACCTCCACGACCCCGGTACTATTCAATCCGTACATCAGCACAATGTTTTGAGTGCGTTACATTGAGTTCTACCACAAAACATGATTTTACACCCCCCAAAAAAAGTTGTTTCTCAGCAATAATTTTTGCGTAAAGTTACTTGGTTGCATGTACAGAATGCTTGGTGGACGGCTTCGTGATGAGGTGATTTACACGGTGTAGATCAAGGTGAAATAGTTAATTTTTTCAAAAGAATTTATATGTCAGTATCTTACTCAATTTAACACTTTTCCCCTTATTTGAGTACTTTGCCTAGTATCTTGTGTTTATTAAAAGACACAAAACACTTTCTGGAAGCCAATAAAAAATGTGACCATAGAAGTGAATACAGCTCAGCCATTGTTGTGCCGTACATAGATCTCAGTTTTCATTGAACCAATTTTTTTTTACAAATATTATTATATTATAAGTTGAAAACTGTTAAAACAGTTTAACGCGTGAACAGTAGCTAGGTCAGTGAATGCCTTCATCGAGGAGCTGTGATTTGCGTACGGGGAGGCGAGTCGTGAAAATGATTGGACCACACCGGGGATAAGCCAATGAAGAGACATGGATGTAAGTAAGAGTATGGCAGTTTTGATATGGTATCTACCTTTTCTCAATTAAAGTTTGTTGGCATGCAGAGAATTTGTGAGTCAATTAAATAATACATATGTTAGTAATCAAATGGGTATGTAGGGAAGTAAACAATGTTTAAATGAGATGGAAAATGATTTCAGACATTTGTATCAAAATTAAATTAAATTCTGTTTAGCTTTTAGTTGTATAACAATCATAGAATTTATGATCAACGTCTGATCTTAGAATCAAATTAATAAGTTTTAAGTCAAAGTCAGTTTTGATAGAGAAAGACCTTTAAGTAGTTTAAGTAGTTTTGATCTTTAAGTAGAGTAACTATTTACAATAAAATGTATGTAAAAATATATAGAAAAGGATTTAGTCATTACAAGATGCTTAAAAATCTAAGTCAAGGTATAGATTTTCGTATACTTAAATAACTTTTTTGTATACCATAATATAACTGTAAATCCGTAACTTTAATATTGACCCAAGCTATCAACCCCAGCAGTATGTCGTGTTATTTACTGGACACCCTGTATATGGATGGTGGTGTGTTAGGAGACTCAATACTTCCACTTATCATCAATCCAGAAATATAAATGAAAATAACTCACATAAATCTGTACACCCGCTAAATACCGCATCCAACCTCACCACTTCGATGGCCAACCAGCCCACCAACACGACAGTTTTGAGTTTCACCCAGTGGGTGCATCTCGTGAAAAGTATCGCGGGTTCGGTTCCCGAGGCGGGATGGTGTCGAGTGGTGACTGGTTCACTCCGCCCTGGTATTCCACGAGGATGGGCTTGAATTAAAATGTATGATCTGGGAACACATTGATGAATAAAAAAAAACATAGAAAAGCGGGGAGGTCTAAATTGCTTGGAAGCTGCAATTTGCAGATATTCATTCATTTCCGTCTTAGAATTGATATCTTAAATCAAAGTGCAGTTTCTTTTCTTTAGGAAACGATCAATCCGAACCTAAATTTTGTCGTTTCATTATGTATGTACTTTTATGTGCAATAAACTATTTTGATTTCTTTACAGCTTTCTGAATTGAATGCACTTTTGGGAGGGTTTTTTTTTTTCGAAGACAGCTTGTCATCGTTCCGAACTAATTTCCATATTTAGTTGGATTTGTCATAAGTAGGTATATGCAGGCATGGCTAGCCGGCTAGCTATTATGTCTATGAAGATAACGATAGCAGTAAAACTAAATACATTTATTTTAATTCTTCACTTTTTAAGTTTTCAAAAAAATAATACCATATTAATAAAACTTTACAATAGAAAGATAAGTTTCAATAAATTCTTCATTTTATGTATGCCTATGTATGTAAAGTATCAACTGATTATTATTTCTACATTATTACTCATTGGTATTTTTTTTTTGTAAAGTCTTTTTCATTATTAAACTAACTGAAAAACGAAGTTGTATCTTTATACGACTTCATTTACATCAATTGACATCAACCATTGTAATGTATTTACAAAACATTGAATAGTTACAAGGTGAACAACAAGCATTGTGCCGTAAAAACTGAGTCGCGGAGTCAAACGCTGCCTACAATGCACGGCACCCGAGGGAGGAAATAATTAATGATGATTGGCCTTAAATTACCCTCTCGGGACCTCACCCGTCCTTCTCGCACCCCCACAACCTATCCCGACGAACCTTTTCGCACAAACAAGGAACCTATATAAGGCCTACAGGTAGGCGCCGACGGTAGACCCCTGTGGGACGCCGAATCGTTCGCACCTGTACTAACAGTGAGCAAAAATGACCGCCGAAACTTACGGACACCGACTTGTCTACGAGAAAGACATGTTCGCGTCGGACGTGATGCTGGAGTATTCGACTGAGGAGTGCTATCTTGCCTGGCCGAGATCTCCTGACTCTGGGAGGTCGAGCTTGGAGCCGACCCCTTCTATCGATGGCAGCATCAATCAAGATACGTCACACATTGCGTACAGAGGATTGTCGCGGGATGTTCTGGAGGACAGTGCTGAAGATAATGAAGTTCTGGAGTCAGGGAAGAGACGTGGACGAGCGACCAGTGTCGCAGTGTTGAGGAGGAGACGCTTAGCTGCCAATGCGAGGGAAAGGAGGAGAATGCAGAACTTGAACAAGGCGTTTGATAGACTCCGAGGTCACCTTCCCTCTCTGGGCGCTGATCGTCAGCTCTCCAAGTACGAAACGCTTCAAATGGCCCAAACCTACATATCAGCACTGTATGAACTACTCCAGTAAGTTGCACCGCATATCACCGCTATTTGCCAAATTAGATTTATCTACAGGGATATTTATTTTAAGTTTAAGTACCGTAATACTCGTTACCACTTAGTTTAATCTGCTTCAAGTTTTCCGAGTTCAAAATTAACTTTTAAAGTGTCGAGTTTCTGTATCGTGTTACGTTTAAATCTTACGCTTATTTTTTTGTATTTTACGTGTAAGTTTTTTTTCTTTTTTTTTGTATTTAAAGACAGTGTTTACATTCAATCGGCGATTTTAATTAGTGAATAAAACAAATAGTTTCCAATTGTATGTTGCAATAACATAAATAGAATTCAATAGTGTCATCATTGTTAACTATGATAGAGTTATTTCAAACTTTCATTTGAGATTATGTATTTCTGTAAAAGTTTTAGGCACCTTACTTTAGCACACCTAGGTCTAAAATTAGCCCAATGTAAACAAGTCTAGATTTAATTTATAAGCACATCTCACCAGTGTAATCCGTCCTACCGAATTAGCATTAGATCTTAAGTAAGTAAGTAGTCCTACATTTTCATCTTTGCCTGTGAAAGTATTATGTTTTTCACTCGTATTTTCAGCAACTGAAAGTGTACATTACAATACTCATTGAAGTGACAAAACGCAAAGCATTGTATATATTATTTGTATTATATAGATTTAAATTTGACTGTGTTTGTCGAAGAATGTTACCGAAGATTTTAATTAAAATTGTGAGTTCAGTTTTGCCTTCAGTAAGATGGGAAGTTAGACATAGGTACTCAAAGAATATTAATGTTTCTAAGTATTAATTAAGTTACCAGTTTATATTGTTTAAAAACTTTTCTGTTAAGTAAATGTTTTCTTACTATTTCATAAATTCTGCGTTTCTAAAAGTTTGTCACTTTTTTGAGTATGTGTCAATACGAGAGCTTGAAACAGTATTAAAAATTGTTATTAATTAGATTGTAGATTGTTTACATAATTGTAAGTAGCTTCAAAAATGTTTTTTCATGTGTAAATATACAAATTATGTTTAAAAACTTTGTTGTTTTCCTTTACCCTGCAATGTTTTCTTTATCACTTACACACCTAACCGCACACACTAAGATTGTTCACAAACCATAGTCAATACAATCTCAAGTCTTATTCTGGGTTGTGCGTTGTTTCATCGCTAATTGTTTAATCGAATTTTGTTTCACATAAATTGTTTCTCATATTATCATTTCATAGAATAATCAATACGCAGAATACTTACTTTGAAGAAATTTAAATCATCGATTTTTGTTTCAAATAAAATTTAATGTTAGAATATTCATATCATAGAATAACAAATCTAATATTATTTATCCACATATTGTTTGTTTCACATAAAACTTATTACGCAGAATAACATTTTAATCGACTGACAGTTTCTAAAATTCAAACCTTTGAAAAATACATACCCTCCTACAAAATTACAACACCGGGTTCACAAAAATAATGCGGGTAAATTATTGTCAAGCAGGAAAACAATCTTGTTATTCTCACTAATGGTGTCCATGCCTGTTGCATGCAGCATGCAGCAAGCATGAAACTTGCAGCAAGCATGCAACTTGCAGCATGCATGCAAGCATGTAACATGCAACAGGCAAGGTTTCTGTCACGGCTCCGGCACTGCGGGGCTCCGGCGGCCCCACGAAAGTTTATCGTCGCAGATGGTATTAACGCTCACCACCGCAGCTTCGGCTTGCTGGCCGGCAAGCCGGCCAGCCTCAGCCGCGGCGGCGATCTTTAGAAACCACCTGCTCCTCAACTCGCTGGCCGTCTCATCCCTCCGCGCCTACGCGGGCTTAAATTACACTCTAGGGGTAGGGCAAGCAAGACTACGTGGAGTCTGTTTTGCAGCCATTCGTTTGTGTCACTAACTTTTGTAGTACAACATATTGACTTTTAAAGACAATATTTTAATTTAAGGTTATTAATTTCGTTGAAATAAAATACTATGGAAACATACATCGAACAAACAATATTCGTTGAAAAATAATTCTGCTGTTTGATAAGTTGGTCAAATAATAAAATGTGATTGTAAAATTCTTTGAATTGTGTTTCTGTAAAATATTTTTCATTCAAGTAAATAGTAGTCGAAACAAAAATATTTGAAATAAAAATACGGGGACTAAATATTATGTGAAACCTTTTCTGGGAAACGAAATTCTGTCAAATTTCTGTCTGCGAAACAAGGTGACACCCTTATTCTGATCAATAATGCTCAGAATGATACATCGTCCTGGCCCCAAATAAAAATTACTCATCGATAAATTTAAAAAAAAAGCTGTTTCCTACAAAAGTGCAATACCTACATGTCAAAATATATAGAAAAGCTGTTTTATATTATCGATTAAAAATTTCGAGGAGGTGTCGCTCAAAAAGATGTATTGAATGGTAACGGATACTTTTGCCGTCAGTGTCCCTAGCTTCCACCCTTTGTTAAATAAACTTTAATGTATTGAACTAAACTATGCTACTTATATGTTACATACCTGCACAATATAACAAAGCTTAGCCATCATCATCATCATCATCATCAACCTACCGCAGTCCACTGCTGGACATAGGCCTCTTCAATCGCTCGCCACTTAACCCGATTCTCGGCAACTCTCATCCAGTTGCTACCAGCTACCCTGCGAAGATCATCGCTCCACCGAGCCTGAGGGCGTCCCACCTTACGCTTGCCGATTCGCGGTCTCCACTCAAGAACACGTCGACCCCAACGGTCATCGGTTCTACGGCTAATATGGCCGGCCCATTGCCACTTCAGCTTACTTATTCTGTGGGCTATGTCGACTACTCTGGTTCTCTGTCGGATCACCTCGTTCCGGATGCGATCTCTCACAGAGACTCCAAGCATAGCAAAGCAAAGCAAACCGCAAAGCTTAGCGATACATGCTAATTTTGGAAAGTTTAAGCGACATGACACATACTATTTTTCAGGTAAAGAAATGAGGGAGATGAGTTTTTTAGTTCCCTAATCGTCTCAACATTTATTCGTGGTACGGGCTTTCAACAGCAGGATTCAGGATCATTAAATTTTAGTTTGGCCATAACATATTAATATGTTCGCCTGGCCATTGGTCCCGGCTGTCATTCTTCTTTTCTTCTGATCTTTGACAGTCACTACAGGTAGTCAGTGGCCCGAAAGTCTGACAACCAGTCTTACCAAGGGGTATCATATTACATAGGGTTAACTAGGTTGTGGAGGTCAGATAGGCAGTCGCTCCATGTAAAATACTGGTATTAAGCTGAAACCAGTTAGATTGGAAGCCGAACCCAACATAGTAGCGAAAATGCTGGGCAGATGATGATTAAGTATGTGTTTATCCACTGCTTTTTCGGAAACTTTTTTTCAGTGTAAACTTATTCACTTCGCTGTTCGTTTATCCATACTAGTCCATACTTCCATACTAATATTATAAATGCGAAAGTCACTCTGTTTGTTTGTTAGCTTTTTACGACTAAACGGCTGATCGGATTTTATGAAATTTAGCAGGAAGATAGATTTCAACCTGGGGAAGGACATAGGCTATATATCATCACGCTACGACCAATAGGAGCGGTGCAGTAATGAAAAATATTGTTAAAACGGGGAAAATGTGACGCAGACGAAGTTTCGCGGGACAGCTAGTTTTACTATAAAAGTAAAAGTACTATATCATTTCACAATCCCTAAGCTTAAGTAATGATATCAGTTTTTGCTCCCCATTCAGACATAACCAGTCTATCGGTGGCAACCCCAGAGTGGCAGGACAATCAGTCAAGATCCAGGGTATGCAAATTAAGCAGATGTTTTTGAAAACCAACCTAACTAGACCTATGAAATGGTAATAAATATGCGATTGTGAACTCTATCGCTTTGAGATTGGGGTGTAAGGTGTAGGAAAGAGTTCGAAAAGGAACTTTTGAGCGGTGTCCGGTAGTTGACATTGTTTTTTAACAGAAATAGGGCAGCGTTTGTCTTTAGGTTGGTATTGGGGAGAATAAGGTTGATTATTTTACACTATTGATAAAAATCTACTAATATACATACATTGTTGGATTTTCATACTAGCAATTATCTGAAGGTTCACAATGCATTGTACTCCATCCGATTTTTATTTAGGCACAACGACATCAATTTCCGGCTGCCAATCTATCAAATAGTTCATTACGAACGAAGACTAGTGACTACGTTCGCGTGGAAATTTTGATGTGTTTTTCAGGAATAAATTGTACATATAAAATTTTCTCTTGAATCATTTTGTCTATTGATGAAAACCGCATCAAAATCTGTTGCGTAGTTTATAAAATCTAAGCGTACAAACGGCGGGAAGCGACTAGGTTTTATAATAGGTAGAGTTGGGTTCCCTTTTTACGTGACTCTCTTCTCCTATTCAATTCTTCAGTACCTAAGTCTTCACATTCTGCTGACACCGCAAATGTATCACGATGCAACAGTTCTACGGCGGACCATATTTTGATATATTAGTTAAAATAACTTGGCTCGCTTTTAGCGTGGTTGAAAAAAGTTTTACGTAAGTATTTGTTTACTTTCGTCAAACCAGCCTGCCAAATCTAGTTATAGACAAAGTGTGCAGGATGAAAAAGACACCGACACACATGAACAGCTACCACGTATTAAGTCAATCATTCATATTTCATTTCCACAAAGAAAGTTATCATCGGTTTTTTTTTTAAACTGCTGTTTTCTACAAAGTGCAATAGGTACCTATACGGTCAAAATGTATGAAACGGCTGATTTTTTTTTTACCGTGCATAAACTAACAGCGATGAATAGCTCAAAATGTATTAAAAAACTCTATAATTTCCAAAAAAAACCGCACCAAAGACTAAGAACTTCTAACAATTTTATTAAAACACACTAGTGTATAATTAAAATCAACGAAACGTGTGAACGTAATATCAGGTTCCGTCGACTTTTTAACAGTTAAACGTAACGTCTTAATTCCACATGTCAAGTGTCAGATTTGACATGTGGGAAGTCATGCGCAAGAGTGCAATGTCATGCGCGATTCTTTGCTAAGATCGTTGGCAGAATGATAAGCTATCATTATAAGTGTCATTTATATTGTTAATTTGATGCCGATGAGATTTTTTTGCATGAGAAAGTAGTTTTTAAGGATAAATTTTGATATAGTTAACGTTGGATAATTGTGGGGGTGCGAAATTACAACTTATCCTTTTGAACTTTCAATATGAAAAAACCCTTGAAACACAAGCTTAAAATTAACCTAATAAGACCGAAAACGTTGTTTTAACGATCGTTTTATGTAATGGTTATGTAGAGTTGAAATATTGTAGCTTACACAAAGCCAAACACTCAATAGTACTATATCTTAAAAGCATACGAAACTCCAGCCTAAGATCACATTCAGCTTACAGAACCTTCAACAAAGAAAATTGAATAAAACTTCAAAGACCTTTGCTAAAAAAAAAGTAAAGTTCACTCCCCTATTTGACATTACCAGCGCATGCGCGTCAGTTCTATGAATACAAACGATCCCATTGGTTAAACACCGACCAATCAGCGGCCGACTCATAGAGCACGATTTGAATTCAATTGTCGAATGTACTACATACTACATAGATTATAGAGTTATTGTTCGTTTTGTGGCTGGTATAAATACTGTCAAGTTTTTTTTCTGTTGGTTAAGCCGAGGGAAAAGATGTTTTTGCTGCACTTACATTTTTATAAAAGGCTTTCCTGTATGTAGATTTCAGTTATCGTTATTTATTATTTCTTCAACTTCAGAGACTATTTGAAGCCTATCTGTAAGTTTTTATCAGGATTTTATCCCTGTTTTGGTTTCAAAACACCCGTTCTTATAAATACTTAATTATTTCATCCCTTGTTTTAATAACACACATCCCTTTTATTTTTCTTTGACATCAAAATGTGTTAATTATTGATAAATTATAACTTTTATTTTTTAATTGCTGACATTTTATATTCTTTGGTAATTTTTACTTACTTGATGATCTCACTGTTATTTAAAGCTCTTATATTCCATGTGAGTTTTAAACAGGGTTCACCCTTCCTTGGACCTCGTGGATACTCGCTCAAACCCAAGGTTGGTCAGAAAGAAATATAGAAGATCTTTCTTAAAAAATAAAACGTGGGTAATTGTACAGCAGGCATTGTTTTTATTAGGCATCATCATCTGCCTAGCCTTTTCTCATCTATTTTTGGGTCAAGTTCCAATCTAACCAGATGCATCTGAACACCAGTATTTTACAAGGAGCGACTGCCTATCTGACCAATAACTAGGTGGTGAAGTGGAACCCAGTTACGGGAAAACACAGTACTAATTGGCAAGGATGGTGGTCAGACTCAGTTCCAATTAGGCATTTATGAAAAATATTTTTAGAATATAAGTTTGTAAACTGACATAATCACTAATACTGTTAAAAACACTTGCAACGGGATATTTACCATGTTTATTATTTGTTGAGTTCCCGATATTTCAATACAAACGCCATGATCACGGATAAACACGGTATATCCGTGATCATGGCGTTTGCAACAGCACAGTGTACGGCGTAGAACAAGCCAAGTGGACAAAAGTCATTATCAAATTCCCGGAAATTTGTACTTTCTACATGTAAACAACACCCCTAAACCTCTAATTCCAAGAATTGTTTACGTCTAACATTCCACACTGATGAGTCATCGTTTATCAAAGTAAGCTAATGAGGTAAATGCAGTTAAAGAGTTAGGTCAGTTGCATTTTCGCGACACTTGCACTAACATCTCATGGTGACAGTTCTAATTTTGTGGAAAGTTTTAGTGATGGATTTTACTTCTGAAGGTATGTACTATATTATTTTCTTATTAGAATCTTTTAATGTGTCATAAACGTTCAGAAAGTAGACTATCTGTGAATACACAAAAAAAAACAATGTTTTTCTTTGTTTTCGAACTTTACAGGCTTGGAAAAGCTATGTATCCTCTTGTATCCACTCTGAATTTTTGATATGTTTTAGCTGCATGGTTATAGATGATTATGATATATATTTTATGTAGCACACTTGAGTACAACATTCTTTTTTTTTTTTTGCAGACAAGCTATACTCTATCAGTAAAATAGAGTTTTTCGAAGAGTGGCTTAAGCACGAAAAAGACGAAAGAAATGAACGTCTATTTGAATTTATTTTGTCTAAGTGTGATTTCTCTGACATCACTGAAGAATGTCAAAGGGAAATAAAGATGAAATTAGCCAGTATTTCTTCGAAAATTGCTACCAAGTGGGTGTCTTCAGGAAAGTCAAAAGAGCGTTTCCTGAATAAGAATAAATTGTGGCTGGAAGGCGAGAAGATAGAATTCTGCATGCGATCGAATCAACCACAACCTTCTACCTCATCTACTGACCTTTCTCGTCCCGGAAGACCTAAAAAAGTTTTTGAAGATTCATCTTTTAAAACTAAGAAACGTAGAGTTGCTGATTTAGTTCAATCGCGGAGTGTTGGGGAATTAATGGTTGCCGCAGAGGTAGCTGCACGGACAACTGGGCATAAAAACGTTGCCAGAGTTATAAAAGACATTGGTGAAAATCCAGCTCGACGTTTTTTCGGGAACCCCGAACTGAGTGCTCAAATCACAGGATTGGATGTTACAATCATCAAAAACTTTGATGTATTGTTGAGGACATTGTCTTCTGGCTTCGAAATAAATCTTGTTGAATTCCAAAAGCTTTGTCTCGAGACAAGAAGACTTTATCTGAGTCTCTACTCGTGGTACTACATGCCTGCTACTGTGCATAAATTGCTTATTCACAGTACAGAGGTGATTAAGACGGCAATAGTTCCAATAGGGCAGCTTTCAGAGGAAGCCCAAGAAGCGAGAATCAAAGATTGCCGGAGGTTTAGAGAGCACAACACCAGAAAGTGCTCTCGTCTTGATTTTAACGTCTGATCCTCTGATCAATAGCCTCCAGGAAATACCGAAAAAAAAGTCTAATAAATTGTGCGCGGAGGTAATAAAGCTCATCATATCTCCCACTATAGAGCCTCGACTCCAACTACAACCAAGACCTCCACAAACTCAGGAAGACTATCTTCTATCGGATTCATCGGATTTTGAATCCGATGATTCTGATATTGAGAATTAGCTTTAATGTAAATAGATACCTCTAGTGTTAGATTTATAATTTTTGTATTTCATATGTTAGTTTAAGGTTGTATAATTATATATAATTTGCGTTGATGTTTCTAGCGATTAAGATAATTTGATTCTTATTTTTTTCCTGTATTATAATCGTGTATACATGAAATAAAATATGTATACAAAATTAAAAAGCATTTTCTTAAAAAAAAAAATATAATACTATGTAATTAACTAATTTATAGATATACTTCCAAAACCATTAAAAAATAATATTGTCCACCTGGCTTGTTCTACGCCGTACACTGTGCAGCGCCGAAATATCGTAATCGGGAACTCGAAACAAATAATAGTTATTTGTGCAACAAGAGAGCAAAGACGTTTTTTGCTGCGAGTGCTGATTTTGAATCCTGAGCAAGCGAAGGATTCAACGATTGAATCACGAGCGTAGCGAGTGATTCTAAAGCTGAATCCTGAGCGTGGCGAGGGATTCAAAGGCACGAGATGCAAAAAACTGTGCTCTCGTGGTGTAACACACATAACTTTTCACTTCAGCAGCGACAACACTTTAGGCGATAAAATAATAAACAGGAATTGATTGAAATAACTATTTATTGTGAATCAAAATAATTAAAATTATAGATGATCACCTCGTCTGTGATAAATCTAAAAAATAAGATACCAACACCGTCTCCGAAAAACTGCTTGCGTCCTTTGTAAGTCTCGTTGAAGACATGGTATGCTTTCAGATATTTCTTGCGAGACTTCTCAGGTAGGAAACTTAATTCTGCATTAATAACTGTCTTGTTGTTTTAACTCTTCCGGTGTTACAATACTGTTCTCGTCGCTAGTTTCACTCATATTTTACGAGTATTTTAATATTTTTAACTTATTCAACTCTTTACGCCGGCAATTTTTTTCCCGCTCTTTTATTTAAATTAAGGCGTGTTCGGAAATAGCACCCATGATATTTTATTATTCAAAATATATTACGTAACATTATTGAAACTAGAAATAAATATTTACAGGTTAAGTTAAATATCAGTTTTATATGCAGTAAATACTTATTTTCGTTTAAATACAACAATAAGTTAAAAATTCAATAAATTACATTAAAAGACATAATTTTTGCAAAATGTCTTTAGTACGAAATTCCGAACGTGTTCGAATTCAAAAACGGAACTTCGAAAGGGCTGGTCTTTGTCTTTCTCTCTTTCTAATGGGCGGGAAAGAGATAGAGCGTGAATGTTTCGAATTGTACGATCAAACCCAAGGCTGAATAAGATAATCGGGGCTTTCTGAAAAAAAAAAAAAAAAAAGTTACTTTGTCTCACTCAGTCAGCAAAATCGCATTTTGCTCACTGATTTCAGGCAGCAAAACCTACATGTTTGAGCTACTGAAGTGAAAAAATAATTGTGTGGTTTTATGAAACCACGGTAAAAGTGAAACTTTCTTTCACACTTTAGACATTTAACTAAAAATTTTTGGAATAATATTCCATTAAGGGTATAAAACGTATAAAACGCGGAGTAGGGATAAAACGGCGCTCTGACGAGCGCCTTTCACTTTATCCCTACTCCGCGGCCGAGCGTCACGCGACATGCAACACACACGAAAATGTTTGAGACGATGTATAAAAGTTTCACTTTAAAATCGTAAATATCCCGTTGTAAGTGTTATAAACAGTGTTAGTGACCATGTCGGTTTACAAACATTTATTCTAAAAATATTATTCAAACTTACAAACTTATATTCTAATAATATTTTTAGATTTTAAAAGGAAAATAAGTAAATATAAGCAGAAAAACGTGTTTCGCCGACCCATGTCTAAACATGAAACAAGGACAGGAAAATTATGATGATTCTTGGATTGATAAAAAACCTGAGCTTTTAAAGAAATATTTTGAAAATCTATATTCACGCTGCTTGGACCGTCAGACAAAGCACAACCAAGTGCGAACATAAACACTACAATCCCTTTACCTAAGTATTTAAAGAATTAGCCGACTCCGAAATAAATGGAAGTAACCGAATCGATGCGAACAATTACAGACAGCGATAAGAAAATTGAACTTAATCCCGAGACCAAGGTACAGACAGACGGACAGGATACAGGGCTATTACCTTGTCTGTATTCTTTTAAAAGAGAATGCAAGTGAAACTTCACAATTAGACGAGTTGCTAATGTTTTAAAGTCGTTGGGAATGGTCGGTGTTTGTATTGTAGGGAGTGTAGAAAAAATGTTGTAGGTAGTATAAAACAAAGTCGCTTCCAGCCGTCTGTAAGTACGCTTAGATCTTTTGAACTACACAACAGATTTTGATTCGGTTTTCATCAACAGACAGGATGATTCAAAAGGAAAGTTTATATGTATGTATAATTTATCCCTGAAAAACATATCCAAATTTCCAGGCGAGCGAAGTCGGGGGACCAGCTAGTTGGAGTGATAATAGTAACCAGAGATGAGAAAAGGAGACAAGTTAAAATACAAGAGCGATTTCGGATACTATCAAAGGAATTTTATGATTTCAATTTTATATACAGTATGTTAGGTTAAACGAGGGACATATTGAGGGAGGGTATTCAGTATTCGATTCTCGTCCCAAATATGTAAAAAACCTATAACGTATATTGAAGAATTTTTAATGTTTTGTTTAGTGCCTAGATATTTTGGACTGTCCTAAGCCAGGTAAGTTTAAAGTATGAAGGGAAAATGGATTATACCTAAGAGTCATTGCCCCGCTCACATGTTCTGCGATAGTATTAAGTCGCTAGCGCAAGGGTGTATACACGTTGCGTGACATTTGCGAAAAATTTTGTATGGTTCTGTCTGTTATTTATCAGTGTTTTTTTTTTGTTTATGTTTTTATTAGTATCATGTTAGCATGTACTATTATGGGTTTGAATATGTCCCTCGTTTAAAATAACATACTGTATATTCTTATTTTGACATTGAAGTCGAGTGATACAAGTAGGAACGAATACCCAAAATCCTTGTTTGGTTGCTTTGTGATACATTTGATATAATATGTATTTGTTCAGATATATCAATTAGAACGAAGCTAAAGGGTTAGTAAGGATTGCAAATTGATGCAGTTCTGTAGTTTCTGTCTTTCCTAATGGGTGTAGGAGTGAGTCAATGTGTATTTCTGTGTTTCAATAAGATCAATAAATAAAAAGCAGTGATAGCACAGTGGCGTGATGACCGTTGGACTGCCAAGTCATAGGCCTTGAGGCCGAAACCAAGACACGCACCTCTGATTTTTCGGATTGCGTATTGTATAATTATCACTTGCTTCCTTGAAGGAAAACATCGGGAGGAAATCAGCATGCTTGAGAGATATTTCTCGACGGCATTTAAACCCAAGCCATAGGCACATGTCCAGCATAAAATACTGACACCACGTTAGGCCCTAACCACACAAAAAATAAATAATAACGTCAACCCATTTTTTTTTACTCCTGCACAACCTCCAAGAATTGTAACAAGATGCAGTTCCACAGTTTCTGATCTGCTAATGTATTAAAATACCGGCACTGATTAAAAAAGAAATAATGGTTTTATAAGCAACACCCATTCGGTAGCAAAAATGAGTTATGATGAAGATGTTAGAATTTATTCACTAAGCGGAAGAAAGGCGGGACAACCAACATCAATATTGTATGAATTAAAAAGCAAAAAGGAGTTTTTGTTCAAAAGATAATATTTTGTGAACTGAATTAGTAAAAAACGGAGAAAACTAAATTAGGAAGATTGAAAAGGAAGAACCTCTTAATTTAAGATGAGTTATTTCTTTTATTATTGTTTTGTGATGAATTTGTTTTTATCATTAACTACGTCGTTGGTCTAGTGGTTGCAATCGTGACTCCTGAGCCTGCGGTCCTGAGTTCGATGCCCGGGGCAGGCAAAGTGTTATTGGGTTTTTTTACCAGGAATTTAGCAGTAGCAGTAACGGAGTCTGTATTTGTGCTCGGTTGATGGCAATAGTCTCGACCCATGGTGGTCAAAATCTTAATAGTCTGATACTTTGTAGGGTAGCACTAGTACAGGCTGCAACTCTGGCGCCCTCATCATCTCTGGACAGCAGCGGGATGATGTATCTCATGGCACTGCTCCTGCCTCTCGTCAGTGTCAACAGCTTTGATATCCAATGGAGATGCACACCAAGGTAATATGAGCTTTATTATAAAAAGTATTAGTACTTTATTATACATTGAGTAATAAATAATATGTGATATTTTATCTCGGCCCTGTGCTGAGGATAGTGACTCCACTAAATGATGATGATGAATGAATGATGTCCTCGCTTGACCCTATTGCAAGAGGTTTTAAGATCCATAGACTGTTCATGACTGCCATTTGTAGATCTTTGACAGTCGCTACGACTAGTAAGTGTAGAACGTACTGTTACGAGTATAAGCCAAAAAGTCTTACCAAGTGGTATCGTATAACCCAGTTACTGGGTTGTAGAGGTCAGATAGGCAGTCGCTTCATGTAAAATACTGGTAC
The DNA here is from genome assembly GCA_963082945.1 of Cerastis leucographa. Lineage (NCBI taxonomy): Eukaryota > Metazoa > Arthropoda > Insecta > Lepidoptera > Noctuidae > Cerastis > Cerastis leucographa. The sequence continues at coordinate 20,988,286 of OY720382.1, forward strand.
TCAGCTGTATTAGGTTTGACTGAAAGCCAACCCCAAGATAGTTTGGGAAAAGGCTAGGCAGACAGATGAGACTGTTAATGATCTCCGATCATTTCATATTCAAACACTTGCACTTTGCTTGACTGGGCATAAATCTTCGTGAATTTAAAAAGCATGTACTGTATTCTAAATTAATGTCAGGTCGTACCACTCTCGTTTTTGCTTTGCAATTAAAAATGCATACAATCTTTTTTATTAAGACTTTCTTCACCTGTCAACGGTGTCCTTACAAATTACAACAACATTTATCTACGAAATGATCACCAAAGTTTTGCTTCAAGTAATTTATCGCATATAAAACTAGCATAAAGATTATCTGTATACGAATCTCAATAGTAAAACAAATAATAAAAGAACAGGTGAGAACGAGACAGGGTCGTACACGTAAAAGAGAGAGAGATACATCTTCTTCCGGTTGCGTCGGCGCAGGTGACACAAAATTTATTCCGAATTTGAAAACCGAAATATATATTATATGGGATACAAACGGCTTTTTAAATATGGACATCCTTTATACGGCGGCAACGCTTGACATTTTTATATTTGTCGTCGAGGTTATAAAAAGGTACTTGATTTATGGAAAAATAATGTGGCTCTGCTTGCGGGTGACGCCGTAGAATTTGATTAAGTAGATAAATGATGCTGGGTTACAGGTATTTGTTACGTCTAAATGATCTTCAATACGACCTATACATTTTCTAAGAATTGATTAGGTTTGAAAAAGCTGAAATTCTATTTTTTTTTTCTATTTTTTTGAAAAGAATAGATAAAATAATATTTTTTCATAAAATTTGGGTTTATCGTTTCAAAGCCCTAAATTTAATCAAATCTGTTTTTCTGCTGAAAAAATTAAATGTTTTTTTCTGTTGTTCATTTGTATTCAATATTCTAGTATAATTATTTTAAAAGCTACTCAAAATTTAAACCACAGTTGCATTGATTTCTCAATACACATCTCTAGTCTATAAATAAATCAAAACTAAGATATAGTGTGTCGCTCGCACTTCACTGGAAAAGACTCATAAATTTAAACTCTGCTAAAGATATGAGATTATTAAAGTTTTTGTGAGAAGAATATAGTGGCTTTTGTTTTGTGGTTTTGACAGGTTCGGTTTTAGTTAAAAAAATATAAAAACACAGAAAGTTTTGACAGGTGGTGTCATCTAGCTTTGCAGGAACGAGATTTATTGATTTAATAAATAAAAAACTATGCTGTTTCTATCTTAAATTGTGGTTAGTCTGAATTGTGTTTTTATTTGTTCTTTCATGGATTTGAATTTCATTAGAAGTCAATTAAATGATCATCATCCGTTCTCCAACCTACTACTTAAGGAATATATGTAGGTATATCCCATAAGTAGGCGGTTACCTTAGGCTCATATTAACCACAAACTGCTTATGTATTCTGGCCTTGAATTCCCATCAGTGCAGGTATGTACCTACTTTATATTGACAAACTTTTACATATTAATAGATCCTATGTTACAATAGTACCAACATATCGATTGTATATATAGGTGGAACGTGAAAGATGTAAAAAAAATCTACTGCTGCCATTTTTTTCGAGTCACACGACCAATATTCTCCTAATCTCTTCAAAGTTATAGTGAACAGGCTTCTTCTGGGTAAGCTCGTACCATCGTCGCCTTTGTTTCTGTAATCTCTGACCTATCTAGAGTCAAGAGCAAACCATAAAAATCGCAAATAATAAAAAAAAAAATGTATGCAGAAGCTGTATTTTTTTTCGCGACTTCGTGGTCTGTCCCACAGTATTTTTTTTTTTCATTCTCATGAGTACTACACGTCTTTAAAGTATTGCCAATTTTTAAGAAATCACCCAGAATTTTAAAGAATTCAAAAAAATTATCTTACTCTTCAGGGTGCTCCTGTAAAGCCTTTGTTATGTTCTTCAAATATTCCCACCGTATTTATATCAATTCCAATAAAATTTATCACCGATATCATTTCTATCTATTCTCTACTCTAAACGACATTTTAATCGTAGGTAGTCAAGAACACCCCACAGAGAAGAACAGCTTCCTAAAAAAACAAAATACAGGCATAATTCATACGCCGATGATAGAAAATGCATGAAAAACATATTATTTAATAGTAAATTAACATATTTGTGCCGTTTATATTAATTTCGTCACGGGTGACAAATTAAAACCACTTAAAATGATATAAAATGCAACCCTTTTTATTGGAAATCGAGTTTTTTTTTGAGAAAAAATGTCCCCTTGGTTTTTTGAAAAAGTTTAAAGTAGCTGATTTGAATTTTGGGTGATTGGGATGTTATTAGTTTTAGATTATTTATTACAATAATATTTTTTTTAATAGGGACATGCTGGAAGTTTAACAAAGATTATGAGAATCAGTTGATCTTGTAGAGTTTTAGTACCTTATGAAGATTCGGATGTTAGGGCAAGTTATTAACAAAAAATTTACTTGCATTTACCTAATTTCACAGGTTGTAAATAAAATAGTAATCAAATTACAGGTAAGGTTCTTCTAGGCTGTAGCTGACCACAGATATGCTGAATTTATCTAAAAAACGCAGCCTCATGCTTAAAAAACCAGCGAAGTCAATATAAATGTAGAAAACTCGCTCAAAAGGGTATCAAAGGAAGAACAACAAAACTTCCCCTCCTCAAAAACAAATTTATAGTCCATCCTCCAGAAAATAAAGCAAAAAATTATGCAAAATCAAACAAGAGTTAAATCAGATGCTTAAAAATTTCTCACGACATAAATTACATTGAAACGAGCGTCCATCTTTATCCGGAAGTGGCGCAATTTGTCGAAGCTTACGCATCGAGACGACGTCCGGTACGACGTGAGATCGCCGCTGAAAAAATCAAACTGCTTACACACTGTCAGTAGGTCGTGAAGATATCCGGTGTTGTGATGAGTTGAATTCTTATCTATGCTTTTGGTAAATTATAATAACATATTGTCATTTATTTGATGTTTAATCAGAAGTGAAGTAGGCGGTATCGTATTTGGTCTCTAGATTATTCTGGACACTTGTCCAGAATAATCTAAAGACCAATCTTTGTTGGTCTACTTAGACCAACCAAGATTTGCGATAGCTTCTATCATAATCTGCCAACCCTACATCCACATGACTTGGAGTCCGTGCAACAATCGTGTCGATCATAATTAAATTTTTCTGTCTCTTCCGTCACGCTATTATTCACTCTTTCTTCATCCGTATTTCTAGTGCAAAGCTTCTGAACTTATTTTGAAGGTAAATAATATTCCCACTGCTGGGACACAAGCGTCTCCATGAGAGGAAATCATGCTGCCTAGGTCAGGTTATACATGCATACTCCATTTTTGTAACAAAAATCTTTTGTACGAAAATTGTGACACACGCCAAATACACAGGTGCGTAACGGTTTACCTAGCGCTTACCATCGCCAACAATTACTGTCTGCCACTTGCTCTGGATAACAAACAGCTGATATACACCGTGTAAATCACCTCATCACGAAGCCGTGAACCAAGCATTCTGTAAGTACATAAAACTAAGTAACTTTACGCAAAAATTATTGCTGGGAACGACTTTTTTTGGGGGGTGTAAAATCATGTTTTGTGGTAGAACTCAATGTAACGCAATCAAAACATTGTGCTGATGGACGGATTGAATAGTACGGGGGTCGTGGCGGCGCAGGCGTTTAAAGTAAAAATCTTACATTAAAAACTTGTATTTAAAAAAATACTTGTGAAAAAGTTGGAACTTTGACCCCTAATATCTCCGTAATTAGAAGGTTCCCAGGTATGGTGTAGAACAAAAAAATGATCGCAAGGACAGGGAGAACCAGTGCCTTTCGGCTTCGTTAAGAGGTGTTTTACAAACTTTGTAGTATGCTTCTCTTAAAAAAAAAAACAATATTTTTATAGTCGGCCTATAATAACGTTCCCACTACTGCCATACTGGGATTCAGGTCTCCTCTCTGCAAAAGCGGGCCATGGAGTTTCTTGCCGGTTCTTCTCCATAGGAAACGACCAACCCGAACCGTGCACCTTTTGTTGACGTTTTATAAGTCAAAAAAAGGCCTTTGTAAAATAAAATATTTTGATTTTGATTTTTGATTTTTATCCACCACGTGGTGTAAGATTTTTGGAAGCCACACTTCTAATGTTTTGTTCTAGAACCTGTCATTTTCTTCACGATGTCATGTTTTTCAAATCCACAAATGCCTGTAACGAGTCCACCACTGATTCCCAATTTATTACCATTCGCAACAACTGTCATCCATTTGCTTCAACTCTTGATAACAAGCGGCTGATATTTTGTATTGTTCTCCTACAAAAATAAAATAATTTTATAAGTTTATCTGGATGTAATTTGCGGGAAATTAGACTGGTTAGCAGTCCTAATAATCCTCATTGGCCAGCCATTAAGTAATTTGATATTAAGTTGAATTAAGTGGGGGCACTCACGCGCTGCTACCAATCAAATCTATATGGAATACGTTGGTAATTCTGAGTGTATGAAGTGGCAACTAAACACTTTTATAGTAATATTTTACATACTGGAAAGTAATAAAAATATTGTTTTCAGATGACAAGCTCTCTCTCCTGTTCTCTTTTAAATTTTTCTTTTACCGTCTAATAGAGAAGTGTCGGAGGAGAAGACATGCTGCCCAAATAAATTGGAATGAAGACAAGAGAATAATTCTTTTATAAATAGAAGTTTGACTTTCACTTCTGGGAACTGACATTGTCTCTAATTCACAGGGTGTAAGAGACCGCCCTCCGCAAACTGCTCAGCTCCTTATTTTCAATCATATTCCACCGAAAGGTTCCACCAAAGGTTAAAGGTGGTCTGAAAGATATCGCTATCAGCGGTAAGACCATAAAATTAGCAGTTTTTTTATCCTTTTTTTTCAGTTACATGTTCTTAAAATGGTCACAGAAATTAATAGCAAAATGTATTTTTTTTTTAAAGGAAAACGTTGACCCGCACTAGATATTTCTCCTGTATCGTGGGTGCATTTACAAACATTTAAACTGACATATACAAACAGCCAGACCCGGAACAACTATCTGCAGGGTAACTGTCTGTATCTTTAGGCTCTACAAATATTTCTTCCGTGAGGGGATCGAACCCATGACACGCAACGCAGCAGTCAATCGCTTAGCTAGCCACTGCACCAACCGTGCCGTCAAAAAAATAATCGCAGGCGAATCTGCGAGCCATAGCTAGTGGAACCCATTGTCCAGTTTTGCTGAATAAAGTCTGCACGATTTTGATTTGATTAGAGATCGGGTGGTCCGGCTGTCCGGCTGTCCGCCTGTCTGTCCGGTAGATCGACCGCGCGTGTCGCTAAAACGAAATACAGATTAGTATATATGTAGAGACTTTATCATTTAGGATATTATAAATTACCTATTCATGTTATGTGTGCTGGGGATTTAAGTATTTAGTATTTCTAGGTTCTATTTTAGAGTCGCTAAGTAGACGAAGTAATAGAATAGAGTTCTATTTATTATCTAAGCCATATCACGTACAGAAATTAGAATCATTTGATGAGCTTGGATCGATAACCTTTTCGTGTTAATTAGATGGCTTGGTATGTTCAAGATTAACACAGAATCAATTGAGTATTTTCACTAAATACGGACCTTAGGAGTGTCTGCTTAAACATCATGATCTTATTATTTTAACTAATTTATTTTCCTCATTGATTACACACTTGTATTCACTTCCTACTTGAAGTCGTGATACCTCTTTCGTTATAACTGCTCTGTAGCTACTAAATAGTAAGTCGGCACGCGTTCCTGACTGCGTGTTATAGCCGTCGCCCCCGGCGCCGCCTGCTAACCGCCCACAGAGAAGCACACGTTCACTTGCTACCAACTTATAATATGAATCATTCTGCCTAGTGGTTTCCTGAAAACTGGTCCTAACTTCCTATATCAACGTTTCCCAATTGGTTGGTCGCGACCCGGTACAGGGCCATCAAAATACAAAACGCAACATTTCTGCCTTGTTTTAAAAAAATATTAATTTAATTATTTAAACTTAATGCACTAGTAAAAAACTGTATATAAAGGTGGGCTTATTGCCTTGGACATTTTCTCCCAGTTCACCTTAGAAAAAATTGCTCCATTCGCACAAAATAAGCGATAACAATCTATGTTACTTAATGTAATCAGCGGGAGAAGAGGTTTTAAAGTTTTGAGTGGGTCACTAAGGGCCAGTATGACATTTACCAGGCCATGGCAGAATAATGTTTGGGAAACACTGTCTTACATTATTGTGTCTGTCTTAAGCCATCATCTTATCAGCCATTTTGTGTCTTTATCTCTAAGGCATTAATTTCTATAACAGGATTCTGGATCAAACTTTACTTTCGCTGGGTTCTATTGTTTGATTCGAGGTAAGAATAGAAATAGAGCCTTAAAACTGGTATTCAAATATTTGAGTTGTAGATCATGCATAACGACCGCTGGGCAAAGGTTGCAATACGATGGGTGCCTGAGGATGGAAGGCGCCACAGAGGCCAGCCTAGAAATAGGCGGCGAGATGATCTAGACGCGCATCGCGACGGCTGGTTCAAGGTCACGCATGGGAAGACTACCTGGAAGGATATGGCGGAGGCCTTTGCCCAACTAAGGCTATTAAAAAAAACAGGCCTACCCGTATTTGTCGAACGTAACACAATGAAGTAAGTGACTTGTCAAGGACTACTACTTTTTCAATTAATTGAGATTTCCATACGTGAAAGTCGTAAATAAAACTGTGATGTATGTGTTAATAAATAGTTTATAGTGGATAGGAGTACAAAATATGTATATTATGGTGCATGATTGTCAAAGCGCGCCAGTCTGCGATTATACGCTGTGCTAACAAGTCGTTGTCGTTTGATTTCGTTCCTGCTAACCACTTACCGCCATATTCAACAAAAACATGGAATCCTGCAAGACCAAAATTGCTCTTTGAAACTATTTATGAAACTTAATATATACATTATTAATTAAAAACTATTAAATCTCCTAACAACAAATTACAAAAGGTTTTACATCGCTATCACTTATGTAAAATCGCTCTTTTCATGGCCTGACGACAAGGAACACTGATGTTGTGCAACCGCAAAAACTTTCTCGGGCCGGCTTGGAGTCCCTAATGTAGGTAATATTGTAACATACTGTATAATTTCCAATACCATTGTATCGGCTCTTCCTGAGTAAAAAGTCCTTTCTCTTCCTGGGTATGCCTGACAAACAAATATTTTATTATGAGGTAAATTGAAACATTCACATAAATATAAAGAAGCTGGCATGTCTTCGAACCGATGATTGTGAACAAAGACATTTACTAACTTTAAAGTCGGCGTAGTTGATTATGGCCCTCTTAATCTTATTGATGAAGTCCATGGCCATCGCTGTTTATATTTTAAGTCCCATGCAATAGGGGGCTAGCCTTTTAACATCAACTTTGCACAAATAGAGACGTGGCGGCTACTGAGACGTACTTGATGGAAAAACAAAAAAAAAATGATAAGGATCTCATGCTGAGCAGTCGCCATTGTGACCATTACACCAACGAGGAACAGTAGTATTGCATGTACTAGTGTATTATCGAAGAGGTTGGCACCTGTGTATCACCAGCCAGTATGAAGGGCCATGACATTTTACCGGTCTCTCGGTACTTGTGTTATACTAAAGATGGAAAATTAAACTATTCACGAATATGATGATGTATACAACTAACGAGAGCAGCGGTGGCCCAGTGGTGGCAGCTCCGACTTACGAGCAGTAAGCCGTGGGTTCGAACCCTGGCAGGCGCATTACTTTGTGTAATTTATTTCATCACCGCTGCCCTCAAAAATGGTGAATGAAAACATCGTGAGGAAACCGGCATGTCCTGGAACTAAAAATTCGAAGACATGTGACATCTACCAACCCGCACTGGGCCCCCTGTGCCCCAGCAGTGGGAATATTATAGGCTGATGATGATACTACTAACACTTACCTATAATAATCATCTCGGGAACACAAAACAAATAGTAAATAATTATGGTAAATATCCCGTTTTCTATGTTAATGATAATATTCATCATGTTTAACTAAACCAATCCCCTTCCCTCAGCCAATCGAGTCCAATATTGACATAACAGTAATAATAGATGACATCATCTCATCAATTTCGTGCTCTCCCTTCAAAATGGCCATCATTATAAATATGCTCTCCCTTCAATATGCTCATCATTGGCTGCTCGCGTGACCAGATCAGTACGCACGTGCCTCATATACTGATTAATATTGTGTAATGGATACGTTAACGTAAAGTTAGGGGTTCCTGTAAATTTATGTTATCCATTTTGGATTAGTATTTACCATTTATATTTGCGCAGTTTAAGATTAGCCGTAAGCGTCAGGTATACCACTGACTTCAAATTTTCATGTTTTGAGTTAATTAATTCTGTAACTACATACCTACTCGTATTTTTGACGGTCGCAAATAAATCAATCATCAACGAACTTCCTGATACTGGCCAGCACGCGTAGCATGACGCGTAGGATGCAGCTGAATACCAGTATTTTACATGGAGCGATTGCCTACCTGACCTCCACAACCCAGTTAGTACTGAGTAATACGATACCACTTGGTAAAACTGGTTGTCAGACTTTCAGGCCACTAACTGCCTGTAACGACTGTCAAAGATCTAGAAATGACAGCCGGGACCAACGGCTTAATTTGCTTTCCGAGGCACGGAGGAAATTCGAATTCTATTGATCGTCATCCATCCACAAACCGACCTTGGCAATCACGGCTTAACCTTGAAGATCGACACGTGCGGCTGTTATTATTTAGCCAAGAGCTCCTCCAAAAAATTTAATTCACTACCAGGTACTATATAAATTGAATACAGTAAGGAAGTAAGTACATAAATTCCAATATTTCACCAAGTCACAGTTATTGGCCGCGCTAAGGGTGTGTCCACATTAGTTTCGGCTCATTGACTCAACAAGATGGGGTGACAGCCCCCGTATTGGCTATAAATTATCGCGGCCGTTCGAAACTCATCAATTGATCGTGCGTATGGAATTAATTTGGTTGTAAAAATACCAACGAACATAGGCAGTACTTTTTTTGTCCTCTTAACTTATTTTGCGTTCATAGTTTGTTTGTTTTGTGATCTAGCACTAGGGGTTTTCGTGGAAACCCTCTAAAAAGTTGAAGGCTTAAAGTATCAGTAAGCATCGTTCCTATGTAGGTAATATTTTATTTCTAACACTGCGTTTTATTGCAGATCTTGTTTATATTTGCCAATTTTCTCCATTCGGAACCAATCGAAGTTCATACTGAATTATCAAAGGACTGAAAGTACTGTACTCCAGTTGTTTTCAGTTTGTATAATAATCCTCCTTCAAAGTTAAAAACCAAAGTTACATCAATGAAAACCATAATGCAGATCTTTGAAAAATAAATGTGGAGCAGTTGTAAAATTAAAATTCTATCACGAATTAAATGAACTAAAAAAGCGTAAAAATATTCCAAAACCTTAAAAAATTCAAACGTTCTAATTTCAATATTCAAAAACAACGGAATTCCTTCGGTGCCATGAATTAGTTCTAAATAATTAACGTCGTATCTTCTGCTATCGGCGCGTGCGCTGCACCCCTCTTCAAAAAACCCTTCGTATTCAAATTAACAAAACATTACTGTGTATTCCTGCTACAATTATTTTATTCGCGTTTGTTGAAAAAATCACCCTACTTTTAACTTACAATCCAAAACTAACCATCTCTCTCTCAATATAAAGTTCGTTTTTCATCAGACAGACGCATACCCCAGCCTTCAGAAGAATATGGACTGTGGTGCTTATGAAATAGGGTTGGTTTTTCGTTGTATTTAGTGAAGTGGTGTCGGTTGTAAAGTGATGCAAGTCAATATGAAGCAAAAAGGTGGCACGCGCCCCGCGTACGCGCAAGTACGGGGTATCTTCCCTAACCATCGGAGGGTGGGCTAGGGATGTCAATGAAATTGTATCGATATTAAAATGAAATTTTAAAGCTTTTAGCGGCTAACTAAATCTAAGATTTCGATGGGTCGGAACATAGAACAACAGTTTTTTGCACCAAGTATAATTTTGTCTTTATACAAGAAAATTAAAAATTTCTAGCTACCTAAAGGTCATATTTATAATATTATTTGTTTCAGACGGCAATTCAAAGGCTGCGCTGAATTGTTTGATATCAATAGGCTGACAGCTTTTACTTATTTTGCTAAACAGAACAAAAAAAGGAACACTTCTTCAATATCAGCGATAAGACATTTATTGTACCCATAGATTCTAAAAGATTGTAAAAGAGTTGTGTAAACATTTTAGTGTACAATAAAATATAAATATTATGTTCTATCAACATTATAATTTATCTGACAATACCCATTCCTTCACATAAATGAATGCAGAATCAAATCCAATATCGATGACCACCTTTTATCGACTATCAACAAAAAAGCGTCCCCCCCATCTCTACGATGGCTCGTGTCACAGGGCGAGGCGCAAGCGCAGGTGCTGTTCCGCTCACTCGTCCGTGCCCAGTTGCCCACTGTTGCCCACACCTGGGCAGATCCAACGATTAGGATTTGTATTGTCTTATCTACTTCACCCACAATCTTTTTAACGTACTTTTTTTTATTGTTAAGAAGTGAAAGTTTCATGTCGCAAAATAGAAAGAAAGTGTTTTTAGATTGTTGTTACATACAAAGAATGATATCTTACTTAGTTGTTCGCAGAAAAAAAAAATGTGTATAACCGAAACAGGATTTTCAGCCAAAACTGGAACTTATTTATGAAATTTAAAATGGCGAATAAGAATCTACTGTAATTTTACACGTAAACAGAAGGTAAACATAATAATGTTTCATCGTCTGCCTAGCCTTTTCCCAAACTATCTTGTGGTCGGTTTTCTCTCTAACCGGATGCAGCTGAGTACCAGTACTTTACATGAAGCGACTGCCTATCTGACCTCCACAACCCATTAACTGGGTAATACGATACCCCTCGGTAAGACTGGATTCAGCCTATTCGCTTCTGACTACTTGTAACGACTGTCAAAGATCTACAAATCACAGCCGGTACCAACGGCTTAACGTGCTTTCTGAGGCACGGAGGAAAATCGGTATGTAATTATGGTCACCCATCCACGGACCAACCTCGGCAAGCACGGCTTAACCTTAAAGATCGAAACGTGCGGCTGTTATTGTTCAGCCACGAGCTCCTCAAACATAAACAAAGGTCAAAGGTAAACATATGTATAATAAATTAAAAACAATAAACGTATGCCACAAAAATCGTTTTTTTTTTTAATGTTATATTGATAATTTAAAGCTGGCCACGAGCAATGAACCTAGCTGTGAGTCTTGGCGAGTCCGAAGTTTCGGCAAGTAATTTACCGAAACTATGCCTTATACTAGATAACTTGGCCGAAACAATAATAAATAATAGACCAGTATCAATACCTACCTGTAGGTGTCCTTTAAGACAAGCCAGTATTGGCAGAATCGCATGTTTTTAAACAAACTGTATTTTAGGAGTGGTACACTTTCAATCAATCTGATTTACTGAAATAAAAATCAATAACAAAGATTGCCTTTTATCTTTAGTATTTGTATAAAAGTAGAAAGAGTTATCTACACTTAATATTTTGACTGTAGTCTCACTGGACAAGCATTCAAGTCAAACGCCAGGGATAAACTGAGAAAAAAAAACGGACCAAGTGCGAGTCTTAAGCCGGAAACACACCTACGTGTCGTGGTGTGTCGTGACACGCCAGAAGCTGTCGGTTTCATACATCGTTGCGACACGACACGCCATGCAAATATGTCCCTAACCATGTTAAATGTATGAAACCGATTGCGTCACGACACGCCACGACACGTTAGTGTGTTTCCGCCTTTACTCGCACACAGGGTTCCATAGCCCCAAACAATATAATGACAATGTTTTGAACGGTCATTCATAAGTAAACCTTCACTCAACCGCAAAACTAAATTTGTTTTTCATAGTAAGTTAATGAAAAACAAAGTTACTGCTGCAGTTTGGTGAAAAAGTCCCATATCTCAAAAACTACATATCAAATCTTATTCAAACCAATCTTCGTTGAAAGTTTTTTTTACGGTCTACATCCCCATATTTTTTTCATATTTTTTCTCCTGTTACTTTAGAAATTAGAGGGGGGGGGGGACACTCGTTTTACCACTTTGGAAGTGTCTATCTTTCAAACAATTGACTTTGAAAAAAAATGGTTTCAGGAACCTCAATGTCATTTTTAGAGACCTATCTATAGACCCCCACACGTATAGGTTTGATAGTTTTTTTTTTTTTAGTTTCAATTTCATGTATATCCCCCATACACACATCCTTATCTATATTTTTTTTTAAATTTTGTACAAAAATCATAATCGACTCACAGAATACATCTACCTACCAAGTTTCAGCTGTGCAGTCCTAATAGTTTCGGAATAAAGTGGCTGTGATACGGACGGACAGACAGACAGACATGACGAATCTTTAAGGGTTCCGTTTTTTGCCATTCGGCTACGGAACCCTAAAAACGAAAACAAGCACCGATGCTGTTATATATTTCGGTTTACAACCATTGTACTATACTGCACTCAAAACTAACCATCAAGTATAATTTAACCATCACAATTAACATCTCAGTTACTGCACAATTCGCCGTAATGGTAACACAGTCAAAGTTTAGCCGGTGTTTAGCCAAACAAAGGGTAATGACAACGTCGGCAACCTGGCCATGGTTGCTACGGTTAATTTCAGGTACTAATCATTTGTGGTTACTCAGATTGAAAAGAAACTTGTATTTGCATGCCAATTTCTCTTTGAAGCTTACTGGGGATCTAATTTGAATTATTAGTGTGTTTTTAAAAGGGTAAGGTACGGAGAAGATGTTATATTAAGGAATATTATTATGGCACTGCATTCATTCTTAATGGAAGTTGCTTTTGAGAGTGCTTCCGTGTTATTGTGAAGGTTTTAATAAACGGTGATTTTGCTGTCCACCATTTACGATTATTTAAGTTATTCTCAGTGCTTTGCCAGTTTTATTCACATTATTATGAAAATATTATGTATTTAAGAAAAATACCATGTGAATCAATTTTATTTCCTTGTAAAGTTTGATATTTAAAGGTCTAAATAAAATATCGTTGGACTTTGATTTTGAATTTTGTGTTAACACAAAATTTCTAGTAGAGATAGTCAAGAGTGTCTTACGCTGGTATTCTTAGTCATGAACTGAACTTAAATCGGACTAACCACGCCTAAATTCCGCCCTGTTTGATTATAAATTGACATATAAACGCCTACTTTTCATCTGTCAAATTTGAATTACCGGAAAACTATTAATTATATACCTACATCTTTTAACTTTGATTAAAGTGACATAATATATGACATCTTTAGTATTCAATCAATGCTGCAGATGTCTTATAATATTATGTCACTTTGCAACTATAGCTTTGACAAAGATAGATAGCTAGAGGAGGTACCTTATTCGAAGATACGCCAATTGCTGCCAAAAAATTCGATGAAAACGGATGTTTTCAACTGTTGTCACGGTAACGATGGTCGACTTAGTACAAAAATGGATTTGGGAAGGCTTTTAGAATATGGGTGTACTCGCTAACTCGCTGTATCGGCTTTCCCTCCTATTTCCATGAGGATTCATAATTTGCCAATCTGTGATCGATTACGGAAGTGACCTTCATCGGGTAAGTGTCTGAGTACACAAATGATCGTCTCTCGCGATCACGACATTCGTGGCTTTATACGACCCGACCTATGCGGTCATCTGTAGTGTGGACCACTCACTGCGAGCCTTCTTGATCACGTTTGACTATCATGCGCCCAAGGTAGACCATGGTGAATTTCTCTCGCTCTGCTTTGAGTGCGTTTTCATTCCACCCGGTTCAGTATCATAAAAAACACTCCACGATTGGATTAAAACGTCAACATAAACAACAAACAAAATAAATCCGTTGTGACAACAATGTAACATCTTCCAGCCAATTAGCTGCACAATAACCACGCAAATATTGGTGGCATATGCAGGGGTAAAAAACATTCAGAATCAAGCGTCGGGCGTTAATGTGGCAATTTTAGACCTGAACTTTCGCAGTAGGTGCTTCCTTCTTTTATTTGAAGCAGTTATTGTCCTATTACCATTTTTTTTTAAAGAGAGTTAGAGATAGAAAACTAAACTACCTACCTGGATGAGAAATGGCCGGAAGGACATGCAAAGGTTAGGCCTTACGTATGACGATGCTTACCAGCAAAGATTAAGAAAGCCGACCCCGCGTAACGGGAAGAGGCGAAGGCAAAGAAGTTCAGTTTTATATTTAGCAATATTTTTACGTTTTCTCTAACAGAAAGAAGGTCTGTTTCATATCATTGGAAACATTAAAAGCTTACTCTGTTGAGACTTGCAGCTACAACCACTAACAGGCTGTTTACCCCAAGTGTGTTGTTTTTGAGAAAGATACAATAATTAGATTTTTTCTATACAAAGCCGCAGCCGCTTTCGTACCTTTCTCCAAATTCCTTCTCACCGCTCCGATTTTTTATCTAATTCTTATGCTATCTCGACTATAAAACTTTGGAACGCGCTACCCATTAGCATGCATTTGCCGCTGTGTTGTGCTGTGTTGTTAATAAAACTTATATAAGCCTTACAAAATGTTTTGTGCCCCTGCTAGCGCCGGGTCACGATAAGCAGCTCTCGTCAAACAGTGTCCAGCGGCCGCTGAAAATATAAACAGATGTGTTAAGGGTTAGTTTTGCTATGGGATGGCCAATTTTATTTTAAGGGAGCTTTCAGTATCACCGAATTAACATAACAATCATTTTTCTCAAGTAAGTTTGGCCATATCTTTCAGACTAATTTACATAATATGATGAAATACAATTTGTAAATAGAACCTTAAAATTATGATAAAAGAACTCTCTATAACGTAAACCGTCTACATCCCATAGCAATTACCCAGTATTGTAGATTTTGATGATACTAGATTTTTAATATATGGTTAATATCAAAAATAAATCGTTATTTTTATTTTGCCTATTGACAGTCAATATAATTCTCAGCTTCTTGATCGATTACGCGGTAGACTTGATATATACAAGGTGTTGTTTTGCATCCTAGTCAAATTCAAGGAGGTGACTATGCGAATGATTCTTGTCCCGAATCAATACTAAAATGGGTAGGTAATTTTTATTTTTTTGTTATTTACGGAAATCGGTAAGTGTGAACCACCCATGTTTTAAACGCGGGCCGTCTCATTCTCGCCCTATAACCGCGCTTCCACAAATACAAACAATCCCAAACGTTTATTCGATAATTTCTTATTCCCTAAACTACTTTAAGGGGGTTATTCTGAAATACTGACAAACATAAACACCCAAAAAAATCATCGTTTAATAATAATTAACTAGGTACCGTAATTTTATTTTATTTTTCTTATCTAAATATTTATTTGTATATTACATATGTACATTATTTACAAACTACAAATAAATATAAAATACAAATAAAATATGTACAAGTATCAAAATTACAGGGCGTCAAAAAATTCAGACAGGAAAAGTGCCCAGAAGGCTGGCCGCATTGCCACGTTGGATGGCAATGCTGATTTTTGACCAAAAAAGAGGCCAGCCCTCTGGTCCCATGAAGCGTCGACCAAATTTTAATTGATTGTTTACGTCTTAGGTGACAATCTCCTGAATTTTGACGAGGATGCAAAACAACACCTAGTATATTATATCGATATACACACTTTGAACCACTCCTGCAAAATAACCGCCAGAAACAGACGACAACGGTTGGTAGGGATCATCTTCAGTACAACATCCAGGATCTCACTTAATATTATAAATGCGAAAGTTTGTGAGGATGTATGGATGTATATAGGATGTAACGGAAAGGGTATATACATACTTAAGGGAGTGCTACAGAACATCAAACTGAACATGTTTCTCCATTGGACAAACCGCGTAGTAGCGAAAAAATTCTCTGTTGCCCCATACAAAATTTCAATACCTATTCGACCTAAATGTACCTATGGGGCAGCTGATATTTTTTTCGCTATTATGACGTTTGTCCGATGGAGAAACATGTTCAGTTTGATAGTCTGTAGCACATCCTTAAGTATGTATACATATACTCTTTCCGTTACACCCTGTATAGATGTTTGTTACTCTTTCACGAAAAAACGACTAAATGGATCTGGATGAAATTTAGCACAGATATAGGTTATGGCACATAAGACATATTTGTCCCAGTAGAACGATCCCGTGGGGCAATTATCGAACCAAACACGGGCGAAGCCGTGGCCATCAGATAGTTCAGAATATGATCAAGAAGCCATTCCTAAACTACATTATAATGTAGTTAAATAAATAAACTGTGTATACACAGTTTCGGATTTTCCAGTTTATTCTCCATAAAACCATTTCCACAACTACCACGAACCAGGCTTCCTCTTAACCAACAAAGCAAACATTAAACAAACAGTGTTCGCATCGCGCTTTGTCCCCGTGACGTCATCAGTTGTGCCAACACCGCTATTGTTATAGTATTGGATGACCTGCCTCCCAGTCTTGTTCCCGTGTGGTAGGCTCACATGTTTTCCTTTTATTTTGCAGGTTTTATCGGATTTTTGGTGTATGAATTTGGACTGATGCCAACCGGGGTAAACTGGAAATTGTAGCAGATATTTTTTATTTATTAATTTCATTTATTCAGTAATACATTTTAAGCTAACAGTAATAATCCAAAACGCTTAAAATTTAACAATAATCATATTAGAATGTCAAATACATAGCATCTCCAAGTAAATATATATATGTCAAGTAGTGCTTAGGTCATATCACAAATAAAATGATATAAATAAGTCCTAGTATGTCAATAACCATATTAGAATGTCAAATACATAGCATCTCCAATTAAATAAATATATGTCAAGTGGTGCTTAGGTACTACATATCACAAATAAAATAATATAAATAAGTCCTAGTATGTCAAATCATAAAAAATAACATGTAGTATGTCCTATAATGTACGATTATACTGGAAGCTGACCGAGAAGGTTGGGCAGATGGTGCTGAAGTCAAAATTTTGTGTTTTTAGCTGCAAAACAATGTCCACAAAACCTTAATGACCTTCTTCACGTTGATTGGTTGCCCGTTAGTCACATTTGCAACGCGTGACAGAAGTAATGCTAATGCGGAACTGGAACACGATACGGCAACAGCATCACGATTGTAGCTCTTCATCATCTGTCCAGCCTTTTCTCAACTATGTTGGGGTCAGCTTCCAGTCTAACCGGATGCAGCTGAATGCCAGTATTATACATGGAGCGACTGCCTATCTGAACTCCACAACCTAGGTAATACTGGGTATTACGATACCTCTTGGTAAGACTGGTGGTTGGACTTTCCCACTGTCTATTTGTAACGACTGTCAAAGGTTTCAAAATGGAATTTTCAGGAAAATATATGCAAAATGTTAATTATTTACGTAGTACTATGTCGGTTCGTATGATTACTTTCTCGTTCATACGAGAGCGAGAGAGCAGCGGTGGCCCAGTGGTAGCAGCCCCGACTTACGAGCAGTAAGCCGTGGG
Organism: Cerastis leucographa; assembly: GCA_963082945.1. NCBI lineage: Eukaryota > Metazoa > Arthropoda > Insecta > Lepidoptera > Noctuidae > Cerastis > Cerastis leucographa. The sequence goes on from OY720382.1 coordinate 21,005,990, forward strand.
TTCGAACCCAGGCAGGCGCATTACTTTGTGTAATTTATTTCATCATCGCTGCTCTCAAAAACGGTGAAGGAAAACATCGTGAGGAAACCGGCATGTCCTAGAACCAAAAATTCGAAGACATGTGACATCTACCAACCCGCACTGGGCCCGCGTGGTGGATTACAGCCCACTCCCTCTCATTGAAGAGGAGGCCTGTGTCCCAGCAGTGGGAACATTATAGGCTAATGATGATGATGATGATGATGACTTTAGTTCTTATCCAGCCACCGTTAACACAGCTTATTTATAAAAAAAAAACCGGCCAAGTGCGAGTCGGACTCGCGCACGAAGGGTTCCGTACCAATATTTATAAAAACCGCCAAATATGATCTGCAACTGAGACTCGTTTTTAGTTCAACTGATGCTTAGCGCCATCTATCGACATTTCTATGGAGTTGTTCGAAATTTTCGAGTCGAATACAATTGAACGACTTTTACTCATATACTTGTAAAGCCCACTTAAGTGTGATAGTTTTTAGACACTATGGGAAGGATGAAAAAAAAAATTGTCATCCCTACTTTATAATGTAGGGGAGGTACTCTAAATAATTGTGTTTTTTTTTTAATTTTATTTCACCATTTTTCCAGCGTCACTAACGTGTATACTCATGCCAAGTTACAACTTTTTAGTACCAACAGTTTTTGAGCTAAACCGCGGACAGACAGACGGACATACCGAAACTATAAGGGTTCCTTATTGACTACGGAACACTAAAAACGAACAAAAAAAAAACACTTTTTTGTATGGGAGCCCCTTAAATATTTATTTTATTCTGTTTTTTTGGATTTGTTGTTATAGCATCAAAAGAAATACATAATCTGTAGAAATTTCAACTGGCTAACTATCACGGTTCATGAGATACAGCCTGGTGACAGACGGACGGACGGACGGACGGACGGACAGCGAAATCTCAGTAATAGGGTCCCGTTTGACCCTTTGGGTACGGAACCCTAAAAAGGGCATAACAACGCATAGACCATGGGCATGGCGCAGATAGCCAATGTCTGTTCGTTCGTTCTTAATCTAAGGACTCATTGAACACCACCCACTGAACTGATTTTGATGAAATTTTGCACAGTTGCTCTACGTTACCCGGGGAAGGTTTCTGAAAATGAAATCTGAAAAAAAAAACATTGTAATGCATGCCTTGCACACCTAAACCTTAATAAAAAAAAATCAAACACTTTCTCAAGTTATTTTCCAATTTCATCACAAACTTACATCGATTACTACTTTTAAAAAACATTTAAACACATCGCAGTACAAGTGGCTCAGGCAGGCGTCGAACCTGGGCCTGCACGGTGTAATTTAAGCCCCGCCGGCAATAAGGCTATAATAACGCCACTCGATTTTAAATCAATACGCTAACGAGGTACGGAGGTGAACAGGGTGTGTGGCTTTGGTGTAGTACTGAATTTTAATAAATTTATGATATTTTTAAGATTTTTAGCTGGTAAATTAATGTTCATTATTGAAGATTTTACTTCTAGTCTGAATCTGAAGTGGTACGAAGTAGATCTCATTATGGTTGGAAAAAGGCAAGGCAGATGATGATTTAGATGATTCTCATAATATTAAATTGTTTATTATTTAGTTTAGTAGTGCAAAGTTTCCAACGAAAACCAAATTCGTTAGTTATTCAAGTCTTTTTTGTTCGAAGCACAGATTCCTTCCCCAGAAAAAAAAACACCACCCACTATCTAGTTTAGCAAGTCATCTTACAAAGAGACAAAATAAAACATATTTTCACGCGTTAAAATTGTAATCGCGAGAATCATAATATCAATAATTGTTTACCACCACGGAAGTCGCGTGCTGCCCGATAAATATACGGTACCAGGTTCGGTTCCCGCGTCAAGAAATTAGCCAAAAGTGTCAAAAATGATCCCAACTGACGACCTTTCGACAGCTTGGTTATGACTAATTTGAAAAAGTGCCAAATTGTGAAACACGTTTCTTTATGAAATTACTTATTTTTACGGTTTAACTTAATAATGGCGTGAAGCTGTGATAACTGTGGCTGGATAAGAACTTAAGTGATGTGTATGAACGAGATAATAATCATACGAACCCACATAGTAAAAAAATTGTCATTTTGCATATTTTTTTTTTTGAAAAGCCATTTTTAGACCTTTGACAGTCGTTACTGGTAGTTACTGGCCCGAAAGTCCACCCCAAAGACCACTAGTCTTACCAAGAGGTATCGAAAAGCCGAGTACTAACTGGTTTGTGGAGTTCAGATAGGCAGTCGCTCCATGTCAGTTACTGGTACTACGCTGCATTCAGTTAAATTGGAAGCCCACCCCAAGACAGTTGAGAAAAGGCTGGACAGATGATGAATCGTGATGCTGTTATCGTATCTTGTTCTAGTTGCGTATTTGCATTGCTTCTGTCGCGCGTTGCAAATGTGACTAACGCGCAAAGAACGAGAAATTATTTGCAGCTAAAAACACATAAACATCTCCTACAATTTCCAGATTACCCCGGTTGGCATCAGTCCAAATTCATACAAAATCCGATAAAACCTGCAAAATATTATCTTAGACACTGATGACCTACAATTGCTTTAGCGATCTTTTCAACCTTCTGAAATATGTGTTGGGTTTTGATAGTGACCTAATAAATAATAAGTGACCTAAAAAAAAAAAAAAAAAATTTTTTTTTTCATTCTACTTTATTATGGGTGCGCTGAAACCTACAGAATTTAACCCAAAGCAACTTTGAGCTGCCCACCATCTGGAGATGGAGTTCCATAATTCACCACACTTGGCCAGGCGTGGTGAATTATGGAACTCCATCTCTCTCAGAGAGAGAATGGCCTGTGTGATTCGTTTCAGCTGTGGGAGCTTTAAAGGCTTATCATGCTAACTATGATCTTTCTTTTGGTAATGGATAGAGAACACCGCTAACTTATCCTTAATCTAGAATACTTGCTGATGAAAACCGAGACATGTACTATTCCCAAATGCACGTTACTCCAAACCAAAAAAAAAAAACCTTCACATGAAATCCCCTTAATCACCCCTTTTACATAGCTGTTAAAAAACTCGTCGTCGTTGTCGATCGTGACAAATCATCGTCATTATCACTGCCCTCCCAATTAACGTGGAATTTTAAAGAGTCACGATTCAAAGGTGTGAGGGAATGTCCTTAAATATATGATGACTAACTTTAGGCTATATCCACTTAAGGACCTATTAGCTTCTGTCTCTTACATAATAATTTCATTTAAGGAGTTAAGACAAAGGTGCCGATGCCGTGGGCTGTCGTGTGGGGTATGCAAATTGAAGGTTTGGGCACGAGCAAGGCAGTACTTGTGAATCTGGATCTATATAAGTTTTGTTACAGAAATGTGGCTCATTTTATTTTGATTAGAGTTGCAAATTTTAGATGTATGCCTTACCGATGATCCTCCTTAAAGGATAAAAGAAAACGACGTGAGGAAACCGCCATCTTCATGGTTTGCGGTCTGCTGAGTCTGACTCTTACTGCAAAAAGAAGCAGGAGGATAGTTTCTCAGCGTGGAGACGTTATTAGCTAAATATGCTTGCGATCCTTAAAACCACAAAATTTTATGAGCGATTTATAAATATTTTTGTAGTTTCATTTACCGAGTTTTCTCCGTACCTCAGAAAGAATGTTAAGTCGTTGGTACTGGCTGTCAATTGTAGATCTTTGACAGTCGTTCCAGGTAGTCAGTGGGCCGCAGTCCAACAACTGGTCTTACCAAGGGGTGTCGTATTACCCAGTACTAACTGGGTTGCGGAGGTCAGATAGGCAGTCGCTCCATGTAAAATACTAGAATTCAGCTGCATCCGGTTAGACTGAAAACTTACCTGGAACCAGACCCCAACTAGTTGGGACAAGGATGATGATGAAGTATCTTTTGGTGAATATGAGTGACTGTCTAACTGTGTGAGTCATTGGTCTAGTGTTAGAAGAAAAAATATAAATCTCATCGAGTCAGGGGGCCTACTCTCTAAGTCCGTCAAAGAAAGTACGGGTCAGTCCGTAACTAGCTTTATACTTCGAAATGAACCCTACTATCACATATTTTCAGATTTATGAGTTTTGAAAACACATCGGGAGTAAGGACAAATGTCTAATCGTATTGCCATTCATTTTTAGTTCGGGCCCCTAACGAATCTTATGTCCGTAAGTGACAAGGAGTAGGAAACGACCGTAACTTCGGCCGAAACTACGGACTTCGTGCTTAGAGAGGAGACCCCCTGGTTCCACCCACCTCTGAGTTTCACTGTTTCGGGAGCAGTGGCGATGACATAAATTACACAGAGTAAAATGCCTGTCTTTGTATGAACCCACGACCAAAAGGGTCTATGAAATTAACACAACGCGTTGAAGTCTTTTGAATGTATAACCATCTAATGACCCAGTTAATATTTTATCTGAAGGTCCGATCTAGCCGTCACGGACAGATAGACTACGGACACCGGTACGCCGGACACTGACCATTAGTTCAGTATATTATCATATAGTTATAGTAGTAAGAAACCTTCCTACTATATATGCGTATATAGTAGGTAGGTTTCTAGAAATAAAATCTGAAAACCGGCCAAGTGCGAGTCGGACTCGTAGTGTCGGGGAGGGCAGTGATAATGACGATCATTTGTCACGATCGACAACGACGACGAGTTTTTTTGAACTGCTACGTAAAAGGAGTGATTAAGGGGATTTCATGTGAAGGTTTTTTTTTTGGAGTAACGTGCATTTGTGAATAGTACGGGTCTCGTTTTTTTATCAGCAAGTATTCTAGATTAAGGATAAGTTAGCGTTAGTTATCTGTTAACAAAAGAAAGGTCATAGTTAGCATGATCAGGCTTTAGAGCTCCCACAGCTTAAAGACAGGCCATCCTATTTGTGAGAGAGATAGAGTTCCATAATCCACCACGCCTGGCCAAGAGTGGGATGATGAATAAATTAAGGTTGCTTTGGGTTAAATTCTGTAGATTTCAGCGCACCCCCCCTAAAGTAAAATGACAAAAAATAACTATTTCATATTTATTGGGTCACTATCAAAACCCAATACATATTTCAGGAGGTCAAAAGATTGCTTAAGCGATTGCAGGTCATCAGATTGTATAAGATATTATTGACTATGGAATAATGTTGAGTTTGATCTGGGTCAATAATAATAATCGATACCCAATCTGTCATTCACTCGTCAACATATTGCACAGCATCAATTTGCCATGAGGTGTCAGTCGAGAGCGTGTCACTTGCAATTTTGTTAAGAAAATTTCAGATTAAAAAGCAGCCTAATAAGGTACTTGGCCAAAAAAACATAACTTTTTAAACACGTGCTACCAACGACATATGTGGCCGCCATCTTGGAAGAAAAAATGGCGTCAGATGGCGGGAAAAAACACTCAAATGATAGAGGAAGTGATTTTACGCGTACAATAATATAAAAACATATACGTTTTTATATAAAAAGGATGTATTAATTTATGTAATTGTTAACCCTTTTGATAAACATGTGTTTGGGTTAACTCCAGTTTAATTTCGAATCTGTTTTGATTGGTTGTTTTTGTTTATGGTGGTGTATCCGGTTGTTTGGACTTCCGTTTTATATGCTTCTTATGGGATAACAATGGGTAACTTAGGTTTTTTTTTACTATGATTTGTAGTTTTACTATTGGAGATTGTTTTTCTTTTGGGATGGATACCGAGATTCCTACCCAAGGATATTTTCTTCAAGGTTCAAGGTCCCTGATAAAGAATTTGGTGACATACAAAAAAAAAACTTTATCAAACCAACTGTAGGTAAGCGCCCAGTCGCTGAATTTGTAGAACCTGGCGCTAGCAAGCAAGATCTCATATATATCACATTTTTACTTTCAACCCAATTTCATAACTATCAAAATAATGACATCATAAAAGTCATAAATATAATAAGAAACAATAACCCCGACCGCCCATAACGTTTCCCATGACATAATAATTTCGTATTACATATAAAATTTATGCAAACCCTATAACGCCGCCTTTTGGGCGTTAAATCTGGTGAAATGTTTCTATAACTGCTCTTGCGCAACAGGGGGTTGAATGATTTTGAATTTTTGATTTTATTATTGAGACTGATTGAATTTTTGATGTAGTAAGTAAAGTGGGGAATCCTTCAGTGTTGTATTGATACATACGCCTAGCCTTTTCCCAAGACTTTAAGACTATGTACTAGTCGCTTTAAAGTCTAGCTGCACGCATGACCACTGTAGAAACGAGTTTTTTCTACGGAAGAATCGACAAAATGACAGATAGACAATGACAATGAATCAGTTTGTCGATTCTTCCGTCAACATAGCCCGTTTCTACAGTGGTCATGCTTTGCGTGCTGGAAACAGCTGTATACCAGTCTCCAGTATTTTATGTGAAGTCTACCTATCTAGCTTAAACCTAACAAATCGCGGTACAATCTACTCCTCTCAGATAATATTTTTTAACAAAAACAGCAAGATGTTTCGTTTTTTTTAACTATGATTAATCGGTACCTGTTAAATTAATAGTATTAAGTTTGTCATCTTTGATAGAGTCATTATTCATATTGGTTTTAAGGTTTAATGATGGCAAATTAATAAAATATTTGTTTCTGGAATTCATGGGTTTGGCCACGTTAATGTTGGGTTTTGGTAGATAATGTTATTTAAGCTTTTGACAAGTGCCTCATTAACAATAGGGGATCGGACTGGGTAAAGAAAACGACATTCTATTTTGTCCGTCAGACAGGTAATACAAAAATATTAGACACGTATTTTTTGTTTTATCAAAATATCAAAAAAATACTTAGTTAGAGCTCATTAAAGTTGGAGAGTGGGGGCTTACTACGTCACAAGTGGGTATAAAACTTACCTACATGTGACGTCATGCGCCATTTCAACTCAATATATCTCCGTAATTTTATGACCACGTGAAAAAAGAAAAAATACGTGTCCAATACTTTTCAATAAACTACCCGACGGACAAAGAAAAAAAAATGGATTATCCCCTATTTATGAAGTATCTCCATTTCAAAGAGATTTCTTTGGTTTTCCATAAAATTTTGCAGCTTTCAGCCTGTAGTCATTCTGTAGTTTAGTAATTTATTAATCTTGTTTATTTCTCTTCTTGATCTAAGTATACGTTCATATACATACCTACATGCAATTCTTTAAATTTTTCTTTGAACATGATCACAAACTAATTAATACAATTCTTTGATCTTTATTTCTGCCTTCAAAATTTTATTCACACCGGAAGAACCAAAAAGCTCATCCTTTTTATGAATTAGCAATAATAAATCATGTTTTTTTTTTGTACAAAAATACCACGTATCAGCGACTAAGTGAAAACAATAGTAAAACTTTTTCACCCGCACTCTTTCGCTCTGCGGGACATTTTCCTGACAGCCTTGTATTTGCGTACCAAGAACTGTTCTTTAGTCTTTATTAGCTTGTGACAAGGTTCAATTTTCATTTCAATGAGTGTGTATATACTTTGTGGTTTTCTTGTGTGTCCTGTCAATAAAGGTTTTTGGCGGCAAAACTGTCTTTTGTATCATTACAATAGCGAGCATTATTGTCCTATTGTTGTTTGAGCGAATTAATTTCTTTGTAAAGGATTTTTGTGTGAAAAAGTATGATTATTAACGCTTTTAATGTAACAAAAGTTTATAATTAGCAATGTTTATTTGATAAATTCTGTAGAGTTTTGATAAAGGCTGTTTTGTTACCATTTTTATTTAGAGATTAAAAAAGCACGAAATCGATTAATTTATGATTTTCGCCATATTAAAAAACTTTTATTCTTTGTTCTTTTTAACTAATGCTCAGTCAAATGCTTTTCTACAAAATTAACCAATTTAATCACTTGGGCTACTAACTAAAGGTACAAGGCATATAGTATTAGTACTTAAGTACAGATGGCATCAACGTATATTTCTGTAAGAACATCCTTAAATTATTTCTTAATCGTTTGCCCAAGTTTCCCCACATCTGTTGACACGTTAGATCCTTTTAAATAACTTCAAATATTTGGTGTTTTGTTAACAAAATACTTGACGGTGTCAAGTGGCACCGCCTGTTTAGTTTGACTACCGGAGTTTTTGCCATCCTCACACTATGTAGCCTTGAGCTTTTTACAATCTTTTCAAAAAATGCCTTCTTGGCAAGATGGTAAAAAGCTCAAAGGGTAGTTTGGGCAAGACTTTTTAATTTTGGTTTGATAGTTTTGTTTATTATAATTGATAACCCCTGACATTGTATTTGATAGTAGTTAACGTTTTCCTTATTCTCGACTTTGTATGGTTTATTAATAATTTTTAATTTTAATTCTTTGAAATATTTGTACGCTGGAAACAGCAGAATAATGGACTTTATAATTATTAAGTGTAACACCTATGTAACAACAACAATGTTCTAACAAATTAATTTATAAAAATAATAATTTATAATTTAATTAAATAAGTATTTGGAACATCATGATTAAACTTCCTAAATCTTAACATATGTATGCACTATTCTAAAAAACATAGTCGTACATAAATTGATTGAGGAACTTTATTCACGATATTTCAATGTACAGAAATCATGAGCATCTTCAAAGCATGTCAGTAGTTACTTTAATTTCTTAAATTCTTATTCACAAGTCTAGCAGTAGTGTACACATTTTCAAGAGCGAATCTATCAACTCAATTCGCACAGTTTATCTCAGAATTTTATTTTTTCCATAGTCGTTCAAAAGAGCTAGGGCGTCTACCAATATTTTCCAAAATTAGGGTTGGAAGTAGTAGTTTTCCAAGACCACCATATTCCTTTTTATCAACTTCCAAAATGAACCTGTCAAATACAAATTAATACATCAGCCATCACTTGTTAAGCTTACACTTTTTAGCACAAATCCTCAAAGTCATGGTGCTGGGTGGGTTTTTTACCTTCACCACACCATGGGAGTTTTTATTTCACTTCAGAAACTGCAAGTCAGTGTCGGCAAAGGTAAAGAAACTTCCTTCCTATAAAGTTTTTTTTTAGGAATTCGTATTGAAAGTGTAAAACGACTGGGTGTTGGATTCAGCATGTTTAGGTTATGTTTAATTTGTTTATGTATCATTTAGATATTTTTATGAGGTTCTTTTCAGAATGTGACAGATAATGTGAAAGTAAAAGATTTTGTCTATATCGTTCACACGGTCGGAATCTTATTTTCGGATTTCTAGTATAGACTGCAAGTCATCGGCATTATAGCCAATAGCGATTTCTTTTGTTTCCTGCTGATTAAACAAGTAGCTAAGTACATGTGCAGTACAAATCTGAAATCTGTATTGTTCTTCGAAAAATATTACTGCGGTTGATTCTTTTTAAGACCGGTCCGGTCGAATCATTCCATATACATGGAAATCCATAGATTCTTTTGTTCTACGACTATGGTCAAATTTGAAGTGGAATTTTTTTTACAAAAAAATATCGCACCTCTTTTAAAAAAAACTACTTATCATCATCTGTGACCAATATTTGGCCGCAAGTTATAACTTAATTTACTTTAATTACTTCTACCAGATATTTGGTAACTTTTTTATTGCTTTTATTGAGTGTGACGAAAAGGGTGGTCGATTTGGCGCCTAAAAATTGGACATTAGTGTTTTTTTGGGAGGCATTTTTGGCAAGTTATAGCCCTTTATTTTGATTTAGGTTAATACAGTTTTTTAAATGTTTTGGCGTATTTCAGGGTGGCCGTTTTTTGTGTGATCATTATTAGAGGTAATTTTGCGATGCTTTTTAGAAGCATGGGTACAGTCATAGTAAATTTTACAGAATATACTTATTCTGTTTTTTAACGCTCGCTGTAAATGAAATCGAAAGAAAATTGTTTTATTTTATTTTTCTGCCTCGTTGGTTTAGTGGTCACAAGCGCGACTGCTGAGCATTAGGTCCCGGGTTCGATTCCCGCGTCGGGCAAAGTGTTATTGGGTTTTTCCATCAGGATTTCTCAGTAGCAGCCACGGAGACTAGATCTGTGCCCAGTTGATGGCAATAGGCTCGCCTGTCACGATGTACATGGGACTTAAACTTGACTGGCGAAATGTGGGTGTTCTATTAGGTACACCTCTGCTTAACCCTTCGGGGATTACAGGCGTTATGTTATGTTATGTATGCTATTTTAGAAGATTTGTAGTACCCACTTGTACTATAATTATTATGGATAAATTTGTAGAAAAAGCTTAGTATACCAACAATTTTTAATGACACTCCTCCCGATTTAGAATATAGCCCTGTACCACAAAAATTTATTGTAAACATAAAATGGGAAAGTTTATTTTAAAACTTTTTGTCAAAACCTCATAACTGGAGATGTGTAGATTAATTACATAATTATGATTATTTATTGTTTGTTTCAAAACGGTGAAGGAAAACATCGTGAGGAAACCGGCATGTCCTAGAACTAAAAATTCGAAGACATGTGACATCTACCAACCCGCACTGGGTCCGCGTGGTGGATTAAAGCCCACTCCCTCTCATTGAGAGGAGGCCTGTGTCCCAGCAGTGGGAACATTATAGGCTGATGATGATTGTTTGTTTATATAATATGTAAGTCACACTAGCTCATGTTTGCGGCTTCGCCGGTGTGAATAATTGTAATGCTGTTATGCAACTTAGAATGTCATTAGCATTATGTTATAGTCATAGGCTTTATGTAAAATATGTGTGTTTAGTTGTAGGTAGAAGTATCCTTGTAAAGGCGGAGACATACTTACGTGTCGTGGCGTGTCATGACGCGCCAGAAGCAAATCGGTTTCATACATTTAATATGGTTAGGGACATATTGGCATGGCGTGTCGTGTCGCAATGATGTATGAAACCGATATGCTTCTGGCGCGTCACGACACGCCACGACACGTAAGTGTGTTTCCGCCTTTATTGATGGAGAAGTACAAACAAGTAGTAACATGTAAATATAAATTATATGGGAGCTACATCTGCCAACAAATTGTTTTACAGTTTGGTAAAAGTCATAAATTTTTTATCAGGGATGTAACCTCGAATAAACATTTTTTTTTTCATTATATCATGTGAATGGGTTAAATAGCGAAATTAAATTTACACGGATAGATTCAGTCGACATTATCTGTTTGGCTTCCTTAAGTAATTGAGTGAAATCAAAGTAATAAAACCCTAATACAAATGTTTAAGATAATATTGAAAAAAAAAAACAAGTTTACACGTAAAGTTCTTTTAGTCAAGAAGCATAACAAAGAGTCAATAATATTACAATAAGGCAAATTAATCAGAAAGATTAAGTAATAGTTTCTTATGAGTAGCCGAGAGTTTTGAGTTCGGACACAGGATGTCATTATATGCAGGTACTCACATCGAGATGCTAAGGTAAGGGATACACTGAGGTAAAATACGACTATTATTGAAACAATCCTGCGGCATGTGATTTACAAAATCTATTTTGCACTTACAGGCTTTTTAAAAAACTCATACGTTTTGGTAAAAAGCCTTTTTATTTCGATTTATTTCTTTGTTTTTGTGTGTTGTAAACAAAAGGGCTTATAAATAGATAAATTATTGGTAAAAAGCCATCACCATCGTCGGCTTTGTCTCTGTCATATCTGACCTAGACTAGAGTCAATGGCAAATCCATCTATAAAAAAAAAGGAAACAAGTTGTCAGCGATCTGTGGTCACTCTTTCAAAGCCAGAAAGAAAAGTTATTTCCTCTCCCATTTTATTCAGTTTTATTTCCTTTAAGCGTTCATCTTGAGCCTAAAAAGTTTTCTTATTTATAATTTCCTTCACTCTGACTTATTCAATACTTAGAATTATAACCTCTATAAATTCATACTATCAGACCAAAGTAGACTAAATTATGACTTAGCTTTAAAGGCGATTTTTACATGCTAAATTATAGTAAGCGGAATATTTTGTTTTATTTATTCAGGGACAATAAACAGCTACAATATGACATAAACAACACAAATAAATAAAAAATCATAAAATCCAAACTAGGTTACATTACTAATAATATCATTGGTTAATAATAATTTTCATAACATTATATTTAAAGTTGGATTTTGAGCATACAAAAATATCAATTTTAACAAAATTACAATTATAAGATTCAACCATTCGACGGATAGGGCAGCGCAAACCAGAATTAGTTCGACTGGTATTGACTGCAAATAGGGTACCTGCACGGGTACTACGTATTTTAACGGTGCGTGGGACTACATAACATAATAATACTGCGCGTGAGATCGATGCAATCAAAATCACCACGAACAATACCATACAGACGCCTCTAGATACTTACGTCTAGATTCTAGGCTGACCTGCCCATATTCGTCTAACAAACTTTTTGTTTTGTGAATATGTAGAACCGTTTCATTTTTAACACCTCAATGACGCTCACTCATCTCACGCAAATAAACATGATTCTATTCTATTCTAAAGTTAAAAGCTCGTTGTTAATTTATATCATCATGATGATGATTCTAAAGTCAGAAAATCTCAAATTGTTTCAGTATCTTTGCGTCCATCCCAGTGTACCACTGCCTTAAAGACCGGATGTACTCGGAACTCTTCCTTGCCCTTTATATGTTAATGATTACAAGAGTTTTTGAGTAGCAGTAAAAAATAATAACAGAAAAAATACTTTCCCACAGCCACTGTTGTGTGGGAGAGAGAGAATTGGTCGATCCCAGACTTGAAGCACGCTTTCTTATTTATAGGTTGGAGATCTATGTCTATTGATTTATCCTATATATTTGGGCCCGCTACAAAGCGGGCCCAAATATACTTCGGGTATTTATCCTAGGCTTGTAGCGGTTCCAAAAATACTTCGGGTATTTATTATATGCTTGTAGCGGTCCTAAGATACTTCGGGTATTTATTCTAGGCTTGTAGAGGTCCCAAGATACTTCCGGTATTTATCCTAGGATCATGTAGAGGTCCCCAAATTACGCCTTAGGCGTCCTCAGTTTTTCTTGTTGCTAAAATGGTCAAACGTAAATTTTGACAATATTATTCTCAGTGACTGGTAGATAAAGAATTATTATCTAATACAAATAAAAAAGCTGAAGAGTTTGTTTGTTTGTTTGCTTGAACGCGCTAATCTCAGGAACTACTGGTCCGATTCTTTCAGTGTTAGATGGCCCATTTATCGAGGAAGGATATAGTTTATATATCATCACGCTACGACCAGTAGGAGCGGAGCAGCACTGGAAAATGATGCGGAAACGGGGAAAATGTGACGCGGACGAAGTTACGCGGGACAGCTAGATAATAATAATTCACCATGACACCAAAATGAAACTTGAGATTAGCAATTGATCAGATATGATTATTACATTTCTTTAGAGATTCTTCAGACTTCTTGTGCGTTCTAACAAATTAGCATTTAACACGAGGTTCACTGACTGTACACAAACAGTAGGCCAGTGGGTGACCGTAGACCGTGGCCCGTGGGGCTTCGACCACACATCGTCGCAGGCGCATCACGCCTCATTACACTTGCCTTTTTGTTTTAACGCGAGGTTTAACCTGTGTGGTTTAGTAGGTGGTGACCTGGTGTCACACATTGTTTGAAGTTGGTTTTGCGGACTTCATCATGTTTTGGAAAGAGAGAAAATTGATTGGAAGACGATCCACATGTTATTATTATTACGTACAAAAACGATCATATTATGCTAAAATTACATAAAACCACCAAAGACATACACGAAACATACTTATATAAGTTACCACAAAACGCCTGCTTAAGTATCTTTTATTTGTATGAATGAATAATATTTATTCTTTGTTTAAACCTATTACAGAAATTAAGCATTGTGTAACTTATCGCCATAGAACACGAGCAAAGCAGGGGCAGGCAATACAATAACTGAAAACTTTATTTAGGTTTTTATACTAAAATTAAGTTAGAAACGTTGGTAAACGGTTGTCTCGCACAATCATGGGTTACATGATGTATCTGTAAGTAATATTTGGACAGCTTTTCTAACGTAAATAATGTAAATAATAGTAAATGATAGTAAATAGTAGTAAATAATAGTAAATAATAGTAAATAATAGTAAATAATAGTAAATAATAGTAAATAATAGTAAATAATAGTAAATAATAGTAAATAATAGTAAATAATAGTAAATAATAGTAAATAATAGTAAATAATAGTAAATAATAGTAAATAATAGTAGATAATAGTAGATAATAGTAAATAATAGTAAATAATATTAAATGATAATATTTTACTGATATTTGACTGCCTCTTTCGTTTAGTGGTTGTAAGCGCTACTGCTGAGCATGAGGTTCTGGGTTCGATTCACGGGTCGGGGAAAGTGTCGGGTTTTTCTTACTACTACTACTAGCAGCCACAGAGTCTAGATTTGTGCCCGTTTGATGGTAATAGGGTTGTCCCGTGTTACATGGGACATAAAAATAACTAGCGAATGGGTGTACTATTAGGTGCACCTCTGTCGATTCCTTCTGGGATTGTAGGCGTTATGTTATGTATGTTTATAACACATTTGCTCGTAAAGGGTCTATTATTTCACCAATTTCAGTGTCGTAATGTATCTCATTACGCACTAGTGCGGTAATGTAATGTAAAACGCACGGTTTATCAAAATGCTCCGTCTAAAACGAACGGTAATTTTTAAAATCTTAGCAAAGAGTTTTTCTGTCAGAAAAGTGGTCAACATTTTATGAATAAAATTAACTTGGGAGATAAAATATAATAAATAAACATTTCATTCTTTAAATAATTAATTTTGACAATAAATTACAACCATTTATATGTAACAAAACACAAAAAAGGATTGTGTGGTTTTATGAAACCACGGTAAAAGTGAAACTTTTTTCACACTATAGACATTTAACTAAAAAATTTTGGAATAATATTCCATTAAGGGTATAAAACTCGGAGTAGCGGCCGAGCGTCCCGCGACATGCAACAATTACAAACTTGCGAACTTACGATGTAATAAAAGTTTCACTTTAAAAATATTAATTTATTTTATTAGTAATACTGGATGTTTTTGTGCCTTTGCCTTAAAAAAAACTAATTTCATAATTTACAAGTAAAAATTATTCCGCGCACTTTTTCTTTTCGCTGTATTGTTTTTATTTGAAAATGTCGTCCGAGTTTTATTTATTTTCTCGCAAATATGTTATAAAACGTCGTATGACATACGTGCGCTTTGATAATTACAGCCTCTGCTTTCTTGTAGCCCTCGCCTACGGCTCGGGCTAGCTATATCGCCTCGGCTGTAAATTTCAACTTACCGCACTTATATCATAATGTACTAAGTATTATATATATGTTACGCAACGTATTCTGAATTCTCACAACGAAATGTGTATCTTTTTGTGTAGAAAATAAAGTTATATTTTGAATCGCTCTTTTAAAGTGTGCGCGCAGCGTCGCGTCGCGCCGCGTCTCGGTGTGAGTTGACTCTAAGGACATAGAATTACCATTCGAAGTAGAACCAATTCATCATTATATTCTACCTACCTACAATAGAAATAATTCGCGATTCCACATTCAAACGTGGACCAATTGCGGGCCACCTGCCCGCGCATGCGCGAGAAGCCTCCCAACTGCTGCCATTGCGGTCGACTCACAACTGTCACTTTTCCCGCCCTTTATGTTATGTTCCATTCAAGATGGCCTCCAGATGCGTGTGTTTTTATGCAAAATCTCAACTGATCGGTTAATTAGGTGTTTAATTAATTGTGTGATTGGTGTATGTTAGGAATCTTGTGAATTTTTCCTTGTGTGAATTTTGAAGAAGATGTAGGTCAAAATAAGATTCTTTAGTACTAATAAGCATCACCTTTGTACTATTTTTCATTTCTGTATTTAGTGTGTACATAATAATTTAGACAATTTTTCAAAGTAGAATGACAATTTATAAACATTACTAGCTGTCCCGCGCAACTTCGTCTGCGTCACATTTTCCCCGTTTTCGCAATATTTTTCATTGCTGCTCCGCTCCTATTGGTCGTAGCGTGATGATATATAGCCTATGTCCTTTCCTAGGTTGAAATCTATCTTCTTGCTAAATTTCATTAAGATCCGATCAGCCGTTTAGTCGTGAAAAGGTAACAAACAAACAAACAAACAAACAGAGTGACTTTCGCATTTATAATATTAGTATGGATTAATACCACTCTTATTGAAATCAGTGTCAGAGTGCTTGCTGCTTATGAGTTTCATGCAGTTAGCCAAAGTATAGTAACACAAAAGAAATTAAAATAATTCGACAAATTTGATACTGTAGAAGATTTTTTACAGATACAACTGTATTTTATTTTCCTGCACAGCCTAAAATTCAGCATTGAGTTTTCACCTACTTAATGTTTAAGAAGCAATCCCGAAAAATAAAAGACAGTTTTTAATGATTTTTTGTGATTGTTTATAATTTTATAAAAAATAAAGAAAAAATCTCTCGTTTCTTGAGATAGTGCTCCAATCATTTTCACACGAAGTTACTACCATATGGAGGATTTTTGTGCAAAATCTCAGCAGGTTAATGAGTTCAATTAGCAGTGTACCTACTTGGAGGTGCCTAATGAGTGAACCCAGGAATTTATCGTGTGAACTTAGCGACAGATGTAGGTCATGTCGGCGGCATCTTGGCGGAGTCCTATTTTTATTTTAAATAGGTATTTAGTTTCACATCAGCCCAGCGAAAATGTTCGTACTGTAGATCATACAACAGAAGCCTAGACAAAAAAAAAATTGCGCGCGACGTCGTGCGCGTTAATTTTTGAGAAAATGTGAGAAAAAAAACAGACTATTTGCTATTCCAGACTAAAATCTATCTCCGTACTAAATGTCTTCCAGATTCGTTCAGCCGTTTTAGCGTGATTGCGTAAAAAATATCCATCCAACATAATTTTCGCATTTATACTACTAGTAAAAAGTAAGATATGATAGAGATAACAAATTGGAATGACGAATGTGTATTGGATACACCACAGGATAGACAAAAGCTTCCGCGAAATTTAGTTGACGCTGTTGCTAAAAGTCGTTGTATGTAGAAATGAATATGAAACCCTTGGAAAACGATTGCCAGTTATCTAGATTTTTGAAGTAACTTATGTATGTAGTCAGAAGTTTAAATGTCCTGTTTGAAACAATTTTTTTTTACACATTCCTAATAATTCCTAAACCTTTTGGAGTAAATGATTATCGTAAACAGAATATTTAAGAACTCATACAGAGAGACACAAAAAGTAGCTCTATTGTAATCTATATACCTAAGTATCTATATTATAGATACTTAGGTATATAGATTTTTAGAATATAATTATAGATTCTATAATTATAATTAAAAACTATTAAATGAACTATAATAAATAAACTTAAGAGCGTGTACACCTTACGGCATTTCATACAAACTTTCAAGTCCTTATTTTCCGAAATAACTGAACAGATTTCAATGAAACTTAATACGCATAAGAAGGATACATAGGTCTAAAGAGTTACTAAAAAACATTTTCGAAATGTCTTTAAAAAAAAAAGAAGCTAATTGGAAATTTCTGTTTCTATAGATAATTTATAAATCGGTCTAATTTACCTGTAACACTATTCTTCAAAAATGTTTATAGTTAGTTTTTAGACCTATGTATCCTGCTTATATGCGTATGAATCGGTTGAGTTATTTCGGAGTTAAACTCTCAAGTCCTTATTGGACTTGAGAGTTTGACTTTAAAGGGCATCAAAAAACAGCTCTTCAACGGTGTCAGCTGGTAATGTGCCGGAGAGACTGACGGCGTTGCCACGTTGTATGGCACCAAGCCTCTACAGTTCACCTCTGGCCAAGGTAAAACCCAGACCTTAGGTCACGGGCCGCGTCAACTAGTCGTTTTGTAATTTCCATAAAAGGCTGTGAAGACTCAGTTCCTACGACCCAAAAGTTTCAAACCCAAACTGGTCGAAAATATAGTTTTCACAAGTTTCCTATCTTTTGATTAGCCGAAAAAGATAAGCAAATCAAGTATCTTGACTTGGCTCACGAGGTTGTCGACATGTGGAATATTGACTCAGCGATCATTGTGCCGACAGTCGTATCAGCCAATGGCCTAATTGCCAAGAGCCTCGACCGACATCTGATGAGGCTCTCGTTAGGCAGCTGGATCAAGGGCTTGATTCAGAAAGCGGTATTCCTGGACACAGCTCGTATTGTTAGGAGGTTCCTTTCTCTGGAGCCCTGACCACCGGTAGCTTGGACCCTGTTCCCGATACATGAATAGTTTTATATATACATATATAGAAAATATAATTTCCATAAGTTTCCTATCTCTTGATTATTATTATTCTTTGTTAACTCATAATGGTCTTCATACAAGACTGATGATGATGACGTCGTAGTTCCTACAATAAATTTTAAATTAAAATGAACGTAGCGTTAACAAAGGTATACGTTACAAAAGGGCGGATCGAATGGAGACTTCCCATAATTTCCTAAACAAGGTTTCATGGCCGGAAGTTAGCAGAATTTGTAAGATATCGCGCTTCCGGGTAGTTCATAATATTGTCACATAATATACGACACTACAATAATTTTGATCTTTGGGTTTTATTTAATTTTTAGTTACTATAAAACATGATTAGGACAAAATTTGATATTATTGGGTATAATGTTTTCGAAGGGGAAAATTATGGTGGAACAACCAAAATTTCCAAATTAGATTACTGCGGCTAGAAAATCTGTTAATGATTCTCAATCCAAGGCTGCGTAGCATTAGAATGAGAAGGAAAACAGAAAAGCATTTTTAGTAGTAACTTTAGCAGTTAGTAAAGACACAGAAACTAGAGTTTCAGTTTATGAGCTTAGATCATAATTTTTGGCCACGTTTTTAACAAACGCTCACTATCCAAGAAAATTCATTCATTCATTCTTTATTCATCAAACAATTTACATTGTGTTCGAATTTTACATAATAATTACATTTCAAATCATAACAGAAGCAATAATAAAATATATAAAAAAAAACAAAAATAATTAAAAACGCGCTTCTGGCGACTTGTGACGCGGATGAAACAATTTAAACAGCGTATTTCTAGAGTCTTCTGGACTCGTAAACGGAGCTTTAATATTCTAGAATGATAAAAGTCTGTCATAAAACTCGATTTTAATTGAGATTTTTATGACAGCATACATAACATCACGCCTAATTCCTGAAAGGTTGGGCAGTGATGTAGGTACCAAACAGACCCACATTACGCCTGTTATGTTTCAGTCCCATGTAATAGAGGGCGAGCCTATTGCCATTAACCGGGCACATATCCAGCCTCCATGGCTGCTACTGAGAAATTCCTGATGGGAATACCCAATAATACTTTGCTCAACCTGGGGTTGTAACCAATAATGCATGGTTTTACGTACATAGTCATACTAATCTTAAGATATTATTTTAATTTTGTGCACGTAAGATAATATAATGAATTTAATAATTAATATAATGTATAATTAATGTAATGTATAATTTAATGCCGGAACAAATTTGTAATTCTATTATTGTAATTTTATTTTTGTTATTTGATTATTGTATTTTTTTTTTGCATTTTATTCTTATAATGAATTTATTGCATTTAATTATATGTCAATGTAGTTTTATGTATATGGGTTATGCTTGCCTGAAATAAATGAATATAAAATATACCAACGAAGAACTCAAATGATAGACGTTATAAAAATCATTAGGTACATATGTTGCAGTTCCAAAAAACACAATAACATTATATTATCTACTGACCAAAAACTCAAAACGCCTAACAAAACTATCAAGAACTCTCGATCGGAAACTACATGTCCGTCCGAGACATCTCAACAGCGGACGTCCAGTTATGAGCAGTTTGCATGCGCCACTGAACCGGACATCGACGTGGACGCAAAAAATGGCAACTGCAATATTATGATACTTGAGTACCTACTTATTATTTTAGTCAATATTTTGCAGAGGCTTGCAAAGATATTTTCAATACTCATCATTCTGAAACAAAAATAAAGAAAGAAAAATATTTGTCTCAGGGTTATAACGTGCATACAAAATGACAAAAAAATAAACAATTAACATATCAGTCAGGTCCAAAAGTTAAACAACTATTATAATATTTTTCTCTAGTTAGCTAGAGATGCGACAAATATTCGGCAACTATTGGGTATTCGGCTATACGGCCACTTTTTTCGGTACTCGGTATTCCACCGAACATTGCAAACTATTCGGCCAAATACGGAAAAGCAAATCATGAAATCGAATGAGCTCGCCGTTGTACATAAGTTTTTATATTGCAATCTGTACATTTATTTTTAATTTGATTTGCAATAAAGAATAAGAATGAAATAAAAGAACGCAAGTACCTACGTACAGTATGAAGCACCAACAATCAACAAATAAAGCGTGTTGTGACACGACCGTGACCTAATCACAAATGCAATAAAACTACCTGCGTACTACTTTAGCGATGCAAGTTTAAACTCGTAAGTGACGGACAAGTGGAGACTTGACTCCCTCGGAAAGTACTAAGTGTTGCCGAATATTCGGCAGTCGAATACGCTGCGCTTCGGCCAAGAGCCTTGCTGAATATTCGGTATTCGGACAAATAACTATTCGTGGCATCTCTACTAGTTACCCACAGTAAAACAGTAAAATAAAGTGGAGACTTGCATGTCGTGGCTATGGAAGGCCAACAGCATAGCGCCTGATCTGCAAGTCTATAGTAGTTTAAGAAGATTGAATGCAAAGGTTTAACATTGGCGAGATTGGCAAATCACTGAGAAGTATTTACCCGTTCTTCTTCGTAAAAATCTACATTTCGAAATGGGCAACTAGCTAAAGCGTTCCTACTAAGTGACTAACTCGACTCCTTGATAATTCAAAGTAATAAATGCTTTGACTTCGAGTACAGTATGTAAGTTATTTAAAAACTACAAATAGATCTAAAATAATAATAAAAATATCTACAGGTATCAAAATGGGAAAATAATTACAGGGTGTAAAAAAATCGTCCACATCATTTGTCAATAGGAAAAGTGAGTCCTCAGAAGGCTGGCAGCATTGCCACCTTGGATGGTAACTACTGATTTACTGGATACTGATTTTTTGGCCAAAAAAAGGCCAGCCCCCTGGTCAAGTGAAGAGTCAACCAATCATTTGGCGATATCCTGAAATAATCGGTGTGCACGGGGACTCTATGGCCCTAGTGTTTCAACCACAAACGGCTAAAACATATAACTCTATATGTCTCCCAGCTACATAACACCACGAAGGTTGAGGAGATCGTGGAGTATGTTCGAGTGAAGACCAGCTGGACCTTGAGGGTCGAGAAGTTGGAGCCGCGCCACAACACGAATTTCAAGTCATTCGTGGTGCGAGTTCCAACTCATCATATCGAGACCTTCCTCAAGGAAGAGTTTTGGCCGAAGGGTGTCATATATCGGCGATTCCGCGGAAGGCTACGCGACACCACGCAGCGCAACACGACGCCGACACTTCGTGTGTAATAGTTTAGTAATATTTTCCTAGTTTTTATAAATATGTATGATAGTTTGTAAGTTATTTATGCTATGGGTCTTTGTTATCCGAATTAAATGATTTGATTGATTGATAACTCCCAATTAAGTTAGTTTGAGTTCATATGTATAGACCTTGAAGGCTAGATATACAAACATAGGCCATTCATGTATGAAGTCACTAAGGTCAGATTCAGAAGTCTATCGGTTTGGTATTAAGAGCGTTTACGCCGTACGGCATTACATACAAATCTTCAAAACCTTATTTTCCGAAATGACTGAACCGTTCTAATGAAACTTAATACGCATAAGCAGGATACAGAGGTCTAAAAAGCTACTAAAAAACATTTTCGAATAGTCTTTAAAAAAAAAGATGATTGGACTGTTTCTATGGATAATTTATAATCGGTCTAATTTAGTTGAAAAACTAATTTAGTAGTAAACTATTTTTCGAAAATGTTTAAATAACCTTTTAGACCTATCATCATCTGTTTAGCCTTTTCCCATTCTATCTTAGGGTCGGCTTACAGTCTAACCGGATACAGCTCAGTACCAGTATTTCACATGAAGCGACTGCCTATCTGACCTTAACAACCCAGTAACTGGGTAATACGATACCCCTTGGTAAGACTGGATGTCAGACTTTTGGCTTCTGACTACTCGTAATGACTGTCAAAAGTCTACGAATGACAGCCGGACCAACGGCTTAACGTGCTTTCTGAGGCACGGAGGAAACTCGGTAAGGCCTTTGGAAGATGGTGTTTTATGAAAAAACCACTGCGTGTATCAATTTCAAATAAAATGTATTGAATTCTTTGATAATTGTGCTGTCGCTGCCGACTTTTTTTTGGAAATCTGACACTTCTTTTATTACTAATTTACGACCAAAGTTGCGTTAAAATTTGCAATAAAATTTGATAGCTCGTAACTTTTTAATGGCTTTTTATTGTCCTAATCTGTTTCCGTACAGACAAAATTAACAATGAGACAATACCATATCATGTTTTACTTTGGATGTGCAGTGTCAAACAGTGGAGTAAAACCCCCCCGAAGTTTCTATGGAAAAAATGTCGACAAGTCTCACCTTAAAGACCGACCCGCAGCTGTTATTATTTAGCCACGAGTTCCTCAACTTAGTTCGTAACTTTTTAGACCTATATATGCTTATGCGTATGAAGTTTCATTAAAATCGGTGCAGTCATTTCGGAAAATAGGACTTAAAAGTTTGTATGATATTTCGTAAGGCGCAAACGCTCTTAACTAGCACACACGACTACTCTATTCATAACTAGACTGATTTTATGAACCGTTTTATATGACCCTAAAAAGCGTGATTTTTTGTTCTACACAAAATTGCTAGTGTTTTCCTCTCCGTCGTCACTTTGGCCAGTCCTAACAAGCGTAAAGTAAGCGGCGACATCTAAGTTTTTGTCAAATTAGCCACATTGGCTATACTTAGCCGCTGCGGCTATACTTAGTAGCCTGTAAGGCTATAATTTTCGACTTTACGGTTTCGGACTAATGCTTGCGAAACTCTAATTCAATTAGACGGTTTCTGTGTTAGAGGGTGCTGCAGTTTTCGATTTCGACTTCCTATTTCGATTCCGAAATATTTTTATTACTTGAATTCCTAATGTTTACTTTTCAAAGTCAAAGTCAGAAAGTCAAAAATCAAAGTCAGAATTTAATTGAGGGTAAGTACAAAAATACGTAAAAATAACTAGGACAGTAATTGATTAACTAGTAATCAGAAAAATAATTCATTTTTATCACTTTTGTTAAAAATATTGCATAATACAACACTGTGTACATTTCAGTAATTTTAAAAAAATGTGCAACACAGTTTTGACGGACAATAGCTAAATGCAAAAAATCTCCAAGCGACAGGTCTTTCGAACGTTTTTATAAAGCGTCCGCGATTTTCGAGAAGCACCCTGTTGTGCCCGTCAACAGGATGATCGCGATTTGATGACAAGTCTCGGTTGTTTTTTGCGAACATCTCTAATTCACTAATAGAATTTAATTTAATGCAATTTTGCGCGATTTGTGACATTCGGTTTATTCATTAGAACTTCCTGTATTTGATAGGGCAGAAAAAATATTTGGCATTAGGAAAATTAGTTGTGTTTTGGGATTGTTCTTCCATGGGATTTTCAAGTATTTTACGACTGGTTGCGATATTATTTTAATAAAAACAAAAAAATATATATTACATTTTAAATATGTATTATAGCCTTTTTATTTTCAATGGCTTCTTCTTGGACTATTTAAATTCAAAAGACTTGAAATCTTTCAATACAAATATTCAAGTTCTTTTCACATTTCTCTTTAAACATTATTTACCCCATAAAAAATCACACATTGCTCCATTTTCGAGTACTTCATCAAAATAACAATGCAGCCGCATCGGGGTCAAAAAGACCCCTTAAAATTTAGTCATAAATTGACCTCACCACGCCCGCAGCAGAAAAATATGATATAGTGTGATTTTTTGCCACTGCCCGCCGTGTTACAATTTATGATTTTATTTGGAAGCGCGAGGCAAAAACTTAATCGATGGGTCAAGTGGACCCCAAGAGTTGGCTAAGGGTTGACGGATTTTTTTAACCTACAGTGGTTTTAGGAATGTCTTTGTGGGAAAAATACCGAATTTTAATTTTATTTTGTGTGTAAAGTCAAGTCAAGTTTCGTTTGAAATGAGAAAACTTATACAATAATGGCAAGCTTTTACTTCTTATGAAACTTCAGATTTTAGATACACGGTTTGAATTACTCGTTTTCTATGGAGATGAATAGGCAGAAAACTCTCTTTTGCTTTGTATTTTCTTTTATATTGTTGTCACATTTAACAGTGATAATACTTAATTGTGAGTGGACACTGTTTGCCTGAAAACAAGTAGTGACTTAACCTTTAACTTCTCTATGCAATTTATTTTTTGTATTTTTAAGAAATACTCCCATGCATGGTGTGCCATTTAAAGTTCAATCAATACAGCATTTATCAATACTCCTTCGGAATGCGCAAACGTCAAAATTTCGCTCAACTTCATTACAAAAGATTTAATACCTATAATTAAACAAAACGCTACCATTAGCCATTAGGGAGAAATTGAAATAAATCCATAGACCTAAGGGAGGTGCTTCCCCGCCTACGCATCAGAAATGCAAAAGCAAAAAGATACATTTATTTTGATGTTTAGCAAAATATCTACCACATAATTACTAGTGTATTTTAACGTATAATTAAAAGTATATTTAGTGCAAAAGCTCAATAGAGCGATAAATCGATGTTCCTAATTCCTTTGTGCATTTTTTCCGTGTGGTATTGTATTTTGGCGAGCATTTTACCACCTACATTGTCAAGAGCGATTTAGCCGTGTTTTGACGTTTGGCTGTCAATCAATCACTTTTAAAAAGTGGCCGCGATTTTTATTGTTATACTGATGTTGTTATAATTGTATAATCTTTGCTATAAATGGTCTTAAATATACCTATAAGCGACACCTTTTGGGAACCGTTATTATGGAGGTGCCATAGACACACAACCTTACGAAAGTAGCTGGGACATACTGCGTGTTTAAGGAAAAGGACAGGGTGTTTTTTTTTATAAAGAAAACATCAAATGACCCCCCGCTCTGGACGGAGCGGGAAGGAGTGTCAGACTTGTACTGACTAAAACCCATCCATGTTCCTTCTTAGCCCTTTGTGTTCCATGGCTACGGTATCTAAGGACAGGGTGCTGTAACGCTGTTTTGGAGAGGCCAATACCCAACAATTGACTGCAACAGGCTGAGATAGTTGCCCTAGTAGACGCTCATTTACAACAAAGTTGACAATATACACTATTTTGGCATTTTTACTGACCATTTCACTTATCTATTAAAAAACTTAACAAACTTATAAAACGAACAAAACGTAAAGAAACAAAATCGAAGGCCCGTCTCAATTAAACGGTTAGCCGCAAAAAAAAATTGTCGCTTCACTAACGGCCGCTTTCAATATTCGATCTCGAATTTAAGATTTCTATTGATCCAGATTTTACCCGATCCCTCGATTGATGTCGAATCTGTATTTCAATAAGCCGATCTCGTTTCCAAATCCATTGAAAAAAAGAGATTGGTCATAAATTAACGCCCTCCTTAACGTTTGGTTTTACGCATTTGCAGTAAAAGTGCAATGTGCGATTATTAATGAGTAAAATGATGGTTGTTTTGTTAAAGCCTATCTATTTTATGTATTATCACAAGTAATTGTATACACAGTAAAATATAATTGATTGCGTAATCGCAACGGTAAAGTGCTGTAACTATACGTCGAGATTAGTAAAACATAAATGTTTTGTTGAAGAGGAACGGAACGTCAGTCAATCGAAAAGTAGCGTCTGTCAGTTTCACTCATCACTGTTTGTCAACATTAACATTCTAAAATCTCAAGTTTGTTTGTTTCTTGCAAAGAAGAAAAGAGAAAAATGGAGCCAGAAACTGTAAGTAAATAATTGTATTAAATAATCGTGCAATAAACATTTACGTCCACATATGTATTATTTTTTGCTGTAAAAGATAAATGCGTGGGGACGCGGTATTTCGCGCCATTACGTACAAAACTTACTAAGCTTTATTTTTATTTGTTTGTAGAGTAAAACCAAACCTCTTTCGAAGGAAGAGACGAAAGGGCTGCTCTCCTTAATTGAGGGGAGCAATATAATAAACAACAAGAAGACGAATGCCACGAATAACAAAATAAAGGTGGAAGAATGGACACGGATTGCAGGCGTGTTTAACGCAAACATGGGCATCTGTCGCCGTACACCACAACAACTTCGTCTTAAGTGGGAAAACTTGAAAAAGAACTCACGAAAGCGGAGTACTTTAATACGGATGGAACGGATCAAGGTAAATTAAGTTTAAAATTGAACAAATAGAAAACTTTGGCTAGCCTTGCCTGCTCATTAGTGTAGTAACTAGACTCTAGTGGCTGTAAGAGTGACTGTTGAGCATGAGGTCTTAGGCAGTGTTTTGAATATTAAGAATTTCTCAGTAGCAGCCCGGAGTCTGGATATAAGCCCGGTATATGACAATAGGCTTGCCCCCAGACTTACAACATAAAACATAACTGGCAAAATGTGGGTTTACTACCGCTGCTCAACATGTTGGGGAATAAATGTTGATTTATGTCATGTTATGTTCCAGACTGGAGGTGGGCCACCAGGATACTTTCCTCCTGATGACATCCTGGATAGGGTGGCAGCATTACTGGGCAGTACTGGAGAGGGTCTCACAGTGAGGTTTGGTGGTGATGCTGAGCCCCAAATTATTGATCATGGTGATGGTGATGGGAGTGTTGAGACCGCTCATATTGTGCCAGTTGATAATACCATAACATCTCCAATGCTATTAATTGACAGTCCATTGCCTGTGAAAAATCCTTCTACATCCATGGATTATACATATGTATCCACAGAATATCCAGTGTCCATGGGCAGTGAAGTGCCAGTCAATGGCATTGGAGATGAGTTGGTGACGCTGGCCAATATTAATACTCCAGTTGTACCAAAAGAAAAAAGGAATTTTAGAGCTAGTGGTAATATCCTATTATATCCTACTAATACCACTAACTACCACTAACTTTGAATGTTTGCTATTATTAATGTTTGTTACTCAATAACACTTTAATGGCTGAACGGCTGAACCATATGCATAAAATTTGGCATAAGTATACTATGACCTGGAATATCATATAATTAGAATACTGTTCATCCGGGTAGTTACGTGAAGTTTGAGAGGATGAATAATCACAAAAGTCTGTGAAGATGGTTGGATGGATATTTGATACTTTTTCATGCAAAAACTACTAAAGTTTAAACATTTTGATATTCTATATTTAAAGCATTTTTGTTTTACAGGTGGTATTAAACGGAAGCTACTGAAGCCAGACAACGGGTGTCAAGCTCGAAATGTTGCATTGGCTGAATATTATAATGTTAAGAAAAAATTGATAGAGTGTAATTTTGAAAATATAATGTTAGAAAATGAAAAATTAAGATTAGAGATAAGGAAGCTGAAGGGAGAGGATTTATAGAATTATATTATTGTATATCCCTAAGTATAATTTAATCATAATTTCGTCAATTTAAGTTTTTAGTTTTAAAGTAAATGTGCCTGTAGTTAAAATATATTTTATGTATGTAACTAATTAAACAATTATGAAAAATTTATATTTTATTTCCTTAAATTATCATTGTTTAATCATTTGGAGCTAACAGTAGGTATAATAATAAAATAAAAGTAGGTATTAAATAAATAAAGTGGTAATAATGAACATCTAATCAAAGCAATTTACAAATTATCAAGACAGATTATTAATATTTTTGTATAATAAATGAATAATAAGTATTAAAAATAATTTAAAATTAATCCTTGTCTATGTCCGATATCATTTTGAAGACTGTCCGAATTATCTGATGTCACAGTGATTTCACTTTCTTCTGGCATTTCTACTTCGGGGGGTACTTCTTCAATATTATAATTTCTGCAGATGTTGTGAAGAACAGCTGTCGCAATTATAACTGCTTGCATGTTATGTAATGACAACCGCATGGTCAATGAAATTACTGGGAAGCGACGTTTCCAGACTCCAAATGTCCTAAACAAACAAATACATTTTTTCATGAATTTGGTTAATAAAGTGAAAAAATTGGTCCCATGAATAGGGTTTTTCATCTTAATAATGTCTAGTATAGTGACAGCTTTATTAAATGGTGATTTTACCTTTCAATTGTGTTTCGAGTTTTTATGTGTGCCTCATTGTATCTTATTTCCTGGCTAGTTGATGGGTTTAACAAAGGTGTGAGCAAGTAAGGCCGGTTTGGATAGGCACTGTCCCCAAGTAACCAGCGATTTCCTAAAATACCATCTTCACACCGGGCTGTAATAATAGTTAGATAAGTACATCAGAAATTCATATTGTTTTAAATGTTATTAGAAAGGACAATAAACTCAATATTACCTCTTAATACTGAATTATTAAAAATAGTAGCATCATGAGCAGAACCAGGCCACCGAGCAACAACATTCAATAATTTAAGGTCTGCATCACAAACGGCTTGGACATTGATTGAAAAGTATCCCTTCCTATTTCTATATTCCTCACCTATTCTTGAACCTAAAATACAAAATATTTTATTTGTTGTAGCAAATGTATGGCAACTTTCTAAACAATTAGGTAGGTAAGTAAATTGCAAACTATAGATAACAAATCATGACTTGTATTATACTTACATGGAGACTGAATGTGTACATGTGTACAGTCAATAGCACCACATACTCTTGGAAATTGAGCTATGTTATAAAATTTCTCTGTAGTTCTAGAATGTAGAAAAATGTATTTGTCATACAATCTAGCTATAGCAGCAGATATATCTGCCACTATTCTACAGGCTGATGATAGGGATACTCCAGCAAAGTCGGCCACTGAATTAAGCATTGTCCCCAATGCATAAAATCGAAGTGCCAATAAAAGTTGATGCAATGGTGGTATACCATTATTCCTGAAAATGATACCATATACCTATAAGTACTTATCCGTTCTTTTAAGTTATGTTATATATTGAAGCAATTTGAGCAAACATACAAATTTCTTACCGTCTTGATTTCACTTTGATATAGGGCATTATTTCAATCAAAACAGATTCAACCGACGCTTTGTTCATTCTGAATCTGAATGTGAACTCTGCGTCAGTTAAACTTTCTTTGAAATTTATTCGTCGAAAAGTTTTTGAAGACACACTTCTCTCTTGTTCGCTGTCGCTACTATCCCAATCCGATAGCTCAGCCAATACTTCAAGATCACTATCACTTGAATATATTTCCATTTTCACGCCTTTATCAGTACAATCGGTCAAAATTTGAGGATCGCAAATAAAGATCAATAACGTTCAAAAATCGATTTGTCAAAATCAGAGATAGGTTATAGAAAACGCATAACTGTCACTTTCATACAAATACCAATCTAAAAATCAGATCCGCCCTCCCAAAGATGGATTGAGAAAAAAGATCGGGATAACGATCCATCGATCGGTTATTGAAATACTAAAAGTAAAAAATGGATTCAAATATCAATCTCGATCCGCAAATTAGGGATTGGGATTGAATATAGAAAGCGGCCGTAAAAGACTGACCATTGTCACTTTTTGTGTCCGAAAGTACTAATAAAACAGAATTTATTGTGTCCATACAAATTAAGTGCCTTGACAATTCACTGATCTTCACTTTGAGTGACAATAGACACGTCCAATGGTATTGAAAATTAAACTTTATGGCACAGTTATAAAGTTTTGTTTTCATTGAGTCTATTTATCATTTTAGGGTTGACAAAAGTGGCTACTTATCTATTAACTAACTTCAAAAGCTTTGTTAAGTGATAGAAGATATCTTTATTGACATCAGTCAGTTTTGTCACTGATTTTATGTCCTGACCGACAGACTTGCTACTTAAAAAGCGTCAAAACTTACGCCTTTTTTGTGGAAACGCGTGTCGCCATCGCTATCACGCAAGTCAGTAATGAAAAAGTTACAGTTTTAACAAAATTAAAAAAGCACAAGCACGTGCGTTATTTAGGAAATTAATAGTAAATCTCAAGTTTTGCGCAGTTGTAGTTAAAATAAAACATGATTTGTTCTCGATATTTTACCAAAATTAAATGCCGCAGCGTTGCAAGCGCATTCTAGTTTTGAAGTGAATCTTCTTATACGACTTCCAACAAGTTTGCGTTAAACGTTTAACGCTACCATGGAGGCGGAATAGAAAGAGACAGAGCGAGAGTGAATGCGTGGCACTCGAACGCTTGCGTGTATTACGAAGTTTCACTTCTTCCGCGCGGAGGGACTCCACGCACTATTTTTTTTTAATTGAAAAGTAGCTGTTGCCTCTTCTCTTCATCTTTTTCCTCGTAAAATTTTCATAAAAATATTACTATATCTTTATTAAAAACTGATTTTGGTAACAATTTCAAGGGTTTTGAGTTTTTTCTCTTCATAACCTTTGTGCAATTAGCAGTATTTTAGCCACTACTCATATTGTATCTAAAGCCACTTTAAAAAAATCATAATCGCTTCACTCCTAAAAACAAAAGCGATTAGTCAGAATCTGCTCTAAATTCCCCGAAGCTAAAACGTAATAAACCTTTTTAGCGACATTAAAAAAAAGCGGAACCAAACAGTTTTTTCGCCAAATTTTTATGGGTTATTAAAACAAATTAACGTCGCACACTTTAGTAAAGAAAAAAAACGGAGAAATTTATTAGTTTCCTAAACAATAAAATTAGTTATTATCGCTAAATCTAAATGGTGGCCGTGAAATACTGCCTACTACCGTACAGATAAGTCGTTAAGATATTTGTAGGAGACACTGAAAAAAAGTGCAATGGTTGTTCTTTTGACTTTCTTTTGCGAGACAATTAAAATTATTACTCCTGTAAATGGTTTTGTAGTAACAAAATGGATCCAGTAATTTCAGCTGAAAAATGTAGGTAGTTACCTCAAAGCATCCGGTGAAAAACTACTCTTCTTTATATTATGTTTCACAGGCGTGTACTACATGAAACCTTCAAGAAGACGTCAAGCAAGCATTCTGTACATCAAACCAAGTAACTCAACTCAAAAATTGCTGGGAAATTATTTTTTTGGCTTTTACGGTAGGAGTTAGGAATTAAAGTAACGCACTCAAAACATTGTGCTGATGGATAACTTTAAATATTCCGAGGGTCGTGGAGGTATTTAAAGTAAAGTTGTAACATTAAAAATTGGTATTTGAAAAAAAACTTTTGGAAAAATTAGTAAGTTTGACTGCAATATCTCAGTAACTAGAAGGTTGCCAGGTATGGGCTCGACAAAAAAAAATGCCATGACGGGGAGATCTTTCGGGGAATTCTTGATCTGACTTGAATTGAATTCTTGATCTGACGGGGAATTGCCTTTCTTTTTACACCTATTAAATACGACAAGTTAAGATGGATCAGAGGGTCTAGGAACTCTAGACCAAATTCCATCAATAAGAGATAATGACGGTGGAAAACTTAATTGTGTCTTGAATGTGTACTAAACTTGTCGGTACATATTATATCTATAAACGTATGAAACGGGTATGAAAAATAGATGTTGGCCGATTTCAGACCTACACGATATGCACACAAAATTTCATACAAATCGGTTTAGCCGTTTCGGAGGAGTTTGGTAGCAAACACCTCGACACGAGAATTTTATATATTAGACTAGCTGCTGCCCGCGACTTCGTTCGCGTGGAAATTTTGATGAGTTCTAGGAAATGAAAAATAGATGTTGGCCGATTTCAGACCTACACGATATGCACACAAAATTTCATAAAAATCGGTTCAGCCGTTTCGGAGGAGTTTGGTAGCAAACACCTCGACACGAGAATTTTATATGTTAGACTAGCTGCTGCCCGCAACTTCGTTAGCGTGGAAATTTCAATGTATTTTAGGGGTTTGAAAATTAGATGTTGGCCGATTCTCAGACCTACCCGATATGCACACAAAATTTGCTACAAATCGGTTCAGCCGTTTCGGAGGAGTATGGTAACTAACATTGTGACACGAGAATTTTATAAACAAGATTTATCTTGCCTTACCTTTCTTTACCTTTACCTTGGACTTATGCTATCACCAAGTTTGTATTAATCATATTGTTTGCTGTAGAAATATGAAACACTCTGTCAGAGGTTGTCACTTATGTAGAACCTATTCTTTCGGGATTATTTTTTAATCGCTCAGTTAAATACGACATGAAAGTTCCGTGAAACGTTTCACCGATAGTTTACCAACATGGTGGTAAAATTAAATATTGTTTGTGGCCACACAAGTGAAGTCATAAAACACTCTGAAGGGGGGCGGAGCGCCCGTGCTCTACCCCACGCGCCAATACAGATGATATACACGTGCGGCGCATTTGTTGATACTTTATGGCACTTTTTGTGGGTCTTATTGAAATTGATCTACTTAGTAGTCGAGAGAGTTTAGAATTCCTAGGTTTAACAAAGAGTAGGTCAATGTTTAGTAGGTATAAGTCGATATCAAACTCAAACTCAAAGCATTTATTTCAATTAGACCATTACAGGCACTTTTGAAAGTCAAAAAACAAAAAAAACCGCGAAGCTACAGTCCCAGTCACAAGACAATAACTTGCAAAAGTACTGTAGTTGCCCATTCCGTAGCGTAGATCTCTATGGAGAAGAACGGGCAAGAAACTCCATGGACACTCTTTTAAATCAAAATATTGTTAAAAAATCTAGGTTACATCATTCGTGTTGAGAATAAGGAATATGTGAGACCGATATAAAAATACGTCCAAGGTAAGAGCGTCCAGAGTAAAATATTGAATCTATAATTCAAAAATACAGTAATTAAAATAAACCGTGGCAGCTAAGAGATGACCAGTCACAACTGACAGCGCCCGTTCACGAACATGACGCAATATCAAACTGTGGTTGAAACTGGCCTGGCCCCCCCTTATAGATTGCTTGTCAAATGGATGAACCTAGTAGTGCATTAGGTACTTACTTGTTGGTTTTCATCATCATCAGTCTAGCTTATTTGTTTGCGTTGAGCATCTTTACACCAAACTCTACATTTTAATAAGGACCGTATTATTTTTTGTTAAATAAAATTCGGATTGTTCGGAACACACAAATGTTAAGAAAAATTGGAAAGCCATGGGGGAGGCCTTTGCTCAGTAGTGGGACAGAGTTACCTAAGTACTTGTTGGTGTAGTTTGAAAAATATCGCAATTCTACCAAAACGAAACACGTGCTAACACACCTCAAAAATCCTCTACCCAGCGCACATGATCACCTAACATTTAAAAACAAGTAAAAATAAATAGAACAGAGCCACCCTTAAGCTGGATGGCGGCGTAACAAAGGGATGCGCACGAGTCCATATGTCGCGTGCCCTCGTTAGGATGGGGTGCTGTTGGAAATGTATCGGGGTTTTTTTTACTTATTTTCTTGGTAGCAATGGGACACAAGGGGTGTAAGGTATTATAGATTAAATATTGAAGGTTTGAGGGAGAGCAGCGGTGGCCCAGTGGTGGCAGCCCCGACTTACCTTACGAGCAGTAAGCCGTAGGTTCGAACACAGGCAGGCGCATAACTTTATGTAATTAATTTTATCGCCGCTGCCCTCAAAAACGGTGAAGGAAAACATCGTGAGGAAACCGGCATGTCCTAGAATTAAAAATCCGAAGACATGTGACATCTACAAACCCACACTGGGCCCGCGTGATGGATTACAGCGCACTCCCTCTCATATAGAGAGGAGGCCTGTGTCTCAGCAGTGGGAACATTATAGGCTGATGATGATTGAAGGTTTAGGGTAAAAATTACCATTTCCTTATGATGACTGACGTTTTCTTTCCTGTTTCTATTTCAGCTAATGTTTAAATTGCAAGCTGAACACCCTAGATTAAGTGTTATTTCGTCACAAAAAGATGCGCACGATTTCATTTGTCGCGTCGCGTGCCCTTCGTTAGGTGTATCGGGTTTTATAGCAATAGGACATACTCGTAAGGGGTGTAAGGTATTTTATATTAGATGTTTGAGGGTTGGGATTGTCATGGTCTGCAAGATTCGCTTTGTTGTTTTGCAATGAGGTTTCATACTAGCTACATCTGATATTTTCAGGCAATATTTACATTTCATTCTAATGATTGATTTATTTATTTGTTTTTTTTTTTGTTATTCATTTAAGAGCGTTTACGCCTTACGACATTTCATACAAACTTTCAAGTCGTTATTTTCCGAAATGACTGAACTGATTTTGATGAAACTTCGTACACATAAGCAGGATACACAGATCTAAAAAGTTACTAAAAAACATTTTCGAAAAATAGTGTTACAGTTAAATTAGACCGAATTTTAATTTTCTATAGAAACACAAAATTCCAATTATCTCTTGTTTTAAAACACATTTGAAAATATTTTTTAGTAACTTTTTAGACCTATGTATCCTGCTTATGCGTATAAAGTTTCATTTAAATCGGTTCAGTCATTTCGGAAAAAAACTACTTGAAAGTTTGTAAGGCCTTCAAATCCGTATTGTTTAGGAACGTTGTTTTTATTAGATGTAAGTTTCCCAAATGGCATGAAATAAAATAAAATAAAAAAATCAGTGCGTGGAGTCCCTCCACGCGGAAGAAGTGAAACTTCGTAATACTACACGCATGCGTTCGATTGCCACGCATTCAATCTCGTTATTTTATTGAACTTCTAAATAATATTTTGTTGTTTTCTAGTTGTATTATTTTTATTACATAAGTTTATCGAGGTTATTCTACTCATGGAAATTAAGCGAAGGCTGGTCACACCGAAGAGTCGAATGCATGACTGTTTGCACGCCATCTTGCGTACCTAGTAGAACTACGAAGTCACAAATCTTGTAATACTGCCATTTCTTAGTGAGTTTTAGAAAATATTCCCCCTGCATGGTAGCATTAAACTTGTTGGAAGTCGCATAAGAAGTTTCACTTCAAATATTAATAAAAGCAAGTTTAAATTGCATCAGTAGTTTATTTATCAATCCTCGCAAAACATTTTCTATGTATTTATTTTGAAGGTAGCAATTGTAATTCAGAAAAAATAAACCTAAGACATAAAACTTAAGTGGATGGGTACTAGATATCAACATCCTGCACAACTTGTAAAAACCTTGAAATCTTAAATCACTGACTCCAATAATGTAAAAGGGAAGCTATTTATTTCAACGTTTTTTTCAGTATTTCTCTAAAATTATCATGGCAACAATCTTATGTTAACCCCAAAATGGTTAAGTTTTACCCATAATCCATATGTTGTTTCGGATACCGATTATCGTTCCAATATCCTGTTTATACAGTCATTCGAATTTTCGAATTATGCTCGAATTCGCGCCAAAGCCTACCCTACTTCCGGCGCCTGCGCACGTGTCCTCACCAAACAATACACTTTTTTGCGATACGACATTCAAATGATAGTACCACCGACTAATGAATCTTATTTCCATCCCGTTCTTTCTCACGCTTCATCTCCTAAGTGCAAAAAGGATAGAAGCCATGACAGTTGGCTTCGTATGGCGTCTGCCGCTACCATATGTTGCTTGAGGTTTCGAAAATTACCCTCAGTTCATTTTCAAAATGGCGATATTTACATCCGTCAGTTTTGTCTATTCATTACAGTTTGCATGACACGCGAACCTTAATCGGGATGACGGACCTTGTAAAATTGTAAGGGGGTTTGAGAATTTCTGGGTATTGAAGAAATTGATATAAGTGTAAAGTAATAATAGGGAGTATTACCACTTGAAGAGACTAAACTCGATGGTTCATGATTATTCTTTGGAAGATGTTGTTGACGAAGGCTGTTCAAAGCAATTATTTACATTATATTTGAGTCCTTTATTACATAGCAACTTCACAGAAAACTAGTTCTATGTTTTCTATCTGATTAAATTTCAGCTATTTTAAAAACAGATTCTTTGGTAAAACTGATTGATACTAATTTTCATATAGGGTAGTTAGTGCAAATTCTAAGGCAAAATCAAGGACAAAAGATACTTGTGTGGAATAATTTTGATTAAACGTAGTTTTGATTTAATTAGCAATTCTTGTTAAGTGTGAGGAAGACCGTGGAAAAAGCATTTATACATTACAATTGCACGCAATTTTCAACCGTATTTTTTTTTATAATACGAAAGTAACATTAGAACATGGAACATTTCTGTACTTTAATCTAACATAAAACCTCTTTCAAATTCTTTGAAAAACTATCTATTTTTAATTTATTCTATAATTTGATCTATAACCAATCTGACGTAATGATGCAACCGAAACACACAATTATTTCAACCCTTGAATGGCTCCGATCGAATTGAAAATTACCCGCTCGTGTCAATGCACATTTATTGGTAAAAATAGAAAAAAGCTTTTTTTGGTGTTGTAACAAAAAAAATGTGGAAGGATTATAATAATTGATGATTTTTGTTTGTTTTCGTGACTTGATTGGCTACTTGGTTTTTTTTTTTTGTTTTAACCGTTATAAGACTAGTGGTTTTGTTTTTTTTTTATTATTCGAATTGAAGCAGAAAACCTTCTGTGATATTATCGTATATTTAACAGACGGGAACGTGTGGTACTTCAAATATCTGAATGAGACTGCAGTCTTCTGCATCATGAAATCTTATGGATACAAAATTAAGAAAGCATATGTTAAAAAGTTTAAGTCCTATAAAGGGTGTAAAACACCTCTTAACGAAGCCGAAAGGCACTGGTTTTCCCTGTCATTGCGATCATTTTTTGTTCTACACTATACCTGGGAACCTTCTAGTTACGGAGATAATAGGGGTCAAAGTTCCAACTTTTTGACAAGTATTTTTTTAAATTCAAGTTTTTAATGTAAGATTTTTACTTTTGACACCTCCACGACCCCCGTACTATTCAATCCGTCCATCAGCACAATGTTTTGAGTGCGTTACATTGAGTTCTACCACAAAACATGATTTTACACCCCCCAAAAAAAAGTCGTTTCCCAGCAATAATATTTGCGTAAAGTTACTTAGTTCCATGTACAGAATGCTTGGTTGACGGCTTCGTGATGAGGTGATTTACACCGTGTATACAAATACTTTTCGAATTACTAGATAACCAACAACTTTATTAACAGAATAAATGTGGAGCAAGAAATATCAAATAAATTACTTAATTTTGGTTATGCCCTGAATTTTGTACAGGTCATTTCCTCATCGGCACTTCTTTACTTTTTTGTAGTAATTTTATCCTTTAGTTAAATATGTATTCAACAATACAAAAAGGGTAACTTAACGTCTTTTAAACTACTCATAAAGTTTAGGAGAAAGTTTAAAAAAAGGCTATAATTTCGGTAAAGTTTAAACAAAGTACTTTAATTTTACGAAAAAAGTATCATCAAGGTAAACAAAAAAGGGTGATCAGCTAGATCAAAGGCCCCGATGTGGCTAAATAGTAGATCGTTATAGAACGAAGCGCGAACTAAGTATAGTTGACTAAATGGACGTTTAACCCTTCGATGGGTTTCGAGTCTGTATCTCAAAGTTTGATGCGGTTTGCGTTTTGAGTAGTTTTAGAATCAACAAGAAACATTTGTGATGGAGTAATAATTTATTTGATGATGAATCTATATGTCAAGCTTTGGTTTAACAAAAAGAAAACTAAACGTTACTTATTACTTCACGTGACAAGTATTTTCTTTTTAACCGACTTCTAAAATAGGAGGATGTTTGTATTTTTTTATGTTTCTTCGCGCATAACTCCGTCGCTTGAAAACCGATTCAAAAATTCATTTTTAAATTTTGTATTTAATTTTGTTTGAGTATGACGCCGAACATACTCAAATTTTTACTTCTGTCAGTTAAAAAGTCGTCGGCAACTTAACGTAAACGCAAACCCAAAAATCAAAGTTAAACCAGTTAAATCATTCCCCCGAATCAAAAGTGGATGAAGCCATTTAGAAGCAAAAATCCCGTGTTTGTTTAGCATTAAATATTATAATAGGGGCCTAAACGACCCGCCGATGGTAAATAAAGGGTTGACTCCGAATTTATTAAGTCAACATTTGGACGTTTTTTCGACAAATATTTGGCTATTACATTTTTGATGTGTAAATAAATATAGCGAAGAGATTGGTTAGGAAAAAAAATGGATTCACTGTTATTTTATGAGTTAATTAGTTTTTTGTTCTTGTGAATTTATCCAAACCCGA
The DNA here is from genome assembly GCA_963082945.1 of Cerastis leucographa. NCBI lineage: Eukaryota > Metazoa > Arthropoda > Insecta > Lepidoptera > Noctuidae > Cerastis > Cerastis leucographa. Next base: position 21,044,323 of record OY720382.1, read on the forward strand.
AAAGAAGAGCTGAGAATAAGTTTTGTGTACATAAATACAGAGATTTTTGCCGTCCAAGAATACATATATTTTTTTCTACAATAAAGCTTTAGTATTTACACCAAAATGTGTCAGCGCAGAAATCAAAAGTGGCATAACTCAAAAAATGGCAAAATCCATCAATTTTCCGGACACGGTAGCGCGACATCCCGCGGTGTGGCCAGTGTCGGCTACCGCGGGGGTTGCTACCAGAAAAAAACCGATTGATTTGCAAAAAAAAATGGCGGATCTTTTCACTTTCTGAGGTTTCGATTTTGCACGCCCACTCAGCGGACGCATCGTGATTTTTGATATGCTATGCGGTTTTTTTGTATTGATGACTGAGTGTCTTCTTGTCGACTTTTTCTCAGGAGTAGTGAGGCACACAATTCGTGCATTTATTGCGTATGCAATGAATGGCTGAATAGAAATATAACCAGACTGGACTACCTTTGTGAATTAGCAACTGGAAACAAATCTATTTTATTGTTAAGTTTTAGGTTCAAAAGTGCCTTTTTATGGGCATAAATGAAATAAAAATTGTTCACCGTTGACGCTGGCAGTAATTCTTTGCCACAGAAACTGACGTTACTGATACAAAAGCAAGAGAAAACAATAGTCTATGACAATAACTTTTCACACCATGAAATAACAGGAAAACAGCGTGACATTATTATGCCTATTGCCTATTTAAAAAAAAATCTGTTTTCTAACATCGTCGGCATTAAACAAGCGGTAGTTCTCTCACAAACAGAAATGAACTTATTATCACACAGGACAATATTATCACAAATGACAAGCAATAAGGATAATTCGCATTATGATATCTCCCACGATCAGTGGAGAAGTCACAGGAAATCCTGATTAAGTCATTATGACACACGTCACTGATGTGTGACAATCAACGCGATATTGTTAAATCTACATCTTCTTTGTCATCATTTGCAGATGATTTTTATTTTATGACGAAGATAGCAATTTGTGCCGACACTCTTGTCCGAAATTATGTTTGATTATGCTCTCATTGTGTGTGAAAATTGCATGACATGTTTCGTGGCACATTTACCCTATAAACATAGAAGAAATTTCAAAACGCTGCTCACTACATCGCACTTTAGACCAATAGAAAGTTTCCTTCATACCACCTACAACGTAAATGACTCCGTAGGTGGCTTTATCGAGCCTCAATTAAGGCAAATTCTTACATAATAAAAATAAGTCAATTAATAAAAAAAGTTCCCAATCAATTGAATAAAAAAACCTTTTTTTACTTTGCCAACCGCGAATAATGACACCGCGGGCCGTCCGCGTTCTTTTTGAATTTTGAACAAAGGCATCCAACAGTTCGCGCCCAAAGAATGACATTTAAAGAAAAATAGATAAATAAGAAAAGATATGCTTTAATACTTATGCCAGTTCTGTTACGGGCTACCGAATTTACAGGTTAATTATTTATTTAAAAAAAAAATGGTCTTTAATACATAAGGTTTTAGAGACAGATATATATGTAATTTAATAAGTTAAATACAATCGGATCTCGAAATATTAGCCCCTGATGACCGCGGCCTAAGTGCGCGCCGGCCCCCACACGCAACCGACGTTGCTTTCATTTTAGTTAGGACACGGTCTCGCCCCTTCTTATTTTTAGGGTTCCGTACCCAAAGGGTCAAACGGGACCCTATTACTGAGAATTCGCTATCCGTCCGTCGGCCCGTCCGTCCGTCAGCCCGTCCGTCCGTCTGTCGCCTGGCTGTATCTCATGAACCGTGATAGGTAGCCAGTTGAAATTTCTACAGATAATGTATTGCTGTAAGAACAAATACTAAAAACAGAATAAAATAAATATTTAAGGGGCTCCCATACAAAAAAGAATGAATGAAAACTTTTTTACTCGTTTTTATAAATAATGGTACGGTACCCTTCGTGCGCGAGTCCGACTGTCACTTGACCGGTTTTTAAGCTCTGCCTGCCCTGAAGAGTACAAGAAAATCCTTTTTGACACATACTTCAAAATGTCCGACTTTCTTGAAGAAAATAGAAAAAAACTCCAGCTCTGACATCACGTCATTGACGAATGACGTTTCGTTACAAGAAAATGTAAAACCTACAAATAAAAAAACACCCACAATTGGTCAGAAAACACTTATAAAATTTAAAATGTAACACAGAATTTACGGAGAACTAGTCCGCGCCAATTTTGGCACGTGATAAAGGAAATCTGAAGAACGTAGAGAAGTAAGTAATGCTAATAGGGACCTTGAACTACGCGGTTACGACCACGACTAACCGCATGACCTGCCACTATCTTGCTCAAAACTGTTCGGACGGCGGCTGTGCGACCACACCTTCTTCATGGTCGAAGCTTCTACGGCCAAAAGACGTTGTCCTGGCCGCGTAGTCCGCGAGGTCTTTTAATCAGAAATGATACAATCATATATAGGTTTCTTGGATGAGATCCAAGATCTTAAAGACAGTTAAAGTCAGACAAATTTCTGGGAATCTGGACGTAGATTATGATTCAGTAAAAACTGCCTTTTAATGCCCACTGCGAACATTTCTGAACGAGGAGCTCGTGGCTTAATAATAACAGCCGCACGGGTCGATCTTTAAGGTTAATTCGTGCCTGCCGAGGTTGGTCCGTGGATGCGTGACCATAATTACATGCCGAATTTCCTCCGTGCCTCGGAAAGCACGTTAAGCCGTTGGTCCGGTGTAGATCTTTGACAGTCATTAGAGTAGTCAGAAGCCAAAAGTCTGACATCCAGTCTTACCAAGGAGTATCGTATTATCCAGTTACTGGGTTGTCTGGAGGTCAGATAGGCAGTCGCTTCATGTAAAATACTGGTACTCAGCTGCATCCGGTTAGACTGGAAGCCGACCCCAAGATAGTATGGGGGAAGGCTAGGCAAATGATGAAGAACGTTTCTGAACCATCTGCTTTCTCGTAGATGGCGTCCGATCTAGATAGAGGCTGCAACGAGCAGACGATCAACAGCCAGTTCGGTCACGTGCTGTATCAAGCCCCCGGGCTGATGGCGCTCTCCTCAGAAGCCTTCGCGAGGTCGTCCAGGGAATCTAACATAAGTGTAAGTGACCACAATTGAACACATTGATTTCAAAATATTGTAAATGACTTGTGTATATTAAACCATATATGTATATCTTTGCTTCATATTATAAAGCTGAAGAGTTTGTTTAATAATTGAACGCGCTAATCTTGGGAATGACTGGTTCGGATTGATTACATTTCTAAAGTGCTGGATAGCCCATTTATTGAGAAAGGCTACATAAAATCACGCTACAACCAATAGAAGCGGAGCATCATTGAGAAATGTTGCAAAAAGGGGAAAATGTGATGCGGACGAAGTTGCGCGAGTCATCTAGTTCTAATATAAAATCACGCTTGTAATCCCCTACGGGTTAGGCAGTTATGTTATGTAATATGCTGGGGCTGCGGGACTGTTCGAAAGAGATACCGTGGCCCTAGAATACAAAGGGCTAAGAAGGAACATGGATGGGTTTTAGTCAGTACAAGTCTGACACTCCCTTTCCGCTCCGCCCAGAGCGGGAGGGGGTCATTTGATGATTTACCATACGAAACAAAAAAAAAACAGGTTTCAGGGGGCCAGCCTGCCAACAACTGAACACAAATCCAGAATCCGTGACTACTACTTAGAATTTTCTGATGGGAAAACCCAATAACACTTTGCGCGACCTGGCTATCGAACCCAGGATCTCAGGCTCACTTGCGACCGCCAAACCAATTAGGCAGCCAAAAGCCTCTGTATTTACCATGATGAAGCTAATTTAAGCCTTATAAGCTGGTGAAATATTCCAACTTGGTTTATCTATACTATTTTAAAGAAGTTAAATTTGATTGTATGTTTGTATGTCCCTGGGTAATTTTTGAAACGACTGATCTGCTTCCGAACACTCTTTCACTAACGAAAAGCTACATTACTCCCGAATGTAATGGCTACGATAGGGAATGATCACTTTTTTTTTTCATTGTCCGTCGTGTAGATTTTTAAAAAGTATTGGACACGTCGTATTTTTTCTTTTTTCACGTGGTCATAAAATGACGGAGATATATTGAGTTGAAATGGCGCATGACGTCACATGTAGGTAATTTTTATACCTACTTGTGACGTAGTGAGCCTCCACTCTCCAACTTTAATGAGTTTTAACTAAGTATTTTTTTGATATTTTGACAAAACAAAAAATACGTGGCTAATATTTTTGAATTACCTGTCTGACGGACAAAATAGAATGTCGTTTTCTTTACCCAGTCTTCACCCCTATTAAAACGTTCCCGTGGGTTAATTTCCATACAAAAAAGGAGCGAAGCCACGAGCAGCAGTATTTAAGAAAGACATACTGACAAAACCCCTTTTTCCAGCAGACCGATGGAGGAGGTTCCTCATCATCATACACCCTGGCTAGTGACGACAGCCGGTACCACAATGAAACAAGGAGATGCAGCAGTGGCACTGAGGATACAGGGGTTCAGAACAGCCGGTATAACCAACCTCTTTAATGATGATGATGATGCCATCTAGGTGATTTCGGCCACAGCGGCTGCATTCGATGGCTGTCTAGGGTGGTTGTCGAGAACTTTATACCTAGCATATCGAACTTTGGCCGAAACACTTCGAGCACAAAACGGACATGTCAGAACACCATTTATGACATTGTACCTGCTGTGGATGATCTCGCTTTAAGATCGTTTTAAATCTTACTGCGAACTGCTTCTCTCTTCAAAGGCGTTGACCTGGCGATGCACACCAGCCCCATTACTTAACTTACAGATTGGTGGTTGGGGAGTTGGTTGCGCCGTTCTTCTCCTCTGCTGAAACACTGTGATGAAAGGCGTGCGTTTGAAGGGTTTTTGACGTTCAAAAAGTGCTGAATTACAGCCTAGTTTGAATAAATTGTTTTTGATTACTTTCTTTAGGCAGCAAAATATTAATTAATTAGCAAAATGTTAAATAATCTGATATCTTATAGGGTAGCACTAGTCCAGGCTGCAACTCTGGCGCCCTCATCATCTCTGGACAGCAGCGGGATGATGTATCTCATGGCACTGCTCCTGCCTCTCGTCAGTGTCAACAGCTTTGATATCCAATGGAGATGCACACCAAGGTAAACTGAGTTTTATTATGAAAAAGTATACGGTCTTTATTATACATTGAGTCATAAGTAATATGTGATGATATTACTAACAACTTAAATAAACATGCGAAAATAATAAAACTTGTTCCTACTGCCATCTGTGCAGATGCTGAAGAAACATTTACAAACGAACAAGTTTCACGAAGGGAACGCCGTAGTAGTTCGTAGCAAACCATTCCGTTGTGTTGCTACGCTGCGTAGTTCTACGCATAATTTGTAGATGGCGTTCAAAGCGAACATTTTGCAATGTTATTGAGTCAATAATCACTTTAAATCACGATGATACTAATTTGATTGACAGTTCATCATCTGCCTAGCCTTTTCCTATGTTGGCTTCCAGACTAACCGCATGCATCAGAATGCCAGTATTATCCATGATTGCCTATCTTACCTTCGTAACCCAGTTAGAACTAGATAATACTACCGCTTGGTAAGACTGGTTGACAGACTTTCGGGCTACTGACTATGCAGTAACGACGAGGCACAGAGGAAACTCGGTATTATACTCGTAATGGGTGGTCACCCATCTACAGACCAACCTAGGCAAGCCCGGATTTACACGTCGACCCGAGCGGCTGTTATTGTTTAGCCACGAGTTCCTCCTCCTTTGATTTGATTAATAGTAATGATTATCTATACTAATATTATAAAGCTGAAGAGTTTGTTTGCTTGAACGTGCTAATCTCTGAAATTCATATTCATATTCATATTCATTTATTTTGCATTCCATATTGTGAAAAAGATGTTGTTACAAAGGGCTTAAAGCTAGGTACATAAATATGGACCCTGTAAGGGCACAGCAAAGTAGGAGACTGGGAGAGGGCTGTAATCTTATTAATTAGTAGGTATACAAATGTAACAATAAATTAAAAAAAATAAAAAAAATATAGGAGATAAATAAAAAAAACGAAATTTTGTTAGTCATATTAATTTAAAATTTGTCATTTAGGTATTCATTAATAGTATAATAGCATTTATATAATAAAAAATGTTGTAATTTATTTATGAATGAATTAAATTTTTGCTCATTTTTAATAATTTCGGGTAATTTGTTATAAATTTTCATTGACATGGCTAGGGCACTTGTTGAGTGCATTTTTAGCTTAGAGCTCGGTAGGTTTAGCCTATTTTTGTGACGTAATGTGTATCTTGACTGTATATTTTCTCGTGTAGTGTAAAAGTGTGGGTACTTTCGGACAAATTTGCAAATTTCTAGTATGTATAGGCAGGGGAGGGTTAATATTTTATGTTCTTGAAAATAAGGTTTACAGCTGTCGGTGTCTTCTATATTTACTAATATTCTTATTAGTCTTTTTTGTAGTGTGAAAAGTGTCGGTGCGTCTGTGCTGTTTCCCCACAATATCACGCCGTAACTGAGCCACGCATATGCATAGTAGTACGGGGCTTTTAGGTTTGAACCTTGCATTAAATATAAACAGCGATTTTTTTCTTGAATCGTGTACTTGACCTTAGCTCTCCAAATAATAAAAAAAAATTAAACATTTTCCAAGGCCGGATCAAGGTCAAAAAGACGAAAACGCGTTTTTGTGAATAAAAACGTGGGCAAAATTATTAACATGACGAATTTAATTCTTTTAGGTAAAGAACTGGTGACAGTAATATATTTTTTCAGAATTAAACATTTTCGTCCACGGAAATTTCGATAAAAAAACATTTACGTAATTTTTGGATTGTACTTGAGGCAAAAATATAAACAGCGGTTTTTTTACATAAAATAACTTAAATTAATATATTAAACCTCCGTTAAAAAAATTAAACTAATTTGACTCACGGAAGTTATTAATATCAGTTTTTTTACAATAGCGGTCGGGGCAAAAATGTAACAGGGTTTAATTTTGTTTAACTTTCATCTAAAGGCTATTTCTAACCAATTTACACGAAAATTAAACACTTTAAAGCAAATACTGAAAAAAAATAAAAATAATGTTTACGTAAAATACGTTTGCAAGCTTCATTCTTGTATTTGGTGTAGCGCTTTCATAGGAATTTGATCTTTCCGTAATTGAGATAAGGTGTAAAATCGCGTATACGTAACAAAACACTATTAAGACTTACAAATGTTTTGATGTGTTCCCGGTTGTCATACTTTCAAGTAAATATCTGGTTCCCTAGCACGAGCGCATGGTGTAAACGTAAAATGTCGATGTTCACGTTACGTTGTTCGTCAGAGTCATCCATATATACGAAATAAATTATGAAATATTGTACGTAATACAAGTATTTTCCATTTTGAAATCGACGTATTTACGATCCGTTTAAATCAGTTTTTAATCAATATAAAACCTGACACTGCTGTGCAAATTGCAAAAAGCGTAAGAAAATTTGAACATCACGGGCCAAATGAAATTTTTCGTCGCGCGCGATATTTTTTTTTTTCATTCATAATGTTAATGACTAGCTTTTGCCCGCGGCTTCGCCCGCGTGAAGTTCGGCAATTGCCCACGTATGCGTTAACCACCCCAAAATAATGTCGAAAATAGTCATTTAAATGTTATAGATAATAGTTGTTGGCCACGGCTTCGCGCGCGCGTAAGTGTAAGTATAGGACACATTTTAATAGTTGTGTAAAAATCTGCGCTTTTCGAAGTAAGACGCCACATAATTCATTCTGGTTAGAAAAATGTATATTACGGCGTTTTTTTTTTAAATTTTTTTTTTTGTGTTGTTAGGGACCTAAATGGGTTGAACCAGAATTTATTTTATACATGTCTTCCGAGTGACGATGCTGTAGCTCAAATGCCCCGGTCATCCATCCACCTAGCGATATAGGTTATGGTGTAAATGAGCTAACTTACTTAACTTTCAATATTTTAAATTAAAAAATACTCAGATTAAACCAATCTTTTTAACTCCCGGAAAACTACACCGTGTAAATCACCCCATCACGAAGCCGTTAACCAAGCATTCTGTACATGAAACTATGTAACTTTATGCAAAAATTATTGCTGGGAAACGACTTTTTTTTTTGGGGGGTGTAAAATCATGTTTTGTGGTAGAACTCAATGTAACGCACTCAAAACATTGTGCTGATGGACGGATTGAATAGTACGGGGGTCGTGGAGGTGTTTAAAGTAAAAATCTTAAATTAAAAACATGTATTTAAAAAAATACTTGTCAAAAAGTTGGAACTTTGACCCCTAATATCTCCGTAACTAGAAGGTTCCCAGGTATGGTGTAGAACAAAAAAATGATCGCAATGACAGGGAGAACCAGTGCCTTTCGGCTTCGTTAAGAGGTGTTTTACACCCTTTTATACTAATGAATTATCCTAGCTCTTCTGTGTAAATGACGTTTGCGGTGTTTCCTTTTGGGGCTAAAATTACTAAGATACTCGCCGAGCTCACTTCGGAGCACGCAACATAAAACTGCACACGTGAGAAACAGTTATCACTTAAATCAATGCCAGCCATAGCCTAGGGGAGGATATTGAGACATTGCGTATTTTAATTTTTATTATTTGCACCTAGAAAATGAGGTCATCATTTTCGTTATCGGCGACCCTGAAGTCCACAAAAACGACACTTGTGAAAGAAAAACCGAATGTTTTCCTCGCCGTCAATTTGGTCAGCAACCCCAAAAACCACGAAAACGACACCCATGCACGAAAAACAGGAAATTTTCCTCGGGGCCATCTCCGATTTTTTTTTATTGCCAGTGACCCGCTAAAACCACGAAAACGACACCCGTGAAGCCATTGAGTCGCGCAATTGTACAGCCCTCGAGTGTCGGTCACGCAAGTGTCCATGCGCGCAAATATCTTTTCGCGTAAATGGGTTACCGCAAGTGTCCTTCCCACAAATGACCCAGATTCCCTAGAAGTGTGTACTTAAATGAAGTTTTTTTTAGCGTATTTGTCCACACAAACGTGTTAACACAAAAAACAATAACAAAAAAATGCCATCCCTGTTTTCGTCTGAGGGGTGGAATTTTCAAAAAAATAGATACGTGTTTCACGTCAATTCAATCGAGAAACACAAATAGTGAATTTCAAGCTGTGAAAAACTTTGAACCCCTATCTCACCCTCTTAGGGGGTAAATTCTTAAAAACTCTAAAATACGTATTTATTTATTTCTAACCAGAAGCTTGTATATGAAATTTCAGCCTTCTAACTTAAAAAATGACGAATTTCCATACAAACTTTCATCCCCTATTTAAGTCCGTTAGGGGTTGAATTTCGAAGAATCCTTCCTTATTCCTTGTCTACATTATAAAGGAAACCTCTGTGCAAAATTTCAGCTTTCCTGGGTCATAGGTTTGGGCTTGGCGTTGATGAGTCAGTCAATCAGTCAGTCAGGACTTCTATTTTTATTTATATAATATATATATATATATAACTTTGTAAAGCCATTTGTTGACCCTCTAATTGCAAAAGAACAATTTGAATTTCGCAGGCTACCCTTCCACTTCCACCTTAAGTATGTAGTAGCTATCTGCACTGTAATGGTGAAATAAGTAATATAATTACCTCACCTGCATTTAACATGTTGGGAAACTGTGTTGTTATCGTCCTTTATAAAATAACACTATTTCTGTATTTTTAGCCAAAGAAAACGAGGTGGGTGCTACATTTTTTCAACCACCCTGAAAATAATCCACTCTTGAAATAATCATTTAGGTTTCGAGATATGGAACTTTTTTATCAAAACTGCAGCAGTAACTTTGTTCATCATTAACATACTATAAAAGAAAAAGGATTGTGTGGTTTTATGAAACCACGGTAAAAGTGAAACTTTTTTTCATACTTTTGACATTTATCTAAAAAAAATTGGAATAATATTGCATTAAGGGTATAAAACGCGGAGTACATAAAACCGACCGTCACGCGACATGCAACACACAGACGAAAAAGTTTGAGACGATGTAATAAAACTTTCACTTTAACAAATTTAGTTTTACTGTTGAGTGTATGTTTACAAATTAATTAGCGTTAAAAATATTTTATTATATTGTTTGGTGCTACGGAACTCGGTGTGTGCGAGTATGACTCGCACTTGGCCGGTTTTCTAAATGAAGATTTAACGTTAATGACGATCATGTTTGTAAACAGTAGGTATGTCGCCACTGACCGACTGATGGCTTGCCGTTTTTATTCCTATGCTTTTACAATTACAGAGTAACACAATAAAACCTACTTGCAAAATAAACATCATTTATCATTTATCAATAAAAACACACCGACTCTTAAAAAAGAACACAGTCATACGCATACAATGAACGCAGCGCTTATCTTGGATACGCACACTAGCACACGCTGTACGCTGCTCGCTGCTTAGCGCTGACGTCACGTTCATCGTAATTTATTTTTTACTTTTACTTTATTAAATAACGCTCTAATCTGTTTAATTTTGGGAGATTAAGGTTTGGATTGATATATATCCCATTATTAAATGAATTTCAGTCCTGTTACATTTTTGCCGTAAGTAGTATTCAAGATTTTTGGATTTTCTTGATTTTCTGTGAAGTCCGGAGCAGAATTTGTTTAATTTTCATAATAATAGTTAGATATGTTGATAACAATCACTTTAGCACTATTTTTGTCCTGTTAATATTTTTGCCTTAAGTACGAAGTCAAATTATATGATTTTTAAAAAAAACTGATTGTTCCGTGGACGAAAAATGTTTAATTTGCTGACCTACTCGTAGCACTCAATCTGTTCTACAATACTCCAAATAAACATACCTGTTTATATTTTTTTCCACCAAGTTACAACATATTAGACGTTTTCTTAACAAAAACACATACGCGGAGGTGAACTTTTCGCGGGATACAGCATAACATACTCTCCTGTCCATAGCCTACACATTCAATGAAAAAAATCGCTGTTTTTAATTAATGCAGAGTTGGCCTAATTTTCGGCGTAAATTCCCCGGACTATAGGCATAATAGGTAACAAGTGCGGTTTTAAGGTTGGTAGTCTTTTTGACTTCACGAAGGGCGTATGCAAATTTGGACAACTTAGATCTAATTTTTTTAATGTGAGATTTCCAATTTATGTTTGTATCTATGGAAAGGCCAAGTAGAGTAAATTCTTGAACGACTTCTATTGTGGTGCCGTTGTAGCTGAAGTTTATTACTAGTGGAGTTTTTTGTCGGGGGTGGAAGGACATTATTTTAGTTTTAGAGAAATTGATTTCGAGGTTATGGTTATTCATCCAGGATATGGTTTTATTTAATGTAGTGGTTAGGTCCTCGCTCAAGCCATCATTGTTACGGCATGAAGTAATAAGTGAAATATCGTCAGCAAACAAGACGCATGGCTTTTCTATGGTTTTCTGTAGGTCATTTATGTAGATAAGAAATAGGAGACATCCAACTACACTCCCTTGGGGAATAGATGCGTTAATTGTTATACTGTCAGACCGAATATTCTGTATTTCTTTGGTATTTTCATTATAAAAATCTATTTCAACCTGGTGTTCTCTATTTGTTAGATAGGATTTAAACCATTCGTGAGTTTTTCCGCGGATCCCTATGCCATGTAATTTAGTCAGTAAGATGTCATATTGCACTTTATCGTAAGCTTTGGTCATATCTAACAGTATACCTACGGCGTATTTTTTGTCATTTATTATATTTAAAGCTTCCTGCATGTATTTATAAATTGCTAGAATAGTGGAGCGGTTTCTACGAAAGCCGTTTTGGCATTCGTTAAATATTTTGTATTTTTCGCAGAAGGAGTATACACGATTACACATTGCTTTCTCAAAAATTTTGGAGGCGGTTGGTAAAAGAGCTATTGGGCGGTAATTGCTTGGATCTGTTTTCGAGCTTTTTTTGTAGATAGGTTTTATGAGTGCTTTCTTAAGGTAATCCGGGAAAGTGGCTTCTTCGAAAGACTGTTGTACTAGCAAGTAGAACGGTAACGTAAGTTCGTTTGCACACTGACGTATTAACATTGGTGGCAACTCGTCCATTCCATGACTTTTTTTGTTTTTTAAGCTTTTTAATAGTGTGTTTATTTCGCCGGGGTCTACTGGGCTGAGAAACATCGTGTTTTCAGTGGGCTCGAGCACTGGGGCGCCTGTCGGCTCATTGCCAGGTGTTTTACTGCTACCAATGGACGCAAAGAAATTATTAAAAACGTTTGCTATTTCCTTTGGTTCAGTGATGTTTAAATTATTTATTTGTAATTTAATGTTATTTTTATCCCTTTTTAATTTCTTATTTGTTCTTTCATTTATAATACTCCACATAGTTTTGACTTTATTATTAGATTTTTTCATTTGATTTATATATTGCAATTTCTTTGCAGCTAAAACGGTTTTTTTCAGTGTTTTTTCGTATTTTTTATAGTTGGTTTTGATTAGCGGGTTATTAGTTTTAATTGTAAGTATCTTTTCAAGCCTTTTATTTTTACATGAAAGTTTGATGCCTGGGGTTAGCCAGTACTTTTTATAATTTGTTTTTAATTTTATTTTCACTTTAGGTATACATTGGTTTAATATTTTAGTTAATGTGTCGTTAAATGCTGTATAGTTTTCGTTTAGGTTTTTAGTTGTTTTTATTATTTCGTTCCAATTCAATTCATTTAATTTAGACTTAAAAAGTTGGGTGTTTTTGTAATTGTATAACCTTTTTTTGATATACCAGATAGTTTGTTTAGTTTGTTGAGGCAAAGTTAAATGTATGATGGTACCACAGTGATCTGAGAAACCTAACTCCTCTACTGTTGAATGCAGTTTCATATTAAAATTTGTAAAAATTAAGTCTAGGCATGTTGATGAAGTTTGAGTAATTCGTGTTGGTGATTTTATTTGTTGATTGAACTTATATTCTAGCATGAGATCTAAAAATTTATTTGTTTTCAAATTATTTTCTAAAATGTTTATATTAAAGTCCCCTCCTATAATTATATTTAGTTTAAAGTATTTTTTATTTATATAAGTTAATATTTGCTGTAATTGTTTATAAAATATATCTTCTTGTTTTTTATTCCAATAAATAGTTATTAATAACAGTTTTTCTTTTACTAATTCTGTTGCACATACTTCTATAACATGTTCAATTGAAAATTCTGTGATATCACTTCTATCCAGGCATTCAATGTGTTCCTGTAAAAGGATGCAAACTCCACCGCCTGTTCGAGTTGTCCGGCAGTAAGAGGATGCAAATTTGTAGCCGCTAAATTGTATTATATCCATTTTTTCTTGTGATAACCACGATTCTGTTAAACATATAGCATTGTACTTAGGTGTTTGTTCCATGAAGGCTTCAAGTATGTGTTGTTTGTTAAAAAGGCTTTGGATGTTTTGAAATAGAATTTTAAATTGTTGGTCTTTGTTTACGAAATGACTTGTTTTGGTGTTCTGTGTTATTGTAGCTTTGAAAGTAATTGTTTTTATCTTGTGAAGTTACTTGGTCTTCATTGTCTTCGCTCCTATTTATGCTTATTCGGTTTTTGGGTGTCTCGTTTTCTATAGTTATGATCTTTCCTTCTATCATCAATTGATTGTTACGAATTATTGCATGTAACCCTTTGCTTCTTGCTTTAAGCATTTCTTCGCGCATTAGTTTCCTTTCCCTTCGCGCATTATTATCCAGAAATTCAGATAAAAATAGTCCGGTGCCTTGGAAGAGGTGTCTGTTTTCTTTTACATACGAAGCCATTCTTTTGCTCAGTAATTCAATCACTAGTGGACGATTTTGAGTGCTATATCTGCCTATTCTGTGAGTATCCTCTATTAGCCCATTAGGTCGACATTCATAATCTCACGAAATAAATCAATTAGTCTCATGTGTAGATTGTTGACTGGTTCCTTGTAGTATTCATCAAGACCATACAGAACAATCTTTTTAAAATGACTTTCTGTGCAATAACTTCGGTTTAACTGAACCTTAGCGGATTTTGTTTTTAGGTTTTCTATTTCAATTTTTAGTTTCTCGTTTTCGATTCTTAGGTTTTCTAAAGCAGTGTTTGTTTCATGGATGTCACTTATTCTTTGTTCGTTTTGCCTCATTAACTCATTCGTTTCACGCTCAACATCTTCTCTTAATTTTGAAATGGCTTTGTTTATTTCGATTTGGATTGTATTTTGTAATTCTGTGATAATAGATTTGTTGTTTTCCCGTAGGCGTAACATCATCATTTCACTCAAGTTTTGCAGTGTTAGTTCGGTTTGTGTAGCGGATTGAAATGTTTTTGCTTCGTCCTGTGTGTAAATTGTATCACCCAACATACTAAGGTCTGCTGAGCATGTAGTGTTATTCATTGTGTTGTTTGTAGTTTTTCTAAACGTGACGTTATTTACTTCTGGTGATGAAGTTATTGATTGGAGGTCGCGTTCTCGTTGACGAATTGGGGTTTCTATGTTCCCTTTTTTGGGTACTTTACATAGACATGCTTGACACTTCCAAGTATTAATGCCCTTTGATGCCGTAATTTCTTTAAAACGGTCGGTCGGGATGTTGGCACATTCTAGATCGTACGCGCCTTTGCACAAAGAACAAATCACATGTTTGTTGTTAGATAAATCTTGTTGACAACCTGCGCACAACAATCGTGACATTTTGGATATTGGATACTTGTAACGCCCTCTAGCGGATCAGATGCCACTGTCAATCTTTCAAAAATCGATGTTTAGTGAACCGTATGTGGACAGTCACTGTCGCCTATGATGGTTTTTGGTCTAGGCGATAGATGGCGCTTTTACCAGATAAGGTTGTGTTAAATGATTTGCACTTTTTGGATTCTAGACTGATAATTATGTTGTAAAAATACACAGTAGGATGGGTCTTTATCGTACCTTTTTGTGGTGTTAGAAGTTAGAGGTCAGTTATCACAGCTTTTTCTTGATGACTGACGATCCGTTAAATGCAGACATTTAGTCTTGCACTGGTTTAAAAAGTTTCCGTTTCTCCGTGCAATATCGGGATTTCTTCAGTTTTCTCTCACAATACTTTTGTCCTTCAACACGAACCTTTGCAGGTCTGTTAACGCTATCACTTGGTGTACTATTTGTTGTTAATTATTCACTTGAACTATTTTTAAAGATTTTTAATGTACGCAGCTGATCTATATTGACGCACTGCAGCGCCCTCTCTCTAATGGTCCGATTTGAAAAAATCTTTTTGTGTTTAATAGCCCATTTATCGAGGAAGGCTATACGCTATATATCATCACGCTAGGACCAATAGGAGCGGAGAAGCAATGAAAAATGTTGCAAAAACGGGGAAAATGTGACGCAGACGAAGTTGCGCGGGACAGCTAGTTAAGTATTTTAATATATTTGGGCTAAACACATTCTTTCTTTTACAGTGCCGTCTTACGCACAACAGAAGTATTCCTGATTCATCTGACGCGGTTTATCGCACAAACACGTGCCTACATGCGGCGACTTGCTGACGACCAGATCGCTAGGGACCTGTTCGCCACCGCCATGGATATAGTCCTCGTAGTCTATGCAATCGGGTTCCTCTTCCTCTCATTGTACCAAGCATCAATCTTTGCATGAAGGTCCATTGAAAAAATAGTGAAGTCAACAGATTGCAGTGTGTTGTACGATTTCCCAGTTAGTTTCCCGTCAATAAATAAACATTGGGTGCAAAAGTTGTGCATTTTATTGACTTAATCGTTTAGACTACTTCAGTAGCGCTGCCGCGGGTGGCGGGGGTCTCAACTGACTTGAATTTTTTTTAAGCTGGAATATTGAAGCCAGCACTGACGCGACAGCGCTGTACCGACTCCAAATCAATTTACACTAGGTAAATATCGGGTCAGCACTGACTTGTGTCCAGTTTGGAGTCAGTTATTTACCCGTCTAAATCAGCCTTAATGCTAATAATTGTCAGAACAAGAGTTTTTTGCTAGGCGCTCTTATAATGTCGTTATTAGTAAATTGCACCCGTGTGAAGCGAGGGCGGGTCGCTAGTTACGAATAAAACATTGATCTCTATGAGATAGTCAGCTCCGTACCCTACCTTCACATTGTATCATGTGTTGCTGACTTGACAAAAGGCAAGAATTTGAAAAGTTTTGGACAAACATATAAGACAAACTTGTTGTATAGCACGTGTATAAGACTTGACTGAACAAAAGTAGTCAACCGTCACGTCGCTCTTCTTACTCGGTAATAGCACTGATAACTGCTTGGTTACTTGTAGTCAACAATACCTTCTTTAATTCTTCCTCCGATGAAGTGCTCTGGGGGTCTACTCTCTAAGCACGAAGTCCGAAGTTTCGGCCGAAGTTACGGTCGTTTCCTACTCCTTATCACTTACGAACATAAGATTCGTTAGGGGCCCGAACTAAAAATGAATGACAATACGATTGGACAGTTGTCCTTACTCCCGAATTCCCGATATGTTTTCAAAACTCATTAATCTGAAAATATTAGAGAGTAGGGTTAATTTCGAAGTTTAAACCTAGTTACGGACGGACCCGTACCTACTCTTGTTGACGGACTTAGAGAGTAGGCCCCTGTTTAAACCAAACAGTACACTAACCTCACCAATATCATGTTTCTGAGAGAGACGGCGCGAACGCAGTCTCTCACTACCAAAAATTACGCGTCCGAGTTATCCGCATTAGGGATAATCGCAAGGGTCAACCTAACCGCAGTGCAATGGTAGATCTCGCCCTGGGGGAACCGCCTTCATGATCATGGTTTCCCCTACGCCAGGTAAGTATGAATTCTCTACAGTACCGCGCGAGGGTCGTTCGACGCCGGAGAATCTTAACACCGCGATTCAGAAACCGGCGCTGAACGTACAACGGCATCTAGTTGCAACGTCGGAACTAACTGTGACGTCACGGGACACAAGGGTGAGGGTGAATATTCTGAGGGGTGACTTGAATGCGTCAAATCCGGTAGTTCTGATTTTTTGCAGATTTGTGTATGATGTTAGCCTAAATGAATAATCCAAGTTTGTGACCTCGAGCGCCGAACTTATCCTGCGAGATTATAACTTATCCTGGATCTTCTGGAGCTTCATACGGGTCTGAATTACAAACATGAGGCATGAACTTTAAACATTTGAAGACGATATTTAGTACCAGAGTTCTTATCGAAGAAGTATTGCTGATGCGATGCCCCATTTTCTGCAAAAGAATAAGATCTATAAAATATCTCGTAGGTAATGAAAAACTATTTATAAGGGCGCCGAAAAGTTATAATATCACCCTGATAACCAGCCGTACCTAAACCTTGCCGATTGGCACCTGTTTTTTTCTTGGCTTAAACCATATTACGCTTATTATTACTTGTTAAAATATGTTATTCTGTGTACATCTTAATATTTGTGGGAGAAAATAAATAAAAATTTATTATTTATTATATTGTATAGTCGATTCTATATAAGTAGGAAAAAAATGCTATAAATATTTAAAGTAGTTAAGCCATGTTCGAACTTCATGAGCAAATTTTAAATAATCGTTCCAAAGGATCCAGAACAATGTGATGAGGAAGAACGGAACACAAATGTGACTAAAAGAGTGATGAATATAAATTTTGATGAACGGAGAGGGAGAGGAAGACTAGAGAAAAGATGGATGGATCTCGTAAGAAATGATATAAAGGAAAGAGGAGTACATGATAGCGTGACGAATGACAGGAGAGAATGTAAGAAAGAATCCTATTCCTTCTCTGTCCATGCTGTAAGGTTGTGGAACTCACATCCGCCTAGCATTCGCGATTTAAAGACCATCTCACTGTTCAAAAACAGAGTGAAAGAGCATTACCTTTCCTCTCAATTGTGATTTATATATACACGGTGTAAATCACCTCATCACGAAGCCGTCAACCAAGCATTCTGTACATGAAACTAAGTAACTTTACGCAAAAATTATTGCTGGGAAACGACTTTTTTTTGGGGGGTGTAAACGCATGTTTTGTGGTAGAACTCAATGTAACGCACTCAAAACATTTTGCTGATGGACGGATTGAATAGTACGGGGGTCGTGGAGGTGTTTAAAGTAAAAATCTTACATTAAAAACTTGTATCTAAAAAAATACTTGTCAAAAAGTTGGAACTTTGACCCCTAATATCTCCGTAACTAGAAGGTTCCTAGGTATGATGTAGAAAAAAAAATGATCGCAATGACAGGGAGAACCAGTGCCTTTCGACTTCGTTAAGAGGTGTTTTACACCCTTTATATGCATAAATA
Organism: Cerastis leucographa; assembly: GCA_963082945.1. NCBI lineage: Eukaryota > Metazoa > Arthropoda > Insecta > Lepidoptera > Noctuidae > Cerastis > Cerastis leucographa. The sequence goes on from OY720382.1 coordinate 21,062,638, forward strand.
TTCTTATTTGTTTATATATCTTAGCATTATGTATTTATATTTAGTTATAAGTGTATTTATATTTAGGTAATAGTATAGGTTAAGTTAGGTAAGGCACAATAACTCGTTTTTTTCTCTTCCTTCTTTCACACACTATTTATTGTCTACATTTGTTTTTCATTTCTCCTTTCGCAGGTCTGCTGACAGAAATTTCATATGAAATAAGCGGTACCTTTGTACTCCAATATTTTATGTTTTTTCTTTTGTCTATTGTGTGTACATAAATAGTAAAATAAATAAATAAATGAAGAAATGTGGTGCGCCGACCCAAAATAACATGAGACACGAGCAAGAAATTGATGAGAGGTTTCGGAACAAATTGGATGTGACAGACGGTTTGGGTGTCGCTAATTGTTTTGGGGATAAAACACAATCATGGTAAACCACATCACCACTTTTTACCACAGGGTGCATATAAAACTAACCCAAAAATAAATCAAACTAGACAGATTACTAGTAATTAGGTCACATATTCGCGAAATCATGATGAAAGCACCTCCATGACGCACTGAATTCCATCGAAGACGTGCACGCTGAATGTTTTCAGCATTACTAACAGGATGCGTCATTGTGTAAACATTATGACAATCACATAGCCTAAAGGTTCTAGTAAGGGTTGCTACTGGAAATAAACTAGTAAAACACCTGTATTACTCAAAAGAAATAAAGACAGAGGAGCTCGTCGCACGGGTAGTCCGTGGATGTGTAACCATCTACAATTGTGTGTCGGGTCGTTTAGTTCCCTTCAAAATGGTTGAGTTGAACGATGGCGGATACATGCGTCATGTTCGTGAACGGGCGCTGTCAGTTGTGACTGGTCCTCTCTTAGCTGCCACGGTTTATTTTAATTACTTCATTTTTAATTACTGATTTAATCTTTTACTCTAGACGCTCTTAACTTGCCCGTATTTCTACATTGTTCTCACATATTTGTAATTCTTAACCTGAATGATGTAACCAAGATTTTGTAACATATTTTGATTTAATAGAGTGTCCATGGAGTTTCTTGCCCGTTCTTCTCCATAGAGATCTACGCTACGGAATGGGCAACTACAGTACTTTCATAAGTTATTATGCCTTGTGACTGGGACTGTAGCTTCGCGTTTTATTTTGTTTTTTTTTTTACTTTCAAAAGTGCCTGTAATGGTCTAATTGAAATAAATGCTTTGACTTTGACTTTGAATTAACCATGGAGTTTCTTGCCGGATCTTCTCCATGAGAAACGACCAACCCGAACCGTGCAGTTTTTGTCGACGTTTTATAAGTGACCATGTAGGCCTATAAAATATTTTGATTTTATTGCCGTAGGTACTGGCGATCATTTGTACATCTTTCACAGTCGTTACAGGTAGTCAGTTGCCTGTCTGACAACCAGCCTTCCCAAGGTGTATCGTGTTACCCAGTACTAACTGGGTAGTGGAGGTCAGATAGGCAGTCACTTTATGTACAATACAAGGAAACGGTGGATGGAACATCAATATGTTGACTGACAACCAAACAGTCTTACCAAGGGGTATTGTATTACCCAGTACTAATTGGGGTGTGAGGCAGTCGCTCCATGTAAAATACTGGTATTGCAGCTGCATCCGATTACTGGAAGCCAACCCCAAATTAGTTAGGAAAGGGCTACGCAGATGAGATCTTTTTAGATAACTAGCAAAATGCGGGAGTACTACACTGCACTGATAACATCTTCATGAAATATAATAAAAACAGGCGCGGTCTCATTTCGCGTGATATATGAATTAAAATCTTTTATTTCGTTTGTTACTAACATAGCTTATAAGTAGTGTGTATTACTAACATCATATGGATCAAGGTCTGAAATAAAGTAGTTTCATTTTTATTTTATTTATTTATTTCATAATTTTCAGAATGGTCACAGCATGTTTTATACCGAAGAACTAATTTTCTTAGTACCAGCCCTAGTCAAAGTCGATTATATTTGTACAATTGTTTCTCCATCTTCCATAATTATTATGAGGTATCATTTCATGAGTTACACTTCCATTTAAAACCACACATAGTTTTATTCCTTATACTTTATTATTGGAGCAGACTTGTCATACTATGACATAAGCTTAGTTTATTTTTGGCTCTAGTATAACCACTATTCCTGCCATGGTAATCATATCAGTTATTATGCTGGAAGCGAATGCCATATAGCTGTGAAAGGACCGCATAATATTATATTAAACTGTCAATTTATACCTAGGTTTACCATAAAAATACTTCCATGTATGAAATGGCTACATTTGTGGCCATATTTATGGGAATATACGTCCGGTGCATCCTAGGTCAATCCCGCTACAGGTAATCAAACCACGACTTTGACTATGGACATCGGACATGGACAGCTCCTTTGCCAGAAAAGCAGGAGAGCAGCGGTGGCACAGTAGTGGCAGCCCCGACTTACGAGCAGTAAGCCGTGAGTTCGAACCCAGGGTAGGCGCATTACTTTTGTGTTATTTGTTTTATCACTGCTGCCCTCAAAAACGGTGAAGGAAAACATCGCGAGGAAACCGGCATGTCCTTGAACTAAAAATTCGAAGACGTGTGACATCTACCAACCCGCACTGGGCCCGCGTGGTGGATTACAGCCCAGTCCCTCTCATAGAGAGTAGGCCTGTATCCCAGCAGTGTGAACATTGTATTTAGGCTGATGATGATGATGATGTACCTAAAAGTACACCCACATTTCGCCAGTTATGTTTAAGTCCCATGTAATAGGGGGCGAGCCTATTGCCATCAACTGGACACAAATATAGACTCAGTGGCTGCTATTATAAAATACCTAATGAAAAATGCCAATAACACTTTTGGATCGAACCCAGGAACTCATGCGCATCAGTCGCTCTTGCGACCACTCTGCCAACGAGGCAGTCTCACCATTTAGAAACATACCTACTAAAATGTGATCACTAAAGTCATCAGTATTATAATGATACCACAACACACAATTTTATCCAAAAGGTGTACCTAGCTGTATCGATGATTCATTAATGACTCTGCCTTTTTTTTTTACGGATTGGAAATCATCAAATAACCCCCTTCCCCCCGCTCTGGGCGGAGCGGGAGGGAGTGTTAGACTTGACACCACTCCAAGATAGTTTGGGAAAAGGCTAGGCAGATGATGGCAGATGATGACATAGTGGTGCAAATAAAAAAAAAATGCGAACTAGGAATTGAATCCAGGACCACATTTTCAGCAGCACCACATGCAATTACTAGACCTAGCAGGTAGAATGATATTAAATCTATAAAAAAAATATCCTATTAAATAAACGAGGTCTCAGTGAGCAAGAAAATTGAAACCTTCAACTAATGAAAAAATAATTACCGCATGTATTGAATATTATTGCGTTGGCATTGATAAAATAAATTAATCAAATAAATAAACGATATAGATATCTAATCTAATATACTAATAATAAAGCTGAAGAGTTTGTTTGTTTGTTTGCTTGAACGCGCGAATCTCAAGAACTACTGATCCGATTTAAAAAAATTCTATCAGTGTTAGATAGCCCATTTATCGAAGAAGGCTTTAGGCTATATATCATTACGCTAAGACCAATAGGAGCGGAGCAGCAATGAAAAATGTTGCGAAAACGGGGAAAATGTGACGCAAACGAAGTTGCGCGGAGCAGCTAGTCTTAGAATAAGGTACAACCTAATAGGATTTATTTTCCACGAAGCAGATCTGTTTCAGCTTGAATTGTGTTTCTATTGTTTCATTTAAATCTTGCAATGCATAACACTAGACATCTTCATTGTTTACAGAAAAGTTTTTCTTAAGACTGGGATTGCCTCGTTGATCTAGTAGTAGTCCAATCGTGACTGAGCACGAGGTCCTGGATTCGATTCCCGGGTTGATAAAATTGTTATTCGATTTTTTTATCAGGAAGTTCTCAGAAGCGGCCACGGAGTCTGGATTTGTGCCTGGTTGATGGCAATAGGCTCGCCCCCACTTGCACATAACTGGCAAAATTTGGGTGTTCTATTAGGTAAACCTCTGCGTAAACCTCCCAGAGATAGCAAGCGTGATGTTATGTTTTCTTAAGAAAAGGAAAGACCATCGCAAGCAGACACATGTATTCAAAGACTCTTTTTTTTTTTTTTTACGGATGGGAAATCATCAAGTGATTTCTCCCGCTCTGGGCGGAGCGGGAGGGAGTGTCAGACTTGACTGGCTAAAACCCACCCATGTTCCTTCTTAGCCCTTTGTGTTCCAGGGCCGTTGTATCTCTTTCGAACAACCCTCAGCCCTGGCAGGCATCGGCCCTCTCGGGCCCCTTCCGATTTGCTGACATCTCCTTGAGGCGCGCGTGGAACACAAACGCGCCTTCGGCACGGCCTATGTATTCAAAGACCTACATCTACCTACAGGCTATGATTATAGTAATGCACCAGCTCTATGCTCTCTCTGGGGCTTGCCAGCATTGAATAGATGACATCATTTCTATGACAAAGAACCTCCCATAGGTACAATTATATTTTTTCTTATTTATTTTACTATTTATGTACATACAGCAGAGAACACAGGAAAAAAAGAAAAAACATTTGAGACTGATTTCTTGTGATTATTCTGTGGACAAGACAATATAAAAGTATTCGCAATCAGTTTGTATATAGCTTGTGCCTAAATCCTCCGGTTAAGTCGCGCTTGCCGAGGTTGGTCCGTGGATGGGTGACCACCCATTTCATAACGAGTTAACTCCGTGCCCCGGAAAGCACGTTAAGCCGTTGGTCCCGGCTGTCATTTGTAGATCTTTGAGAGTCGTTACGAGTAGTCAGTGACCCAAAAGTGACTATCAGTCTTACCAAAGGGTAAAGTATTACCCAGTACTAATTGGGTTGTGTAGGTCAGATTGGCAGTCGCTACATGTAAAATACTGGTATTCAGCAGCATCCGTTTAGACTGAAAGCCGACCCCAACATAGTTGCTGATGATGACAAAACTCTGAGTTTACATAGACTGGATCACTAAACGAATGCTATCTACTGTCGTGGTTCGATTAATCGGCACATATACTGGGTGAATGGCATATGGCAATAGGCTCGCCCCCTGGGCATATAGAACTTAAACATATATCTAGCGAAATGTGGGAATGGTTGATTGGTTGGTAATTAGTTAATTCAATTATAAATGAACCATTGAAGTCGGAAGACGAAGCGTTGGAATGCCTCCCACTAGGTGGACGGATGACCTGGTGAAGGTTGCGGGGATCCGCTGGATGCGAGGCGCATGGAACCGGTCAATGTGGCGTCACTTGGGGGAGGCCCATGTCCAGCAGTGGACGTCTTTCGTCTGAAATGATGATGATGAACCATTAATTTAAGTTTTTAAACTGACGTGGTCACTACCACTATCAACGGGATATATACCATGTTTTGTCATTAGTACACCCACCCGCAATAACTTCAGTATATCCGTGATCATGGCGTTTGCAACAGCGCCGAAATATCGGGAACTCAAAACAAATAATCAACATGGTAAATTTCCCGTTACAAGTGTTATTGATAGAACCATTACTCGACTGCCTAGCATATAATACAAGGTGTTGTTTTGCATCCTCGTCAAATTCAAGGAGGTAACTATGCTAATTATTCTCGCGACGAATCAATAATAAAATGGATAGGTATTTTTGTGTTTTTTCTTATTTACGGTAATCGGTAAGTGTGAACCACCCGTGTTTTAAACGCGGGCCGTCTGATTCTCGCCCTATAACCGCGCTTCCACACATATATTCGATAATTTCTTATTCCTTAAACCACGTTAAGGGGGTTATTCTGAAATGCTGACAAACGTGAACAACCAGAAAAATCAGCTTTTATAAAAAAATAACTAGGTACCGTAATTTTAATAGATTATTTATGTCGTTTGTAACTACCTCCTGAATAATGACGAGGATGCAAAACAACACCGTGTATAGGAGCTGAATAGTATTCACCAGCCTATGAACACTGCATGGATATATCACTGGAAAGGCCAAATCCGGAGTGGTCCTGCAAAAGTCAGTAAAGCCACACCAATGTTATTATAATTGTCTCCCAGAGTCAGTGGGATGAGCCGCTCTGCAGGTTGGTACGGAATAACCTTATTTATACGTCTACCAATACTGCTGAGCGTGCCCGCCTGCTGGCTGTGGGTGAGTGGGAGTTGGGTCTCTGGCTTCAGGCACTACCGTCACCTAACATAGGCACTATGCTAGGTGACACAACATTCCGGCTCGCTACATGTCTGCGATTGGGCGCTCCTAGCGGGGCTCCACATCGCTGTCGATGTGGTGAAGCAGTCGACGGCCTCGGACACCATGGCCTTTCCTGCAGTAAGAGCGCAGTTCGGATAGCGCGGCACGCTAGCACTAATGATCTCATTCGTCGTGCTCTTGCCACGGCCGGGGTGCCAGCTGTCTTAGAACCCAATGGCTTGGCACGTGTCGATGGGAAGAGACCAGATGGTATGACCATAATGCCATGGAAGTTGGATAGGCCTTTGGTGTGGGATGCGACTTGCGTCGACACCCTTGCGCCATCCCATCTTCCTAGCACGGTGAGCTGCGCTGGTGCGGCTGCTGCAGGTGCTGAAAACCTTAAACGGCGCAAATACAATAATTTAATTGGTAATTATGTATTTGAGCCGTTTGGGGTTAAAACACTAGGGCCATGGGGCCCGAGTGCCTTATCAGTCCGAACCTGCGTCCATTGTTCCCGTTTCTGAGAACATGGACACAACTGAGCCTGTCTCCGACTCAGAATCAATTTTAGACTCGTGCTCTGCCTCCTCATCCTCTGAAGACGACTATCAAGTCGTCGGAAAGGGCAAGAGAAAGAAGGGCAAAAATTCCCAGGCCGCCATGGCCAAAAAGATTGTCGCGCTCCCTTCTGTCCCCTCTCCCGCGGCCTCCCGTCCCACCTCCCCGGTCCCCTTACCTACGTCCGCCGCTGCTCATACCAGTAGGCCAGTCAGCCCTAAGGCTAAACCTTCAGCTGCTTCTTCAAAGAAGCTGAAGCCCCCTCCCCCGTTGTTCATTCAGGACAAAGGGAAATGGACAGATGTGTCCAAAATGTGTGTTGAGCGCCGCATACAATATACAAGCGCAAAAAGCACACAGCAGGGAATCAAAGTAGTGGTCCCTACGACAACCGACTTTAGGGAACTTACTCGCCAGCTGATCGGAAGGCACATAGCCTTCCATACTTACTCCCTCCCAGAGGAGAAGCCCACCCGCGTGGTGATCAGGCGGATCCCGAAGGAGATATCCACGGAGGACATCCTCAATGACCTCCAAGGCCAGGACATCCCGGTTGCAGCCGTCCACCGCCTTCATAAGGCGAGAGGCGGCGACCAGTACGACATGGTACTGGTCATTTGTGACCCAGTAGAAGGACACCACCCGATCTTCAAAGTGAAGTCGGTATGCTCCCTCACAGGCATCTCAATAGAGAAGCCTTACCGCTCAACCGTAGTAGGGCAGTGCCACCGCTGCCAGCTGTACGGACACAGCCAAGCCAACTGCCATGCGCCGCACAGATGCGTAAAGTGTCTAGGCGACCATGGTACGGCAGACTGCCCCCGTCCCAAAGACAAATCGCTATGCACGGAGCCACCGAGCTGTGTGCTTTGCGGCCAGTCGGGCCACCCGGCTAACTACCGCGGCTGCCCGAAAGCCCCCAAAGGCTCCTCCTCTAAACTGGCGAAGCGTGCAAACGCCCGCCAACAGAGAGAAAGCCCATCGGTGAGGCTACCAACTGCACAGATGCCGGAGAGACTCAGCCCTCAGAGGCCCTCTCCCTGGACCTCGCTGAACCACCAGAGAGCTTTCCCGGCACTCGGCAAAGCAAAGTCCAGCCCCATTCCCGGGCTATTAGATGCCCCTGTCCCCACTCCCGTGGCCCAAGCGAGCGCACCGGCGCCCGCTCGTCCCGCGCCTCCCGGCCCCGCGGCCGCGGTCTCCTCTCCTAACGTAACTTTAGAAACGTTAGCAAAGTTAGTCACCCCCGAAGCAGACCGCATGGCGGCAGATCTCAGGGAGGCTAACACTGACGGTGATAAGCTTAAAATTATCATCAAGTCCCTAATCAAGTTAGGCGAAGCCTTCAGCGGCATTAATCTTTAATTTCAATGGATAATACGAGATTAACGTGTACCAAACCCCGATCCCTTAAATTAGGGTACTTTAATGCCAATGGCATTAGAGGCCAGCGTGATGAAATCGCCACCTTCCTCCGTGACCATCAAATTGATATCCTCCTCATACAGGAGACCTTCCTCAAGCCCAGTCACCGCGATCCGAGAATTGCCAACTATCGCATAGTTCGCAACGATCGGTCACGTTGCCACAAGGGCGGTACTCTAATCTATTATAGAAAAGAACTGCACTGCATCCCCTTAGATCCCCCTCCCATGGAGTCCCTACTCGAGACTTCAGTGTGTCGACTAGGCATGACCGGTCATCAACCGATCACTATCGCCTCCGCGTACATCCCTCCCGGCGGCACGTCCGAGGAGCACACTCTGTTCACCAAAGACCTTGCCGTCCTCTTCGGCTTGAGTGACTCCGTTATCATAGCGGGCGACCTCAACGCCAAACACCCCGCCTGGAACAGCACGACGACCTCTGCCAGAGGACGTCACGTGTATAACCTGGGTGAGTCCCTCAACTTCGATCCCATCGCTCCTATGGAGCACACTCACTATCCCCACGACCCCGACCAACGTCCGGACGTTCTCGACATAGCGCTACTCAAGAATGTCAACCTTAAGTTGCATTCCATCGAGACTTTACATGAGCTTAACTCAGACCATCGACCAGTGCTCATGCACTTAGTTCCCCGCTCGGGTCCCTGTGACCCCAGCCAGCCCCCGCCGACCCAAGTGATAACCGACTGGAGGAAAGTCAGCGAAAAGCTGAAATCCACCACGTCGTCTCACCTGGAGTCCATCCCCGGCCACATAGTCTCAGTCGCAGACACGACGGCCGCCATCAACTCGTTTACAGAACACGTGCAATCCGTACTGAAGGATTGCTCACGAGAAGTTCCAGCATTGAGCGATCAACGCTGGATACTACCCGCTGACGTACGTGAACTGATAACCGAGAAGAACGCGGCCATCCGTGCCTACAGCAACTTTCCCTGCGACGCGAACAAAGCTCACATGCGTTATTTACTGCGTGCTGTAAAGAAGCGCACTAGTGAGCATCGTTCAGATCAATGGGACAAGACGCTTAGCGAGCTTGAGCCTACCCACCTAGCCTTCTGGCAGCTGCAACACAAGTTGCGCTCCACCGAAGAGGCTTCGATGCCTCCCCTCACCCGACCCGATAAGAGCGTTGCATTCGACGACTCTGAGAAGGCCGAATGCCTAGCCGACAGCCTAGAGTCCCAGTGCTCCCCCAGCTCTCAACCAGTAGACAAGCGACATCTCGATGAGGTGAACGCATTCGTCGAACGTAGAGCCGCCCTCTCCCCTGTAGAAGACCCAGATGATCCTCTGCCTCCGGTCACAGCTGACGAAGTGCAAGACATCATTAATAAGCTTCAACCGCGTAAAGCACCCGGCTCCGACGGAATCACCAATAGGGTGTTTAAACTCCTCCCCGCTCAGCTCGTCGTGTTAATGGCGGCCATCTTCAATGGCGCCCTGAGCAACAACGCTTTTCCCCAAATATGGAAAGAGGCCACTGTCATCGGTTTCGCCAAGCCAGGCAAACTCAAGTCTGAGCCCTCGAGCTACAGACCTATCAGTCTCCTGAACGCACTCGGCAAAATCTACGAGAGACTTATTTATAAGCGACTCAAAGACTTCGCCGAGGCTAAGAGTCTCATCCCCAACGAGCAGTTCGGCTTCAGAACCGGACACTCTTGCATTCAACAGGTCCATCGCATCGTAGAGCACTTGAGCGCTGGCTTCCAGCGTGGAGCGATGACCGGTGTGTTGTTCTTCGACATAGCTAAGGCTTTCGACAAAGTCTGGCACAACGGCTTATTATATAAGCTGTACAAACTGGGAGTGCCGGACCGTCTCGTGCTCATCTTACGAGACTTTCTGTCGGATCGCACCTTCCGCTATCGCATCGGGAAGGCACTGTCTTCCCCCCACCCCATTAGAGCCGGAGTCCCTCAGGGCTCCGTCGTCTCTCCCCTTATCTTTACTCTGTTCACCAGTGACATCCCCAAGAGCAAGAAGGCTCAGTTAGCCTTGTTCGCGGACGACACGGCCATTTATTACACTGGCCGCAGTCACGACGCTATCTATAGCACCCTCCAAACCTCAGCCAACGTCTTAAGCGCTTGGTTCCGGAAATGGAGAATCGAGGTGAACCCCGACAAGAGCCAGGCAGTTCTTTTCTCTAAACAGCGTAAAATTAAGCCACCCGCGCTCAGCCCGATCACTATGTACGGTAAGCCTATCCCTTGGGAGAAGCAAGCCAAGTACTTAAGAGTCATACTTGACAACCACTTGTCTTTCGCGGTGCACATCAAAGCAGCTCGCGACCGAGCTGCGTTTGCTATGGGTAGGCTTCATTTCATGATTTCGGCAAAAAGCAAGTTGTCACTCAAGTGTAAGTTGCGCCTTTATACCGCGGTGATCCGCCCCATTATGACGTACGCTTGCGTCGTGTACGCTCACACCAAGCCTAAGTACATCCATAGGATGCAAATTTTACAGAACCGGTTCTTACGTAGAGTCACGGGAGCCCCTTTTTATGTCCGTAATGACCGTCTACACGTAGACCTTAGAATGCCCACCGTCCTTCAGTTTATGAAACGTCTTTCGAAGCGTTTCTTCGATAACGCCATTAAACACCGTAATCCCCTGATCGCAGCGGCCGCCCGTTACGAACCCTCGCGCATTAGTACAGTACGCCGTCCTAGGCATACCCTTGTCACTCCAGATGATGCTATCACCCTCCTCCAGGAGAGTAGCAAAGAGACTAGCACTCTTAAAAAGTTCCGACTCAAACCGCCGTCTTTCCGACCTCGCCGTCGAGGTCCGTCGCGACGTCCCGGTCCATGCCCTCCCCGACCCTCGCTCGAGCCAGCCCGCGATGCTGTGCCAGTAGTTTTAAATCAGCCCCTAAATAATGATACTATTCAGATCCAGCCTGTCCCCATGCAGTCCTCCCCCAGCGACGCCCTAAGCCGAGGTTCGTACCCCACAGGGGGTGCCCTTAGCGTGCAGTCGCTTAGTTTGTAAGTTTTTATGCCCTGGCTGGAGGCCTTACTCTAAAGGCACCCACAGGATAGTCCGGTTAAGCAGACGACAACCTCATAGGTTGAACTGCGAGATGCCATTCATAAAAAAAAAAAAAAAGGCCCGAGTGCCCATCTTGTGTTTCGGGATATCGCCAAGCGGTTGGTCGATGCTTCACGGGACCAGAGGGCTGGCCTCTTTTTTGGTCAAAGAATCAGCATTGCCATCCAACGTGGCAATGCGGCCAGCCTTCTGGGCACTTTTCCTGTCGACAGCGATGTCGACGAATTTTTTGACGCCCTGTAATTTTGATACTTGTACATATTTTATTTTTATTTTATATTTATTTGTAGTCTGTAAATAATGTACATATGTAATATTAATAAAAATATGCTACTCCGAGTACTTATATTACTTCTTACAATCTCTTGTCTTTCTACTGGCTTTTTTTCCTTACCTAATATTATCAATGAAAACTTTTAATTAGCATTCTCCTCACTGTCCATACTATCTGTATCTTAGCTATAACTTTTCTTAAGAAATAAAACACAACAAATATTCACACAAAAAAACGAAAAATATGCAACATGCACTCGTGATATACCAACACCAATACATACTCGTAAGAACAAACAAAACGACATAACTCATTGAAAATAGTACATTCAATTTTTATCTTAAAACGATTTCGTGGCCCGTTTTTAGAGTTGCATTTCCAGAACCGTGTCTGAAAGTTATGATGGTTTACTTGCTCAAATAGTGGTCAAATTTTGTCGGACATGACTGACGTAGTTGTCTGCTTCTAAAATGAATGACAAATATAAATAAATTTATTATGTAATGTGATGTGAACTCACTGATAAATATGGACGTGTATGCGTAGAGTGTGGAGTTAGGTACATTTTTGTTTTGGTATTTATGACTGTATCATTTTGTAAGTAAGTGCAGCAATGGACTGTCCTTTGACTAAATCTGTATTGCACCCGGACAGATTGTTTGTATCTTAATTATCTTATTACTCTTTGTGTACCGCTTCCCACTTACCTATTCTTCATCAGCCTATAATGTTCCCACTGCTGGGACACCGCCCTACTCTCTATGAGAGCGAGTGGGCTGTAATCCACCACGCGGGCCCAGTGCGGGTTGGTAGATGGCACATGTCTTCGAATTTTTAGCCTTAATTTTTAGTTCTAGGAAATGCCGGTTTCCTCACGATGTTTCCTTCACCGTTTTGAGGGCAGCGTTGATGAAATAAATTACACAAAGTAATGCACCTGCCTGGGTTCGAACCCACGGCGCACTGCTTGTAAGTCGGGGCTGCCACCACCTATTACTCAATAATATTAAAAAGCTGAAGAGTTTGTTTGTTTGCTTGAACTCGCTAATCACAGAAACAACTGGTCGGATTTGACTTGACATGATTTTTTCTTTCAGAGTTAGATAGCCCATTTATTAAGAAAGGCAATAAGCTATATATCAACACGCTACGATCAATAGGAGTGGAGCAGCAACGAAAAATGTTACGAAAACGGGGAAAATGTGACGCAGACGAAGTTGCGCAAGACAGCTAAACTTAAACAAAGCTATCTACATTCTCTAATTGATTTTTGACTGACTTTTTTTTTTGTACCGTTTGATGCCTAAACAGATTTAGATTTTTCACACACAGGAACAGGGAACTCGTCATCGGGCTATTGCCCGCAACCTTCGTCCGCGTGACATTATTATAAAAGTATATTACTTCTCTATTTGAATCGGACTTTGTTAACATTTTTTTTGCACGGAACCTTCATCCTTTTTCTAAATTAAAACTAGCCTTATTTACTTATTATAATCTGGCAGTAAAACTCCCGACAAAGTCGGTCTAGCTGTTTCGGTTTAGGCGGAGCAATGAGACACAATTTGTTTTTAAATCAGTTTTTGTTATAGTTACGGTATAAATACTTTCATAATCATTCAGTAAAAAGCTCACCCCCGATGATGCTATAACCCTCCTCCAGGAAAGTAGCAAAGAGACTAGTACTCTTAAAAAGTTTAGACATAAACCGCCGTCTTTCCGACCTCGCCGTCGAGGCCCGTCGCGACGTCCCGGTCTTTGCCCTCCCCGACCCTCGCTCGAGCCAGCCCGCGATGCTGTGCCAGTAGTTTTAAATCAGTCCCAAAATAATGATATAATTCAGATTCAGCCTGTCCCCATGCAGTCCTCCCCCAGCGACGCCCTAAGCCGAGGCTCGTACCCCACAGGGGGTGCCCTTAGCGTGTAGTCGCTTAGTTTGTAAGTTTTTATGCCCTGGCTGGAGGCCTTACTCTCAAGGCATCCACAGGATAGTCCGGTTAAGCAGACGACAACCTCATAGGTTGAACTGCGAGATGCTATTCACAAAAAAAAGCTGTTATTTTGAAATTACAAACAGTCACTTGATTTTTTTTACTTGTTTGTACAGATCACAGGTTCATAGCTACAGTGACCTTTTGGGAGAAGTGCAAGATGTAGGTAATGCATTATATTAAACTCTCATTTGGCACCAACCAGGTTAAGGCATATGTATGCTAAATATGATAATAGATGAAGACAAGTTCATATAAATATTTGATTAAGTAATGATTACGGGAGATTACATCAGTAGCCCTATACCGTTTTATTTGGTTTTGGGTTATTCGTTTTAAGTGTTTTTGATGAAGTCTTACAAGTAGGGCTCCGACGAAAAGTGATTTTTGCTCATTTCTTATCAACGTAGTGCATAATAAATGCTCACTACTTTCATTTGTTTTACATACTTCTCATTAGAATTTAAAAAGTAAAATTAGAAGTGAGCACTCGAAATGTTTTTCATACTAGGCTAGTACTTACCTCGATGCACAACAATGCAGTTGCCCATAAACAGCGCTAAGCAAACGCGTGCACCGCTCGTCCGCCGTACACGCAGGTGCGCGTTGCTATCACTACCGCGCGCGGTGCAGTTCGCGCAGTGCACTATGGTTCCGCGCGCTCTCGTCGCGTCTTGCGCGTTACTCGCGATCGCGGGCTCTGCTCTTGCGCAGGTCGGTTTTTTTATTATTATTATTGTGAATAAGTTTTATTTAAAGAGAACTAAAAGCTCATTTATTCAGCAGATTGTTTTTGAAAAATTTGGGTTGTATACAAAAGTTTTTGCTGGTAATTTCGTTTGTTTTTGTTGATTTTATATTTTTGGTCGGTAAGAGTATTTTTTTCCAAGTTAAATTAGAATGTCAATGTGTTTAATATTGGTGAAATTATTTACTGAAAATATTTTGTTGTGTTCTGAATGGTAAAAAAAAAAACAAAAAAAAATGGTGTATTTTTAGTTTGGCATTATAATTATTAAAATTTAAATGCCTATCGATAATTTGACTTTTCTATCGGTAAAGGTTCAATTTGTCATTTATGATGTTTTTTAAATATTAAAAAGAAGTGTCTCCAAAAAAAATTAAACATCTTCTTTAAGTAAATAAAAAAGTTTACTTACTTACAAATATTCTTATATTGAGTATACAAATATGTTAAAGGAAGTCGGTCATGTATTGAAAATGTAGGTTAATTTTTCTTGTGTGAAAATCAAGCTAGTGATTCCTAAGTTATTATTTAATATATTACACCATAAACTAAAGCTTTACGGACTAGGAGTGTTTCTACTATAACTATAACTGCAGATATTTCAATCAGTATTGGAATTTCTTAATTACTTAATACTAATAATCATGCCTATTGATTGCCTATTAAATTAAATCTAGGCAACAACACTATGGAATTTATGTAAAAGCGTCATTAAATATTTTATTGACTCCAACATTCCGGAAAACTGTGGAAAACATTGTACTAAAGAATATTGCTTAATGCTAGTTTATTAAGAACATAACCTTACTTTTTTTTTTTTTTTTTTCGGATGGGAAATCATCAAATGACTTCTCCCGCTCTGGGCGGAGCTGAAGGGAGTGTCAGACTTGCACTGACTAAAACCCACCCATGTTCCTTCTTAGCCCTTTGTGCTCAGGGCCGCGGTATCTCTTTCGAACAACCCGCAGCAAAATAACCTTCCTAGATTTCATACTTTCAAAATCACTGGAAGTAAGATCAACACTAGAAAAAAAGAGATGAAAATTACATTTTTCTTTTCCGTACGGTTAGTGCCAAAACTAATGTGAGATTTTTTATGCGCCTCGTAGGTCCTGTACGTCGATTCTGTAAAATTCAGACAACAACTCGCATCTCACATCGCTATCCACTGTCACTTCGCGTAAGGTTCAAAATGACCGGTGACCTTACAGAATGCCACTTCTTACGTCATCTCATACTTTATCTGTCAAAATCTCCCTGTCAATTTAGTTCAACTCGCTGACACGCTCGTAAGGGTGGCGCTAGTGTAAATTCGAATTATCAACCGGGTTTTTAGAATGCCAATCAAAAAACTCACAGCGGATTCAGATTCGAAGTTCTAAGTGAGGTCTTACAATCACACTGCTGGATAATCTGGCTTTACAACCCGTTGAGAAATATCTCTCAGGCATGCTGGTTTCCTCACGATGTTTTCCTTCACCGAAGCAAGCGATAATTATACAATACAAATTCAAATTATTTATTGCGAACAGAGTATAGTCTTGAAGATGTTGTCAATAGGTAGGTTCTTATAACTTAATTGCCTGTTAGGACATTAGAATTTAAATGCACGATTAGATTAGATTCAAAACTCACATGAATCCGAAAAATCATAGTTGCGTGTTTTGGGTTCGAACTTGAGACCTGTGACTTGGCAGTCTGACAGTTGCACCACTAAGCTATCACTGCTATAATAATAATAAATTATTTATTTAAATAAATAAACAACATGAGAGCATCGGTGGCCCAGTGGTGGCAGCCCCGACATACGAGCAGTAAGCTGTGGGTTCGAACCCAGGCAGACGCATTACTTTATGTACTTTATTTCATCTCCGCTGCTCTCAAAAACGGTGAACGAAAACATCGTGAGATAACCGGCATGTCCTAGAACCAAAAATTCGAAGACATGTGACATCTACCAATCCACACTGGGCCCGTGTGGTGAATTACAGCCCACTCCTTCTCATACAGAGGAGGCCTGTGTCCCAGCAGTGGGAACATTATAGGCTAATGATGATTATGATGATGAAAAATAAACAAGCCATAAATAACATTAAAAGAAATGCGAAACTTTTTAAGAAAAGTTCAATCTCCGTTGTCAAAGTGCTCTGCTGATCTAACAAAACAAAACCTTTAGAAGCTTCGATCAATAGAAGTGAGCTGTTCAAAACATCGTGTCTCGTATCAGTCGAGTCACTTGTCATAACCCTACACCTCGGGTTTGCCGGCATTTTGTAAGTAAACACTGCTTACAATGTGTGGGAAAGAATGCGAGGGATTGCCTGGAGGTCGGCCTTAATGATGGTTTCACGACTATAGAATTTGAAAGGGCTGGTAGGATCGAAAAGTGTCCATCTGCAATTCTGTGTACTTCCTCCCGAATTATTATTTTTGTGATGTGTGTTTTTTTCTTCTTTATACGTCATGTACCTATGACATATAAAGAAAAAAAATATTCAGCAAATAAATGTTATTTCTTTCTTTGTACAAAGGTCAATATTGAAGTAAAAAAATTAAACTATGCACTGCCAGTATAGTAAAACCGAAATCCATCAATTACCATTTTTTCCGAAGAATAGACGTAACTATAGGAAACCCCACATACTGGGAAGTTCGCACTGCCCGATGAGTAAATCAAGGGTCACGGACAGTTTTTCTTCTGAACCCTTAACCCACAATGCAGAACATGTTCAACTAGGTACACTAAAATAATAAACATGATCGAATTATCTTGGCATACGATGTTGTTGACACTTAAATGTGAACTTGACCTGAACTTCACATGAAGAGGCACTCGTTAAGTTATGGAGTCAAGGGCTTGATGCAGAAAGTTGTGCTCTTGGACATAACCTGATTTTTTGTTATAGATTTTGGACCTACTAAAACCTCTGCGAATTATGTAAATAAAATCATATCCCAGATATATCAAAAAGATAAAGATAAATTAAGTAAAAATTAAAATCGCATGAAAAGAGGTTTTCAAAAAGGTACTGTTATCTAGCCGTATTTAGTATTACATAATTAATGTTGATTCTAAATAAAATAATATTTTATATGGATTCTTTACGACTAGGGCAAATTACGAGTACGCATAAGAAAGAGTACTTGTACACACAGGTTTTTAATTATGAATATTGAGTAATAACAGCTAGCGAACACTTGTGTCCACATTACAAAAAGATTTATAAGAAAAGGTTTCGTGCATAGGTATCAGCTGTTCCCAACCTATAGTTTCTGAATATGTATAAAGTTAAATAAAAATATGAACTTGAATACTAAACGTTGACGATGATGTAGAAACCAGCCATTTATTTTCATCATTTAGATAAGGTTACGAGTACCATGCAACTTTCCACCGTGTGTCTTAAGGAGTCTACACACCAAACCCGCCGACCCGCCGACACAGCCCGGCGGCGACTTTTCTTTGGTTTGGGTTTGGGTCGCCGACACCAAGCCGCCGGGCTGTGTCGGCGGGTCGGCGGGTTTGGTGTGTAGACTCCTTTAGCAATGCAATAATAATCATTTCGAGTTAAAGTCCAAAGTAGTTCATTAAAATTTACCACTTTTTGATGGCTATATTTTCCAATAGCCCAGCTTAGGAACCACATCATTTATACTTGGATTTATACGTGGATGGGAGACCATAATTACATACCGATTTTGCTCCGTGCCTCGGAAAGCGCGTTAATTTGTAGATCTTTGACAGTCGTTACGAGTAGTCAGTGACCCAAAAGTCTGACATCCAGTCTTACCAAGGGGTATCTTTATTACCCAGTTACTAGGTTGTGGAGATCAGATAGGCAGTCGCTTCATGTAAAATACTGGTACTCAGTTGCATCCGGTTAGACTGGAAGCCGACCCAAAGATAGTTTGGGAAAGGCTAATAGGCAGATGATGATGTCGCAGGAAAGCCTACACAAATAAAATGAGTTCGTTTTTAACCGTCGTCGGCGCTGTCGAAATTCCAGCAGTCCAAAAAAGATGAAGATCATGTGAAAACGGGCATTAACATCAGAAACGCTGACATTCTTTTTTATCAATGTAAATTCCACAGTTGAGTACCTAGTCATCATCAGCCTACCTCATTTTCAAATGCAAGGTCAACCTCATCAATGGCACAAGCCTTTACATGACGTAAGAACAAACATAATAAAAATAACATAAATAACCCAACAATTAAGACTAAACGTAACAGAGATCATCTACTGTAATGTTCTGAAAGTGACGTCATATGCACTTATATGCACCATATGCATTTGTCATACCGTGCAATGGATGACGTTCTCATTGTGCCCCCGACCTTGTCTGTATTGACAATGCTATTGGATAAACTATTGATTTTTACTGAAATATGTTGTTGACGATTGGTCATACTTGCATAGTGAATAAATGTAGATGCTTGTCTCAAATAAATCTAATGACATGAGGATCGAGTCTGGGTATAGTTCCCCAATACTAACTGGTTTGTGGAGGTCAGATAGACAATCTCTCCGAAGTTAGACTGGAAACCGACGCAACACAGTTGGGAAAAGGCAAGGCAGATGATGGTGAGGATCAAATCTTTTGTAAAACTCACATTTTTTATCTAAACAGCCATAAATGTAAATAACATTTATGACTGTTTAGATAAAAATAGTGAGTACATTCGATTAATAGTATGGGTATTTTTGCCAAAATAGTTTAGGAAAAATAAATTTAAAAAGTAATGTCGTTTATTCCAATCGTCACGCTTAGTTGCAGCAGTTAACTATAGTAAAGTGATAATAAGCGCGAGATTGTCAAACTTAACTTGTAATTGGGTCACGGTGATGATTTTCACGAATATTCTGTAGAAAATAGACTACTTTTTGGCTAGAGGCAAACTAGTAACCAACTTCAACGATGTTAAGAATAACATTATAAGTTACTTAAAATAGCGATATCAAATCATTAATAAGATTACGCAAATAATCCCTTTCGCGAGAAGTTCCAATAGCACTTTGCCCAACTCGAAGATTGAACCCAAAACCCCATGATCAGCAAACACGCTTGCAACCACTTCCCAACCTAACAAGTGAATGACAAATAAGAACAAACTGCTGAAGACATTACAATATTAATTGACAGACATAATAATTAACAATACCACAGTAGCCTCTATAGTGATGCAGTTACCATCTCTGGTATTGTGATGGTAACAACATAACGTCATCACACTATGATACACCGTGACGCTCTCATTGTGTCTCAGACCTTGCGTTTGATTGAATGCAGTATCACGTTGATACAGACAATTTATTTATAGCTTATCGCATTGCACTACTGGGATTATGTTACGACTTTTAATTGATTGCATCCGGAATTATTGTGTTACCTATTTAAATCTATCTTCTTGGCATATTCTTAATTATTTGCATGCCAATCTATCAGATTTCATCTTAGTCATTAATCATCACGCGCGAGCTGATATCATGTACACAAAGCCTGCAATAGGTAGTAAACAATTAATGCATAAAGATATCTTTTGATCATCACTCTTGCATCACCATCAATACCTCTATTTGGTGATTACTACTTTTAAACAGATTAAATTGGACCTAAAAATGCTATTGTACGTAAAATTAAAAGATTCCGGAGGTTTCCCAGTTAGGTGAACCATGGAGTACATTATTTTATATAATCATAATCATTAGTTCACCAATTAGGTGATCTACGGGTACATTCTTTTTTTAAATTACCCATGGTTCACTTATTAGGTGAACCAAGGGTACAGAAAATTAATCGTGGAACAACTAGGTGAACCACTTTGGTGTTCCACGGGTCAGAAAGGATTTATTTCAAGACAAATCTTCCACCATCAATATTTAAAAAATAATTTTCTCTCCCATCTTCAAACTATTGATTGAAACAGGATATTTTAAATGCGTTTAGTGTTAATTTTTTTTAGTAATTTAATTTCAGTAATTTATGGTTTAAGCGCGAACACGTACTTATATTCCCTCAATCATAAGTAGGAAAATATTTTCCTTTGCATCAATCAATACGGATTATTGTCGATAATATTATGTGTTCCACCACATCTTATCACGATACAGCGTGCTGCTCCCATTGTGTCTCGAACCTTGTGTCTGTTTACACACAATCGCAATAAACTGCACTGGAACATTCAGATTTATGTTCATGTCAATGTCTTCGAGATTTCAATGCTAATGTCTCGATGTTGTGAACGAGGAGCTGAACTTCTGAAGGTTTTTAATATTCTGAAGGACTGTTCTAAATAAGTTTTCTGAAAACAAAAGTGACCAGCGCAGTCAGATTTTTTTCGGCATTAACGTCTTGCTCTTAGCAATATAGCCTATGGCCTTTGGCTACATTTCTAGAAATTAGAATAAAATTATAGGCTTTGATCTTTGGAAACATAGTCTATGGCCTTTAGAAATATAGCCTATGGCCTTTAGCAATATAGCCTATGGCATTTAGCAATATAGCCTATGGCATTCGGGGATAGTGTAGCTTTACGATAGCAAAAATATTTTCGGAATCGGATCAATAGTCCCGAGTATTCTAACTCACAAACTTTACCACTTTAAAATGTTATAGTATACCTAGATGTAGAAGCTCGAAGCTAAATAATAAGTATAATAACAGCCGCTCTGATCAATATTCTGTGGATGGGTGACCACCTATTACACACCGAGTTTCCTCCATGCCTCGGAAAGCACGTTAAGCCACTGGTCCTGGCTGTCATTTGTAGATCTTTGATTGTGTAGATCGTCGTCATTATAGTAGATAGTCAGTGGCCCGAAAGTCTGACAACCAGTCTTACCAAGGGGTATCTTATTACCCAGTACTAACTGGGTTGTGGAGGTCAGATAGGCAGTCGCTTCATGTAAAATACTGGTATTCAGCTGCATTCGGTTAGACTGGAAGCCTACCCCAAGATAGTTGAGACAAGACAAGGCAGATGGCGACCAAGATACTAGAATGTAGATAGTATGAAACCCTTATCATTCTAGGAGATAGATAGTATTTAAAATGATGATGACATAATTAACCCAGTCATCTTTCGAACAATTTAATATGAAGTACTGTTATGCATAATAAATCATTCATTGTTAAGTAATTATACTATAAGTAACTATATGAAGTGTTTCCGTAAATAATCATTTCAGTCAAGGGCTCTCTGCCTGTAATGTAGTGATAATACGCCCATCGCTCACTAGTTCAAATAACATATAGCCCTTGACTATACTAGATAATAACATAACATTACGGTTGAAATCCCCGAAGGGTACAGCAGACTCTTAACTATAGTAAACCCACAGTTTACAAGTTACGTTTAAATTCCATGGGATGAGCCTCTAATGGCTATAGGGGCTCTAATCAGAATTCAAGTTTTCATTATGAAATTTCTGGTTCTAAAACCCAATACCACTTTGCCCAACCTAGGAATTGAACTCAAGACCACCCGGTCAGCAGTAGAGCTTGGGACCACTAGACCAATCAGGTCAAACTCTACTTACCCCAAAACTCTAAATAATGATACAAAAACAAAAGACTACTTAATATAGCCCTTAGACCTAATAGTAAATAACTTCAAGGACGCTAGTTTATCTTCAGTGTGCACAAGATAAGAGACCCAACTGAAGATGTTTCAGGAATTCTAGGTATTTAGGTCATGGCTACACGGCTATCTGTGTGACGGGATGCAGGTGGGAATTAATCGGGATTTAGTGCTGCTTTTAAACTAAATCAGATATTTTGTTGAGGTAGGCCAGTGATTTTATTTTTAGTTTAGGTTTGTTTTTTTGAGTATAGCCTGTTAGCCGTGTGAAGCTTGGCAGGTAAAAAAAACCAGTGATTTTTTAAGGTATCCTTGAAGTTTACCTAAAGGTAGGTTAGGAGGGTTGTTTCGAAAATTCAATCTTTAATAATTAATTGAAATATAAAATTCAGTATAAAGCGACCTACACAATTTCCTTTCTTTGGTATTGTTCGTCGTGTCGTGGAGCTACTTGCGTTATGAGTTGGGCTACCCGATGACTGACAAATGCTTGCACTGGCTGGACAAGTCCGAGTGGACAAACATGTCTGAGATGGTCTGCATAGTTCACATTTGAGTTGGCCAAGATTATGTTGTTGTTCTGGATCTTAAAAGAGACTGTAACCTCTGAGTTTGTTTCGACTGTTTCTTCTCAGAGTAGTCAGGTACGAAACACCGGCCTCATCAAGTTAAAAAAAGACGACTTGTAAAAGAGTTTGTGAAAACCTATTTGCAAAAATAAACATCATTTTATTTCAAATGATTTGTCATTTGAATTTTGCTCCATATGTAGCACAGCATTGCTTCGCGACCGATCTCCAACGGCGGCACGCGCGCGCACTCCAAACGATTACCAATAGTCATTGTACTTTACTTTTATTATATTCCTTTTATACAGTCCACTGCATTTTAAGTTTAGTCCTGCTTAAGTCCCTTACTTATGGTCCTTAGTGGGGTTAACCGTAACGTTATCAATCAGCCAGATTGCCAATAAGATATTTAAAAAAAAAGGTCTTTCTTTGAAGATTTTGTGTACGCTATATCGAGACTTATGTAACACGCCAAATGCACAAATTCCTACGTTGCGTAGATCCCGACAAAAACCTCTTTAAAAGACAGTAAAATAAGGATTATTAGTCAGAACATTAAAGAAATATATTCTGGGGATTCTCGGTATGGCTGGTAAGTATACATATTATAGCCAAAAAGGGGGTGTCATGACGACTCCTCATTCTAGGTATAAACAATTTTTGAACTTAGCGTTTCACCTAAAATGTGACACATAGATAAGGCTCATTTAAATAGTATAATATTTGCCTCTAGGAATGTTCTAGTTCAAGAGGGTTTTTTTCAAACGTGGTTTTATTGGTTATCAATTTAAATATTTCCATGCTATGCTTATCCTTCAGTAGCCTGAACAAACCCGGGTAACACGACACAATACTACACTTTACACAATAGATAAAGAATGTATGAAGTATAATATTACTTAACAAATCCTTGGCGGTGAACAAACAAACAGAACACACAACGATCGCTGTAGATACTGTCGTAGCACGCTATAATGTACACCTGTTTTGTGTTACTATGTTAAGTAGGTAGGCACTGAACTTGCTTATTGACATTAAAGATGAATGATCTACATACTTATTCTCTTCGAATCAATATGGTCCCAACCTGTAAGTATAGCTACCTGGCCAGCTCGATCGTCTGCTTCATTCATTCGAGATGGGTCGTTTATGCCCTATCTAGCCAGATTTTATCTACTGCGGCTGACTTGAAGATGAATGATCATTTTAAATTTTGCTGGGGAGTTTTTATTCCAATGGAATGCTGGTAACCGGTTTCAATTGGTACCTAGACAGTTTTGATGCTTTAGTAGTAAATTAAAGGCAACGAAAAAAAGCGGGATAATTTTGATATAATTTGGCTCTCAGGTGGAGTTGTGACCTGTGATAGAATAGAGGATACTTTTTATCCTGGTAGTACATTCCAAGTTCATCAACACAGGCGAAGCCGCGTGCAAAAGCTAGTCTCATTCTTCTCAGTAATTTAAAACATACATCGTTGAGAAGAAATGCATCCATAAATTCCTAATCACTGCAAACCAGTCACAACAATGATTTTGCATAACGATATACTTTTTACCAGTTGAGTCATACTTGAAACGCGGTATGATAAGAATTTCAGTACATTGTAGGTATAGTGCATTCCTCTCTTATTGGCATGGCTTTAGAAATAACTCTGTTATCATTTTGCTCTATTAATGAGTTACATGGAGATTAAAATAACTAATGGTTGTAAATAGGCAGATGATGACCTCTAATTCGGCCAACCCTCTTTGGGTTGGCATGGGGTCGGCTTCCAGTCTAACCGGATGCAGCTGAGTACCAGTATTTTACATGAAGCGACTGCCTATCTGACCTCCACAATCCAGTAACTGGGTAATACGATACCCCTTGGTAAGACTGGATGTCAGACTTTTGGCTTCTGACTACTCGTAACAACTGTCAAAGATGTACAAATGACAGCCGGGACCAACGGCTTAATATGCTTTCCGAGGCACGGAGGAAACTCGGTATGTAATTATGGTCACCCATCCACAGACCAACCTAAGCAAACGCGGCTTAAACCTGAAGATTATGCCAATCAGCTGTTATTATATCGCCACGAGCTCCTCGTTGAATTAGAGGTGATTTAGGTTTGATTACGTACTGTTCATGCCAAATCTGGGCTTAACTACTATAATTAGTTTATTGACACATCTGTTTACAAATTATTTTAGCTCCAAGGCAATCGTGTCACAAAAGTCAAAACCCTTAAGTTTCCTTGCCAATTTACACTAATACTCGTTCGACAGTGATTCTACATAACGCTGAAATAATATTTGTTTTGCTGTCTGTTCCAGCAGTTACGGGAACTTGAGAATCACAGCATGCGTTTAATTGTCTTTGTTATTTTTAGATCTTATAAGTAAAAATGAATCTATATTTTATTTAGTCTTTGTTTCTAATCTTAACGTACGTTTTTTAACATACATTGGGAAAGTTGGATAACAATGGACACGTTGTGCGTGTTACCTTGTATTAATTAATGTTGAATTTTGAAATCATCTTATGTATCTGTATTACTAAGGTTGAATAGTACTCAACTTCTTAGTCAAAAATTCGACATTCTTAATTCAGAATCCTATAATTTAACTTTCTTAAAATACTTCGCATTTAAAGCAAATATAATAGATTACAATAGAGGTACTCACGTATTCACATCCCTAACGACTAGATACCATCAACCTCTTCGCTTTAAATGGGTAAGCACAGTTTCAAGTGGTACTACTAAGAATCTTAAGAAGCCGATACGGATGTATTGGCGCAAATCCAAGCTGCAAGTGCTGGGTTAAAGATCATAATTGTATAGATGCAGTGGATTATGTCATTGTTATGCATTATTTAATAAATCAGGAGAATTCATTGCTGAAATTCATAATAATAGCTTCCGCGTATATGAAATTTCAGTTTATATTGAGATTGTGATTAGCAGATTGATAAAATCTGAAATTCACTGACAAGGTAGGTGCAGCCAAAACCACTAATGTCCAGAAACACACTATTTTGTAGAATTGTTCCTTGTAATTGGCGGCATGGTTGGCGCAGTGGCTTAGCGGGAGGTGCTCTGTGTGTCGCAGGTTCGCTTCCTGAACTAAACTAATATTTATATAGCCTACTAAAAGTAGTTGTTTCGGGTCTGGCTGTTTTTATATGTAACTTTAAACGTACCTACGCACCCACGATACAGGAGTAAAAATCATCTTAAAAAGGGTTCAAATAGATGATGAATTTGTATCGACATTAATTGCCAGTTTAGCCGATTTGAAATCGGGTTAGCGCCCGATGGTATTTCCCGCGTAATTCGGGGTCATTACCTCTGGACCACCACAGCTGCTGCTCTCGTTAAATCTCACATCAAATTAAAACTGAAAATAAATTACATTTTCAAACAAATTATTCAGCTAGGCCGTGCAGAAAATTGGCATGCAAAACTGAATGAATGACGTCATCGCATTAAATGAACTGTAAATACTAAAAGCAGATGGTTTATGGTTTCCTTTGTGACATCATAATAATAATTTCACCATAAGGTTTTTATGGTGACCTTAGTTTTGCACTGCGAGCGATGAAGCTAGGAAAAACACCAATAGGATGATGTTACATGATTTTTAATAAAGAAGCGCTAGATAAGAAGAATATAACATAACGCTTGTAATTCCCAAGGGGTTAGGCAGAGGAGGGCCAAATAATACACCAATTTCGCCAGTTATGTTTAAGTCCCGTGTGGTGGCGAGCCTATTTCCAACAATCGGACACAAATCTGGACTTTGTGGCTGCTACTGAAATATTCCTGAAGGAAAACCGTCGAACCTTGCACCTTATGCTCAGCAGTTGCACTTGCGACCACAACTAAGTGTAGTTTTGAGCAGCAGTTGTGGAACACCAGCTTTACTGCAGTTATCATTATTGTATACGTTTGTTTTTTTAACCCAACCCGCACTGGTCCCGCGTGGTGGATTACAGCCCATTCCCTCTCTTAGAGAGGATGCCTGGGTCCCAGCAGTGGGAACATTATTGGCTGATGATGATGATACGTTTGTTTTGATGTCTGAACGGACTGCAGTGCTGTTTTTACAAGTTTGCTCTCGATTTCATTTTCAAATAAATTGATGTTTTAAATCTGTCTTGTTCTTACGTATCACATATATATCTAATTATATTTATCTATTTACGTAAATACCAAATTTACGAAATTCCAACAGAATTGTCGAAAACAAACTTATTTCAGCACATCGCGTACCTCACTCGAACGAATACGCGATGAACAGATTGTTCATTCATAAAATTAGTTCTCTTAGTAACAAAAATAAAATTTGTGATACTGTCAGAATGTTTGAATTTTTGTGAGAAGAATGCATGACTGTGTTAAATAAATTATATGTTTAAATAGTGTAATTGGCTTCGGCCGTTCTATTTAAATAAATAAATAAAACTGCTTACACCCTCAATAACACAACAATGGATGGTAAACACGGTAAACGTTATCAGGGTAACCTTAAACCGGGTAACCCTAGAGGTTACGTGACTCATGGCGCACAATGACATAGTGACAGATGACAGCTTATGTTACTTAAGGGTTACAACGTGCAGACAAGTCTTATGTATGATTGTACAGAATGCACCATTTAAAGCTACAACAATCTATCAAATTTCTATATTTTTAACCTTATCGCTAAAGAATTAGGTTCAAGGTCGATTGGGAAAATTTGACAGTTGCTTATATTTTGGCACATGGTTTTCTCAGCTTCCTGTATTTGTAGCACTACTGTCCGTTCAATGTTATTTTACCCCCTATTCTGCAGTATAGTAACCTTTATTAACGTTGCCATAAAGTTTATGTCACGGGTAAAATAGCTATGAAACGACTGTAATACATGACTCATGGGGCATGACTATATATATAAGTCACAGATGACAGGTAATGGGAACTTTGTGTTACAATGTACAGATCAGGCTATTATACTTTTAATGTATGCTATAAGAGAACAAGTGCGCTGTTGTTGAACGTTATTGTTTGTAGTGATTGAGCTGATACTGTGTTGTGACGAACGTAAATGGGACTAGCAATTTTTAGCATATTGACTGGTTGACAAGCTAAAATTATAGAATACTAGCTGTCCCGCGCAACTTCGTCTGCGTCACATTTTCCCCGTTTTCGCAACATTTTTATTGCTGCTCCGCTCCTATTGGTCGTAGCGTGATGATATATAGCCTATGTCCTTCCTCAAGTTGAAATCTATATTCTCGCTAAATTTCATTAAGATCCGATGATCGTGAAAAGGTAACAAACAAACTTACTTTCGCATTTATAATATTAGTTAGAATTAGGATTATTTATGTTTTGTCAGAAACCAGTAAAGAAACCCATATATAATCCGAACTACTCTTAATTGCTTACAATTAAATACCAATCATAGAAATTAATGATTAGATATGATTAAAGTTATGATAAGTCAGAATCTAGCAAGGAATCCCCTATAAAATCTATAATATCTTCCTCGTATAGGAGACCTTCCTCAAGCCCAGTCACCGCGATCCGAGAATTGCCAACTATCGCATAATTCGCAACGATCGGTCACGATGTCACTTCCTTACTTCCACTCACTTACTTCTTGAACAATAAAAATCTAGTATGTTTAGCATAGATTTTTATTATTCAAGAAGTAAGTTTTACACATGTGAAATAACCGGAAATGAAAACAGAAAAAAATTGTGTGTCTACTAATATTAGAAGAAGTCATTGCTCTTAAGTGAAAGATTCTGCTGAGTCCGTTCCTAGCACGGATCGAACCTAAATAATCGAAATGGCCATGAAAGATCCTTTGATCTTTCATGGCCATTTCCAAAATCATTCAGCAAACAGTTTGGACAGCAGGCATAGTTAAAACAGCAATTGTTGTATAATCTAGTTTTATTTTCGTCAAACGATAGATTCGTTTCATTCACCTAGACTTAAATTTGAATCTTGTAACAGAACTTTATGATCGCTTTTAATAATTTAATTACCCAAGAATAATATTTAGATCTTAAAGCTGTTAAAGTAGGTAAAAATACTACATTTTTCGAGGCTAGCAATATTTTTTTTGCAACATTTGTTTTATTTTTAGTTACAAAAGTTAGCGGATAGTTACGTTGTTTTCAGGTCATCAGCTTACCTACATAATTGCTAAGTAGGATAATTAAATAAAAATATATCGTACTTCTTTATAATCTTTAGTAATTGCTTCGTGCATTTATAGATCGAAATCTCTCGTTCTGTTAATCACGATCAATAAGACCCGGAACAACTGTTGCTTATTAAGTACGTAGCGTAGTTAGCCAAGTGGCCGGAATTGAGCTATCGAACATGACATCACAGGGAAGGGTTAGGCAGAGGTGTACCTACCTAATAGTACACCTACCCACACTTCACCAAAAATGTTAGTCCCATGTGATAAAGGGCGAACCTATTGCCATCAACCGGGCACAGATCCAGACTCCGTGGCTGCTAATGAGAAAAACCGAATAACAATTTTCCCGATCTGGATTGAACCCAGCACCTCATGATCAGCAGTCTAGACCAACAAGACAGACAACCTGAAGTCTAAGTTTTTTTTGCGATGATTTTGCTCTTATCTCTAGTCTAGGTCAGATATGACAGAGACAAAGTCCAAAGTGAGAGCCAGTCCACACGGCGCGTTGCGTCAGCGTTGCGTCGACGTAGCGCTGTTACTGCGTCGTATTACATACTAATAACCATAGTGTACACACGATGCGCTGCGTCGACGCAACGCACACAGGACTGACTGGAGCCCCCAAGATGAAGCGGGAGGGGTGTACGCATAGCGACGCCAGAGCGACAGCACTCAGTTGTCTATGCGTTGCGCTCAGTTGTTTCTTAATGAAATTATGGGACAAATACAAGATCATATACATATAATATCGTCTTGTGATTTTGCGTCGATTTCGGCAGTGAGGTAGTAATAGGAGCAATGCCAGACGTCTTTCCGATCCATGCTTCCTAAAAGACTGCGATGTTTTTACAAAATTTCCGCCGCAACTGTGCGTCGCCGCTGTAACGACGGAACGTTACGACTGCGTCGTAACAACGCAGCGATGGCGCAGCGCCGGTGTGGCCGGCAATTTGCGTTGCGACGACGCAACGCGCCGTGTGGACTGGCTCTTAGGCAGTACCCATAGATAAAGCCATAAAACTACTGCTTATAACTGCCAAGGAATCTAGATTTGTTTGCAATTTGATGACAATAAGCTCGCCTTCAAATGTATTCGACCCAAACATAGCGGGCAAAATTAGTCTTATTTTTTTGGAGTAGGCAAATTGCTACTTTCACTACCATATTTCTTTATTAATTTCATAAATCATAACATATAATATACATTTTTAATATTTTCACAAAATTATATAAAAATACATTTAAAAATATACAAAATAGCAGCCCACCGGCATTGGAAACAGGCTCCGAGCTACTGGTGGTCAGGACTCTTGAGAGAGGAACCTCCTAACAATACGCGCCGTGTCCAGAAGTACTGCTTTCTGAATCAAGCCCTTGATCCAGCTACCAAGCCAAAGACTTCTCAGATGTTGGTCGAAGCTTATGGCTATTAAGACATTGGCCGACACGACTATCGGCACAATGACTGCTGTACCGCATGTCGACAAACTCGCGAGCCAGATCTAGATATTTGAATTGCTTATCTGTCTCTGCTTTCACGAGGTTCTCATCATGCGGGACCGTTACATCAACAATCATTGCGTGACGCTCCAATCAATCTATCAACACAATGTCAGGCTTATTGGCAACAATTCACTACCAATTATTATTATCATTCAGAACACAAGGGGTCCAGGAGATGTCCAGCAAAAACCATCGTTAGTCCTTTTGGGCACACTTGGCAAATTTTGGACCAAACCGAAACGTTGTTCTTTTGGTTTCCATTCTTCTAAAACATACTCTTAAATTTTCCAGGACGCCGTAATCATAGTAGATGTGACGAACCGCACTCACCCGACTCACGCTCGCCAGGTGACGTTTAACGAAGACCAGTACGCTGCCATCATTGCTGAGCTGCATTCAGCCAAGAGTGATGCCTTGCTGCTTTACACCGACTTCGCGTCACGAGCTGGCAACGACTTGAAGACATTCCTCACAAATATTACCGGGTTTGCTGATGGGGTGATCCGGAGTTTGCATTCGGGACCGCCTTACAATGATGTGAGTATCTTGCATTTAAGTAGTTTTTAATGAGAAACTGAAAGGGAAGTCTTGTTTGATGAGATCGTTGTTTTGGGGTAGTTTTGTCTTGGCTTGGTGATTGTTGGATTTTAGGGGCCTGTTGTATTTTCAATGAAATTTTTCTATTCTAGTACTTGCAACAATTACCAAATAAAGTGTGAACATACTGAACATTCAAAAATCAAGTCATTTATTCAAACTAGGCTGATAATCAGCACTTTTTGAACGTCAAAATTACAAGAGACAGTCCCCCAAAACGCCCGCCCTTCGCCACTTCCTAGTGTTTTAGCTGGGAAGTATAAGTGGCGGAACAAACTCCCCAGCAACATATGTTGGGTTAGAAGAACCAGATTCTATACAATAGTATTCAAGTATATAAACAAGGAATCCATTACATCAAATTAATGTCACATTGCAGCTAGCACACACCAATAATAAAATAAAATATTAAAAAAATATACTCAAGAATAAATAAATTCATAAATTCTTTAAGTCTGACAACCAGTCTAATCAAGAGTATCGTATTACCCAGTACTGACTGGTTTGTGGAGGTCAGATAGGCACTCGCTCCATGTAAAATACTAGTGTTCAGCTGCATCCAGTTAGACTGGAGGCTGACCCCAACATACACACATCAAAAGTGTCTAGGGATCAACATATATTTTTGCAATAACTTTTCTCCTGATTGATATTAATTAAAATTTTCTTTAAGGATTCATCAAATAAAGTGTTTTCGTTTGTCACAGTAACGATAAACCAAGTCACCTTTGCATTAATAAAGAAATTTGCCATTTTCTAATAAAGGGATTTTTGACATTTGAACCACTAACATTAAAGTTCGAAAAAAAGACTGAAATAACAGTTTTCTTTAAAATTTTATTGGGTAACTTAAACAATTAATAATCCGTGTTTCTACCGCGAACACTAACAACACAAGAACATCGGTTTGGCATACTCAAAATGAGTTCATCCAAATCACGCTGTGGAATGGCCGCCCATGTTCGTTGCAACAACAAAAAAAGGTCTTCTTGCGACTGGATACCCTCCATATTCGGCAGAGCTCTTCTCTGTAGCTTATCCCATGCATGCTCAATCGGGTTCAAGTCTGGCGACTGAGCAGGCCAGGGCAGGACATTGATGTTAGCTGCGGCGAGAGTCTGTCTTACAACTCTTGCGGTGTGCGGTCGTGCATTATCATGCATTAACTGAAATAAGGGACCGATTTGCACTTGTAGAGGAACGATGATGTCTGATACAATCGTCTCAGCATAAATTTGAGCGTTGAGGTTGCCTCTGATCCAAATCAACTCAGTTCTTCCGCCGATCCAAATACCCGCCCATACCATGATGGTTCCACCACTATAAGGATGGACTTCCTGGCAGGATTTTAATCGCTGTTGGCGTCCAGGGGTTCTCCAGTGTCGTATACGTCTTGTATCCGGTCTCATACCAAAACGAGACTCATCAGAAAAGCACACGAAACGCCATTGTTCTTCTGCCCAATTTCTGTGTTCAAGAGCCCATTGATATCGAATCCTACGATTGTGCATTGCTATAGGTGGTACCCGTAGCGGTCTTCGGGAATGAAGGTTCACTTCATGCAAGCGGTTTCTGACTGTTTGGTCGCTAATTAAGTTCCCTGAAGAGTGATGAAGCCTCACGGCTAACATCATGGCGGTTATTGTTGGAGCTCTTCGAGTTAAGATTTGAATGTATCGGTCTTGTCTCCGTGTGGTGCAGCGATACCGTCCTCCATGGCGCACAGCCACGGTACCAGTGCTTCGGTAACGTGTCCAAAGTCGACTGATAACACTCTGACTTGTATTCAGAGCTAAAGCCACAGTACGTTGCCGGGAACCAGCTTCTATCATTCCCACGGCTCTGAGCATTTCTTCCCTGCTTAAATGACGTCGCCGCTCCATAATAACGTTGGTTTTAATCAGTAGTAGGCAAACAGTAGCACTAATAATGTCTTCAATGCGTTGTATGTTTTTATAGGGAAAATATTGACAGCTGATTTTCATCTTTTACTCGAATTTGATTCACAGTTCCTGATTCAAATTATGAAATGCACCAAAAAGGATCCATATAAATTTATAAAATCATAAATTTATTACAAAGCCACATCTCAATCTCAAGAAATCCGCATAAAAATGCTTGATCCCTAGACACTTTTGATGTGTGTAGTTTCGAAAATACTAGGCTAACAAGACTAGCTTCCAGTGCAAGCAATAAGTTGACAAAGTTATAATTATGAAACAATCGGATAAACAGTCTAACAGCTCATAAAATACGAAGAAACAAACATTAATTACAAAATATATTAGATGTTATGTATTCGTAATGAAATAAACGAGCATTGTTCTCCAACACTTGAATTTACGATCTCTTGAAGTTGATCCACGGCTGTGATCGACGGTTCAGTGTAGGGTTACCGTCATGTCGTTGGCTCAGTAACAAGCGATACCTTATAAAAGTTTATGTGAACTTTGCAGTTTTTATTCATCTAAAAGCTGCTTTGTTTAAAAGAAGTCATGGTCAGTTTTAGTAAGAAAACGCAATGTTAGCAACTTTCTGATCCTGTTCTTCCTATCGGTGATACATCTTATCCGATTACTTCCCATCATCATCATCATCATCTTGCCCTTGTTCCATGTTAAATTAACATTCATCACTCATCACTCTTTTAGTCACATGTCCATGCCAACACACAGACAGACGACTCCTTTTCATCTTTTCTGTAACAAGCGTCACTTCTTAACTTCTTCGTAAATGCTCATTTCTAACTTTATCTATTTTTGTTGCTCAGCACAACCATCTCAACATTCTCATCTCTGCTATATGCAATATTTTTGCAACCGTCTTCTTCACTGGCCAGCATTCCGATCCATACAGTACGACAGAGAATCCGATTAGTTCTGCTGATGTCAACATCGTTGAATATTTTTACGAACTACTTAGCTGTTGAATTTTATGGTTTCGCTGCCTAGGCTTTCAGGGGCTATAGACAAGTGTGATGTCATGTTGTGTTTTGATGTTTATTGTTATAACCTCTAATACTTGAATATGCGTTTAGTGCCCGTCAACGAGACAGCAAAACAATGGCCATCCTTTATCCATAATAATTAATTTATCCATGATACCATTTTTTTTTGTTTTAAACCACACAGGCTGACACAGTGTGTTTCTATATTACTACCTACCTGGTAGTTTTTTTCAGCACATGCCGTGATGCTGTCTTAAATCTGTTACAATGTTCCTGCCCTCATAAATTAAATATTTGGACGGAGCACCACGGAAAGCTCCTTTGTTGCCTCTTTCGACACCCACAAGATTTGCATCATCAGTATTATTAGAAGAATGCTATCATCACCACCAAACATGAACAATCATCCCCACGTGTTGCAAAACCATAACAAACATTGTTTTCTTCCCCCATTCCTTTGATATCACGTCCGAAAATGTTGATGATTAACAACATTCTCTCAGCTAAGTATTTCTGTATTAGTTAACAATAATAAACTGCCAAGAATACATGAAAACTTTCTAAAAATAACCTTGACGTGAACTCAAGTAAGTTTGTATGGAGAAATGTGTGTTTATCAAAACATAAGGGGAAAATATGCGAGTACATAGTCGCAGTGCAGAATTTTAGGGTTGATAGACATACGAGTTTCAATCGATAATCGGTAATTTATTATGGAACTTCTGTTTAGTGAGTCTTCCATCAGGATTTTTTTCATAGCAGCCGCAGAGTCTGTATTTGTGCCCGGTTGAGCAAAATGCTCACCCTTAATTATAATAATTAGATAGGACGTCATGGCACTTAAACTAACTGGCAAAATGTGGACGTACTGTTAGGTTAGGTAACCCTTAGTGGTCAGTGGCGTAGCTACCTTGGATGGCACCCGGTGCGGAAGGAAGTTGGCGGTGTCACTCCATCAGAAGTTAAAAGTAATAAATTGTATATGATAAACGTCATCGATTATTAAAAATTGTATTAAAAAATATCCACAAATAACAAAACACAATAAAAAATAAGATACATTTTAGTGGATCATAAGATTCGGAAAAGATTCTTTAAAATCCTATATTACAATAAACCTTAAGTCTAGAGATAGCCAATCAGAAGCTGTAACATTAGCGGCTTTTAAGTGTATTTGCAGTCTAGGTATCTCCATCAGTTTTTCCGAATTATACATAGAGCTGAGCTTGTGCTTGTTTGGGAATCCCCGAAAAAGACAGCTGCGCTAGCCATTTTTTTTTAAATACTCCTTTTTTTAAAAGTTTGTATTTTGTTCTTGAAGTTGTCACCGGGTGTAACCCTTTTTGAGGTAACACCCAGTGCGGCCCGCCCCGCTGCCCCCCCCCCCCCCCTTGCTACGCCACTGGCCGTGGTGTTGTGTTATATTCTGTTTAGTATTCCATTGATGATGAGCATGAAGTAGGGACAATAGATAAAGACTTCCTTTTTCTCACAGTGTGTCTGTTTAGATGCATGCGGGTTTACTAAGTAAGTCAGAACCGATAGCATATCTCACATCTAATTCGAAAGTTTGTGAGGATGTAGGGGTGTATATTTATGCATGTTTATTGCTCTTTCACGTAAATACAACAGAATGGATTTGAATGAATTAACACATAAGATAGTTTTAATCTCGGTAGTACAATCCCGGGACAATTACCGAACTCCACACAAGCGAAGCCGCGGACATAAGCTAGTAACTTAATAAAAATAGTACTTGAAGTTTTTTACACAGAATCTTTTCTCTATTTTATGGTGAAAACCTCATTAAAATCTATTCGGTCCCACAGACAGACACGAAAGTGATTTTCTTTCAACTATGTAAAGATATCAGTAACATAACACATAACAATATTTATGTGAGCATTATTTCCTAATACCAATAAGCTTTAAAAGCGCTGCCAGCCCTAACAACAACAGATGGAAGCGCTATCGATGCAAATAATGCAAAACAAATGCCTTCACGTTGGAATGTTTAGCCTAGATGTGTTCACGGGCTTGTGCGGGATTTGGCAATACCGCTCGACTTGCACATTGATGGAGAGTCTGGGATTAAACGTTTGTTTGGGATTATGGGGTAAGCAGAGATTCGTAAAGGTGCTGTAGGAAAAGTCAGTTCTTTTTACAAATGGTTTGGTAGGGGATAACTGGTTGTGGATGACCGCTGGAAACTAGCTTTGTGCTGTGGACCCCTCGTTACAGTCACGATGTGCAGCTGCCGACTGTTTTTAATTTTTATAAAGATTTAATTCTAAGATGTTTTCCTTTGGTATGTGTTTCTTTGTTTGAAAGTGTCGTTGTTTATTCTAGTTCAAAGGACTTCTGTGGGCACGTTGACATTGCATTTTAGTCAATTAGTTTGACTATTGACTTTATTGGGATTCAGAATACCAGTATTTTACCAGGAATGACTGCCTGTCTGACCTCCACAACCCAGTTATTGGGTAATACGATTTCCCTTGGTAAGACTGGTTGTCAACATACTGACTATCTGTAACGAACGACTGTCAAAGTTCTGTAAATGATAGCCGGGTCCACGTGCTTTCCGAGGCAAGTAAAGAAAACTTGGTATGTAACGCATAGTCACCCATCCACAGACCGACCTTGGCAAACGCTGCTTAGCCTTGAAGATCGACCCGTGCGCCTTATTATTTATTTCCCCAGTCCACGTGCACTAGACAAAATAATCTTGAATTATTCGATCATTCTCTGAAAACGTCTCGACGACAAATTCCCTTGACCACATCACACTTTGCGGAACGGCCATAAAACTTTAGAAGAAACACCGCCGTACACCCAGAACTAAGAACTCTTCATAGTCTGACCAATAAAACAGTCATAACTATGAATAACGACCGACATATTGTCAACATAAATGCATTACTAAATTACTCCAGGCTGTCTTTAAACTCATGACATAACCTTCCTTTTAATACAGAAACTGTTTGTTTAAATCGTTAATGAGTTTCACGTGGAGTTCTACAGTATTGCCAAGGTATTCGTAGCCTCTATGGAAATGAGGCAATCTTCATGAACAGATAGATGTGTTGCTGGGAAGTTCGTTTTGCCCCTTCTACTTCTCAGTGACAGAGGAGATTAGACGAAAAAAACGTGGTGACCGACCCCAAATAACTTGGTACAGGGGCAGGAATATGATGACTCCCTAGCTAACGCAATAAGAAGTGATGAAAAGAGGCTATATTATGTAATCTTGTCGTTCGAAAAGTGCTCATTGTCAGCCATGTTTGAATAAACGACGTCTGATTTTGATTAGAATCAAAATAGCCGTGAGGATGAAACGCCTGTGGCTAAAAGGTTTTTTTACACAAAACTTGCTTTAGCCTGCAAGTTTGTTCGTTTGGAAATGTTGATGTGTTTCCTTCCTTCTCTTTCTCCTTATACAGATTTTAACGAAAAGGGTATATACATACTTAAGGGTGTGCTACAGACCAACAAACTGAAAATGTTTCTCCATCGGACAAACATCGTAATAGCGAAAAAGTTATCTGCTACCCCATACATTTGGGTCGAATAGTTGAAATTTTGTATATTATACCCTTTCCATTACAGTTACACTCTGTATATATGATGACTAGCTGTCCCACGCAATTTCGTCTGCGTCAAATTTTCCCCGTTTTCGCAACATTTTTCATTGCTGCTCCGCTCCTATTAGTCGCAGCGTGAACTGTTATATCTTTTTGCCAAATTTCATGGAGATCCGATCAGCCGTTTAGTCGTGAAAAGGTAACTAACAAACAGAGTTAATTTCGCATGGATATTAGGTAAATGGTAAGTCTGACATCCAGTCTTACCAAGGGGTATCGTATTACCCAGTTACTGGGTTGTGGAGGTCAGATAGGCAGTCGCTTCATGTAAAATACTGGCTAAGCTGCATCCGGTTAGACTGGAAGCCGACCCCAAGATGGTTTGGGAAAAGGCTAAACAGATGATGGTGATATTAGTTAAATGGACAAAGGAGAGGACGACCAAAAAATGGTGAAAGAGAATGATGATGAGAGAATGATAGCGAGACGGTTGATAGGGAAGAATGGAAGAAAATAACCAGCGTTGCACCGATTCCATGACAAACGGGACAAGGGCAAGAATATGAATAAGATAAACACAGATGATTCTAATGTGGTTGGCATGGAGATCGGAAGTGTAGTGGATTGCATTACTGACAGTCTGATACTACTATATTTAGTATAGAAACTTGGCAATAGGTGAACGCTCTAGTCATGTGTTTGCGTGTTATTCCATGTTGTGTTGATAAGAAGTGATAAAGAATAAATTGTAACTTATATTCAATGCTTATTTATACTAACATTAAGCTTCTCTTGAATGAAAAGAAGTGGGAGGGACTTTGCATAGCTGTGGAACAATTAAGGCTAAAAAAATGTTGGGTAAATTAATTTCATGTTCACGCCTTGATGTGGTAATATCAGAAGTTAAGTTAACCTCTGTAAAGTCAGTTAACCACCTAATACGTCTTTGCAATTCAAGGCGGAAACACACTTACGTGTCGTGGCGTGTCGTGACGCGCCAGAAGCATTCGGTTTCATACATCGTTGCGACACGACACGCCATGCAAATATGTCCCTAACCATATTAAATGTATGAAACTGATTTGTCACGCCACGACACGTAAGTATGTTTCCGCCTTTAGGAAAAGCTAAAGCTTAAATTCTCATGTAGGCAGTATTAGGATTCGAAAATTCCACAAGCTTGAAGACTTAACTAATTGTGTTTATCTTATTGACAACGTGTTGATTTTAGTACCATCATTAAAATATTATCACGTACTAAAACATGGATCTAATGATTTGCCACACTTACTTGCGGTATGTCGCACCTATGACGATAAAGTTTGAGGATTTGTAGGAGGCACGATCACGTCATTTATCGTGTAGTAGTACTTTGCATTTATCGGCAAAATGCCAGTTCATTCCACTACAAATTTATCCCTTAAAGCATACAAAATAATATATGAACAGTTGTCAGCAACGTCTATCTATTAAAATAAACTTGACTATAATTATGTGAATTTTTGTCTTTTCAAAATGTTACTTGTATGGTGTACACCATACAAGTACATATCGCACGCTGAGAACGAAAGTGACCGATTTCAAAATTTTGGTTAAATGAGTTAAGTATACAGAATGACTTAAAAAAGTATATTCTATCATAATTGTATTACAAAACTGGCCAATAAAGGTAAGAAAAGGATAGAGGTATATTTCGGTCTCTTTGTCACTCAACCGTTCCCTCCCCCCGCGCCCGAATGAAAGTGACGAAATCAGTGTTGCACCGTGAGTTGTCGTGACACGACGTGAAGTAGAAGTATCTAGAATATTCTTTAATATTATTAAAGAATATTCTAGATACTTCTACTTCTTGACCACTAGATTAATTGTTAGGTGAACTTACCCATACCTGTAGTCGAACGTAGAAAAAAATCTCCATAGTTATGCTAGAAGTCTGTTGTTGCCCATGACTTTATTCCAGTAAAGATCGGAAACTATTTCACGGGCATATAAATATACTAGCTGCATAAAAAGTCCTTACTTGGATGATAATTTAATCTAAATCCGAAATGCAAAAACAGTCAGATTTACTTTCGTATTAAGAATATTAGAGTGAATTTATTCCTCTCTTACTTTTTAGCTTGTCATTCTCTATTGATAACAGCCGATTTTTCACCCGTATCTATAGCTAATTTTAGAACCCGTCCTGAAAATTGACCATTTTGTATTGGAGGTACCACAAACCCTTGGGATACACATGGTGCATGGGAAAAAGTCTATTATTTTTTGAAACGCTACAAAAAATGTCTATTATATCTCCCCAAAGTCTAGAATTATCTGTTGAATGCATGGTAATACCTCGCGCGATGTCCCTTTCCCGTGCACAGTGCCACAGACAAACACACATTACATCAAATACAGCATTATCCACCATCAAAGCTAAATGCAATACAAACAAACATCAGTCAATCAATGTAGCGATGGGCTCGTCACTGTTGGCTATACTATAGTAGTCTTTGCTGTTCGCGTCATCAGCTTGCCAGTTGAGCTGCTGCCAAAGTGCACTACGTCCGATTAGGAAGACCACACTGACCACATGTGTGAGATCTTCTGGTGTTTCGTTTTAATGTTATGTTTTGGCTTAGTTGATGTGCAAATAGAGAAAATGTTTTACTGTTTAAAAGTGTGATCAGTTTTGACAAAGTAAATAAAATATGACTGTACCCATAATGTACCTTGTATCTAATACCTTAGATACTCGAAGATAAAGAGCTGATAGCAACCAGGTACTCAAATGTATTACTCTGTAGTAATACATTTGAGTACTTGGTTTCAAGTAGAAACTGTTTTCTACTTGAAACCAAGTGCTGCTAACAATGTTTGCCACAGTTGTAGTAAGAGATTAGGTTTATCAAGTGCCTTTTCAGTTGGAGCTTTTATTTCAAGTGTTGGTTAAGGAAATGATTTATGAGTACTTTTGAAATGCATTTCTTGAAGGACAACTTCATTTTCAAAAACTACTCCACGACTCAACATTTTAGATTGTGCACTCAGCAACATCATCATCTGCCTAGCCTTTTTCCAAACTTTGTTGGGGTCGGCTTCCAGACTAATCAGCCCCCCTAGCATGACCGTTCTATCTCTATTCCACCAAGAAACGACAAGAATTATTTTGTAAACAACTTGACATTTTTTCTGCCCGAGCATGGCGCGCCCGTCGACTCACGTTTCTACGAAGACAAAGACAGAAATTCTTTCCATAGCAACGGGGACGTATCTAGTGATGTTTATATTCCCTGAATATTATTCCGATTAATAAATAAAAAAAAGTTGCCTATTGCACGAGTTTTTCATTTTTCGTGGGCGGGATGGTGTTGCTGCATCCAGGCCTGGATCTTTTTCGCGAAATTAAACCTAAATATTTTACATAACATTTCAACCTTTTGAACATAACTCAACGCAACCACGAAACGTATTTCTCGTATTTAGTTTTTAATCTGTGGCGGACTCAGGTGACATGTTGGATAGTTTACAAACAAATTAAACTATTTCTGATGAACGATTAAAATAATAGTGAAACATTCGCGACGGTAGGACCCCGACATATTTTAAAAAAATCACGAAAGCTCAAAAAACACAAATACTAGCAACAAAAAGAATCTTGTCTAGGTCCGATGTGATGAAGACTAGTTTGACATTTGTCAGAAGAAAAGTTTCTACCCCCAAATGACATAAGAAGAGAAAATATGGTCGTCATGCTCGACGTTGTAGACTTATGTCGACTGAAGAATAGAGACATTTCTTTTCTACAATCTTAATATCGCCATTCTTGGGACGACAGAAATTGTCGATTCTTCCGTAGACATAGCCCGTTTCTTCGGCGGTCATGCTAGGCCGGCTGATGCAGCTGAGTATCAGTATTTTACATGAAGTGACTACCACACCCAGTAACTGGGTAATACGATACCCCTTCAGATATCCAGTGTTAACGACTGTCAAAGATGTACAAATGCCGTGCTTTCAACAACAAAGAAACAAAACAAAAACAAAGGAGATATTGTTTATTTTTATGAATGAACTTTTACAGCTAAAATTCCCTTCGACATCGAATATTATTAGGTATTGTGTACAATAAGTATAATTATACAATTTTGAAAACACTCAGTCACAGGTATGCGACTAAGTGTTTTTAAATGATTTGACACCATTACATCGCGCCTGTATTTCCCCGAAGGTTGGGCAGAGATGTACCATAGTTCACCCAGTTATGCTATTTTTCAGTCCCATGTACCTTTAGGGTCAGTTCACACCGAGACGCGACGCGACGCGACGCTGCACGCACACTTTTAAAGAGCGATTCAAAATATAACTTTATTTTCTACACGAAAGGATACATATTTCTTTACAGGCGTCACGCGGCGCAGCGCTGCGTGGCGCAACGTATTCTCACAAGGAAATGTGTATCTTTTCGTGTAGAAAATAAAGTAAAATTTTGAATCGCTCTTTAAAATGTGCGCGCAGCGTCGCGTCTCGGTGTGAGCTGACCCTTAGTGCGTGTGTCCAATAACCGGACACAAACAAAAACATTATTTAGTTGACTGCAATTATAGGTTTTAGACACACAAACATAAACCACCAAATTGTGGTCAATTGGGTAATCCTGTAAAATCTCCCTGTGCTTAAGAGTGTCTTTCATAAGCCTATAAAGCAAAATAAAACCTGTCCCAACTTAGGTGCCCTGTGATTTAATATTAACGGAAGAAGGACGCTTCTCGCAATCCCCTTGAATAAAATGTTTAGTTGGCTCACAATTTGCACACGTTTTAAAAAAAACTGGTTTTGAATGCACAATTCTGCAAACAGTTGGAATTTAATTTTATTTTTGCATTCTCGCTCATCCAGCATTACTTTGTAATCCTGTAATTGCCAGGATCTGTTTAGCACAGGCATAGGTGTGAACCGGTCTTGCACTTATTAATAAGAGCGAGACTAGTTCTTTAGTTTACATAAATAACAAATAAAACTTCATTTGAACTGAATAACTTTTTGGATGGACAGATTTCTATGGTTGTTATCAACCATAGTAATCTGGCCATAAGGTTACAAACACACGACAGATCAGCTATACATTGCCAAAATCACATGGCCTCGTTTTTTAACCCCCGACCAAAAAAGAGAGGTGTTATAAGTCTGACGTGTGTATCTGTGTGTCTGTCAGTGGCATCCTCCTGAACGGATGAACCGATTTCGATAATAGTTGGTTTCGTTTGAAAGGTGTTTTAATCGAGAGTGTTCTAAGTATAAGTTAGTTTTCGTTGATATACTAACATCGAAATAAAGTTAAAATAATTCATTTCAAAAATTATAACCTGGCCAGCAATACAACATATTTCTAGCTTTTAAAGTAATTGAAATTTGCTAACCAAACCTGAAACGAAAACAAAAACAAATAAATGAAAGTCAAACGCCTACAATGTCAAATGTCTACTAAATAAAGATTTTGTTTTCATTTAACGCATGGAAGGCAGATTATTATTTTCCGCCTATTGAAAAGATGTATAGGTAAGTCTCTTATTATTCATTTGTTCAAAAACGCCGCTGTTTACAAATTAATATATTAACACTTAATATAATTAGTTGTTAGATTATAAGTAGAAATGATAATATTTCTTGTTGTCAAGAGTTATCAGTTGCATCATCGATAAATTATTGATATTATGATCACTGCAAACTGTATGTTTTGAGTGCACTTTGATTTATGAAGTACTGAGGTGCTTATGTAGCTTACATTGTATTGTTTCCGTTGGAGATAATAAATGAAAGTGTCTTTGTGAAAAAGAAGTAGCGTAGATGAGTCTTAGTTACTAACATACATAGTTTTAAGTGATCACTAATAATTTATGGATTCTTATATAATATGTTATTATACACTGGATAGAAATAAGTGGAAAGAGGGAAGGGAGGCAGTTGGACGAAAAAAATAATGATAATAATAAAATAAAAAAACAAACCAGCTAACCATTAGAATATATAATTTTACCACGAACATCGACCACTAAAACTAATTATAACTAAGGAGTTCCAACGAAACAAAAAGTTTATTTTGCCTATTGCATAAATTCAAACAGTTAATTAATAACAAGACAACTACTCCATCTCTGACAAAAAAAAAACAACTGTATAAATACCACCATCCTCATGAAAGTCTATCGCATGGTGTCCCTACTCGGAAGAGAGGTTTTGCAGTATAAGTGCACACCTTGACTCTGCACTCAGTCGTTCAAGGGTACATGACTAATTGTGCAACATTGCATAATGGCATCACCTGCGCCCAATGTTGCACTATCGAGAACTACTTTTAGGAAATAGTTTATTTTTAGGATTCTGATTAGTGGTGACGGCATAGGCTTGTAGTTTATTAATATTATTATTTATAGCTATGGAATTGTTTGGCAAGTGATTCTATTATTTATTTGTATCCCAATACAGATCAGAGATCAAAGGAATCCTAAAATATATTTAAGACTAGCTGTGCCCGCGACTTCGTCCACTTGGAATTTAAGAAGTAGCCTAAGTTACTCCTTATTACATCAGCTCAGCCAGTGAAAGTCCCGTCAAAATTGGTCCAGCCGTTCCAGAGATTAACTGGAACAAACAGACAGTCAGATAGAGAGTCAGATAGAGAGACAGACAGACAGAAAAAAAAAGAAAAAAATGTTATTTTGGGCTATGTACCGTATATATATATTCATATGCATGTAGGTAAAAGCGGTTATTTTAATATTACAAGCAGACACTTCATTTTTATTTATTTGTATGTATTTATGTATTAGTATAGATGCATTCGTTGCAATGCCAATG
This sequence comes from Cerastis leucographa, assembly GCA_963082945.1. NCBI lineage: Eukaryota > Metazoa > Arthropoda > Insecta > Lepidoptera > Noctuidae > Cerastis > Cerastis leucographa. Next base: position 21,106,766 of record OY720382.1, read on the forward strand.
CAAAGAAACATATTTATTTAATTAATTCTCTATCGGTGAGTCCTGGCAACAGTAATTCGAGCATGGAACATGTGTCATCCATCAACACGCACTGTGCCCTCGTGGTGGATTACGACTCCCTCCCTTTTATAATAGAGAGGAGGCCTGTGTCCCAGATGCGGGAACATTATAGGCTGATTATGCTATATATATTTAACAAAAACTTAAAACAGCTAACTTGATAATTATATCGCGGATGAACGCGGTAAAACTATTTGCCGAACTTAAAAATTAAATAAAACCTATTAATAACACTAGAATCGGGATATTTACCATGTGTATTATTTGTTTCGAGTTTCCGATATTTCGGCGCTGTTGCAAATGCCATGATCACGGATAAACAGTTAATCGGTTAAACGGATACTCAGTTTATCCGTGATCATGGCGTTTGCAACAGCGCTGAAATATCGGGAACTCGAAACAAATAATACACATGGTAAATATCCCGGTTCTAGTGTTATTAATAGTGTTAGTGACCATGTCAGTTTAAAAACTTATAAATAAAACCTGTCCAGCTGATTATAAGTCACGTGAGCCGATTCTCACAGGGCACAAGCCCGCGCGTTCTGGCGATGAAGCGGATTGGCTTGCACGTCGTAGCATTGGGCTTTATGTGATGCCTTACGTACACCGCTCAACCGCGCGGATGAGCGGAGTTCACCGCCTCTCAACGCGGTTGTGGGGGTGCCCATATAAATCTTCGCCGCCTCCACCCGACGCGCAAACAAAAGTCGTCGTTTGAGAATCGCCATAATTAAAAAATATGTAAAATAATTAATGGCCAATGATTATCCTTGTTTTACTCATATATTTTTATGGCCGCGGTATCTCGAATAGACTTGCAAATAGGATCGTAAAAAGACGTAGTTCAACAAGATAATCACAGCAATGGTTTATAAACTTTTGTTATTTTGTCAATCAACCCATGGATATGATACTAAACCGGTAGCACCAAGACATGCAATAAAACACGAAGTTATTCCAAGGACCTGCACTGCATTCTTCAATTAAAACAGCTTTTTGCTTCATAAAAACACCACGTTCCTACTCAATGACATTTTAATTACTATTAATAACGATAAACATTCTTTTTGATATTATAACGCTGATATTATCATTAATGGTCACAGCTGCAGATACTAAATAAGTGCCTAGGTACCATCTATTATACCTTTCGTGATACCTACGAGTATATAGGGTGTAAAACACCTCTTAACGAAGCCGAAAGGCACTGGTTCTCCCTGTCATTGCGATATTTTTTTTGCTGTACACCATACCTGGGAACCTTCTAGTTACGGAGATATTATGGTTGCAACTTTTTGACAAGTATTTTTTTTAATACAAGTTTTAATGTAAGATTTTTACTTTAAACACCTCCACGACCCCCGTACTATTCAATCCGTCCATCAGCACAATGTTTAGAGTGCGTTACATTGAGTTCTACCACAAAACATGATTTTACACCCCCAAAAAAAAAGTCGTTTCCCAGCAATAATTTTTGCGTAAAGTTACTTAGTTTCATGTACAGAATGCTTGGTTGACGGCTTCGTGATGAGGTGATTTACACCGTGTACAAGATTTCTACTCTTTAGAAATGCTAGCATAGCACCCCTAGACTTCGAAAGCCTCTAGATATCATATTTCTGACTCCATCTTCTCATCATCTGCCTAACCTTTCCCCAAATATGTTAGGGTCGGCTTCCAGTCTAACCGGATGCACAACCTTCGAAACCCAGTAAGTAACACTGACAGATACGTGCATACCCCTTGGTAAGACTAGTTGACAGAATTTCCTGACAACCCGTTATGATTGTCACAGCTTCGCGCATGACAGTCGGAACCATACTGAAAATAACCCAGAACTTAATCGTATGCAGTCATTGCACTTATAAGAAATACTAAGGTCCTCATATGCCATGCATCTTGAGTTATTTAGGTAGGCCTTTATGAAATGTTCTTCCAGACATTAGCTAATAAAAACAGGCCAAGTGCGAGTCGGACTCGCGCACGAAGGGTTCCGTACCATTTATAAAAACGAGCAAAAACTCACTTTTTTGTATGGGACTCCCCTTAAATATTTATTTTATTCTGTTTTTAGTATTTTTTGTTCTAGCGGCAACAGATACACATAATCTGTAGATATTTCAACTGACTAACTATCACGGTTCATGAGATACAGCCTCACTATCACAGGACAGCGAAGTCTCAGTAATATGGTCTCATTTGATCCTTTGGGTACGGAACCATAAAAATACCCTGTTAGAATTCAAAGACATAGTTGCAAACCTAATGCATTGACCCATATTTTCAGTAAAGTAATTATGAATCTATAACATAAATATTTCATGCAACTAATCCATCAGGCCTTGGCAGCAACAGCTTTACGTACCAACCGGCCAGTTATCTGATATTTTATGTGACAGCACCTGCAATACATCAACCATATGAGATCAGAGGTGCATCTGTTTGTTGCAATGTAGTTCAAGGGTAAACTAAAAACAAACACTACTTTATTTTTAAGTAGGTACCGGTAAAAGTCAGGTCAGAGGTCGCACTCTGAAACAATGATTTATTGACGAATGTTACGTCGATCTTTCTGTGGGGGTCAGATAGGCAGTCGCTTCATGTAAAACCTTACGATTGTCTATATATTTGATCCCCAAAATATAGTTATCGCGTAACAAAAAGCCACTTCAAGGCTCAAACTTAGTGGCCTCTGACCGCCTGTTACGACTGTCAAAGATCTACGAATATTAACCAGGACAGCTTAACGTGATTTCCGAAGCACTGGAATGATTAGGTCTTTCATGAGTGCGTGAACATCATTGATGGACAAAATATCACTGAATCTCGTACTAAAATAATTTAACATAACATCGCGCATGTAATTACTCAAGGGTTAGATAGAGGTATTTAACAAGCCCTGCGTAAATAGGCTTCTTGAGAGCAGCGGTGGCGCAGTGGTAGCTGCCCCGACTTACGAGCAGTAAGCTGAGGGTCGAACCCAGGCAGCCGCATTACTTTACGTAAATTATTTCATCACCGCTGCCCTCAAAAACGGTGAAGGAAAACATCGTAAGAAAACCGGCATGTCCTAGAACTAAAAATTCGAAGACATGTGACATCTACCAAACCGCACTGGGCCCGCGTGGTGGATTACAGCCGACTCCCTCTCAAAGAGAGGAGGCCTGTGTCCCAGCAGTGAGACAACAGAACATTATAGGCTGATGTTGATGATGATGATGAAATAGGCTTTACTTCAATTCTAAAAATTAAAATGCCTAAATATTATCATGACTAAAATATGTTAATTTTGGATCAACGCAAAAGCGGTCTAGTTACAACCCGATAACACATCCCACAGTATTTAAAAATAATCCGTATCGGAAGAATATAAATAATGTTAAAACATAATCTAATTATGTAGGTGTTCCCGCGTCCATCAATATTAAAACCTTGGCAATGAGTAACGCGGTGTGGCCTTACAATTAGCGAGATAATTGTCAGTGCACAAGTTATTAATGCAAAAACAAAACACGTGTAAAACAGATGTACTCGTATGCAATCCATAATTAATATGACATGACTTCTTCATTTTCGTTGTAATGGCTCATCATAATTTTTAACCGACTTTTAATAAAAAAGGAGGTTCTCAATTCGGATGTTTTTTTTTAAATCTACAATAGAGTGAGGCGGCTGCTGGGAAATTCCAAATCGAAAACCCAATAACCTTTTGCCTAACCTGAGAATCAAAGCTTGTACAAAGACTAGAATGGTGCCAAAGTATCAGGCCAGCTTAATATCGTTATGATGATACTGTCCAAGAAAAAAGTAGACTTCTATAACAAAGCTGTCATATCCAACTACCTACCCAATTCAAAATACATAGATTACTGATTAATGTGTTTTTTGGAAAAAAAAATCAGCGCAGAAATCTCCATTGCCGACTCGTAGTCACACTAGATTACCATACCAGTATGACAAACAGGACTTTTTTTCTTGTTTGTCACACCACTCATTTTTCCACACCATTTATTCCTAACTAGTGCTGTCCTACTCCTAGTTATACTATGTACTTAGTTAAATGAAAAACCTTCTCGATGTTTTGACACATTGAAATCACTTCTCTAAAAGAAATGCTATGTATTGCAGATGAATCATCATCATCAGCCTATAATGTTCCCACTGCTGGGACGCAGGCCTCCTATATATGAGAGGGAATGGGCTGTAATCCACCACGTGGCCCCAGTGCGGGTTGGTAGATGTCACAATGTCTTCGAATTTTTAATTTTAGAACATGCTGGTTTCCTCACGATGTTTTCCTTCACCATTTTTGAGAGCTGCGGTGGTGAAATAAATTACAAAAAGTAAAGCGCATGCCTGGGTTCGCACCTACGACTTATTGCTCGTAATAGTCGGGGCTGCCACCTCTCTCTCTACTCATTAACAAACTGCTCCGCTCATCGCATGGCCTCAGTAATTAGATCACCACGTCATACCGACAGTCTGTCTTGCGTTCAGTGTATTAACTATTTAATGTAGTCCCTATGAACCTGCGTCCACACTGTTTGGAAAACCTCGCCGTCGATATATTTAGCTCACCGGTTATGTTGGTTATGGTTATGTCCACCGGCGCTGAAATAACTTTATTTAAATGAAGGTTAGGATATAAACTGGAATATTTTAATGCGATTCGGATGTCAACTAGAATTTCTGGAATAGTCACAGTTAAGAATGTCACATCACCTCTGAGTTTACCGACTTGTTGTGGCATGTTTAAATTAGCCTATAATGTTCACGATGCTCGTTTACAAGCTCCCCATCTGTTAGAGAGAGTGGGCCATTAACCAACAGACCCCCAGACCCCATTGCGGGTTGGTGAAAAACGCATGTCATCGAATTTTTCATGGACATGCCTGGCCTTTGAGGTTGTTTTTTATAATGTGTGGCGCCGACACCAAGTAGAATGGAACAAGGGCAGAAAGATGATGATGATGATCCCTGTCAACCCTCACGCTATTTACTAAGTCTCAACTAATCAACAGAATGTCTTTTCTCAGGTAAACGAGTGCTGGAAGAAGTTCGAGTTCCGCGTGAAGAAGATCGAGCACGACGCGCGCCGAGCTGCCGTGTACAGCGGCGACTCTCACCACAAGTACCTGATGGGTCATATGATTGTGTTTCGCATGCATCTTAATAAGGTAACCAACAATTCCTTCGTAGCAAGCCCTAGCCCTTTAGCTGCGGGTGGGCAGACGATATAGATACCAAGCATCATCTGCCTAGCCTTTTCCCAAACTATCTTGGGGTCGGCTTCCAGTCTAACCGGATGCAGCTGAGTACCAGTGTTTTACATGAAGCGACTGCTTATCTGACCTCCACAACCCAGTAACTGGGTAATACGATAGCCCTTGGTAAGACTGGATGTCAGACTTTTTGGCTTCTGACTACTCGTAACGACTGTCAAAGATCTACAAATGACAGCCGGGACCAACGGCTTAACGTGCTTTCCGAGACATGGAGGAAACTCGGTATGCAATTATGGTCATCAAGATCGACCCGGGTGGCTGTTATTATTTAGCCACGAGCTCCTCGATATAGTTACCAAGCATTGGGGGAAAAACCTGGATAAGGCTGGCACAGGACCGTGGAGATTGGCACAAAAAAGAGAGGCAGTGGGTGAATTCTAGCTGTAGATGGTGATGATGATGATGAAGCCCTTATTCTAAATATATGCCCGATTAATAACAATAAACTCACCGTAAGTTAATGGAACTACAACATAGCTGGCTAAATGTTGGTGTCCTATCGGCAAACCTCTGCTGCCTAACAATTTTGAGCAAAAGTAGTGCGATGTTGGGTCATATTTATCGATTGAAATAAATGATCTAAAACCGTAGAAAAATCTAAAAAAAGCCAGCGAAAGTGACATCAGCGTTGTCCTGTAGTTCGGCTTTTTTAAACAAAACAGGAAACAACACCAGACAATACCAGAATAAAAATCTAGAAACATTTATTTGCATCAAGTACTGTTCGAGGAATGAAACCAGATAAGTAGAGAACTTGAATAAACTCCAATTTTCCGCATTTTTTACTTATGATTGCGGAAATGTTTATAACTACACCGTGTAAATCACCTCATTACAAAGCCGTCAACCAAGCATTCTGTACATGAAACTAAGTAACTTTACGCAAAAATTATTGCTGGGAAACGACTTTTTTTTTGGGGTGTGTAAAATCATGTTTTGTGGTAGAACTCAATGTAACGCACTCAAAACATTGTGCTGATGGACGGATTGAATAGTACGGGGGTCGTGGAGGAGTTTAAAGTAAAAATCTTACATTAAAAACTTGTATTTAAAAAAATACTTGTCATAAAGTTGGAACTTTGACCACTAATATCTCCGTAACTAGAAGGTTCCCAGGTATGGTGTAGAACAAAAAAATGATCGCAAGGACAGGGAAAACTTTAAGCCTTTCGGCTTCGTTAAGAGGTGTTTTACACCCTTTATAGTTAGTACCCAGTTCCAAGTAGTTGTTTTTTCGTATAACTTAATCGCCATAGGAACTGAAATTTAATATGGTCTGCACATCTTTCAAGGTATTATTCTGATGTCAATCATTATGTTTGCAGCGCTGGCCCAGTTAAAACAACGCTGGCCCAGTTAAAGCAGCGCTGGCCCAATGGTGGCATCCCCGACTTACGAGCAATAAGCTGTGGGTTCGAACCCAGGCAGGCGCATTACTTTGTATAATTTATTTCATCACCGCTGCTCTCAAAACGGTGAAGGAAAACATTGTAAGGAAACCGGCATGTCCTAGAACAAAAAATTCGAAGACATGTGACATCTACCAACCCGCACTGGGCCCTTGTGGTAAATTACAGCCCACTCCCTCTCATAGAGAGGAGGCCTGTGTCTCAGCAGTGGGAATATTATAGGCTGATGATGATATTCATCATGTTTTGCCTTTAGGTTCTGGCTGTTTGTGTATGTGAGTTTAAATGCGATACAGAAGAAATTTCGTGTGTGGCGAGTGTGGCGCAATCTTACAAAAAATAAAAAAGTGTCAAGACAAACTTTAGCACTTAAAGAGAACTTTTTTCAATGATTATAGTTGCACGTTTACACGTTTCATATCAATTATCGGTTAGGTACCTATTAAGCACATTTTACCGACCTTTTCTTACATATTTTCAGAGCGAAGATTACTTGAAGAGATGCGACAAAGTCACCAGAGGCTGTAATCGACCGTGCGAGGTATGTATGGGAAAGAAAATTACTGTTCCTATTGTGGTATCATTACATTATATGAACTTTCGACACACAGAGAGAACGTACTTGTCTTAGCAGTGCGTTATGCTGTGAATAGCTCAAAATTTGGACTCAATGATTGGCCTATGGAGTATAACCCTTGGGATTTCTTACTCATTCTTCTCCATAGAGATCTACGTTTTGGAACAGTCATCTAGGTATAACTTTCTGACTAACCTCACCGACTCCTTGACGATCCAAAAGTGCCCGTAAATGGTTTAACTTTAATTGAAATATATGCTTGAAGTATGCATAATCATGCCTTGTTCAAACCTTTGAGTTAATTTAAACCATTTGCTCAGTTTTAAGTAAATACTAACGGTATCAACCTTAAATTACGTGATAACCAATACTAACTCCTCAAATACTCCCTCCACAGCTCACACCCCGGGTCAGACGCTGGCAACGCCTCGCACTCTCCGAGATCCACCAAGTACGAGACAACATGCCGTTCACCCAGCGATCCTACCGGGACCTGGTGTCCCATGCCCGTCGGAAACTCAACCATCTGAAGAAGCAGGCCATCAGCAAGTCTTGTGCTGCTGTCGAGGAATATAAGTACTGTATAAATAGAGGGTAGAACGAATAGGACTTGTGGGTTTTGGTAGATTCGAAAGTTGCTGGAAGAGTAATTAATAATTTAGAGGGTTAGGGATCTTTTTCATCCTTCGAGGCTGGTTTGATGTTTCGTGGTTTATTGGAGTCTCAAAGAGGTGACTTATGAAATCACTGAAAACCTTTAAGAATAGATAATATACTTTTTCTAAGACAACATCTGGACAAAATCTAAACAAATGAAAAGAAAATACGCAGTTATGTTAGGTATCGAAGAACAGAGATGGTTAAGGAGTAGAAAATTCCCTAAACTCTGATCTCAAGAACTAAGCTTCTGGATACAACAATCAAGCTGATCAAGTCAGGTACCGTAAATGTTACAAGTTGGCTCAAGGTGACGTTTAAGGCCTGCAGAAGGTTTGAAAAAGACTAAGGCCAAGCTTTCCCCACATTCAATACATTGTTTAGTGCACTTTCGAGTTTAATCAAGACTTTACAAGGTCCTTCAAATAATGTGTCATATTAGTTAATTTAATATAGAAAAATTGTGTCAGTGATCAACTTTGATTGATCATCAGTGAAATTATTGAGATTTATGTTAGGTAGTTTGGTGACTTTATAGTATTAAATTGTTTCATTTTATTGACTATTACCACGATATGAAGTCAGACAGTAATCAAGCCATGTCATGGTTCTGGATTGTCCGAGGATTTGAGACACTTGAGACAATGTTTAGACAGCAGTGTCCGACATCAGGTTTGCGCAGTCGGTATGGAAATAATGTGGACCGACTGCGGATAAAGGACACTGACAGATAGTTCAGTACATTATAATCTATCGATGTTCCGAAATCCGAAATAAGGACCTACATAAATCAATTCGAAATAGTAGTAGGATCCCTAACGAAAATAAAATAAAAATCAGAAAATATATGTGATTCCTACTTCCCATTAAATATTCATATAATTAGGAAGTACCTTACATTGTATCCTAAAAACTGCTTCATCCAAAAATATATTTTGTAATTTTAATTATTTTAAGACTCAAAATTGCTTAGATTTAAAAATTATTGTACAAAGAAAAATAATTTATTTTAGATAACAAATGAAATTGGGTTATGTCATTGGGAAATTATGAGTTTTTAATTTTAAATGTTATTTAAACAAAAAATTGTGATGACTCGTTTCACGCAGTATGTAATTCAAAACGATGAAAAGAGAACTTTAAATGTTTCATTCATAACTGTTTTTTTTTTTTTTGTCAAAAGCAATTTTTTTCAATAATAAAATTTATAAATGGGCCAGTGTTAACAATGGCCCACGGTCCATCTTGCGAAGCACGCACCTGCGCAATTCACGATCTTATGACTGCATCGGCGAGCAGAGTTCGCATAGCTGAGTGTTAGGTGAAATAGATTTAATCAACGACGCTAAGAAGAAAACCAGATATTTTATGTTTTCTGCCAATGTTCACGTAATTATTATGGACTAGACCTGCTGGCCTACCATGACGTCTTAAAGCAGTATTGTTTTACTCTTATTCCAGTGTGAGAAAGAGACGGAGCTATACAAGACGTCTAGCGCCATCTCTTTCCCACACTGGAAAAGAAGTTATACAATAATGTTTTAAGACGTCATGTCAGGTCACCTGGTTTTATAAAAAAACAATTTGTAAGTCCATGTCAGTAAAGAACCCAATTTTAAAAATAAAATTGCGTTAAACGGGCCATTACAGTATTTGAATAGTTTAAAATTCGGTATACAGACGCACTGTGATAGTTTATAAAATAAATAAATATAATTTAATTTGAGAATTTAGTTTAAGTGTGTATACATGTATTTAAAATATTTGTTGTGACTTTAACTAAATTTAGGATCTATTTTTTTATGCATCTGTATTTTTGGTTTGCTTTTCATTTTTCTTTTTACCTAAAATTAATAAACATTGTATTTTTTTAGTCAGGTGTCAGATGTTTAAAACTAAAATACAAATCTCATCATCTGCCTAGCATTTTCCCAAACTATCTTGGGGTCCGCTTCCAGTCGAACCGGTAACCAGTAACTGGGTAATACCTACGATACTCCTTTGTTAGACTGGATGTCAGACTTTTGGCTTCTGACTACTCGTAACGACTGTCAAAGATCTACAAATGACAGCTGAGACCAAGGGCTTAACGTGGTGTCCGAGGCACGGAGTAAACTCGGTATGTAATTATGGTCACCCATCCACGGACCAACCTCGGCAAGCACGGCTTAACCGTAAAGATCGACCCGTGCGGCTGTTATTATTTAGTCACAAGCTCCTCCTACACTAAAATACAAATCTGCTGTCCCAAAAATATCGCATTTTTTCATATACATGGTACACAGGTACACCATCAGCACCATTCTCCTTCCCCTACTCCTATTCATTTGGAGTCGGCGCAGCAAGTCTTCTCTTCCATTCTTTTCTCGTCATCTTAGCAGTGCCCTATATACTTTCTACCCATATCATACTTCACACAGTCCATCCATCGCTTATCTGGTCTTCCTTTACTCTTATAGCCAGCCACATTCATACACTAAAGTTTAAAATGTAATCTATAAACCTTCTACTATTTACTTGCCAATATGTATTCAAGTGTCTCTTCCAATAAATTTAAATGATTGCTACATAGACCATTGTTTATTTTAAAAATAATTTATGAATGACAGAATCCAAAATGACAGATGCACAAGAAAAATAAAATGAAAATACGTAAGAAGTACAATTGTTTGTTTTTTAATGAAATTATGAACTAATTAATACACCAATTTTGTTGTTAATGTTATTGTAAAAATGTATTTGACAATTTATTTTTTTATTAAATATTTTAAAATTATTATGTTTTGTGTTTTTTCTTGCTTGCTTTGTCAAAAATTCAATGATTTGCAATTTAAGTATCCACGTTTATTTCATCCTTGGAAATTCTTAGGTAAGTAAGCATGATTTTCACCTTACAACAAAAAAAAGGCCAAAATTATCAAAATTTTAAAACCAGATTATGGCCCGGGTGTGGTGGGTTACGGCACACTCCTCATATAGAGAAGGACTGGTTCCCAATACTGGGAACGCTATGCCTCCTGTTTAGGGGAGTTTAAATTTACTTATACGAGTAGTATATCAGAACGCTAAATATTGGTAAACGAATTGTTTAAGGAAGGGAAACGTGTTCTATACACAATCACAAGTTATTCTATACGACCTTGGTGTGCAGTGACTGCATGCAAATAAATATTGAATCAATCTGTCGACAGATAACCCAGGGTTATCAATTCGCTGCATCCGTAGAGTCAGACAGACAAACAAACAGTGCTGTTATTATATGTCTTAAAAAATGGGTATGGGGAAAACCTACATCATATACACCCTCATCCTAGCTAACCTGGCCCCCTATTCACGAAAGCTCGGATTCGATTTCGATTCGATAAGTCGTATGTCTATCTTGTTTTGGCATTATGAAAGCGATCGAGATAGGCATACGACTTTCCGAATCGAAATCGAATCCGAGCGTTTGATACGGGGGCAGACAAGTTTTCAACATTATGAACTTTACATTGTAATAAAACTTTATCGCAATTAATTGGTTACTATTACAGGAAAAATTACTAAGAATTTACTTTAAATAGTAAAACGAATGAAGAGACTTTTTATTTATAACAGCAAACTATGATCCAGCTAATAAAGTTATTAAGGCACTCAACATGATATCAGACAAAAAAATGGAATTCAGCATTTTCTCTGAATTCTGCTGACGGTGGTATTTACATCTTTTATCTTTTACGCTGTAAGTTGTAAAACAGCCTTTAAACTTGGTAACTGCGGTCTGTCTCATTTCAAGATTATCATAATTATTAATTATTTATTTACAAAATAAATTGCTAACTTTACTCAAATCGAGTTTAATCTGCTACAGATAAGGCACTTCTCATCATGTTCTCGACTAGCTCACTGCAGTGCAAATAATAGTTATTCCATCAATAAATTAATTTTCAAACATGTTTTTAATAAAATTATTGATTTTTCTGTTGCCTGTACTGCACAGGAGTGCTTCTTGTGAGGTAAGTTCATTTCCTTCTTGACTTGTGGACACATTGATTAGACTAAGTTATTTGATATTATTGTTGGCAGTGTGGTCTAGACTAAGAATAGGAGGCCCTACCCTTTCGTGGGTGTATCTGTATGTATCATATCTAGCCAACTATGAGAGAATACTACCAAGTTGTGTTGGGGTCTGTCAGTGCCGAGTTGTTAATTCACAAAAAACAGTTCGAGACCAAGCATATTCCATCGTCTCGTTTTCAGCAAACCAAAGACCACCTATTTTCTTCTCCTAGTCGCTATTCTAGAGACAGATCAAGAAGATTCAGAAATATGGTATTCCACCCATTTTGTGGCAGTAGACAACGGTCGAATTGAAATGTCTTATACCACTAACCCGAGTGATCAATTGATTCACTGCATCTCATTTCTTTCTCATGATGACATACTATACATCCGCGATGGTGTAATAAGATATCGAGATTAGATTATCTATATGTAGTCCTTTTTGGAAAACAAGTAAAAAAAAATACAAAAAGAAAAGTAGTAATATGAGGAAACTGACATGGCAGTACAGGAAAACAGTCCGGTCGCTTCTGAGGCAGTGACGTCACAAAGAAACAACTGATATCGAAAATACTAGTGCCGAAAATGGTGTTGTCACGATTATAAAATTTTGTAAGGTTTTAGGGAAATGGTGGTAATTTGGACATAAAAATCGTTTTTTTATAAATTCATTAATAATTTCAATATTTTATGTTTCTTATTTTTTTGGAAATTTCATTGGTATACCCATATGCCCCTTTCGGATCGGACATGTTTTTTTTTTAACATAGCATTGTATAGTGTCTACTACCAACTCCAAATAAGCACTTAATTATTTCCAGCACCATATTTTAAAGCCAGTCAACACAAAGGCCCTGATCCAAAAATATCAGCGGGACCTCAATACGTCCAAAGTCCTTGAGAAAGTTGATACAAATCTGATGCTGAGCTGGGCTGATGAGTACCAGATCAGGCGGCTGGATGTCACTATGAAGTACAGGTTGCAGATGGTGAAGCATCAGGAGCATAGCTTTAAGAGCAATGGGAATGTTAAGGTGAGAAAAGCACTTCTCATCTTTGTTAAATCTGCCGGCCTAGCATGACCGCCGTAGAAATGAGCTATGTCTACGGAAGAATCGACAATTTGACAGATATTTCTATCGTCCCAAGCATGGCGATATTAAGAATGTAGAAAAGAAATGTTTCTTTTCTTCAGTCGACACAAGTCTACAACGTCGAGCATGACGACCATATTTTCTCTTCTTATGACATTTGGGGGTAGAAACATTACTTCTGACAAATGTCAAACTAGTTTTAATAAAAACTAAATACGAGAAATACGTTTCGCGGTTGCGTTGAGTTACGTTCAAAAGGTTGAAATGTTATGTAAAATATTTTGGTTTAATTTCGCGAAAAAGATCCAGGCCTGTATCCAGGATGCAGCAACACCATCCCGCCCACGAAAAATGAAAAACTCGTGCCATTGGCAACTTTTTTTTGTTAACTAAACGTAACCTTTTAACTTTCCATAGCAACGTCCCCGTTGCTATGGAAAGAATTTCTGTCTATATCTTCGTAGAAACGCGAGCCGACGGTGCGCGCCATGCTCGGGCAGAAGAAATGACAAGTTGTAAAGAAAAGATTTCTTGTCGTTTCTTGGTAGAATAGAGATAGAACGGTCATGCTAGGGGGGCAGATAATGTTGTTTTCTAACCATTGAGTTGGTGATTGACGGCTATCAATTTTGAATGAGGCCGAAAGAAAATTGTTGTTAGATGTGTGTGAAATAAAACCACTAACTCCAATCAACACTTGAGTATTTATTCCTTATCACTTCACGTTTATACCAAATACTATAATTATCACACTTATCAGCTATCGGACATAGATTCCACTAGTAGTCTTAACACCACAGAGGTTAACGAACGAATCAATCTCAATCCTCCTTTTTGCCCAAGCCTAGTATCTCTCCCCACTACATTACCACTTCTCTAGCTAAGAATTACGATATACAGTCGTTACCGGTGTTGCCATTTTAATGTTTACAAAAATATACTAGAATCAAGACAAAAATATACAAAAATCATGACATTCGGCCATCTGATAATGTGCTGGCCCCCGACGCACATTTTAATCCTATTAGTAACTACCGGTAAAACTAATTGCAAAATCAAAGTACCTAATACAGTTTATATAGCTGCCTGCTAATTGATTCATTTCCTTAAATATACTAAATCTTAACGTTAAATCATGTATGTCAGTGAATTAATACACATTAAAGTAATCAAAATTGAATCATGACATTTGGTAGCTTTTAGCTATACAGGTTTATACATATTTATATCGGTATATAATTATATTATCGTTTTCTAATTTATAACTCAAACTTATCTAGTAAAGATAAAACAAATTACCTAGGCAGAAAATTATTTTAACATTAACATTTTGACATTTGTAACAATTCTACTAACTGCCTAACTATGACTTTGATCTTTATTCGGAATCAGTATTACGCTCACTAGAGCTACTATTATCAGTATTATGTACTTCCAGAGCTTTTAAGTGTATCCAGGGCCTAATTCTGTCAACAGCTATAACGGTGTTATAAGGTTTACCTCTTTTATTAAATCCAGGAACGTCAGATATTCTGTACCGATCATTTCCTAATATTTCAGTTATTTTATAAGGGCCCACAAACTTAGACAGAAGCTTTGTACTTTGGTTGTTATTTCCAAAATTATTCCGCGAAATTTTTACCAAGTCACCTATTTTGTATGTAGGAGCTGGTGCACGATCTGTGTCATGCCTTTCTTTCTGCTTAGCTTGATCTTTCACGATACTGTTACTTATTTCTTCTCTAATTTGTTGCAAATCGGGGATGTTCACATCGTCATTATTACCAATATCGAGTTTGTTCAATAAATCATCGCGCAACTTAAATCCGAACAAAGCTTCTGTCGCGGTTTTGCGAGTTGAGGCATTGACAGTATTATTAATACCAAATTGAAGCTTGCCCAGACACTTGTCCCATTCACGCTCATGACCAAAAGCGTTTTGGGCAGCTAATGAATTTAATATCGTTTGATTATACCTTTCTACCTGGCCATTAGCTCTGGGACAAGCGACCGCATTAAGCACATGTTTGATGCCATGAGCGCCACAAAAGGTCTGAAAAGCTGCAGATGTAAAGCTAGTACCGCGATCCGACACAATTCGGGCTGGGACTCCGAAGTCATAAAAGATTTTCTCAAGAACTTTAATTGTGCTCTTAGTCTTTTGATCCCTAACGGCTCTGACAAATACATATTTCGTAAAACCATCGACCACTGTAAGAATGTAGCAATTGCCATCTTTACTCCTAACAAAAGGACCGAGGTGATCTATATGGATCGTATGAAACGGTATGTTTATCTTTTCTATGGGGTACAAATGACCTGATTTGTGTCTTGAAGAAGTATCTTTATTGTAGGCACACTCTAAACAAGCTGCGACATATTTCTTGACAAACTTTCTTAGTTTGGGAAACCAATAATCACGGCGAATACTTTCAAGAGTTTTGGCGTAACCCAGGTGACCAATATCGTCGTGGTTAGCACGACATATCTGCCACCTTGCACTTCGCGGTACAACGAGACATTGACGATCATCCACTTTTCTATACACTGCGTGATTTTTAACTACATAATTTTTCCTAATATCCTTGCATTCAATATCGTCTTCAGGTTTTAGAATATTATGAATTCGTGAAATGTCCGGGTCTGCTATTTGTAAAGTTAAGATCCAATTCTGTTTCTCGATAGTAAACACAGAGACGAACTCGTTATTATCTGGATCCACGGGTAGTTTGGTGTTTCTGCTCAATGCATCCACATGCGACATTTGAGTACCTGGACGATATTCAATGTCGAACGTATACTCGCTTATTTGCAGCCACCACCTTGCTATCCGTGGAATCAGATCCCTTTTAGTCATTGTGGTTCTTAGAGCTGCGCAATCCGTAAAAACCTTGAAATGTAGCCCCAAAAGATATACCCGAAATTTCTTTAACGAGCACACTACGGCCAACGACTCTAGCTCATAGGAATGCAGGTGCCTTTCCTCGGGGGTTGTCTGCCTACTAAAAAAAGCGACAGGCTTTAAAACCCTCGAATCCCTCTGCCACTGCATGAGAATGCCTCCTATACCTAGAGAGCTGGCGTCTGTGTGTAACTCGGTTTCGAGTTTGGGGTCGTAAAGTGCTAAAACAGGTCGATCAACAAGCTTTCCTTTAAGAAAATTAAAAGCGTGCTCCTCAACATGAGACCATCGCCACTCAGAGCCCTTCTTTAATAAGGATGTTAAAGGACGTGCAATCTCTCCATATCCCTTGATAAATTTACGAAAGTATCCAGTCAAACCCAAGAACTGACGAATCTCATGGACATTACGGGGCGTGGGGAACTCCCTAACCGCCAACACTTTAGCCTCACCAGGCCGAATACCTTGCGAGGAGATGTCATACCCTAAGTAACTGACGGTGGTATCAAAAAAACGACATTTGGAGAGTTTGAGAGTCAGACAATTTTGACGAAAAAGATTCAGGACATCCTCTAACCTCTGAAACATTTCCTCAACACTCCTTGAAGGTATTAACACATCATCTAGGTAAGCCAATGCATATTCAAAACGTCTGTTACCTAATATTTTATTCACCATACGCTGAAAAACAGCCGGCGCATTTGCCAACCCGAAAGGCATTCTTTTGAATTCATAGTGGCCGTCGGGTGTGACAAACCCAGTTAGATGCTGACTGTCTTTAGCCATTGGAATTTGGTAGTAGCCGGAGGCGAGGTCAAGAGTAGTAAAGAAGCAATTACCGCTTAAATTTGAAACTTGGTCTTCGATTAGAGGTAACGGGAAACGATCCTTGACAGTTTTATTATTTAAAGCTCTGAAGTCTACACAGAGCCTTTGCTCTCCAGTCTTTTTTTTAACCATCAAGATGGGACTTGCATAGTCAGATTTCGATTCTTGAATGATGTCAAGTCGTAAAAGTTCATCTATACTTTCACGAACTGTTTCACGTTCGGCATGGGACAATCGATATGGTCGGTATACGATTGGTTTATTATCCAAAAGATCAATTTTCATCTCGACATCAACCGCACAACCAATTTCATCCAATTTAGTTGCGAAACAATCACGATAATTTTGCAAAAGGGAATAAAGTTTGTCTGTCTGTTCAGTACCAAGGCCTGGTCCAGTCTTGATGTCATTCCTGTTCAAAGGATCCAAAGTTGAAATATCAATCTGAATCCTATTGACTTGGCATGCTTTCTGCTCGATAAAAGGTATTGCTCGGGCTACTAAAGTATCCTTTCCTAAAGTTATGGCATGGTGAGACAAATTAGAAATAACTACTTCGCCTACACCATTAGATATATGGTAAGCGCCTTGAAGTAAACAATATTCTTTCCCTGGCCCAACAGCATTATAACCTTCGACGTAGACATCTCCTGTGAAATTCGACTGGGTATACACAGGGATGACATTGATTTTAAGGATTTGGGCTGAATTAGAAACATGAAGTTTTAAACTAGAATCATCGCTAGACTGAGAATCACTGCAGGGACTTTTGTAAAAAGTTAGATTTCGACTATCTTTAAGAACAGTAACACAAGGTAACTCGGTGAAATTTTGCCCTATAATCATAGCAGTCAGCATGTGCGTATCGTCAACAACCAGTACTTCAACCTCGGCTTCGACCTCGTCGACCCTCACAGTTATGAACGACTTATACAACGGGATAACAGAAGACTGACCAAATCCTCGAACTACTGGAATGCCATCGAATGCTTTTACTAAATTCAAAGACTCCGCGTTGGTTTTACTTAAGAGTGTACACTCGCTACCAAAATCAATGTAAGAACCTAGAGTATGGCCATCGACAGTGGCGGTTTTAAAGAACTTATCATTGGTTTTTTGTCCTATGTCTATTTTTAAAGTTTTCCTTTCGGAACCATTTTCAGGAACAGAGGTAGAATTGGAGGTGTTAAATGGTACTAATTTACAACCGTCATTGTCATGTCCAATCCTATTACACCGTTTGCATTTTATTATTGGTTTTGTACATTTATAATAAGGATGACCCCTAGACCGACAATTATAACAAACAATAGAGTCCGAGGCAGAATCTTGAATGTTAGAGTTCGAGCTAGTACTGGGTTTACTCCGGGTTTGAAAAGAACGATTTTTAAATTTATTATCGACAACCGGTTGTGTTTTTTGGGAACATAAAAAGTTAAGCAAACCTTCAGGATCAGAACTATTTAGCGCTTGTGCTCCATTACGAATAGATCTGTCCATTATACCATAAACAATACAGTCGACAGCCTTTTTACCCTCAATTTCACATCTATTTAACAAACATAATTTATCGAAAAAATATTCGCGCAGACTTTCATCATGTCTAGAAGTGCGGTTCAGCATCTCCTCCAAAAGGCGCCCATAATTTTCCTCGCTTGGAAACGCTTTTCGGAGTTTTGCTTGCCACTCATCCCAAGTGTAGATTACTGTAGTTAAGGATTCAAACCACTTTTTTGCTAAGCCAGCTAATTTTTGCAACGAAAAATGAACAGTTTGTTTATCATTCCACCCATAAATAGTGGCGCACTCGTTAACCTTTCTCAGCCAACATTCAATGGTTTGAGTCCTGTTTGCAGGGTCAAATTCGGGTAACACATTGTTCGAGTTATTGTTACTTAGAGAGAGCGAGGCCCTATTTGATTCTCTCTTACAGCTAGCCAATAATTTCAGAACATCTTTAGTAGAAAAGCGGTTTGAAGTTTTACGTGACTTCCTAGGTGCAGGCTCGCTGCTCGATGTGGACGAAGAGGAAGGACTCCTTCTTCGCTTAGATTTCTTTTTAACACGTCCACATCGCCTTGGAGGCGTACCAGGCGGCGTACCGTATTCGTCACCAGATGCCATAGCTTTCTGAAATGTACAATATTTATCGACATAATTTGTTCCATATTTAATTAAATAAAAATCATTCGAACTCAATATACGTATTATCTAAAAAAAAAATGTAAGTAATAAAAATAATAATCTTCTCGGGTTTTTATTTAAATCAAAAATATTTTAAATAAGTTTTATCCAGTAAGCAAACATAGCTTACTCAAATCCGACGAATGTATGCAGCTCACCCAAAAATCCAGTGAGAAACATACCCACTCAATAAACCAGTGAGCAAACATACATCGCCCCCTACCTAACTCATCCAGCGAGCATACATAGCCCACTCAATCCAGCGAGCATACATAGCCCACTCAATCCAGCGAGCATACATAGCCCACTCAATCATATATCGAATAAATCATGAGCTCGCTTAGTAAATTAAAAGAAAATGAAAATAAGGTATTTCAAAACATTGATATGAAATAACAAATAACTATAATAACCTTTGTTTTAATACCATTATTAACTTATTAGAGAAATTTTATCAAAATAAATGTTGTTTAGTGAATTAAATAGCAATAAGCACTATCAGGGAGTTGCCCTGATCAAGTGCAGTAAACATATATACTTTCAATACAACTGTAATAAATAAAATAAAATACTATCGTAAGAACTCTGCATGAGTTGGTTACGGTATACTACGTGTTATCAGAGATAGCCGTAGATAGCTTTCAGTTATTTTGAAATTAAAATTAAAAAGGACAGGGTGTAGTCCTAACCGAGGACAATTTTGTATACGCTATTGTATTGCAATAGAATACGTGTGAATCCAAAAAAAAATACATAATGGTTTTAATAAAATTCTTACATACCTTTTGTTGGGGTTACCCCGCTTCTGAAATGAAATAAAACCACTAACTCCAATCAACACTTGAGTATTTATTCCTTATCACTTCACGTTTATACCAAATACTATAATTATCACACTTATCAGCTATCGGACATAGATTCCACTAGTAGTCTTAACACCACAGAGGTTAACGAACGAATCAATCTCAATCCTCCTTTTTGCCCAAGCCTAGTATCTCTCCCCACTACATTACCACTTCTCTAGCTAAGAATTACGATATACAGTCGTTACCGGTGTTGCCATTTTAATGTTTACAAAAATATACTAGAATCAAGACAAAAATATGCAAAAATCATGACATGTGGAAGTTAGTAAATTTATGACTGTGAATCTCAGGGGTGTGATGTGATGGTACACTTGAATCCTAAAAGCAATTGGGCTCCATTGACACCAAATAAATAAAGATGAACGTAGGAAGATGATACTTTATGATGATTAGGAACGACTATTTTACATTGTGCAATCAAAGAGCTAGAATAAAATAGAATAGAATAAAACTTTCACCAAAAATCAAACATAGGGTTTACAAAACTGCTAATTTTATGTTTACAACGGCGTTCTTATCGCTTATAGCGATATCTTCCAGACAACCTTTGGATGGACATTATGGAATTAAAATAAAAAGGGGGTTAGGTTTTCAAGCAATTACTGATTTATTTTGCATTTCAGTGGATCGACTGCCTCTACACTCATAGTAAAGAGATCAGACGGTCGATCAGGTTCTACCATGACAATGAGCACGTTTGCTTGAAGGCTGCTGGCTCTAAAGATACAGAGACGAAAGAAAATGTGGAAAAATTGGGAAAGGAGGTAATGGCTCATTTGAGAACATTGAGAACATATAGGTTTAAAGATATTTTTATTCTCAAAAAAGACACAAAGTCACTTACATGAGAACAATGCTTAAAAATAAATTATATTTGTAGTTCGTCACAGACGTCACGGTAGCAATTATTATGTATGATACACCCATCCAATGAATTCACGTTTTAGGAAGGTTGTTATTTGTAATCAAATATTCGGCTAAAAGAGTTTTGAATGCATTGAATGAGTGTATTTTTTTAATACATGGGGGTATCTTGTTGTACAATTGTGCTCCTTCAAATGTTAAATTTTTTTTGCCAAACTTAGTTCTCATCTTCGGCAAAATCAAAAAACTAGCTCGGCGAGTACTACGTTGGGTTACTTGTTTCACTTTTGTAAACGATAAATTAGTCTGTATACTTTTGTTGAGTGCTTTACGAATGAAAATACATGTATTGTAAATATATAACTGTCTTATGTTCATTATTTTTGTTTCTTCATAAATTTTGCTTGTTGATGTTAGATATGGGTAGTTGAAAATCATTTTTATTATTTTGTTCTGCGCAACTTGGAGATTTGCTAGCTTCGTCTTGGGCGCACTTCCCCAAATTTCAACCAGATATAATAGGTGTGGTTTTACTAAGGCGTTGTAGATGGTGTGACGCAATCTATGTGGAATACATCGAACTATACTTCGAAGGGATCCGAGTAGTGACGTAAGCTTTGTTTTTATATGATCCAAGTGAACAGTCCACGACAGAGAACTATCCATTCTTAAACCAAGATATTTTTCACAAGATTTTTGCTGTAAGGGTATATTGTTAATAAGTAAAGGATTATGTGGAGGTATTATTTTATTTTTGGCTTTAAACAAGATGTAGCATGTTTTAGAAATATTTATTGTTAATAAGTTATATTGAAACCATGAAAAAAGGGTGTTTAAATCGTCTTGAGCCTGAGAAACTAAATCATGAATGGAAGGTCCGAAATAAAATAAGCAAGTGTCATCTGCGTATAAAGTAAGATGTCCATGTAGTTGTATTTCCTGAATATTATTTATGTAGATCAAAAAGAGCAGGGGCCCCAAGATTGATCCCTGGGGAACGCCGCACGTTATAGGTAATGTGCCACTTTGATAATTATTATCCGTTCTAACTAACTGCGACCTGTTTTTTAGGTAGGAATGGAACATTTTTAGTGCACTGTCGGTAATCTTGATAGTTTCTAGCTTTTTAAGTAACAGTTCATGACTTACGGTATCGAACGCTTTTTTGAGATCAATAAAAATACCAAGGACTATGTTTTTTCCATCTACATTTTGCTTAATTTTAGTAACGAGATCGACTGTAGCTGTTAGTGTGCTGCTTTTTGGTCTAAACCCGTATTGTCTGTCTGAAAGAAAGTTGATTGAAGTTAAATGTTTATACAATCGGTTGTATAGGATTGTTTCTAATATTTTTGACATAACTGGCAACACTGATATTGGTCGGTAGTTACCTGGGTCCATTTTTGAACCCGATTTGTGTATGGGAGTGACCTTCGCCATTTTCAAAGTATCGGGAAAATTACCTTCAACTAGCAATTTATTGAAGCATTTGCTCAGGTTGCTCGCAATTAAATCTTGTATGCATTTTATTGCTTTGGTACTAATTCCATCTAATCCAGTACTACAGTTAGGGTCGAGATTTGATATGATTTTTGTAATTTCAGTTGTAGAACACGGATCAAGAGTAGATAACACTGGAGTGTCTTCAGAAGGAGTTTTTGGTAATGCATTTGTATGATTATCGTGAAATGGTCTAGGTATTTCATTCGCTAAAAGGGGTCCAATAGTGGCAAAGTATTCGTTGAAAATCTGGCAAATTTCGTTTGGGTTCGTAATGTGTTTCGAATCGATCAATAGTTTTGAAGGAGCACAATTTAGTTTAATTTTATTGTTTGCTAGAAAGTTGACCAAATTCCACATTTTCTTGGGTTTATTAATACAATCGCTAAACTTTTTATAGTAGAAAATATTCTTTGTATCTTGCATGCGTTTGGCAACATGTTTTCTTTTTGTGATAAATTCTGCTTCCAAGGTGGTGTTCTTTGGATTCTTCTTTAGTTCTGTCCACAATTCGTTTCTTTTGTTGATATCATCAATTATGTTTCTGTTTATCCAGTCGTTTTGGGGTAGGTTCAGAATTTTGGTCTTTGTTGTTTTACTTTTGTCAATAATTGATTTTATTTTGTTTTCTAGCAATGCATAATTATCATCTAATTCTTCAAAGTTTGTGGTTTCTATCATATCATATAGTTTGGCAAAATCAATGGCTTCGTATTGTGTCCGAATTTTCCGAGGGGATTTAGTTTTTTTGAGTTCAACATATATTTGTTTGTGATCTGACATTGAAGAGTCTGCTATTGCCATGTGGAAATGATCGTCTTTCAGATTAGAACTTACATGGTCCAAAATAGATTTTCTAGTATTCGATTCTCTTGTACAATACTTCTTAGTGATTTTATTCAGTAATTTATGTCCAGTTCCCTTCAAAAGTTCATGATATTGTTTAGTCCTTTTGTCTTTGTTTAAAAGATCAATGTTAAAATCTCCGAACACAATTGCTCTGTTTTTTTGCTGTAGTTGGGACTCATAAACCTCAAGAAAATCTGCGTAGTTAGTATCGCCGGGGTTATATACGACTCCTACTTCCAGTGCATATCGCTCTAGTCGTATCCATAGATAGTTGTTTCCTCCTGTGTACTTAGAATCTGATAAGCTGTGTTTAAGGTCATTGTGAACATATGCTGAAACTCCACCTCCTCTTGAGTCGGTTCTGTAGTTGTAGTAGTGTGAGTAGTTGTTTATTTGTAGTTCCAAAGCTTGTGTTTCAGTTCTTATCCAAGTTTCAGTCAGTAAGATAACATGTATTGTACTAGGAAGCGATTGTAGAATGCATTTAAGTTCGTCAAATTTTCCTTTTTTCCGTATACTTCGAGCATTAAGGTAGAAAAATCTAAGCCGTGATTTGTTGGTTTCTATATTTTGGTAATTGTTGATAACTTGGTAGGTATTGCTAGTGATTGTCGTAGGTATGGTTTCGATTATTGTTCGAAGTTTTTACATATAGAAGAATAGATTGATATAAAGATATTGTAAGTTATTAGTTTTGATTTGTTTGCAGATATCGAAGTGGAGGAAGGGCTACCGATATTTGATCAATCTCTGCAATGATCAATACCCTGGAAATGAGAAGATGTCCCAGCATTGTTTAGTTGAATATGTGAGTACATTTTGATTGAAATACAAACGAAAAACTTCTCAATAAGCCCTTTCTTGGCTCCCGAACTATCTGTCCAGTAGTAGACCAACGAATTCTTAAATGATGAAGAGTAGATATACAGCATGTATGCAGAAAGACGTGGTAATATGTAAGGGTGATTCAGAGCATTTAATTGAACAAGTTTCTCCGTAAGACATATATCATAATGGGTCACACATTTGGGTCGAGCATGTCATCATCGACCTAGTCTTGTCTTGGGTCTACTAACTACGCTGGGGTCGGCTTTCATTCTAACCGAAAACGGCTAGATATCAGAATTTACATGGAGCAACTACCTATCTGACCTTCACAACCATGTTAGTACTGGGTAATAGGATACCCCTTGGTAAAACTGGTTGTCAGACTTTCGGGCCCCTGACTACCTGTAATGACTGTCAAAGATCTGCCAAAGATTCATGACAGCCGGGACCAACGGCTGCTTAACATGCTTTCAAAGGCACGGAGGAAACTCGGTATCTTATGGGTGGTCACCCATCCACGAACCAACCTAGGCAACCACGGCTTAACCTAAAGCAGCAGAACCATTTCATCCAAAACATCATTAGCAACCAATTCGGAGCCATCAATCAATTGCACAATCGAATTTTCAATCTAGCCCAGATTCCGTCACTGTATATCGATCGTCATCGGTACCTAGTAGACCGCTCATGTTTCTAAAGTCTGTTAATCTGCTTAATGTATTACGTGGACCATATACCAATTCTATTTGGAACAGTGCCGTCTCCATGTTTATCGCATCATATTTTTCCAACCCGAACTTTTCAAAATCACAAGCAGGACCATTTCATCCAGAACATCATTAGCAACCAATTCGGAGCCATCAATGGATTGCACAATCGAATCTTCAATCTAGCCCAGATTTGGTCACAGAACTGTATATCGATCGTCTTCGGTACCTAGTACGTACCTACCGCTGGCAGTTCATGAATAAGTGAACACTGAACAATTACCTTGTTTCAGCGCATTCACCCCACCTACACTTATGTAATTTATGTGTATTTTAGGTTCTATGTTAGTCTGAGAGTTACCATATTATGTATGGTCTTGTTTGTTGAACTTCGTGAAGGAGATGGTTTATTGTTTGTGGTGCCTTATGCTTCTAAAGGAAGGTGAGGTCTGTTTTCAGGCATATCTGAGAGATTAGGATCAGTGAAACTTTTGATATTATTTAAACTAATACTGCTGGACCCTGGTGCGATAATTAAACATTAAAACCGCAGGATGAAAATGTTACCTTACAGCAAATAAACATAATATGCTAATGAGGGTGTACACAAAGCGACACATCAAGCTTTATTATATCCAGCATAACCTGACCTCGTTTTGAATTAACTTCCCGTACAGTGAGAGATCAGCTTAATTTAGTGTGGTGCATAGCTTCGTTTGTTTTGAAGATTTGTAATTTTGATACATGCTTCACGTAATATACAAACATTCATTTTTCAGATGCGAAACGACAACTATGACGAAGTGATCCAAAGGCTCATGATTCTCAAGCAGCGTGCCATGGACGCCCTGTACGGCTACTTCAACTCCTCACTCATTGACCTGGAAGAATGCTTAAAGGTTCCAGCTGTCCAAATATTTGGACAGAATCAGATCTATAATGGAAACTTTGAATAAATGCTACAGCTTGAATACTTGACACGGAGAGTTCTATATTTTAGAAATGTGTTTTATTTCTGAAGAGTACCCTCTTGACGATTATTTTAAATACCGTTGTGACTCTGAATAAGAAAGATTTATCTTTTCTCTATAGTGTGGTTGATGCCTAAACTGGTATCAGAATTTGTATGGCGCCCATGGGCCTCTGACTTGAGTTTACATGCCGTCGAGAAATATCTCTCAGGCATGCTGGTTTCCTCACGATATTTTCCTTCACCGTAGTAAGAAATAATTATACAATAAACACTTGAATCCGAAAACTGATATGGCAGTCCGACAGTCATACCGCTAGGCTATCACTGCTGCACAACGACATGCAATATCCCACTAATATTATAAATGCAAAAGTTTGTGAGGATGGATGGATGGATGTTTGTTACTCTTTCACGCAAAAACTACTGAATGGATTTGGATGAAATTTGGCACACGGGTAGTTTATAACCTGGATTAACACATAGGATACTTTTTATCCCGATAGTATGTTCCCGTGGGACAGTTATCGAACTCCGCGCGGGCGACGCCGCGGGCATAAGCTAGTACTTGCATAAAACCAAAGTAATTATTATTCAAATTAGACTGTAAATGACCTTATTTTGAACGTTACAGAAGACAATACCCTTAAATTCTCGCCCATCACGGCTTCCCAGTGTTGTAGCTGCCAAATCATTATGTCTCGAGCTCGAATCGAAGACACGCACCTCTGATTTTACGGATTCATGTGCGTATGTTATAATTATGACGTGCTTCGGTGAAGAAAAACTACGTGAGGAGCATGCCTTAGTATTTCTCGACGTCAGAGGTCCATGGGCAGCATAGAAACTGACACCAAGTGGGACAATAACCACCCGATTAAGAAACAGTTTTGTAGCTGGGGAGAAAAAACTGGCTCTTTCCTCTCTCTCCTCAGAAATGATGAATTTCTCTGTCTGTAAATCAAAGGTCGGAAATATACAGGGTGATCATTAAACGTGAGCAATATTTAAAAGGAATTAAGTACTTATTCATAAATTTGAGCAACTTTTACCATAAGGCAAACTGTCGGCGTCTCACATACGCGATGACCGGGGGGTGCATGAGAACCCGGGCTGCTCTAGCGCCGCTGTGCGCCTTCACTCAGCTCCATAGAGGATAGTAATATCTCAGCTCACAGACGCGGCCCACTCCGGGCATTTTTTCGTATGGTCTTCACACGTTGATATATTATTAATGGTATTATATTTATTTTAATACAGTCCACTTATTTTATTACAAAGTCCAACCGACTCTATTCATATGAAATATTATGAAAGAAATCTGCTGTTGCCACATTTCCTTGAGTTACGCAACCAATAATGTGTAGAGTAGTTAATATTTTGTCGCGATTTCATGATCGCTCCCACAGTTAAAGTAGTTCATTTTCATGAGTACTACACGACACTTAAGAATTGGCCACGTTTAACCATTATCATCATCTGCCTAGCCTTTTCCCGACTTTGTTAAATTTTATCACCGGATGCACCTGAGTACCAGTATTTTACATGAAGCGACTGCCTATCTGACCTCCACAACCCAGTAACTGGGTAATACGATACCTCTTGGTAAGACTGGTTGTGAACCAAGCTTGGCAAGCAACACTTAGCCTAAAGTTCAACCCCAGCGGCTGTTATTATTTTACCACGAGCTCCTCTCGTTTAACAATTCACCCAGTGTAAAAATATTTTTAACTTAGATATTGGCGTTTAACGGTGTATTATGTGAAAGGGAAATAATTAAAAAAAAAACATTCGATATAAAATCTCTTTATTGCTCTTTTGTTGTTAAATAATACTTGAAGGTATAAAAATATATATTTACATCTTGGTACTTAACTTACTGACTATTTATTTGTATTATGGAGTTTATTTACTAAGGGTCTATTAAAATTGGTCTGTTACTAAAATAAAATTATTTTAGAGGAATGTATTTTACGTCGTTAGTCACAGTTAATCTGGCTAATAAATGTGTATTTGCACATTATGTACTAAGATCAGTCACTTTAGAAATCTAGGCTAAATACCTAGCTTATCGGTGTTTCTTTTGTATAAAATTACGAAACTTGAAAAAAAACTAAAAGTGAAAGGGTACAAACTTAATTCAGATTCAGAATTGTTTCTAGTTATGTACAGTGCCCCACAACATTACCTGACCCATCTCACAAAGCCAAAAAGAGGCAAATGGGTCAGGTAATGCTGCTCACTGACTGTACTAACGCTACAATAGGTACGTTTTTTGTCAAAATTACTGCACAGTCAATACAAGTTTTTCATTGATGTTTTTAACAATCAATAAACCAACAATCCGACGTCACTCGATTTTTCGAAGACGATTATTATTATTTCATTTGCTATTTACAAAAAAAATTATGCAGTAAAAAACTATCATAACACCTGAAAATCTTTACAGAATACAATTTTAAAACCACAAGCACAAAATCAATATTTTACATCATATAAAAATGCGCCCGCGCTTATATACCTCCTACTAATGTAGGTTTAAATTTTAGAAAACTCATTAAAAAAAATGTCATACTCTGAAATCCCTACAACACTAGTCTTAAAGTTATGTCTTAAATAATATTGTATTTTGTACAATATCTTGTAATTTACAATATATTTATATGGCAGTAGTCAACTCAAGAACATGGGAAAATAATTTAGATTATAAATCCAAGGTTAGTTTAAAGATTGGCTAAGATTTAATGAGATTCTACACATAAATATTTAGAAAAATATATTTTAAAGATGGTTTTTTTTGCAGTCTACTGAGCAGTTTCAAGATTTTCGATTTTGGAGCTTAAACGTATTACAATTTCTTATTTTCGTATTGAAATCGTAAAAAATATTCTAGGTATCATTTTAGCGTAAGAATTTCAAACATCATTAAAATTTTAATGTTTTCGTGGAGAACAAATATTTCATTTTAAACTAGCTACAGAAATTCAGCCTACTCCAAAAATTAACACCTTGAAATAATTACAAACAATTTAAGTATTTATAAGGAATTTGTTCCTAAAATAAAAATAATTGGACGTTGTCAATGTATCACAAAAAGAAAGATTTTATACAATGGTAACAAAAATAAAAGTTATATCTTCAGACAGTCTTTGAGTTACGATAATTACTTATTTTGTAACATGAGTTTTACTCTAGCTGTAAATATTGTAACATTGTGTGTTACACTGTGAGTACAAAAATAGTAATTTCGTTGTTAATGTAATACATTGCCAACATGCACGAAGTAGTAAAAGCATATTTACACGTAGCTTTATATTTATAAATCTGCCACCATTTTGCGTTGACGTATCTGTAATGAAAACAAAACATAATTTTAATCATAATTATGGAATTTCCATGAGAATTATTAGTAACTGACCTAACTAATAATGCAGTAACTGACCTAAAACTTACAAAGATCAAGTAGTTTTGAACAAAAACTGAAGTTTGAACAATATTATTTTAAACAATTAACAAGCACTTTTGAACAGTCTAGCCCCCGTTGAGCGCCACCTGTAGGCGACGCATATTAATATTTTTTTTAATTAAATTAGGAATAAGACTTTAGCAATTAAGTAGTTGTAATTTACTCTTTTCTGAACGTGTAACGGTCCTTCGAGCCAAATAATAATCAGTGTGATGTTTAAAACCCCGCCGCGCACCCCGCGTAAAGTTTTGACTCGCAAACACCACCCTACCCAACGCTGCGATTCGATTTTGCTACGGAAAGTCGTATGTCTATCTTGTTTTGTCTTAACGAAAACGAGTGAGACATATACGACTTTCCGAATCGAAATCGAATCGAAGCGTTTGTGAATATGGGGGCAGGAGTCAGTTCGTCAGAAAGATGATTGACCAACGGACTAGAAACTCTATCGACAATCTCAGATGTCAAATAGGTGACAATGAAGTAATTTGAACTTACCATCAGAGTACTCCCAACCCTGAGGGTCTAGGTGGTGGTTCTGGCGTGTCTGGTGATGGCGGTTTAAATGTGCTACCCTGGGGACAATCATAACGGTTTAAACATAGGCCCTGTTAACTATTAAAGACGATAATTTCCACTTTTTTTTTATTCATGCGCTATAATTACTATAATAGAACAGCCGTATGAAATTCGCGCGCGCGTGCGCCTGTGACCTATCAGCTGCTAGCCATGTTACGCCATTTTGTCTCATTACTATCGTCCTGTACCACACCCGCACGGCTCGCAACCCCGAATTTCATATGGCTGTAGTGTTATTGTTATAAAAGTGAATAAGTATATAAAAATGTTTCTTTGGGAAAGTTGTTAGTTATAATGAGCACAATCACGTGTTTAAGTATCGGTCACTAATTACCAGTCACCTTATATACATACCTGGAACCCTAGGGCAGCTTCTAGTGGCGTGGGTGACTCGCCACCTAACGTCGCGTAGTCACCAAACCTCTCGGTCGTTCGACTGCCTTGTATCGTCGCGTAAGTGTTGTCAGTCTGAAATAAAAATACGGGTCTTAAAATAATATTGACCTCTTTATTGATACTGACGCCGAAATAGATCAAAATGCAACGGTGCATTTGAACCTGTGTTAAATAAAGGCTTATGTTTAACATAACACCAGATAAAGTAAATATAACCTTAAAAAACATTTTTATACTGCCTTAAATAGTAAATGATCACCAGAAATAGTAAATGATCACCAGAATTAAAAACCTATTTGAATGTTAAATTGTAACCAAAAATTGTACATTTTGCTATCCTATTAAAGCAAACTCCAAATCACAGCTCCGAACTAAGGCGTAGTCGACGGAGCCCCGCTACGCGGGGCTCCTATTTCTCTCTGCGGGGTTTAAAGTAACCTAACACGAAGGGGATCCCCTTCGAACCTAACCTGTCCGAGTCGGGGTGCCCAATATCCCGAGCTCGCTTTGCTCGCACTTGCTTCCTAAGTTCTTCTTGCCACAAAATTTGGTGATCATTTGAATACAATTTTTTTGGTGTTAAGTATTTTTTTTTTTGGGTAACGTAGCTTAGGATCTCAAAGTATTTTTTGGTGCTCATTATATTTAATCCCTTAAATAAATGCAAGTTTTCCTTACTGCAAGTTGTTGCGATGCCAATGATTTGGTGTTAGTAAATTTTTTTGCAATCGAGTTCATGTTTAGGTTGATGTTATTTAGGCTGCGGCAGTATACGCCATTTCGCCATAATGATTGTGCTGTATCAACAACTAGATAACAGGCATAAGAAAATGAAACAGCCCTTTCAATCTAAGCCTCACCATCTGCCTTGCCTTTTCTCAAATATGTTGTGGTCGGTTTTAACTGAAACCGGATGCGGCTGAATACCAGTATTTTCCAAGGGGCTACAGCCTATCTGATATCCACAACCCAGCTAGTACTGGGTAATACGATACGCCTTGGTAAGACTGGTTTTCAGACGCTCAGGTCACTGATTACCTGCAACGATTGTCATGATCTACAATTGACAGCCGGGACCAACTGCTCAACGTGCTTTCCAAGGCGCTGAGGAACCTCGGTATGTAAGGGTGGTCACCCATACACGGACCAACCTGGGCAAACGAGGCTCAACCTGAAGACCCGAACGGCTGTTATAGTTAAGCCACAATCTCTTGTCTTCAAATCGAGTCTACATCTCGAAAATACACAGCATTCTACATACCGGTGCCGGCTCAGCGGCTGGCTGTTCCATCTGGTCTCCGAACACGTTCATGGTGAGCTCCTGCTCCTCATACGGTCGGAGCTTGGTCTCCAGCCACAAGGGGTTCTCCGTCGTGGACAGCTCTTCCAGTATACGGCGCCGGGCGAGGCTGTCGCCCTTGCTTGATTGGAGCGATGGTGGGGGTATTACCCTGGGAGAAAAGATGGTGGATTGATAAGTAGGTAATGGTGAAAATAAAATTAATCACAGATTCGGACAGGATGGATACCGGGACCGTTCATTCCAATTATTCCGAATCTGACCCGAAATCCTAAACCGGGTTAGGATTTCGGGTCACATTTGTTACGTTATTTATAGTGGTTTTATTAATATAACCACGCTCTGCTACCATATTAATAAAACCACTGATGACAGGAACGAACTAAACTTTTCTTTTTACATCTTACTCATCAAGATAGTGAATACAAATATATGCTAGATGGCATTACAGTCGCATATTCACTTTGATACCATAAAATAACAACGCGGCTTTGAGCGCGGCGACCGAATCAAGAAATTCCGTAACGAAAAAAACCTAACACGGGCGCCGGTGCCGAGGGGTGAGAATTTCTTTAATTATTTTCAACTTTATCGCTACTGTATTAGGTTCAAGGTTGACTGGCAAAATTTTCAAATTTCTCTAAACGATTTTAAACCATAAAATGTTGATTGTTAAGTTCAAAATCGAATGAGAAAAATCGAGTTTGTATGATTGTGTATTTTTATTGTGCAACTTTTTTATTGTTCATGTTTGCATAAATATTATAATTGCATAAGTTGATAAAAAATGCTATGCAATAGCTTTACCGCGGCAGTCCCCAAGTGCCACACGTATTTTTTTTGTTCTTCTTTCAATCTGTAAGTACGATTGACAATTTATTTGTAAATACGTAACCTTGCAACTGTTTTTAGTAGAACTTAAAACATCTTTTGTTGGCTGACTGGGAAACAAAAATTTGGTTAAATTGTTTAAAAGTTACTTACCAGTGTTTTAAGCATGCGCATACGACAATGAAGGTTACGATGCCAGTAAATAATACGATGAGAAGAGCTATCAATGCTGCTAACGCTGGATCGAAGCTGTCCGGTGCTAAAAAAATAAAACACAATATAAATGCATATCAGTAAACAACAGTTTTGATATGTAAACTCAAAGATTTTCCTAAAGTTTAACCTCGGTTACACACAGATCCAGTAAAAGTAAAGTTATTTCATCATACCTTTCGAAGTAGCACTGGCAGCGATCAAGGTTTCCACTCCGTACTCCTGGTAGACATCCTTGAGCTCGTCGTACTTGGAGTCGATGGTCTCTAGTACTTTCTCCACCGGTAGCACCTGGTATGTGGTCGGGTCTACTGCGTGGAGGTGGATCTCACACCTGGGATGACAAAAAGGTGTGTTGCTTTAGTAATGGCATTTTGTACATTCTTATGTTCAAACTCCTGTTTTAAATGCATCCTGATGCAACATCTATTGGTTTACTAAGAACAGTGTGCGTGAATGATAAGGCTAGTTTTGTTCTATTCTATCACGTTTCATAAGATACAGCCTGGTGACAGACAAACGGACGGACGGACAGCGAAGTCTCAGTTATAGCGTCCCGTTTGACCTTTTGGGTACGGAACCCTAAAAACGCAGGAAAATTTTAATTTCGCGGTAAAAGGCTCGCTTCTATGGGCCATAAACATAACTGGCCTAACTCTTCAAGGATCACAGGTGTCATGTTATGTCTCCTGTCAAATAAGTTGTCCAATTGGAGAATTGGATGAATTTGAAATTAAGGAAAAATTGGAATTGCCATTTAAAGGGAAGAAAAGCGGGTTAGATCCCAAGAAGAAGATAACTCCACAACTATATAACTCTATAACTCAAACGTGACTGACTGACTGACATAGTGATCTATCAACGCACAGCCCAAACCACTGGACGGATCGCGCTGAAATTTAGCATGCACGTAGATGTTATGACCTAGGCATCCGCTAAGAAAGGATTTTGATAAATTCCACCGCTAAGGGGATAAAATAGGGGATGAAAGTTTGTATTAATATTTCTAACGCGAGCAAAGCCGCGGGCAAAAGCTTAAGTTTTATACAGTATGTTAGTTTAAACGAGATACATATTCAAACCCATAATAGTACATGCTAACATGATACTAATAAAAATATAAACAAAAAAAAAAAAACACTGATAAATAACAGACAGAACCATACCAAAATTTTCGCAAATGTCACGCAACGTGTATACACCCTTGCGCTAGCGACTTAATACTATCGCAGAACATGTGAGCGGGTCAATGACTCTTAGGTATAATCCATTTTCCCTTCATACTTTAAACTTATATACCTGGCTTAGGACAGTCCAAAATATCTAGGCACTAAACAAAACATTAAAAATTCTTCTATGTACGTTATAGGTTTTTTACATATTTGGGACGAGAATCGAATACTGAATACCCTCCCTCAATATGTCCCTCGTTTAACCTAACATACTGTATAAACATATTTAAACTTACCAGTCGTCATACCGCCTGTCAGCCTGCACGAGCGGCAGGCGCCGGCCCGGCACCAGCAGCGCGCCCGCCGCGCCCGCCAGGCGCCGCTGCACGCCGCCCACCGCCGCGCTGCAGCTGCGGGACACTTACCAGTCGTCATACCGCCTGTCAGCCTGCACGAGCGGCAGGCGCCGGCCCGGCACCAGCAGCGCGCCCGCCGCGCCCGCCAGGCGCCGCTGCACGCCGCCCACCGCCGCGCTGCAGCTGCGGGACACTTACCAGTCGTCATACCGCCTGTCAGCCTGCACGAGCGGCAGGCGCCGGCCCGGCACCAGCAGCGCGCCCGCCGCGCCCGCCAGGCGCCGCTGCACGCCGCCCACCGCCGCGCTGCAGCTGCGGGACACTTACCAGTCGTCATACCGCCTGTCAGCCTGCACGAGCGGCAGGCGCCGGCCCGGCACCAGCAGCGCGCCCGCCGCGCCCGCCAGGCGCCGCTGCACGCCGCCCACCGCCGCGCTGCAGCTGCGGGACACTTACCAGTCGTCATACCGCCTGTCAGCCTGCACGAGCGGCAGGCGCCGGCCCGGCACCAGCAGCGCGCCCGCCGCGCCCGCCAGGCGCCGCTGCACGCCGCCCACCGCCGCGCTGCAGCTGCGGGACACTTACCAGTCGTCATACCGCCTGTCAGCCTGCACGAGCGGCAGGCGCCGGCCCGGCACCAGCAGCGCGCCCGCCGCGCCCGCCAGGCGCCGCTGCACGCCGCCCACCGCCGCGCTGCAGCTGCGGGACACTTACCAGTCGTCATACCGCCTGTCAGCCTGCACGAGCGGCAGGCGCCGGCCCGGCACCAGCAGCGCGCCCGCCGCGCCCGCCAGGCGCCGCTGCACGCCGCCCACCGCCGCGCAGCAGCTGCGGGACACCACCATGCGCATCAGAGACGAGCGGTCGATGATCCATACCTGGGAATACAAGCAAAAGAAATCATCATCTGCCTAGCTTTCTCCCAAATATGTTGGGCTCGGCTTCCAGTCTAACCAGATGCAGCTGAATACCAGTATGTTACATGGAGCGACTGCCTATCTGACCTCCACAACCCAGTTAGTACTGGGTAATACGATAGATACCCCTTGGTAAGACTGGTTGTCAGACTTTTGGGCCACAGCCTACCTGTAACAGCTGTACATACGACAGCCGGGACCAGCGGCTTTCCGAGGCACAGGGGTAACTCGGTACATAATGGGTGGTCACCCATCCACGGACCAACCTAGGCATGCACGGCTTAACTTAAAGATCGACCCGAATCGAAAAGACATAAAAGAAGATTGTAATTAGTTTAGGTACAAGTAACGAACAACATGTTTTAATATTTCCAAGAATCCATTTTTTTGACTACCTTGTTGATATAGCATTCGCAAAAGCTAATGCTGAGAATAAGGACTTGGATTTTTTTTCCAGGATGGGCAGTGTTATTGAGTTTTTCTATCAGGAATTTCTTAGTGAGCCTGGATTTCTGTTCAGTTGATAGAATCGGGTTGCCCCTATTACAAAGGAGTTGAACATAACTGACGAAATATGCGATTAATATAGTATTGTACCCTTCTACGTCACCGATCGGGGATTACGTGCTGATGTTATATTATAAAGGGTGTAAAACACCACCCTAACGAAGCCAAAAGGCACTGGTTCTCTCTGTCATTACGATTCTTTTTTTGTTCTACACCATACCTGGGAACCTTCCAGTTACGGAGATATTAGGGGTCAAAGTTCCAATTTTTGGACAAGTATTATTTCAAATACAAGTTTTTAATGTAAGATTTTTACTTTAAACACCTCCACTACCCCCGTACTATTCAATCCGTCTATCAGCACAATGTTTTGAGTGCGTTACATTGAGTTCTACCACAAAACATGATTTTACACCCCCCAAAAAAAAGTCGTTTCCCAGCAATAATTTTTGCGTAAAGTTACTTAGTTTCATGTACAGAATGCTTGGTTGACGGCTTCGTGATGAGGTGATTTACACCTTGTATTTATGTAGTGATATGATATTTTATCGTAGAAGGAACTTACGTAAACTTGAGCCTTGGCCTGTCGGTGTGGTGGTGCAAGTTCTTGTGCGATGATGTCCAACACAAACCGATCCTGATTATATTCTGCCATGTAGTGGGCTGTCATCAATATTCCTGGGAATTAAACATTCATGTTTACATTATCTGAGCTTGATTTGGCTTTTACAAACACGACGAATTATAATAAAAACAAATATTTTAACAATTGGTTAAAGATTGTGATGGCTTTAAAAAATGGAGTTGGCTCATCAAAATTACTTGATATTTCGATGGGACGATGAAGATTTTCAGCAGTGAAAATAGAGTTGGCCAGGCTGCTAGGTACTGGTTGGACACTATTACCATTCGAGAGATAACGATAAGCATAATCAGCCTATAATGTTCCCACTGCAGGGACACAGGCTTTCTCTCTATGAGAGGGAGTGGGCTGTAATCCACCACGCCCTCCCGCGACATGTACCAACCCATACTGTGCCCAGTGTGGGTTGGTACCTGACAAATGTCTTCGAATTTTAAGTTCTAGGACATGCTTGGTTCACGATGTTTTCCTTTACCGATTTTAGAAGACGAAGAATGAAAATAGAGATATAAAAGACTCACCATCCTGGCTAATGTTGAAAGGTGAAGGCACAACACTCCCACTGGGTTGCGATGCTCCAAACTTGTACAGATTGGAGGCGGCCACCATGTACACAATGGTTCCATTCTCGTCCAGGTCCGGGTCTTCAGCAATCACTGAGATAACTGGCTCGTTGACGCGCGCTGTGTGTTTTATTCCTGTGAAAAACAAATGTATACTAGTACAATCTGAGCTTGCTTTTCTTTTAGTTGGGTGAAAGCGACATGATAGCTTTTTGCTGGCTGCCTATCGAAATAATAGTCAAATCATCAGGAAAAGTATACTGGGATGAGAAGACATCTGAGAGAGACTGTTTTAAGCTTTCACGGTTTATAATTAAACTTACACTAAAAGAGGAGCTCGTGGCTAAATAATAACAGCCGCTCGGGTCGATCATTAAGGTTAAGCCGTGCTTGGTCCGTGGATGGGTGACCATAATTACATAGGAGTTTCCTCTGTGACTCGGCAAGCACGTTAAGCCGTTGGTCCCGGCTGTCATTTGCAGATATTTGACAGTCGTTACGAGTAGTCGGAAGCCAAAAGTCTGACATCCAGTCTTACCAAGGGGTATCGTATTACCCAGTTACTGGGTTGTGGAGGTCAGATAGGCAGTCGCTTCATGTAAAATACTGGTACTCAGCTGCATCCGGTTAGACTAGAAGCCGACCCCAAGATAGTTTGGGAGAAGGCTAGGCAGATGACGACACAGACACTTTAAGTCCCGTGTTGTGTGTTAAGGCACAAATCATCGGCTCAGTGTCTACTAAGAAATTGTTGATGGAAAAACCCAATAACGAATTGCCCGACCCGGGAATCGTACCCAAGACCTCATGTTCAGCAGTTACGACTGCTACCACTAGACCAACGAGGAAATTTTGAAAGTGAAACTTCTAATGCGACTTCCAACAAGGTTGCGTTAAAGAGCGAGAGTGAATGCGTGGCACTCGATTGCATGCGTGTAGTATACCTGTTACAGGCCAGCGCGAGCGTTAGCAACGATGATGATGATACTTAAAAGATGCGATCAATAGGGATGATCACTTTTTTTTTTCTTTGTCTGTCGGGTAGATATTGAAAAGTATTGGACACGTATTTTTTCTTTTTTCACATGGTCATAAAATTACGGTGATATATTGAGTTGAAATGGCGCATGACGTCACATGTAGGTAAGTTTTATACCTACTTGTGACGTAGTGAGCCCCCACTCTCCAACTTTAATGAGTTTTAACTAAGTATTTTTTTTGATATTTTGATAAAACAAAAAATACATGTCTAATATTTTTGTATTACCTGTCTGACGGACAAAATAGAATGTCGTTTTCTTTACCCAGTCCGCACCCCTATTGTGATGTAAGCAATGTTAATAAAGTTTGCCTTAAAGAAACAATATGATTTCACTAAAAAACAGTTTCTACCCCTTCCTTTATTTCCACATTACGAAGTTCCACTTCTTCCGCGCGGAAGGACTCCACGCACTATTTATTATTAATATAGTACTTATTATCTGTATTAAACTAACCTGCATAATAAACCTTGTGCTGGAACTTGGGCTCGTTATCATTTTCGTCCAGCACTCGTATCTTGACGCCGGTGACGCTCGGGTCCTGTCCGTCCGTCGCGTTGTCCACCGAGTTCAAGATGGCCGCCGCATGTTCTAATATGGGGTTGTTGCTCGCGTATATTGTGAGGGAGTATTCAGACTGCTTTTCTCTGGAAATAAATTGTTATTTTGATAGACGGACGCGTGACCTTTCTCGTCTTCCTAAACGGCTTGACGGATTTTAACGTTTTTAGGGTTCCGTACCCAAAGGGTCAAACGGGATCCTATTACTGAGACTTCGCTTTCCGTCCGTCCGTCCGTCTGTCTGTCACCAGGCTGTATCTCATAAACCGTATAACCATAGTTAGCCAGTTGAAATTTCTACAGATTATGTATTTCTGTTGTCGCTATAACAACAAAATACTAAAAACAGAATTTAATAAATATTTAAGGGTAAAAATCACAAACTTTTGTATGGGAGCCCCCATACAAAAGTTTGTGATTTTTTTTGCTCATTTTTATAAATAATGGTACGGATCCTTTCGTGCGCTAGTCCGACTCGCACTTGGCCGGTTTTGTATTGTACTTTTGGGGTTATCTGAATGGTTATTTGCTTTAGTTGAACCCGGTCAGTCGTATCAGCTAGTACCTACTCAAAAAGTATGTTATGCCGAAGTGGTTGAACCTACCTAACTCTAGCTGAAAAACGATTTTCTACGAGAGATGACTTCTAAAACTTTATTCCTTACCTATCAAAGCTGATGTTAGCCCTGATAATACCCGACGTCCTGTCTACCGTGAAACCACCCTCTTGATTGCCTTCCAACACATGGTAGTACACCATGCCATTTTCACCCGAGTCCTTATCCGTTGCCTTCACTGTACCTGTTTAATATATGTTCTTGTAAAATTGTTTTTTTTTTTATTATTTATTTATTTAATTTGAACATTCTTGTTTTTAAATTAAATTAAAATAAATTAAATCAATAAAAATTAATTAATTTAAAATAAATGAAATCAAACAAAATTAAAATAAATTAAATCAAAATAATTTAAAAACTGATGCCTATCACTAATTCCTAATAGTAACTGTCTCATTT
The DNA here is from genome assembly GCA_963082945.1 of Cerastis leucographa. NCBI lineage: Eukaryota > Metazoa > Arthropoda > Insecta > Lepidoptera > Noctuidae > Cerastis > Cerastis leucographa. Next base: position 21,145,950 of record OY720382.1, read on the forward strand.
CATTTAACTAACGTAAAACTTCGGTATTTACTTTCAAAATTCTAGGACTCGATCCCGACATTTGATCTCTCAAAGAAATTTTTAAAATAATAGTATCCAGATAAGTGGTCACAAGTTGGTTGATGAGCAGCCTCCGTATTCACAAACGCTTCGAATTGATTTCGTTTCGAGAATCAAAATCGAATCAAAGCGAATATGGGGGCGGATCAATTATGGTGTCGAGTCAAACCTATACCAATTTTACGAGTCTTGTTTGTTGCAAAACACAGCCCGCAAATAAGTAGACGTATATCTTTGGTCATCAAATAAAGCTATATTTATATTCAAAAGTCTATGAAATACTGTGTAACGGCTACCATCATCAGTCGCAGTAGACCCGCATTATGGATCATAGAGAAGCTTGTGTCTCAGTAGTACAGTCACATCTCATAATATGTATACATGGAATTTTGGCAGCCATACTATTACGAAATAGGTCTTATCTCAACGTAGAAACCGTAATTTCGAGAGCAAATCACTTTTTAGTTTTGCTAAGTGTATACATGTCATTAACTGTATGAACAAATGTTCGCTGATCATAACTTACCAATAATAACTCCCGGAAGCAAATTCTCCTTGATGCTGAACTGATGGAGAGGCGAGGAGAAGCGCGGCGCGTTGTCGTTGTCATCTACCAGCACCACAGTCAGGAGTCGGAGGCTTTCGAACTTAGCTGGAGTACCGTTGTCTACTGCTGCTATTACCAGCTGGAGGAAACGAACAAATATGTTAAAGAAACCAAAATCCTCCCTCGTTGGGTCGACGATATCTTCAAGGTCGCAGGCAACATCTGGATAAGGGTCACACATAATCGGGAAATGTGGCAGAAAAAAAGGGAGGGGAAAAGGGGGGGGAGCCCTATACCTAGCAGTGGGTGATTCCGGGCTGATATGATGATGAAGGCTGAAAAAGTACTGTTATATTGTGAGAAAATGTACGCCTGACTACACAACAGTAATTTGTAAATTTTGGATGTAATCCACTCCTTCACTCAATGCCATTGCGTAACCTCGATCATCCAGAGAAAAAAAAGGATATTTAATGCAATACACACACGGGCAGCACTAAAAATTACGCCGAAAATACGGAGAACTGTTTCTAGCAGCGCCCCTCTGCACTATGTTAGAAACGTCTCTCCGAATTTGCAGCCTTATGCACTGAATATCTGTGTCCATTATTAATTTTATTTTTTAAGAAATAGGTTACAGATGGTTTCAGTTAGTGAAAGAAGGCCACTTAATTAATTGAATTACTGTCAAACAGGGAGCCGTCCAAACCTACTGCATAAGTAGTCTCGTATATTTCAATGAAAAGAAGATAGCTGCTTGCGCAAGGCACTTAATGATTTCCTTTTAATCATTGGATCTACTTAAAAAACGATTAAAAAAAAACGGTTTTCAAGCTAACCTGATACTCAGCCTTATGCTCCCTATCGAGGAAGGTCTTAGTCCTCAGCTCTCCAGTATCCTTGTCCAGGCTGAACTCCTGCGTCTCCCCCACGTTCTGATTGTCCACCTTGAGGAAGTAGGATACGCGGCCATTGTCTCCGTTGTCTTCATCTGTGGCCTTTATCGTGGTGATGAGGTAGTCGGATTGGGCTGCGTTCTGTGGATGTTAAATTGCAGTTGATGAATGGGAAAGAACTGTACCTTTCGTGCAGAGATAGATGCCATTAGCCTACCTAGCCAAACGATTCAGTTACAGCATTATTCAATCTATGACGATCCAGTTTTGAAAAGCCCGTGTTTATAAAAGTCAGCTACTCACCTCTGGTATCTCCAGCTGCCTCTGGTCCTGCGGTGGCTGTGTGAATACAGGACTGTGCCTGTTGACGCTGAGCACACTGATGTCCACGCGCGCCTGGTCGCTGTGAGGTCCCTGCCCGGCCTCGTCCTGTGCCGTCACCGTGAGGTGGTACGTTGTGTTGCCAGCCACTGGCTTAGCTGGATAGATGATGCCATTCGTTGGGTCTACTGTGAATACGCCTGGAAGAGAATTGGGTGGTTAGAAAAGCTGGCTGTTGGAATATCGGCTTTAATTAACGATAATTACACCTACTTCTGTAGAAGTGACGCCTAGCTAGGATAATATTTCAGTGATTGGGAATAGTCTGCCAGGTTTCACGATAATAGACCGATATCAGCGGCTTTTATATTTCGCTAGATAGTTCGTAAATGGGTCCAAAGTAGTCTTACTTTAAGATAAAACTATTAAATGTATCTGAGTAAGGTGATAATCTATACAAATAAATAAAATTGAAGTGTCTGTTTGTAATATTAAAGTAACCGCTTTTTACTACTTGCATATGAATTTATATACGCAACATAATATACCAAAATAGAATTTTTTACAATCTTTGTCTGTCTGTCTGTCTGTTTGTTCCGGCTAATCTCTGGAACGGGTGTTCCGATTTTGACGAGACTTTCAATGGCAGATAGCTGATGTAATAAGTAGTAACTTACTAGTTAGCTACTTCTTAAACTCCACGCGGACGAAGACGCGAGCACAGCTAGTCTATACTAATATTAAAAAGAAGATGTAAAAGTTTGTAAATCTTCGGAACTACTGATCCAATTCTAAAAAATATTTACAGTGCCCCCGAGGGTCATAGGCAACATTTAAAACGTACGTAAACCCTGTAGGTTAGCTGTACCTACTTTAAAAGGATTAAAGATGAGACCCAAATGTATCGTAAACTCGGCAAAATAGTTTTTTTTTTTTTGTTATTTCAAATGTCTAAAAGCTTACTTACCCGGCTCACTCTGTTCCACAATCTTATACTCGATCTTCCCGTTGATCCCCTCATCCTTATCATCGGCCAACACTTGCAAGATGGCCGCCGGAGGATTCAGCTGCAAGTTCTCTGCGATCGTGCTCTTATATACCTTCTGGCTGAAGATCGGCGGATGGTCGTTTATGTCTAGGATTTTTATGTGGACCTGAGGATACAATTAATAGCGTATACAACCACGTCACAAATAAAGCATAATACTAGTTTTTAAGGTTATAACTTTACTTTAAATACCTCCATGACCCTGCACTATTTAATGTATCCACCAGTACAATATACAAGGTGTTGTTTTGCATCCTCGTCAAAATTCAGGAGGTTGTCACAAAAGACATAAATAATCAATTAAAATTACGGTACCTAGTTAATTAAAAAAAAAACGCAGATGTTTTGGCTGTTTAAGTTTGCCAATAGATTACGTGGTTTAGGGAACAAGAAATTATAGAATAAACGTTTGAGATTGCCTGTATGTGTAAAAGCGCTGTTATAGGGTGAGCATCAGACGGGCCGCGTATAAAACACGGGTGGTTCACACTCACCGATTTCCGTAAATAAGAAAAAAAAAATACCTACCTATTTCATTATTGATTCGAGACGAGAATCAGTAGCATAGTTACCTCCTTGAATTTGACGAGGATGCAAAACAACACCTTGTATTGACTGCGTTACATTGAGTTTTACCGTAAACCGAGATTTTTCACCCCGAAAAAAGTCGTTTCCCAGCAATAATTTTTGCTTAGGTACTTAATTTGATGTACAGAATGCTTGGTTGACGGTATCGGTCCGTTACACATGGTTTACACATTGTAAATTTACGTACCGGAACACTGGTAGTCCTCCTAAGATGCGCAGGCGCATTATCACTAGCGATAGCTCTCAGCCTCACGTCCGGTGCAACCTCTCTGTCGAGGTCAGCGCCCTCCGCGACGGTGATGACGCCGGTTTTAGGGTCGATGGTGAACTGTTGTGATGAATCTCCTGATAGGCTGTATGTTACTTCGCCGAATTCGTCTGGGAAAGAAGAGATTTTATAATAATAACTACCAAAAGAGAAAGCACATGTCGAGTTTTTTTTTATATTCTTAGTACGTTAACATTACAATGAAAATAGATTGCATGAAGCAGAGATGAGAATGTTGAAATGGATGTGTGGTGTGACTTAAATGGATAAAATTCGAAATGAGCATATAAGAGGAAGTTTGAAAGTGGCGCCTGTTACAAAAAAGATGAAAGGGAGTCGTCTGTCTTGGTATGGATATGTGATGAGGAGGGATGGAACACATGTGACTAAAAGAGTGATGAATATAAATGTGGATGGATGGAGAGGGAGAGGAAGGCCAAAAAGAAATGGATGGATTGTGTGAAGAATAATATGAAGGAAAAAGGAGTAAATGATAGCATGTCGGTTGACAAAGAAGAATGGAAGAAAAGCGCCGACCCCAAGTAACATGAGACAAGAGCAGGAAGATGATATTAAAATTTGTTTGGTTGAATGCGCTAATCTCGGAAACTACTGGTTCTAATTGAAAAAAAAAACTTTTAATGTTGGATACCCCATTTATCGAGGAAGCTTTTAGACACGCTGCAACCAATAGGATCGGAGCATCAATGAAAAATTTAGCAAAAACGGGGAAAATATGACGCAGACGAAGTTTCGTAGGTCAGCTGGTACTAATAACTGTATTGCGGGAATACCTTCATCCTTATCCACAGCCGACACCGTGATGACGCTAGTCCCGGGCGCGCAGTGCTCCGGCACGGCGCCGGCGTAGGCGGCGGCGGCGAACACGGGCTCCTCGTCGTTAGCGTTGCGCAGCGCCACCGTGACGCCGGCCGCCGCGCTCAGCTGCGGCACGCCGGAGTCGTACGCGACCAGTGTGAAGTTTATGCTGTGGATCTTCTCGTAGTCTATGCGGGCGGCGGTTTTAACTACACCTTGGGGTACAATGAAGATGTTATAGTATCAAATACTTTATAGATCCTCAAAAGTTGGCTCTTACGAAGTAGTTACGAGGGCAAAATTCTCAAGATAGTGTTTGTATGGAGATGTAAAATACCCATTTCTTTCACACCTATACCTGCCAACGGGATGTGGCCAATATTATGATCTACTTTGACGGTTACGCATTTCATGCCAGTGAAGCATAGACGGCATATAGTGAGTCTTAAATTAGTATCATACATGCAAAGCCTTTGAGGATATCCATAACAAGATATAGACCACCTTAAGAGTAGTCTTACATAAATACATAAACTCACGCATTTTCCTAATGGCAATAAGCAGAAACTACAGAACGCCATCAGGGGGGTTACTATGACGTCTTAAAACATTATTGTTTCATTCTTATTCCAGAGTGGGAAAGAGATGGAGCTAGACGACCTGTATAGCTCCGTCTCTTTCCCACTCTGGAATAAGAATGAAACAATAATGTTTTAAGATGTCATGGTAGGCCACCTGAAGGACCCCACCACTAAGAGTGGTCTACTCTTAAGAAAAACCTACTCAGCCATTGGTCTTGTTTATACTATTTATCCACTAATTCTCATTGCTTCTCTTCACAAAGTGGTTGTTTCTTACTTTTCAGGATCCACCAGAAGCAGGTGAAAATGACACGGAGAGCTCAAAAATAAACTTAAATCGTAATTTAATAGAGTTCAAACTCACCAGTAACATTATCGATAGTAAAGTACGGGCTGGGCGGGTGTATCACAATGGCCTGCACGGGCGTCTCCTTGTCTGTAGCGACGTATGTGTTGAGCACGGTGCCTATCGGCTGTTCCTCCACCATCGTCTCCAGGTACGAGGGTTGGGAGAAGACAGGAGCGTGGCGGTTCACGTCTACTATGGTGATTATCAGCTCGCCTAGAAAGGAAATAGTTCATGTTGAGAATAAAGTCTATCTTCTATAAGATTTCTAAGATAAGTTCAGACGGGGAGTTTCAAAATAGCTATTTATGCAACTGTTACGTTATGGACGGTCTTTTAATACGAGTGCCATTTTTCGGTACAAGCGTAGCGCGTACCGAAATAGGTGGGCACGAGTTATTAAAATACCAATAACGTACAGTTGCATACAAGATTTTATCTATGAAGGAAGGAATGAAACACAGATATAGACAAAAAAGTATTTTTAATAGAAACTTAACTACACACTGACTATTGTCTTCATAACATTTCTCATATACATGTCTTGATTTCTGGTAGTAAATTATTTGAAGCCCTAACTGCTCTATTTGTTATATCTGGTGGAGTATTTTCCATATCACTTGATGTTGAAGACATTTTTAATAAAATTTGGAATAAAATTTCACTAAGATTTTTTTTCCCGCGTCCACTTCTTTTTTATTTAGTCTTTAACAATAGCAAAGATCTTGTAGCCGCAACAGCCAAATAGTATACGATACTTTTGTTCTAAACTTGTTCCATTTTTAAAAACATCATTTACATTGTCTCGATTTCGAAGTAATATTATAGGTACGAGGCTGTATGTTCAGAATGTCTTTGCTTGTGTTTTAGAATAATTTATGACGATTCGCATAATGCAACTTGTGTCGTTATGGGTATCATAATGAAACCGCTGTCAATTTCGTAATTCGAATATAACGAAACCGAAGTAGATAAACTAAGTTTACGTGACTTTACTTCAAATCCTAATTGGATAAATTCTTCATCATCATCATCATCATTTCAGCCGAAAGACGTCCACTGCTGGACATAGGCCTCCCCCAAGTGTCGCCACATTGACCGGTCCCGTGTGACTCGCATCCAGCGGATCCCCGCAACCTTCACCAGGTCATCGCTCCACCTAGTGGGAGGCCTTCCAACGCTTCGTCTTCCGGTTCGCAGTCGCCACTCCAGAACTTTTCGGCCCCATCGCCCATCCGTTCTTCGAGCAATGTGCCCTGACCACTGCCAGTTAAGTTTGCCAATACTTCGGGCTATGTCGGGTAACTGGTTCTCTTGCGGATGTCCTCATTTCTGATTTGATCACGCAAGGAAACTCCGAGCATAGCCCTCTCCATTGCCCTTTGGGTGACTAAATATGAGATAAATTCTTATTATATTTTATTTATTTGGTCGGGTTGAGCGTTTCGGAGACCACACTTATAGGAGCACAATCGGCTGATGAGGTTCGGTATCGAATTGCGTCGCCGGAACTAAGTCGTGGCGAATATAATCTTCTTCGTTTTTTTGAATGAACATAAGTCGGCTTTAAGCTAATTCCGCAGTGATAAGTCTAGTCACTCCCTTATGTGACGTAATTTATGTGAATTTATGAAACTACAGGATAATTTTGTACAATAACTAAATAAAAGTGAAGCATTGAAGAACGATATTGTGAAAACTTACCATCAGCCTGTTGCAGGGTAGGTGCAGAAGCATCAGTGACTCTGACAGGTAAGGTCAATACCGCTGCCCGACTCCTGTCCAACTTCTGAGACACTACTATTGTGCCATTAGGCTGCACTGAAAACCAGGAGCCGAAGATGCCTTCGTCTGAAACCTGTAGATGACAAAAAAGAATAAAGTAAAGATCACTTTTTACTGATTTTGTGTGATTAATTGTATATTTAATTTTGCTGTGTGCTCTGAGTAAATAGAAGAAACGTGCTGTGATGATACTAAACAAAAGGCATATGTTCGTTCTACTACGAAAATCTCAACCACCTTGAACACACGACGATGAATCAAGCTAGAAAACCAACTTATGCGGATCTCTCATGGTACGGGAAACTTATAGAGAGCGAGACCATGTTACAATGGAAATGTATGCTATCAATAACACTGGAAACGGGATATTTACCATGTTTCCTATATTGATATGCTTAGCTTGTGTCGCTGTGTGTACACATAGATTTAAAGTTATTGTAAAATAGCTTAGTAACAAAATACTACCGACAAATTGCTTTGCACTACCGACAAATTGCTTTGCAGTTTGGCAGGTGTTATGTAAAAATAAAACTCTGTATAATTATCGATTAAATACATAATAATAAAAAAAACTAGCCTAGCAATTAAACTAGTTGTATAGCCCAAGTTAATACCTCATTCAAGAGCTAGATTTGGCTAAAAGACAGTTTAATTAATTCAAAATAGAGTAGTACTTAGAGCTGATTTCACTGACATAACTGAATGCGATCAGCACATTAAAACGGCATTCAAAATCTATCTATCACACAAGTTTCATCCTTAAAACCAAGAAGATCCGCAGAAAATGCTTATTTAAAAGTAATTCTCACCTCTTTCCCATTCTTATCCACCGCTCTTATCACTCTATCCCCCATCTCATACACCAGCGACCCGTTATCCGTGATATCCGGGTCCACAGCTATCAGGTTGTGTACCACAGAGCCGAGCTCAGCGTCTGCTGACACCTCTGCGCGCTGGATGGACGGTGTGAAGTATGGCTTCTTGTCGTTCACGTTGATGACGTGGACTGTGAGTTCCGTTGTGCCCGTGAGGCTGGGTATACCTGGAGACGAAGATGTGGTTAACACTTGAGTAGCAGATTATGGTTATATCTGACTGTCTCATTGGTCTTGTGGTTGCAATCGCGAGTGTTTAGCATGAGGCTTCGATTCCCGAGTCGGACAAGTTGTTATTGGGTTATGCCATCAGGAATTTCTTGTAGTGCAGCCACGGAGTCTAGATTCGGGCCCGGTTGATGGCAATAAGCTCGCCCTCTATTACATCATGGGAGTTAAACATAACTGGCGAAATGTGGGTTCACTGTTTAGGTACAACTTTGCCTAACTCTTCGGGGATTCTAGGCGTGATATTATGTTTTGCGGTCACAAGCCCAGGTTAGCCAAAGTTTCCTAGGTTTTTTCGCTAAGCATTGTGTTCACGAACAAGACATGTTAGTTGGTCAGTTTTCATTGCCCTTTTGCTTCGATTTGACGACTGTGATGGAGAAAGAACGGCTTTAAAAAACATGAAAACCATTAATTTATCTTCAGGAAAACTTCTTTTTATAAAATTTTACAAAAAGTCTTTGGCTGAAATTCTTATTTTACAGATCATTTTAGATGCATATCAGCAAGAGATTTGTGTTTTTTTTTAAAGCAGAAATAAAATCGTATCATGGTGTGCAATCTGGCAATTCTCTCTCTTTCTCTCTCTCTCTCTCTCTCTCTCGTCTCTTACTTACCCAAATCAGTAGCCACAATCTGTATCCTATACGTGTTCCTCTTATCATAATCCAGGTTAGAGGACACTGTGACCACTCCAGTGTCGTTGTGTATGGCGAAGGAGTCCAGCGCTCCCTTCTGTATCCAGTACTTGAGCTCCGAGTTGATGCCGCTGTCCAGGTCTGTTGCACGGACAGCTGCTACTTCCGTGCCTGGGGAAGAGTTCAGTATAAAAACATTATGTCAAAAGACTCTCGATGTGAAATCATCGAAGACGAGATTAGTCGTTTTCGATCACTCGTAAAACAAGTCGTGTTTTTAGGGTTCTGTACACAAAGGGTCAAATGGCGCGCTATTACTGAGACTTCGCTGTCCGTCCGTCTGTCACCAGGCTCTATCTCATGAATCGTGATAGTCAGCCAGTTGAAATTTCTACAGATATGTATTTATATAACAATAAATACAAAAAACAGAATAAAATAAATATTTACGGATTTTTTTTGGTCGTTTTTATAAATAATGGTATGGAACCTTTCGTGCGCGAGTCCGACTCGCACTTGACCGGTTTTTTTAGTTATGCAGACTGAATTTGGTTTTTAGTTGATTTTGTGTCCGTTCTTACTAACAATAGAATACCTAATATAAGCTCGGTTTTCAGCGATGACATTTTTAATTTCAATAGCGCGCTAAGTCTGGCCAGAATTCTTCTACTTTTGGCATACCAAGTTGATTATTAAAAATGAGCTTTGGTATATGTCGTTTATTAAAAACTGAAGAGTTTGTTTGTTTGTTTGCTTGAACGCGGTAATCTCAGGAACTACTAATACGATTTGAATAATTATTTCAGTGTTAGATAACCCATTTATCGAAGAAGGCTATAGGCTATATTGATATATACACGCTACGACCAATAGGATCGAAGCAGCAATGAAAAATGTTGCGAGAACGGGGAAAATGTGACGCAGACGAAGTTGCGCTGGACAGCTAGTTTTTTTTAAATTAATCTATATTGGTATGTTATTATTCCCTTGATTCATTGTTATTATATATAATATTATTCCTATTAAACTATTAATAAAATAAAACATTGAAAAGTATAAAAATAGTGGCCCACCAGCATAGGGTCCGAGCTGCCGGTGGTCAGGGCTCTTGAGAGGGGAACCTCCTAACAATACGCGCAGTGTCCAGAAGCATGAGTGTTGCTATATATATATACAACGTGTAACATAAAGGGTACATACATACTTAGGGGTGTGCTACAGATCATTAGCGAAAAAATTATCTGCTGCCCCATACAAAATTTCAATACCTATTCGACCCAAATGCATGGGACAGCTGATTGGGGTCTAGACTTAGTCTTACCTATGGGTGCATCTTCAGAGATATCAGCGTCATACTTGTCGGTATCGAACACGGGCGCGTGGTTGTTCACATCGCGGACTGCGATCTCCACCCGGCAGGTGGCGTTGTGGACTCCATCTGTTGCCTGAATAAGCGATCATTATGATAAGTTTTCAGAAAAAAAATCATAGTGATAATTTTGTTGGAACTAGACAATTAAGGTATGGCATAGGTTGTTTTTGTGGAGCAGCGGTGGCCCAGTAGTGGCAGTCGAAGTCGTAGGTTCGAACCCAGGCAGGCGCATTACTTTGTATAATTTATTTCGTCACCGCTCCTCTCAAAACGGTGAAGGAAAACATCGTAAGGATGGCATGTCTTAGAACTAAACATTCGAAGACATGTGACATCTACCAACCCGCACTGGGCCTGCGTGGTGGATTACAGCCCACTCCCTCTCATAGACAGGAGTCCTGTGTCCCAGCAGTGGGAACATTATAGGCTGATGATGATTATAGGTTGTTATCTTATGTATACTATACAACAGTATACACATGCCACAAGTGGACAAATAATAGTAAATCATAAATCATAAATCTTTATTTTATCTCCACATCAAAACTTTAAGGTGCTGGTTCACATTTGTACATCTTATATAGAGAAAGGTGTCTGAGATAGGAAGATCCTGAGGTACAGATCACCTCTCGGGCTTATAATTAAACTTTTTAATGTTTGCAAAAATAGAAGTAAAGATAAAAAAGAAGAAAATAGTAAAATTACAATTTTAAACAAAAGTAAATCAAAATAAAATTGACATAAAACATAAAATTACTGAACATACAATAGTTCCAAAGTTGTACTACAGTAAGAACAAACATATAAAAGAAAGAATTATTATAAATTATGCTAGCAAGCATAATAAAAAAAAATACATATATATATATAGATTGAACAACAAAGTGGGTTAGATGTTCATAAGACTACATTTCTAAACAAAAGGATGAATGAAAGTGAAAATGGTATGTGTGATGAACGTGCATTGGTGCAATGTGTTAGTTGATGTGTGTGAAAATGAGTGTGCGAATGTGAGTGTGTAAGTGTATATGTGTGAGTGTTAAGACACAGGTTTAAGTAAATTTTCTGTGGAAGCGTAGTCAAGACTTAATAGCCAGGTGCGCAATTTTCTTTTACAAATAGCTTTAGTATGTGTGTAGATAGATATTTTGTTATTAATTAAATTATAAAGAAAAGTGCCAAGAAAACCAAAAAATTTTTGGGAAAAACTGGTGTTAAAACGTATGATTGGACAAACATTTGCTGATCTTCTATTTTGAGTCAGCAAATCGTGATCTATGGGAAGTTCAGAGTGTTTTTTTAATACCGTCATGAGTATGAACAACTGCCGGACCGTTAGAACTTTGCAGTGTTGGTAAAGATCAAAGGTCGGATAGCGAATTGGGAAAAAACAACTGACTTTTAATATAGCTCTTTGAGCTCTCTCTAAATTAATTAAATATGATTTAGAGGAACCACCCCAGGTAGTGATGCAGTAGACTAGCAGAGACTGGCATAACGCGAAATAAACTAATTTAATTACTGAAGTATCGGATATATGTCTTAGATTTTTAAATATGTAAATTAATTTGCGGATTCTTTTAACTAAAGTTTCAATGTGTTGTTGGAAGCTGAGACGGTAGTCTATAATTATGCCGAGATATTTGATTGATTCAGTTTTTAGTAAAACAGGACAGCAGCAAAGGTTTGTGTTTAAATTACATGTGTGGGCTTTCAAGTTGAAGTTTGGTTGGTCGTGCCGTCTAAGGGAATATGTCATGTACTTCGTTTTATCTACATTTAGGGTAAGTAAGTTAGCATACAACCATTGATACACTGTATCGAAGCCTTGTTGGGCATAATGTTGAACCTCTTCCCACGTATCAGCATCGAATACCAATGCAGTATCATCCGCAAACGTTATGATCTTTCCGTTTTGCAGCTTAATATTACATAAATCATTAATATAAACTAAGAATAACGTTGGGCCGAGGATGCTGCCCTGAGGAACGCCGTATTGGTTAGGTAGTTCATCACTGATCCAATGATCTATTTTAGTAACTTGCGTTCGGTTGGACAAATAGTCTGTAAAAAGTTGAAGTGGCTGACTTCTTACACCCATATTTTCTAATTTTTTTATCAAAATGGGAACAGATACTGTGTCAAATGCTTTAGCTAAATCGAGGTAAATGGCTAAGGTCTTTTTTTTACTATCTAGTTTATTGACTAAGTGATCAGTTAGTTCATGGACTGCTTCAGCTGTTGATCTACCAAAACGGAAACCAAACTGTGATGGAGATAAAAGGGAATTTTGTTCAAGATAATTAGTTAGTCTGGAATTCATTAATCTTTCTAATATTTTGGATAGCGTTGGGAGTATAGAGATTGGTCTATAATTGTTGACACAGTATCTGTCTCCGGATTTAAATATGGGTACAATTCTGGATTTCTTGAAGGCACATGGAAATACCCCGGAGGAAAAAGAGAGATTGCAAATGAATGTAAGTGGAGGAACAATAATATCAGCAAATCGTTTTAAGAAAAGTCCGGATATATTATCGACGCCAACTGCACACTCGTTTTTTAAATTAAGTATTAACGACCGTATTTCTTCTTCGTCGGTAGGTAGAAGAACTAAAGAATTTTTGAAAGAAATATTTGGTTGACTATAGGGTTCTGCATTAGGAAAATTATGAATTTGTGAAAGCAATTTATCTGATAATTTTTTACCTACACCTGCAAAAAATGAATTTACTGTATTAATTGAGTCAGTAGGATTTTCTGTTGAAATGAGCTGTGTGGATTGTTGTTTGGTTTTATTTGTGTATGTAATGTCTTTAATTGCTTCCCAAAGTTTTTTGTTATTTTTCCCTGCTTTTTTAATAAGGTCTTGCTCGTAACTTTGTCTAACTTTCTTTAAAACATCGTTGCAAGAATTCCTATACCTTTTGTAAATGCAAAGTGCTACTTCATCATTTGGATTCTTTAAGGTTTTGACATGTAGTTTATCACGATTTCGCATGCATCTAAGTAAGCCTGGTGTTATCCAGGGTTTAAAAATAATTTTACGTCTAGGTGTCGGGATTTGTTTTGTGTTATCTTTTATAGCTTACACAAAACAAATCCCGACACCTAGACGTAACATTATGATATAAGTGCGGTAAGTTGAAAATTACAGCCGAGGCGATATTGACAGCCCGAGCCGTAGGCGAGAGCTACAAGAAAGCAGAGGCTGTAATTATCAAAGCGCACGTATGTCATACGACGTTTTATAACATATTTGCGAGGAAATAAATAAAACTCGGACGACATTTTCAAATAAAAACAATACAGCGAAAAGAAAAAGCGCGCGGAATAATTTTTACTTGTTCATAAATTATGAAATTAGCGATGCGCGGGCATCAGCGCTTTTTTTTTAAGGCAAAGGCACAAAAACAGCCAGTATTACTAATAAAGTAAATTAATATATTTTTTTTTTTTGTTACAGATAAATGGTTGTAATTTATGGCCAAAATTGATTAAATTAAATAATTAAATGTTTATGTATTATATTTTATCTCCAAAGTTAATTTTATTCATAAAATGTTGACCACTTTTCAAACATAAAAACTCTTTGCTAAGATTTAAAAAAAGTACCGTTCGTTTTAGATGGAGCATTTTGATAAACCGTGCGTTTTACTTTACATTACCGCACTAGTGCGTAATGTGATACATTACGATACTGAAATTGGTGAAATAAGAGACCCTTTACGAGCAAATGTGTTATAAAACAAAAAACTTATTGAAAGTGAAAATGGCCATTAGAATCTTTTCATCACACTTGCACGTAAACAGTGTCATAACATACAGGTTAACTTGGCTGTAATGCCCCATATAAAACCCTAGGGCGGTAAGTAATTTTTTTTTAATTTACAGCACAGCATCACAGCACACAGGCTATGCAAGTTCAAGCAAGGAGTTTACACGCAATTGAAAAATTGTCTTAAAATGTTATTTAAACAGGAATTTCATTCAATCTCGCTACATGTTATTTAATTACTCAACTAATGTTCTAAAATCCAAATAATCGATAGTTTTTTGTATCAAAACGTCGTTTTTTTTTTTATTATACTCCGTCATGGCTGTATACCTAGGTAAGTATTTGCCTTTAACGTTTCTGAAAAAAACATTTGTTTAATCTGTGGTGTGGGCAAACAGCCCGCCATCCGCAAATCAGTTCACGTATTTCGTAATAATATGTGCTGACTTGTGTATATTCATAATTATTAACTCGCAAGTGTGATGAAAAACATTGTATGTTTCACGGGCGGTACGGGAATTACGAACCTCGACTCAGAAAGCCCTCAGTCTTCGACTTCGGGCTTCTACTAGAGCCTCGATCGTAATTCCTTACTTACCGCCCTTAATACACAATATACTATTACTACGACTATAGCTATTAGACTGGCCCACAATAAGGTAATGAAAAATCTACTGGGTGTAGATAGTTAATCCAATTATATCTTACCAGCACAGTCAAGTAAATCTTGTTGCCTTCTTCAGGCGGGGTAACTCCGCCGGCATCAGGCCGCACGGATATCTTGCCGTTGATGGGGTCGATCCAAAACGGGTGCGTCGGCGGGGAGGTGATCGAGTAGCGGATGTCTGAGCTGGCGTCCACGTCGCGGGCTTGGACCTGGCGAAATGAACATTATTTTATTTATGTCATAAGTTCCAGTGATGCCACTGGGTATCGTGTTACTTAGTAATTATAGCTTGTGGGGTCGGTATTCAGCTGCGCATCCGGCTTAGCTGAAAGCTGATCAAAACATAGTTGCAGATGAATAATATTGACACTTTCTACTCGTATCTATGAGCACGAAAGAGAACTGGCATTGCGGA
This sequence comes from Cerastis leucographa, assembly GCA_963082945.1. Lineage (NCBI taxonomy): Eukaryota > Metazoa > Arthropoda > Insecta > Lepidoptera > Noctuidae > Cerastis > Cerastis leucographa. The sequence goes on from OY720382.1 coordinate 21,161,182, forward strand.
GAAATTTATTTTCTTGTCCATGATACTACTTTTTGGATTTGACTTGAGATAATAATTATGTTGTTAATTTTTAATTGTGTTAGGTACTTTAGGTACTTAACTATACTTTTTATTTGTGTTACGATTTTTTTTTTTACCTTTATTATTATTATTTTTGATATTTCAAACACTAAAATTGTTAATGAATAAAATTGAATTGAATTGAAAAAGTGATACACAGTATCGTTATTCTGCTGAAAATTTTACTTCGGAAGTTCGGAGAGAATTTGTTGCACTTTGACTCTGTTTTTGTCTAAAACCACGAGACACCGATGATAACATGGTCTTCAAAAAATTATAACAACCGTACTCAGATCGTGACTTCCACGTCTTCCGTTCCTATTCTGTTTAAACATACCTGTAGCTCTGGTTCAAACTTCACAGCATCTTCATCTATGGAAGCTTTGTAGACAGCGGTGTTAAACACTGGCGGGTTATCGTTGGAGTCTGTCAGAGATATCTGGAGGGAGACCACTGTCATCTGACCTGCGCCATCGTCGTCTGTTGCCTGAGAATGAGATGAGGGTATAGTAATCGAACTTGTGTGGTGTAGACACCTGCATAATGTTTAAACATGGCTGAAAACATTATTGTCTTTAATTTTCCCACTGCTGGGACACAGGCTTCCTCTTTATGAGAGGGAGTGGGCTGTAATCCACCACGCGGGCCCAGTGCGGGTTGGTAAATGTCACATATCTTAGGTTTTTAGTTCTAGGACACGCCGGTTTCCTCATGATGTTTTCCTTCACCGTTTTTGTGAACGCGGTGAATAAATAAATTACACAAAGTAATGGACCTGCCCGTGTTCGAACCAACGGCTTACTGCTCGTAAGTCGGGACTGCCACCACTGGACCACCGCTGCTCTCTTTGTGGGAGGTTATTCTTACGTATTCTCCAAAGTTCCCTCCTTACTGAAGATGTATCAAACATCTTTGTAACCCATGTGGTATTTCGAGATTCAGCCATGAACGGTAGAACTTGTTGGTATGATAGGTCAAGAGAAATTTTTCAAGCATACCTTGTACTGCAAGAAGTAGTCCTTCCTCGTCTCATAGTCCAGACAGGGCGCTTGTCCAGGCGTGGGACAGGGCGCCACAGTGATCACACCGCTGCGGTTGTCAACCCTGAACAGTTCTGCGCCGTTGCCTGAGAGTTGGTACACTATCCCTTCCGTGCCGAATCTGAAAGATAAAAAGACTTACTGATTATCTAACATTAAAAATATAAACTGTATGAATGGCCTTTGCTTTGAAATTAACGATGTCGTAATATGTGTATTAGCTGAATTTTGGGCCTCACTAAGAAGAAGATGGCGTTTATCAAAGAAGCAATAAATCTGCATGGATCTTCTTAATTTTAGTAAGATGCTGTGGGACAAAAGTAAATTCTGACGTTACTTTTTTAATGCAAACTAAGCCCTGTGTCTGTCGCCTTTATAGAACGACGCAGATGAAACAAAATGATGACGCAGGAGCAACCTAGAAGAGTTTCTCAATTCTTATGCCTTCCAGGTACTACCTACACTTAGTTAGTAAGCAATAAAGATAATAAGAAGAAATAAAAAGAGTATCCATGGAGTTTCATAGAGATCTACGCTTTGAAATGTGTAACCACAGTACTTTCAAAGGTTATTTTGACTTATGAATGGGACCATAGATTCTTAGGGTTCCGTACCCAAAGGGTCAAACGGGACCCTATTACTGAGACTTTGCTGTCCGTCCGTCCGCCCGTCTGTCACCAGGCTGTATCTCATGAACCGTGATAGTTAGTCAGCTGAAATTTCTACAGATTATGTATTTCTGTTGCCGCTATAACAACAAATACTAAAAACAGAATAAAATAAATGTTTAAGGGGCCTCCCATACAAATAAATATTTTTTTTGCTCGTTTTTATAAATAATAGTACGACTCGCATTTGGCCGGTTTTTTTTCCTTTGACATTCAAAAGACACCCTGTAATGGTCTAATTAAAATAAATGCTTTGAGTTTGAGTCTGAATTCGTGCCTTCTTCATGTCTTACCTGCCAGTATCCCTATCCGTAGCCTTCACGCTAGCGACCCGGGAGCCGGCAGGAGCGCTCTCAGCCACGGTCGCGGAGTATGGCTCGTCGGCAAACTGCGGAGCGTTGTCGTTCACGTCCGTCAGCGATATGGTGACGCTGGCCTTGGAGGACAGGCGAGGAGACGTGTGGAGCTCTTCGGCTATCACCTGGAATTTAAGTGAGACTTTAAAAGAACTCAAAACAAATAGTAAACAAGATAAATATCCTGTTTCCAATGTTAAGATGGATCAGTTTATTTTTTTTTTCTTTAAAAGAAGTCAATAGTAAACGCACTAAGCGTTTTGGGGATACTTTTATTATGCGTACCGCTAAGGAGTGGAATTCCCTGCCGAAGTATGTGTTTCCCGATAGCTACAATCTAGGGATCTTTAAGTCAAGAGTGAATAGGTTTCTTTCAGGCAAGCGTGCTTCACCGTCGACTACATCATCGCTTATCATCAAGTGAGGTAGTGGTCAAGCGCGAGCCTATTGATAATAAAAAAAATATAACATTGACGGCATGTTGCTGTGGTTGAGCGATTGACTGCTGCGCTGCGTGTCGCGGGTAAGATCCCCGTACGGAACAAATATTTGTATGGCCTACAGATAGTTGTTTCGGGTCTGGCTGTTTGTGTATATGAGTTTAAGTGTTTGTAAAAGCACCCACGATTTAGGAGAAATTCTTAGTGGGAGCGGGGTTAAAAAAAAAAAAAAACTGAAAAAATAATATGGACTAGAGAATTAAGTTAACGAAGGATGAGAAATTAAGTCATAGAAATTTTGTTTATTGCACAAACGAAGGTTATAAAGGCCCAACATAATACTGTCAATTTTGTCCAGGTAATCAGTACAGTTAGGTCGAAGTGAATAGGTAAGTTAGGAAATTCTTAGTAATACCTAACGATGTTTAAGTTAATGTGGTGCCCAACAACACGCCTGTAATTCTCGAAGGGTAAGGCAGAGATTTACCCATCACGTACACCCACATTTAGTCAGTTTTGTTTTTAGTCCCATGTAATAGCGGGCGAGCCTATTGCCATCAATCGGGCACGAATCCAGACTCCGTGGCTGCTACTGAGAGATTCCTGATGGAAAAACCCAATAACACTTCACCCTACCCGGGAATCCAACCCAGGATTTTAAAGATTCTATCGACTGCACAAGAAGAATAGTCTTGTCATTAGTGGCTTCATTTATCATCATCAACAAAACACAGTCAATATTACCTACAGTCTACAAGTTCGTTAGATTCTTCAAATAAACGTTTTTTTTTTTTCTCTTTATATATTTTGGGGTTTTTATCTAAACAGATATGTCAACCCCATCGTACGTTTAACTAATGTTACATTAGACCTTATAAATGACACAAACTACACGGTGTAAATCACCTCATCACGAAGCCGTCAACCAAGCATTCTGTACATGAAACTAAGTAACTTTACGCAAAAATTATTGCTGAGAAACTAATTTTTTTTTGGGGGGTGTAAAATCATGTTTTGTGGTAGAACTCAATGTAACGCACTCAAAACATTGTGCTGATGGACGGATTGAATAGTACGGGGGTCGTGGAGGTGTTTAAAGTAAAAATCTTACATTAAAAACTTGTATTAAAAAAAATACTTGACAAAAAGTTGGAACTTTGACCCCTAATATCTCGGTAACTAGAAGGTTCCCAGGTATGGTGTAGAACAAAAAAATGATCGCAATGACAGGGAGAACCAGTGCCTTTCGGCTTCGTTAAGAGGCGTTTTACACCCTTTATACTGACTAGTTAAACAATTATACATATAGAAACTTGGGGTAAAGATAGACACCGATGAAGGACTGTTATTAGATTAAATAACTTTTTGGCACCTTCTGAAGTTGGTCGTGATAAAATTGATTGTATTAATCCTACTTAAGTCTAATAGGGGTGCGGACTGGGTAAAGAAAACGACATTCTATTTTGTCCGTCAGACAGGTAATACAAAAATATTAGACACGTATTTTTTGTTTTATCAAAATTTCAATAAATTACTTAGCTAAAACTCATTAAAGTTGGAGAGTGGGGGCTCACTACGTCACAAGTAGGTATAAAACTTACCTACATATGACGTCATGCGCCATTTCAACTCAATATATCTCCGTAATTTTATGACCTCGTGAAAAAAGAAAAAATACGTGTCCAATACTTTTCAATAAACTACCCGACGGACAAAGAAAAAAAATATTGGATTATCCCCTATTCTCTCAAAAGTGACTCCCTCTCGCGCCAAAATGTTGCACGTGTTCAATCTGATTACATTCTATGCAATTTGGTGACTCAGTTTTTTTCATAAGCAATGCAAACTTCGCTGATGGATAGTGTCCAGTTCTAATAAACGTAAAACGTAAAACTCACCTCCAAAATAAACTTCCTCTGGTTCGGGTCTTCATAATCCAGGCTGGAGTTGAGTCTCAATGTCACAGAGGCAGTACCAGTTGCGGTCGATGGCTCCACGATGAACGCACCCATCTCGTCTGATAGACGCAGAGTGAACACGGAGTTTAGACCCTGGAAAGATGACGAAAAAGGTTTAAAAATGTTTAATTGGTTTTGTAAGACCTACATTACTTTTATGGATAATTTTACCCATTTTTGGTTCTGAATAAAGTTTTGTTTTTAATTTTGGCTATAATTTTTGTACATCTGTACGGATGATGTCAGATAATATTCTACAATTCTTAAAAATACATGCACCCCACGCTTTTTTTCTTAATATAAATTTATTAAAATGTTCTACCTTTTAGTTCGGTTTGCTGTAATAAGCGTGTTTTTTAGTTTTTTTTTTTAACTATTATTTATTTTCTACTTTTTAGTTTGGTTTATTTATAATAGCTTGTTTTTTTTTTAATTTATACTAATATTTGTTCTAATCTACTATTAATTCCGTGATAAGTGTAATTACGTTTTGTATGTGTAATTATTTTCCAAATTATTCATGTGTACAGCTGTATTAATAGTAAAATCTCTATTTAAAAGCGTGTTTTTTTTAGTTTTTTAAAACTATTATTTGCTCTGTTTAATTAAAAATTCTCTTTGGTATTCGTAAATTTCCTAATATTAGATAAATCGGTTAAAGATAATGTTTGAAATTTATATTTAACATCAATTCCTGCCTTATCAACTATAGATGAAAATTATATAAATTAACAAAAAACTCACTGTGCAAATTGAAAAATGGAATAATTTTATCAAATTTACATATTGTCATCGGTCCTCGATAAATCTAGAAAGTTGGAACGAAATCTGGCCGTTCAAAGTGGGTCAAAATTACTCCCAAAGGAGTAGGTTACAAACAAACATACATACAGGTGAAGCATAATAAAAAGCGTGTAAAAAAAACAAGTATCTTACCACATCAGTGTCAGTAACAACCATATCCAAGTTCGGCAGCGGAGTCCCGATGGGCAGACTCTCGGGTATCTCCACACTGTACTCGCGACGGTTGAACCGCGGCGGCTCGTCGTTCACGTCCTTTATTGTGATGGTCACGGTCGCCAGCGATGACGTCAGCGGCGAGATCACGGGGACGCCGTTTACTACTTCTGTTGCCTGTGGGGTCAGAAGAGATTTTGTTACTGTACCTAAGCGCATACAGGTTACATCCCTTTTGTAACTTTTCTACAGGAAATATGATGAATTAACAAGGATGAATAAACAAAAGACAAAGAACAGCTACGCAGCAAAGCTACACAGCAAAAGCTATCCAGCTGTGTGTGGTAAATGCTACCAGCAAAGGAATAAAAGTAAGTGATCGTGCCATTAAAGGTATCTCATGCAAGGGACACCTAACACGAAAATTGGCAGAATATTGACTGAATTCTCTCTATTATCAGATAGCTGTATTAACTACATTCCCATGGTTATTAAAACAAACTCGCTACTCACCCTAACGGTAAGGTTTAATGGCGATGATGGGTCAGCTAACGCCTCCCTGTCCAACGGTTTTGCTGTTCTCAGTTCACCTGTTTGACTGTCCAACAGGAAGAAATCCAAGGGATCTGTAAAAATTCATTCACTTGTTATAAAACTGTGACCGTCAGATTATTATTAGAATTTGAACTTTATGTCATCTGTCATTGAGTTTAGGTTTCCAAAACTGGATAATTATCTTTTGCACAAACAAAACCTTCGGTTTCTCCAAAGAGGTAAAATTCGTAAGACTTTTGTAATAGTTCTGAAGTGTTAAGTTTTTTATGTAATATAAATTGTCATGTTTGTGTACGATAGCGCAATAAATGAATATTGTATTTTACCACATGAATGATAGTACTTTTATACTGATAATTAAAGCAATTGGTGCAAAATTATTCCGTATTACGTTAATATTCAAATTTTTACTTCTGCACGTAACAAATACAAAAATTTGTTACGTACAAGAACGGAACACGCGACACGCATTGCAGCAGCCAATCACTCAGCCACTGCGCCAACCGTTCCAGCAATTAGCTACCTTACTGAGGTTTCTACATCTTATTTTTAAACATCTTGACAGTGGTATCAACCTTCCTATATTAAATATGTAGCTTCTAAAGTCTAGATAATGGAACACTTACTAGTAACAAGCTCCAACACAACTCTCCTAGGCTGTGCCCTATCTGCATCCCTGGCCTTCACAGTGAGAGCCAGGGTCCCAACCGGTGCGTCTTCCGCCAGGGCCCCGCTGAGGGCTCCACTGAATACTGGCGGCGAGTTCTGGACGTCCACCACTTTGATCTCTACGTGTGCTGTCGAGTTGAGGGTGCCGTCCTGGAGAAGACAGAAAATTGAGTTGACCCAGAAATAGGCTGCGATTTCAATGTCTTCGTATCTTCCTTTAATTCCTGTGATGGTGGCTTTATACTCTCAACCGTAAACTCTCTCTATATCTCTCCTGAGACGTCTCGCAGATAAACGACACGGGACGAAAAGCAAACGAGAAACACTTAAGCTAGACACGTTCATAAATTTTTTGTTGTTTTATTTTTGTGGTGAAAAGTCCTCATGGATGTTCTACGCCTTGGGGCGAGTGGATAGGTCTGTCAGACTCTAACTGATTAAAAACACCCCGGTGTTCCGATCCCACACTTGCAAGGGGGATCATGGGAACTAGCGCCTTCCACGATCCTCGGGGACATGTTCACATTAACCCAACCTTTAACTTTCTCAGCTAGTGTGTAAACCCAAAATACCATCATCGCATTTATTACTACAGATACAAAGCCACTCCGATATGTTCTTTTACTGTGATCTCGTGTTGTCATGCAATAAACACCAACGAATGGGTGCCACCAAAGCAATAGCTTTCAGAAACTGTCAACCAATGCCAAAACGTGTGTGTTGTTTACTGGTGGCATTGGAAATTAACTCTTAATAGTGTTCTTATAATTATTGTTTATTATACTCACGGTAGCATAAAGCTGGTACTGGTAGAACTGCCTCTCATTGTAGTTGAGCGGTTTCCTCAGCACCAGAGCACCCGTGTACTGGTGAGCTGAGGAGTTAAGTGTTACCACTTCGAATGTCTCGCAGGCTTCAGGCCACTGAAATGTAAATAGTTTTTAATAAAGATATCTGATAAATTATCTATGGTACTTATGCCTGAACTATTCTATTCTAAATATAAAGATGTCGATATATGGTGGAACTCTAGACGTGGTTGTATGGGCAATGAAATATAATTTTTGATGTTAAGGTAATAGGGTAAGTAATATTTTGTTCCTTTCCTGGGCAATCCTTCTCCCCATCCCTTCCACTTTTTGATGGTACTATGTTTTTCTCGCTTTAGCGAGGATCGCGGATTTATGAATCTCTTTACTGCTACTCATAAAAATATCGAGATCTGGTTCCTGAGCAATCAGGGCGTTTAGCAAATTCATCGCCTTGGTTGTGGGCGCATAACGAGCAGTATACGGTACGCGGCGAGGGAGCTGTACGCAAGCCCCGCAACGCACAGGCTCGCGGGCATCGCGGCTGTTCCGGAGCAAATGATGAACAGCGAGCTAGAGTACACAATAAGTGATTTTATTCTGTCCTTTCCCAAATCAAAAGTCAAAATAGTTCAGCTCACTTGTTCATTGGGCACACAGCCTACTTCCAGACCGTCACCCACGGAGTCACGGTCTTCCACGACGATGTTCTCCAAGAGAGTCTTCCCAACTTCTTCGTCTTCTGGAACGTCTACTTCGTAAGGACTCTGGAAATAACAATGAAGAATTATTCAAGATGTAGTTACTTGTTGCACCACTGTGGCAGTTTTGAGCGATCTACACTGGACCCGCATGGTTCATTTGGCATCCGGTTAGACTGGAAGCCGACACCTATTTCCTGTTCCATCAATAGTGTTCTGGTTACCCTAACATAATCTTCTTGATAGTGCTAGCAGGACAAAACAATCTAGGCTGAGGAAGCGGCCTTTGTTTTTTAGCTGTCATCCGGGCACCCTTAACTATTTTCAGAACAATATCCTCTTTCTTCAGTGAGTCTTGCATATAAATCCAGTCGAACTGTCAACCAACAATGTTATGGACTCTTCATGAAGTCTTGCAAGCTTGAAGGCCAAGAGCACAAATACTCCATTGGTCAATCCTATCAATAACTTTTCGTCTCTTACATTTTTAAACATCGGCGGGTTATCGTTCTCATCCAGCACGATGACGGTGACCGGCTGCGACTGCACCAAGTTCTGTACCCCAGCAGGGTCTTGATCTTCTATCGAAACTAGGAACTTTATCGTGTCTTCCACCTGAAATCATATAAGGAAGATTAGGTTTGAGGTGTGAGTCCAGGAGGCCTAGACCAAATGACTTTCTATAAATTTGAGCAAGTTGAGTTCTGTACAACAAAAGAGAATTTACTGTTAAAGCCGTACACGTTAGGTTATGCCTGACAGTTTAAAATGTGCAAGCAAAACCAAGTTGCATTCCAAGGATAACTGTAAACATCATCTGCCTAGCCTTTTCCCAAACTATGTTGGGGTCGGCTTGCAGTCTAACCGGATGAAGCTGAGTACTAGTATTTTACATGAAGCGACTGGTTATCTGACCTCCACAACCCAGTAACTGGGTAATACGATGTCCTTTGGTGAGACTGGATGTCAGACTTTTGGCTTCTAACTACTCGTAACGACAGTCGAGGATCTACAAATGACAGCCAAGACCAACGGCTTAACGTGCTTTCCGAGGCACGGAGGAAACTCGGTATGTAGTTATGGTCACCCATCCACGGACCAACCTCGGCAAGCACGGCTTAACCTTAAGATTGACCCGTGCGGCTGTTATTATTTAGCCACAAGCTTCTCCAAGGATAACTGTAAACATGGCGACATAATCAAGTTATGCAATTCCAGTATAATATGGCCTCGGTTTGTAAACATCTCCTGTACGGTGAGATACCCGCTTATTCAGGATTTCTCTTGATAGGTCGTCCAGTGTACACTATTAATAACATTTACTGCGGGATATTTACCATGTGTATTATTTGTTTCGAGTTCCCGATATTTCGGCGCTGTTGCAAACGCCATGATCACGGATAAACTGAAGTTACTGCGAGTAGGTGTTTATGTGCAGACAAATCGGTCTACCCTTCTATATTTAGTAAATATAAGAACTTCAACCGGGAGGATGGGTTTCAACTGTCGAGAGCCTGGAATCCAGTGGTTCAACTGTGTAAAAACCGAAAAAGGGTCGTAAAAAGTTCGCGAGTGGACACAGTGAGTTTCGTGTGTCGGGAACAGAATCGAGTTGTGAGTGACAGTGGTAGTGGTACGGAGCACAAAAAACGAACAAGGAAGAGGGTAGACCGATTTGTCTGCACATAAACACCTACTCGCAGTAACTTCAGTTTATCCGTGATCATGGCGTTTGCAACAGCGCCGAAATATCGGGAACTCGAAACAAATAATACACATGGTAAATATCCCGCAGTAAATGTTATTAATAGTGTTAGTGACCATGTCAATCCAGTGTACAGTTTTCTGCTACACACGTTCATGCATGCCTATAGAGTTTTACTTGTACAGGCAAAACTGCGCATGCACTACCTTCTGAGACGAGTTTTATGTTTTCGTCAAACTATGATTGACAGAATGCCAACAAAAGATGCGCATCAAGTCAATAATATTGATGAGTATCTCGTTTAAATATTTACCTTTGTCTTCATGAAATCCTGCAACAGGAATTGAACCTGTGACCCTGAGCATTAAAAGCGGAATAGAATACCGCCATATGCCACATACTTTAATTTTAGCATATTTTTTTTAAACATTTTGCATATTTTATAATAACTACTTATATATTATTATTGTTACATTGCTCATAATTATTAAATAATTTTACAGTAATTGCTTTGTTATTATGTAAAATTCAAGTCTGAGAACATTAACCGTCTGCCTTGAAGTTTTGGGGTCTTTGTCGTCATTAAAAATAAAATAAAGTTTAATTTGGTTAATGCGCCAGAGAACATTTTAAACTAGTAAAAAACCGTGAGTAGGTAACACTTACTGTAGTGTTTTTACGTTTTAATTTTATTCATACCGACAGTACAGTAATAAATAGTTTTATTTCTTAAAATATATTGACCAAAGCACCTCGTAACAGAACATCACGCCTGTTATCCCAAAGGGGTAGGCAGAGGTGTACCTAATAGTATTTCCACACTTTCACACCCACATTTTGCCAGTAATACTTAAGCCCTATACAACCTGTTTTTTTTTTATATCCCATATGGTCCGATTGATCGGACTGAGCAGTCGGACCAAGTGTTCTCAGGGATAACTCTAGGGTTATATTCTGTATATAATAAAACTAGAACTCCTAGAGAATAGGTGGTCCAAAAATGCATAGTTTCGGAGATATCATCAATTATAATTTACTTAGGTCAAAATTGTCACCAGTATGACAAATCTTTACTTTTGCGAGGTTGCCAAACTTCGCAGTAGTGTAGTAAAATAGTAGTAGTTTCATTGATAAATACGAGTAATTCGTTTTATTTAAACCAATAATTCATATGTAAAGCTAAGAAAATGCGAATAAACAAAAAAAAAAAGTATGATTGAAACATAATTCATATGCCATTTGATTCTTTGATATGGTCTCAATCATATCCAAGAGTTATGGGATATAAAAAAAACAGGTTGTATAATAGGGGGCGAAACTATTGCCATAAACCGGGCACAAGATCAGACTCCGTAGCTAAAACTGCGAAACCCTTAATCGAAAAACGCAATAACATTTTTCCCGAGCAGGGAATCGAACCCATGCTCAGTATTTTCAAAGAATGGTTCAACACACTGTTAAATTAGACACATATAGAATTAGAATAACGTTTTTACCTCTCTATCCAGTGGTTGAACCAACGTCACATTCCCAGTTTCTGGGTCCACTGAAAACTTGTCTGAACCCACTAAGCTGTATTTTATCTGAAAAAAAAAGCATTATTTATTACTTACTGAATACTTAAGTAGATACCCATATAATTTTGATTTAAGTATTCTGTTTTAAAATTTTGTTTTTTTTTTCTATCTTGCCCTGTCCCGTGATACTTGGGACCGGCGCAATCATTTGTGTCCCCAGTCAGCTGACCTTGTACATTCTCCCATCCTATTCAAACCCATAGTGAGAGTAGGTATCAATCCACAGATTAAACGATGGTGATCCATCGTCCCCGCCACACTATTTCCAAACCACTGTATCTTCTGTAAGCCAGAATCAACAGTGGCAACCACCAGAAAAACGCCAGGACAATGAAGCTCGACGAAGTCCCAGTAACTGTCTTGGATCCCGCAACAAGCGAAGGAGTAGGAAAAACATAATTTCTTCGAAACAAAGACGTTAGGGTCGTTTACAACTGGTAAATGGATGGCAACTGGCTCAGTTTCCTAGCACCACAAATAAATATTATGGTTGAGTATGGACCATCAAACTGAACATGTTTCTCCATCGGATAAACATAAAATTTCAATACTTATTCGACCCAAATGCATGGGGCAGCTGATATTTTTTTCACTGATACGATGTTTGTCCAATGAAGAAACATGTTCAGTTTGATGGTCTGTAGCACACCCTTAAGTATATAAAGGGTGTAAAACACCTCTTAACGAAGCCGAAAGGCACTGGTTCTCCCTGTCATTGCGATCATTTTTTTATATTTTTTTAAATACAAGTTTTTAATGTAAGATTTTTACTTTAAACACCTCCACGACCCCCGTACTATTCAATCCGTCCATCAGCACAGTGTGTTGAGTGCGTTACATTGAGTTCTACCACAAAACATGATTTTACAACCCCCAAAAAAAAGTCGTTTCCCAGCAATAATTTTTGCGTAAAGTTACTTAGTTTAATGTACAGAACGCTTGGTTGACGGCTTCGTGATGAGGTGATTTACATGGTGTATATACCCTTTCCGTTACACCCTGTATAAATTCTCATCTTATCATAGAAAACGGTATCAAAAAGCCAGAGAACATAACCTCCACAAAAGACTCTTACCGGTAAGCCTTCAGGGTCTGATCCTTGCAGAGTGTACACGATAGTACCGACTGGTGTGCTCTCCGATAACGGCAGGTTGTTCATGTCCTGTGTGAACACTGGTAACATGTTTGTGGACCCTGGAAACAGACCATTATTATAAATCAATGTTCGATGAATCAACACAGCTGCACAGACGAATCAGCACTGCTGGACACCTGCACGATATAATTAATCATGAGAGCCATCCAGCACGCGTAGCATGACCACTGTAGAAACGAGTTTTGTCTACGAAAGAATCGGCATAATGACAGATAGACAATGACAATGTGTCAGTTTGCCGATTCTTCCGTCGACATAGCCCCCCAGGGGTCTCGGTTAGCTTTGGGTACACCCGATCCTCACCCTGCAAACTATCCAATCTGACCCGGATTATCGGTCTACTAGCGGTATATTACCAGTTTAAATGATTTTTATATTTTAGTAATAGCCACAAGGTTGTCCGTTAATCATCACCTTTCTTATCATTTAACTCTCAAACCAACAGTTTTATTGTGGCCCTGAACTTTGTACAAGAATAAAATAACCATAGAATTAAAGCACCTTTCCTAACGATGTCGTCATAAAACAAAAACAAATGAGCAATAGAAAATTTTTAGGAAAACAGAACTATAGAGGTATCAAGATGAAAAGTTCCACCATTGAAAAGGGAATCCTCCCTTTTCAATGGTGGAACTTTTCACGACACTTAGACACCCGTCTAAGTGTCGTTAAATTTCTTTCACTGTTTATCACAATAACACAACAGCCGTATGAAATTCGCGCGCGCGCGCCTGCGACCTTTCAGCTGTTAGCGGTGTGACGCGGTTCTGTCTCCTTACCGTGCAACAGTGGGTAGGCAGAGCACCTGCACGGCTCGCAACCCCGAATTTCATATGGCTGTTGTGTTAGTGTGATAAAAATGAGATATCAATCAGAATAATATAATAATCAGAATTAAAAAAATATCACCCATAAGTCCTAATCTGGCGGAAACGGTCAATCCGGCTTGATTTCGGACACGAAAGAATGTTGCGATGTAAGGCTCTATGCAATGTCAGGTTTGAAGAGTAGATCGTGTTTGGCATTACTATGTAGATACTACCACAAAACTATTTCAAGAATAGCAGTTAAAAAAAAATCTATTGCTCAAAACCAAGACGGCCAAAAAGAAAAGCAAACTTTCGCCCCAAAAACCCATATTACCCAATGTCTATTACACACATTAGCAGTTAAAATCTATACACGTCGAGAAACAGCGGATGCTATGGACGATAATTGTGTTAATCACTGTTCCGGTTTACAACAGTGTTATTGTTAACTGTCTACTATTCACTGTTCGTAGTTAGGTATCTGTTGTAGTTCTAAGTCTGTCACTAGTTAAAACAATTGCTGTTACTGCGTAAGTTGAAATATATCCACAGATTTGGACTGAAGAATAGTAGGGCCTTTTTTTTTACGGATGGGAAATCATCAAATGACCCCCCCCACCCCCCCGCTCTGGGCGGAATGGGAGGGACTATCAGACTTGTACTGACTAAAACCCATCCATGTTCCTACTTAGCCTTTTGTGTTCCAGAGCCACGGTATCTCTTTCAAACAGTCCCGCAGCCCTGGCAGGCGTCGGCCCTCTCGGACCCTTCCGTTTTGCTGACATCTCCTTGAGGCGCGCGTGAATAGTAGGGACTTGTAGTATTTTTTTTTTTTCGTGACAACAGCTTATACATACATAACATCAAGCCTCTAATCCCCGAAGCATTACTCAGAGGTGTACATACCTAAATGTACACTTGAATTTCATGAACTAAAATATGATGATTTTTTAAAAGTCATAGAACAAATGTTGTTGATTATGATGTTAGTAACATAGTCCTGAGAGGTTGCCGTTGTTTTACAAATAACCCTGTATATCAGGTGGGTAGGTACCTATACCAAAATGTGTTTGAAAATGCAAGAGAATTCTTTATTGGCGGTGATCGATTTTGCAACTTATGTATTCAGACAACTGTCATTGAAAAAGTTATTCTATCCCACAAATCTACGACCAAAAAACAAAAGCCACTTGTTAAGCGCTTAGGAACCGTCCATTAATCACGTGAGGCTTGAAAGGGGGGAAGGAGGTTTAGCGAAAATCACTAAATATCACAAGAGGAAAGGGGAGTGTAGTAAGATATCACGTGCATTTATTTTTTCGTCAATCGCGCGATTTTAAACCGAAAAGCGGCTTGTAGTGTGACCTTGACTCGCCGTTGCCAGGCAACGAACGAAGTACTTACCTGTATTTAATGATAATATTCTAAAAATTTTAAGATTCTGTGTAGGTACTAAAAATACACGTGATTTTGGGTGGGGGCGGAGAGTTAGTCTTAAACCAAACCACGTATCACCTAAATATATCAGTATATATATCGGTTAAAAAATGCTAAAAAAAACATCACGTGATTAATGGACGGCCCCTTACTAGTCGTCGTTTCATTACACATGCAATAACATAGCCAAGAATTATATCTTCGTAACCGGAGCCTGACGTCAATGTTATGGTTATAAGGTCTCACCTGAAGCAAAACATAGCGCTGCCCAAATGATGACATAGTTCCATCGCGTCTCCATCTTTGGTTATCTGAAACAATGATATTGTTTTTATAAGTATTTGTACAATTAAAAAATAAAATAGTGAAACCTCATCCATTACGTAATAGGTACTTTAATAAATACGCCTTTTCCAGTATCAACAACTGTATTTATAAACTGGTGCACATAAACAGAATACAAAACTTGGTGCTTATATCAGTAGAAAGAAAGCTTAATATACCACCCAATATGTAATTAACAAAGATTAATTCCCCAAGCAAAACCTTTTGGTTCTCCTTCCAAAAATAGCATCACGTTTTTGTTTTTAGCGCGAACCGTAACGATTCCCGCTTCTTTTTATTTTATTTTACACATGTCGAAGATGTGACCAAAGAGTTCTTATGAACCCTTTGGTCACATCTTTGATATGACCAAAGAGTTCATAAGAACTCTTTGGTCAATAAATCAATCTAAATCACAATAAATCTTATTATTATTTAGAAATCATGACAGTACAGATGGGTCTAGTCTAGACAATATGCAACTACTTATAACAATACGGAGTACTAGAAAGGGGGTAAAGGAAGAGATGTATGGAAGACGAAGAAATGCTGACACATTGGGATTGCAGATCGTAAAAATACGCAGATTAAAAAAACAATTAGGCATCTCATGTTGTCTCTTTCTTTTTAACTTGTGTCCCTGCTGCAGTATGCAGTAGCATAACATACCTGGATAATAAACTATTTCTATTCTGTGTTCTTGCCATAAAATACCTGGATAATACACAATTTTCTATTCTGTGTTCTATTGATCAAGATTTAAAGTTATTATTGGAAGCACTATTCACTATCACGAGCACGTTTCACAGTATCAACACTATTTACAGTAACATCTTGCTACTACCTCTTGCTTCTCTCTTAACTCTTTGTCTTAAACTAATATTCTCAGTGTCGTCAATGTCATTTTGTATGACATTTTAGTAAAATGAGCCATTTCACTAATAACATCAGTTATTAACTAATCTGTGCCATTTAATTACTCTAACATAAACGATTGAAAGTCAATGGATTTTAATACAACTTTGGACATATTAAATACAAGTAATATTCATTAGATAACGAATGTCATTAAAGACGATACTGAGTTATAAAGATAATTTTATTTTATGAATGAGATGCATTTAAGTGGTTGACTCACTGGTGCAAATGTGTAATACATAAATCATGTTATGATGATAAACGTCTCGTTGTGAGAAATACGATAAAGTTAAAGAAAGAGCAAGATAATAAAAATCAATTAAGTATTGCTACAAATCGTAGCAATACTCTGATACGACCCCTAGCCCTAGTTCTAGCCCTGGTCTTGTTACATTCGATCACAACTATTATGCAAGACAATGGAACAGTAATAGTAATCATTCCATGGAATCTTTGTGGAAACTATATTTTCAAGCAGTTTCGAACACAAAGGTTGAAACTCTGGGGACAGGGGGTCAGAATGCTCACAGCCTTTTCAAGGAAATTTCTAAGCCCCTAGTTGACGCGTCCCGTGACCCAAGGGTTGGGTTTTACCTTGGTCAGAGGTTAAGTGTTGCCATACAACATGGCAACGCCGCAATTCTCTTGGGCACATTACCAACTTACAGCATTGAGTAGGAGTTTATTGATATCCTTTTATATGTAGCTTGTTGTTGGTTTAGTGTTTTTTGTTTTTTTAATCGTTTTTAATTGTAATAATGTATTTAATTAGTTTATATAAATATATGTTTACCCAAGCTCCGCTCGGGTGAAAATAAAGAAAACGAATTTTCCTAGACAACCTAGCACGATCGATGTTTCGCCCCCTATATTGTAACTTTCATCGAAATCGTTAGAGCTGTTTTCGAGAACGCGATTATAAAACGTGAACATTAATTTCTATATGCGGCTTCTAGTTGCCTTTATGACTTGAGCTGCAAGATTCGCAGGTATACCTATTCAACGCTCCTGAAGTCGAAGGGTAAGAAGCTTCGCGAATTTGCGATCTAACTCTATCGCTTACTATCTGTCAGGAGTATAAAGGATGTAAAACACCTCTTAACGAAGCCGAAAGCCACTGGTTCTCCCTATCATTGCGATCATTTTTTTGTTCAACACCATACCTGGGAACCTTCTAGTTACGGAGATATTTGAGGTCAAAGTTCCAACTTTTTGACAAGTATTTTTTTAAATACAAGTTTTTAATGTAAGATTTTTACTTTAAACACCTCCACGACCCCCTATTCAATCTACTACTATATTCAATCCGGCCATCAGCATAATGTTTTGAGTGCGTTACATTGAGTTCTACCACAAAACATAATTTTACACCCCCCAAAAAAAAGTCGTTTCCCAGCAATAATTTTTGCGTAAAGTTACTTAGTTTCATGTACAAAATGCTTGGTTGACGGCTTCGTGATGAGGTGATTTACACGGTGTATACCTATAGCTCGTTCTTTATTTGGACACCAGAAAATTTAATCACACTTAACAGTTAGCTAAACGTTACAATAATTGAGAGAATTTTTGTCCAAATGTTTGTGCATTGTTAAGATAGCAATTCAAGGTTCATATCTATTGTATCCGCGTAGATTTTTTCAGGTTTCTCTTCAATGATTTAAACTGATAATTAACACTTTATAGCACAAAACTTATACTAATACGAGTATGTAGTGGCCAATCGAAGGCTGATTTCTGCCCGTAAGATAGTAAAACTCCAAAAAAACGTAAACTCCCAATTAATGTAAGTAATCAAGATCCTATATCACTGCTATAAAAATTTTAGGAGACTACAAAAACGAAATGAAGTGTCTTCCGATATCGCTTATTTGGAATAATCGTTTTATCCAAGAGTACGTATATTTCAACTTGTTTTTCTACTACACGATTGACCTTGTTTCAATTAAGGTACAGACCTTGTCGTTTACCGAGACCTCTTCAAATCAAGTGGCTAGGGAGCGACGTCGTCGTCCATCACATGCCTAAGTTTATGTGTTTTGCATACATTGTTATGGAAAACTTCGTTTTTTATTTATTTTGTAACAATGATGATTATACTTTCATTGTTATTTCATTTTAATATTGCAAGTGTTAAGTAAGGTTCAACAATGAGCAAGTAATACAATGACATATTATAAAAAGTCTGTTTTGGTTTAAGTAATTGTTAAGGGAGATTATTTAAATTGGTCAAAATGTCACATTATATTTCAATTTTATTGTCTTTCACTTCTTTTATAAGTACGTTATTTCCTTCTTCTCCATCATTTGGTTCATTTGAGAAGCCCAAGAAATTCGGCATTAAGAGGGCTATTACAATTTTTCTTGTATTTGAGTGTTGTTAAGGTTTTTACTAATGTATGTACACAAATTGAAGAGCCCTAGAGGAATAATTAGACTTTCTGGGGCATATTTTTTTTTAAATGTTGTGCCCGTAGCTAACCCGTACAAACACATAAAAACTCCCTAGTTTTTATGTGTTTCTAAATAAATGTTTTAATTTTAAGAAAAATTTGTAATAGCCCTCTTAAGCAGTCTAGTGCCTAAGCTTAGTGGTTTGACCGTTGGACTGCCACGTCGAAGGTCTCAAGTTCGAACCCTATTGTATAATTATCACGTGCTTCGGTGAAGGAAAACCTAGTGACGAAACCGTCATGCCTGAGAGATATTTCTCCACGGCATCTAAAGCCAAGGCCCATGGCCAGCATAAAAATTTTGAACCAGGTTAGAGACTGACCACACTATAAAGAAGAAGAATAAAGTATATAATAATCTTCTTCTTCTTAGCGTGTCGATGGCAATCTAAATAGGGGAAAATCCAATTTTTTGTTTCTTTGCCCGTCGGGTAGGTTATTGAAAAGTATTGGACACGTATTTTTTCTTTTTTCACGTGGTCATAAAATTACGAAGATATATTGAGTTGAAATGGCGCATGACGTCACATGTAGGTAAGTTTTATACCCACTTGTGACGTAGTAAGCCCCCACTCTCCAACTTTAATGAGTTCTAACTAAGTAATTTTGTTGATATTTTGATAAAACAAAAAATACGTGTCTAATATTTTTGTATTACCTGTCTGACGGACAAAATAGAATGTCGTTTTCTTTACCCAGTCCGCACCCCTATTGTACCGTACAATAGGGGATCGACTGGACGCTACAGAGGGCGCCAAACTAGTGTTTAGCGCCCTCTGTAGCGTCCATCACTTCCTGTAATGAACAAACAGCAGTATAATCCTACTAATATTATAAATGCGAAAGTTTGTGAGGATGGATGGATGGATGGGTGTTTGTTACTCTCTCCCGCAAAAACTACTGAATGGATTTGGATGAAATTTGGCACACGGGTAGATTATAACCTGGATTAATACAAAGGATACTTTTTATCCCGATTGTATGTTCCTGTAGGACAATTATCGAATTCCACGCGGGCGGCGCCGCGGGCATAAGCTAGTAATCTGCATAAACAAAACGTACCTACGTACATGCACCTCCTAACCCTTGCTACCTACGAGGTTAATTGCCAGGTCAGTAGCCATGACCACCGACCGTCCACCTCAGGACGCCGTTAAAATCGCTCTCATTAGCTAATTAATTGAGTTGGTTGTTATTGGATAATATGTTGCAATCAAGTTGCCATTTGTATTCTAATATCTGTATTATAGATTTTGTTTCAATTTTGTCTGCTGGTTGCACAATACTGAAATATAAATTTAGTCAAGATTGATCTGATTCTGAGATCTGGTTGTTGGATTTGGTGGAAATCGACTAAATGATCCGATTTTAATCTTTTTCTCTGATCCGATTTTAATGCCTTCGAATGTATGTTTGAACTTAATAAAACTTAAGACTGATTCAAATGAACAGGGTTATATTAAGTTAGCTAGTAAAACTTCACACATATTATGATGAAAATAAAATAAAAAAAAGCTATTCTGCAGAGAGACAACCCTGACGGTGAGGAATTAAATTCAAATTAAAATGTTTATTTTACAAATAAGTTTTTACAAACACTTTTACACGTCGTTTTTTGTTTTTAAACTATTTGAGGCCTCTGTTTGGTACCTACTACTCTGAGAAGAACAGCTGTAACCATATGTGTATACCGTATTTATACACAAAAGACATTGCAGGAAAAAACATAGAGACAAAAGAGCACAAAGGTTCCGCTTATTTTCGTTAATTTTGCTTATATTTTTTTCTTCTCACAGTTTTGATTCATTTTGGCCCTAGAACCAGAGGTTTTAGTTCAGCTTAGAATGTAGTAATTTTTATAAAATTCGAGCGTATCATTGAAATAATTGTACATTACCATACTTACTTTAAAACAAATGCGAATAGTTATGTTCACGGCAATTAGTCAAGTGTGCCGTGAGAAAGATCTCGTTATTTCGTAATCTATTCTTATCAGCTTCTTGTATTTAAGTTAATCTGAGTACGCTTGTAGGTCATTCATCTGTTCTTAATTATTTGTTGATTAGTTGGTCAAAGATTTCATTAATTGATTTCGGTTTCTCAAGGATTTTAGCAGGTTGATTTTATGGTGATAAATGGCGTTAAATGGGCTCTTAGCTGACCAATTATGACAGCCGGGTCGATTGAAGGTAAAGTTTCTGTTGTCAAGGCAGGTCCATGGATAAGTGACCATCCAATACATACCGGGTTCACTTCTTGCTCGGATAACATTAAACCGTTACTCCCGGCTGTCATTTACAGATTTCAGTCAGCCGTTACGGGTAGTGAGAACCAATAAAATTGGACAACCTGCAGTCTTACCAATTGATATCGTGTTATTAGATCGAGACCTGTAGGGGTCAGACAGGCAGTCGCTTTATGTAAAATACTGAATGGTACCTATTTAGCTGCTTATGATGAGACAGGAAGCCTAGATGGCTTAGGCTTACGAGATGCTGATGTCGGTCAAATTATTCTTTCAATATATTCAACAATACTTTACAATTCAGTTTATTATGTTTGTCCATTGCAATTGAATGGTTTTACACAGTTAGCGCCAATCAGAGCAATGTTGTTACTCAATAGATTGAAGTAATAAAAGCATTTAGGTTTCTAATGTCAATGCTACCGTTACAAAAGGTGAATGGTATTTTGACGCTTAGCAATACGCGTAGTTTTTAGCCTAAGGTCTTAATACCAGATATTTTTAATCTATTTTCTATCCAAGGTGTTGTTTTGCATCCTCGTCAAATTCAAGGAGGTAACAACTATGGTAATGATTCGCGTCTTAAAATCAATAAGAAAATGGGTAGGTAATATTTATATTTTTCTATTAACGGGAATCGGTAAGTGTGAACCACCCGTGTTTTAAACGCGGCCCGTCCGATTCTCGCCCTATAACCGCGCTTCCACACATTCAAACAATTTCGAACGTTTATTTGATCATTTTGTGCGGGACAACAAAACATAGTATATAAGTAAGACTAAGTCCATAGACTGATAGTTTAGTGTTTTTTGTTCATGTACATAACATACTTAGAAAATAAGCCGTTATGTTTTGTTTTGCTTAATTTATGATTTTATATAATAGTATTCTGTACATAGAAGTCACTAAGGCTTATTTAGTACATAAGTGAACCTAAGAATATTATAAACGCGATTATTGTATTGTTACGCGGTCCCCGTTACGGTAACGTTTCGCAGCACTTAGAGTACGAATAATGAATGTTAAACCGCGGCTCTCGTTACAGTAACGTTTTCTCATACTAAGGCTTAAGGGACGATGTTTTTTCCCGCCTTTTTTCTAGTTTCTTATTGGATTTAAGCTTTTCCCGCGTTTTTCAATCTATTCTAATTGGTTAATAGCTTTAGAAATATTGTATAAAAATAGGGCCATTTGAGCCATTCGGTACTCCCCTCACCCGACCCGTGAGCGTCGCATTCGACGACTCTGAGAAGGCCGAATGCCTAGCCGACAGCCTGGAGTCCCAGTGCTCCCCCAGCTCT
The DNA here is from genome assembly GCA_963082945.1 of Cerastis leucographa. Classification (NCBI taxonomy): domain Eukaryota; kingdom Metazoa; phylum Arthropoda; class Insecta; order Lepidoptera; family Noctuidae; genus Cerastis; species Cerastis leucographa. Next base: position 21,183,317 of record OY720382.1, read on the forward strand.
CAACCAGTAGACAAGCGACATCTCGATGAGGTGAACGCATTCGTCGAACGTAAAGCCGCCCTCCCTCCCGTAGAAGACCCTGATGATCCTCTGCCTTCGGTCACAGCTGACGAAGTGCAAGACATCATTAATAAGCTTCAACCGCGGAAAGCACCCGGCTCCGACGGAATCACCAATAGGGTGTTAAAACTCCTCCCCGCTCAGCTCGTCGTGTTAATGGCGGCCATCTTCAATGGCGCCCTGAGCAACAACGCCTTTCCCCAAATATGGAAAGAGGCCACTGTCATCGGTTTCGCCAAGCCAGGCAAACCCAAGTCTGAGCCCTCGAGCTACAGACCTATCAGTCTCCTGAACGCACTCGGCAAAATCTACGAGAGACTTATTTATAAGCGACTCAAAGACTTCGCCGAGGCTAAGAGTCTCATCCCCAACGAGCAGTTTGGCTTCAGGACCGGACACTCCTGCATTCAACAGGCCCATCGCATCGTAGAACACTTGAGCGCTGGCTTCCAGCGTGGAGCGATGACGGGTGTGTTGTACTTCGACATAGCAAAGGCTTTCGACAAAGTCTGGCACAACGGCTTATTATATAAGCTGTACAAACTGGGAGTGCCGGACCGTCTCGTGCTCATCTTACGAGACTTTCTGTCGGATCGCACCTTCCGCTATCGCATCGGGAAGGCACTGTCTTCCCCCCACCCCATTAGAGCCGGAGTCCCTCAGGGCTCCGTCGTCTCTCCCCTTATCTTTACTCTGTTCACCAGTGACATCCCCAAGAGCAAGAAGGCTCAGTTAGCCCTGTTCGCGGACGACACGGCCATTTATTACACTGGCCGCAGTCACGACGCTATCTATAGCACCCTCCAAACCTCAGCCAACGTCTTAGGCGCTTGGTTCCGGAAATGGAGAATCGAGGTGAACCCCGACAAGAGCCAGGCAGTTCTTTACTCTAAACAGCGTAAAATTAAGCCACCCGCGCTCAGCCCGATCACTATGTACGGTAAGCCTATCCCTTGGGAGAAGCAAGCCAAGTACTTAGGAGTCATACTTGACAACCACTTGTCTTTCGCGGCGCACATCAAAGCAGCTCGCGACCGAGCTGCGTTTGCTATGGGTAGGCTTCATTTCATGATTTCGGCAAAAAGCAAGTTGTCACTCAAGTGCAAGTTGCGCCTTTACACCGCGGTGATCCGCCCCATTATGACGTACGCTTGCGTCGTGTACGCTCACACCAAGCCTAAGTACATCCATAGGATGCAAGTTTTACAGAACCGGTTCTTACGCAGAGTCACGGGAGCCCCTTTTTATGTCCGTAATGACCGTCTACACGTAGACCTTAGAATGCCCACCGTCCTTCAGTTTATGAAACGTCTTTCGAAGCGTTTCTTCGATAACGCCATTAAACACCGTAATCCCCTGATCGCAGCGGCCGCCCGTTACGAACCCTCGCGCATTAGTACAGTACGCCGTCCTAGGCATACCCTTGTCACTCCAGATGATGCTATCACCCTCCTCCAGGAGAGTAGCAAAGAGACTAGCACTCTTAAAAAGTTCCGACTCAAACCGCCGTCTTTCCGACCTCGCCGTCGAGGTACGTCGCGACGTCCCGGTCCATGCCCTCCCCGACCCTCGCTCGAGCCAGCCCGCGATGCTGTGCCAGTAGTTTTAAATCAGCCCCTAAATAATGATACCATTCAGATCCAGCCTGTCCCCATGCAGTCTTCCCCCAGCGACGCCCTAAGCCGAGGTTCGTACCCCGCAGGGGGTGCCCTTAGCGTGCAGTCGCTTAGTTTGTAAGTTTTTATGCCCTGGCTGGAGGCCTTACTCTAAAGGCACCCACAGGATAGTCCGGTTAAGCAGACGACAACCTCATAGGTTGAACTGCGAGATGCCATTCACAAAAAAAAAAAAAAAAAGCCATTCGGTACACTCGCCGCCTGACCGCCGTCGCGTACGGACGTGCCGCTACCTGCTCGCATTCCCGCTCGCTATCAGTGTGTGTCATCGGTTCGTCGCTTCCCAGTGTCGTGACGTCATCAGTAGTCCCTCGACTACACCCCCGAACAATTGCTGTCTTTTTATTAAGACAGCACTTGCTCATTTGCTTCGGATATTATTCCGATTTAACTTCCTTTGCCCCATCAGGGAAAATTCCTCAGTTTCGAGGTTCTTGGTGGGAAACCTAACGGTGCCAACGAAATCGAGAGAGGGTGGTGACTCAATCTGCCCGCCTAACCCCTTCAGGGTCTAGGTGAAAAATTGGACTCCGTCGCGAACGCATGCGCCGCCGATATACTGTGCTAGTGTTACCCGTTTCAACAAGTTCCTGAAAGCGAAGTTCCCTAGACTGGAGTTGGAGTTGCTACCAAGCCAGGACCTTCGGACTGTGGCTGCGGGAAGGTTGAAGCGGGTGAGTCGCTGGACCCAGTAAATTCCCTACATAATTGTTTAAGGAATTAGGTTATTAGGCGCGCTGAGCTTCACTCAGATGTTCGCTAACTCTTAGCAGACAATATGGCCCTTGACGCGGATGATGAACTCCTTTTGGCGTTTTTCAAACGCGTTTTCCTGAACGACCCAGATTTTTTAAAGAAATATGGGTCCGATGTCGCTGCCTTGCAGCAATCCAGTATTGCCGTCACTGACTTCAGTGACGCGCTCGAGAGCCCTTTGTCGCCGCCACCTGCTGACAGAGGCTTACCGCCAGCCGTCGCCGCCGCGATTAAGGCTACCCCGAGACCCATTCTTGTGAAACCCATTGTTTCGCAAACAAAGGGCCAGCCCGCACCTGCGTCCATTGTTCCCGTTCCCGAGAACATGGACAAAGGCTTACCGCCAGCCGTCGCCGCCGCGATTCCGGCTAAACCGAGACCCATTGTTTCGAAACCTTTTGTTTCGCAAACAAAGGATCAGTCCGAACCTGCGTCCATTGTTCCCGTTTCTGAGAACATGGACACAACTGAGCCTGTCTCCGACTCAGAATCAATTTTAGACTCGTGCTCTGCCTCCTCATCCTCTGAAGACGACTATCAAGTCGTCGGAAAGGGCAAGAGAAAGAAGGGAAAAAATTCCCAGGCCGCCATGGCCAAAAAGATTGTCGCGCTCCCTTCTGTCCCCTCTCCCGCGGCCTCCCGTCCCACCTCCCCGGTCCCCTTACCTACGTCCGCCGCTGCTCATACCAGTAGGCCAGTCAGCCCTAAGGCTAAACCTTCAGCTGCTTCTTCAAAGAAGCTGAAGCCCCCTCCCCCGTTGTTCATTCAGGACAAAGGGAAATGGACAGATGTGTCCAAAATGTGTGTTGAGCGCCGCATACAATATACAAGCGCAAAAAGCACACAGCAGGGAATCAAAGTAGTGGTCCCTACGACAACCGACTTTAGGGAACTTACTCGCCAGCTGATCGGAAGGCACATAGCCTTCCATACTTACTCCCTCCCAGAGGAGAAGCCCACCCGCGTGGTGATCAGGCGGATCCCGAAGGAGATATCCACGGAGGACATCCTCAATGACCTCCAAGGCCAGGACATCCCGGTTGCAGCCGTCCACCGCCTTCATAAGGCGAGAGGCGGCGACCAGTACGACATGGTACTGGTCATTTGTGACCCAGTAGAAGGACACCACCCGATCTTCAAAGTGAAGTCGGTATGCTCCCTCACAGGCATCTCAATAGAGAAGCCTTACCGCTCAACCGTAGTAGGGCAGTGCCACCGCTGCCAGCTGTACGGACACAGCCAAGCCAACTGCCATGCGCCGCACAGATGCGTAAAGTGTCTAGGCGACCATGGTACGGCAGACTGCCCCCGTCCCAAAGACAAATCGCTATGCACGGAGCCACCGAGCTGTGTGCTTTGCGGCCAGTCGGGCCACCCGGCTAACTACCGCGGCTGCCCGAAAGCCCCCAAAGGCTCCTCCTCTAAACTGGCGAAGCGTGCAAACGCCCGCCAACAGAGAGAAAGCCCATCGGTGAGGCTACCAACTGCACAGATGCCGGAGAGACTCAGCCCTCAGAGGCCCTCTCCCTGGACCTCGCTGAACCACCAGAGAGCTTTCCCGGCACTCGGCAAAGCAAAGTCCAGCCCCATTCCCGGGCTATTAGATGCCCCTGTCCCCACTCCCGTGGCCCAAGCGAGCGCACCGGCGCCCGCTCGTCCCGCGCCTCCCGGCCCCGCGGCCGCGGTCTCCTCTCCTAACGTAACTTTAGAAACGTTAGCAAAGTTAGTCACCCCCGAAGCAGACCGCATGGCGGCAGATCTCAGGGAGGCTAACACTGGCGGTGATAAGCTTAAAATTATCATCAAGTCCCTAATCAAGTTAGGCGAAGCCTTCAGCGGCATTAATCTTTAATTTCAATGGATAATACGAGATTAACGTGTACCAAACCCCGATCCCTTAAATTAGGGTACTTTAATGCCAATGGCATTAGAGGCCAGCGTGATGAAATCGCCACCTTCCTCCGTGACCATCAAATTGATATCCTCCTCATACAGGAGACCTTCCTCAAGCCCAGTCACCGCGATCCGAGAATTGCCAACTATCGCATAGTTCGCAACGATCGGTCACGTTGCCACAAGGGCGGTACTCTAATCTATTATAGAAAAGAACTGCACTGCATCCCCTTAGATCCCCCTCCCATGGAGTCCCTACTCGAGACTTCAGTGTGTCGACTAGGCATGACCGGTCATCAACCGATCACTATCGCCTCCGCGTACATCCCTCCCGGCGGCACGTCCGAGGAGCACACTCTGTTCACCAAAGACCTTGCCGTCCTCTTCGGCTTGAGTGACTCCGTTATCATAGCGGGCGACCTCAACGCCAAACACCCCGCCTGGAACAGCACGACGACCTCTGCCAGAGGACGTCACGTGTATAACCTGGGTGAGTCCCTCAACTTCGATCCCATCGCTCCTATGGAGCACACTCACTATCCCCACGACCCCGACCAACGTCCGGACGTTCTCGACATAGCGCTACTCAAGAATGTCAACCTTAAGTTGCATTCCATCGAGACTTTACATGAGCTTAACTCAGACCATCGACCAGTGCTCATGCACTTAGTTCCCCGCTCGGGTCCCTGTGACCCCAGCCAGCCCCCGCCGACCCAAGTGATAACCGACTGGAGGAAAGTCAGCGAAAAGCTGAAATCCACCACGTCGTCTCACCTGGAGTCCATCCCCGGCCACATAGTCTCAGTCGCAGACACGACGGCCGCCATCAACTCGTTTACAGAACACGTGCAATCCGTACTGAAGGATTGCTCACGAGAAGTTCCAGCATTGAGCGATCAACGCTGGATACTACCCGCTGACGTACGTGAACTGATAACCGAGAAGAACGCGGCCATCCGTGCCTACAGCAACTTTCCCTGCGACGCGAACAAAGCTCACATGCGTTATTTACAGCGTGCTGTAAAGAAGCGCACTAGTGAGCATCGTTCAGATCAATGGGACAAGACGCTTAGCGAGCTTGAGCCTACCCACCTAGCCTTCTGGCAGCTGCAACGCAAGTTGCGCTCCACCGAAGAGGCTTCGATGCCTCCCCTCACCCGACCCGATAAGAGCGTTGCATTCGACGACTCTGAGAAGGCCGAATGCCTAGCCGACAGCCTAGAGTCCCAGTGCTCCCCCAGCTCTCAACCAGTAGACAAGCGACATCTCGATGAGGTGAACGCATTCGTCGAACGTAGAGCCGCCCTCTCCCCTGTAGAAGACCCAGATGATCCTCTGCCTCCGGTCACAGCTGACGAAGTGCAAGACATCATTAATAAGCTTCAACCGCGTAAAGCACCCGGCTCCGACGGAATCACCAATAGGGTGTTTAAACTCCTCCCCGCTCAGCTCGTCGTGTTAATGGCGGCCATCTTCAATGGCGCCCTGAGCAACAACGCTTTTCCCCAAATATGGAAAGAGGCCACTGTCATCGGTTTCGCCAAGCCAGGCAAACCCAAGTCTGAGCCCTCGAGCTACAGACCTATCAGTCTCCTGAACGCACTCGGCAAAATCTACGAGAGACTTATTTATAAGCGACTCAAAGACTTCGCCGAGGCTAAGAGTCTCATCCCCAACGAGCAGTTCGGCTTCAGAACCGGACACTCTTGCATTCAACAGGTCCATCGCATCGTAGAGCACTTGAGCGCTGGCTTCCAGCGTGGAGCGATGACCGGTGTGTTGTTCTTCGACATAGCTAAGGCTTTCGACAAAGTCTGGCACAACGGCTTATTATATAAGCTGTACAAACTGGGAGTGCCGGACCGTCTCGTGCTCATCTTACGAGACTTTCTGTCGGATCGCACCTTCCGCTATCGCATCGGGAAGGCACTGTCTTCCCCCCACCCCATTAGAGCCGGAGTCCCTCAGGGCTCCGTCGTCTCTCCCCTTATCTTTACTCTGTTCACCAGTGACATCCCCAAGAGCAAGAAGGCTCAGTTAGCCTTGTTCGCGGACGACACGGCCATTTATTACACTGGCCGCAGTCACGACGCTATCTATAGCACCCTCCAAACCTCAGCCAACGTCTTAAGCGCTTGGTTCCGGAAATGGAGAATCGAGGTGAACCCCGACAAGAGCCAGGCAGTTCTTTTCTCTAAACAGCGTAAAATTAAGCCACCCGCGCTCAGCCCGATCACTATGTACGGTAAGCCTATCCCTTGGGAGAAGCAAGCCAAGTACTTAGGAGTCATACTTGACAACCACTTGTCTTTCGCGGCGCACATCAAAGCAGCTCGCGACCGAGCTGCGTTTGCTATGGGTAGGCTTCATTTCATGATTTCGGCAAAAAGCAAGTTGTCACTCAAGTGTAAGTTGCGCCTTTATACCGCGGTGATCCGCCCCATTATGACGTACGCTTGCGTCGTGTACGCTCACACCAAGCCTAAGTACATCCATAGGATGCAAATTTTACAGAACCGGTTCTTACGTAGAGTCACGGGAGCCCCTTTTTATGTCCGTAATGACCGTCTACACGTAGACCTTAGAATGCCCACCGTCCTTCAGTTTATGAAACGTCTTTCGAAGCGTTTCTTCGATAACGCCATTAAACACCGTAATCCCCTGATCGCAGCGGCCGCCCGTTACGAACCCTCGCGCATTAGTACAGTACGCCGTCCTAGGCATACCCTTGTCACTCCAGATGATGCTATCACCCTCCTCCAGGAGAGTAGCAAAGAGACTAGCACTCTTAAAAAGTTCCGACTCAAACCGCCGTCTTTCCGACCTCGCCGTCGAGGTCCGTCGCGACGTCCCGGTCCATGCCCTCCCCGACCCTCGCTCGAGCCAGCCCGCGATGCTGTGCCAGTAGTTTTAAATCAGCCCCTAAATAATGATACCATTCAGATCCAGCCTGTCCCCATGCAGTCCTCCCCCAGCGACGCCCTAAGCCGAGGTTCGTACCCCACAGGGGGTGCCCTTAGCGTGCAGTCGCTTAGTTTGTAAGTTTTTATGCCCTGGCTGGAGGCCTTACTCTAAAGGCACCCACAGGATAGTCCGGTTAAGCAGACGACAACCTCATAGGTTGAACTGCGATATGCCATTCATAAAAAAAAAAAAAAAAAAAAAAAGCCATTCGGTACCATTCACCGGCAAGCAGTCTTGAAGATTATATTATCCTGAAGAATTGAAGCAACAAGTACTTTTATTTCCCACCAACCCAGCAACAAATGTGTCCAGTATGCACATTTAATGGTCCTTCGCAGCCGAATATTGTGGGAAGAATCGTGAAAACTTCAAGAAATAGCAAGAAACTCAGGGAAGACTCTCGAAGATTATTTTCAAGACTCAAGATTTCGAAGAAAATCAGCTGTCAACATGCCAGTCACACGCTCAGAGGGAAAAGGACGCAAGCCGCCGGTTGAACAGAAGCCGTCGTCGTCCGAGGCCACGACCTCGGCGACTGGTACCAGTAGGGAAGCCAGCACGGAAGAATCTACAGCAACAGGGACGACCGCCACGGAGACTTCAGAACGAACAGACACCTCCGCGGCAACTGATCCAACCACCGTGACCTCCGCTACCGAAGCAACCGACGCGACTGCCGCGACCTCAGCCTCCGCCACGAGCGCCGCCCCCGCCTCGCACCCCGCTAGCACCGCCGTCCCGTCCGTAACTCCGTCAAACACGACGACTCTAACAGCGGGTGCAAGGGCTAAACAGCTGATGAAGCCGCCGTGTACAGTCAACAAAGAAGTTCGTCATGAAACAGAAACCTCTACAGTGAAGCAAGTCATGAAGAATAACGCCGATCCCAAGAAGAGAACCGGACTACAAGACCTTCCCCCCCCTACCAAGAAAGGGGGAGGAGGGGGATCGACGCACAGCAAAACAAAACAACTCAAGCTAGCAAAGGCGAAAGAAGATTTACTACGACTTCAAGTGGAACTAGCTGCAGCTCGTCTAGCCGCCTTGGAGAAAGAAGATTCAGACGAAGAAGAAGAAGATAACGTCTCTCTCTACTCGAAGTCAGAAGTCAACGCAAGAGTGGACAACTGGTTGGAGCATCAAGTAACTCGCCCGGTGTTAGCAATCACCAACGAGCCTCACTTCACACCTGAAGAACCTACGACCGTCCGCTTAGAAGAACGAAGACCAGAGAAGCACGAAACACGTCAGTCACCGGCGGGAGGTCAGACCGACCTAAACCTCCTTGCTGAAGCCATCACCAGAGCCGTCGGCGCTGCTCAGCGACCCAAGTTCAACGAGCTACCGATCTTCAGTGGGTCACATCAAGAGTGGCTACCCTTTCGCGCCGCCTACTACGAGTCAGAAGCAATGTTCAGCTCGGTTGAAAATACGAATCGACTTAGAAGAAACTTGAAGGGGAAAGCTAAAGAAGCAGTTGAAGGCCTACTTATAACCAACGCGCATCCAGCTGAAGTAATGAAGACTTTGGAGTCAAGATTTGGAAGACCAGAGTCAATAGCCATGCTGGAGATGGAAACTCTTCGAAGCCTGCCTCGCCTCACAGAGTCGCCGAGGGACATCTGCATATTCGCTACTAAAGTATCCAACGTAGTAGCAACACTGAAAACTTTGGGTTGTTTCAACTACATGTACAACCCTGAACTCACGAAGACAATGGTGGACAAGCTGACGCCGACTCTACGATACAGATACTACGATTTCTCAGCCACGCAGCCTCGAGAAGATCCTTGCCTCATCAAGATAGAAAAATTCTTCAAAAGGGAAGCAGAGTTGTGCGGACCTTACGCGTTGCCTGAACAGATGGCAGCACCTACCTCGACCGCATCACAGAAGAAAACACAAAGGGTCAACAACGTAACTGAGAAAACGCAGACATCAAAATGCATCGTATGTGAAAACACGGGGCACACTAACGCAACAGAGTGTGAACAATTTGAGAAGATGGAACCAAACTCAAGATGGGACGTAGCCAAGTCCAAACGTCTCTGCTTCAGATGTCTTCGTTATAGGAGCAAGACACACCACTGCAAAACAAAAACATGTGGTATCAACGACTGCAAGTATTCTCATCACAAGATGCTGCATTACGAAAAGAAGACAGAAAAAGCTGAAACGACAGAGGTCATCAACTCAACTTGGACAGTCAAGAAGCAGTCTTACCTGAAGATTCTACCGGTTCAAGTAAAGGGACCAAAAGGAGCTGTCAACACCTTCGCGTTGATGGACGACGGGTCGACAGTCACGCTCGTCGACGACAGTGTGGTCACAAGCATCGGAGCAACGGGACCCATAGATCCACTGAAAATAGAAACCATCAACGACATGAAAACATCGGAATCAGCTTCCAGAAGAGTCACCATCAGGCTGAAAGGGCTCAACGATCATGAAGAGCAAGTACAAGCACGCACAGTGAAGAACCTGCAAGTCTCATCTCAACGGGTACCACAAGAACTAGTGGAAGAATGTCAACACCTGTGTGACATTAGAGGACAACTTACGTACGCGAACGCGAAGCCACGAGTTCTCATCGGGCAAGACAACTGGCATCTTCTGCTGACATCAGACACCAGAAGAGGGGACAAGAACCACCCAGTGGCATCACTCACGCCGCTGGGATGGGTTCTCCATGGCAGCCAAACACGAACATGCAGTCAGAAGATCGACTTCGTGTCACACATCACAGAAGATCCAGAAGAGAACATAGACAGCCTCATGAAGCAATACTTCGAGATGGACGCGCTCTGCATAAACCCCAAGAGACCGAAGACTGACCCAGAGGAACAAGCACTTCGTATTCTGGAAAAAACAACGACGAAAATAGAAGGAAGATTCCAGACAGGCCTTCTCTGGAAAAAGGAAGATATTAACTTCCCGAATAACTACGAAAACTCACTGAAGCGGCTCCTCAGTATAGAAAAGAAGATCGATCGAGAACCCACTCTAAAGAAGAAGTACGTCGAACAAATGGACGCACTCATAGCAAAAGGGTACGCCGAACCCGCCCCGCGACAGAAAACAGCTGATAAAACGTGGTACCTGCCTCACTTCGCGGTCACCAACCCAATGAAGCCAGACAAACTCCGAGTAGTACACGACGCGGCCGCCAAGACCAAAGGGGTAGCACTCAACGACATGCTGCTTAAAGGTCCAGACCTACTACAGTCGCTGCCAGGCGTCGTCATGCGATTCCGACAACACATGATCGCAGTCACAGCAGACATCAAGGAGATGTTCATGCAAGTCAAGCTGCGAACAGAAGATAGAGACGCACTACGATACCTGTGGCGCGGGGAACGTCGAGACAACCAGCCTCCAGAAGAATATAGGATGACGTCACTGATCTTCGGGGCATCAAGCTCACCGTCTACAGCGATTTATGTTAAGAACTTGAACGCCAAGCAACACGAAGAAACTCATCCCGAGGCCGCCGCCGCCATCATACAGAAGCATTACGTCGACGACTACTTGGACAGCTTCAAGAGCCTCGAAGACGCCAAACGTATCACAACGAGTGTGAAAGAAGTACACACGAAAGCCGGCTTCGAGTTAAAACAATGGAAATCGAACTCAGCGTCACTCATAGAAACACTCGGGGAAGAAAATCAATTAGAAGATCTAGAACTCTACAAAACCGAAGAGAAAACGGAACGAGTCCTGGGCGTTATATGGAAAATCAACTCTGACGAGCTCACCTTCAACCTTAACTTAGCTAGAATACCTACAACACTTATAGAGGGTAAGCAGCCAACGAAGAGGGAAGCCTTAAGAATAGTTATGTCACTGTTCGACCCGCTCGGGCTCGCCTCACCTGTCACAATCAGGGCGAAGCAACTACTCCAAGAAGTCTGGCGCAGAGGAACAGCGTGGGACGACAAGATCGACGAAGATTTGGCAGAACAATGGGAAACATGGATGACACATCTACAGAATCTACATCAAGTAGCGATCCCGCGGCGCTACCTACACTACAGTGACGCCGCCTCGTTAGAACTTCACGTCTTCAGCGACGCCAGCGAATCTGCCTACTCTGCAGTCCTCTTTTGGAGGTCGGTGGCAGTGGATGGCGAGGTGGCCCTATCCCTCATCATAGCCAAAGCAAAAGTGGCGCCGTTGAAGCTGACATCGATTCCCAGGTTAGAGCTGCAAGCAGCAGTCATGGGTACCAGGCTCGCCGACGCAGTCATCGAAGAACACGAAAGGAAGCCCGACCGTAAAATCTTCTGGACAGATAGCAAGACTGTCCTAACTTGGATAAAAACAGGGTCACGTTCCTACAAACCTTACGTGGCCCATCGTCTAGCCGCGATAGAAGAGAGTTCAAAGGTCAACGACTGGCGCTGGGTACCTACAAAACTAAACGTGGCCGACGACGCAACACGAGACGTGCCAGTAATGTTCAACAAGGATCATCGATGGTTCAGAGGGCCCGACTTCCTATATCTCACTGAAGACTCCTGGCCGACTGAAGTCACAAGAACGGCACAAGAGCCCTCCGAGGAAGAGAAAATACATTACGCGAGCGACAGAAGAAAGTCAAAACTCGCTCAAGCCCTACCTGACCCAACGAAGTTCTCCAACTGGGAACGCCTACGATACTCGACAGCACGTGTACTACAGTTCATCGAACTCTGTAGAGCTACCAAGCAAAAGGTCAACTACAGAAGAACAAAGAAAAACAAAGAAGCCGATCCTGCATGGAAGAAAAATAAGACTGCAACTAGACGAGTGACGCCTACAATAGTAAATAAATCGTCACAGAGCGACACTAAGCTGCTACCAATCACAGCGGAGCTACTCAAGAGGGCCGAGGAACTCTTGATGCGATCGTCTCAAGAAGAATCATTTACCGAGGAAATAGAAAACTTAAGTAATGGAAAACCTATCGCCAAAGAAAGCCGCCTTCATCAACTTAGCGTCGAGTCCGTGAACGGCGTCCTACGATTACGAAGCCGTATTGAAGCAATTAAGGACATGAAGGAAGAGTTCAAGAACCCGCTGATAATCGACGGTAATCATCCCACTGTCAAGCTCTGGGTACAGGGAATACATAAACAACTACATCACTCCGGTGTAGAAGCGACGATCAACGAATGTAAACAACAATATTGGGTATTACGACTGCGCCCTATTACACGCACACTACTGCGACAATGCCTGTTCTGCAGAATGAAGACTCAAGCGCCACCACATCCAAGAACCGGAGACCTGCCAGCGTGTCGTCTAGCCCATCACAAACGACCCTTCACCTTCACTGGGGTCGATTACTTCGGACCTCTCTCCGTAACCGTCGGCCGCACTCGACAGAAGCGATATGTGGCGATCTTCACATGTCTTACGACGCGAGCTATACACCTGGAAATCGCCGGCTCGCTTAGCGCTGACTCAGCAGTCATGGCAGTCAGAAGGCTGATCGCACGACGAGGCTGTCCGACCGAGATCTGGTCAGACAACGGCACTAACCTAAAAGCTGCCGACAAGGAATTACGTCAAGCAATCGACACAGCGACTGCAGAGGAAGCGGCGAAGAGAACCATCTCCTGGCGATATATTCCACCTGGAGCCCCATTTATGGGCGGAGCATGGGAACGAATGGTTCGCTCCGTGAAGACGGCACTCACCGCGACGTTACACGAACGTCACCCAACAGAAGAAGTACTCACAACATTACTCGCCGAAGTAGAGTACACAGTCAACAGTCGTCCGCTAACTCACGTCTCAGTTAGCCCAGAAGATCCAGAAGCTCTCACCCCTAACCATTTCCTGATAGGGGGGCCGGGGCGAGTGCCACAACTAGGCACATTCACCGAGCAAGACGCCATATCACGATCCAGCTGGCGAGCCGCGCAGAGGCTAGCCGATGTCTTCTGGCTACGCTGGGTGAAGGAGTATCTTCCCGAGCTCCAACACCGGCGGGAGCCCCATGGAAAAGGTCAAGCAGTACAAATCAACGACCTCGTACAAATCGTCGACCCGAACTTACCACGCAACATCTGGATCCGAGGAAGAATCGTCGCTACGTATCCAGGCCCTGACAACATCGTGCGGACGGTGGACGTGCTGACCAAGGGAGGTGTGCTGCGCCGGCCAGTGAGGAAGTTGGTGATCCTGCCCCTGACTACGGACGTCGAGCCCGCACCGACAGCTGATGCGACGCGGTCGCACGGCGGGAGTGATGTGCGGGACAACAAAACATAGTATATAAGTAAGACTAAGTCCATAGACTGATAGTTTAGTGTTTTTTGTTCATGTACATAACATACTTAGAAAATAAGCCGTTATGTTTTGTTTTGCTTAATTTATGATTTTATATAATAGTATTCTGTACATAGAAGTCACTAAGGCTTATTTAGTACATAAGTGAACCTAAGAATATTATAAACGCGATTATTGTATTGTTACGCGGTCCCCGTTACGGTAACGTTTCGCAGCACTTAGAGTACGAATAATGAATGTTAAACCGCGGCTCTCGTTACAGTAACGTTTTCTCATACTAAGGCTTAAGGGACGATGTTTTTTCCCGCCTTTTTTCTAGTTTCTTATTGGATTTAAGCTTTTCCCGCGTTTTTCAATCTATTCTAATTGGTTAATAGCTTTAGAAATATTGTATAAAAATAGGGCCATTTGAGCCATTCGGTACCATTCACCGGCAAGCAGTCTTGAAGATTATATTATCCTGAAGAATTGAAGCAACAAGTACTTTTATTTCCCACCAACCCAGCAACAAATGTGTCCAGTATGCACACATTTCTTATTCCCTAAACCATGTTAAGGGGGTTATTCTGAAATACCGAAAAAATTAACCCACCAAAAAAATCATCGTTTTTTATAAATTATCTAGGTACCGTAATTTTAATTGATTATTTATGTATTTTGGGACAACCTCCTGAATTTTGACGAGGATGCAAAACAACACCTTGTACATACCTAATGTAGTACTTGACCAGGCATTTCTGCCTTGTTTGGTCTATTGGTCGCAAGCGCTACTGTTGAGCATGAGGAGCTGGGTTCAATTCCCACGTCGGGCAAAGTGTTATTTGGTTTTTCCATCAGGAGTTTCTCTATAGTAGCCATGGAGTCTCGTGCCCGGTTGATGGCAATAGGCTCGCCCCCAATTACATGGGACTGAAACATAACTGGCGAAATGTGGGTACATAAACGCTTGCATTGATTGAAAAGCTTTTCAATTTGTCTTTTGTATGATTGTTTATCGTTACTATACTTTTACAAAGAAAGAAATGAGAGATTTAGCAGCTAGATAACCGATCAACTTTAAAAGCAGGCCCTCAAGTTCAAGTAGTCAGAAATTGCAGATAAAATCTGCAATTGCAAATGCATTGCATCATGAAGACATGACCGACAAATCGACCACATAAGACAGATTATTATCTTATGTAACGTTACCAGTAGGCCTATTGTGAAAGCCTAGCAGATACTCTAAGCAAACTTAGAAACATAACATCACGCCTGTAATCCCTGAAGGGTAAGGCAGAGGGGTTTTAGTACACCCACATTTCACCAGTTACGTTTAGGTCCCATGTACCTAATAGGGGGCGAGCCTATTGCCATCAACCGGGCACGAGACTCCATGGCTGCGATAGAGAAACTTCTGATGGAAAAACCCAGTAACATTTTGCCCAACGTGGGAATCAAACCCTCATGCATATATGGTAATAGGCCTATTACCATTAACTGAGCACAAATCTCGACTACTGACTGGTATTGAAAAATTCCTGTTGGAAAACCCAAATAACACTTCTCGCAAACCGAGAACCGAACCCGAACGCGCTTGCGACCACTAGACCAACGAATTTAAAAATATGAAGTGCTATAAAGAGCAATACGACAAGCTCGTAGCTAAATAGGAACAGCCGCCCGAGTCGATCTTTAAGGTTAAGCCGTGCTTGCCGAGGTTGGTCCGTGGATGGGTGACCATAATTACATGCCAAGTTAGCTCCGTGCCTCGGAAAGCACTTTAAGCCGTTGGTCCCGGCTGTCATTTGTAGAACTTTAACTTTTTACGAGTAGTCAGAAGTCAAAAGTCTGACATCAAGTCTTACTAAGGGGTTATCGTATTACCCGGTTACTGGGTTGTGGAGGTCAGATAGGCAGTCGCTTCATGAAAATTACTGGTACTCAGCTTCATCCGGTTAAACTGGAAGCTGACCCCAAAATAGTTTGGAAAAGGCTAGGCAGATGATGACGACAAGTATGTTAACTGATGTAGTTAAAAAATCCTCCAAAGCTATCTCACTGGGAAGTCGCCAGAAAAAAAAATAGTACGTGGAGTCCCTCCGCGCGGAAGAAGTGAAACTTCGTAATACTACACGCATGCGTTCGAGTGTCACGCATTCACTCTCGTTATTTTATTGAGTTTATAAATAATATTTTATTGTTGTACACTTTTTATTACATAAGTTTATCGAGGTTATTCTACTCATGGAAATTGAGCGAAGGCTGGTCACACCGAAGAGTCGAATGCATGACTGTTTGCACGCCATCTTGCGTACCTAGTAGAACTACGTAATCACAAATCTTGTAATAGCGCCATCTCTTAGTGGGTAATAGAAAATATTCCCCCTCCATGAAAACGTTAAACTTGTTGGAAGCAGTGGTGGATAATAAAGCATATAGCAAAATAAAGCACCGTGCTTATTATACATAACATAAAGCAAATGCTATCGTGGCTCTCACTTGTTGCTATTTGCTTTTTGCTTTACATCGCTTATATCGGCACTCTATGCTATGTCTCTCCGTCGCACCGCAGCGCGGCGGGTGCGGCGAGTGGAAGTCGCATAAGAAGTTTCACTTCAAAAACCTACTGCAATTAATCTTACAGTAACTAACACCAAAAACCAACGATTTAAAGGCTACATACAAAAAAAAACCTTTCTTAATAACAAGCATACAGTAACTGACAAAAACCGAACTAGATCTTAAGAACAATGCGTTGCACAACGCAAAGTTTCGCACAATTACGTCACGACAAACGACATAGTTCGCTGTTGCGATAACTTGTGATTCCGTACGATCCCGTGTGAGAATGTACAAATACACTAATGTACAGAGATACATGGTTTTTGTTTTAAACAAAGTAATTAACGTATTGTTTTTGTTTTCAAGGGTGTCTTTTTGTGGGCTTTGTGACTTATTAAGTAATTGTTTGGAACAAGGATTATTATCTAAGCTTTGGAACGTAGTTTTATTGTTTTGTGGGTTGTTTATTGCTACCTCGTTGGTACAATAATGAGTGTTTTCGGGGCAGTCGAAAACATATGTATTTCGGAAGAGTATTACGTGTTCAATTTACTGTAAAAGACATTGGTCTGATTTCGGAAACATGTAGAAATATGACAGTATCGAGCAGAGTTTGCAGGCGGAAGTCAATCAAATTTGAAAGTCAGAAGATATGTACCAACAGTGTGTGTCAGATATGAAGAGTCATCATCATCTGCCTAGCTTTTTCCAAACTATGTTGGGGCTGGCTTCCAGTCTAACCGGATGCAGCTGAGTACCTATATTTTACATGAAGCGACTATCTATCTGACCTCCAC
The DNA here is from genome assembly GCA_963082945.1 of Cerastis leucographa. NCBI lineage: Eukaryota > Metazoa > Arthropoda > Insecta > Lepidoptera > Noctuidae > Cerastis > Cerastis leucographa. The sequence continues at coordinate 21,200,280 of OY720382.1, forward strand.
AACCCATATAAGAATATTATTATAATTTATCACAAAGTCACAAAAAAGGTCAATTAAAAACGTATCGCTAAGTGCTATCTCCCCGATAACCTTATGATGAAACCATAATTTGACTAGGAATAGTAAATTTATCTCTTTACACAGTGTTAGTATTTTTTGTAACCTACAAGTCAATTAAAAATGATGCAAATTCAGTCAATTTAACCGAAGATGGGGGAACGGGTTACATAAAATGGTAGGGCAATGCAACCTGTTATAATAAACTGACTGCATCGCAAGATAACCTGACCGAAAATGAAAGAACAAATTTGGATGTAGACTGGCTGACTCCGTAATATGTTAAGACTGCGCCGAGCGAACAAGGCGCGCGGAGAATAGGTATTTATTGCAGCGCGCTAGTCGTGTGCGTGGTCACGCACACAATGACAAGTTCGCTCGAGGCCCGCTCGCAGTTGCACGACAAAAGTTGGTAACTTAGGATTTTTGAAATTTGAGTCGTTGTGTTGAGTGACTTGAATAGACGAATATTGATTATTATATGGTTTTATGTTGGTACATAAATCCCAAAATTAAATATAATAAATAATAATAATCTATACGTACCTATTATAAAAAAAATAACGTTTGCTTTTACTATAGTTATACATTATCCGTCCCCTTACTATTTTCGCGTTGTGAATTGCACTCCCGGCAACTTTACCTACCTACTTAGGTACCCACCTAAGTAGGTAGGTGAGTAAGGTAGGTAGGTACTTATTGTAATAATAAAACCAGTCTTTAATAAAAAATATATAATTACCAATTGCAATACCTTGCATATTTTACCATTTTACAAAAACACACAAAAAACACAGGGAAATGTAGTAGGTAAGTATATTTATTACACGAGTCAAAATGTAAAAAAAAATTGTGCCCATGTAAATGAACAACATTCTCCAGGGAAGTGAAAAGCATTTCCTAAAAAATAATTTGAATTTGCTATACAAAGTTGTTATCAGCTAAAACAAAATGACAATTTGACGAACAAAAACGAAAATTTGTATGGGGATACCATAAAAAAAAACTGGAAAAGAGACAAGAAGGAATATCAATCTCATTTAAAAAACACGATTGTTATTTCCAACCACAAGGAGAACCATACAAAAACACAAGGAGAAATCTGTATATGTAAAAACATGCATATTTGAAGTTTGAACTGAAGACTGATTTTGAACTTAGGCATTTTGGTACATAATGCAATTATATAATTGCATAGCCCATATTGTGTGAGTACTATGTACTAGCTATCATTTACTGGAAACCTACGTCTTTTATTGACTTGAATGTGCCCTGGCGGTTGAGATTATGTCATGCGCACTCAAATGTCACGGTGCATTACCTTTTAACGGGAGTGGTCCCAGGGGAAAAGGGGTACACACCCCCTCACCCCCCTCCGCCTGCCAAAGAATTCTAGATTTTTACCAAAAAATACCAATTTCCACGTAATTATCCGCCTATTATTGAAGCCAACGATCGGTAAATATCGGTATCAAATTGAATAGCATTTGTTGCTGCAATATTAGAAGGAATTTGTCTTACAAAGTCTACGCGATTTCGGTCAATTTCTGTACTAGAATGGATTAGGGTTTTGGCAAGTTTTTGTCAAACAAAAGCTAAGCCAGTTCAGTTTGCACTTTCACTCTAATGGTATAGCCTTTGTAAACACGCCGCCCGGCGCCCGGCCCCCACCGCCGCCGCCCGCCGCATGCTATCTACTTATTATACTACTTATTATATTATAGTTTATTTTTATTTATTTACATATTACATATTAAGTTTATTTTTTCTATAAATGAATGAGCTTTAGTATTATAATTATGTTTTAGGTTTTTTTTTTTTGAGGTGCCCTTTTCTATGAAAATATTAGACCAAAATAAGACCTTATTTTTATAAAGTTAACTGTGTAATTTGATTCATCGGCTTCTCAGAATAATTTTCGCAAATTCCGTACTTACCTAGTTTCGTAAAATTTTTAATTTTCACCGTTTATGGTTAAGTAATATATGCTATAGACTATACGGTAAGTATCGGGGGACACGGCAGTGCCCCCGCCAAGTCGAGCGCGAAGCAAACACTGCCGTACCATCCTTTACTGGAACCATTTCACCACGTTTTCAGGCCCTTATTTGAGAACTTCTGGATAAGGCCAGAACGCAGAAATGTTCGTCATCCAGTAAGCTATAATCACATTCATTCATTCAGTCAGGTCATTTAGTTCCGAAGTTAAGCGAAAGCAAAGTTTCTCATTAATGACACTCAATCACTCACTCACTCATGATCATCAGAATAGAACTAATACTTTCCATAAACTCAGAGGGCTAAAATTTGGTACAGAGTTAGGGTTTTATGGCCACATAAAGAGAAAACTATTTGATGTCAAAAATCGAAGGTCTGAAGTATCTGATGAAGAACCCTCAGCTGGTCTCAGCTGTATTAGAGATATGGTAATGCCCCCTTCTACTATTGGAATATTACATAAAAAAATCGACTGTCATTGCAAAAATCCAGCGTAGTGGGACACATCTTCTAATCTAATTTAATCTAGCCTTTAGCGTCCCACTGCTGGGCGTTAAGTAATACTGTTTCACGTTACACGTTGTTTACACGTTTCTACAAAAAGAAGTGAAATCCATCAAAAACATTCTGTAAAAAACTAGCCAAGTCTCGATAGAGCTGCTTGTTTATCTCTAAAAAGTAATGAAATCTAGACAAAGTCGGGCCAAGTCTAAGGTTCCTTACTGTGATTTCTTTATTATTATAGTAAATGTTGTGTGACTTGGCCGTTGAAGGGTACACAAGGGTACAAAACCAGGTGCTCCATGACACCATTGCACCAATCTGTCGCCAGAACCGCTACCCATTGACGATGGAAAATTGCCACTTGGAAAACGTTGATCAATAACCAGTCAATTGTAGGCTTGATAAAGCTACGTATTTCAATAATACTTATGTATAGGCGAGCCTGAAACAAACAATATAAATACTTATTACTATTATAACTAACTACAGCCTAAAATGAGACACTAGCGTCCTATTACCAATACCAGTATGGGATATTATCTCGCTTAACAAACATAGGTAGTTACAACAGATATAAAATTACGTGTAAACAAAATTGACTTGTACAACCTAACGTATAAAGAATGTTCAACGGCCAAGTCACACAGCATTAACTATAATAATACAGAAATCGCAGTAAGGAACCTTAGACTTGGCACGACTGTGTCTAGATTTCATTACTTTTTAGAGATAAACAAGCAGCTCCATCGAGACTTGGCTAGTTTTTTACAGAATGTTTTTGGTGGCATAGACACTATACCGTATACCTATTAGTTTTGTGTATATCTACATACAAGTTATTGCAATTCTATAAGTACGGTACCAACTAAGTTTAGAAGGACAGTGTATTTTTTTATTACCTAACAAGTACATAAAGTTTTAAGTAGGTACTTACCATTTTATTCTTTGCATTCTCCTCTTGTATTTTATTAAGTTACTTACCATAATATTACAGCAGCTATCTGCCAGTGAAAGTTCCGTCAAAATTGGTCCAGCCGTTCCAGGGATTAACCGGAACAAACAGACAGACAGACGGACAGATAGACAGACAGACGGACAGACAGACAAAAAGTTTTTTTTCTTTTTTGTATATACTTAACCGTATACATTCATATGCATGTAGTAAAAGGCGGCTATTTTAATATTACAAACAGACACTTCAATTTTATTTATTATGTATAGATCTAAAATAGAAGTAGTCTAAGTTACTCCTTATTACATGAGCTATCTGCCAGTGACAATCCCATCAAAATCGGTCCAGCCGTTCCAGAGATTAACCGGAACAAACAGACAGACGGACAGACAGACAAACAGACAAAAAAAAATAAAAAATGTTGTTTTGGTATATGTGTACCGTATATATACATTCATATGCATGTAGTAAAAGGCGGTTATTTTAATATTACAAACAGACACTTCAATTTTATTTATTTGTATGTATGTGTAGATTACACTTCGTGCGTCTTTTTTTGTCACACATTTTGATATTATGATAAGAATAAACGACAACTAGTAATTATTATGTACAGCGTTATACCTAATTTCATACTAAAATAACCTAATATTTACAGACACTATACATAAACCCAACATTTGTAAACATTTGTAATTGGTACGGCTACCGACAATAATTTTGTTTGCGGAGAAAAGTTTCACAGGTCCGTTCAGCACAGGGTCTCGTCCCGCACTGATTTATTGGGCGCCGGAGGGGTGGCTACGCGATTTGCGAGTAGCGATTACGTAAAAAAATCCATATAAATAAATAAGAAAGTAATTGGCAAAAATAAGCCAAAGGTCCCCTCGGTATTACTACATATAATATATTGGTGGCAATTAAAAGATCCTGTGATTGATAGTTTAGGAGAAAAATGGTAGTAAGTTACAAAAACAGAGGCCACTTTGCGTATTTATTTATGATATTTCAATAATATTTTTAATTTTTTTGAAGCCAAGAGGACATGCTCTAAATTGTGTAGATTAATATATATTATTTTGAAAAAAAATCTTGTATGGGTTACGAAAAAAAAAGGTTCTAATGTATCCTATATGAAGCCCAATTCACGTATATCTACGCCTTAAAAGCAACCCATTTGAAGAATGGGATGATATGAAATTTGTATTTCCTTGTCTGTACAAATATGCACAACAATATTTAATTGTAATCACAACATCAGTTCCAAGCGAGTGCTTATTTTCCAAAGCTGGAGCAACAATGTCGCAAACAAGGAACAGATTGTCTCCAAAATACCTAGAACAAGTACTATTTAGGGGTAATCTTGATGTTAAAGAGTTTTATGTTTAATATTACTTAATAATAAAACACAATTATTGTTAAATAAATAAAAAATAAATAATTACTTTACTTTTAATTTTTGCCCTCACCTCACATTATTATGGTCGTTCAACATTTGCTACATAAGTTCTTAAAAAAAATCTAAAAGTATCGATATCAATAAGTATAGATACATTAGGAGTATTTGTATGAGTAGTATCGAAAAATGATATGAGTAAGTACTACTAATTTGAGTAGGTATCTTTGATGGTATCGGAACATCCCTAGGTGTACGTCGAGTATGATTCAAAATAGCGCGTCAATCAGAAAAAAAATTAAAACCAAAATAAATAAGCGAAATTTTGAAAATGTTAAAACAGTAAATTGTAGTATGATAATTAGAGATTAATATGAATTGAAGTTTGTGAAAATATTCAACAGTTTACTATCAAAATTCAATTAAACAAGAGCATGCTATTTTGAGATTTTTGTCCAACTTTACGTATTTTTATTTATTAAACTAAACAATATTTTTTATTTTTGCCAACAGTAATCGTTAGCACATTCATTCTGGTGTTCAGCACATTATTTTTGTGGTAATTATCGTAATATTATTGAATAAAATCCCTTTAACTGTGACGACCGTTTTGGATTATTTTGCTCTGCGCCCTCTTAATTCAAGTATAGTTAAAAGGACAGGCAGAATAGCATTACCTGGCTGACCCTGTAATTCATATGCTAGTTCACGTATAGCTAAAAGAGCAGGCAAAAAAGCAATCATACTGTTTCCGCCTTGTGATCATTCCTACACGTGTTCATTCGCAGACACGATGATTACCGAAGCGAATAATTATACGAGTATTTACTGGTTTAACTTTTCCGACATAATGATATCTATACTAAAGATACATTCTATACTAATATAACAAAGAGGTAAAGTTCGTAACTTTGGATATAATCTAAATCGAGACTACTGATCTGATTCTGCAAATTCTTTTACAACTGGAAAGCTACATTATCCTCAAGGCTATTTAAAACGTTCCCGTGTGATAATTCCGGCAATAGCGAAGTCACGGGCGACAGTTGGTTGTTGATATCTTCAATTGCGTTTTAGCACTCGGTAAATATAAACCATACACTATAAGCACAATAAAGAAACTTTCTAAGTAGGTTGTGGACAACAATAGTTCACGCTTATTTGTATTACAATTCTTCAAGATTACATCTCTATTTTATGTCCCTTTTATAGCCTCTTCCGCGAATGTCCTAACAGTAAGCCTAAACAGCAATATCATAAATCTAGATTTCCTCAGGGTTGCGTAGGTCAATCGGCAGTCATTTGTTTCGCCAAAACTAGAAATTCAACCTACCATGGATGAAGGAGCTTTTAGTACAATCGCTGAAATGGTGAATCATTGCTCTTCTTAATGAAATTATATTGAAAATAACGGTAAACGTGCATCAGATAATAATTATAACAATTTTATAGAGACGTAGACCATGATCGATAAAGGGACAAAACAGAGAAGAGTGGCGGAAGAAAGGGGAGGCATATATCTACCCAACGTTGCGTGATTCCAGGCTGAAATGAAAACGAAGATGATCTTTGATTACTCATTTAATGCAAGTTTTTGATTGGTTTAAACTTTCACCAAGGTATTACAGCAACTAGAATTTGATAAAAGACCAGAAGAAGACCAGAAAATCCCTCGACAGTTAGCCCTACAAAGAAAAATTTCAAAGCTCCAAATTCCGAACTACGTGGTAATCACAGCAAAACCTCCACACAATATTACGATGAACAATAAACCTGAATTACAAACCAGCGAATATTTCCGTGTCTCAGTGCTGTATCCAGCTATACTGTACATTAGTACTGGAGATATAACTGTAAGATAATAGTCCGATGGTGTAACGGTAGCGGGGTCAACCGCAATAATGCACGGCTCTCGGTTCTGCTGGACTGCTTACACATTAATGTTCTACGGATTGAAGTCTGGTCATTTTGTTCAGTGGAGTTTACTGTGACATCTTAAAGCAATCCTGCTTGAATGCCATTCCAGTGTAGTAAAGAGACGGAGCTATAGAGGACGTCTAGCGTCATCTCTTTCCCACTCTGGAATAAGATTAAAACAATACTGCTTGAAGTCGTCATGGTAGGCCACCAGGTCATAACATATTGTAGTCGGAAGGAGTCATCATCATCATCATTAGCCAATTATGTTCCCACTGCTGGGACACAGGCCTCCTCTCCGATGAGAGGGAGTGGGCTCGACTCGGAAGGAGTAGTCGAGTAAAAACATATTTATTTGTAAAATTTATTCTGTATTAAGATACCTTCGTCATAGACGGAAGGATTTGTGAAGATAAAGCTTTTTTACATAAAACATTTGCATAATAATTATTCTGTTTCCAAAAAAACTCTATGTTGCATGAACTTAACCAGGTAGGTAATATACATTATATTCTTCAATGTTAAAAATTACCTAACATTTGGCTGTTAAAAACAATACAGAAACTGGGAATGCAGGCACGATGTGAAGCATTCTGAAAAGAAAGAAAACATACCTGTGTTTTCTTTGTGAAACATTCTGAAAAGAAAGAAAATATACATGTGTTTTCTTTCTTAAGAATAAAGAAAAAAATAAGAATGTTTCACATAGTGCCTGCATTCCCATTGTCAACACTATAATAATAGCCAGATTATTCCGGCTGGAGTCAGAGAATAACGTCAAAAGAACTGACCATATTATATCGCTTCAGGACGGACCTAAGGTAGAAAATAATGTGCTATGAATGCCGACCGTTTTAGATAATGCTTCAAAAGCGTGTCAATGAGATTGAACATAGGTACTTAATAAATGTAGAAAAAAGGACAGAGAGGGAGAGGAAGGTCAAATAAAAGATGAATGAATTGTGTGAGTACTGATATGAAAGAGAGAAGAGTTAATTACACCGTGACACCTGAAAAGAGATAATTGAAGAAATAAACGTTTTGCAAGGATAGGACGATGATGATAAAGAAGTAGAAGCCAAATGTCATAAAAAACTGTAAATCCAGTCTCAGTAAGGCCCTTTTTTTTTTTTTTTTCGGATGGTAAATCATCAAATGACTTCTCCCGCTCTGGGCGGAGCGGGAGGGAGTGTCAGACTTGACTGACTAAAACCCACCCATGTTCCTTCTTCGCCCTTTGTGTTCCAGGGCCACGGTATCTCTTTCGAACAACCCGCAGCCCTGGCAGGCATCGGCCCTCTCGGACCCCTTCCGGTTTGCTGACATCTCCGTGAGGCGCGCGTGGAACACGTACGCGCCGTCGACACGGCCTGTCGTCATAAGACGGACGGACAGTGAGTTAGCCCATAACTCACCGTCCACAGGCTCGCGCCTACGGTGACCGGGGGCCACTGGTTGCCCCCTGACGCCCGGGGCGTCTCCCGCGGCGGCTGGGACGTGAGGTTCTCTCCCTCTCACGTTCCGCCACCTCCTTCGCTAGCATGACTGTCTCAGTTAGGCCCTTAGTTCAATCTATTAGTTACGTTTTTTATTTAATTTGCGATTTGTTTGCTCTTGAATTTAGTCTAGGTCAGACATGACAGAGACAAAGTCGACGATGGTCCGAACTTACTCAGAAGAAGCGTGTTCGCTCTAACTTTGAAGAGATTAGGGTTATAAGCGGTCGGAAACACAGAGGCAGGCAGAGTTCCACTCTTTTGCTGTGCGCATTATGAAAGACGTTTGAAAACGCTTAGTGCTTGATGCTGAGGCTATTTTACTGACCCTTACCAGTTGGTCATTGCATGTACGATTTGTCCCGTTTATCGTAATTATAATTATTGAAATACCTTTAGTGCTAATGATATTATTATGATCTTTTATGTAATACATGGAAGTTACGGCTTTGTTTCACAATGAAACGTGACGGATCGTACAATAACAAGTAATGATTACATTACTTTGAATAATAATTATTATTATGGCTCGTCATAGCGGCTAGACGTGCTTTATTAACATTACGGAGTGCTTATGTTATTAAATTATTATAGTGTAGGCTCGTTAAGAAGTAGGTATAACTTATAGTAGGTAAAGTTACTAGGCAGTGATATGAAAACATCTTGATGATTTATCATTCAAAACCAAAAGTGATTTGTTCAATTGATTTTGAACGAGTAACCATGGAGTTTCTTGCCTGTTCTTCTCCATAGAAAACGACAAACCCGAACCGAGCACCGTTTTGTCGACGTTTTATAAGTGCCCATGTAGGCCTTTGTGAATTTTTTAAACAAAAACGAAGTAATTAATAGCCACGACGATAGTTCAGTCATTTGGTTAGAATAAAAAAAGGTTACCTGGAAAGTTTTCCGGGAGTTTAGTATTTTTTTCGATATGGCGTGGCGGCGCGAGCTGCAAAGTTATTTACCTTTGCAGCTCGCGCATATGGCAAAGTTGTAATTTGGAAAGAGTAGGTACATCAAAATCTATGAAAATACCTATTTTCAAAACTCACGGTTAAAAATACTAAATGACTGTACTACATTTCAAAAAGACCATCGCTAAATATTTGACATAGTGTGTAAATAAGTTAAATTAAATTTTTGAATATGAACTGTTTAATCACTACTCGTTAGTTTATCCTCTTTTACAAATCTCGTAATCGAAGAAAATAGGTTTGCTGCAAGAAAACTCAATTCTGGGTTAAGCCAGAGCGGGGGGGGGGTCATTTGATGACGCCCAACAAAAAAAAAACTCGGCGTTTTCCATAAGCTACCTAATATGTATTGCAATTTGTGTGTATATTTTTAATTTTGTGGGCAATAAAGAATAAGAATAGTATCACAACTTTAAGAGCCTCTATTGACTTATTTTTCGTCCTAGCCCAAGTAAAAGTAGCTCAAACCTCATTCCTCCGTAAGACACAAAAACCTCGTTAATGCGGTATGTACACTTGCTTAATATAATGTTACCAGTAGGAAACGTGCTAACATTGCTATCTCCTAGGCTAGCTAGGAAATGAGAACTCGTATTTACTGTAAATATGTGAAATGAGCTTCCGCATCGATCTTGTAACACAACATGATCACGCCAGTAATCCCGAAAGGTTGGCAGAGGTGTACCTAATCCTACTATAATATTATAAATGAGAAAGTTTGTGAGTATGAATGTTTGTAACTCTTTCACGCGAAAACTATTAAAAAGTTTTGGATGAAATTTGGCACACAGGTAGTTTATAACCTGGATTACTACATAGAATATTTTTTATCCGTGTAGTACAATCCAGTGGGACAATAGGGGATAATCCAATTTTTTTTTCTTTGTCCGTCGGGTAGTTTATTGAAAAGTATTGGACACGTATTTTTTCTTTTTTCACGTGGTTTTAAAATTACGGAGATATATTGAGTTGAAATGGCGCATGACGTCACATGTAGGTAAGTTTTATACCTACTTATGACGTAGTGAGCCCCCACTCTCCAACTTTAATGAGTTTTAACTAAGTAATTTTTTGATATTTTGATAAAACAAAAAATACGTGTCTAATATTTTTGTATTACCTGTCTGACGGACAAAATAGAATGTCGTTTTCTTTACCCAGTCCGGTCCCCTATTACCGAACTCCACGAGTGCGAAACCGCGGGCAGAGGCTAGTAGAACATACAACAAACTTATTTAAGTACCATGTGTGGGTGGAGGCGAGCCTATTGCCATCAACCGGGTCCAAATGTAGACTCCGTGGCTACTACTGAGAAATTTCCCAAGGAAAATCTCAATAAAACTTTGCTCTACCCGGGAATCGAATCAGGACTGCATACAAAATAGAAGCAAAAAAACTCCGGGGTACGAGGAATTTGGACTAAAAGTATAACTCAGAATGAAATCTGGCTCTTAACAAAACCGGTACGACCTTACTTAGTCACTCTTAGTTTGCTGTCTGTACCTACCAGCCCATGACACAGGCAAACCTGTAAAGTTGTGAAACCTGTACAGGTTTGTAAATACACAAATTCGGGTAGATGGATATTACTGTCAGCAGAAATTACCTGGTTCATTGCAGCAATAATTTTCTATTGCACACTCAAGAATTCTATGTCAAATATGTTAGAATAGAATAAACTTTATTGTACTTGCACCAAAGTTAAAACAACTGTTTTACAAAAACAACTTTCTGTGAAAAAATCAAACATCTAAGTTAACGTAAAAAAAAATGCGGCTCTTGATGCCCCAAAAAACGAATATTTGGACACTCTCAAAGGAACCAAAATGTCTGGTACTTCCCGTTGACCTAGAACTATGAAATTTGGCAAGTAATATCGTCTTAAACTACAAGTACAGAGAAAAATCTGAATACTGTACATTTGTAATTAAATCACATAAAACTAAAAAAAAAAACACGCAAAATAAAAGTGAATTTGTACGGGACCCTCGGTGGGCGAGACCGTCTCGCACTTGTTCATTATTAAAAAACCAATTGTACTGGAATTGTTGCGCAAAATTACCACTTCTCAACAAATACTAAGTACAAGAGTTAAATACTAAGAGGAGAACAACACTGCGGAAAAATTATACTAAAACTAAAATTTACTATAGTATCATCGATAGTGACGCTATATGCTTTGACAAAGACATGTTTATTTCTCAGGCTACCTCAATTATCTACCATGTTAAAGATATCACACAATGTTATGAAAACAAAGCCAAACATACCTTATTCAACCATATATTATTATCGATCAACATATCCAACAAACTACATCATCACAATGATGGGAATCAGGTGACCCGTTTGTGAACATCGTGAGAATCCGAATTAAAACATTATTTGTTTTAACATACACAATTGGCTGTTAACAATGCAGCTAAATGGTTTGTTCAAGTAATAAGTGTTGATTCAATCGTTTATAGGGTTCCGTACCCAAAGGGTCAAACGGGACCCTATTACTGAGACTTCGCTGTCCGTCCGTCCGTCCGTCACCAGGCTGTATCTCATGAACCGTGATAGGTAGCCAGTTGAAATTTCTACAGATTATTATTTTTGTTGATGCTATAACAAAAAATACTAAAAACAAAATAAATATTTAAGGGCCATACAGAAAAGCTGTTTTCTTGCTCGTTTTAATAAATAATGGTACGGTAATAATGGTCGTGCGCGAGTCTGACTCGCACTTGGCCGGTTTTTTTTCTAATTTCAGCGCGGCTTATTTCAACCACAATATAGGCACGACTCTTAAGGGCATTTTTCGTGATCTTCCTAACTAATGTTATCCACGCGTCTGGCAGTTGATTGTCAAACACTTATTCTTCCATGTCTTGGTAACCATGCAGTGAGGGCTTTACTCCAACCATAATCCCACTGCTGGGATACAGAGCTCTTCAATGTGAGCGAAGTTCCTACAACTAAGGCCGTCATTCACAACTATTATATTATGTTCTTCATATATGTCTCGTTTTCTAGTACACTTCAGTGTTTACCTTCACCGTTTCTTAAATATTTTAGCTTATACCGTCGTTATAATAATATCTTGTCCGCAAGATTGTATCAGCCACAACAGGGCTGATTAAACCGCATTCAATTCAAGTCGGAGTCTTTTGTAAATGGAACAATAAACTGCTCTTCCTCAACCTATCATCTTTATAAAATCAGCCCATAAATTATATTTTATGCTGGAACTCTATCACACGGGTAGCTGACCAAGAACAGCTGACTGGAACTCTTTATACTGAGGAATTTGTATAAGCTTGTCTTATGAAGGAGGAAGATGCTAACGAATTTCCAGTGACTTGACATGAGCAGGCGTAATAGACCGATTTTCAGATTCGCCTCGTAATGGCAGGCGCACTTCTGCAAAATGCGGTAGTACAAAAACTAAGAAGATTCACCTCACTGGGGTAGGCTACCTCCGTGGTTCGATATTCATGAATAAATTAACGAATTATCTTTATTTTCACTCGATATTGCCCCACTACTGGAACTAAATAATCGAATTTTGAAATAACATTTGTGACATCTACCTACCCATGTTGGGTCCGCGTTATGGATTACAGTTCACTCCCTCTGTCTCACAGAGAATAGGTGTCAATATGAATGGCGTAACCGAGATCTTGTATAAATACTCTGATTTAAAAGAGTGTCCATGGAGTTTCTTGCCCATGCTTCTCCATGGAGATCTACGTCTTGGAATGGGGAACTACAGTACTTTCACAAGTTAGTAGTAACCCTTGTGACTGGGACGGTGGGTGGCTTCATCCTTTTGTTTTGACCTCCAAAAGTGTATGTTACGGTCTATTTGAAAGAAATGCTTTGAGTTCGAATTGGAGTAATTTTTACACTATTGCATGGTTTACGCTATGACATAACAATAACAGTAATCGTTAACTTTAACTTTAACAATCATGAGTGGCAAAAGGGTGGCCCATTCTTGAGAAACTATCATTATTACGTCATATTATTCTTTCGTATAGAAACGGTACACTGTCCACTTCTTCAGTAACCACAGCTATCTTAAATTCTCAGGACATTACAAAGGTATGTTAGATTTTATTATGCATGACAATGAATGGATTTCCTCACGTTTTCATCGGCTCACGATGTTTGATTGCTTAGCAAAGATAAATGTACGTAAGGCTGCACAGTGGGCGATCGATCAATGGTCACGACATTGGGTCGATGGCAGAATGGTCACACAAATTGCTTCTGTGTTACGACTTACGACGTGTATAGTTCAAACATCAAACACTTGACCGGACGTTAACTGTTTGATTTTCTTTTCTCAGCCGGCCCGTTCGTCACATAAAACACATTCCATACTAATATTATAAATGCGAATGTCACTCTGTTTGTTACCTTTTCAGGACTAAACGGCTGATTGGATTGTTATGAAATTTGGCAAGGAGATAGAATATATCGTGGGGAAGGACATAGGCTACTTTTTATCCCTGTTTGTTACCTTTTCAGGACTAAACGGCTGATTGGATTGTTATGAAATTTGGCAAGGAGATAGAATATATCGTGGGGAAGGACATAGGCTACTTTTTATCCCTGAAAAACACATCAAAATTCACGTGGACGAAGTCGCGGGCAGCAGCTAGTGTTTTATAAAAGCCTTCTTGTAACATTTTTTTCTTTCATTTTTATTTCTTTCTTGATTGTGTTGAAGCTGTCCTCATTTCCTTGGACCATTTATATCTTCTTCATCTATAAATGGTGTTCTAGCTTTATTCATTGGTTCGAATTTGAGAAGAATTAGTATTGATTCTTCAGGCAGGTAGACTTTAAAATCAAGTTTTAGATTATAAATTGGGGTGGTTGCTTTGTGCTACTGTTGACTTTAATCAGGTCGTTTATCGACACCTTTGGGACTAAGAGAGTTGAGTATTGAGTAACATAATATGCATAGTATTCCATAGCCCGCCAGTTTTAGCTTAGAATTTCAATTCCAACACACATCCTATTCTAATTTAACATTTTCGCTAAGTATGTATTGAAGTACTTTACATTTTGTCTGCGGTCGAAACTGCCTCGTTTGTCATGACTGACTGATTCATTTTGTGGGCCAGGTTAGGTTTTCTTTCAAGAGTCAGGAATTTCACAGTAACTGCTATCTGGTCTGGATTTGTGCCCTGTTGATGACAATAGGCTCGCCTTCTATAATATGGGACTTAAACATAGCTGGCATAATGTGAGTGTATTATTAGGTACACCCCTAATCCCTTCGGGGATGCCTGATGCCTGATGTTTTGTTATTATACAGGGTGTAACGGAAAGGGTATATACATACTTAAGGGTGTGCTACAGACCATCAAACTGAACATGTTTCCCCATCGGACAACCATCGTAATAGTGAAAAAAATATGAGCAGCTCCATACATTTGGGTCGAATAGGTATTGAAATTTGTATGGGGCAGCAGATAATTTTTTTCGCTTTAGATATTATATTATTACGTAGATTATTACTAGCTGTGCCCGCGACTTCGTACGCGAGGAATTTAAAAAAAAGTTATTTAGTTTTGTTTTTCGTTTTTGCATTTTTATTTATTATTTTTCTAAAATCGAAGTAGAAGTAAGTTACTCGTTATTACATCAGCTATGCCAGTGAAAGTCTCATCAAAATCGGTCCAGCAGTTCCAGAGATTAGCCGGAATAAACAGACAGACAGACAGTCAGAAAGCCGGACAAAAATTGTTAAAAAATGTTATTTTGGTATATGTACCGAATATACATTCATATGCATGTACTAAAAAGCGGTTATTTTAATATTACAAACACACACATCAATTTTATTTATTTGTATGTATGTATGTATATAGAAGAAGATTAGATTATTGTCAATACACCTTTCTACAATTCACTGATTTTAAAAAGTATTGTATTGTTACGCCGACTGCTTTACGAGAACATTCTAGGACTACGGTCGATTCTAGAATGTTCCACGATGGAAGTGTCTAGAAAGTTCGAGAAAGTTCTGGACCTTTCTGGAACCTTCTAGAAGGATTGGTTCCACTATAGAGCCATCTAGAAGGTTCGGGAAGGTTGTAGAACTTTCTCGAAGGATGGGTTCCCCCTAAGGAACTACCTAGACATTCACGGAAGTTGTGGAAGTTTCTCGAACATGGGCCGGCCGTATAAATAGGCGACGGGTTAGCGGAAGTGAGTTAGTCTGATTTTGGCTACGAAACGAAGCGATCGAAGTGAACGACTAGTGCGATATCTAAGTGATTAGTGATAAATTCTGTAATTGTGATTAAGTATAAGTGTTTGTGAAGTGTTTTAAACTGTTTTAAGTTAATTAAAGATTTTTAGTGTTTATTTGGTAGTGTGTTAATTTATCCTATACCCAGCTCGTAACAATTGGTGTCAGAAGTGAGGATAAATTATGCCAATTCTACCAAAGGACGATACAGACGGTGTCCGCACCAGAAGTCATCGACAGCAAGATATGGACCAAAGGAGGTTTGGAGATTCTCCGACACAGACACCGGCTGGTGCCCAGCCTACGTCGGAGCCAGTCGCTGGCTCATCCGGAGTTTCTCCAGCACCTACGGCGCCAGACTTGACTGTTTTAATGGCACTACTGCAGGACCAGGCTCGCCGTCAAGAGGAGCAGGCTCGCCGTCAAGAGGAGCAGGCTCGCCAGTTGCAAGATCAGTTGCAACGAGATAAGGAGGAGCAGGCTCGCCGTCAAGAGGAGCAGGCTCGCCGTCAAGAGGAGCAGGCTCGCCGTCAAGAGGAGCAGGCTCGCCGTCAAGAGGAGCAAGCTCACCGGTTGGAGGAGCAGTTACAGCGAGATAAAGAGGAGCAGGTCCGCCGCCAGGAAGAACAGATGCTCCTGATAAAAGATCTTCACGCAACCTTTGGCAAAGATCTTAAGGTGATGAAGGAACATGTCCACCAGCATGAGAATCGTATCTCGGAGGCCGAGGTTCAGATTGCTGGTGTGAAGAAGGCCTTAGACGAACTTAAGGCTGGAGATGGGACTGTGGTTTCCGTGGTTGCTGCACCTTCAGCACGTGGGTTTAAAGTGCCTCCATTCGACGGAACATCTTCGTGGTCGGCCTATAAAATCCAATTTGAGGCCGTTATGAAGGCGAATGGCTGGACCAAAGCGCAAGCCATGACCGCGCTCACCTTGGGCCTCCGAGACCAGGCCCTAAACATCCTTGAGGCGCTCGGCAAGGATGTGACCTACGAGCAGCTGCTGGAGGCTTTAGAGTCCAGATACGGCGATGCGCACCTGGAGCACGTATTCCGAGCTAAGTTGAAGGATCGCGTTCAACGCAGTGCCGAGAATCTGCAGCAGTGGGCCCTGGAAGTTGAAAAGCTGGTCCGCAAAGCATACCAGTCTGTCCCTGCACTTATCAATGGGAATCTGGTACAGGCTTTCGTCGACGGAATACGCGACTTGGAAGTTAGAGCTGCTGTGAGACTTGGGCATCATGAGACGTTGAAAGACGCCTTGGCCCATGCCTTAGAAGTAGAGGCAGTGAGGCAGGACCACCGAACACACCGCATCAGGGAGGTGGTGGCGTCACCTGTACGCGACCGTCCGCAAGGGTACAGCCCTAGGTGTTACACCTGTGGAGAAAGGGGTCATCTTCGGTCAAGCTGTCCTAAGCGAAGCACACCGAGAGAAGATCAATCTCAGCAGGGGAGAGTAGCTGAAGTGACTGCCCAGCCACAGCAGGGAAACGAGTAAATGCCAGGACTGGGGGGCGGGTGCTGGCTGGTATTGAAAGAGCCCCGAGGATCTTGATCTCACAAGCTCATGACGGGAACAGCCTGACCATCAAAGGCGAAGTCAACGGAATACCATGCAAACTGACGTTAGATACTGGAGCTTCTCACACGGTCGTCAATTCTCACCTAGCAAGTCGGTTTCTTGGAGACTACTTCAATAACCACGACCGTATGCAATTGTTTACAGCTACCGGTCAGCACATAACCGTCCGAGGCAAGAAGCAAGTGAAGTTAAAATTGGGTGACAGAATTTACTGTCACAATGTCATCGTGGCCGACATAGTGGACGATTGTATCCTGGGTTTGGACTTCATGCGGAAACATCGTTGTGAGATCGACGTTGATCAGGGAGTACTGAAATGTGGCTTAGAGGAAGTCTTCATGGAAGGTGCACCATCAGGGAAGGTGTACTGCTTGAAGAAGATTGTTCTTCCTAGCAGATCAGAAACGATCGTGCCAATTCGTCTACCTCAGTATTCTGGACACAAAGTTCGAAGTGTTCTGATAGAAAGGGCGAACAATGACTTTCCATGGAAGACGGCACAAACTCTGGTAAAAGCCACCAACGTCGCAGCAGTACGCATACTAAATCCAAGTGACAAGGAGCAAGTGATTAAGAAGGGCACCTTGATCGGCACTTGCGAAGAAGTAGCTTGGATGCGTCCATTACAAGATCGGCCTACCGGAAATAAAATTCGTTGTGCAAAATTTGACGTGTCAACGCTTTTGGAAAACTGCGATTTATCTGAAGGAGAAAAGGACAAGGCTATGAAAATGTTACTTCAGTACGCCGTCATTTTCTCTACAAATGATGCTGACATAGGGAGAACTGGACTGGTTCAGCACAAGATTAATACAGGCAACGAGTTACCTATCCGTCAGCGACCAAGAAGACTGCCTGTTGCACGGGAAAAAGAAGTGGAAACCATGATTGATGGAATGGTGAAGGACGGTGTTATAGAGCCTTCATCCAGTCCATGGTGTTCACCTGTAGTCCTGGTGAAGAAAAAGGACGGCAGCATGCGTTTTTGTGTGGATTATCGACGACTGAACGACGTCACGAAAAAGGACAGCTATCCACTGCCTAGGATCGATGACACACTGGATACGCTGACTGGAATGAAGTGGTTTACCACGCTGGATCTGAAAAGTGGCTATTGGCAAGTAGAAATAGACCCCAAAGACAAAGAGAAAACTGCATTCTCAACAGGAAAGGGGTTATGGCAGTTTAAAGTTATGCCATTCGGATTGTGCAATGCTCCTGCAACATTTGAAAGGCTGATGGAGCAAGTACTCGCCGGATTGATTGGAGACGCATGTCTTGTCTATCTAGACGACATAATCATCGTGGGCCGTACATTTGAAGACCACCTTAAAAACCTCAACCGAGTGCTGTCGAAAATCCAAACAGCAAATCTCAAGTTAAGTCCGAAGAAGTGCTCGTTTTTCCGGAAACAAGTGAACTTCTTAGGACACATAGTTTCGGGAGAAGGTGTTCAAACAGACCCGGAAAAAGTAGTAGCCGTCAAGGACTGGCCAGTTCCGAAAGACAAGACACAGGTCAGAGCATTTTTGGGTTTGTGCTCCTACTATCGACGGTTCGTAAAGAATTTTGCCGACATTGCGAAACCTTTACACAAGCTCACTGAGGAAAAGCGACAATTCTGTTGGGACGAGAGCTGCGACGTCGCATTTCAGGAATTGAAGAAACGTCTGTGCAAAACACCTATTTTGGGATATCCTGACACTGAAAATGACTTCATAGTTGACACAGATGCAAGTAATACTGGAATTGGGGGCGTGCTGTCTCAACGGAAAGGAGACCAGGAGGTTGTGATTGCTTACTTCAGCAAATCTTTATCCAAACCGGAAAGAAATTACTGCGTTACTCGACGGGAGCTGCTTGCCGTAGTAAAAACATTGCAGCATTTCAGTAAATATTTGCTGGGGCGGAAATTCCAGCTGCGAACTGACCATGCTGCCTTGAAGTGGCTATTACAGTTCAAAAATCCGGAGGGACAAGTGGCGAGATGGATTGAGCTACTGCAAGAGTTTGACTTCGTAACTGAACATCGCAGTGGCAGAACTCACGGTAACGCAGACGCCTTGTCAAGAAGACCTTGTCCTGAAGATTGTAAGCACTGTGCCAGGCAAGAGACTAAGGAGGTAGCAACCGTGAGGATGCTTAGAACAGATCTCAGCAATGAATGGAAGGAAACCCTAAAGCAAGCTCAGCAAAATGACTCAGACATCAAACCGATCTTCGATTGGATCACAGCTGGTGCTCCTAAACCCAAGTGGAGTGATGTGGCAGCGATGAGTTCCATCACAAAGAGTTATTGGGCACAATGGGACAGCTTGGTTATCCAGGATGAAGTCTTGTGCCGTAAATGGGAAAACGCTCGAGGGGACAGGTGTCATCTACAAATGGTTGTCCCTAAAGCTAAAGTACCGGATGTTCTACGGCTATATCATGATGGATGTTCAGGCGGACATATGGGGGTAAAACGGACTCTACTGAAGATCCGAGAGCGGTTTTACTGGATCCACTGTCGAGAAGATGTGGAGGACTGGTGTCGCAAATGTACCACTTGTGCGGCTGTGAAAGGACCCCAAACACGCAGCAGAGGTGCATTAAAACTGTACAACGTTGGAGCCCCCTGGGAACGGATAGCACTCGACGTTGCGGGACCATTTCCGGAAAGTGAAAGCGGGAACAAGTACTTCATGGTTGTCATGGATTACTTCACCAAGTGGCCAGAAGTGTTTGCCATTCCTAACCAAGAAGCTACAACAGTCGCAGATAAATTGGTTCAGGAAGTTTTCTGTCGTTTTGGAGTACCCTTAGAAATTCACAGTGATCAAGGAAGGAATTTTGAATCACAAGTATTTCAGGAGACTTGCCGATTGATGGGTACCCACAAAACCAGAACCACCTCTTACCACCCACAATCTGATGGAATGGTGGAACGTTTCAACCAAACGTTGGAAAGATATTTGGCAAAAGTCGTGGAAAGCAGGCAAAGGGATTGGGACAAGCACATACAGCCGTTTCTTTTGTCCTACCGTAGTGCAGTCCACGAAAGTACGACTGTGACACCAGCCTTCGCGAACTTTGGAAGGGAATTACGGTTGCCAGCAGATCTAATCACTGGAACTGCTCCTGATGCTCCACGCAGTGTAACCGATTATGCAAGTGACTTGCGTAACAAGTTGAATGACGTGTATGAGCATATCAGACAATCCGGCCAACAAATGTCTGAGAGGATGAAGACCCGTTATGACCGGAAGGCAAACAGTAGAGGGTTCGACGTGAATTCACTGGTGTGGCTGCATAACCCAGTGCGTAGCAAGGGGAAGTCTCCGAAATTGCAAGCAAAATGGGATGGCCCATACCGAGTCGTGACCAGGATCAACGATGTCACCTATCGGATACAGAAGGGTCCACGAGGTGCGCCTAAGATCGTACATGTAGACCGATTAGCGCAATACTACGGGACTAACGATGCTCGGGACGAGCATGTCTAAGGAGGGGGCAGTGTTACGCCGACTGCTTTACGAGAACATTCTAGGACTACGGTCGATTCTAGAATGTTCCACGATGGAAGTGTCTAGAAAGTTCGAGAAAGTTCTGGACCTTTCTGGAACCTTCTAGAAGGATTGGTTCCACTATAGAGCCATCTAGAAGGTTCGGGAAGGTTGTAGAACTTTCTCGAAGGATGGGTTCCCCCTAAGGAACTACCTAGACATTCACGGAAGTTGTGGAAGTTTCTCGAACATGGGCCGGCCGTATAAATAGGCGACGGGTTAGCGGAAGTGAGTTAGTCTGATTTTGGCTACGAAACGAAGCGATCGAAGTGAACGACTAGTGCGATATCTAAGTGATTAGTGATAAATTCTGTAATTGTGATTAAGTATAAGTGTTTGTGAAGTGTTTTAAACTGTTTTAAGTTAATTAAAGATTTTTAGTGTTTATTTGGTAGTGTGTTAATTTATCCTATACCCAGCTCGTAACAGTATTTTAACTAAAATTTCTATACCAAATTATCCATTTAGTTTACTTGGTGTCAACGCCGGTTTCCTCTTTTTAGTATTCCTATTCATGTTGTATTTGCTCTTTGTCAATTTTTTTTCCTCTGAATAGTCTCTTATTTTAAACAATATCTTCCCCACTTTCTATTTTATTTGTAATGTGATGTTTCTGTACAAGAATTACTCACAGGTAGCCATTTCTCTTCAGTTGTGCAACTCAAGTTTACGCTTCAATTTGGGACGTCACGAGGCGATTGTTCGTTTCATAATAGGCAAAGGAAGAATAAGAAAGTGTTCGAACAATGCCCTGGTCTTTGAAACAATTAGCCTTGTTAGGGCTTGACCATGTTGAAATATGTAACTCATAACGTTATGCGTAATGAATCTATACAAGGTGTTGTTTTGCATCCTCGTCAAATTAAAGGAGGTAACTATGCTAATGATTCTCGTCCCGAATCAATACTAAAATGGGTAGGTATTTTTTTTTCTTATTTACGGAAATCGGTAAGTGTGAACCACCCGTATTTTAAACGTGGGCCGTCTGATTCTCGCCCTACAACCGCGCTTCCACACAGATATTTCTTATTCCCTAAACCACGTTAAGGGGGTTATTCTGAAATACTGACAAACATAAACAACCAAAAAAATCAGCGTTTATTAATAATTAACTAGGTACCGTAATTTTAATTGATTATTTATGTATTTTGTGACAACTTCCTGAATTTTGACGAGGATGCAAAACAAAACATTCTATAGTTCTCACTGCTGGGACAACGCTCTCTTCTCTGTGAAGGGAGTGCGATATAATCGTCCACGTGGGACCAGTGAGGGTTTGTAGACGGATGATATGAAACTCTTTAAAAGTTACAATAATTGACTAGCTTAAAAGTTGAGACCATGACTTCTACTGATTGACTTACTAATTGTACGTACATTTTTTTTTAGTTTTCTGTGAATTTCCCACAGCTGGACAAAAGCCTCGACCTTTTTACCCAGTGTCCGACTGTATAATAAACGAGATGATTAAAATTACCTTGCAACTTGTTAAAAATAATACCTATAACTTCAAATTGCATGAACTCCAAAACGGTCATAACTTCGGCCCATTTTGCCGAAGTCAAAGTTTTGGCCAAAATAAGCCGATCGACGGATGGGTTGTTAATATTAAAAATCAATATTTTTTATTTTTTCCTCGCTTTAAAAAAACCGTTTTAATTGATGAATTTTACTAACATTGAACTATGTTACCAATGATTATCAACTAAGAAACGTTTTTTTTTAACTCATCATTTAATTAAGAACCATTGTTGAATGTAAAATATTAGTTTCTTGATCAGTTTAACGAATACGATATTAATCGCTAATTAACACTGCAATCGTTTATGATTATATTGTTAGTTAAATGGCTTGGGGCGATAAAGTTAGCGTTCCGCCATTTCCTATGGATAATGGGGACATTTTGTGGTGACTGATTGTTACTTTATCATAGACGGTAGGAAATAAAGTATGTACGTTGTGTTAAGTGATTAAGTCACACATTGGTTATGTATTTGTTTACACCTTAACTAGTGTGGTTTAAAAAGGGAGAGCTTTTTAGTAGATAATCTTCCAAACATAGTGAATAAGGCCGTCACCCTTTTATTCAATCATCATTGATTAAGACTATTCAGAATTCATTGACTAGTTTAAAATTTTGTCACCTCTTTTATCACTTAGAATTGATTTAAGACTATGTACTACTCCATCTATCTATCTAAACAAATACACTTTAGATATTTATAAACAGTCTTCCTCCAATCAAAGCTAAATGCATAGTGATTTTCTATCAATATACCTCCATGCGTTCGCGAGAATCTCGTCGACCTTGACAAGACAGCTTTATACATCTATGAGAGGTAATCGGACATGAATGCTCAGGCATTCATTCTGTATATATTGCACAAATATGTAAATAGAAAGGAGGATTTAGCTTATTGTCTTGTCTAGAGCGTTTCACCGGAGATTATAAAGATTTTAGATCCTCATTTGCTTACATGATAGTATTGGGTAGTCCAAATAGGTACTATAATGTTATGTCGGTCGACAGAATTGATAGCCCTCAAGAGACGTGGTTGCTGCACACGATCTGCCGTTGCTCAGCACGGTTCATGTCAGCCACCAAGTACCAGCCAAGAGTGTGACTGCAATTATTTCGAGAATGCAACGTGGGAAGCCACGATGGTCTCAGCATCGAACATTTTAAACTTGCGGGAGCCTAGAGTTTTGTCGCTATTTTTCACTCTCTGCCTTTCTTTATTTCTTTACGGATAGGAATTTTTCAAATGACAAAACTCTGGGCCCATCCATGATTCCCCATTATTTATTTATTTTCCCCATTATTCCACCCATGATTTAACTCTTACGAGTACTGTGTTCCAGGCCACTGTATCTCTTTCGAACAGTCCCCGCAGCCCTGGCAGGCATCGGCCCTCTCGGACCCCTTCCGATTTGCTGACATCAACATCTTCCTGCCCTTGGCCCTAGTTACTTGGGTACGGCGCAACACGTTTTTTTTTTGTCCTTTGTCATCCGTCAACCTATCCTATACTCCTTTTTCTTTCATATTATTCCTCTAAAATTATATGGCCTGACTTAGTCATGGAACTGAAGGCCAGAGCTTTAGACTACAAACTAAAGTGTTTGCAATACTAATAAATCAATAGAGAAAGGCATACAGTGCGTAACTATGCCACTTTTAATTTTCTTTACATTGATTTCATTCGATCTGGGAATAGTGTGAATTCAATTGTTTTGAAACGAGCAGTCATGCTGAGATTTAGATGTCGCATAGTATTGCAACCGTCAGGGAAAATTAATTGTTAAGCAACATAACTATCAACTAAAATTGCTCGTTCGAATGAACAAGCAAAAATATGAATAATGGCAAGAGTGATGTGTGCCCAACCCAATTTATTTGGGGTCAGCGTAACTTGTCTTCTAATTCCACACTTCTCTATTACTTGTCATCTCATCAGATACCTCTGTTCTTGATTATCATCCTTCACACAGTCCATCCATCGTTTCTTTGGTCTTTCTCAACTCCCATCCACATTCATACTCAAAACTTTCCTCACGATATTTTCCTCATTCCTCCGCATCACATGCCCATACCACCGATTCCCACACATCTTTACAGTCACCAGCGCGGCGGCGCCACTTTAAGACTTCCTCTTATTTACTCACTTATTACTTTTTTTTATCCATTCGCGTCGACAGGTGGATAACATGGAAAATTGCTGTAGGATGTCAATTTGCTTAAAAATTACTACATATGCACAAAAAATACACGAATTCTTAAGGGAAATTCAACTGGCAGTGGCAGATATAGGTTGGAAGGGACATCGATGCACAAACAGTTACCAAGAATTCAGAACGTTATTCCGAACAACGGTTTCCCGGCTGTCAATTGTAGACCTTTGACAGTCGTTACAGAGTCAGTGGGCCGAAAGTCTGACAACCAGTATTACCAAAGGATATCGTATTACCCAGTACTAACTGGGTTGTGGGGGTCAGATAGGCAGTCGCTCCATGTAAAATACTGGTATTCAGCTAAAATCTCACACCAAAATAGTTGGGAAAGGGCTAGGTAGATGATGATTCCGAACAATAGTTTGTGTGTCAACGTTCCTTCTACGTTCTTCTAATACAGGGTCTGTATTGACGCAGATTTAGACAGACCACGCCATACTTAGCCGTATTGAAACGCGTTGCGCTGGCTGTGATGTGTGCTTAGCTTTACACTCTGTTTTAAAATATCCACAAGAGTGCAATATTGCAAAATATTGCTGATTCAAAAAAGTATCACACAATATGCATCTTTATTAAAGTGCAAGATGCATTATGTAACTCGCATTTAAAGTTTTGCATTCTTTGCAATATTGCTAACCTCATAAATATTATCTATAATAATTATAGATAATATTTAACATTTAATTTAATTTAATATTTATTTTAACCTCATAAATATTATCTATAATAATTATAGATAATATTTATGAGGTTAGCAATATTGCAAAGAATGCAAAACTCTATCATATAGGTACCTTATGTATGGCCACAAAGTGACTTCCGAATCAATTTATATAATTAACCAGTTACACATACTTCCAACTATGTCTGTCTTTCCGTAAACGACGAAAGTTGATGTAATTGAAGTTACATCTAGATTTCAATAACAGCAAACGTCGCAACTACTCGGCCGAGTACATTTTCAAACTGTAAACCTAAACCTTCTATTAAAGTAATTGACGTTTTAAGAGGGATCTCTAGTGGGCCTTTCTCCATACAAACGTATTCCGCTGTTTCTTCGTGGATAACGCGTCTATAGCAATGCATAAAAAAAAATTCATGACCCTAGAATTTCCTTTCTTTTTTCAAACCAAAAAAAAAGCCCGTTATTACCGCCATGTTCAGACGACTATCAGACAAATTAGATAAGTTTAAAAAAAAAGAAGCATAGATATACTTTTCCTCTAAATTTTGATATAAGAATTATTTAGATCAGTTTAGCTTTGAAGAAGAAAACAGCGGAATACAAAGCGTCTTTTGGTCAAGATTTTTGTAGGTAAAATCAGCCTGAGCTGCAGTTGTCCATTTCGCACTTTACGGGGGTTTGGTTGGGCGCAGCGCGACGGCAATAGTTTCTTCAAATACCTACCTTCTAATACTTTCAAATACCGACTAGAGTCCCCTCTTTACGAAAATTTGGATGATGTAAAATCGACATAATAAATAAGAAGTCGTTCGTGTATGACCTTAGCTTTTGCGGTTCCGAACATCGCACGGAACAAACACCTAGTACCTTGTTATGTGTAATTGTTTATACTATGCATGATAATACCAATCACTCCTGCTATGCCGATTTCCCTCTATGTCGACTCGTAATTTTTGATGGTTTTGATTGAATACGCGTACGACCTATGGAATAGATTTCATCAAAATAGATAGGTAGAAATACTAAATGAGTATTGGTTTCTGGGTATGATTTCTTCTCCAAACGAGATTTGGAACCATCTAGTATTTGTTTCTGGAAAAATCTTGTCTTAGAGTCACGATTGTGTATTTTTTTATGAACATATTATATAGTAATTGCTATGTATATTTCAACACAATAAATGTCATGCATATTTTTGCAAAATTAATTTTGAAGACCACAAAATTAAATGGTCTTAAATTAACCGCTCTATTGCGTAAAAATGACAACATAAAATAGAATCAGTGTGAAATCTAACATTTACTCTTAGTAAATATTTCAATAGAAGTGAAATTACTTCAAGAGGTTGACACTTATGAACCGCGGAAACCTATTAGGTAACGTTTACGTAAAGGTAACTAACTTGTTCTATAAGCGATATTTACACCCGACAATTAGCTACTAGTAAGTACGTAATATTAGTGCATGTTTCTTGTATTTATAGTCCTATCGCGGTAAGATGGTGCGGCTGACAATAGATGAATCGTTTCCTTTCAATCTTGAACCATCATTGAATATTTTAGAATACAATAGTCATTAAATACGGAATCTGTAATTATTATAGATAGTAAATTTAAATCTAACCTTACTGCAATATTCTTAGATAAATTTTATTATTTTATCAATGACTTTTTAAATGATAAAAAACATTAGATAATATAATTTGTAAATGACAATGTTTGTAAAATAATCTTTCACTTAATTATAAATACAAAATAATGCAATTCATTTTATTGACAAGATTTATTTATGTGCAATTGACTAACTTATTTTTTTTAAATGTTTATTTGTGTTAATTAGGAAGACATGTTAGTTGCTAAATTATAATAATAATGAATCTAATCTATCAGTTCGTCTGAATTTGCATGCCGTATTGTAGAATGTATCAGAAACCTTCAGCTATTGTATAATCAAAAACCTGTACCAACATTGTCCGCAAATAAACAAATCAGAATCTTAATATATTTAATCAATTTAATAATGTCACCTGCATTTGCTACAGCAAAAGGAATATAGAGGATAGGTCATGATAAAAGGTTTAGTAACAAACATTTAAAAGAGTAAGCTTACATATTATATAGAGACTAGAGAGGATGAGTGAAAAGCGACTAACAAGGCAGATGTGAATGGCAACGTCAGGAAGAGACGTCCTAGACGGACATACACTGACCTTTTTGGCAAGGTTATTTTGAAATGTCACGTGTGTACTCACAACCGGCGTGCGTGAACGTGGAGGAGACAAAAGGAGTAGAGGAAAGTAGCAGGTGACGTTCTGTGGTTTCTGTCTACCCCCATGGGAAAAAGGCTGAGCTTATGTTATTATATGTGATTATGAAAGAAAGCTTACATAAATCTACGGTGGGCATTCTAAGGTCTACGTGTAGACTGTCATTTCGGACATGATAAGGGAATACCGTGACTGCGGTTCTGCAAGGTTTGCATCCTATGGATGTACTTAGGCTTGCTTTGTGCGTACACGACGCAAGCGTACGTCATAATGGGGCAGATCACCGCGGAATAGAAGCGCAACTTGCATTTGAGTGATAACTTGCTTTTTGCCGAAATCATGAAATGAAGCTTACCCAGCAACCGAGCAAAAGCAGCTCGGTCGTGAGCTGGTTTAATGTGCGCCGTGAAAGACAGGTGGTTGTCAAGTAAGACCTCTAAGTACTTGGTTTCCCAAGGGATAGGCTTACCGTACATAGTAATCGGGTTGAGGGTCTTGACCCCTGACCAAGGACATCCTTTATACAAGGGGGTCGAGGTTTCGTTGATTACATAATAGGTCGAGAAGTAGAAGCTTAGACAGTACTTACTGCAACTACTATAGTTGAGAAAAACTTTCGGTTACTGGCAAAAACTTAAGGTAATTTACAAAAACTTTTTACATTGCTTATTTTATGGGTAGGAGTACATGTCTGTCTTATTTATTAAAGAAAAAATACATAATTTAACGTATTTCAACTTTATTTACAGGATAAGTGAAACTATAATAAATAAGTTTGACGTCAATTTCATAAATAGAAATGTGATTTATTTTATCTGCAAACCCTGAAATTTTGGTTAAAATTTGTATTTAATGTTGACGTACATTGTGGTTTTTCGGTAGAAGCGGGAAAATTATTAATTATAAATTAATTTCACATTTAGTAATTATTTACTGGTTTTAGTCAAAATCAGGGAAAAAACAAGTATTAAAGTAACCATTCTGTGTACTGAGCATTATTTGTAAATAATTATTTGAATTATATTTTTCTGTTGTAGTGTAAATAAGTAGGTAATAATATAATTAAAATAGTTACCAAAATGATCGAAAAACAAAGAAAACCGCAAATTGACACGTCCCACAGTGGAACGAATGTATGGGAGCGGTTGGACGTAGACATGTCCGAAAAAAAAGAGTAAAATTATGCCAAACTAATGATGCCATCTTATTCGATTACTTAATGCCTTCATAACTTGTGGTGATGAATTTCTTCATAACTCCCATATTTCGGGAGTAATTTGAGAAAATGTGAAATTTTACTATGAAAATGAGTGTATCGAGCTCTCTCCCTCCTGATTCCGGGCTTGTTTCAAGTAGCGGTCTCTAATATCATAATGCTAATACTAAGAGCTATATTTAATACTAAGACACATAGTGCGCCAAATGTGCACTTTCTGGGATAAAGAGTGATGTTTATTTTATAACACAATTTTTTTATTTTTTGTTTATTTTGTTGATTAAAACCGTTTTTCTAAAGGTTTACCTTATTACAATAACATTTCTGAGCAGCCAATTAGAGAAGATATAAGCTAATTAGGATATATAATTAGGGACTTAAGGTTTACATATAAAACTGATGCACTAATGATTACTGATAAGAACATTGCTATTATTTAATTACTAAATGGCTCTTAATACACTAATTTAGCATGCATCATTTACTAATTATCACAATAACTAATTACCTTGCAATATTTAACAAAGGATACCTGGGATACCTGGATTTTATATAAATAGGTCACTATTAGTAACTTTAAAATCAGTGTTGATTTACACCTCGTTGTATCCAAGCTAATCTCGCAATGTATTTTCCAAATTTTAATACAAATCTTGATATTCACGTTGCTTTATGCGCACGCGCACATAAAGATTTACGCGACTTTAACTATTTGTTCAGTGTTTTAAAAGATAACAGTTGTGTTCAGTTATGTGAAAGTGCTGAAACAAGTTTAAAAGACTGGTGTCGTCGATTTTGCTACCGCATTTATGCAAAATGGACACAGTCTGGAAGAAGCACAGATAAGTTTCGGAAGAAACATGAGATTTGGCTACAGGCTGCAATTCAATGGCCGGAATTACAGAATGAAAATATGGAACCTTCTACAGAAAATATAAGTGACGTCATCGAGCCCATAATTTCTCCTGCTAAATCTAATGCTTCAACTTGTACACATCCTAGTCCTCGTAAATCTTTTGAGGACCTTAGTAACCGGCAAAAAAGAAGACGCACTGAAGATAGTCTTTCATGCAGCAGTAGCAGCGCTGAAATTATGTTTTCGGCCGAAAGGGCGCTTCAAAAGGCAGGACAAAGCGATACAGCTTATGTTATGAAATACTTGACGGAGAATCCAGAAGAGGCCTCAAAAATCAAAGCCTTCATTGAAGGTAAATCAATTCAGGTACGGGAAATATCCCCTTTGAAGGCATTGGCTCTTTATGTATCGATGAACTTATCGAAATGGCGCTATAACACTCTTCGGGATTTCAACACTCAAGAAGGAGCTCTTCAATACCCGAGTTACTACATGTTGGTTAAAGAAAAAATTAAGTGCTATCCGGCCAAAGAAGATCTCACAGTTACAGAGAGCTCTGCAAAAATCAAATTACAAGCCTTGATGGATTTAACCTCAAGAAGACTTATTAGGTCGTTAGAAACCCCTGTTGATCCCAATCAACAGCTCGTATTGACCAGCAAATGGGGTTTTGACGGATCATCTAGCCAAAGCATTTATCATCAAAGGACGAGTGAAGATGAGCAAATCGATCTTGCTAGTAATTTTATGATTAGTCTTGTACCACTGCGGCTCGTCTCAAAAGGTGTAACAATTTGGGAAAACGAGCGACCATCTTCCACTTCATTTTGCCGGCCAATATTGTTTAAGTTTATAAAGGAAACCAAAGAAAATGTGCAGAGAGAGATGGCTGAAATCGAAGCAGAGATTGAAGCCTTAACTCCATCCACCATCACTGATGGAATTAGTGTCAAACACCAACTGCTGTTGACAATGATTGATGGTAAAATTCATTCCATTATATCCAATACAGCAGCTTCAGTGTGTGACATATGCAAGGCTTGTCCTAAAGAAATGAATAATTTAGAGTTAATCAAAGATAAACACGCAAACGAGGACATGTATAAATATAGCTTAAGCACCCTTCACGCTTGGATTCGCTCAATGGAATGCTTATTACACATTTCCTACAAATTAGACATAAAATCATGGCAAGTAAGGGGTGATATAGCAAAAAGGCAAGTTGATGACAGGAAGAAAAGAGTTCAAGAGGCTGTAAGAAGAGAAACGGGCTTACTTCTCGATGTTGTGAAACAAGGCAGTGGATCCACCAACAATGGCAACTCGGCAAGGAGATTTTTTGAAAACTACACTAAATCTGCTGAACTGACCGGAATAGATGCTATGCTTTTAAGAAAAATCTGTGTGATCTTGCAGTGTATTTCATCAGGAGAGAAGATCAACGTAACTAAATTCCGAGAGTTCTGCTTTGATACTGCTAAGCTTTACGTGGAGTTATACCCATGGTATTATATGCCTTCTTCACTTCATAAAATTTTAATGCATGGGCCAGACATAGTTCAGAACATGTCAATTGTGCCCATTGGTTTTCTATCCGAAGAGGCATCTGAGGCTAGAAATAAAGATTTTAGAAAATATAGAGAGGGGCATTCTCGAAAGCATAGCAGTATCTCATGCAATGAAGATATTATGCACAATCTTTTACTGTCTTCTGATCCACTTGTTACAAGTATCCGTCCAAAAGGAAATAAGTTTGTAAAAAAATCTTCTTTTAAGGAATTTTATGAGCTTACGGATTCTGAGAAAAGTGATATCGAATTTGTTAACATAAATGATTTAGCGGACATCGATTCTGAATTTGAATTAATTGATGATGATGATGATGACGAAGATAATTAAATGATGTTATTGTTTTAAAATGTGTAACTTAGTAAATTAGAGCTTACATCTTAATTATTTATTGTACTTTTAATGAAACTAGGTAATTTATTATCAACTTACTTAAAAGTCATACTCTCATCAGTTCTTGTGAATATTTTTGTTAATATATATTTCTGTATATATATAATATATTTATAGACCTCTTAATAAGTCTGTCTGCGGTTTAAAGTAAATACAAATGGGGAAAAAACGTTTTTTTTTTTTAAATTTTCATTTCCTTTTATCCCAGAAAGTGCACATTTGGCGCACTATGTGTCTTAGTATTAAATATAGCTCTTAGTAATAGCATTATGATATTAGAGACCGCTACTTGAAACAAGCCCGGAATCAGGAGGGAGAGAGCTCGATACACTCATTTTCATAGTAAAATTTCACATTTTCTCAAATTACTCCCGAAATATGGGAGTTATGAAGAAATTCATCACCACAATTTATGAAGGCATTAAGTAATCGAATAAGATGGCATCATTAGTTTGTCATAATTTTACTCTTATTTTTCGGACATGTCTACGTCCAACCGCTCCCATACATTCGTTCCACTGTGCGTCCGTCTGATTTCTGAGTCATTTTAACATCATATCAGCATCGGCAGACATTTTGAATATTTTAGCGTCAGGTAAAGCGTTTGAAAACTGGTTTTGTTGGATTTATTAAAATGCTGGTATTTTATGATTTTTGCTAACCAAGCGGTACTCAAACGTTAGCCTACGGAAGTTTTGTGTCTTCATCGAGTATTTTTGCAAGATTGGCATAATATACGTATATTATATCAAATCGGCA
Organism: Cerastis leucographa; assembly: GCA_963082945.1. NCBI lineage: Eukaryota > Metazoa > Arthropoda > Insecta > Lepidoptera > Noctuidae > Cerastis > Cerastis leucographa. The sequence goes on from OY720382.1 coordinate 21,232,438, forward strand.
CCGTTATACAGTACAAGCATGCAAACAAACACAGGTATAATGGTAAAGGTTTATTGATTCTCCAGCAATACAAGTTAAAGGGAATCTATAGCAACAGTACAATTTACACAACATTGTTTAGGACGTAGATACTTTGCTAATCGCGTACATTTTCATTGGTGAAATTCGCATTTAGTTAGTTATTAGTTTAGATAATTTAGTCACTGGGCTGTGGAGGTTAGATAGGCAGTCGCTTCATATAAAATACTGATACTCAGCTGCGTCCGGTAAGACTGGAAGCCGACCTTAACAAAGTTTGGGAAAAGGCTTGGCAGATGATGATAGTCTAGATAATTATCTTCGGCCAGAAAAACAAATTAAATACACGAAACATGTGAGACCTAACATGTTCGTATTACGATTGATTTAATTTGGTCAATTAAGCATTGATTTTGGTTTAAATGAGGAGGAGTTTTAGACTGTATCCTTCCAGGACTTGAAGGCCAAGGATAGAACTAAGAAAGGTCGCTACATATTGGTCGGAACAAATGAATAAGAATAAGAAGTACAGTATTAAGAGTACAGAAAAGATATTTGAGTACCACTTGACTGGTCACCGTAACTAATACTGATGAGTACGTTTTATTTCTCGTTTTTTTTAAGAGGTTGTTGGAGAATTATAATTTTATTACTAGAATGTGTTTTAAGAGGAAGTGGTCATCATTGATGATCTAATGTCTGGGTTTATTACTAATGACACTTTCGAATACAGCTATATCATTATGAGCTGAATGAGCATGAGATTTTTTAAATTTCAAAAAGCTTAGTATTTTTTTACTACATTATTCAAGTCGACTCAAGTGAAACACACTACAGAAGAGAAGCTCGAGTTTCAAGCTGCGGCGTGAAAGTGTTTCCCAACCATAGCCATTTGTGCCAACTGCTGAAAATCTCCCATCTGGACACGAGTTGGCTGACCTGGAACTCTTTGAATAGACTCCGGACACAGGTTAGCCGAAGCAAGGAAAACCTGTTCAGGTAGAGATTCGATCGATGTCTCTGCTCTGGAGTGTAAATGTGGTGTTGCCCCACGGACGACGACACTTGATATCGTGTCCTGCCTGTCCTGTTGCTTGCACATCACGGGAGCTGATGGCCACTACTGTCACCGACACCCAAAGAAGAAGAATTTATAAGGATCCTCAACTTAAGAGGATAAGCAGTATTTTTTAAAATCCGCTACCTACCCGGGAGTTCCTAAAATTTGTAGAGAATATTTCTACTGACTATTGTATACATAGTATAGCGGGCTGATTTCCGCAACTCCACGTATAAAGCGCGTATTTTACATACTTACGTGCGACTATAACGTAAGCTGAGCTTGAGGAGCTCGTGGCTAAATATTAACTGCCGCCCGGTTCGATCTTTAAGGTTAAGCCATGCTTGCCGAGGTTGGTCCGTGGATGGGTGACCATAATTACATACCGAGTTTCCTCCGTGCCTCGGAAAGCACGTTAAGCCGTTGGTCCCGGCTGTTATTTGTAGATCTTTGACAGTCGTTATGAGTAGTCAGAACCAAAAAAAAAGTCTGACATCCAGTCTTACCAAGGGGTATCGTATTACCCAGTTACTGGGTTGTGGAGGTCAGATAGGCAGTCGCTTCATGTAAAATACTGGTACTCAGCTACATCCGGTTAGACTGGAAGCCGACCCCAAGATAGTTTGGGAAAAGGCTAGGTAGATGATGTCTATAACGTAAGCTGGGTTATTGGACAGAAAAGTTTCCTTTCCTAGTCCTTCCAAAACCGTAACCAATAGTTTAATTCAAAGCCAAATTAATTATTTCAAAAAGCACTACGAGTGTCAAACTTTACGAGGAAATTGACGGCACGGTTGGCGCAGACGTTGAGCGATTGACTGCTGCGCTACGTGTCGCGGGTTCGATCCCCGCACGGAATAAATATTTGTATAGCCTACAGATAGTTGTTCCGGGTCTGGCTGTTTGTGAATGTGGGTTTAAATATTTGTAAACGCACCCACGACACAGGAGAAATTCCTAGAGTGGAAGTGGTGTTTAAATGTTTAAAAAAAAAGTAGTAGGTATTGATTCTAACCCTGATATTACATAGTTAAGTTAAAGTTGTTTGTCATACACCTATCTTAATGCAATAGACAAGAATTTTTATTTCAAACGAAGTAAAGACCATCAAAGCAAAGCAAAAATTTCTAAAAGTTCAAGCAATTCCCATACTGCGGTTTAAAAATCATATCTAAAGTTATTACTTTTACTCAAGCAATTAATTACTATCACTTGTTTATAGACATAACGATGTAAGTGCATAGGCACTTAGCAGCTAGACCGATCCCTACAACTTGTCTCCCTATCTCTGTTAACACTTGGTCCCTAGCTCTCACAGCACCCCTCAGTACTGAGGATGTTGTTCGTGACACATCTTCCTGTCTAAATTGATGCTGGCAAATCGCTTTTTTGCAACAATAATGAATCTGAAAATGGATGAATAAGCGTTATTTAACAACAATTAATAAAAATAAACACTAGTTAGCAAATTATCATCAGCATCAAATATAATATAATAATTCGATCGAGTCAATAATAACTATTAAAAATAACAATAATATATATTCAAATAACAATAATTAACATTACAAGAAAAAAAAAACTTCTACAATAATGACATAACTCGAAAAATAAAAATATAGGACAGCGTTTTTTTTTAGTTATACTAAAAATAATTTAAATATTTGTTTTGTACCTATAGATTTTTTTTATCAAAAGACGGAAGGTTTATTTTACGCATTTCGTTACTTCTTAGTGTGTCGATGTCGATGATAATTTAAACTGAGTTACTTAATTTAATACATACTTACTTTCGTTAATTTTTATATTCAACTACAATCCACTTCGATTTTTTTAACTTTTTTATTTAGTCTTCCATGTCGCAAACGAGCGAAATGCCATCAATGTAAGGGATATTTCAACTGCAAATTCTAGACAACCATTTTGATTCGTTGCCCTTCCACCTGTTTAATATGAAGCATGCTTCTAATATAAACCGGTTTCCGTACCCCGCTAATTATGCAGGCTCGCTCTCAAAACTCGGTCATTGTAATATCGTTAACACTAGTGTCTCTGCCTGTTCCCTAAATACCGTTATGTTTGTGTCACGAACTCTCTACGGTAGTGATTTGGCAAAACATTACTGTTTGATGTGTCCAAAATGTGTCTGGTATTTGAAGAGTTACCAAGAGCTTTCTTAAACATAACATCACGCCTGTAATCCCCGACGGGTTAGGCAGAGGTGTACCTAATAGCACACCCACATTTCGGTAGTGATGTTTTAACTTTTTAAATTCCTTGTAATTGAGGGGAAAGCCTTGCCATCAAGGAACCGCTTCTACTGAGAAATTCCAAATGGAAATACACTTTGCCCGATCCGAGAATCGAACCCACGACCATTATGCTCAGCAGTCGCTTTTGTGGCCACTAGACCGACAAGGCAGTCAACGCACGAAGTAGACGACGACGATGACGAGGCACTATTTTAATCTAATGTAATACTAATAATAAAGCTGAAGAGTTTGTTTGCTTGAACGCGCTAATCTCATGAACTGCTGGTCCGATTTGAAATATTCTTTCAGTGTTAGATAGATCATTTATTGAGGAAGGCTATAGGTTACATATCATCACGATACGACCAATAGGAGCGGAGCAGCAATGAAAAATGCTGCGAAAACGGGGAAAATATGACGCCGACGAAGTTGCGAGGGACAGCTATTCAATTGATAATTTATTTAACAACCCCATAGTTGAACAGATGGGGGCACCAAATATCTCTTATCGTGTTTTTTGCCCACAAAGGAACAACCGCTTCTAAAGGCACCAAAATCGAAGGTAAGTTTGAGCATACTCAATTTAGATTGCCATCGATACGCTTAGAAGAGAAGGAGAATCCCATAGTTGCTTTCGTCTGGGTACTGTTGGACATTGCCTCTTGACAGCATTATTGGTTAACTTCAAGATTCAGCATTTAAGCCAAATAGTCTTAAAAGTATGGTCATTAGCAATCGCATATAAATACTAGCTGTCCAGCGCAACTTCGTCTGCGACACATTTTCCCCGTTTTGGCAACAATTTGCATTGCTGCTCTGCTTCTATAGGTCGTAGCGTGATGATATATAGCCTATAGCCTTCCTCGATAAATGTGCTATCTAACACTGCAATATTTTTTCAAATCGGATCAGTAGTTCCTGAGATTAGCGCGTTAAAGCAAACTAACAAACTCTTCAGCTTTATAAATTAGTATAGCTATATATATCATCATTGTGTGGCAGTTTAACAGTGTTCTTTCCTTTTCAGTGAAGGCGACATGAAGTATTTGATCATCTATAGGGCGTATAGATTTTACTGGGTGGTTGTTGCCAAAATGAGTGACTTAATATCACAGGTGCAGGAAGCAGTGATAGCCTAGTTGTGTGACCGTCGGACTGCGAAGACATAGGTCTCGAGTTCGAACCCAAGACAGTCACCTCTGATTTTGCAGATTCACGTGTGTATTGTATAATTACCAGCTGCATCGGTGAAGGAAAACATCGTGAGGAAACCAGCATGCCTGAGAGATATTTCTCAACGACATTTAAAGCCAAGTCAGAGGACCTTGGGCGGCATAAAAATTCTGACACCAAGTTAGGCATTAACCACACGATAAAGAAAGAAGAATAATACAACAGGTTGATGACTACAAGTGGTTTTAGTAGCATTAAGGATCACTAGGGGGGCCCTGTACAGAATAGGGGTGATATTGTTTTATCAAAATATCAAAAAATTACTTAGTTAAAACTCATTAAATTTGGAGAGTGGGGGCTTACTACGTCCCAAGTAGGTATAAAACTTACCTAGATGTGACGTCATGCGCCATTTCAACTCAATATATCTCCGTAATTTTATGACCACGTGAAAAAAGAAAAAATACGTGTCCAATATTTTTCAATAAACTACCCGACGGACAAAGAAAAAAAATTGGATTATCCCCTATTTGCCCATAAAACTAAAACCAATGCGATGAATATTTGCCTAACACCGGTTCTCGCAAATTGGTATCCGGTGAGCAAAAAAAGAAGACCATGGAAAAGATGGAGTGACGACATCGTACAAACAACTGGAAACTTTTGGCCGAGAGTGGCAAAAGACAGAGTCAGCTGGAACAGTTTGGAGAAGGCTTTCACCGCAAAAGGCGGCCCTTACACCTAACAATACTAATCTTATTAACACTGACACTACTAAGAAATAAATAAATAAGTACACAACACTTAAGATACAAACTAAATGTAAGGGATAAATAAAGCTAAATAAATAAATTGGGGTCCCAGTACAGAATTTGTACACACATTAACAGAATTTGCATTAAAGCATCTACCAGTTACGTTAGCTGGGGCTGAGGTAATAAGACTTTAAGATTATCTCATTTAACTGCTTTATAGTCTCTAACCACAACTACTTTAACTTTTTCAAACAATATACAGTAACAATAAATATCTGCTAATTACTAAGACCTAAGTAGTGTTCCAGGAAGTCGTTAATGATAGCAAGCCATTGCTACAGTAAGGTTTATGTTATGTTGTTCCTACAGACTTTATTCAGGGATCAATGGACTGGCAATATAGGAAAACTGGTCAAATTTATGAAGATCTTTAACGTGATAACTTCTTGTAAGCTCTTCTGAGCTTTGGCTGGTACAAGAGGTGTGGTTAATGATGGTTGTCTAAATCGCTGATTTTGCCAATTCTGCTAATTGTAGTTTCATGTAAGATGGCATATGATGGATGGATTCATCATCATCATGTTCCCACTGTTGGGATACAGGCCTCCTCTTCTATGAGAGGGAATGGGCTGTAATCCACCACGCGGGCCCAGTACGGGTTGGCAGATGTCACATGTCTTCGAATTTTTGGTTCTAGGACATGCCGGTTTCCTCACGATGTTTTCCTTCACCGTTTTGAGAGTAGCGGTGATGAAATAAATTACACAAAGTAATGCACCTGCCTGGGTTCCAACCAACGGCTTACTGCTCGTAAGTCGGGGCTGCCACCCCTGGGCCCCCGCTGCTCTCTCATGGGTCTAGAGTTCGGACCTAAGATAGGCACCTCTGATTTTTCAGATTCATGTGGGTATTGTATAGTTATCACTTGCTTCGTCGAAGGAAAACATCGAGAAGTAACCAGCATGAAAGATATTTGTCGACGGCATGTGTAACTAAGTCAGAGGTCCATGGGCGGCAAACTCTGACATCAGGTTTGGTATTAACCACATGATAAAGAAGATGGTAAGATGGTCACGAGAACGACAATAAAACAATCGTTTCGTATTTCCACAACGCTATTCAACGGAATTGGTATAATTCCTACTCGTTCTTACATTGTCACCTTTTTTAGGGCACCTAAGTTTATATTCATACTAGCTGTCCCGTGCAACTTCGTCTGCGTCACATTTTCCCCGTTTACGCAACATTTTTCACTGCTGCTCCTTTCCTTTGGTCATAGCGTGATGATATATAGCTTGTAGCCTTTTTCAATAAATGGACTATCTAACACTAAAAGATTTTTTTTAAATCCGATCTGTATTTCCTGATCCTGAGATTAGCGCGTTCAAGCAAACAAACAAACAAACTCTTCAGCTTTATCATGTCATGTCATCACGAGGGCTTTTAGGGACAGATTTAGGTTTAGATTAGTCAGCTTTTAGAAACACAGAAACAGACTTCTAATTCGTAACCAACACTTTAAACCTAAATTTACAGCGAACTGACACATCGTTTACAGCTTTGCTACCATCGCATCGCATAGAAACCGAATAAAACAACATTGAATTCACTTTACAGTCCAAGATTTATTTGTTCGGAACTCGTTTAGGAGTCTTTTGTGTGCGGACATCGTCTCTTTGTGGCCAGTACACGGCTCTCGAATAGAGGCCACGTTAACATGTGGCTAGCCGGCAGGTCAGGTAGAAAGTGTACCTAGATCACGGTCCAATGTTGGCTGAATTTCAAGAATGTTGATAGTGAAAGAGCCTTTTCGGCTGTTAATGTCAAGAATCGGTGGTGTGGTGCTGTTCCACAAACGATGGTGCACTTAACATCGTGTCCTGCCTGTCCTGTTGTTTGTTCGTTACAGGCCGATATTGATGACGAATTTATGGTTCGACACAATTTAGACTGCCATTGACACGATAAGGAGCACAAGGATAGAATCCACAAAGGTTTTCATCATTATCGTCATCAGCCTACCGTTGTTTGATTCGTTTGATATTCCTCTTCTCTAAACATAAGTAGCCTATGAATAGTGTAACACAGGCTTCCTCGCTGAAGGGTGCGCCAAAATCCGTTATGCGGGCCTAGTTCCGAGTTGGTTTTTGCTAGCCAAAAGCCATGTGGTGGATTGATATTTTTATTTGATTACATATTTTTACGATACTTCAGAATTTGTTGGCGCCTGAAAAATGAATTTCATTCAAGCTTTTCACTATTTAATACCATCGGAATTGTTATAGGAAGCAGCAGAAAAAAACTTACTTGACTAGTTTTTCTAACCATGTATGTTTGTCACACGTCCGGAACTCTGTGGATATGAAAATGTAAGGAAATTAAAATGCACGTGGACAGTTTTTTCTTCATTGTCAAACTCGTATGGAGCGTTTTGTACTCTATACAAAACCATGTCTTCATAGTAACTTGGATTAGTTATGTCTCAAGCACATCAAATCGGCTTTTTGTTACCACGTGGAACTAAAACCCGTCAAATGAAGAAAGTTAGAAGGTTTTGTATTTGTTTGTATCTTCAACTTGAAGTATTTAGAAATCTTTGGAATTATCATTTAAACATTTTTAGCTAATGTTTTGTGGTAAAGCAAAGTTTCCTGTGAAAGGTTTTGTCACTATCTATCTAATCTACGACACTATGTGAGCTGCCAAGCAGCATTGCTATTCGCTGTGTATATGTCGGAAGGTATGGTAACTTCGATGAAATTATTGGTACATTTTGTATTGGATATTTGATTGTGGAGGTCAGATAGACAGTCACTCATGTAAAATACAGTTAAGCTGCACCCATTAGACTGGAAGCCGACTCCAACATAGCTGGTAGGAGGCTAGGCGGATTAAGATGTTGATGATGATATAAATGGGACACGTTCGTTCACGTTTGTCTATCTGTAATGTTGACCACACATTCTCAAGCCTTTGTCATAATTTTTCTTAACACATCGAAAACCCTTTCTTGGTCTTCATGCCCTATATTTGTCAATGGATCAAATTAATCATTTGTTTTTATACTACAAACAGATACATTTGACTTGTATATGATGGTCATATCTTACGTCACTTGTGTTTGTACTGTAAACAGATTCCTCCACCGACTTATCTTTTTATTTCCCATCACATTCGCTGACAATACGTATAGGCATACACGCTGGGTATATCGGGACGGTTCAGAACCCGTTTATCTGTATCGGGGACGTCAAATCGCCATTGTTACCGGCTTTCCAATGAGACCACGTGCGACCGGTACTCGGTTTCCAAGTCTCTACTGAAGAAAGTACTTTATTTATGTTGTCACTCGGTTTAGTGAGCTGAATTTCAAGTGTATTTGAGAGGTCGGGTCAGCGTCTTATATGGACGAGATTTGGCAAATGTTACGGTTTTGCTAAAACTTGTTTTTTGAGGTAGAAGTAAGTTATTTTTATTACTCTTGCTTATTTATGCGTGACATCAGAAATTAATAATTGACATTTCTTAGCAAGATTCGATTGAATGGAACTTCCAATTGGTCACATACTATTTATAGTATGACTGAATCAGAATAGGATCCATCCAATTCGTATTCCAAGATTTTGTGCAGAATTATGTATTTCTTTTTATCAAGTTTTTCCTGTAGATTACAATGAACCTTCTGCCTCAGAACATAAGAGAACTCAGTATTTCAGATTTCCGTGTCATTACTGTATAAAAAGACCCGCATTCCGGCCATCTTGCAATAGCGCCCGCATGACTAACATTCATAACGTCATTTAAAATAGATAATTCATATTCGAGCCATACTTAGAAGTAACAGTCGAAAAACACAAACGAAGTACAAAAATAGTAATACAAACATACTATTTTTGCTTTTTATTATTTTATGCTACAGGTAACTCTGACTGTTACCTTTCCACGTAAGGGGAGTGTGGTTAAGTGTTTCGATGAAATTTGGCTCACAGGTAGTCGTGGAATAGGACATAAGGTACGCCTACGAACGACGACCAATCAAGCTTTACAAAACCAAATAAGTTGATCTTTCATAGTATGGAAACCTCACACAAAGCGAAGTCAGGATATACTGGATATGTATAGGTTGATGTATCGCCGTGTGTACTTATATCCCGGTAGTACCTAACTAGGTACCCGTGGAACCCGTACGATTTTCGACGAAATCGCGGGCGAAGCCGCGGGTAAGGCTAGTGTACTATATATTTAGATCAAACCACAGCCCAGATGTGTTTAACGATGTTTTAGCTCCGACTACTAAGTGGCAAGCCCTTACTTAGTAGGTAGGTAGCAAGGTTTAACATTTTAACCAAAGAGCATAATTTTAAACCTGTTCTTGCAGTTTGCATCTTGGTATGTTGAGGTAAGTAAGCGTTATTCGACCTTTTAGATCTAATCTTATTAAAAAACCGGCCAAGTGCGAGCCGGACTCGCGCACGAAGGGTTCCGTACCATTATTTATAAAAACGAGCAAAAAAATCACTTTTTTGTATGATAGCCCCCTTAAATATTTATTTTATTCTGTTTTTATTATTTGTAATTGTTATAGCATCAACAGAAATACATAATTTGTAGAAATTTCAACTGGCTAACTATCACGGTTCATGAGATACAGCCTGGTGACAGATGGGCGGACGGACGGACAGCGAAGTCTCAGTAATAGGGTCCCGTTTGACCTTTTGGGTACGGAATCCTAAAAAGGGAACCTGCTTGGTTTACTAGAGACAATTGCTTTCATACCGTTTCGTGTTTCAGCAGGAAGTTTTAACAAGATTTACCTACGTAAGTTTTTCCTTCGCTTATCCGAACGGCGGAAAACGAACCTAGGACTTCAAGCTCAGTAGTCACGATTTCAACAATTAGACCTACGATCGAGGCAGTCCAATTCAATAAATTGGCTTTTTATCATAGTTATTAGGGAAAGAGGTTTATTTCGAAATTTTTATGAGAATGGTGATGTATGTTGGTAACTAAAATAGTTTTTAAGTAAGATGTAATACTAACACTCTATGGGCCTCTGGTTCGGCCTCAAACGCTACAGGGTTTGTCCAGGGATCGATTCCTACGCCAAGCAAAGTTTTTATCGGGGGTTTCCGACATCAATTTCGCAGTTTATTTCTCAGCACAACAAAGAGCTAATAAGGGAAGCTTTCTAGAACGATGTTTTTTTCTTAATTTTTTGCTACCTTCAGAAAAACCAGTTAACCATTAACTTTAGTCAAATAATTAACATAATAATAGAGTCGATAATTACTTCAAAAATCTGAACAGCACTTCACAGTACTGACATGAATAAATTAAGTAATAATTTAGGTGTTTTCTCTCATAAACGGATAAACGTGCGTGACAAACCGGAGAATGGCAAATGGGGACCTTTGCAACAAGGTCGTGGCTTGCTTAACTCTCCAAGTCTGCTATTCGTGTTTATGAATCATAGGTGCAAAATATTGACCTTAATATCCTGGTCAAGACTTACTTTTTGGTAAAAAGAAGAAGAATAAACAGTTGTCTGTGCCTAAAAGGAAAAGAGTAAAAAAAAACAAATGACAAGTCGGTGGTTCGGAATTTAAATTTCGAAATCGGATAAATAAAGTTGGTATAATAAAACAGAGCAATACGATTATAAGATCAAGAAATGTCGTAATAGTGACGAATGAACGTTTTGCAATAACAAAGTTTTGCCTCGTGTTATTTTATTATTACAAAAGTATAAGTACTAAACTCTTACCGTAAATAAGGTCAGTCAAAAATCACACGCGTTGCATCCTGTACTTTTTTGTCCACAAAAACGGGCTCCGCACTAGGTGTGTTCGATTTGATACAAAACCAGTGGTTCACAGCACAATAATACCGTTATTTCAACAGCTTGACATCACAGAAACGATTAAAGATAGCACAGAAACACACAAAACAACACTTTATCTTGTAACACAGAACAACATATTTACACTTTAATTAATATTGTATTATGAACACGATGTTACAAGTAAAACTAAAGTTAAATTACTCCTGTAACCCGCCACCGTGGAATTTAGCTCGACAACTGACAACTTGTGTTTACGTTACGTTCCATTGACACGATTCTAGCTATCCCTTTCTGACGTAAAACGTCATTGAAGGAATGAAAGAGATGAACGATGTTAACCGTAATGCAATTATTTTACGAGAGTGCAGCGCCTCTGGTGGTTTGAAAGGGTACTAGCAAGTGCGAGGGCTTCGACTTTATTGATCGTCTTCTTGTTACCTTAAGATTCCGATAGATAGCGTTGTTTATTGGCAGGTAGTTGCATTGTCTTGACTGTAGATGGCGCTAAGGAGCTCCTGTTTAGAAAAACACCACAGAAAATGAACATACCACACCACGCTGTTATCATAAATTGGTATGATGATGTCATTCGGTCAATCTTTTCCGATTTTTTCACATGGATCCCTGGAGGTGCGGAGCCCGCAGAAGTTGACATCCCTACCAAATAATACCTGTTGTGCCAGTACTAGGTGACAACGTTGTAATAGTCTTGCATTTATTACACCGGTGTCACCAATATACCTTCCTTTTTTTTTCCTTATTTTGTAGTTTCTTCTAGTGTAGTACCTACAGATGATCGGAGAGAAACAACTTGTAGATTTAGCCTGAAAATCCCAGAACCAATCAATATCTTCTTCTTAAACAGTGTAGCCATTGCATGATCAGCCAAGAATGTTCCCACTTTCGAGACAACGGCCTCCTTTCTGAGAGAGGAATCTACCACGTAGGCTGGATATTACATTATCTTCAAACTTTTAATTCCAGGAATCTCACCAGACCGGTTTCCTTTCGATCATTTTGAGAGCAGTGGTGATGGGTTAATTTACACAGAGTAAAATGCCTACTGGGTTCGAACCTGCAACCTGCAGCTCGTTAGCCACAGTCGTTTCAACTGGGAAATACAGCTTCATTCATTAGTCATCGAATGATGGCTAATAAATGGAGTACGAGCATGAAGATGACTATAAGAGAAGAAGACCAAAGAAACGATAGATGGACTGTGTGAAGGATGATATCGGTAGAAAAGAGGTGACCGCTGAGATGACGAGTAATAGAGAAGTAAGGAAGAAGAAGACATGCTGCGCCGACCCCAAATACATTGGGATAAGGTTAGGAGAGTATTGATGATGGCTGACTAATCCAAAAATCAAAAGTTAATGCCTCTTCAGTTTTGATACTTCCGATAACGTCGTTTATTCCGGACTAGCTGTTCCGCGTAACTTCCGTCTGCGTCACATTTTCTCCGTTTTCGCAACATTTTTTATTGCTCCTTCGCTCCTATTGGCCGTAGCGTGATGATATATGTCCTCTAGACTTCCTCGATAAATGGGCTATCTAACACTGAAATAATTTTTCAAATCGGATCAGCGGTTCCTGAGATTAGCGCGTTCAAGCAAACAAACTCTTCAGCTTTATTATCTGTATATATAGATTAGACTAGCTGTACCCAGCATGCGTTGCAATGCACTTTTTACTACCCACCTACCCTATCCGACCTACCTACCCTATCCTACCTACCCTACCCTACGCTACCTACCTACCTACTCTACCCTACCCTACCTACCTACTCTACCCTACCCTACCCTACCCTTACTACCTACCCTACCCTACCTACCTACCCTACCCTACCCTACCTACCTACCCTACCCTACCTACCTACCCTACCCTACCTACCTACCCTACCCTACCTACCTACCTACCTTACCCTACCTACCTACCCTACCCTACCTACCTACCCTACCCTACCTACCTACCTACCTTACCCTACCTACCTACCCTACCCTACCTACCTACCCTACCTACCTACCCTACCCTACCTACCTACCCTACCCTACCTACCTACCCTACCCTACCTACCTACCCTACCCTACCTACCTACCCTACCCTACCTACCTACCTACCCTACCCTACCTACCTACCCTACCCTACCTACCTACCTACCCTACCCTACCGTATCCTATGTCCTTCTCCTGGCTCTAAACTACCTCCCTGCCAATTTTCAGCTAAATCGGTTCAGCCGTTCTTGAGTTATAAGTGAAGTAACTAACACGACTTTCTTTTATATATATAGATTTCAGTGAGGTCTTCATTAGGTAGATCATTGAGGTAGTGTTGCGTGACTAGTTGTCTCAATTGATTCGCAAACTAGTGACACCTGCTGACACCAATAGTCTTCAGATTGATGTACGAGCGAGTGCATCAAAACCGCATCAAAGTATACGTATACTTGTAGGTGATAATAATATGCAGATTCCATGAGCCGTGAGCATTGCGTAAGCGCATCATTTCACTCTTTATATCACGGCATAAGGAATCAAGAAAATACGTGGATTAGACAAGGCTCTTTCAGGATATTATAACATACTGATTTCACGATCGGTTTGGTAATATGGTAATCCAGCAATAAATTGTCGTATTTTTGATTGTCAAACTCTGATCGTGATCACGAGTGTGTGACGCTCTTAGGATGTCTTTAGGAACTCAAAACAAGAGTATTAAACTACCCCGGTCAATGAAGGCTAGACCCCCCCCTCCCGACCCTTGCTCGAGCCAGCCCGCGATGCTGAGCCTTTAGTTTTAAATCAGCCCCTAAATAATGAAATCACTCAGATCCAGCCTGTCCCTTTGCTGCCCTCCCCAAGCGACACCCTAAGCCGAGGCCCGAACCCCGCAGGGGGTGCCCTTAGCGAGCTGTCGCTTAACTCAGATAATTTTGCTGCCCTAGCTGGAGGCCTTAAATTCTAGGCATCCATAGGATTAGACCGGTTAAGCAGTAGCCAGCCTCAGAGGCTGAATTGCGAGATGCAATACATAAAAAAAAAAAAAAAAGAAGGCTAGACCATAATCTCCGACCAATTCAGCCGCGTCAGCCTCGTGGAACCGATGTAGAATAGAACAGAATAAAACTTTATTGTACTCCAAAAATCAAATATAACGGGTTTACAAAACTGCTAATTTTATGGTTACAACGGCGGTCTTATCACTTATAGCGATATCTTCCAGACAACCGATACCTATATTGAACTACGATTAATTTATGAATCATTCTGTACGTTCCTTGTATATTTTTAGCTATTTAATAGAAAAATTCGAACAAGGGTCTGGTGACCTATCATTTAGTTACCTATTCTTCATCGCTGAGAGTCATGTCATTATCGTCGTACTTTTAAACCTAAAATTTTCCTTTTCCATTTTACTCTTCATAATGCTTTATCATCCTTTGATAAGTCTCTAGTCTTCCTTTTACCTTATAACGAATTATGGACCAGAAAAGTCTAAAATAATAACCTAGAGATTATAGAAGTAAATAGGGGAAGAAGATGATTTCAAAGATGGCAAGACGACTTAAACGCTACATCGGGACATGGATAAAAACACTCACGAACATAAGCGGGAAAAGCCTTTTTTTACGGATGGGAAATCATCAAATGACTCCTCTTAGTGCTCTGGGCGGAGCAGAAGGGAGTGTCAGACTTGTACTGACTAAAACCCATCCATGTTCCTTCTTAGCCCTTTGTGTTCCAGGGCCACGGTATCTGTTTCGAACAGTTTAGTTTTTATTTCATTCACTAGTAGTAGTAGTAAGCGGGAAAAGCTTGTGGTAAGCCTGTCGTTTTTAGGGTTCCGAACCCGAATGGCAAAAAACGGGACCCTTATAGATTCGTCATGTCTGTCTGTCTGTCCGTCCGTATGTCACAGCCACTTTATTCCGAAACTATAAGAACTATACTGTTGAAACTTGGTAAGTAGATGTATTCTGTGAACCGCATTATGATTTTCACAAAAAAAAACAGTAAATTTTGGGGGTTCCCCATCTTAGAACTGAAACTCATTTTTTTTTTTTTATCAAACTCATACGTGTGGGTTATTTATGGATAGGACTTCAAAAATGATATTGAGGTTTCTAATATCATTTTTTTCTAAAGTGAATAGTTTACGCGAGAGACACTTCCAAAGTGGTAAAATGTGTGTCCCCCCCCTCTAATTTCTAAAGTAAGAGGATGAAAATTCTGAAAATATTTATGAATATAGAACGAAAAAAAACTTTCAACGAAAATTGGTTTGAATAAGATTTGATGTTTAGTTTTTGAGATATATGACTTTTTCAACAAACTGCAGCAGTAACTTTGTTTTTCATTAACATACTATGAAAAACAAATTTAGTTTTGGTGTTACATATAAAAATAATTTAATAATATTAAAAATATTTTATATTTTATTGTTTGGTGGTACGGAACCCTGTGTGCGTGTGAGTACGACACGCACTTGGCCGGTTTTTGAAGGTTCAAATACCACGTTAGTAAATTTTTGGTGGTTTTGACATTTTGATGCTGTTTGCTTGATAATCAGAAGACGCGTTGTTTCAGAATCAGAAACAAGAAATGTCTCCATCTAATATGAAGTATAATAAAGTGTGATTCAACCATTAACAATAATTATGCATCTATTTCACTCTGCTGTAAAGTTGCTATTTTAGACTTACGTGGTGTTAAAACTTCACAAAGCTATGCTTTAAAGCAAGCAATCTGAATATTTCCGATGTCTTAAATAAAACTAGTTTTTAAGACTATTTTAACTATTTTTTAAATTTATAAAGGCTGTCTGCTTTTTCCTTAAAATATTCTTATGGTTTTAAGACAGGCACTTAGGGAGAAGTATTCCCTCTTTCCTGGCACCAGATGCCTTCTATATACGTCAAGGAACTAACAAACGTATACAACAGACTTATCAACATAACAGTGCAGTAGTATCTATCGACTGCAACCGTTCGCGGCGCACGCGCAAATCATTTCACTCTCTATAAACATAGATCGACAACATTGTTCTGTATTGAAACTTAATGCTGGGAAGGAGTAGTACAAATTTGCAAAAAAAATATACTACTAAGGGTACCTATGTCAAATCTCAAACAATAAAACTTGGAGCTACACACCGTATTTTTTTATTGCAGCCACCATTTGAACTCTTGTTCATTAAAGTGATGTAATAAATACAACGTCCTCTTAAAATAATTAAATAAAAAGCTCAACAGACATTTTTCGACAGTTTCGAATGACAATTCATAATGAAATAGTAAATAATTCGTAAAGACTCATGAAAATTGTTTACTGCCTTTCGCCAAAGAAAACACAATTTTCACGCAAATGCGCTATTTAAGTCTTTTCCAAGCAACCAATAAATCAGCGAATGTCACTTGCACTTTTCATTTCCTTCCTACATAATTATACCCCTTTAATAAAATGTTGTCAACTCCTCCACCTCATGGCCGGTGGGGGTTTTGGCGCCAGCCAGCATCGCGGAAAAAAGTAAAAACACTATCGTTAGTCATTAATATAGTCGCCAGCGCACCGCGCTCTTTTTTCCAACCATTTCTAATTTCGACACCGTCAGAAGCGCACGTGTCAAAAAGAATCTTTTTTTCATTTCAAATTTCGAACGGACTGACTTTTACCGCGTTTTTATTGGCAGTTACAATGATTAATAGTGATGTTTATGAATCGTTAAATATCGATACGTATCGTCGCGTAATTTACGCGTAACATCAGCGCAAATTGTGCGTTGTGGAAGAATGAATTGATTGTTGTCGTGTAAAATAATGACTATGACGCGTGTTAACTGTTGTGTTTTAATTGTAGTTTTATCGGCGATTTTCATGGACAGCTGTGATGGTTACAGCCCTAGAGGTAAGAAACAAAATATAATATTATTTTTAGTAACCATTTCACGTGAGAATTCGCAGGAGTTTTTTGTACATATCATCGCAAAAGTTTTACTCGTCCATAAACAAATCTGAAATCTCTAGCTCTCTAGAAAAATTCTGTATGAATTTTCAGTTTTTTTTATTTAATCAAATCAGGCTGAAAATCAGCACTTTTTGAACGTCAAAATTACAAGAGACAGTCCCCCAAAACGCCCGCCCTTCGCTACTTCCTAGTACTTTAGCTGGAAAGAAGAGGCGGAACAAACTCACCAGCAACACATCTGTCTGTTAGGTTAGAAGAACCATGAAAATACATGAAATATGTCAAAAGTTAACGAACCGAAAGCTCAAGCAACCTTTTACTCAAAAATAAACAAAACAAATTCTTTTTCTTCAACTAATCAGTTAGGACTGAAACATTAATGCAATTCAATTAATTGTCGTGACTCGACAATTTGTCGTGAAAGGAAATAAACGTTTCAGATTTTGTAACAACTTAACTGGCATCAGCACTTAACGTAATTGATGATAAATTATCTCTGACTTGATGTGAATCTTATCTCCATTGATCAATATTTGAACTATTCAGTAGCAATTTATTACCTATCGATAATTCAATGAGATAAAATCATCATTATTATTCTTCTTTCGTTTGTTCAGCCCTGAAATTAGTTCTGTGATTTCACTTTTGGATTTTACTTATTTCATCCTCATTTCAGCCGAAAGACGTCCACTGCTGGACTTAGGCTTCCTCCAAGTGTCGCCACATTGACCGGGCCCGTGCGACCCATCCATGTGTTTGCTTCTTTAAAATTGTTGAAATATCTTCCTAACATCCTAAATTCTTCTTGGTATTTCTTCTTCTAGGATTCATCAGATAAAACCTCATGGCAAATGGCAAAATGTAAAGAAAATGTACGTAGTAATTTATATCAACTGAATTCTTACCAGACTACTACTTCATAAGCTCTCAATTTACTGTAGAACTGTCTAAAATGCAGTGGTTGCCACAACTCAAACCACATTTAGTTCTAAAGCCAACTTTAGTCGACTAAGGTACACGACGGCCTAGGCAATAAAATGTTGTTAGCCTTTGTGTAACAATGCTTTACTGCCAACTTACTAGAAATTACAATTAGTTAACGACAAGCTAGGAGATAAATCAGATTAGTGTTGATATAATTATATGGGTTGTTTGATGCAAGTACTACTGAAAACTTTCAGCTTGTTAGCAGAAACCAGAAATAAGGACCGAATGTCGTCTAGTGTTTATGTTTGATTGCTTGCTTCCTGTAGCTGCTTATACCTGCTATGTATCTTATTAGTAAGCCAATCAGTCAATTTTCAGGAAAAATAAAATACTGTGCTGCTTAAAGCCTGCTTAATGCCTTACCCCGAGAGCCCTTCGAATATATTCAAAAACAAATTAACGTTTAATTTCTGAAGATGTCAAGCATATTATTATGAATTCAAAAATCATTAATGTTTAATTAAGTGGTAAAATTAATGACAGAGAAATGCTGGACCTTGTCAAATTAAATAATGGCGTAGACAAGACGAACGATGGACGAATTTTGTGAAATAGAAAGGGGGTGACTACTTATTTTATGACTAATAGAGAAATAAGAAGATACAAAGATAAGATCAGAAAAGGAGAGGAGAATTATGATGATGATAGACTTAATAACAAACCATTACATGAAGAGAACCTATAAAAAAAAGCTTCAAGGAACACTTAAAACATCGGAAGTTAACTCTCAATCTCCAACAACACCATTATTCGAAGTTACGGCAAACTTACACCATATACAAGTATAATAAAATTCATATAATTATTCTTACATAGCAATAGGAAACTGTTTTATTACACAAAACCTTTAGATTTCACTTTTCCATCTTAATATCTATATCGGGTAGTTTCCAATGCAAACGACCGGGTTTCCCTTTAATGCTTGTAGACAGTTTCTTGTCATTCTTATAACAAACGGCTTGATCTGTTAGTTAAACTCAACTGCTAGTCAGTGTTGCATAAAAAATAAAATGAAAGAATTAAAGTGTGAAGATTTTTTGGATTTTTCGGCTTAGCGGATAATTACAATGCTGCACACGACTATGTAAGATTTCATATAGAATATAACATAGAACTCATTGCATATAAACTAACATTGAAAAGCATACACTTGACGCTTACTTCAAACGTGAAACTAATAATAAAACAGGGCCAAATGTTAGAAGTGGAACTCAAACTATAACATGGTAGTTATAGAAGAGGCAGTGGAGAAAAGTAAAGGCATCTTACTAAAATTACAATTAACTACTTAACATATCATACCTGTATATCATTAACTTGAAGCCTTTTTGAAGCTGCTAATACTACTTGGCGTGAATTTAACAATTTACTTTAAAAATTCCCCAAATCCGGGAGCTATATTCCAAAGCAGTTAGTTCAAACTGGTAGAGAAAACTTACTTCACTTACACGAAACCAATTTCCGACTGATTGAAAGACATCAATTTCCAACAAGGTTCTATTTTAGACTTTCATGTGTTTCCTTTGTTGTGCATCAATTTATTGTTGCCAATAGAGGCAGCTATTGTAACAAAACTTTGAGTTGTATTCATCAGATTTTGTAAAAAAGCTACAGAATGCGTTGACGGCTTTTATGTTCAAGAAAGAGCGTTAGAGATATTTTTGTTGCAAACACTTAAATTGCAGTATAAAATATACGTTAACTTTAACTGCATGAGTAGAACCATTATCTATCAAAACAGTAGTTACATCATTTATTGAAGCCAATCCTAACAATAACTTTATCAACTTAAACCCAACAATAACAGCATTATCACTAACAATAAAATTTAATTTAAAAACGTGCAATACCTGTCACTATTGACAATTCAGTCTGAGCTCACAAAAGATCATCGATCGATACAAAAAGTTTCGATGAATTATCGACAAAAAATGTGTCAAAAAAAGATTATTGTGATTGTCATTGTTATAGCTGAATTACCAAATTCATTGTCACTGTTACATTTGTTACGAAATATCAAATGTTTGCGAGGAAAGTGGTGGAGCAAAAACTTCGGACCTGCGCCCGCGGTACTGTGACGTCACGACAGATCAATTTCTCGATTAGTAGCGTTCCACTTTGAACCAATTGACTCGAGCCGTTCCGTGTTCCATACAAATTGTTTTATAGTTTTGATTTGATTTTAGAAACTACTGACATTACGGAAATGCGCGGTTGCTGCAATTAAAATTTTTACCGCATTCGCTATTTGGGTCTTGATTATTTTTATGTTGATGCTCCTTCTTACTTGTAGTGTGAGCAGTAGTACCTTTATCATAAATGCGAATTATATCGATGACTTCTATTTTGTTGACAATTTCTTTAACTAGACGATTAAATACTGCTGTAATACCTAAGTAAGTTTCAGAGCAATCCTTCTTCCTAATTTGTGTTATACTTTAACATACGAATTGAAGAAAATCATTACCTACGTGTATACACTTCCTCCACTGAATAAATTTACCTGTAATGAATAATATCGTTACAAACCGATTTTCCTGAGTAGTCCCATAGGTATTACCATAAATAACACTACCATCAACATTATGCATTGTAACTTACTTAATATTCTAGTCAAAGTTAGCACTCATATAACTCCTTAGTCACTGCTTACGACACATAGAAAGTACAAATAAACATCTATTTGTATAGCGGTTAATATAGTACCTCTAAATGCTTTTGTTACTTCAATCAGCTCAGCCATTAATAGTCCAATGCTGGACATAGGCCCCTTCCAAACTACGACACAACACCCAACCTTCCACTTTCTGCATCCAGTCCCGTCCAGTTTATTATTTGTAAAGTACTTAATAACAAATCAATAAGTGAATAAAATCAGATAGAACTTAATCGAAACAGATTTGATGAAGTCAGTTCTGAAATACTTGAATTCTCTGTAGAATTAGATTCACTTTCACGCAGTAATGTTAACGTTGTACGCGGAAAACACAGTGTAACTGACAGTGACAAATAACTTGGCTGGCGTACAGCCTTGTTGGATCTCCGAGTAGCCAAGACTTCATATACAGTATAGACTTGGCAAACGAAAGGACCTGTCAGCATAATGTTTTAACTTACAATACGTATGAAAGACGTATATATAATTATCAGTAAGGTCCAAAGTTGCCGCCGGCCGGCCTCAACTATAAAAAAAAAAAATCAAACAAAAATGGATTGAAATAAAGGAGGACGATATTAAACAAAAACATTACGTTGAATGTGAGGGCCGAAAACTTTTGGACGTTAACATGTATAGTAAACAGCATAAAATCGTTAAAATTGATTGAAAACGTTACAAAAAAAGCAAGCAATCACAAAATAGAAATCACAATTGATAAGTTCAAAACAAAAGAGTTCTTGCAGTAACAGGTATAATAGTATAAAAGTTTACCTAAAGCTAATAAGTAAGATGAAAACAAAAGTTAAATAAGAAAATTAGTTGAAACTGCGATGGAAAGTAAAACCGTAAGTAGTCATTGGAAAGAAATAAAGCTAATTCGATTTGGAACGGAAACTATTACATTGGTTACGTAATTTTTGCGATTGCTGAAAACTAAAAATAAAATTTCGTTGGCAGCTTTTTCTTGCAAGAGACTTACTGACTGAAGGGATGGTTAACATTTTCATATAAACCTCAGGTGTTTTAAGAAGGTCAGAGTCTTCACCTTATTAACATCTCAGTCGATAGAGACTATACTGTATATAGTCAGCAGTCAAGTTGACGTCCTTCAAAAAGACTTTGGACCGGTCAAATGTGGCTAGTATGCTACTCCCAGGCTTCTATTCTCCAGTCACCACTTCATCATCTCGTCGTCGAAGCATGTCTTCTTCCAGTCATGCCAGCCATCTCTATCCAACTTTCACACAATATCTTTGGCCAGTCCTCACTCAAAGCCGCTTATTTTAGAAATAGCTTAGTTCACCAGTAGCTAGTACAGATTCAATATAATTTTGATAGCCACACATAACAGTAACTGTAACATGTTAAAATATAATAAACATATCAATAGCAGCCCATCAACACTAAACATGGGCCATTGTGTGAACACCTCATAAATATTAATGGCCGAAGATGGCTACTGCGTACAATAAACGATAAACATAAAAGAGGTTTCATTTTCACATGCCCTCAAAAATCTCACGCAAGTCCTTTCACACTACGGTCCGATTAAAAAAGAAGTGTATGACAATCGATACTTAGAATATTGATTAGATATCAATCGAGACAATCTGTCATTAGAAAAAGACTAGACTTTTCCCCCGGTATTTCTTGCACGATAATGACAGATGCGTTTGCAAAACATAAGAGATTGGATGTGAAATACTATTGTGTTTGTAATATTGTAGTTGGTTTTCCTAGTTCGTTGTTTTTCCTAATAGTTGTGTTGAATGCTATTCGTTTTCGATTCTGTGGGCCGCTGCATTGGGAATATTTTATAATAAATGGTCGTGCCGAAATAAATTTTGTTTAGACGTTAGCACCTGCAGTTACATCGGGTAGTGCATCACAGCTTTGCGTTTGTACTGTGGACTTAGCTAAGCTGAGATTTATTGGTTGATTATGGACTTATAGTGACGCTATTTTATAAAACTCTTGTGTGCTATTTAAATCAAGGATACTGATAAAAATATAGATCATTTAAAACAGTAACGTTCCTTGCAAGTTTTCAAACAACACTAACCTGGCCAGTATTACCAACGTCACCTCCATTTCATTGTTTCATATTCAACATTGCGAAACGGCCATCTTTGCCTACAATATTCTTCTCCATAACCACCATAGGTTTTATTGTCATAACACAGTCAGTAACTATCTCTATCTATCAGTACTTGCAACTTTTGAATATGTTTTAGTTATAATTTACTTATAAGTACTAATTATTCAATTTTATGAGAAAAAATACTACTGCGCATAAATGTACACTTTTTTTAATTTATTTTTTATCTATCGTCATCTGCTTAGCCTTTTCCTAACTAAGTTGGGGTCGGCTCCGATTCTAACCGTATGCAACTGAATATTAGGATTTTACATGGAGCGTTTGCTTATCTGGCCTCCAAAACCCAGTTGCACTCAGTAGCTGGGTAATACGATACCCCTTGGTAAGACTGATTGACAGACTTTCGAGCCACTGACTACCTGTTACGACTGTCAAAGATCTACGATTGTCAGATGGAAACAACGGTTTATCGTGCTTTCCGAAGCATGGAGGTAACTCGGCACCCATCCACAGACTAACCTAGGCAAACGCGTCTTAACTTGAAGATATACCTAAACTGGTGTTATTATTTAGCCACGAGCTCCTCCATCCATATCGTGTCGATATAACCACATATTTATCATGCCTGTGGTCAAGGTTGTTTCCTACTTCCATGCAATACTTTTACTTTTGCACGCACGGTCGCTGCTACACGAAGTGTTATATTCGTAGCACTGTCTCGTTCTTTATCTGCATTTCGATCTAGATGAGCAGTTTTGTCTTCCTTATTGCTTGCTAAACCTGTTCAGATTCTGTCCATTTTATTTATTACCAGCTGTCCCGCGCAACTTCGCCTGCGTCACATTTTCCCCGTTTTCGCAACATTTTTCATTGCTGCTCCGCTCCTATTGGTCGTAGCGTGTTATATAGCCTAAAGCCTTCCTCGATAAATGGGCTATCTAACACTGAAATAATTTTTCAAATTTGACCCTTAGTTTCTGAGATTAGCGCGTTCAAGCAAACAAACAAACAAATTCTTCTGCTTTATAATATTAGTATAGATTATTTTGCTATCTATCAGAATTACGGCAATTAACGCAGTCAAATACGCAATCGCTTCATCATCCGGAGATGTCTACCATCCGACATTCATACATTTTTTAGAACATAACGTCAC
The DNA here is from genome assembly GCA_963082945.1 of Cerastis leucographa. NCBI lineage: Eukaryota > Metazoa > Arthropoda > Insecta > Lepidoptera > Noctuidae > Cerastis > Cerastis leucographa. Next base: position 21,256,401 of record OY720382.1, read on the forward strand.
AATATGACTTTTCCCCGATTTACCCCTAAGGCTCAGGCAGAGTAATCATCATCATCTGCCTGCCCTTCCCAAGTTACTTAGGGTCGGCGCAACACGTATTCTTTAATCTATTCTCCCCTGTCAATTATCATGCTATCATTTACTCCTTTTTCCTTCATTAACATACCTCACATAATCTACTCATCTCTTCTAAGGCAGAGTAAATACCTAATCTACAATATAGCAAACTCACATTTTGCCTGGTTACCTTTGGATTCATTTAAGGACATTGAAAAGCTGAAGGTCCAATATTACAATAATTAAGAACTATTCAGCTGTCACTGATTAAAATATACAAGGTGTTGATTTGCAACCTCGTCAAATTTCAGGAGGTGGTCACAAAAGACATAAAATCAATTAAAATTACGGTACCTAGTTAATTATTATTAATAAACGCTGATTTTTTTGGTTGTTAAAGTTTGACAATATTTCAGAATAATCCCCTTAACGTGGTTTAGGGAATAAGAAATTATCGAATAAACGTTTGAAATTGTTTGTATGTATATAGGCGAGGTTATAGGGCAAGAACTAGACGGGCTGCGTTTAAAACACGGGTGGTTCACACTTACCGATTTCCGTAAAAAAGAAAAAAAAAACTTACCTACCTATTTTATTATTGATTCGGGACGAGAATCATTAGCATAGTTACCTCCTTGAATTTGACGAGGATGCAAAACAACACTTTGTATTTTTTTGAAGCTGTATTTTGACCTGATGATAGCATAATATTTCAAAAACTTGTAATATAAGTGGATAGGTATGTTCAGGAACATTATTAATCTTATTGTTTATGGGGTGTTTTGATACCCCACAATTACTGACTCGTAAAGTGTAACTCTTACTTGTGGGTGCAATTTAGCGCCCATTGAGCTCCCAACGAAATGGTAGGCATAAACTTTATTATAACTCTCACTTGCAATCTCTCTATTTAAAACATATTTGTGTGTGATGGAACAATGGATGTTCCATATTCGGGATATTATATATTCACATTTGCTTTAAGTTTTCACTGAAGAAGGTCTCTGAAAACTTGAAATGGGGTTATTGTTATGAAAAACTTTTAGTGTGGCACCAATCTTGAAAACACCAAAAAAAGAAACAACTGCTCTATAAAATTATGTTGCCATCAATCGACTACATTGAAGGGGTCCTTTTTTGAGTTCTCATTACTCGTTCTCGCTTAGAGGTCTGCCCTTAAAGAAGGACCGGCCCTGGCAGATGCTACAATTTTGTTGTGCAATAATAGGGATGATGACTGGGTAAAGAAAACGAAATTCTATTTTGTCCGTCAATCAGGTAATACAAAAATATTAGGTACGTATTTTTTGTTTTATCAAGTTAACAAAAAAATACTTAGTTAAAACGCATTAAAGTTGGAGAGTGGGGGCTCTTTACGTCACAACTAGGTATAAAATGTACTGAGCTGTGACGTCATGCGCCATTTCAACTCAAAATATCTCCGTAATTTTACGATTACTTGAAAAAAGAAAAAATACGTGTCAAATACTTTTCAATAATCTACCCGATAGACAAATAAAAAAAATGAGTCACCATCCCTATTATATTCTATCTGTATGTCTTGGTATACAAGGTATTGTTTTGCATCCTCGTCAAATTCAAGGAGGTTATATATGCTAATTAAAATGATTCTCGTCCCGAATCAATTATAAAATGAGTAGGTAATTTTTAATTTTTTCCCCTTCTGATCCTCGCCTTATAACCGCGGTTTCACACATAAACAATCTCAAACGTTTAGTCGATAATGTCCTATTCCCTTAACCACGTTTCTGAAATACTGAAAAACTTAGACAATCAAAAAAATCGGCGTTTATTTATATACTGTACCTAGGTACAGTAATTTTAATTGGTTAATAATGTCTTTTGTGACAACCTCCTGAATTTCGACGAGGATGCAAAACAACACCTTCTATAAAAGTGGTATGTATTCATTTGTTAAAGAACGTGTAGACTTATAAAGCTGTGCGCATTCAATAAGATTGGATAGCAATTCTATTAGCGTAAAACAATCAGCTCACAAATAGTCTACTTAAACTAAACTAATAACATAATCCAAGCAATCAGCCCTCAGTAACTCTAGATGTCAGTTTCTTAACTTTCTCCCGCGAAGGTCGCGGGTTCGATGCCTGCCCCGATGACACGACGCCACTCATTTCTGAGAACAAATTATACATTATCTATGGTTCAAATAATAGAGTAGAAGTTAATGTTTATAAAGTGTTAATGACTTGTGAAGTAATAGGTTGTTGAACGTAATATGAGTATGAATTATGACATGATTTTATGGGCATTTGTGAAACACATTATGGCTGTTCTCTGCAGTCAACTAATGAGCCATTCATCACTTGTCTTGTTCCCAGGTTTAAGTTGGCATTCAGAACCATTGTACGGTCGAAAGTTTCAGTGTTCATTTATGCTAGGAGTCTATCCTACGTTATTCGAGAGACTAGATTTTCGGCCAGTTCTATTCATGATTCTTCGTATGTTTGCTCTTCTGTCTTGCTTGATCTACATTAGTGTAAAATTCTTAAAACCACTCTGTTTTACTTTAATTTTAAAAGACTTAGTTTGAGGAATATGGTGATTTTTTTTAGACTGCTACGCTGCGTTTCCCGGGTTTCGATCCCCGCATGGAACAGATATTTGTAAGGCTGACAGATAGTTGTTCCGGGTCTGGCTGTTTGTGTATGCGAATTTAAATTTTTGTAAACGCACCCATGATACAGTGGAAATTCCTAGTGTGTGGCAATGTTTTTACAAACGAATTTTCTGAAAACATATCCTCCTTATACAAGGGTGGTCCTACCTACCAGTCCGGTGTTGCGTCTGGTGGGCTGTTATCCGAAGGTTGTCGTTAAATTTCCGTACCTATGTATACTGATATTATAAAGCTAAAGACTTTTTTTTTTGTTTGAACGAGCTTATCTCAGGAACTACTGGTTCGAATTAGAAATAATATTTTAGTGTTAGATAGCATATTTATCGAGAAAGGCTATAAGTTATTTTATAACACATTTGCTCGTAAAGGGTCTCTTATTGCACCAAGTTCAGTATCGTAATGTATCACATTACGCACTAGTGCGGTAATGTAAAGTAAAACGCACGGCTTATCATAATGCTCCGTCTAAAACGAACGGTACTTTTTTAAATCTTAGCAAAGAGTTTTTATGTCAGAAAAGTGGTCAACATTTTATGAATAAAATTAACTTTGGAGATAAAATATAATAAATAAACATTAAATTCTTTAATTTAATCAATTTTGACCATAAATTACAACCATTTATCTGTAACAAAGTAAAAAATATTAATTTACTTTATTAGTAATACTGGCTGTTTCTGTGCCCTTGCCTTAAAAAAAAAGCGCTAATGCGCGCGCATCGCTAATTTCATAATTTGTGAACTAGTAAAAATTATTCCGCGCGCTTTTTCTTTTCGCCGTTTTGTTTTTATTTGAAAATGTCGTCCGAGTTTTATTTATTTCCTCGCAAATATGTTATAAAACGTCGTATGACATACGTGCGCTTTGATAAATACAGCCTCTGCTTTCTTGTTAGCCCTCGCCTACGGCTCGGGCTAGCAATATCGCCTTGGCTGTGATTTTCAACTTACCGCACTTATATCATAATGTACTATAACATCACGCTACGTCTCATAGGAGCGGAGAATCAATGAATTTTTTTGTAAAAACGGGTAAAATGTGATGCAGATGAAGTTGCCTGGGTCAGTGCAGGATACGTAAGTCTACTTTTAATATGGTAATTTATATGTGTGCACAAATACCTTGTGATATGTTGTTATTTTACGACATAAGTTTCAATCAATATTGCACAGCGTTTACAGACAGCGTTATTATGTGCTAACCCCTCAATACTCCGGCCGTGTTGGCCGGGGGGGTAACTACTTAATGAAACTGTGCATACAAGAGAAACGTTGTACAGGCACTCATCTTTACCCTTCCGCCAACATCTTACTACTTAAGCACTAGTACTAGGACTAAGTTCACCTCATTAGTTCGGGGCACGATTTGAACCCGTGAGTCACGACCCCATGATGACCTGTCAACGACGACGCCTAGCCCGCTGTTGCTGTTACGCTGTTGTCGCTTCTTCTAATGTTTCTAGCGGTTTTTGCTTTGAATTTCTCTTGATTAACTCGTCTGTTATAACTAAGGGCAACACTGAAGAAACTGAACCCGATCAGCACATATAAACTGCATTCAAAAGCTGTCAGTGCTAAACTGATAATTCATATTGAATATTGACACTCACACACAGCTGTTGAACGCCGTTCAATTTTGTTCATTGGTGAAGATCGTTAAGTCGTTGGTTCCGGCTGTCATTTGTAGATCTTTGACAGTCGTTACTGGTTGTCAGTGGCCCGAAAGTCTGAAAACCAGTCTTACCAAAGGGTATCGTATTACCCAGTACTAACTGGGTTGTGGAGGTCAGATAGGCAGTCACTCCATGGGCAAAAGCTAGGTAGATCTATGATGATGATGATGATTAAAATCACTATAAATATTAATTGATTACTTGCTTCAAAGATAAATACTTGACAACAGAGCAAAAGTAACTCTTTCTTGTATTAATTGTGAAGATTTAGATTACTCGTAAGATAAAATTATCGAAAATATTTTGATTCTTTTTCTATTACATCATCGTTATCGCTTTTATCGGATGTACAATTTCTCTACATCCGCGCCGGCGTAAAAATTGTTCCTTAAAACCTCAACCATCTCTTACAATAAAACATATATAACACCACATGTGTACGTCCATGTAAATAAATCATTAAACCACCCAAACATATGTATGTACTAAAACCAAGTAATTACAACTTGTCAAGCCATGTCGTAACAACTTGAACTCATTCGAGTAACCATGCATCGTACTTCCTACGTTGTTGGTTTTGTTACGTAACTATTACGGGCTTAATACCGGTAATGTTATGTGTGGTGTGGAGGGAATACGCAGTGGAATGAGTTTTCATTTTCTTTGAGACGTGACTTGCGAGTAAGTTGTGTAGGGTCCGAGGGATGAGAGGCAGCGGGTAGTCGATGTAGAGTTTTCATACAAAGAAAAAGATAAAAGAAACACTCATGGCACCTACAGGATAGTCTGGTTAAGCAGGCGACAAACTCCTAGGTTGAACTTCGAGATGACATTCACAAACAAAAAAAAGATAAAAGAAACACTTGTTATTGCTTAAAACAAATAAAGATTGTTTCTGTCTTAAGGGTGTGCTACAGACCATCAAACTGAACATGTTTCTCATAATAAAACATGTTTTTCAGCAAGAAAAATATCTGCTGCCCTATTCGACCCAAATGTATAGGCAGCTGATATTTTTTTTCCTGCAAATTTTCTTTTATTATCACATTCTTTCACGTTCTTTTATATCACATATATTATCTCTGACAGTCGTTACGAGTAGTCAGAAGCCAAAAGTCTGACATTTTCTAGGCTTAACAAGGGGTATCGTATTTACCAGTTACTGGTTTGTGGAGGTCAGATAGGCAGTCGCTTCATGTAAAATACTGGTACTCAGCTGCAACCAGTTAGACTGGAAGCCAACCCCAAGATAGTTTGGGGAAAAGGCTATTTATTTTTGTGTATGGCAACTCGCAGTTCAACCTATGGGGATGTCGTCTGCTTAAACTATCCTGTGGGTGCCTTGAGACTTGAGAGCAAGGCCTTCAGCCAAGGGGAAAAGGCTAGGCAGATGATGAGTTTAAATCTCTTTGACTTTTCTATAACAAGTCCCATTCCGCTCCGCTCACATCTCACACCATACAATTACGTCACAAGCACTCGCGGTCATGGGACAGTCTTGATCCATGGAGTACGATGTTACGTCACTTTATGGTTGCCATCATAACTTAGAGTTTGATGAACTTTAATACCGTGACGTCCGGTTTATGACTATGGTATGTTTTGATTTATGGCTTCTTGTTCGATTAAAATCACATTAAAATCTCAATTTTAATGTGATTACTTACCTAACTTACTTGATATTTTATTATCTTCCGAAAACTCCAACTTTTACTGATATCATTTTGAAGTGAAACTTCTTATGCGACTTCCAACAAGTTTAACGTTAAACGCTACCATATCTAAAACTCACCAAGAGATGGCAGTATTACAAGATTTGTGACTACTTAGTTCTAATAGGTACGCAAGATGGCGTGCAAACAGTCGTGCATTCGACTCTTCGGTGTGAATAGCCTTCGCTCAATTTCCATTAGTAGAATAACCTCGATAAACATCTGCCTAGCCTTTTTCCCAAACTATCTTGGGGTCGGCTTCCAGTCTAACCGGATGCAGCTGAGTACCAGTATAAATAACAACAAATAACCTAATAACAAAAAATAATAATAACATAATATAATAACCTCGATAAACATAATATATGTAATAATTATAATACAACAATAAAACAACAAAATATTATTTAGAAGCTCAATAAAATAACGAGAGTGAATGCGTGGCACTCGAACACATGCGTGTAGTAGGTACTCCACGCACATTTTTTTGTTTATGGAATCTAATAGAATGCTACCCGTGACTGGAATTTTTCTTTTTCTTCTTCGTAACGTGTTAGAGGTTGCAAACCTACAAGTTTAATATAAACTATATCTTGTCTACTGCTTATCGTGTCCTAGCAACCGTAGTAATAAAAAGTCAATAAATATATTTTTCTGTTGCACTACAAATAAGTATTTTCTTTCTGCAACCGTATCCCGTTCTCTAATATGGTAGCAGAGCGTGAGGAAGCAAAACGCGTATGATATAAATAATTATAATATCAAGTAAAAATTACGAAATCGCGAAAATGAGTAACCAGTCCGTCGCAATTGAAAAACTCTCCGGGGTAAATAATTACACCACCTGGAAATTTCAAATGAAGATGTTGCTTATTCATGAAGACTTGTTTGAATGTGTCAACGAGGTTGATAAGAAAAATAAACCGGAATGCGAAGACAAGAAGAAACAGGAAAAAGCGCTAGCACGAATCTGTCTCAGTGTTCAGCCATCTGTTTACTCCGTTGTCAGGAATTGCAATACTGCGTTTGATGCCTGGAAGAATATACAGAAATCATTCGAGGATAAAGGTCTGTGTAGACGATTAGGTCTCCTCAGAATGCTATTTAGCTTAAAATTAGAGCAGTTTGAGAGTATGGAGGCGTATGTTACAAAAATTCTAGATACTGCCCAACAACTGCAAGACATAAATGCTTCTCTGGAAGACGAGTTCGTTGCTATAATAATGCTCAGTGGGCTTCCCAAGCAGTTTGACCCACTCATTATGACGTTAGAGCATAGTAGCCTGTCTCTCTCAAGTGAACTGGTGAAAAGTAAACTACTCCAGGAGGCACAGAGACGAGGTGATGCAGAAGGTACGGAACAGAATGCCCTAACAACTTCGACTTCGAACTCGAAGCGTCCCAAGTGCTTTCGATGCAAAAAATTAGGTCATTATGCTAGAGATTGCAGACAGAAAGCACCGCATAAGGATAAGCCTAGATCTAGTTCCAGTTGTCAAGAGGAGGAGAAGGTTCAGAAAACTCCTGGTAAGACGACTATGTTGTCGGCTCTGACGGTGAAGCTGGATCGAGATGTGTGGTACGTTGACAGTGGTGCAACTTGCCACATGGCCAATAGTAGAGACATTTTTCATGATTTTGTGTGTGATACGCCAAAGGAAATAAGCGTTGCAAACGGTGAAAAACTTTTTACATCGGGTCGTGGTAATGTGAAACTCTTTTTACAAAAACAATGGGTAACTGTCAGTAATGTAGTTTTTATACCGAACTTGTCATGTAATCTGTTATCTGTCAGTACTTCGACACAAAAATGTTTTGAAGTAAAATTTACATCGAATTTTTGTAAAATTTACAAAAACGGAAAGGTAGTAGCTGTAGCAAAACGGGATGCATGCGGTCTTTATAAATTAGAAACCGGGGATGCGTATATAAATTCCGTTTCGCGCGTACACAGTATGCCAGTAAGCGTCTCCTTGAGTACCAAGGTAGATCTTCCATCTCAGGGTTTATGGCATCGTCGGCTTGGACATCTGAATAGTCGCAGCATGAACCTACTCAAGAGTGGTATGGCAGCTGGTATCGACTATGATGTATCCACATACGAGCAATGTATCGCCTGTATTGAAGCAAAATGCAGTTGCCGAACGTGCGAACCGAACGATTATTGAGGCAGTGCGCTGTATGCTTCTGGAAGCAGGTTTGGATCAACGATTTTGGGCTGAGGCTGCGAACACTGCGGTGTACATAAAAAATCGTTCACCTACAAAGGCAGTTAGAGGTGCAACTCCAGAAGAGATTTATACTGGACATAAGATGTTTCATTTGAGACAGATGACTCGAGAGCAGAATACGTGGAAGCTGATGAGAACTCCTTCCTGTGTGGTTTTTTGACGGGGGAAGCGTGTGGCAGTGATGATCCAAGAACAGTTGAAGAAGCGTTGAATAGTTCTGAAGCCAGGCAGTGGCGAGCTGCTATGAAAGACGAATATCAGTCCTTTTTGGACAATAAGTGCTTTACCTTAACCGATTTGCCGAAAGGTGCAAAGCCAATAAAGACCAAATGGATATTTAAGAAGAAAAGAGGGCTTAACGGTGAACTATTACAATACAAAGCACGTCTAGTGGCAAAAGGATTTACACAAAAGTATGGAGTGGATTATTTTGAAACTTTTTCACCTGTAGTGAGATACGAAACCATAAGAATGTTATTAGCTTTGGCTGTGGAGTACGATATGGAAATTGACCACATGGACGTAAAAACAGCCTTTCTAAACGGTGATTTAAAAGAAACCATTTTCATGGAAATACCAGAAGGTTTTGAAAAAGGTAGAGGCAATAACAAGGTGTATCGACTACACAAAGCTGTGTATGGTCTAAAACAAGCGCCTAAATCATGGAATGAAAAGATCAATCATATTCTTGTCAACAAACTCAAGTTCAAGAGATTGGTCTCTGAACCATGTGTATATATAAAGCAAAATGGTGACAAGTTTGTAATTATCGCGTTGTATGTTGATGATTTAGTTATTTTCAGCAATTGTAATGCGGAAAAAACTAAAACTAAATCATTACTGATGAAAGAATTTGTGATGAAAGATCTTGGTCCTGTAGAAAGAGTTCTAGGATTAAAAATCAAGAAAGATCATGGCAAGATCACTCTAGATCAAAGTGCTTATATTAAAAAGATATTAGAGAAATACAACATGCAAGACTGCAAATCTGTTGAAACTCCAATGCAGTGCCAAAAATTGAACAAAGCTGATAAAAAGGATGACAGTTTGGAGTATCGAGAATTGATCGGTTGTCTTATGTATGTAGCGGTATGTTCGCGTCCTGATATATGTCACGCTGTAAGCGTATTAAGCCAATTCAATAACTGTTTTTCCGATGTCCACTGGAAAGCAGCTAAACGCGTGTTGCGTTATCTCAAAGGTACAGTAAATTACTGCATTACCTATAAGAAAACTGGCTTATCTGTGACGGGTTTTGCTGATGCAGACTGGGCTTCTAATGAAATCGATAGACGTTCTTATACGGGATATGTTTTCAAAATTGGGAATTCTATTACATGTTGGGAAAGTAGGAAACAGCGTACCGTTGCGTTATCGAGTACTGAGGCGGAGTACATGTCACTCTCCGATGCTTGTAAAGAAGCATTGTTTATAAAAACTTTCTTGCATGAATGTATAGGTAGTAACATTGAAATAACTATTTTCAATGATAATCAGTCGGCCTTGAAATTGACTGAAAGTAGTATGTTTCATGGTAGGTCAAAACATATAGACATACGTCATCATTTTGTCCGGGAGGCGGTCAGCAATGGTGCAGTAAAAATAAATTACTTGCCAACGTCCAAAATGACGGCGGATGTTTTGACTAAACCTTTGTCAGTAGAGAAACATAAGTATTTTGTAAACGAGTTAGGTTTAGCTACTGATGTATGTTAACAAGATAAGTTTAAGGGACGGTGTTAGAGGTTGCAAACCTACAAGTTTATAAACTATATCTTGTCTACTGCTTATCGTGTCCTAGCAACCGTAGAAATAAAAAGTCTAAAATTATATTTTTCTGTTGCACTACAAATAAGTATTTTCTTTCTGCAACCGTATCCCATTCTCTAATAGGTAGTTTTAAAATTTTAATCACATTGACGGTTAAAGCTATAAGTATATAAGTGTTAATATAGCGTGACAGAAGGGTTAGGCAGAGGTGTACCTAGTACACCCACATTTCGTCAGTTATTTTTACGTCCCACATAATAGGAGGCGAGTCTATTGCCATCAACCGTGCACAAATCCAGACTCCGTGGCTGCTAAAAAAAAAACCAGATGGAAAAACTCAATAACACTTTGACTGACCTGGGAATCCAGAACCTGATGCTCATCAGCTGTGTTTGCGACCACTAGACCAACAGGGCATTATCTAATATGCAGGGTTATTGATAAAACACCAACAACCTCTTAAGAGGTCATTCTACTCATCATCATGAACAACATTTACTATGGGACCAAATTGAAATCGCGAAAAAAAAAGTTGTTCCGTACTTTATATTTAAATATCGTCAAAATGCAGGGAACAGCTGTTTTTTTTTCACGTTTTCGGGTTTGGTCTCATAGTAAAAGTTATTCAGAATGATGAGTAGAATGACCTCTTAAGAGGTTGTTGGTGTTTTTCCAATAACCCTGTATAAACACCCTTATCACCAGCCAAAAGAAATCGTGTTCCAACAGCCCTTTACCACACAACAGCAGCAGAACCACCTTACATCTCCCTGCCTACCCTGTTCCCACGTCGGTCATCGACTCAGCAATAACTCAAGACCAACAACCTTGTAAACTGATCATGGCGATCTATTTCCACTAACACACGAAGGAAAGTAAAAGGTATCTGTGTACCTATAAAGTAGTAAGTACGGAAGCAAGCCTTGGAAAGCGTGTACAACCGATGTTTTCCGATCACGCGCGATTGTCGGCTCGTGCGTATAAACTTCTAGTGTGATTCGCTGAATTCGGTGATAGTTTTTTCAGGGAATAGATTTGCTAGTTTTTTTTTGTAAAGAGTTTAATGGCCGTGATTTTCTAGGAAACCCTGGTGGACAGATTGAACGGTGATAAAGGAAAATTTTGTTTTGATCGTTGTGACTTGTAATTTTACCAATATTTGATATTGACTATTTAAAGGCTCCGTTGGTAATAGATCAGTTTTTGAAAAGGTTCTTAGAATTTGCTGCGAACAAAATAAAGCTGTATTCGAGTAGAATGCTAATTGTACCTCATCATCTTCTTGTTACTTGGGGTAGGCGCAACACGTTATTTCTTGTTCCCCTTTCAACCATCACGCTATAATTTACTTCTTTTTCATTTATATATTATCATTCCTCACACAATCCATTCATCTTTTCTTTGTCTTCGTCTCCCTCTCCATCCATCAATGCTAAACACACCAATAGGCCTATAACAGTGTTGCATCTGATAAAAAACATTAAAAAAAAACCAACTTCAAAAAACCCAAAGTTAAAAATAATACTATCCTACCTATATTAATAAACCTAACCTAACCTACGATTAACCTATAATAAAACTTACAATTTTTTGGGGTCTATTTATTTTTTATGGTACACTTGGAAAGTGCATAGGTACCGTTACAATTCCAACAAGCCCAAACACAGCTAAGATACATTGTCTTATTATGGAGTTCCGGTGCCTGTCTCTTGGATTCATCATCAGATCTGATGGTAAAATGGTTCTGATTGAACGCAAATGCTTCACTTACTTATACTTATTGTAGAAAATACCAAAATCGCTGTACATTTTCCTATAGAAGAGTTCTCTCGTTTTTGCCAAGATTCCATCATTAGATCCCGACTTTGTGACTATGGGACCAATTGAAAAGCATAGGCTTTGGAATAAAAAAATAAGTTTACAAATCGGTTTGTAAATGACGGAGTTACACACGAACAAACATTTAAAAAAAAAACATCCGAGTTGAGAACCTCCTCCTTTTTTAGAAGTCTGTTAAAAATTACCAGCGAGTTATTAAACAGTTATTAGTTGAAAGACACAGGATACGTTCTAGGTAAAAACATAAAAGCCACCGCAGATTGCCAATTAAACCTCTTAGACCGGGATTAATAAATATACGCAATGAGTATAACATTATACGGATCGGAAGTTGCGCAGTAGTAATAACTTTCTCTTGCTATGCCAATCATTGTCCTATGTCCTTTGCTTGTCATGCACCTGTGCGCCTTTTTTGTATTCTAATAGCATCCATGTTTGATGTTTCCGGCTTACTTCTGAAAGTGAGTGATCAGTGTCACGTAGGTATCTATAGACATCCCTTCCAATTCACATTATAAGAATATGAAAAGTATGATGTAATTATAATTAAATGTATGAATAGTGATAATTAGATAATGTAAACTGGAACAACTGTAATATTAAGTGTGTATATTTTTTTTTTTATTAAAAAACATTTAAATTGCAATGCCCTAACAGGAAACTAAGTTATAAGAACCTACCTATTGCCAACATCTTCAAGACTACACTTAGTTTGCAGTATTGATTTTGAATTGGAATTCGAAGTACCGTAGGACTCACGTGCAGTATCGTATCTACGATTTAATACAGGGTGTATGTGGCACCGACGCTAAAACGTTTACCCCGTAATCAGTATACCATTCTGAATCCCCAACATATTTTTTTTCATAGGTAATAAAAAAAAACTGTGTCGTACATTTCGACCGTATAGGTAACATAGTTAGAAGTATTATTTACTAACAATCTATGGAATGTTTTCATCATCATCTGCCTAGCCTTATCCCAAACTATCTTGGGTTCGGATTCCACTCTAACCGGATGCAGCTAAGTACAGTCAGTGAGCAGCATTACCTGACCCATTTGCCTCTTTTTGGCTTTGTGAGATGGGTCAGGTAATGGTGTGGGGCACTGTACCAGTATTTTACATGAAGCGACCGCCTATAACCCAGTAACTGGGTAACACGATACCCCTTAGTAAGACTGGATGTCAGACTTTTGGCTTCTGACTACTCGAAACGACTGTCAAAGATCTACAAATGACAGCCGGGACCAACGGCTTAACGTGCTTTCCGATGCACGGAAGAAAATCGGTATGTAAATATGGTCAGTATCCACGGACCAACCTCGGCAAGCACGGCTTAATGTTTTAATTTTTTTAAATAAAATGATTAATTTAATACTTTCTTTTTGTAGGAAATATGTGGTCACCGTTTTCAAGTCGGTGTCCATTACACCCTGTATACCTCTTTAGTTCTGAGCTCCTACAATAATTACAAGCGTACCTGGTTACCCTTTTTCTGAAGATAAAAGGTTTGGTGGAAATATAAGGACTTGGAAAGGGGAAGGCTTGTTCGAGTGGAAAAAAATAGTAGTTTATGGAATCTTTAAAATACTAGTTTGCCGCGCGTGACTCAGTGGAACGCAGAGCAAAGAGGCTGATTGACGATGTAAAATTGGTGGATGCCAAGCTTCACTGCTTGTCGTTCTTCTTGCTGTACTTTTTATTTATTTATTTATTTTTATTGGTCTACCAACAATTGTCCACACTGGTTTTATGCTTAAGGTAACATGCAAACGTTAATTACATCAGTGCAACAATCACTTAAAGGTAAACACCGCATGCATAATGAAGTTGTACAAGAAAAGAAAAAATAATTTAAACTAATCTAGTTTTAAGTTACTAGTATCTAAAAACTTAATTTAAAACAAATAATTGCTTATATCTAAAAAAAAAAGGAAGGAATAACAAATTTCGTTCCAAGCGGGATAATGAAAGGTTTTTTTTTATGGGAGATATTTATGAAAATTGGTTTTCAATTTGCCCAAACTGTCAACGTGCAGATCGATCTTATCACTGCAGCTATTAATAACTTTGCAGAACCTCGCAATAGGGGAATTGGCGCCTAGAACCGTTCTTCTCTGCGGTGGGCAGAGAGGTGTTATTGAACTGCGAGGAATTCTTGAGGGGGCACGAAAATTAATAGAGTGCAATATTTGTGCACAGTCAATTTTATGGGATACCACTTTGCACACAAACATTGCGTCACTAATGCGTCGGCGCTTGTCCAGCGAAACCATTCTAAAGTGTTTCAGTCTGTTACTGTAAGAACGTACTTTTTTAGAAATTCCGCTAGAAAACGCCAGATGCCAAAGAAAACGCTTTTGTACACGTTCATGACGCAGCGAGTGTACAGAGTAATGTGGCCGCCAGACTACGCTACAATATTCCAAAATGCTTCGAATTAAACTATTATAAAGCACAATTTTGGTTTTACAACATCTGAATTGTTTACAATTTCTCACAACAAAGCCCAGCATTTTGGAGGACTTTTTTACTACATTATTTATGTGAGGAATAAAAGTTAACTTCCGATCAAATATTACACCGAGATCCCTTATTGTGTCCATTTCCGCAATTTTAACTCCATCAATGTAATAGTCGTGCTCTATTAGGTGATGTTTTCGCGTGAATACTACGTGATGGCATTTACTAGGATTCAACTGCATCTGGTTGGTTTGACACCATTGCACAACTCTGTCTAGGTCATATTGTAAGTCAGAGGCATCTTCTTCTGATTTCACGATTTTGACAAACTTTAAGTCATCAGCATACATAAATATATGACAGCTATGAAAACCATAAGGAATAAAGAAAAAAAAAAAAAGAAACAAAACTGGCCCCAAATGAGATCCCTGTGGCACGCCAGACGAGATATGACGCGAGGTTGATTGAAAGCCGTTGACAACTACATAGAAAGATCTACCCTCAAGATACGACCTCAACCATGAGAGCAACGATCCGGTGATACCATAAGCTTTTAATTTCCTAATGAGTATACCATGTGAGACTTTATCGAAAGCTTTACTAAAATCTGTATAAATTACATTAGCTTGGTAACCCGAGTCAATTGTTTTAGTTAACAATTCAGTGAATAGAGTAAGGTTACTACTTGTGGATCTAGACTCCACGAAGCCTAGTACTTCAGTGAGAGTGCCCAAGATATCCAACCACCTCATCCCACGGGCACCCTTCTACCATCGGACATCTAGACGCACTGCAAGTTACTACCCCTACCTTATTGCTATTCCACCAATTCGCACCAAGCGTTTTCAAACGTCTTTCATAATGCGCACAGCAAAGGAGCGGAACTCTCTGCCTGCGACTGTGTTTCCGAATGCTTACGACCCTAATCTCATCAAAGTTAGAGTGAGCATAATCAACCGTAGTCCACTTTGTTATACAAAGCAAATGTAAGAATTTTGAATAAGCCAATAAATAAATAAATAATACGTGTTCAGTAAAATAATACACTAAAACACCTGACACCGACAGTAACACTGACAGTAATATGACATAACACCAAATTACATAAAAGACACGCCCACAACAATATAAAACACCAATCATTCCAACGTAATCGGACTCAAGTAAATCACTTTTAACGTAACTCTAAACTATGCGGTTACGTTGTCATTTACGTTTACGTTATGTTTACGTTACGTTTGCGTTTAGTATTGCGTAACGTGACGTGTCATAACAAATTATTGGTCTATCATTGGTTGAGTAATCTTGCTCGGACTTTTGACAAATTGGACACTTTCTTTGTGATTCTTTTATTCTGTTCAATTATTTTTATTTAGTTTCGATGATTGATTCTTATTTAAAAAGTACAATATGCCGCCACTACTGTGAAAGTACATTCGAGAACTATGCCTATATGTACAACAACATCCGAAATATTTCACTAAACATAACGATGTATCCAAACGAAATGTAGCTGCTAGAAAAAAAAAAATGATCATGAGTTCTGCTTACCGCAATGCAGGCTCGAATTGTATAAGAGAAACTCGTACATAAATGCTGTAAAGGTATACAAGGTGTGATTTTGCATCCTCGTCAAAATTCAGAAGGTTGTCACAAAAGACATAAATAATAGATTTATATAACGGTACCTAATTAATAATTAATAAACGCTGATTGTTTTGGTCGTTCCAGTTTGTCAGTATTTCAGAATAACCTCCTTAACGTGGTTTTGGGAATAAGAAATGATCTAATAAACGTTTGAGATTATTTTGTAGGTACGAAAGCGCGGTTATAGGGACAAGTTTAGACGGGCCGCGTTTAAAACACGGGTGGTTCACACTTACTGATTTTCAAAAATAAGAAAAAAAAACGAAAATTATTTACCCATTTTATTATTGATTCGGGACGAGAATCATTAGCATAGTTACCTCCTTGAATTTGACGAGGATGCAAAACAACACCTTGTATAGAGGTGGATCTAGCTATAGAATTTACATGTTTATTTCATCAGTACAAACAATGTTACAATGTTACAGGGATCGAACCAGTGCCTCCTACCGGCCACAACTACGTACTTAAATGTTACGCTATTCTTGATCATTATGGCAATCAATTCCTAATAACCCAATCAAGTTCAAATCAAGCCAGTTCATAATTTATCAATCGACATCCGGTTCAAATCGTCACGTAACGTAACTTTTTGAACGTTACGCCATTACGCAGTAATCCTAGTAATTACTTTTTACAAAACATTTCTCACTTTTTGTCCATTCAAGCATTTGTCCATTTCTCTTTTTGTCCGATTTCACCGACTGTTCAAGTCTTCATGGCTAATTGTATTCTTTTGAAGTGTTTTTGGTTTATTGTCTAAATATTGTCAAGATCGTCTTTTGTGAGGTTTTGGCAGTCATTTGTCAGTGACTTGATGTCTTTGTTAAATAATGGTGGAGTCTCAGGCTGTGGTTTATGAAAGTGTGTGTTGGTGTGCTTTTGGTTTGTGTGGTTTTCATTGAGAGATGAGTAAAGCCATTGATTTTGGTGCGCAATGCGCTATCAGTAAACTGATCGTTTCTGCATTCCTTACTGATTAACTGCCTGATATTCGTTTTTAATGAGTAAAAAAAGTAGTTTGAATGCACGTTTGACGGCAGATTATGTAGAACAATGACTATACAGTGAAGAAGAGATACTGACGCTAAACGGTTACAACATATAAGTACATCATTCGAAATCACACAGAAATATTTCGTCGGTTATTTAAAAAAAAAACAGCAGTCCATAAATTTTGACCGTGTAGTTATTGCGAAGGCGAAGGGCTGGCGTTTTGGGGGACTGTCTCTTGTAATTTTGACGTTCAAAAAGTGCTGATTATCAGCCTAATTTGAATAAATGAATTTTGATTTCAGTTTTGTAGGAAACAGATGTTTTTTTTTTAAAGCGACGAAAAATTCCTATGTGGGGGGTTCAGAGCGAATTGAATACGTGGCCTTTTAGCATCAGTGTCCCTTCTACCTTCTATGTCAACATCTATGTACCAATTGCCTATGCTTGCAATGTTTAATGCTTCGGAATACAAAAAATGCTTATTGCTATCTGATATAATCTGAACTCTTTCCAAAGAGTCCAGTCTGTGTCAAAGGAATATTGTTGTTTTTGTTGTCTTTATACAAAGTGTTGTTTTGCATCCTCGTCAAATTCAAGGAGGTAACTATGCTAATGATTCTCGCCCTGAATAAATAATAAAATGGGATAGGAAATTTTATTTTTTTATATATTAACGGAAATCAGTTAGTGTGAACCACCCGTGTTTTAAACGCGGCCCTTCAGATTTCTTACGATATTCTACACATACAAACAATCGCAAACGTTAGTTTATATTTTTTTATTCCCTAAACCACGTTAAGGGAGTTATCCTGAAATGCAGACAAACAGAAACAACCAAACAAATCCGCGTTTATTAATAATTAACTAGGTACCGTAATTTTAATTGATTATTTATGTCTTTTGTGACAGCCTCCTGAATTTTGACGAGGATGCAAAACAACACCTTATAGATTAATAAAATGTTTGTAATTATTTTTTTATTGGTTGGCATAGCGTCGAACAAAATTGACTGGATTAATCGAACAAATCCAGCATTAATTAACAAATGTTCATTTGTATTTGTATGTCGGATTTATATAACAATTACTTTATTTATGTACCTATCTATCTAGATAAGTAAAATCTGTTATGTAACTGTTTTGTAAAGTCTGCATTTCCTACTCTTATGTTCAATGAATGCCGTGGCAGCCTTTAATTAAGGCTATACTGTAAAATGTAAAAATAATATGAGTACACACACACACACACGTATAATGTATTTTGTTGTATGCGTTGTTGGTTGTGCTTAAATATATAAATAAAGTTTTTTTTTAAGTTTTAGAAGAAAATAGTGGCTGAAGAACATCCTAGAAGCCTACCATATTGTAATAGCACACGTAAAGTTATTTACATACCATTTATCCGTCTATTTACGTCAGGATAGTGAAAGTGCTTAACGTGCGTCACTTCTTCAAGTGCTTATATTATCTACCATCCAGTGACCTCTCATGATTGATGATCTGTCCCCTGACATCTTGAACTTCCGTCTCCTAACTACGGTTTGAAAAGCGAATTTGTTTTGTATTGAGAAGCATTGAAGCTTGAGCTCGTTTAGCGGCTGAATGAACGAGATTAATGGAGAAGATCATAAGCGGTGACGAGACAATGAAGGTAGGACGTTCTCAAGCGAATTCCAATAAATTGTAGTTCGGTCAGGTGCATTGAAGCTGAATATGTTTGACTAGATGATGACCGTGGCTTCGTCCGCGTGGAGTTCGGTAATTGCCCCAAGTGATCGTACCACCGGGATAAAAAATCCTATGTGTTAAATCCAGGGCGATTACCATGACGTGTGGGAAAGAGACGAGGCTATAGAGGACGTCTAGAGCCATCTTTTTCCCACTCTTTAATAAGATTAAAAAATACTGGTTTAAGACGGTAGGCCACCTGGTTGCAAAATTTTGATAAGGTTACGTGCTTCTTTAGGTGGACACCTGGTCAACATCAAAATCAAGATCAAAAGATTTTTACTTTACATAGGCCTACGTGGGCACGCGCCGAAATTGATGACAAAAAGGTGCTTGGTTCGGGTTGGTCGTTTCCTATGGAGAAGAACCGGCAAGAAACTCCATGGTTTCATCTGCCTAGCCTTTTCCCAAACTATCTTGGGGTCGGCTTCCAGTCTAACCGGACGCAGCTGAGTACCAGTATTTTACATGAAGCGACTGCATATCTGATCTCCACAACCCAGTAACTAGGTAATACGATACCCCTTGGTAAGACTGGATGTCAGACTTTTTGGCTTCTGACTACTCGTAACGACTGTCAAAGATCTACAAATGACAGCCGGGACCAACGGCTTAACGTGCTTTCCGAGGCACGGAGGAAACTCGGTATGTAATTATGGTCACCCATCCACGGACCAACCTCGGCAAGCACGGCTTAACCTTAAAGATCGACCCGGGCGGCTGTTATTATTTAGCCACGAGCTCCTAAAGAAACAAGAAAGTAAGAAACTCCATGGTTACTCTTTTAAAATGATTGGTTTTACAATATTTCTATGTTACAGCGTTAGTACTTATGTATGGGAGAACATCGTAGGCCCGACAATAAGTCGTTGCTTACTACAAAACGTAGAACAAGATAAAACGTTACCAAGGATCTAGGAATCTATGAGGCCTACAATGTCCAAACATTTACAAACAATCGGCAAATAAAAAAAAATACGAAGATATGACAAAAAGACTAGATTAAACAAGTGACACACATGTGCTGTAACTATTCTAAACAAAAGGTTGAAATGATTTAAAAACTATTGTAAAACATCTGATTAAATAGGATGGAAAAATTAGTAAAACTAAGATTGAGAATAGTTACAGACATCCACACATTTGTGTCTTTTATGAGCTACCAGGGAAGCCGCATGTGCAAAGGGGCTACGGCCAAACTTCTCTATCTTCAACTTAAACTACGACGAGCCTAAGAGCCGACTTCATTAAGAGGGGACTCGAGTGGGCTTTTCTCCATACAAGCGTATTCCGCTGTTTTCGTCGTGGATAATGTGTCTAGAGCTAGTTTTTTTTCCAAATAATCTAGGTCTTATTAATACATGCCCCTATCATTTCCTTTTTTTCAAAATATAATCACTAAAAAAATTAGGACAATTCAAAAACCTCAAAAAAAGCCCGTTTTTACCGCCATGTTCAGACGACTATCAGACAAATTAGATGAGTTTTTAACAAAAAAGAAAATAATAGAAGCATAGATATGCTCTTCTTCTAAATTTTGACCTAATAATTATTTAGATCAGTTTAGTTTTGAAGAAGAAAACAGCGGAATACAAAACGTCCTTTGGTCAAGATTTTTGTAGGTAAAATCAGCCTGAGCTGCAGTTGTCCCTTTCGCTCTTTACGGGGGCTTGGTCGGGCGCAGCGGGACAGCAATAGTTTCTTCAAATACCTATTCATCAAATTCCTCGGGTCTAGAGTCCCCTCTTAATATATGTATGTATAGGATGGAAGGAACACGGACGCTAAACCGGGTACCACGTATTCAGTGCATCATGTTTCCTACAAAACTGCAACACCTACACGGTCAAAATGTAGTAAACAGCTGATTTTTCAACGGTAATTAGTTGGTCAAGATGAATTTCTGAATACGCGGTAGGCTTTTTATCGTCGTTGTCCTTTTTACCCTGTAGAAATGACGTCAGGCTCTATAAGCTAAATGCCTACAAGACCATACTTAGGTTTATAATGACTCCTTAATTAACTTGAAAAATCACATTCCTATCAACCATCCAAAACTCACTAGGGTTTCTTCGAACCGACCGGGTTTTGACCTGAAAATTCTCGGAATCAACCGGGTCATCAGTACAGATAAAAACGACGGCGGCGGCGGCGGCCCGAGTAATAGCTCAGATGTTTATGATAACGCTACTCTAGCTGCTCTGATCATCTTGACAGGTGACGTTTTTATTTAATTTACTGACCTTAGTCACATCTTATAAGTTTTAGGGTTCTCTGTTCGTGGTCATTTGTAAGAGTTTCGTTCTCTGTTATATTAATGAGTTGGCTGCCAAATCTGGTCAGGTCAAAAGGTATACCTGATACTAATAGAAGAGCCGTCGATTATTTTATTTGTGCCTGTTACCAGTTTACCCTCTGACTGATAAGGCCTTTTTTTTTTTTTCGGATGGGAAATCTACAAATGACTTCTCCCGCTCTGGGCGGAGCGGGAGGGAGTGTCAGACTTGACTGACTAAAACCCACCCGTGTTCCTTCTTCGCCCTTTGTGTTCCAGGGCCGCGGTATCTCTTTCGAACAACCCGCAGCGACTGATAAGGCCTTACCTTCCTTTTTAATATACGCGCGCACACCCTGCGTGTTCAATATAATAATGCGTTGAGGGTGCTTATGAGGGTGCCCCATTTTGTAGCGCATCAGGGATGTTTGCCAAGTCGCAAGAAGACTGTTTCTACTTTGTTTCTTTGCTATGCGAGGAACATGCCTGGTCCGCAAAGTTAGTCAGTTCTAGCGAAATGAGGTTTGATTGCCAGGACCTCAACCATTTCTGTATGCGATAATATTTAGTGTAACTTGTAGTTTAAAATGTGTCATTTTATGATGATTAGTTGGTTGAAATAAATTATTCTTTTCTATTGCAGTTATTCCAAAGGTAACTTATTCGATACTTACTGCCTTTTTTTTCTTAATATTATATACAAGAAAGATAATAGCTATGTCTTTAATTGCAATATACATACAAATAAAAGGGATTTTCACGACGCACGACGTAGAATAAAGCAAGGAATTTATTTCAGTAAAAATGCGGAGAACTACTCGTACCTATACTTGTATGCAAGGTCTCTTAAATCAGATAAAGATAAAAACTTGACCGCGGCATAGATGTTAAATACGTAGTAGTAGATCGATCAGTGACGCGGGCGCAGTAGCAATTGAGACAAGATTGAATATATCTCACCGTAAGATCTTACACTATAACACGATGTAATCGCTCCTCGTTGAGCGCTGAACACTTACGTTAGCTAAGTCATGATTTTGTATCTTTATAAATCTTTCGGAATTAGAGGAGCTCGTGGCTAAATAATAACAGCCGCACGGGTCGATATTTAAGGTTAAGCCGTGCTTGCCGAGGTAGGTCCGTGGATGGGTGACCATAATTACATACCGAGTTTCCTACGTGCCTCGGAAAGCACGTTAAGCCGTTGATCCCGGCTGTCATTTGTAGATCTCTGACAGTCGTTACGAGTAGTCAGAAGCCAAAAGTCTGACATCCAGTCATACCAAGGGGTGTTGTATTAACCAGATACTGGGTTGTGAAGGTCAGTCGCTTCATGTAAAATACTGGTACTCAGCTGCATCCGGTTAGACTGGAAGCCGACCCCAAGATAGTTTGGGAAATGGCTAATTTTTTTTTTTTTTTTTTGAATGGCATCTCGCAGTTCAACCTATGAGGTTGTCGTCTGCTTAACCGGACTATCCTGTGGGTGCCTTTAGAGTAAGGCCTCCAGCCAGGGCATAACTTACAAACTAAGCGACTGCACGCTAAGGGCACCCCCTGTGGGGTACGAACCTCGGCTTAGGGCTTCGCTGGGGGAGGACTGCATGGGGACAGGCTGGATCTGAATGGTATCATTATTTAGGGGCTGATTTAAAACTACTGGCACAGCATCGCGGGCTGGCTCGAGCGAGGGTCGGGGAGGGGTAAATGGCTAGGCAGATGTGGGCAGATGGATATCTTTTGGAATTACTTGTAGTATGTTTAGAGGTAACAGTGGTTTAAAAATGGTCATGGTGGTCTTAGCCATCAATTGTTAACCATCGCGACGGGTTCACCGTGCGTGGACTGTCGAAGTACTTCCTAAATAGACCGATCGCAATCACCGGGAGCACAAGTGCCTCTCGATTTTGTTAAGGTTTTTTTTACAACCATATATCGCATAGCAGTCGAGGGGTCATCCATCATCTTGGACGAAAAGTGCCACAGCTGAATTTGATCATTTCAATGCCAATGATACCGTCTCTATCAAGAAGGTCACGAGTCTATTCTTGATACAGTATATTCGAGGTAGAAGTCGTAATGCTACACGTGTGTAGTGACCACAAAAAGCAACATACTACAAAAAGTACTACAGCGCCATCTATGATGCGACGGAGGAATTAACATCAATTTCCTACAAGTCGCAAGCAAAGTTTACATCGACTTCAGTATATATAGAGAAACCCGATAACAACTATCGGGCAGTTGCCCACCAGACATAACACCTGTCTGGCCGGAGGATCCTCCCTTTTCAATGGAGTATTGAGGAACTTTACACACTGTTCCTCATACCCCTAAACGTGCAGGTAATTGCTATGCACAACCCTACTGGACATTCTGTGACTTGGACATTCTGCGACCGCTGGTTATTTTGCTAACTGGACGTTCTGCGCCTAAACGATTTGTAACACCTATGGCCCTTTCTTGTACATCCAATGAAAGTTGAAGGGCGTACTATATTTGCAATCGGTCTACTCAAAACATCATAAGTATTTTGTGAGCACCTTTGAAAAGCTTCCAAAAAACTTTACTTATATCAAAAACTGAAGTTGTTGTAAGCGAAGAAAAAATAAATTATTATTAATTAAATTATTATTATAACAGAAAAAATTCTCACCACGCAACAAAACACGCGACCAAAATTCAAATCACTAATGATCTTTGAAACGCCACAATCAATTTGTAGTAAATTGCGTCACACTCACAAATCATCACCAAATAATAGTCCCTTAGAAAATGACATAACAACACTAAAGCTCTTTATACTATAACCAATCAATTTCTGATAATAACTAGAGATTATGTAAGAATAGACGTGGAGAAAGAAGTTTAAAAGGCAAAGTTTCAACATAGGCCTTAGCACGAGTGCGTGGTACCGTTTTAACGTAACGTATTTACAATAATTCTTGAATCGTAAACACAATTATCCTATAGCATAAGTATAAACTAATCAGCCTTTAATGATTCCACTGGTGGGACACATGCGTCCTCTGTACGAGAGGGAGTGGGCTGTAATCCATCACGCGGGCCCAGTGCGGATTGGTAGGTATCAGATGTCTTCGAATTTTTAGTTCTAGGACATGCCCTTTTTGCCCTGGCATGCAGCTTTTTTATATTCATTCACTTTTATCACAAGCTGATAGGCCAGAAGCCCTTGCGAGCGAATTTCATAGGGCTGTATTATTTGTGTGATAAAATTGAAGGAGTATAAAAAATGTTTCATTGGGAAAGTCGTTTGTTATTATGAGTATAATCATATGATTAAGTATCTGTCACTAATTACCAGTCACCCTATGGTATGGATAATACTGATTGTGATTATTGCAAACAATTTAACTATTATGTAATTGAGCAGCGGTGGCCTAGTGGTGGCAGCCCCGAGTTCCGAATCCAGGCAGGCGTATTACTTTGTGTAATTTATTTCATCACCGCTGCCCTCAGAAACGGTGACGGAAAACATCGTGAGGAAACCGGCATGTCCTAGACCTAAAAAAAATTTCGAAGACATGTGACATCTACCAACCCGCACTGGGCCCGCGTGTTGGATTACAGTCCACTCCCTCATAGAGAGAAGGCCTGTGTCCCAGTAGTGGGAACATTATAGGCTACTGATGGATGAATGATGGTTATTGGCTGAAAAAGAGAATGCTCATGTTTAACATTGTGTCGCTGTTCACCACCACCATCGCCACCAACACCACCGCCACCACCGGTGGTGTCTAGGGGAGAAAAAATCTGAGATTGAGTCTCTCTCCTCCATCTAGTGGACTTTGGGAATCATCGCAAATCTCCATACAGGTGGACTGATTCAATGCATGATAGTTTATTCTTTTTTAGGGTTCCGTACCCAAAGGATCAGACGGGACCCTATTTCTAAGACTTCTGTCTGTCGTCCGTCCGTTCGTCTGTTACCAGGCTGTATCTCATGAACCGTGATAGTTAGCCAGTTGAAATTTCTACAGAACATGTATTTCTGTTTCCGCTATAACAACAAGAACTAAAAACAGAATAAAACTGATATTTAAGGGGGCTTTCATACAAAAAAATGTTTTTTTTTTTGTTTATAAATAATGGTACCCTTCGTGCGCTAGTCCGACTCGCACTTGGTCGTTATTTTTTTAATAATAAAATAAATGTTATTCTTAAGATATGCCTGCATTCTTGGTACATGGTACAATCTCGTTAGCACTGCACCTTCTTCGCGTGCAAGCATACAATCCATTCGATATTATAATACGTTATCGGTAATCCGGAGATTGGTTGTCAGTGAAAGTGCTATCATTACGCTGATGGTTTGTTGATGAGGTCACTGACAGTAACCGCATGACTCGGGACACGAATAGAGATGGATGCTGCGTAGATCACTGTGCTTGATGCAACGTGGGAACATGCATCGGCATTGACAATATTTTTGCAAGATCTCCCAAACATTCTAACAGGTTTTAAATCTTAAAAGGTAACAACCATTAGAAAATATCGTGGACGACGTAACTTTGATCTATACAAATAAATAAAATTTAAGTCTGTTTGTAATTTTAAAATAACCGCTTTTGCATATGAATGTATATAGGTACGGTACATTTTTACAATTTTTGTCTGTCTGTTCCGGCTAATCTCTGGAACGGCTGGACCGATTTTGACGGGACTTTCACTGGCAGATAGCTGATGTAATAAGGAGTAACTTAAGCTACTTCAATTTTAGAAAAAAATCTAAAAAACTCTTTTGTTAAATTCCACGCGTACGAAGTCGCGGGCACAGCTAGTTTTCTATCTATCATCTGCCTAGCCTTTTCCCAAACTCTAACCGGATGCAGCAGAGTACCAGTATTTTACATGAAGCGACTGCCTATCTGACCTGCACAACCCAGTAACTGGGTAATACGATACCCCTTGGTAAGACTGGATGTCAGAACTAAAACTAGCAATACAACTGAAAAAGTGATATTTACCATTACACGGGATTATTATGTTATCTAGCCCTGGATTATTAATAAACACAGAACAAAGTCTTAGTATCATACTTAGTATATAGTCACAATTTTATAAACTTCAGTTAAATCATACATTTTTCGAAGTTGAATTTTGACATGATTTTAATCCGCGTTTGGCTATAAGAAATCGGTGTCTATTCTAGAGAATCTTTAAAGCTGAATTGTAGGGTAGCTAAATATCGCCACAGAATTATAGGTAAACATAACATATAATCACGCCTGTAATCCCTGAAGGGTTAGGCAGAGGTGTACTTTATATAACACTCATATTTCTCCAGTTACTTTTAAGTCCAATGTAATAGGGGCGATCCTGTTGCCATCAACCAGGCATAAATACAGATTCTGAGGCTGCTACT
The DNA here is from genome assembly GCA_963082945.1 of Cerastis leucographa. Classification (NCBI taxonomy): domain Eukaryota; kingdom Metazoa; phylum Arthropoda; class Insecta; order Lepidoptera; family Noctuidae; genus Cerastis; species Cerastis leucographa. The sequence goes on from OY720382.1 coordinate 21,282,836, forward strand.
GAGAAAACCCAATAACACTTTACCCGACCCGAGAATCGAACTCAAGACCTTATGCTCAGCAGCCACACTTGCGGCCTCTGGACTGACGAGGCTATTATATCTAAACACTGAAACATTTTCAAATGTTGTTCTTTCCTATTGTTGTATATTGTGTAGTTGAAAACCAGCGTCGGGCACAAGTTGTCCGGCATTTTGCTGAACTGGGCCTATTTGGTGCAGCCGTGAGTCACACAATATTGATTAGTTTTAAGTTTTTTTTTTTTGTTTTTTATTTATTTCCTTTTTTATATTGTGTGTACTTGTGGCATGTACCAATAAAGTTTTTTCTTTCTTTTCTTTTCTATCTTGATTCTATATAATATTGACGAGATCGATATTTGACCAAATAACGGCTTCCAAGTTGTGTATTCCCCCCTCCCATCCTTGCTCGAGCCAGCCCGCGATGCTGAGCCTGTAGTTATAAATCAGCCCCTAAATAATGAAATCACTCAGATCCAGCCTGTCCCTTTGCTGCCCTCCCCCAGCGACGCCCTAAGCCGAGGCCCTTACCCCGCAGGGGTGCCCTTAGCGTGTTGTCGCCTAGTTTATAAGTATTTTGCTCTGGCTGGAGGCCTTCAATTCAAAGCATCCACAGGATAGACCGCATTTTTTTCGTGATTATTTGAATAATTGCTAAAATATCTTCACTATCCTTTTCTGGAAAAGTCGTTGAAATCCTAATAATAATACTAAAGCAAATATGTACACCTACTTTAAAAGGTTATATTTCATTACATAATGAGCCAAAAGCGCTCGTTCCGCTTTAACATATAAGTCCGTACCGCCTACAAGATATGCAAAATTAAAACGTCCTATAGTGCTTAACAAACAAAACTGAACTAATACATTAGTTACTGTCATAATTTCACTTTCAAAACTTGTTTGTGTAGTGACAAAGCATTTCCATATCGGACATGGACATTAACTTTCCATAATTGAGTTAAAATTATGTGTAGCAATCGTAACCAATTATCTTGCTGAAGAATCTTTACTTCCGTGTCAGACAAAAGTCTACAAAAATCTTGTATTGAAACTGGCATGGTCACTAATACCATCATTAACACTGGAAACGGGATGTTTACTAGGTCTTTGTTTTAATGAATGAATGAATTTTATTTCAGAAACAAAATATCCACAGAGTGTTAGTAACTTAATATTAAAATACTTATTATCTATTGTTAGTACCAATTACCCTCTGCACAAAATATTTAACAATCGGAGAGCTAAGGCTCTCCGCTACTGTTCTCAGGATGCTGTTGCGACTGTCTCTCACTCTCTTGAGTAGCGAAGCAGTTTTCTTTCGCACAACCACGTGAAAACCGTCGGTACGAGCTTGCGCAAACATCTCCGATGCACTGCAGTAGCGAGGCAGTCTCAACAACATCCTGAAGGCATTATTATACTGGACGCGCAGGACATCTAGCGATCTTTTGGTGTAATTGACCTGTAGATTGCCCGTGTACAGACTCTGGCAGTAGGCCTTGACAAGAGTGATTTTAACTAGGTCGGTACACCGAGCAAGTCTACGAGCCAACATGTTGCACCGGACCGCTGGTGCCCTGCGCTCCCTCTTTATATCTACATTATCTTTAATGTCGTCGGACAAAAAATGACCCAAGTATTTAAAAGTGGACACTCTTTTAATAACAGACCCGTTCATAAGAAGCTCGGGTCCCTCTTCACGGCATTTTCTGCCGACCCCAAAGACCATGTATTCGCACTTCTTAATATTATAAATTAAACTATGTGTGGCAGCGTAGGTTCACAAATTTTAAGAAGTTCCCCGATTGCCCACGCAGAAGGACCCAGCAGCACTATATCATCATTTTAAGCCAGTAGTTTTTTTTTTATTTGCGATGGGTTCGCTCTTGACTCTATTCTAGTTTAGAGATGACAGACACAAAGTCGACGATGGTACGAGCTTACCCAGATGAAGCCTGGTTCACTCTAACTTAGAAGAAATTAGGGTTATAATATTACCTTCTTCGTTAAATACTTAAATATGCTATAGCCGATAACAGTTTAATACTTAGCTTATATTTTTACTAGAAAAAGGTTTATCGCATGGGAGATCTAAATTAAGAGCTTTTTGATACATTGAACCTAAACTGGTTTTTTGAAAGAAAGTATTTATCTCATGTTGAGTTAATGAATTAATTAACATAGTTGGTATTCTGTAAGAAAGCTTGTAAATTACCCGACTGTCGCTAACGTTGTTACTAGCTAAGGTCAATGACGAGATACCGTTTGACAGTCTCTCTCAATCCTTCGCATAAATATACGAGTACTTGTATCTATCACTTCACTGACAAGCCTAGCTTTTAGGCATAGGCAGTCGCTTCTTGTAAAATACTGGTACTCAGCTGCATCCGGTTAGACTGGAAGCAGACCCTAAGATAGTTTGGGAAACAGGCTTGGCAGATGATGAGTAGCCCACCGGACACACCACCCATATGGACGATGCTCCCTTTACTGTGGAGAGTGAGGAGCTTTCCATTTGGTTCCTCATACCTCATACCTCATAAAGAACGTTATTTGCACCACTAAATCAGTCAATAAATCACACAAAATAAATAAAATAAGGTATGGTTCGACAACTAGCATCGTCGGCACACTATCTTTTTATTTTTTCTCTGGATTTGCTCTTGACTTTCTATCTTTCAACATAACATAACAATTAATTTAGATATTAATTAATTTATTTTATTTGATTAAGTGTAAAAAATGTGAGAACCCTGTTGGTATTTCATTTTGTCTTGTTTTCTTTTTCTCTCGCTTTGATTTTAACGATTGTCTGGCAGTTTGAGTACTCGTACTATAAGCGACCTACACAATGTCCTTTCTTTGATGTTATTCGTCGTGTCGTTGAGCTACTACTGCGTTAACTTAAGCAGTCTAAAACAATTCAAAACCAAATCATCATCATCATCTCTGCCTTGAATCACCCACTGCTTAATTTGAGCAATATTATTATTTACCAAAAGAGTTGAGCTACACGATAACTGACAAACGCTTGCACTGGCTGAACAGGTTCACTCAAATCTGTGTGGTTCTGTCTTCACAAGACCATCTCAGACGCTTATCTGCATAGTCCTCATGTGAGTTGGCAAAGATTATGTCTGGACCTTAAAAGAGACTGTGACATCAGCATTTGTTTCGGCTGTTTCTTCTTAGAGTAGTCAGGTACGAAACACCGGCCATCATCTTGTTTTAAAATAGGCGACATGAAAAGTGTTTGCAGAAAAAAAACATCATCATTTCATTTAATTTAATTTCACGCCTATAATCCCCGAAGACCTAAGACCCTAAAACACCTACATTCCTCCAGTTATTTTTAAGCCATGTATCGGGGGCGAGCCTATAACCATCAACTGGGCATTTATCCAGACTCTGTGACTGCTACTGAGCAATTCCTCAAAGGAAAAACCCAATAACACTTTGTCGGAACCAGGAATCGAACTCAGGACCTCGCTCAGTTACCGACCAGTAGACTAACGAGGCAGTAGACTATCTTTTTAGTAAATAATAATATTACTCAAATCAATTATCTTGACTGGCTCACGAGGTTATCGACATGTGGGACGTGGACTCAGTGTGCCGATAGTCGTATCAGCCAATGGCCTCATTGCCAAGAGCATCGAAGAATACCTGATAAGGCTCTCGTTAAGCAGCTGGATTAGGCGCTTGATTCAGAAAGCGGTACCTACTCTTGGACACGGCTCGTATTGTTAGGAGGTTCCTTTCTCTGGAGCCCTGACCGTTGGTAGCTTGGACGCCGTTCCCGATACCGGTGGGCTACTATTTTTATATTTTATAAAAGGTATAAAACACCTCTTAACGAAGCCGAAAGGCTCTGGTTCTCCCTGTCATTGCGATCATATTTTTGTTCTACACCATACCTGGGAACCTTCTAGTTACGGAGATATTAGGGGTCAAAGTTCCAACTTTTTGACAAGTATTTTTTTAAATACAAGTTTTTAATGTAAGATTTTTACTTTAAACATCTCCACAACCCCCATACTATTCAATCCGTCCATCAGCACAGTGTTTTGAGTGCGTTACATTGAGTTCTACCACAAAACATGATTTTACACCCCCCAAAAAAAAGTCGTTTCCCAGCAATAATTTTTGCGTAAAGTTACTTAGTTTCATGTACAGAAAGCTTGGTTGACGGCTTCGTGATGAGGTGATTTACACGGTGTATAGGAATATTTAAAAACGTAGAAAATAAGATTTACAAATTTAAATGAGTTTAATATTGCTTAAATTAATCAAATAGTATAGTAGGTCATAAGTCTGAACCTTTTAATTTGGGAGGTCGTGGTCAAGGTACCGTTATAATTGAGTGTATCGAATTGGATTTGATTATAATTAAATTAAATGGTTATAGAAAGAAGGATAAGTACTAACAACGCGACTGTTTACCAATTAAATATTTGGCACAGCGATGGCGTTCAATTAGCTGATTCATAAAACCGCAAAACATTTGAAGAAAGTAGTATGAGTAATTTATTAAGAAAGAAACAATTTAACTAGTAAGTCTTCATCAACAGTTTAAAAATAATGTCTGTCAGGTCTGACTATCACGTCTTTCCAAGATGTATTGCCACAGACTTTTTGATGGAAGTTCAAAAGGCAGTTGTTCTATGTTAAATAATGATGTTCCGCTGCATCCGCTTAGACTGTACGCATTCTCCAACATTAAGGTAACACTAGTCGGTAATTCTTCCATACAAACGTAGTATGGTGAATATTCGTCTGTTTGACGGTGTAGGTTCAAAACTAAAAATTGTATCGACTGATCTTGTCATTATCTAGCCCTGTATGGAAGCAGAATTGGAAAAAAAAAATATTGGTTTGGAAGTTATGAGCGTCGAAACTTCCATATTTCAACACTAATTTTATCTTATTTTTGGGTGTAAATAAATAACTTATGTAGCATGAAAATCGAAAAAGTGAAACCGTACAGGGATAGATAATTTTTTCAAAAGTTCAAATAATTTATTTTGAGTAGATACATCAAGAAGTTTTTCCATAATATCTAAACAAAAATCAATTTATGAAATTTTACGCGCTCATTTTCGTTATAAATCGTCGTATATTTCACTAAATAAATATATAAATAAAAACTAGATAAATGAATACTAAATAAATTAAACTAAATAAATTAAAAACTTTACTAAATAGCATGCATATTACCCACGCCGCCAACGAGTTCGAGCCGTCGACTTGTGCACCCTTAATGGAAAAAGACAGATAATGGTCGGACAGATATAGAGGAATCGTCTTCATCATCATATCAGCCTGGAGTCATCCTCTGCTGGGTATAGGCCTCCCCCTTTCTTTTGCCACACTTCCCAGTCCTTTGCCACCCTTATTCAGGTAGCTAGGTAAGAAACATGCAATCAGAATAATTCAGAACATGACTACGATGCTTCAACAAATTATGCAACAAGCTAACCCAAATATTAAACTCCAAATCGTGAGACTACGCGACAAAAAAGTCGCACCTCCTGTATACACAATCGTTACGTGCTCGCATGTAAACGCCAAGAATAATGAGTAGCTGTGAGCTCATTAATAATGTATGTGTAACAACATTACACCTTTTTACCGCGCGGTTGGGTAATCACGGGTGTGGAGTTGTGGACATGACATATGGCTTGGTTCCGTATTGAGGACTGTCCTTCCGTAGAGTATAGTTTTAGGTAAGTAGTTTTGTCGTTTGAAAAAAGTGAGAGAGATGTGGCAAAACGAGACGCGTAAGAAGGACATTCACTAACGTTACTGGTGATGTTCTTCAGAAAAATCAGGTGCGTAGACCTCGCAGCCGAAGCAGGCGGTAGGTAGAGTTCTGAAGCTACTACCTACCCCCTTGGGAAACAGGCGTGGCTTTGCGTATAGATAATTCAATGTAAGTCAGTAACATGTTTTTTTAATCAAACTTTTTTCAAAACTGATATTTCTTGATTCTAAGGCAAATTCCGTAAAATAACGTTTATCTTAAATGCATAATTCATGGTCTGTTATCATATTACACACATTTTGAGACACGCGACTGATTTAGTCAAGATACGAATATTATAGTGGTCGTAGTACAGACTGTGGTCGTATTGATAGCGGGTAGCGATTTAGAAAAAAAAACAAACTTTAAACAAACTCGAGCAAATTCCTGGGCCATAATCCACCACGCAACAACAATGACGTAGTGGATAAAAATAAATCCATTATCATTAAATTAATCGATTTAAGTTAGGACAGATTGATATGGTTAAAAGGCTAACCGATAAACCTATTATAACCCATTTGTTTGATTAACCATTTTACGGGTTAACCCCCCCTCCTCCATGGATAACCATTTGAATATTGCTGATTACCGCAACGACAGGCAAAGCAACGAGCATGGGCTTGTTAACTCTAACTTGGCTTGTTAACTTTCTTGTTTATTTTTTTATGTAGTACAAAAATTATAACTCTGCGTGAACCGGTTATTCTAGGCTGATTAAGCCCAAATAAAGTTCAGGTTAAATTTTACTGTAGGTATTTCAACTAACCCAAAAAAATTACTCGATTAAAACCCCATATACGGGTAAAATTTTCGGTCCCTGGTTCTAAGACATGCAAGTTTCACGCTGTTCATCCGTCATTTTGAGAACAATGGTGAAGAAATAATTGCGACTAAGTAAGTTCGAAGGGCTAAAAGTCCCCGCTTTACTACTGGGCCCACCATTGCACACTTTAAATGAATGGCCCAGTTTAATATTCCGTTTTCAGCGCGTCCGCTTATCGCCTACTACACGACCTAGCTCTTTGACGGACCGTGAACAAATAGCGTGTCCAATAATTCGTTCCTCATACTCATCGCGATATTATTCTCGTTATTGTTTACAAAAACGTTGTAATCATTATCTAAGTCGACATTTCTATAGTAGACGTCTTTAAATACTTTATAAGTGTTTTTTATTATTACTTATTTTTAAATCATCACAGTAATGAAGCTTAATGCACCTGGTGTTAATTGTTTTATGTTCCTGACCAATTTGTTCTAATTAGTGTGATGTGTTCCTCTCTAGTTTAATGGTTGCAAGCGCTACAGCGGAGCATGAAGTCCTAAGTTTAATTCTCAGGTCATGCAGTGTTTTTCAATCTGGAATTTCTCAGTAGAAGCACGGAATATAGATTTGAGGCCGATTCTAGTCTCGTCCTTACTTAAAATGTACCTCAAACATAACTGGTCCAAAGAACGAGAAAAAGTAGTGAGATAGATTATTATTTTGTAGTTTGCGTAGCTCAATTTCCCAGTGAGTAGACCTTCTGTCCTTAAGGAGAACAGATGAATGTTGATGGTGATCTATACTATATGCTGTAATCTTTCACAGAATGTGGGGTTCCATTACGTCGGCACACGCGTCAGCCTCGAGACAGAACACACGGACAACTGCGCATCATTAAGGGCAGAGAGTCAAAACGAGGAGCTTGGCCGTGGCAGGTCAGTCAATGTTATGTACTAATAATCTAATGCTTGCTCTTCATTTATGTATCTGAAAACTCCAACAAGGTCGGGTTGAAATGAGTTACCTATCTTTTCTGGATAAAGAGTCATATAATTATGTTGTAAATGGCGAACAGATTCAATCGAGTGCGAGATAAAATAAATAATGGTGAAGTTCAAGATTTGGTACCGCTGCCTCACCAAAACCGAAGAGCGAATGACCAATGCCATGAAAACTACATGTTTGTTTTTAGTCGAATTCTAAAAACATCGCTAGCTTTAAGCAGGCAAGGACTTGACATTCATTGGACCTAGCCTGGTGATGAAAACACAACAGCTTACTATTTTTTAATTGCTGTTTTCCAGGTTTCTCTCCAGCTGCTGCACCCAAACTACGGTCTGATCGGTCATTGGTGCGGCGGCGTGCTGGTGCATCCAATGTGGCTGCTCACCACCGCGCACTGCATCCATAAGTATATCTGTTTGACTACAAACTTGAATATAAACGTATGAGCTACCTACTTATGGTAGCCATTAATGCTCAAGCGATGCTAGGTCGGAAGTACCAAATGTAGAAGCTTTAACCTTAAAATACTTTTGGAAGTTGGTAAAAAATAGGATCCACTATAGGGACGCAGAGAACCTGAAAATGTGGCAAGACAAAGGGGAGGCCTATATCCAGGAGTGGGTGATTCCGGGCGGAAATGATGATGATAATTTGGTTTTGAATTTCTTGACTGTTTAAGTTTTTAAACTGGAGCCTACCTTATCAGGTAATCAGAAGGTTGCGTGTTAAAATCACGCCAGGGTCACCAGTTTAGAGGTATGAGGAACAGGGTGTAAAGTTCTTCATACTCTATAGAAAAGTGAGGATCCTCCGACCAGACGGGTGTTATATCTGGTGGGCTATGTAGCCTTAAATCAATGTAAACTTTGCTTGCGAGATGTAGGAAATTATGTTTAGTTCTTCCGTCGTGTCATAGATGGCGCTGTAGTACTTTTTGTAGGTCGCTACAAGCTCAAGAAGTTTGCAAAATATCAAACACTATTAGGCATTGCATCCACAACTCCAAGGCATTCTTTATTTAGCTTTAGTTTTAGTCATAACTTTCAATGATTAGTGTGTGATTACCTCGTTGGTCCAGTAGTTACAATCACGGCTGCTGAGCTCGACTGTACTGGGTTCGACATCCGGGTCGGGCAAATTGTTATTGAGTTTATCCATCAGGAATTTCTCAGTGGCGTCTAGATTTGTGTCCGGTTGATGGCAATAGGCTTGCCCCTTTTACATGGGACTTAAACATAACTGGCAAAATGTGAGTGTACGTACTATTAGTTACACCTCTGCCTAACCCTGCCGGGATTGGAGGCGTGATGTTATGCTATACTACAAATAAATATAAAATAAAAATAAAATATGTACAAGTATCAAAATTACAGGGCGTCAAAAAATTCTCTAGGACATCGCTGTCGACAGGAAAAGTGCCCAGAAGGCTGGCCGCATTTATTATTTGTTTGGAGTTCCGAATACAACCTTGCCTATCTGCCTTATTCTACCACAAAAATAACAGTCATCATCATCAGCCTTGCCTTTTCCCAAACTATCTTGGGGTCGGCTTCCAGTCTAACCAGGTGCAGCTGAGTACCAGTATTTTACATGAAGCGACTGCCTTTCCAACCTGCACAACCCAGTAACTGGGTAATACGATACCCCTTGGTAAGACTGGATGTCAGACTTTTTGGCTTATGACTACTATTGAAAGATCTACAAATGACAGCCGGGACCAAGTGCTTTCTAAGGCATGGAGGAAACGGTATGTAATTACGGTCACCCATCCACGGACCAACCTCGGCAAGCACGGCTTAACCTTAAAGATCGACCCGTGCGGCTGTTATTATTTAGCACAAAAGTAACAGTGTTCAACAAAATGTTCCAGTGAACTCTTCAACCTGCCGGTTCCAGCGCTCTGGACAGCAGTGCTGGGCGAATGGGACCGGGCAGAGCAGAAAGGTGCCTACGTGCCCATTGAGAAGATTGTGCTGCATCATCGATTTCAAAACTACCAGCATGATATAGGTGAGAAGGAGTTAGATGAACAGCTTCCTGTCCCTAGGTTGCTTAGGGTCGGTGTAACACGTTTTTTAGGGTTCCGTACCCAACGGGTCAAACGGGACCCTATTACTGAGACTTCGCTGTCGGTCCGTCCGTCTGTCACCAGGCTGTATCTCATAAGCCGTGATAGTTAGCTAGTTGAAATTTCTACAGACTATGTATTTGGGGTTTCATATAAAAAAGTGATTTTTTTGCTCGTTTTTATACGAAACGAATAATGGTACGGAACCCTTCGTGCGCGAGTCCGACTCGCAATTGGTCGGTTTTTTTCTAGTCTAAAGACTTATAATGACGTCCATTGCTGGACATATAAATGAAGCCATGTCCTTCAGACACAGTCATGGCTTTAACAAACACGATTTAATTAGAAAATAAATAAATTGTAATGATTATTTTGTGCCCGGCTGATGAAATCAATTACGATTAAATACCTTATTACATAAGGCTGATACATAACTACTGAAATGTGGGATGTACTACTATGTACACCTCTGCCTAACCCTTCGGGGAATACAGGCGTGATGTTGTGTTATTTAACGAATAAATTATACCTGATTTCTCTTCATTGTCAATTTTTATTGTAACTGCAAATGACTGATTTATTTGTAAGTGCAAATGCCATTTAAAATGAAAAAAAAATGCCTGTACTGGGACAATCCTGTATCACAGGCTGCAGGAGCATAAAAGTATCCCTTATATTACCGTTTCAGATATAGCTGCAGTCTATAAGAATCTTCATCAATTCAAACTTTTCTCCTTTCAGCCTTAATGAAACTCACAAGACCAGCAGACGTCAGCACAGGCAGTCGAATCCGTACAATTTGCCTCCCTCCATTTGAGCCACCACCAATAGATACCTTCGAAACCGACAAAAGCTCTTCATTTTACCTCCGTCCAGAATCGAACACGGAACCACCAAGGCGAAAGCCGAAACCACCAAAACCTAAACCTGATACTGCAGTGAAATACCTTGAAAAGCTAAACAATTTAACGAAGAACATCTTCTCAGGACTAGTGAATAAGAAACATAAAAACATGAGATACAACGTAAGAGTGTCCAACGAATCAAACAGACAACCAGAAAGGAAGAATGGAGAAGAACTGAGAAAATCTGACAGCGAAAGAGGTCACAGTGATCTGATCTATGACAGTGCTACTCTAGATAGTGTAGTCAAACTCATAAGAAACAGTCTTCTAAAAGACGATTACAAAGTTAATATAAACAGAAGTGACAAAAAGCTTATGTTTGGTGAAGAAATAGATCCTTTCATTGATGATAACAACAGATTAGACTTCAAAGATGAATGTTATACTACTGGATGGGGCAGAGAACAGACAAATGGGACGTTGACTGATGTGTTGTTGGAAGCTGAGGTGCCTGTACTACCGCTGAATGTGTGTAGGGATAGGTACGCGCTGACTCTTCCATTGAATGACGGTCATCTGTGTGCGGGGAGCACGGATGGCAGCACTGGAGCTTGTGTGGTGAGTGTCAATCTTTGTTTCTTTATTTGTATAGATTCTTATACAAGTTACTGAAAAACAAATGAACTGGTGAAAGCCTAAGAAAATCTTGTCAAAGGAGATGATATTAATTTGATATTTAGTTCTTCGATTGGTTTTTATAAAGGAGATGGTATTTATTTTGGTAGTTAATTCTTTGATTTGATTTTATATTCGTGTACTTAACTAGATTATTTCGGCCCAGTACGTCGATTCTGTAAAATTCAGACGACAACTCACATCTCACATCGCTATCCACTGTCACTTCGCGTAAGATTCATAATGACCTTGATTTTGTAGCCAAGGGAATTACCTTACAGAATGCCACTTCTTACATCATCTCATACTTTATCCGTCAAAATCTCCCTGATAATTTAATTCAACTCGCTGACACGCTCGTAGTGGTGGCGCTAGTGTAAAATCGAATTATCAACCGGGTTTTTAGAATGCCAATCAAGAAACTCACAGAGGATTTAGATTCGAAGTTCTAAGTGAGGTCTTACAGAATCACACTGCAGTTGGAAGCCAAATTGATCGCGGCTTCAGTATAGCGTTCATTATATCCTCAAATGTGCAGGAGTAGGAACAAATTGGACAGTTGATTACCCACTTGTTAGAGTGCGCAAAGTGTCCTTTGATATATTATAATTTAAAAGAACGTTTGATTAAAATGCTGCCCACCCAAAAGAGAGTAATCGCTGACGTGACCTTACGAGTGGATTCTGGTTTTGTTAGTGTATCAGGAATTTTAATTGAGCCAATTATGTCTCGAGATTGTTATCTAAATGAAGCATTTTTAATTTTTATCTCAAGTTTTTAAAGATCGTGCTGACATAGTTTTGTTTTGGATCATTAAAGAATATTTTCCAAAACCTCAAAAAATTCCAACGATGATATTAGATGGATATCCTAAAAGGGGTAGTTATGAATGAGTCTTCCTGGATACCTGAAGACAAAGTTCTAGATCGATTCAATCCATGGTCATCTGAATGGAATCGATCTAGAACTTGGCTACGATTTTTTCGAGACGTTTGCAAAGCAGAATCAGCCTAATCATCATCATCTGTCTAGCCTTGTCCCAACTCTTTTGGAGTCGGCTTCCAGTCTTACCGGATATAGCACCCCGAATTAGCCCTCAACTAAGTTATATCAAGGAATCGACACCAAACGAAAATCTTGTAGCTGGTATAATCCTCGCTAGTTCTATAGCTTTTCGATGTTCATCTTATTTCGCAATAGCATCTGGACGTAACATCTGTTCAACAGGTATCAAAGTTGAACAGTTTTAAATTACTGCACCGAATCTCGTATCCGATCTTGTCTTAGTGATTGAAGACGAGATTACTATGAGCCAGAATCATGATAATTTGTTAGATTTTAAGAACTTTAATTCTGTTGTTTAGTTTCTAATTTAAAAAGAAACATTTGGAATAACTTTGGAGTGTTGTGTGTTTGCCTCAGTGAGACAGTATGGGCAAGACAAAAGAAAAAGTTATTAATTTACAAAAGGTAACTTTATTTATTTATTTATTTAGCACTTCAAGCACAAAGTACAGAGGTGGACTTAATGTCATATGCAATTACAGAGGTGGACTAATGTCATATTACATATGCATTTTATGGTTTATGGTTTTTATATTGTTGTTTTTTTTTCATACTAGCGGTTGCAACTGAACCACAGTTGCAACCGCTTAGAATGGAAGCCGACCATACCTGACAAACTTGGAAAAGGCTACACAGAAATGACACGGTGTCTAACAGTGACTTTAACGGAGATTGACATGGTGTCTAACAGTAGTGACTTTAACGGAGATTTGAATGAACTTTTTGAATGGAAAAGACGGATAATTTTTCGCTGCAGAGAGACTATTAATTATAGTCTACTACCTTCTAACCGGTATTCCTACTTCTGCAACTGCATGCCATACCAAACTGTCAGTAACAGCTGATCATTAGCACGATAAGACTGATGTTGACTTGTTACAATTAATACTGTTCTTATTAATTTTCGTGACATCGGCTTCACATTGGAAAGTCCAATCAAAATTCTTGACTTTCACTCATCAGAGAATATTATATCAAGCAATGATAGCTTGACTGTAACTGATTGGAAGGTCGTGAGTTCTACGCTTGAAGTGTAAATTCTGATGTCAACTGTTTCTGTCAGTGTTGTGAAAGATGAATGATTGAAAATGATGCTTGTAAAATTCTAAGGCCGTTAACAGCCAAAAATTGTAATGGATTGCCCTAATGAAAAGGGAGGTTTCCCTCTTTCTATTTTTTTCAAAGGTATGAAAATGGCACCTTTCACATTATAGTTCTACTAGCTGTCCAGCGCAACTTCGTCTGCGTTACATTTTCCCCGTTTTAGCAACATTTTTCATTGCTGCTCCACTCCTATTGGTTGTAGCGTGATGATATATAGCCTATAGCCTTTCTCGATAAATGGGCTATCTAACACTGAAAGAAAAAAGATTTTTCAAATCGGATCTGTAGTTCCTGAGATTAGCGCGTTCAAGCAAACAAACAAACAAACTCTTCAGCTTTATAATATTAGTATAGAATCGATAAACAGGTTAGCGGTAAAGAACTCAGAAATTACTTTTCAAGATTGGTATGAATATTATGGAGTCCTGCATTTCATTTTACTACAAAAACGTACCAACAAGTAAAATCTTTCCAAAAGATGATGCAAACAACTTTTGTCTACACATAATACGTTTCGGATATTTTTCAATTATATTATTCGAAGAATTCTAGTAACAACTGGTTAGCAAAAGAAATTATCGGTGAATGTTTTGATACCTAAAACTTTTCATTACTTGCAGCTTTTTCAGCCATTTTTAATTTAAAATAATTGAGTCACGTTCACATCAAGCTAGGATCTGTTTGTGGTTTCTTTTTGCGTTGGTTGTTTCAATCAATTATATAGCGAATATGCATTGGAATTTGAAATACCATTTTCGAAGGTATATTCTTCATAACTTAATCAGCCTTAAAAAGCTCAGTTGAGGGAACAGTGGAGGATGCCAGCGGGCATCCACCCTTTGTGATAGGGAAGGGTCGGTCCAGTTCAGGTTTGTGAATGTTACATGTCTTCGAATTTTTTTGGATATGCCGGTTTCCGTACTACGTATACCGATTTTTGTCCGTGCTCTCTTTTGTTTTATACTTGATCTTGTTTCCATATTACTGAAACAAACTAGGTAAATTATTATTTTTCATTACCTAATTCAGCTTTTGGGTTACAAATCAGTTCAATAAATATTTATGGGAAGATGAAATTGTCACGGCCCTGTCATGTCATGTCACGTCATATGTCAATCACGGCCAACCTTGACAAAGCTGGTACAGCGGCGTGGATATTGTCACAAGCATAGAGGGCATGTGTGAAGTATTAGACACACAAGTATTATCACAAGCATAGAGCAGTGGTTAATGAAGACTCTAAACCACCTTTGTCCAATTTTACTCTGTTAATAACTGATCCTCTCTTCTCTTCCAGGGCGACAGCGGGGGACCACTTCAGTGCCGGTCAGGCGGGCGCTGGGAGCTCCGTGGCCTGACATCGTTCGGCTCTGGTTGTGCCCGACGCGGTGTCCCCGACGTGTATACGAATGTGGCCCACTACGTCGCCTGGATATACGCACATGTTTATGCTAGCTAGTATTTGGATTATGGAGGATAATGAAGTATTAACCTGCTTGATGAGAACTGTGGATATACTGGACCTTCACAAGTGACGCAAATGTCGAATAGAAGTTTTTAAACTGACATGGTCATGAACATTATCATTTAAAACAGGATATTTATCATATTTACTATTAGTTTTGGGATCCCGATATTTCGGCGCTGTTGTAGCACCATGCTCATGGATAAACTGAAGTTATTGCGGTTAGGTGTTTATGTTCTTTAGTTTATACTTTTTAGTGTTGATGAGAATGTCGAATATGTTTTGAATTGGTGAAAAGAAGAAGAAGATGAATGTACCTTTAACGTTATGTCAATCCTGTTGACAAACACTGTAGAAATACGAAACACTTTGAAAGCGATTGCCGCTTGTGTCGAAACTCTGGGTTATGTTAGGTCCACGATAGATTCGACACCGAAGTCAATGGAAATTAACTGTTTTGGCCATTGTGTTTTGATTTTAAGACGTTAAGGGGAAGCGGCAAAGTACCTCGAGAAATTCACAATTTGTTACGTTTTTTGCAATTTGCAGTTCAGCCACAGGTTATATTATGTTGTTTAAAACATGGTTTTACTTAGAATCATTAAAATCATCAAAACAAACGTCTAAGTTCCTGTTGTTCAACGTACAGCCTGACACCGCAAATTGCAAAAAACGTAAGAAAATGTGCATTTCGCGTTCTACCACTGCGGTTCCTTCCTTAAGTACAAATTCTACTGACTGAATTCTCTGTTGTTTGAAAATTGATCTACTTAGAATTTCAAAATACTACCGCATGATGACGTCTGACGAAAGTTTAAGAGCTTTTACGCTTAACGACATCTCATTCCAACTTTCACATTTTCATTAAAATTCGCATTAATTTTCATTAAAATTGGTTCAGTCATTTCGAAAAATAAGGACTTGAAAGTTTGTATGAAATGCCGTCAGGCGCAAACGCTCTTAAATAAGTCCTATCTGGAGCTATAAACTCCTAGTAAAATTTTGCAATACGCAACCTCTACCCTTTTGCTATTGCATCTTTGATAGGGGGTCCCTGACAGGAACAAAAATTTCATCACAATATTCTATGACTGAGTAACTTTGTTTGAAATGACGCCTGTAATCCCCAAACGGTTAGACAGAGGCGTAAATATTAGTACACTCGCATAATTTCACCAGTTGTGTTTCAAGTCCCGTGTAATAGGGGGTGAGCCTATTGCCATCAAACGGGCACAAATCCAGACTCCGTGGCTGCTATTGAGAGATTCATGATGGAAAAATACAACAAAACTTTGCCCGACCCGGAAGCGTGTTTACAAAGGCCATTAGAGTGAAAGTGCAAACTGAACTGGCTTAGCTTTTGTTTGACAAAAACTTGCCAAAACCCTAATCCATTCTAGTACAGAAATTGACCGAAATCGCGTAGACTTTGTTAGACAAATTCCTTCTGATATTGCAGCAACAAATGCTATTCAATTTGATACCGATATTTACCAATCGTTAGCTTCAATAATAGGCGGATAATTACGTGGAAATTGGTATTATTTTGGTAAAAATCTAGAATTCTTTGGCAGGCGGAGGGGGCCGTTAAAAGGTAATGCACCGTTCTTGAGAAAAACTAATTATTGTAACCTAACCTCAAAAAAATTTATAGTCGCTTATAAAGCATAGTCGACGTAGCCCCGCTACGCGGGGCTCCTATTTCTGTCTGCAGGGTTTGCAGTAACCTAACACGAAGGGGAAGTCGGGGTCTTAGTTCGCTCGCTCCGCTCGCTCACTAGACCCCGCCATCCCCTTCGAACCTAACCTGTCCGGGTCGGGGTGCCCCAAGTCCAGAGCTCGCTTCGCTCGCTCTTGCAGCCAAATTCTCCTGGATACGTATGATACAGTACTAGGTTTTGTCCGTGCAATTTCTTTGAAAATATCCAGGCCAAAAGCTAATCTATTTGAGTCATTTTTTTTACTGAGATAGATTAGGTTTTGGCGAGTAATGTGCACAAACAAAAGCTCATCTATTAGAGTCTGGCTCGTGACTCAAATAGTATAGCCTTTGTAAATTCGCGACCCGGAAATCGCACCCAGGTCCTCATGCTCAGTAGTCAGCAGTGTGTGTATGTTACTGCTTAATGAATATTATAACGAGTGAGTGCCTATACCTAGTAGTATATCTGGAGTCATTGGTTTATCTCAAATGGATTTCACTGATTCAGAGCATTCTTGAAAACTTATTATTTATGTCACGGATTATCTGGCTGTTTGTGTGTGTGAGTTTAAGTGTTTGTAAACGCTTCCCACGATACAGGAGAAATCCTAGCGTGTGGGCAACGTTTTTTTTTAAAGAAAAAAAATAGTGAGGAAAAAAATAGTGGAGTCCCTCCGCGCGGAAGAAGTGAAACTTCGTAATACTACACGCATGCGTTCGAGTACCACGCATTCACTCCCGCTCTGTCTCTTTCTATACCCCCTCCATTGTAGTGTTAAAGTTCAACGCAAGCTTGTTGGAAGTCACATAAAAAGTTTCACTTAAAAAAAAACTATTATCAGCGAACAAGTTAACCTAATTTGTATTATTATTTTTATTAAGATTACCAATTTGTAAATATACCTTCTAGTCTCCGATTTTAATAGATTATTATTTAATTATTTGTTGTTTATTGAAAAATATTTAAGATGATTATATTAATGATAAGTATCTTTAAGTTGCAGTATTTCGTTTGTAGTTACCGATATATTTACCAATAATACTCATAAGTTATACCAGATGAAATATTTAAAATTCTCCTCCTAATGCCCCGTGGTCTAATCAAAGCAATCAATCGCGCGAATACGCCATCGTCGTGTGCATAAACTTCACTCATTTTTTCGCAGAATCGGAAAGCACCTTACGTCGATATCATTCGGGTTCGCCAAGCAAATTGAACGTGACAGTTACGTGTGCGCGCGATGATCGCTTTGGTTAGGACGCAGCCTACTGCTGCCTTTGCATCTATGGTTTTATTTACTTAAATTATAATTTAGAATAAGTGTTGTAGTTACGTATTTCATCCCATTACCACTCAAAATAACTGTGATTTAATTAGTATAAATTATATTCTTAACAAAATTCAATCATGTAAAATATTTATTTAGTTTGTATACTTATTTGTATAGCCAGACTGGCTGCTTTATTCAGTTTTACTCAATTTCACTTGCATTAATTGACACGTAAAAAAAAGCAAAAGCACGCAGTTGGATTGTGCACTCTAGGGTAAGCACCGTTAGTCGCAAATTGATTAGCGAGCTTTTATTTAGGCAGTAACTGAATTAAGCAACAGAAATGCAGTCAATCTGCACTAACGTTTAGATTTTTCATATTGCCTTCATAGTTTTTAAAACTTATCAAAAAAAAAAATGAAGTGTAAGCAGTATTGATTTTACTTGGTTAATATGTATATTTACTACGAAACCACGTGTCTGTACAATTATTAATTATAATTTGAATAATTATTAATTTATCCTATTGTAAAAAGGTTAATATTATAATATAAAGAAACGATATTAATATTCTTGAAAAGGCTTTATTTAATTATCAAAACATTTCACCATCAGTCTATTAAATAAAATATTTACAATATATTTACAAATCACTTATAATTAGAACTAAAACTAATATCACAATTACTAAAAATATCTTGGTCCCTTACAACAGATTAAAAAAAATGATGATAAATTGAGAAAATGGCGGAATTTGCAGTGAAATAATTAATACTGGGATACTGAAGACTGGATTACTGTTTACAAACAAATAGTTTAATTATTACATAAGACGTAATGTTATTTTATGTACACCCACATCACACACCACATTAATGTCATTGTGTTTATTATGCAATGCTCCCACTCATTGTCAAAAAACTACTGTTTAGACACTTTCAATTATTTAATGTACTCTGAGACAGCGCAACGGTATCATGATATTAGCCATTACTAACGGGTTGTGGAGGTCAGATAGGCAGTCACTCCGTGTAAAATACTGATATTCAGTTGCATCCGGTTAGACTGGAACCCGGTCGCAATAAAGTATTTCCTACTTTTTGGGGTCGGCTAGATGATGTGAGACAACGCACAACCTGATTCGTTGGGTCTAGAAGCACGGATTTTTAATTAAGTGTTGATTTTAAATCCTTTTATACCGAAGGAGTGAGCTAAAATGCTTAAAGTTCGCAAAAGAACAGAGGCAAAGTACGACAAAATATATCAGTTTATAATTTATACCCTAAAGAGGTTATTGGTCCTTCGAGCCGGATTACGAGGGAAACCAGTGGAAGTTCGTATTTTTTACCAATGGGTTGTCTTCTTATCAATATTTATAATATAATTATCTAATCCACTTAATGTCAAACATACATAAGCATTTGATAATAATTATTACATAAAACATAATAATTATAGATCCAATGGCTATTACGAGGAATGGTTATTAATTTATTATGCTAATTACATATAGAAGGCAAAAGTTGTCGCAGTAAACAACTATGTTTAATAATAATAATAAAATAACCTCACACCTTACTAACTCCTAAACTAATTAATATTGAGCAATTTAAACTAAATGTTTAACAAGAGTTTAATTAAGATTAAACTAGATCCGGGCTTGGATTTGCATCCTTGGTGCTCCATCTATGGCTTGGATGGAGCACCCCATAATCCCACTCGCAAACATAAGATACACTTGAATGTTGACGTAAAGGTACGTACGACGACCAATCAAAAAATGCAAAACCAGTTTTTGCAGACCTTTCATTGTACGGGAAATCTCTACAAAGTAAGCCCATGTTATACTGGAAATGAAAGCTTGATGTGTCACCGTAAGTGTCTAGTACTTGTTGCTTGCTTGTTTAATGGTTAGTAAAACTTTGTTTTAACATTTAACTGTCATGGATTTTCGCCTGATTTCATGACTAATTGAGCAAATGATTGAATTTATCTATCTTAACAGTTAAGCCGCCAGCGGAGTTTACAGGACTAAAAATAATGGCAAAATATAAATAAGTTTACATTATCCGGTCATACATAGTCGTCAATGCTGATATTGATAGCATCCTTGTAATTCGTCATAGGTTTTCCGTGTTATAGGTACCCGTAACACATACTTGGTTGTTACAAGGATTTTTCAGGCGCTGAAATCCCGGTGACAAGGCACTTTTGATATACGTTTGAGAATTTGTTTTGTGTGTTATTGAAAAAACAAGATTATGGTCACGCGCCAAAAGATCCATGTACACTTTCCTTAAGAAGTTTTCTGTCAAAAATATTTCACAATAGCGGAAAGTCTGTAACTATTATTTGAGCATCCTTATAACTTATTTGATCCAAAAGTTCACTTCATACCTTCAAACATAAAGCGAGATACTTCAAAATAACTCACTTTTCACTCTTACTTAATCAAATTGAGCAAAAACTTCTACTGGATCTTCTCATTCATTATCAGAACTGACCAGTAAGTCTACAAAGTCACTATCCTCCTCATTAATAGCCAGAAGAGAGACAGCTTCCTTGGCCAGATCCTCGTCATCTTTAAAATTAAATGCTACATTTTCTGCCATATTCAAGATCACGCTACTTCTCCTTCTATCTGAACTTTTCCTCCTAATAATAGGAGTGGGGATGTCCTTTGGTGGGATGATCTTGTACTTCGGTTTCCAGATTCTGTGGAGGCCTTGGGCTGCAAGGACTAGGCCTATGACGAAGAGTAGGACCTCGAGGGTGATGACCAATGGAGGTGCGTAGACCAGGCGGAGACGCAGCATAGTTACTACGTCTGAGGGTGGTGCTTTGCAGAACTGGAAGAGAAGGCATTGATTAGTGATTTTTTCGACTTTGTAGTAGTCAGCGAGACCAGAAGGCCAAAAATCAACTCTCGAGGGCAAGAAGTCTTGAAAATAAGGCAGGCCCTAACTGTGGGACATTGCAGTCTTACAGTTGTAAATTATCAGTGGTTTTGCATTTTTTATTCTGAAAGTTATGGCTTGTTCCTGAAAAGACTAAAAATTACGGGAGCTATAATCATTTTATTACAAATCGTGTCAGATTTTTGATGAAATTACTGTTATCTCAGTTACCTTAAATACACTGAATCTTAGTGAACCATTACGATAATCACTGATTTAATAAAAATGTCTCTTATAGTAGAGCAGTGCGGTAAAATTCCCATAAACTGCAAAATGGTTTTTAAATAACTTACCATTGAAAACCACATGAGCGGCAAAACCTTGTCTTTCAGTGGTTCCGTGATAGGGTTCCCTGAAGACATCCTCACTGCAAGGTTGATCTGGATCTTAATTGAAAAACTTAGTGGCGCTCCGACAACCTGTGAAAAAGATTTAATTGTAACTTACATACATAACATCACGCCTGTAATCCCAGAGGTAGGCGCAAGGTGTACATAATGGTACATCCACATTTCGCTCGCCAGTTATATTAAAGCTGCATGTAATAGGGGGCGAGCCCATTGCCACCAACCGGCACAAATCCAGAATCCATTGCTGCTACTGATTTTCCTAATGGGGAAATCCAATAACACTTTGCCTGACCTGGTAATCGAACCCAGGACCTCATGCTCAGCAGTCATGCTGGTGACCCCTAGACCAACAAGACACCTTAAAGTAAGCTTACAAACGAAGATTAAACGAAGATCAATCCAATTATAAGGGAAAATGATATCTGTAGAAGTCGCATTTAAGGCATTTAAGTCCATGGAAACTTAGACCCAGTGGACTCAATCTTGAACGATTCGGTCGTAAGGTATTTAATGGTTGTATAAGAAAATTTTGGTAGTGCTACTTACAGGTTCCAATTCAAAATGCGACGTATGCCTCTTACGATCAGGATTCATTCCCTCAAAGTATGCTTGCTGAACGGGATCCGTATCCATGAAATGTGGTTTCGATAGAGATATTGGGAAACCTGGAAATTATTTGAACAGTTAAGCTTTGGCTACTATAAAATAAGAAAGAAACATTGATGTCAAGAGTTTTACTTCTGGTAGTTATAATATAACATGATTGTTTGCCGCAAAGATGTCCCAAGTACACCCTACGTTAACTATGTTTAAGTCCTATGTCGGGGCCGAGCTGACTTCGGGCTAAAATCCCACTAGCAAGCTGGCTAAGGGCCATAGTAGGAAATCGAACCCCGAACCTCATGCACAGCAGTAGCACATGCGACCAACGAAGTAGTCAAGTAGGACTTGTAGTTCACTTTATCAGTTAGGAGCAAGACCAAGTTGATAAAATAGAAGAAGATTCTTTAGTACTGACCATAGTAACAGTTGCTGACATCAACAAATCCTTCGGGAGGACATTCGTTGGTACAATTGCAGGCGAACGGAGAAGTGCTGCTGAAAGCTGTGCTGTCCATAGAAAACCTGGAGCAGAATGAGAAGACAAAGATGAGAGAGGTACAAAGGTTCAGTTAGCTGAAATTATCTTTAATGATTTAGTTATCACAAGAGGTGATCTTGTTACTGTACAGCTAACTTAACCAGGTATTTACTAACTTTCGGCTTCTACTCAGAATTAATACTACAAACCCGCCTTTGTAACTTTAACCTTAAACTTTGTCATGACTAATACTGAAAACAAAACTCTGACATGTATATAAATTGTTAGAGGGGTAAAAGACCAAAAACTACTGAGCTCATCCATATTTACTTTTGGTTGATCAGGAGAAATTAGACTTTAAATGGAGCGACTGCCTATCTGACTCAGTACTGGGTAATACAATACCCCTTTGTAAGACTGGCTGTCAGGCCGTTTCCGGCCACTGACTACCTGTAACGACTGTCAAAGATCTACAAATGACAGCCGGGACCAACGGCTTAACGTGCTTTTTGAGGCACAAAAATTAACAAAGTTAAGACTTACATGTAAGAATTAAGTCCCTGGGCACTTGTTGCCTCGCTGACATAGCTGAAGGGGTAATTCCTGCAGGCTTGCTTCCTGAAGATCGTGATGTTTCGCCCTTTTTCGTAATTGGATGGCAACATGAGGCCTTCGTAGGAGCCTTTGATTCTGTTGCATGGTGTGCTGGAAGAGAAGAATATAATAATGACCATACAAACATAAAGTACGATTGCAATCAATTAAATCGTAAATTAAGATTTGAAAAACCGAATCCCTTAATTAAGTGATAATGATAACTGTCATCTGTCCCGTCTGATAACTGTATACAGGGTGTAACGGAAAGGGTTCTTCAGGCCAAACTAGTTTGTCCTAGGCCAAACGAGGTTAAGTTAGGTTAGAACTGTGATCATAAACGCGCGAACCGAGCGAGCTTAACGAGCGTTGCCGCATCCAAGTTGGGCGCATTGTAGATGTTTTGTTTGGATCAGTATTATGTTGACACGATAAGCCAGTAAACCAGATTGTCCTAGGACAAACTAGTTTAGCCTGAATTCGGGTTTGGCCGGTAACATATACATACTCAAGGGTGTGCTACAGAACATCAAACTGAACTTTCTTCCTGAATATTTATCCATCGGACAAACATAATAATAGCGAAAAAAATATCTGCTGCCCCATACATAATTTCCATACCTATTCGACCCAAATGTATAGGGCTTCCGTTACACCCGGTATAGCAGAAATGCAGAATTTGTTCTAGTAAGGAATTAAACGTCGGTTTTGTATGCAAAACCTGTATTTTATTGATTTTAAGTGACCTTTGAGGTATTAATCTGTAGCCAATGGCAAGCGTACTCGTAAATGCTGTTTCAAAAAGAACTTCATTTTGCTATCTGTTATCATCATCATCATCATTTCAGCTGAAAAACGTCCACTGCTGGACATAGGCCTCCCCCAAGTGTCGCCACATTGACCGGTCCCGTGCGACTCGCATCCAGCGGATTCCCGCAACCTTCACCAGGTCTTCGGTCCACCTAGTTGGAGGCCTTCCAACGCATCGATATATATATATATATATATATCTTCCTCTATCTGTTATAGTATACTATACATAGGAAAATCCTGCTTACCTGGATTCCAAGTCTGTAAACCCTTGCTCCAGAAGACCAGTGACATTGTCCCAAGCGTTCAAGGAGTATCTTCTGCTGCGATCCCTGAGTTCCACCTCAGACCACTCCAGTTTTTGTTGATAGAACTGTCGAAACCACGTCATAGTTAGACTTGAGAAGATTCTAACACATTATTATGTAATCATATTTGTCGGTTTTTTTGCAGTTTTGGGAATTTTCTGCTAATGTTTGACATTATCATAAAAAAACATCAGCAATAATGACTTTTTAACAAAAAAGTGTGGTTAGCGATAACTAGGAGACACTTATGGTATCGTTGACATAGGCAGTTTGGGTTAAATAAATGGACTTGACTTGTAGGCGCAAAATATCATATAATCGAAAAAATAATAAATATCAAATAATCATAGAACAAAATTTTGTTGATTATGCTGTTAGTAACATAGTCCTGAGAGGTTGCCGGTATTTTACAAATAACCCTGTATATGTATTCAAAGTGAATATTTTTCTATTTTAAGCGTACATTGTTTCAGTATTGTATCGTTATTTAAGACTTGAATGCTCTCCAAATACTTCTAATCCTCAATAGGCCAGTGACGGTCGAACACTTTCCAACCTTATTGCTCAAGGAATAAGGGTAAAAAGTGGTCGACTATTAGTGAGAGAATTTTACCATCGCATCCCGATCTCAAAGCAAAGAGCAAACTACATTCTATCAACGAAAACACTGACGGAAAAGTCAAAATTATGTGAGACTGACTTAAGTTACGGAAAAACTACCTCCAATCTAGTTGAAAGTTGTAACAGAAATATGAAACTGAATACGGGCCTTAGGGCCCTCATAATCCAATCATACTAACCCGATCAAGCAGCCCAATTTTCTTGAAGTCGATCCAGCCTGGCAACAAGGTGTTCGCAATAGACACGATGGGGTCATCGTAACCCCAGAACATGTCGTGCACAGTCATGTCCTTGAAGAGTTTGGAGCCCAGGGCTGACATGGAGTAGTAAGCTCCTGCGTTCGCAAAGTAGCCCAACTTGTCGGCTGCTAAGGTACTCATGGCCTGGAAAAAATAATGGAAGAGTTGAGAAACCTGTATAAGTGCCTTCTTTTTGCTAATGGTATATAGTTTTTGGGTTTTTGGTGGATAGACCATAGAATATCCATATTACATAGAAACGTCATACAAATAATAGGTAGGTACCTACGATAAAAGCATACAGTGTACATAGAATTACATAAACTTCGGTGTTATCTCTGAAAGCGATCTTTTTAAGATAACCTTTGGATAATCTTGTCCGCTCTTAAGTTGATGAGGCGCGAGTCTTGGCCTTGAACGTCCAGATTTTGGCTTTTGAGAGCGAAAGTTCTCAAAAGCCAATATCTGGACGTTAATAGAAAATAATCATAAAAAAAGTAATCGTTAAAAAATTTGGGTTTTCCATTAGAAATAATGGAAAACCCAAATTACTTTAATGTTATGTGGATACCTAATACTTCTACCTATTATCAAATGATCATGAATAAACTATAACGATAATCAGAAAACCCACAGTTATTTTGGAAACACCATAAAATTAACCTTGACCGTCAAACACCGTTTTTAAAATTTATGTTTATCACAGTAACGTATCAAAGGACATTGGCAAATGAATATCTTAGATTCTTGTGTAAAGTATCTTTGCTTTTTTATAGATCTGTCTGTCCGCCTATTTCTTTTAAACTACCCAAATGTATTTTGATGCGGTTTTCACAATAATTTATAAGAAAGATACCGGAAAGTTTATCTGCAAAACACATTGATATTTCATCTTAGTTACAGCACACAAACTCGATGTTTTAAACATGTCACCACAATTCTATACGTTTGAAGTAAACGTGTAAAGCAGGGGCACACCACTAGTTAGTTATGTAACAGTTAAATTGCCATTCATAGCCAGTTAGCCGTGACATTGGCAGTGGAATGAGAGGTTCATGGCTTCAAATCTGGTTTTGTTAACTATGTATTATGTTGTATAAGTGTCGTGACCTGACGATTGTTAAGTTTTAGAGTCGTTTAATTTTATGGGTAAAAGAGGTTATTCTAAATGTTAAATTGTATGGGCTATGTGATAATATGAAGAGCTTTCTGTGTACCATGCTTTGTACCATTTACCACTGTCAACATATTTTTTAAGCCACCGTAGATCGTATGGTAACCCAGACTTATCCGCAATGGCGTACTTAATGTGGTATCTGATATAATCAAAGCTTAGAGCCTTGGCAAAGTGACAAGCTATCAGCAATATCTTAAGATGAGAGAGTAGTCAAACATAATATATTGGACTAACTTATCATCATTTGCCTAGCCTTTTCCCAACTAAATCAGGATTATTCATTATTATTTCTTGTTTGAATATTACCTTAAAACAGATAGTCTCGGAGACGTAAGGTATGATTATGGGCAAGTTTTTTTACCGTGTGAGATTTTTCAAGAAATTATAATATATTAGATTTTTTTAGGCAATATTGTAGACTATTTCGACCTTCAACTACCTGTATATCAAGTTGGGTCGGACTACACTATAACTCAACTTGAAACATTAAAGTAATGCAATTAAGTTTTATTAACCCAAGAGATACTAAAACACTGTTATTTTTTGTCCCATAATACATTTTTTTTAAGACGGCACGTGTAAGGTCTATAGAATTTAGTACTACCGAGTTCACTGATGGTCGAAGACTTATCACCTTTATGACCAGAGTTATAAAGTTGAAAAGTGTTCGACCGTCAGTGAACGCTATAGTACTACCTACTACCGCACTCACTAATGAGCGCGGTAGTAGGTACATCAGTTAATATTTCAGTATTTTTATTCTTGCAAAGTTTCCATTAGTAAAACCTTTATGACAAAACAATTACGGCTTCCTAAAAATACTCAAATAAGTTCCTTTTATAACCAAGTAGGAAGTAGGTGTTTGGTTCCTAAAATCATATCTTTCAGATATAAATAGCCAGGTAGTCGATGGTAAGTATTTTCGTACCAAAGACTATAGTATCTGCTTACTACAGATACTTTATACTCACACTTATCATCCATATTCATACTTTTATTGGTTTTACATTAGCATATTACCAATCATTTCGTTTTTATAAATATTTTCTTTATATCCTTTGTTGTGATTTGATTTGATGTTTACTTCAAATTTGTCAGATGTCATTTACTTTTATTTCAAAAGCTTTTATTTTTGATTGTTACCAGCCAAACTCTCTATGAAGGTTTCATTTAGATTATATATTACTAAAAATTATTATCATCAATTCGTCAGTTCAATTGTTGTATTTTAAGTATTTGCTGTGTAAAGAATTCTGGTTATATTTATAAAAATATTATGCGCAAGGTTTTTGATCAATTGTTACTGGCTGCTTTGAATACTGGCAGGTTGCGTCTTACTAGAGCGCAGCAGTTTTGAATCTGAAAAAGAAATTTGAAGAAAGAAACGGAGGATCAGGGTACAAAAGGGATTTCTGACGGATGCCCTGGTTCAGTTGGGGAGACAAGAAATCAGTTTAGTCTGAAGTCAAGAAATTAGCTAAGTGAGTCAAGATCTCAGTCATATCTTGAGTTTTGAGCACAGCCTGGTGGAGTCAAGGAGCGGTCTTCGTTTGGTGCTGCCGTGGCTGCTGCTAGCTGCTGTGAGGAAGCTGCTCAGTCTGCGAACTGACGAGCCTAACACTGGGGCTCGGTACGTGTCTGCTGGAAGCTGCTCTGCGAACTGACGAGCCTGGCACTGGGGCTCGGTCCGTGTCTGCTGGAAGCTGCTCTGCGAGCTGACGAGCCTGGCACTGGGGCTCGGTACGTGTCTGCTGGAAGCTGCTCTGTGAGCTGACGAGCCTGGCACTGGGGCTCGGTACGTGTCTGCTGGAAGCTGCTCTGCGAGCTGACGAGCCTGGCGCTGGGGCGGTACGTGACTGCTGGTGGGTCCTGCCAAGCCGCCCTGCATCAAGTTCGTCGTGGTCAAGCTCATCTTGATCAAGCCTGCTTTCTACAACTGGATGTTTGTCTTCAGTTACTATCACGCTCAGAGATTTGCGGAGACATTCAAATCATTCCCGGTTAACCTGCCCTTCACTTTTTTATTAATTTATTGTAATTTTCATATCATCATTTATTAAATTCATTTTCCCCTTATAACCTTTTTTAATGTACAATTCTACTTACTTCCTTTTCATCTCGAGGAAGAAGTAAATTTGTTACAAGACCAAGTACCGGTTACAAAAAAAAAAGTCCCTCTAAATATTATGTTTACAAAAGGACATGCCTTTTGCCATGGGTGTAGGCAGAAACCACAAAGTGCCACCTGCTACGACCCTAACATACTATAATGCTCCATCTGCTTCGTCCACTTTCATACATAGCTCCACGGTCATACACACACGCCACCTGCGAGTACTCTACTTGACATTTCTGAAGAATATCAATGAGTTCAATGTAGGACACACATCACATCTAGGGTGTACCCTCTGGGCGTTTCTACTAACACCTTCGCCTTGTTTAATAACCAGAGGTATGGATCTACGCTATGTTGTGCGAACTACAAATGTGGCAATATTGTGCGTGTGCGCGTTGGAATTTTGCAACTTCAGACATCCGCGGATGTCGATGTGTTTAAATTGTGTAAAAGTAAATAACTTTTTTATTTAATAAATCACGGGATTTTTCTGCTCTTTAAAATTAATCTCGGGATTTGAGGAATATCCATTTTATTCTTTCGCTGTATGAAATCAGTGTAAGTACAAAAATAACTGTACCTAATTCCGACCTCTGTTAAAAACATTTTGTTAGACCCTTCCCACTCATCCTCTCAACCAAACAATATATTACAACAGGAATACCGCAAAATAAGTCAATGTTCCAAATAAATTATCTATTGTTATAAAAATAATTGACAAATAGACTAAACTATAACTATTAATAATTGATAAGAAACGAGAATAATAGAACGTGGAAGTAATAAATCAATTGATAAACAATATAAAAATAGGGTTTCGTCGGAAAACTAACAGACATCACCAGCAACATTCCTGGCATTAATACTGTCGACCGCTACATATACTTGGGTTCCCAAATCTGCAATGATGGCAGCTGTATCCCCGAGATAAAAAGGAGAATCGGAATGGCAAAAGATGCTATGACCCGTTTAAGCAACATCTGGAAGAAAACAGGAATTGGTATCAAAATCAGATTGATACGAGCGCTGGTATTCCCTATCTTCCTGTATGGAGTAGAGACGTGGACGATCCTGGCCCGAGAAAGACATAGGATTGATGCTTTCGAGATGTGGTGCTGGAGACGAATGCTGAGAGTACCCTGGACAGCGAAACGCACCAATGCATCCATCTTAGCCCAGCTCCAAATTAAAACTCGCTTGTCCACCATATGCCAACAACGCATCCTGTCATATTTTGACCACACGGTGCGTAGAGGCGACGAAAGTCTGGAAAAATTGATAGTGGTTGGAAACACCGAAGGCAAGAGATCGCGCGGTCGCTCACCAACAAGATGGACCGATCAAGTCAAAGACTCGTCGTCCTCCAAATTCTACACGGTCATAAGTGACGCGATGGACAGAAACCGATGGAAGCAGATCATCCGCTCCCGATGCAACCCTCAGGCTGACCAAGATCCTCAGATATGAGGTACCGACCCAAGAGAGAGGGAGTTTCACGATTTATTTCTGGACAAAAAAAAACGATTTTTTCTCCGTACGCTAATATGTTAGGCCAACGTTTTAGGGGCGAGCTTACTGCCCGCAACCGTGCACAATTAGAATCGTGGCTTCTGAGATTAATTTTGTGTTATTGAGTCAATAATTTACCTGACCCTCTAATCGAACCCTCATTCATGCTCAGCATTAGCTCTTGCAATAATAAGATTAACAAGGCAACCCTAAAATTATTGCTTAAAAGAAAAGCGTGCCAATTGCTGACAACCATGAATGATACTATCAATAACACCGGAAACGGGATATTTACCATGTTTACTATTTGTTTTAAGTTCCCGATATTTCAGTGATATTTTGGTAAATATCCCGTTTCCAGTGTTAGTGATAGTGTTAGTGACCATGTCCGTTTAATCCTATCTTACTTAATAATATTAAAAAACGAAAGTTTTTAAGAATGTATGTTTGTTACTCTTTCACGCAAAAACTACTGAATGGATCTGGATGAAATTTGGTACAAGGATAGTAGTCTGAAATAACACATAGGATAAACAACAAAGACAACAACAACAACAACATAGGATAACATAAACATTCATCATCTGCCTAGCCTTTTCCCAAACTATCTTGGGGTCGGCTTCCAGTCTAACCAGATGCAGCTAAGTACCAGTATTTTACATGAAGCGACTGCCTATCTGAACTCCACAACCCAGTAACTGGTTAATACGATACCCCTTGGTAAGACTAGAAGTCAGACTTTTTGGCTTCTGACTACTCGTAACGAAACTCGGTATGTAATTATGGTCACCCATCCACGAACCAACCTCGGCAAGCACAGCTTCACCTTAAAGATCGACCTGGGTGGCTGTTATTATTTAGCCACGAGCTCCTAAACATAAACATTATTAACTATGACATAAACATTACGGTGTACTTACAATGAGAGCTATATTAGGTATCTTGACAGTAACATTCTGGAGATCATCCACAGACAGTTCTGGTAGAAACTTGAGGTTCAACTTGGGGTTCATCGTCATCACCCCTCGCTCCTTGTCTATCCGTATGTTCTCGTTCGTTCGCATTTCTCTGGAAACAAAAAGTTAGATAGTAAACTATTTGTTTTGAGTTACCGATATTTCGGTGAAATTTCGGTAAATATACCGTTTTCAGTGTTATTGACCATGCCCGTTTAAAAACTTATTAAGTTAACAATGTATTTTAATAGTTAATGACGATGATTTTGACGGCACGGTCGGTGCAGTGGCGCAATGACGCTGCGTGTTGCAGGGTTCGATCCCCGCACGGAATAAATGTTTGTATAGCCTATAAGTACTTGTTCTGGGTCCGGCTGTTTGTGTATGTGAGTAATAAATGTTTGCAAACACACCCATGATACAGGGGAAATATCTAGCGACAGTGTTTTTTTTTAAATAAAGCTTCTCTTTTCCGGTTGTTAATACATTTTGACCGTCGGATCTTTCAACAAATGAAGGAAAGTGTGATAATTCAGAATCTTATAATTATGGTCCTTCTGCCCAAGGGCCTTTTCATTGTCATGCGTGTTTGCACCCGCGTGCAGGCCAGGTGGCCATGCTTGTTGCGGGCCGCACGCAGAGCAGATTATTTTCGCCAAGCCGCCGCCGGCGCGCGTGTGGCGCGCATGACAATAAAAACATCTATGATACGATAGGTTGCGGTCAGCATGCATGCGTGCCTGGCCTGCACGCGGGCGCAAACACGCATGACAATGAAAAGGCCCTTACCCTTCGGGGATTCCAGGCGTGGTATTATGTTACAATTTATTTAACCTTATTCCAATCACTACTTCTTAAAACGATAAAGCATCGGAACTTTTAGCCAAGGTAATAATTCCAGTAACCATCTAGCACCTATGTACCTATGTTAGTTATAGCGTTTGTTCTGGGGACTTGCCTGAAAGCCTGCTATCTTAACAATGTATACTTATAGCAAGAACCTACAGAATATAGAATAGCCGTACAACTGGATAGTTCCACCACAAAAATGACCTAACAGCAACCATAGTCACGATTAGTAACGTCTTCCTCAAGAGAACTAACTGCTTGTAATTCTGCCCAAGCTCCAGCGAAACTAGCATAATGACTTTACCGAAGCAAAGTAGCAGAGTTTGAGCAAAAATCGTGATATTTGAAACACGTTCCGTTAATAAACAAGTGCGATGAGCTAATGTTGACAATGCTGCTTACCGCAAAAGACATAAAAACCGGCCATGTGCGAGTCGGACTCGCGCACGAAGGGTTCTGTACAATTATTTAAAAAAAACGAGATGGGAACCCCCTTAAATATTTATTATATTCTGTTTTTAGTATTATTTGTTATAGCATCAACAGAAATACATAATCTGTAGAAATTTCAACTGGCTTACTATCACGTTTCATGAGATACAGCCTGGTGACAGACGGACAGCGAAGTAACAGTAATAGGGTCCTGTTTGACCCTTTGGGTACGGAACCCTAAAAAGGATGTAAAACTTGTGATTCAGCTAAAAATTGCAACACAATTTGAATAGCGGCCTTGCTGTGTAAATATTTAGCGCACTGTTAAAGGCCGTATATAGACGGGTATTCCCGAAGACTATTAACAATCATACTACTTGGCTTGACAGCAAACAATGCTACCGAAGTAACTGTTTACTCTACAATACAAATTCGAGAACAAGGAAGTCTACTTCAACGGATATAAAAGCTTGGCACAATACAATATCATAATATTCTGTCTGTACATTGTGATATTGATCCAATGACGACTCAGAACAGACCTCATCATCATCTGTCTAGCCTTTTCCCAAACTCTCTTGGGGTCGGCTTCCAGTCTAACCGGATGCAGCTGAGTACCAGTATTTTACATGAAGCGACTGCCTCTCTGACCTCCACAACCCAGTAACTGAGTAATACGATACCCCTTGGTAAGACTGGATGTCAGACTTTTGGCTTCTGACTACTCGTAATAACTGTCAAAGATCTACAAATGACAGCCGGGACCAACGGCTTAACGTGCTTTCCGAGGCACGGAGGAAACTCGATATGTAAATATGGTCACCCATCCACGGACCAACCTCGGCAAGCACGGCTTAACCTTAAAGATCAACCCGGGCGGCTGTTATTATTTAGCCACGAGCTCCTCAGAACAGACATCTTTGGAGAAAAATTAGAATTAGAAGAGACGACTCCAAATAAAGATGGGATAAAGCCAGAAGAAGGCGAATGCCTGTTTACCCCGAAGAGTGAAGCAGAAGTGTCAGTCAAAGTCTAACAATTTATTTCAATTAGGCAATGGCCTAATAGATGATGACACTTATATTAGATGGCACTTTTGAACGCCTAACTTGAGATCACAGAAAATAATTGATCGTATTTGTCCATGTCATGACGACACGGTTGGCGCAGTGGTTGAGCGATCGACTGCTGCGCTACGTGTCGCGGGTTCGATCCCCGCACGGAACAAATATTTGTATGGCCTACAGATAGTTGTTCCGGGTCTTGTTGTTTGTGTATGTGAGATTAAATGTTTGTAAACGCACCCACGATACAGGAGAAATTCCTAGTGTGGGGCAACCTTTTTTATAAAAAAAAAAAAAAAATCACAATCTACCGAAGTACAGCCACATTTCGCCGGTTATGTTTAAGTCCTGTGTTATAGGGTGCGAGCCTATTGCCATCAACAGGGTACAAGTCCAGATTGCTGGATGATACTGAGAATTATTTCTAATAGAAAAACACACAATGTAGTTGTATTTTTTTGTGTTGAGTATGCACTCGTTTGGCATTTTATCTGTTTTTTCATGTTCTGGCATTTTTTTTCGCTCAACACTGAGGCTTGAAAACCGCCCGTGCGGAGCAACCAAAGGTCGAAAAATAATTTCCTTCTCTATAATTTAATTATGATAATAGTGTTTACTTTAATGAAGCTGTAGCTACAAAGTAACATTAAACCACAACCTTACGAGGAAAATGTGGTGAGTCAATCAACAAACTCAGTAAATAAACTATGCGTTGTTTTCACAGAATATTTAACTAATATTAATGGATAATATCAACAGGGAAGTGGCGGTGTGATCAGTCAAACAGTTTGTATCTATGTGACTAGGAACGATTATGTTGAGGCAAAGAGCTAGTGTGCATCCACACTGCAGGCCTAGCGCGGTGGCGACGGCGGCGAGCACGAAATATCAAACATAATATGAAACCGCCGGTTTTGGCCACACTGAAAGGCGCGAAGCCCGACGGGCATGAGCGACTTAGCGCGCCCGCGCCTTTTCAAACGTTCCTATCTGCACGTTATAGCAACACTGTGGACCTTAATGCGCGGGTGGTATGGGTATTAAACCATTTCTCACCATTTTTTCTTTTCTATTTTTCTGATTTTTTGTTAAGTTAAAACTTCTTAAGCCGCTATGATCGATTTTTAGCGATTAGCAGAAGTACTTCAAAAAATATCCCTCTCCCCCCAACCCGTTTGTGACAGCGACGGTGTTCGCACCGTATTGTGAAGCTTAACGTGCTGTCGTTGTATACACCAATCAGTCAGTTCTTATTTTATAAGTTAGTTATAGGTTTATTGTGAGTCTTTGGTTCATTGCTCAACATGATATATGGAACACCTCGCTTAGGTTATAGCGTAGCACTCTGCGTCTGCTTTTATTTATTTCGTGCACTCTTGTGTTCGACACTTCCCATCTCAGGATCGGACTATCTAATAAAAATACTAAATCCTCGTCCATGGTTTGCAACACTTAAAATATGCCTTAACGCTACAATTGACCCAAGTCACTGCGCGTTCTGTGTGGACGCACACCTAGTACTTTAGCATTCGGGGTTGAAGAATATCTTTTGAATATATTATCTTCAACACATTGCTGCAGAGTCGAGAAGCATCCAATTGTGCAGAAGACTAAAAATTCTTATGAGCAATTGTAAAATAAAGACAAGCAGGGATTCCTAAAAAGGGGAGAGGAGTTTGTTGTTTCAATTCAGGGATTGATAACAATGATGTTAACAATGAGTTAGACCCGCATTTCGCCAGATATTGCCATCAATCAGCTTTAAGATCCTTAATATTTAGAAGTACTGGTGCTACTGTTGTCCGTGCCTATGCCAGTCTCGAGATTGACTGAGAAACCTCACAGGCACCCGCACGCAACGAGGAGGAATATGACTATGCCATGACGAGTTATTCTCAGATGCCACTTGAACTTGTACACAAGTACACGATTGCAAACGTGAGCCACTAAAGACACCATAAGGAATTGATACTTACTGAAACATAAAAGGCCCGACCTCCTTCACCCTGAGGACCTTCTCAGCATCAGTGAGGTACTCCTGCACGTTGGTATAGTTGTAGACCCACATCTCTGACAGCATCTCATACGTCGGGTTCTCCCACATGTTGTACAGGAATGAGCCTTCTCGCATATCCGTGAACTGTGGACAAGGGAAGATTGGGATTAGTATAAGCATCAATATTATAGTTGTAGTGATATTATTGATTTACACTTTGATTCTCTCAGTAAGCAAAAATGTAAATTTCTGAAATGTTTATCAGATTTATTGTGATAGATTTTGGACTGTGTTTACGTAACATTTTAAGAAATGATACTTTACTACGTTTACTTACAATTAACGTAATTACATAAATTATTATTGGTTTTTTTTCTTGTTCATGCGGTATTTACCTTTAAGTAATAGGGGTGCGGACTGGGTAAAGAAAACGACATTCTATTTTGTCCGTCAGACAGGTAATACAAAAATATTAGACACGTATTTTTTGTTTTGTCAAAATATCAAAAAAATACTTAGTTGAAACTCATTAAAGTTGGAGAGTGGGGGCTTACTACGTCACAAGTAGGTATAAAACTTACCTACATGTGACGTCATGCGCCCTCAGCCCGATCACTATGTACGGTAAGCCTATTCCTTGGGCGAAGCAAGCCAAGTACTTAGGAGTCTTACTTGACAACCACCTGTCTTTCGCGGCGCACATCAAAGCAGCTCGCGACCGAGCTGCCTTTGCTATGTGTAGGCTTCATTTCATGATTTCGGCGAAAAGCAAGTTGTCACTCAAGTGCAAGTTGCGCCTTTATACCGCGGTGATCCGCCCCATTATGACGTACGCTTGCGTCGTGTACGCTCACACCAAGCCTAAGTACATCCATAGGATGCAAACTTTGCAGAACCGGTTCTTACGTAGAGTCACGGGAGCCCCTTTTTATGTCCGTAATGACCGTCTACAAGTAGACCTTAGAATGCCCACCGTCCTTCAGTTTATGAAACGTCTATCGAAGCGTTTCTTCGATGACGCCATTAAGCACCGTAATCCCCTGATCGCAGCGGCCGCCCGTTACGAACAGTACGCCGTCCTAGGCATACCCTTGTCACTGCAGATGATGCTATCACCCTCCTCCAGGAGAGTAGCAAAGAGACTAGCACTCTTAAAAAGTTCCGCCTCAAACCGCCGTCTGTCCGACCTCGCCGTCGAGGTCCGTCGCGACGTCCCGGTCCATGCCCTCCCCGACCCTTGCTCGAGCCAGCCCGCGATGCTGTGCCAGTAGTTTTAAATCAGCCCCTAAATAATGATACCATTCAGATCCAGCCTGTCCCCATGCAGTCCTCCCCCAGTGACGCCCTAAGCCGAGGTTCGTACCCCACAGGGGGTGCCCTTAGCGTGCAGTCGCTTAGTTTGTAAGTTTTTATGCCCTGGCTGGAGGCCTTACTCTTAAGGCACCCACAGGATAGTCCGGTCAAGCAGACGACAACCTCATAGGTTGAACTGCGAGATGCCATTCATAAAAAAAAAAAAGTCATGCGCCATTTCAACTCAATATATCTCCGTAATTTTATGACCACGTGAAAAAATACGTGTCCAATACTTTTCAATAAACTACCCGACGGACAAAGAAAAAAAAAATTGGATTATGCCCTATTGTTGCACTGTGTAGAGTTTAAACGCATGTTTTATATTTGTTTGTAGTTTAGTGTAAACAACTGTTGGTAGACCTAATGAATAAATAAAAATCGTTAGCGTTACCACTGCTGGGATAAAGGCTTCCTTCCTATAAGGCCAGTCCCCAGTGCAGGTTGGTGGATTCCAGAAGTTCTAAGGCACGCTGGTGTCGCCCTATTATTTTCCGTTAGCGTATTGTAGGCAGTGGTGACGAAATGTTTCACATAATATAACATCACGTCTCTAATCCCCGACGGGTTATGCAGAGGTGCACCTAGTACACCCATATTTTGCTAGTTTGTTTAAGTCCCTTAGAATAGGGGGCGAGCTTATTTCAATTCAATTTCAATTATTAATTCCTTTATTTCAATCAACAATTTTTAATTTCAATCAAAAACGGTGAAGGAAAACATCGTGAGGAAATCGGCATGTTCTAGAACCAAAAATTCGAAGACATGTGACATCTACCAACCCGCACTGGGCCCGCGTAGTGGATTACAGCCCACTCCCTCTCATAGGAGGCCTGTGTCCCAGCAGTGGGAACATTATAGGCATAGGATGATGATGATGATGAATCAACAATTTTGGATCATATAATAGGTACATTTAATTTAAAAAAAAAAATAGAAAAATAAATAAATACAAGACAAACACACACTTCCATTATTAAGTACAATTTAAATTGGCAAAGTCAACAAATTGAAATTAATAAGAAAAATATTCAATAATACATAAAAATTATTCAACATTTTAATATCGCAAAAAATAGAAAAGTGGGACAGATAATGTATTATGATTGTGTTATGATTTTTTCATTGTTTTGCTATCGGCATCAACTGAGCACTAATCCATACTCCATGGCTGCTTTGCACGATCCGGGAATCGAACACAGAATCTCATGCTCAACACTTGCGCTTGCGACTACTGTCCAAAGAGGCAGTCAAAAATAATTTACACGAAGCAAAAAGTTTGCCTGCGTCCGAACCAACGATTGTTTTTTGTAAGGCTAATTAAACACCTAGTCTATTCCATTAAGACTTAACAGATTCGGTAAAAAGAGCTAGATCCTGGACCCGGATCTGTTTTTTCCTTCAAATTTTCGGAGCAAAAACAAATTTCTGCTTTGTCTACAAAGTATCGTTGGATATTTTGTAGACAAAGTATTTATACTACTGACATAAATAAACAAATTTACACTTCCATAGAAGTTATTGTTACCTTCCAGTTGACTGTTACCGTTGCTTAACTGTTCTTCGTTTTGTATTGAAAGACAAGAAAATGTTTCCTAGTTTTGGTCATTAGCAAGCTTAATCTAGGTATATATGGAGAAGGTATGTAGATGCGCTTCATGGGTGACGCACTTCATTATCATCTGCCTAGTAACCCCTATCTTTTTTTAGTATCAATAGGCTCGCGCTTGACCACTATCTCACTTGATGGTAAGCGATGATGTGGTCGACGGTGAAGCACGCTTGCCTAGAAGAAACCTATTCACTCTTGACTTAAAGACCCCTAGATTGTAGCTTTCGGGAAACACAGACTCCGGCAGGGAATTCCACTCCTTAGCAGTATAATAATCTATGTCAGGGTCGGCTTCCAATCTAACCGGATAAAACCGGATGCAGCAGCAGCATCGGTATTTTACATAGAGCCACTGCCTGTTTGATCTCCAAAGCCCAGCTAGTTCTGGGTATACACCTTGGTCAGACTAGCTTCTAATTATATTGAAACTCTTTACTACACTATGCCAGTAACCACAAACACCAACAACGTACGGTCAACTTTACGTAAATAAAGTCAATGCAATCAACAGTTTTTAGATCCAAAAAATCTTCTTTTGTCTAGAATCTGATGAGCGATAAAACATAAAATTATGAGTCATTCTATGACACGAAAACAATATCCTGTATTCGTGTTTTTAATATCTCCATTTAACACTACAAAAACCTGCGCCATAAATGGTCAAACATAACTTAAGAAGTCGTAAAACATAAGATTTAATTAATTCGCACATATGTATATTTGAATGGCGGACGTCACTGACATGTTTTTGGACAAAAAAACATCTTAGAAAAAAAAGTCCTGTTTCTATTATTTTAATTGAATTAAAATTTCATTAACTATACCTTATCTATCAATTCAGATTTAGATTATTTATCAATCGATCTTATCTATAGACATTCATTTTAGAAAATAAATCTGGGTACATACTAATTCATAATATGTATAAAGAGCTAACCTTGTATGTTTAGTTATAGGGTTTAATCTCCGGAACTACTGATCTGATTCCGAAATTATTTCACTATATGGGAGCTACATTATCCCCGAGTGCTATGAGCTATATTTAAAACTTTGCTATTATTTTAATTTAAAACTTTACTATTATTAATACTTGTTATTTTAAATTAATAGAAAAACATTGTACAAAGGGTGTCGTGTTTCTGTAGCCATTTTGGCTTTTTCGCTAGAGCTGTGAAGTTCTGATAGCGCTAGGCCTGTCAGTGGATACAGCTTCTTTACCGGATACCGGCTACCTAATGATTAGTTTCATTCAGTGCAGTACCAAGTAACTTGGCAAGGACTGAACGACTCTACACGGGCGCCCTAATTCGCCATCTGAAAAAGATAGCGCGAATCTGAATAAGAGACTGAAGAATGATAAGCGCTGAAATATGTAGCTTATATTTTTTCAATTGTTAATAATATCATTATTTCTTATTTTTTTTATAATGTGGACATGTAAGATTACCTGTCTTCGGCACCAACCTCAAACAAACCCTATAAACTAGTGATCTTTATTGTAATTTGCCGTGAGAAAATGAATAAATCTCGTTTATGTCCAGCGCAACGCCTGCCAGAGCAGCGGTGGCCCAGTGGTGGCAGCCCCGACTTATGAGTAGTAAACCATGTTTTCGAACCCAGGCAGGCGCATTACTTGCGTAATTTATTTCATCACCACTACTCTCAAAACGGAGAAGGAAACCATCGTGAGGAAACCGGCATATCCTAGAACTAAAAATTCGAAGACATGTGATATCTATCAACCCGCACTGGGCCTGCGTGACTACTCGCTCTCATAGAGAGGAGGCCAGTGTCCCAGCAGAGCATGTAATAGAACTAAAAATTCGAAGACATGTGATATCTATCAACCCGCACTGGGCCTGCGTGACTACTCGCTCTCATAGAGAGGAGGCCAGTGTCCCAGCAGAGCATGTCCCAGAACTAAAAATTCGAAGACATGTGATATCTATCAACCCGCACTGGTTCTGCGTGACTACTCGCTCTCATAGAGAGGAGGCCAGTGTCCCAGCAGAGCATGTCCTAGAACTAAAAATTCGAAGACATATGATATCTATCAACCCGCACTGGGCCTGCGTGACTACTCGCTCTCATAGAGAGGAGGCCAGTGTCCCAGCAGAGCATGTCCTAGAACTAAAAATTCGAAGACATGTGATATCTATCAACCCGCACTGGTTCTGCGTGGCTACTCGCTCTCATAGAGAGGAGGCCAGTGTCCCAGCAGAGCATGTCCTAGAACTAAAAATTCGAAGACATATGATATCTATCAACCCGCATTGGGCCTGCGTGACTACTCGCTCTCATAGAGAGGAGGCCAGAGTCCCAGCAGAGCATGTCCTAGAACTAAAAATTCGAATACATGTGATATCTATCAACCCGAACTGGGCCTGCGTGACTACTCGCTCTCATAGAAAGGAGGCCAGTGTCCCAGCAGAGCATTATAGGCTGATTATGCAACGCCTGCCAACCTGTCAATTTGCTAACCAGTTCGATATCACCTCATAGAACTCTCATAAATAAAGTGTTTTGTTTTTTGTAGGGGCCGTCAAAAAACCATGAGCCATATTATATCTACATCATTATTATTATCTACACACGTCAAATAAATATGTCTGACGTTATATAGTTCAAATAACTTTGTGCCGATTTAAAACCTACAAGTTTTTTTTGTTTTAACGTCAAGCTTGTCAAATTACTTGCTAATTGCGAATAGTTATCTGAACAAATTAATTGGAAGATAGCTTTTTCTTACACTTTTTTTTTTTTGTTTTTCGCCGACTTTATTTTACGTTGTAGGTATATTTAATTACCTGTCATAGTTATTTTATTATTAGCCATTTGTGTCTCACTACAGGGCAAAGGCCCCCTTCCCTCTTTCCACTTAATATCCCTCGCTCTTAACTATTGCTGTTGTTCGCCAATCCTTAAGAAGAGGGATGAGTCGAGTTCGTCCCTCCATCTCGTCCTGGGGCAGGCCCAGGCCCCCTATTCACAAACGCTTGGATTCGATTTCGATTATATAATATAAGTCTATCTTGTTTGGCATTACGAAAGCGAGCGAGATAGACATACGACTTTCCGAATCGAAATCGAATACGAGCGTTTGTGAATACGGGGGCAGGCGCGTTGCCGTTTGCGGCTGTTTAGGACCCATAGTCTCTGTCATAGTTATGCTTGTTTATTAGAGTTTCTATTTCAATGATTGGGGTGTCATAACGGATGTGTCTAACGTCAAATATTTATGGTTATCTTAATAAATCAATTTGAATATGAAAGAAAACAGATTAACCTGCCCAATTTCTGTGTTAGAAAGTTAAGTCGCTTTGTTACGTCAATACCAAAAGGAAAGGGATATGAACGTCATAATTATGAAATACTTCCACTTTTCTAACGAAGGTCAAGAGGAACATTTCGTTATAAAAACATAATTATTTGAAACACATAAGACTCATCATCTGCCTAGCCTTTTCCCAAACTCTCTTGGGGTCGGCTTCCAGTCTAACCGGATGCAGCTGAGTACCAGTATTTTACATGAAGCGACTGCCTATCTGACCTCCACAACCCAGTAACTGGGTAATACGATACCCCTTGGTAAGACTGGATGTCAGACTTTTTTTGGCTTCTGACTAATCGTAACGACTGTCAAAGATCTACAAATGACAGCCGGGACCAACGGCTTAGCGTGCTTTCCGAGGCACGGAGGAAACTCGGTAAGAACACGGACCAACCTCGGCAAGCACGGCTTAACCTTAAAGATCGACCCGGGCGGCTGTTATTATTTAGCCACGATCTCCTCACAAACTTGAAACACATATGACTTAA
This sequence comes from Cerastis leucographa, assembly GCA_963082945.1. Lineage (NCBI taxonomy): Eukaryota > Metazoa > Arthropoda > Insecta > Lepidoptera > Noctuidae > Cerastis > Cerastis leucographa. Next base: position 21,324,472 of record OY720382.1, read on the forward strand.
ACATAAAAAACATAATTCATTTTGATTATTCGTATTTTTTTACTCGTGGCTAAATAATAACAGCCGCTCGGGTAGATCTTCAAGTTAAGCCGTTTGCCTAGGTTGGTCCGTGTAGGGTGACCAATAGGGGATCGGAATTGGTAAAGAAAACGACATTCTATTTTGTCCGTCAGACAGGTAATACAAAAATATTGGACATGTATTTTTTGTTTTACCAAAATATCAAAAAATTACATTTAGAAGTCATTAAAGTTGAAGAGTGGGGGCTTACTACGTCACAAGTGGGTATAAAACTTACCTACATGTGACGTCATGCGCCGTTTCAACTCAATATATCTCCGTAATTTTATGACCACGTGAAAAAAGAAAAAATACGTGTAATACTTTTCAATAAACTACCCGACGGACAAAGAAAAAAAAAATAGGATTATCCCCTATACCGCGTTTCCTCCGTGCTTTGGAAAGAACGTTAAGCCGTTGGTACTGGCTGTCAACTGTAGATCTTTGTCAGTCGTTACAGGTAGTCAGTGGCCCAAAAGTCTGAAAACCAATCCAAGTCGTATTACCCAGTATGAGTGGGTGTGAAGGTCAGATAGACAGTCACAGGCAGATGATGTTCGTATTTTTTTTTATATTTAACCTTTTAATGTTCAAACTAAATTGACGGGAGAAGGGCTAAAATTAACTTCATTGTTAAAAAGAAGAATATGTGAAGATACATTCTTCTTTATCCTTAACAAACTTCCGTATTTTTTACTACTTCCGATTGTATATTCCATTCATTACTAAATAAAGGCATATCATTGATATCTAAACTAACAATAGATACATAACCTTTTCATGCATTTATGTTTTCTATTAATGCTGTCATGTCTGTTTTTTTTTGTTCTTCGTCATAAGAAGTACTGACATTACGTATTTATTGTTATGTTTGGTGTTATACACCGGAAACAATGAAACCTATCATTATATTTTAAGTACAAAAAAGCTAACGTTCCTTACATTATTGACGTGACAACGTCTTATAAATTGGTTTGCCGGGTGACACTTCAAGAAACTGCGTTACGCTCCGCTCACGTTATGCGCTCACAATGAGAGCGAGTGAGAGGCACGCGTCCCTATAGCGTTGTCACGTTCAACTATCGTCAGTAAACCGACTTTACAGACAACCAATTTTTTTTTGTCTAGAACCGTGAATCCAAATCCCAATCATTATACGATGCATTATTTTGCCTGTTCAGCTTTCTATAACAATGGTTATCAATTTACTTAATAAAATCTTTCATTCACTTACAGACAACTCACAGTCTAGACTACCAAACAAACACTTAGCCTCTATGAAAATATCAAGAACATTAAAAACGAGATATTTACCATGTTAAATATTCCGTTTCCAGTGTAACTAACAACGTAAATATCCTGTTTCCAGTGTTAGTGCCATGTCAGTTTAAAAACTTGTGTCTATGAAAATGTTGAAATGTTGCATGAGAGTTCTCTAAATCACTAAAATGAGCTAACAGGGAATAAATAGGGAATGGAAGATTGTAGGTTATTCGTCCGGTGAAAAATCCCATGGAGCTTGGAGATTACTTTTACTAAGGAATTCCAACAGAGATTGGTACAGATAGCGGCAGTATGTACTGACCCCTTTTTGCGGGAGGGAGTGTCAGACTTGTACTGACTAAAACTCATCCATGTTCCTTCTTAGCCCTTTGTGTTCCAGTGCCACGGTATCTCTTTCGAACAACCCGCAGCCCTGGCAGGCATCGGCCCTCTCGGACCCCTTCCGATTTGCAGACATCTCCTTGAGGCGCTTGTGGAACACAAACGCGCCGCCGGCACGGCCTGTCGTCGTAAGACGGACAGACGGTGAGCTAGCCCATTACTCACCGTCCACAGGCTCGCGCCTACGGTGGCTGGGGGCCACTGGTTGCCCCCCGACGCCCGTGTCGTCTCCCGCGGCGGCTGGGACGTGAGGTTCTCTCCCTCTCACGTTCCGCCGCCTCCTTCGCTAGCATGACTGCTTCGCAGAAGGAGGCGACGGCTTCCCATTCCCTCTCGCTCCGCACTAACCCCAAGAGTTCAATGTATCGACATGGATTCAAACCATGCATCACCGAAGTTCGTAATACTGATGCCGACATTTTAACCATTTAGCTAGTGAGTACGTGTCAATTGCGATGAAATTGTTACCTACTATCGTAATTGTTGTCTAATCATGATGTAATGTTAAAATAAATCCTTACCCTCAAGTTACGTATAACGTTAGCCATTAAGTCGATCTAAAACCACTAAATAGAGCCGTCTGATGTAGATACTATTGAATAAAAGGATACCTATCAAAGTGTGACTGCATTAAAACATAATAAAAACTGCAATACATACGGAATTTGCTGTTTAAAAATAACACACTCACACATTGTTGAATTTAATTGTCAATACTACGTGAATCTTTTTTTTGGCCACCGTTAGTTTTTATATAGATATGACACTTGACCCTCTAGTAAGGCCTTCATATTGTTCGTTTGTTTGTAACTGGCAACTTGGAAATTTCAAGCATTTGACTAGATGAACTTTATGAGGTGCAAAAACAGTATTCATTTATCATAAATATTAATTGTTTGCTAGACTGTGAATTTGTTAGTCTGTTAAGCAATAATTTTAGGAACTAACTACTACTAAGTTTCACTAACACTCGGTGATACTTAAATGAATGATTATTTGAAACCAAGCAGTTAAATTTTAGCTTTGGACTCTGAACCGAAGGGTTGAAAATACAACTGAGCGCTTTTATTGATGTTACCTAGTTGTGTTGAAACTTTTCTACAAAAGTTACATTGACTTCTGAGCTTTCTTTTTTTCTTAATTCCTAATTTAATTTCAGCCCATCTTACATAAAAACAAATTAATTTGTGATTTAAATGCGCGTTAGACCGGTCTTTTTTTAGTGGAAATTATGAATCAATTTTTAAATTATGCAGGTAATCAAAGTCCTAGGATTATGATTTATGGAATCCATCGAACAGAATAATGCCTTATACTGATTGATGCCTATAGTCCTTTATAATCTGTAGCTTAAGTTAAATGCCAAGATATAACGAATATTGCTAATAATATTAAGTTTTTTTGCTAAAATTACTAAGACGTCATAAATTGACATGTAACTTAAGTTTTGATTTCTTACTTTGTTGAACAAGAAACTTGTATTTTAAGTGACAAAAAATTTAAGGAATGCTGTTGTACCTACTTGTCTGATACTGTTAGAAACCTTTGCATAATTTTGTAAACTTTTTATAAGCACAGCTCTACATAAGAACACAGTGATAGGGTGGTGGGGGTATGACTCTCGGACTGCCAAGCCATAGATCACGGGTTCGAACCCAAGGCCTCTAGATTTTCGGCTTCATGCTAATAAGCTTTATGTATATCTTTTGTTGTCCTTAAATAAATAAATAAGTGTGAGCACGCACGTGTTTTCGCGTCTAAACTTCTTTTTACTATGTATGTGCATACTAGACCAATCAAAAGTGAAGGTCACTCTTAGTAAACAGTTTAAAGGATGTCAATGATATGCTTATGACGCAGTAGTATACAGCGCCTAAATTTGTTGTGCATATAAACATATTACATCAGATAGACAAATGGCTTCTTTGGTCGTGGGGTCGCAATCTGTCCTGGGTTCAAATCCCAGGCTGGAAAAAGTGTTATGTGGTTTTGCTTGAACTTTTCAGCAGCGCTAACATGTAGCCTAGATTTGTGCACAGTTAATATCTTACCCCCCATTCCAGGACTTAAACATAACTAGCGAAATATGGAGTGTATTCTTACCCTTTAGGGATTACACTCGTTATGTTAGAAAGAGAAGAATGTCAGAGGTGACAGTCTCCTTTAAAAATCCAGGTTTGTTTATGTTAGGACATAATTCGTTGAAGTGAGATTAAATTTTTAAGTCAATTAAGAAGTTCATGCAAAAAGTCGACTATTACATTACAGCATCGATCATTCATGCGCACTCACGTGCAGCCTCTTAATAAACAACACGTTTTCTGACCTTATTCACACCTTTGACAGCATTCGGCTAAAAATACTTACATTACCGTACCGTGTTAATGATATATCCAAAAGTTTCCGAATTAATATTCAAATATAAATGGATTGGAATAAAGGGAGACTAGGTACTGCTCTTAAAACGGTGAAGGAAAACATCGTGAGGAAACCGGCATGTCCTAGAACTAAAAATTCGAAGACATGTGACATCTACCAACCCGCACTGGGCCTGCGTGGTGGATTATAGCCCACTCCCTCTCTTAGAGAGGAGGCCTGTGTCCCAGCAGCGGGAACATTATAAGCTGATGATGAAGGGGAGACTATATTAAACAAAAATATTACTTTTTTTATTGTGGTAAGCATGTGGTTTTTTTTATAAAATAAAATTCGTTATGCCGTGGCTCTGTGAAAAATCACGGTTGTATCAACATCAAGATTGAAAGCTCTATAATCTTCTAATTAGGGAACCTAGGTACGTTAAAGAAAAAGAGAAGAGATAAGAGTAAAGATAAGTGACAATGGCTGATACACCATTTTCTGGAGGCTTTATAATCAAGGCAACCACAGGATAGTCCGGTTGAGCAGAAGCCAGCCTCATAAGTTGAACTGCAAGATACCATACACACAAAAAATACAGCGTTTTCTTTTCTATAAGGAATTTAAATAGTTTGATATGCTACTTTGTGTAACCCTCTAGTACAATACTAGAAGGTACATAAAGTGCTCTGCTTGCAGGTTATATTAGCCTAGCCCATGAAAGCTGTTGTCTTTTTTTTGTTTTCAATAAGCCTTCGAAGACCTTTGAGGTTTGAAGAATTGGATATTAATTAGGTAGATTTTGAAAGCTAACCATTCCGGTCATCAATTAGAAAATAATCAAATAATTTTGTGAATGACGAGGAGCCATACGAAAAATATTAAGAAACTAGCTGTCCCGCGCAACTTCATCTGCGTTTCATTTTCTCCGTTTTCGCAACATTTTTCATTGCTGCTCCGCTCCTATTGGTCGTAGTATGATGATATATAGCCTATGTCCTTTCCCAGGTTGAAATCTATCTTCTTGCCAAATTTCATTAAGATCCGATCAGCCGTTTAGTCGTGAAAAGGTAACAAACAAACATACAAACAAACAGAGTGACATTCGCATTTATAATATTATATATTATGGAAGTATGGATTCGTAAATCCTTTTGACATTTAGACTAAATAAATATTATTTTTGAGATCGTACTTCTCATAGAGTTTGTTAACCCGGAGGCGAAATCAAGTGCCAATTGTCAGTATCCGAAAACAATAACAGCCATAAACATTTTTTTCTCATAGACTGAAACATTTTTTATTCAGCCTCTACTAAAAAAAAATGCGCGACTGTAATGACCACCTTTGCCATCGTAAAACTCGTCTTGAAAATTTTATTATGTTTTTTTATACGCATGTAATAATAAAGTAGGTAGTATAATTTTATGGAATGGAATAGTTAAAATTCATTGTATTTTGGTTTTGTAAATTCACTATCATTTGAGCAGTCATTCTTATGGATATGGTACTTTGCAAGTAACGGGAACATACACACAGATTTTTTTATTACGATTAAGGAATTACTAGTGCGAATTTTTTTTCTGCTTTTTTTTTGGAACTGCGGTTTATTAAATTTTAAATTTAATTTCAATTTCAGGCTTTTTAAACTTGGTTTATTTTTTCTTAGCCCCGACTGTCCCACTCCTGGGCAAAGGCCACTCCTAGTCCTTCTACTTTTCTCGGTGTTGCGCCTCTTCTTAAAGTTGTAACTTTAAAAAAACTGAATAGGGGGTAGGGAGCAGCCCCCCCCCCCACCTGTCCTGGATATGCCCATGGTGACAAGTGATAAGATTTCAAATTTCTCATCGAACTGACCTGTGGAAGTTGTTTAAGTATATTCCTTCTTAGACGAGAACAGAAGTGATGATCTTCGAACGGCTGAGCAGATTTTCTTGAAACATAGCTAACAACACTCGATAAAGACACCTTTCAAACAAAACCAACTTTATTCAAGTCGGTTCATCCGTTCAGGATCTACAATGCCAATGACAGACACACAGATACACACGTCAAACTTATAACACCCCTCTTTTTTGGGGGTTAAAAACGTAAATTTCAGAGGATTTTTTTTGTAAAAACGTATTTTTTCCAAAAAAAAAATGTTACCGTAAATAATGTAAGAAAATAAGGTGATAAGGCCTCATAATAAATCTATTGTATACTTTTTATAGTAGACAAGTTTTTGTTTCTCATACTTAATGGCTCAAAAGATTAAATTTTCTGTTTTGTATGAAGTAAAAAATTATGTGAAAAACGTGCAAATGTGAACTATCGTAGATTACAACTTTAGTTATGATACCTACAATCTTTTTGAGTTTTCATGATTACTCTAATTATAATATTAATTAAGTATATATAAAAATAAAAAAATAAATATTGTATACCATATTATATACATGCATATATATAGATATATATAATTTTAAACTCTTGTGTATACGTCAAAAATCTTACTGTTAGCCTATAATTATTATCCTACTGCTCGGCAAAGCTCACCCCATGATTTCAAGAAATGATCTTAGAAAATTAAAATTCCTGAGTAAGTTTCAGTGTTTCTTCTGGTAGTAAGTAGCTAGATAGGAAAGTCCGAACTCAACTAGTGAAAAAATGTTGACGTTTAAAAGTGTTTTTACAACAAATTTGAATAATAAAAATAGGAGTTATGATAAGTCGGCGTTGTTATATTAGGAATTTTGAGCCATTCGGAATTATGACAATCGACATTTTGAAATTCGAAGTTGTGACTATCGGAATAAAGTTTTTCGTATTTATGTAGTGTACCCCTTCATTATGCATGCGGTGTTTACCTTTAATTGATTGTTGCACTGATGTATATTAATGTTTGCATGTTACATTAAGGATAAAACCAGTGTGGACAGTTGTTGGTGGACCAATAAAATAAATAAATTTACAGAAATGAATGTCTCTTCATTTTCCCTTGCAATAAAAAAATAACTGTTCCATACCATCACAAAAAATAATTAAATCTCTCAATCATTCCAAAACAGATAACAAGCTCTAAAAACATTTATCAATGAATTTACGCAACGCTAAGAAAGTAACACAGAGTAGATAAAATGTTGTGAAATTCAGAGGTCACGTTATAATTATTGTTACAAAATAATAACTGTCACTAGTCATAACACTGTTTTGTTACATACTGATAAGAGTTTTAATTACGCCGGAAGTCAACACGCGTCTAGGGTGATTTTGTTAGTGTAAAGATTATGCATTAATTTTTACTTATTTTGTCTGAGTTTTATCTACCAACATAATTGAATTAAACTTCTTTATGCCCCCGGCTTCTCCTACGTTTTGTTTGGTAAATGTCTCACGGGGTCTACTGGAATAAAACTCAAGGCACTTTTAAAAGTAATTACAAAAATATATGCTAAGCTACAGTCCTAGTCATAAGGCACAATAACTTGTGAAAGTACTGTAGTTGCCCATTCCAAAGCGAAGATCTCTATGGAAAAGAATGGGCAAGAACTTCCGTGGACACTCTTTTAAATCAAAATAAATCTTGGTTTTGTCATTCATGTTGAGGTTATACAAATATAAGAGATCGATGCAATGTCCGAAAGTAATTAAAATCAACCGTGGCAGATAAGTATCATATCAGCTATTCCAGACTATTATCTATCTCTGTGTCAAATTTCATCCAGATCCATTCAGTAGTCCTGGCGTGAAACTTCCTTAGTAGGATTATTGAAATGGTGACTTTGTCTTATGTCTCGTAACTTTTGACTACCTTATTACTTTTGTAAATGTGTGTTCAAAACGTTACGGAAATATTGCGAAATAGATGTGGACACCGGACTTTGACATAAATGATACTTCAGTAAATTTTCTGTTAGAATTCGATGTCCGTAAGGGTTTGTACACACGGGGACACATAAAGCTATATCCAGCCAGAGATCCGCGTAAAATGGTTTTATATAGCTGGATTGTTTGCCGTGAATTAACTTTGCCTATTCATTATTTACGCTTTAAGAATATAGTTTGAAAGTGATTTTTAAAAGACGATGACACCTAAAATATCACTTCCCATCACTCATTAACTTCCTCAGTAATAAGCTATTTAGATATTTTTATTACAAAGTGTACAAATGAGGGAGAGGAGCGGTAGTCCAGTGGTAGCAGCCCCGACTTACGAGCAGTAAGCCGTGGGTTCGAACCCACGCAGGCGCATTACTTTGTGTAATTTATTTCATCATCGCAGCTCTCAAAAACGGTGAAGGAAAACATCGTGAGGAAACCGGCATGTCCTAGAACCAAAAATTCGAAGACATGTGACATCTACCAACCCGCACTAGGCCCGCGTGGTGGATTACAGCCCACTCCCTCTCATAGAAGAGGAGGCCTGTGTCCCAGCAGTGGGAACATTATAGGCTAATGATGATGATGATGTACAAATGAGATTATAATTTGTTTTGTCTAGATTTTTCTGATATATTTTGCTAGCACTTAGTTGCCAAACGAAACTAAGTAGTTAAGTCAATAGAAGTATGTCGATAAAGTTATCCTTGAGTTTTACTTAGGTACAATTCTTTTCATAAAAATCTGATGATGATGATATTGAGTTGGAAGATTTAGATAAATTAGCGATTTGTTAATGTGAACAAAAATAATTATTTCAAGTAAAGCTTTGAGTTTTTAAGCTGACTTACTTTTTTTCTTTTTTAATTTTGTCATGGGTGCGTTCACAAACATTTAAACTCACATACACAAACAGCCAGACCCGGAACAACTATCTATAGGCAGCTATCCAAATATTTGTTCCGTGCGGGGATGGAACCCGCGAGCCGCAGCGCAGCAGTCGATCACTCAACCACGGTGCCAACCGCGCCGTCAAACACAGGACATGGTAACTTAACAATTTCAATAATACTGGATACGGGATATTTATCATGTCTACTATTTGTTTTCAATATCGGGAAATCAAAACAAACAGTAAACATGGTACATGGTAAATATCCCGTTTCCAGTGTTAGTGATAAAGTTTTAATTGATTTTTACATGAGATAGTAATACTAGTTTTGATGAATTAACTAATTCATGACAAAAATCTGTTTGATGTAAATAATAATTGAGATAAAATTTATCTTGGTTATCCATACTTCAATACGTGTTTCCATAGTTTGTTTGTATGTATGTTTGTTTGTTTGTTACCTTTTCACGACTAAACGGCTGATCGGATCTTAATGAAATTTGGCAAGTAGATAGATTTTAACCTGAGGAAGGACATAGGCTATATATCATCACGCTACGACCAATAGGAGCGGAGCAGGAATGAAAAATGCTGCGAAAACGGGGAAAATGTGACGCAGACGAAGTTGCGCGGGAAAGCTAGTTTTCTAATAAATTATGTCAAGTTATAAAATTGCGAGATAAATATCTGACACACTCCACTTAAGTTTCCAGAAGATTGAGGATTCTTATATTCATCGACATCATCATCATCATTTCAGCCGAAAGACGTCCACTGCTGGACATAGGCCTCCCCCAAGTGTCGCCGAATTGACCGGTCCCATGCGCCTCGTATCCAGCGGATCCCCGCAATCTTCACCAGGTCATCGGTCCACCTAGTGGGAGGCCTTCCAACGCATCGTCTTCCGGTTCGCGGCCATTCCAGAACTTTTCAGCCCCATCGGCCGTCCGTTCTGTGAACAATGTGCCCTGCCCACTGCCACTTAAGTCTGGCAATTCTTCAGGCTAGGTCGGTAACCTTGGTTCTCTTGCGGATGTCCTCATTTCAGGGTTATTATTATCCGTAATAATTATACCTATGTTTAGATAACGAAGTCATTTATGGCCGAAAAATCCAGACAAATGTTATTTGTTTGTTTTTGTTGTTGTGAAAAAATGTTAATTCCCTTACAGATTACCAAGAAAACATTCTTGAAAGTTGTACCTATTTGAGAAAACGAGTTATGCGATTTATAATACAAAACGATTTTTAAAAAAAAACCCCGAAAGCGTACAGACGTCACAATAAAATTAATCGGATCATGTTTGCAACCGGTATTCTAACTTTGAGTGACGTATGAGAAAAAACTTGATTGCCGTCCATTATGAGACGTATCCAATGATGTTTGGCAAAAAACGTGCGAAAATAAGCTATAAAGATAATGTGAATTAGGTTGATTTCAAGGTTTTTGCATGCGGATTTGTAAAAGCAAAATAAATTGGGCACTTAACAATAAAGCCGCCGAAATATCGGCGACTTGAATACGCGCTCAGTAGCCCGGCGACACTCAACCCGTAGTGAAAACAAATGCACATCTCGTGCACCCGACAAAGTTTTTCGCCTTGCAATGATTTCAAGCCGCCAACGTGCCCGCCGATACCAACAAAGTCGCCGACACAATGTCGGTCGGTCGATGAATTTGCTGGGTAGAACCCTTAAGATCTTTGTTGTAATAGATAACAAAGTATCTTAAGAATGTACATCGTTTTTCAACCTACTAGGTAACACAGAATTATAGATAGTATTTTGTGTTATGTAGCATTTTCACAATAATATACATACACATTCGTTAAAAAAAAATGTTTTCAGGTCTTGCAAGACTTAAAAGGCCAGACTAAAAGGAAGCTGTATAATTAAGTACCTAATAGACAAAAAAGAAAATCTCATGCCCATCATGACATGAAAGGATGCTGTTTTTGTTACTAACTTACATTTCCTGTCCAAAATTATTATGGGTGAAATCATTAATTTTTTAGCTACCTAATTAAGTAAATGTCAACTTGAAGTTTTTTCTGTGTATTTTTTAAAAATATTTTAATAACCTGATTCTCACTGCTAAGTGGTGTGGGGCATGTGATACGGAGGAATGAGACAAATATAATAAACTAACTGTCCCGCGCAACTTCGTCTGCGTCACATTTTCCCCGTTTTCGCAACATTTTTCATTGCTGCTCCGCTCCTATTGGTCGTAGCATGATGATATATAGCCTATGTCCTTTCCCAGATTGAAATCTATCTTCTTGCCAAATTTCATTAAGATCTGATCAGCAGTTTAGTCGTGCAAAGGTAACAAACAAACAAACAAATAGTGTGACTTTCGCATTTATAATATTAGTATGGATAACAGTAGAGAAGGACCCAAGAAACGATGGATTGACTGTCTGAAGGACAATATAGCTAGCTAGGAGGTGACTGCTGTCGAGTCATAGTGAAGTATGGAGGAAGAAGACATGCTGCGTAAACCCCAAATAAATTGGGGTAAGGGCAAGAGACTAATGATGATGATTATGACTGATAACTTTTTTGTTATGTTTAAGATCAAGCAGGGTTCCGTGTGAGAAAAATATTAGTGGCCCTTACTACATACTACAAGGGCAATGCACCAAAATTACGCTGTAAACTGTCTAAAGTTTTAAAGTTTTTTTTTATCTTAGGTTGGGACATTAATAAACTCGTAATAGTGTGTAGATCTAGATATTCACTAATATTTGCCTGTCCTACAAAAAAAAACATACCTAGTATTATTTAGATTTAAGAATGATACAATGCAAATTTTACGAACAATATACCTACAGAGGTTTGCATTTGAAAACAGCCACCCTGTATGTTTAGTATTTCCTATAAGTCTGTCCACCGTTTTCCCCTCCTTTTTTTTTAATCTCCCTTTAAGAAGACGAGGGACATATTTTGGTAACTTTCCATTTAAAATACATAATTGTAGCCAGGGCCGTCTTAAGCATACCTATTTGGCGCCGGGGTGCAAGTCAGCCTGCCCCCCCCCCCCCACTCTAGCTCTATATATTTATTATGTGTAATTTATTATTTCTCGAGCTCGTGGCTAAATAATAATCGCACAAGTCGATCTTCAATGATAAGCCGCACTTGCCGAGGTTGGTCTGTGAATGGGTGGAATCTATCTTAGCGAGTTGAGGCGATGGTCCCTTTTTTTTTTTTTTGAATGGCATCTCGCAGTTCAACCTATGAGGTTGTCGTCTGCTTAACCGGACTATCCTGTGGGTGCCTTTAGAGTAAGGCCTCCAGCCAGGGCATAAAAACTTACAAACTAAGCGACTGCACGCTAAGGGCACCCCCTGTGGGGTACGAACCTCGGCTTAGGGCGTCGCTGGGGGAGGACTGCATGGGGACAGGCTGGATCTGAATGGTATCATTATTTAGGGGCTGATTTAAAACTACTGGCACAGCATCGCGGGCTGGCTCGAGCGAGGGTCGGGGAGGGCATGGACCCGGACGTCGCGACGGACCTCGACGGCGAGGTCGGAAAGACGGCGGTTTGAGTCGGAACTTTTTAAGAGTGCTAGTCTCTTTGGGGCGATGGTCCCGGCCCCCGGCTGTCATTTGTAGATCTTTGGCAGTCGTTACTGTTAGTCAGAAGCCCAAAAGTCTGACAACTAGTCTTACTTAGGGGTACAATCGTATTACCCTGTTACTAATAATAATGAACTAGCTGTGCCCGCGGTTCTGCTCGCGTGGTCTCGGTGTAGTAGGTACCTATCGAAATTGATGGCGGTCGGCTTGTGCCCCCTAGGACTCTGCGCCCGAGTGCACCGCACCCCTTGAACCCCCGGGTAAAGACAGCCCTGATTGTAGCTCCCAATCCCATGAGCAGAAGTCAAACTCACACTTGACCGATTTTTCGAACGCTTGAGAGTTTCAATAAAATAACTAATTCACAAGCTTAAATATGAGGCACCGAACGTAGTAGTTTAGTTTTCAAAGCTCACGTTTTGGAAACGTGAGCTTTGGGTACTATTTTTTTTCTTCAACACGTTCACGTGTTGAAATAAAAAAAAAAGTGAACCGACTGCTTTTTACCAGACTACGCTCGTCGATGCGGTTTTATGTTATAATTTGAAACTGTATGATACTAAAAGCTAGTAATTACTAGTTTTTTACCATACTGTACTGGTCGTAAATTGTTAGCTAGGAGCATGATTATGCAACAATGAAAATTGACATTAAATACTTACAAAAAAAAATATGATTTAAGTGTTTCAGACTGACGCGTTTGGTCTCTTATTCCCCACAAAACAAAATTTTTCTTTTGCCATGTTTATTGTATATTATTTTGTAATAAGATCGTTACTCAAAATCATTATATTTTATTTCACGTAGGCCTACATTGGCACTTTTAAGACGTCAAGAAAAGGGGCAATGCTGATTATTGCCCTACAACGGGGCAATGCTGCCAGCCTTCTGGGCACTATTCCTACCAACGATGTGGACGCATTTTTTGACGACCTTTAATGCTTTTCTCTTTTTAACCGACTTCAAAAAAGGAGGAGGTTCTCAATTCGACGGTATGTTTTTTTTTTGTGTGTATGTTACGCGATTACTCCGCCAATTGTGGACGGATTTTCAAAATTCTTTTTTTGTTATAATATGTACATATTGTTATTATTATTTTAAGTTTGTTAATATAGAATAATGTATATGTATATTCATAAAAATAAAACTATAGGTACATTTATAATAATTATCATAGTTTTATCGGATCTCTTGATTAGCGTTCGATGCCTACACTGTTAAAAATTATGTAATTTTACATTGAAAAATATTACATAATCCTGTAAAATTCCCGAAAACTCTGGGAAAATTATGAAATTTTACATAAATTTCATCAATTTTACATTTTTTCGTTAAAATCAACAGTTTTTAAGTAGTTTTACATAAAATTTATGTAATTATCACTAAGCCATGGATATTTACAAAAAATCTGTAAAATTACATGGATTATTGGGATAAATACATTTTCGTATGTATTTTTTACGATGGAAAAGGGAATTTTACATAGAAATCTCGTAATTTTACCTATTTTAGTGAAAAACACATTTTTATGTAAATTTACTTACGCCTTATGAAATATTCCGAAAAATGACAGTAAAATTACATAAAACATAGTGAAATTTCCCAACATTTCTTTAATTTTACATATATTCTGTTGAATTAACTGTCTAAAGGGTCTTTTTACATAATTAATATGTAACAATCTCAAAGAGATGGAAGTTTACATAAAATCTGTAAAATTACATAGAACGTTTGGGACAAATACTTTTTTTAATGTGTTTTTAGCAATTAAAACGGGAATTTTACAGAAAAATCTCGTAATTTTCCCAATGTTTTCGAAAAATGCATTTTTATGTAAAATTTCTTACGTCTTATGTAATATTCCGAAAAATAGCAGTAAAATTACAAAAAAACTTGAAATTTCCCAACATTTCTTTAATTTTTACATATATTCTTATGAATTTACTGTTTAAATGGTCTTTTTACATAATAAATATGTAATAATCACTAAGAGATGGAGTTTACATAAAATCTGTAAAATTACATGGAATGTTTGGGACAAATACTTTTTTTAATGTGTTTTTAACACTTAAAAAAAGGGAATTTTACATAAACATCTCATAATTTTACCAATGTTTTTGAAAAATACATTTTTATGTAAATTTACTTACGTCTAATGTAATATTCCGAAAAATACAGTGAAAATACAAACAATAATATGAAATTTCCAAACATTTCTTTAATTTTACATATTTTCTGTATTATTTCTATTTAAATGTGTCTTTTCACATAATAAATATGTAATAATCCCTAAGAGATAAAAGTTTACATAAAATATGTAAAATTACATGGAACGTTTGGGACAAATAATTTTTTTTATGTGTTTTTATCAATGAAAACGGGTATTTTACATAAAAATCTCATAATTTTACCTAATTTTCTGAAAATTTCATTTTTATGTAAAGTTACTCACTTCTTATGTAATATTCCAAAGAATGTCAGTAAAATTACAAAAAACATTATGAAATTTCCCAACATTTCTTTAATTTTAAATGTATTCTGTAGAATTTACTCATTAAATGGACTTTTCTCATAATTAATATGTAATAATCAATAAGTGATAGAAGTTTACATAAAATCTGTAAAATTACATGTAATGTTTGGGACTAATACTTTTTAAATGTGTTTTTAACATTTAAAACGGGAATTTTACATAAAATTCTCGTTATTGTACCAATTTTTTTGAAAAATTATTTTTTATGTAAATTTAATTACTTCCTATGTAATATTCCGAAAAATATCAGAAAACTTATAAAAAAACTATGAAATTTCCCAGTATTTTTTTAATTTTACAAATTTTTTGTAAACATTCTGTTCAAATGTGTATATTAGCGGGTGTAAGTATAATAATAACCGGCACTGTAGTTAAAACAGTCTATTAAACTCAAACACACGGTTTACAATACACAGCACTCCACTATACTTTAAAATGACTAAAACTATTACAATTAAAAGTTATGAAACTCGTGATCGGTCGTAGTACTCGTATCGGCCCTCTGATCTCTCGCGCAGAGCTGTTATAGCTTCCGCGCGATACAAAAATGTGGCCGCGCCGTCGCCTACTATAAATTGTCCCGCGGCTTAGTCTGTTAGGAAGCTAGCTGGGGGTTGACCTCGATTGGCTCTCTTGGGAAGACGCCCACTTCTAGGTTCTAAAGCACGCGTGGGCGTGCTGGGTACGTAATAGTTCAACAATTGGAACGGGAATTTTACCTAAATATCTCGCAAATTTACCAATATTTTATACATTTTTATGTTTTACTTACGTCTTATGTAATATTCCGAAACATGTCAGTAATATTACAAACAATATTATGATATTTCCAAATAACTAATTAATTTACTACATAAAAAATCTGTAACTAAAATAACTGCTGTTTTTGCATTTTGTTTTGTTGTAAAACCGTAAAATTCGCGCACGAGTGTGGAGGGCCCTTTTGAAGGAACTGTCATATTACGGATCATCAATGTGTATAGCGACGTCTCGTTTACACAGATCATTTCGTAAGGAAACCGAGTAAAAATTCCGTACATAAGTAAGTATCTGACATCGACAAGGGGGCTCAACCAAAAGTAAGGTCTCTAAACCGCCTTTAGCGACGAAAGATCATACAACCATGTTACAAAACACTTAACACTGTGTAGCGTAAATCGGAACGTTTAGCCGTGTATTTCCTTCTCAGTCGAGTCAGTCGCAGTTGCAAGTTCAAGATATTGCATGCAAATTAAAGATATTTGATATTTGAAGCAACACGAGTGGGATTAAGGTATAGAAAACGTTTGATTTCCAGCACGCGTTGCATGACCGCCGTAGAAACGGGCTATTTCTACGGAAGAATCGACAAAATTAAAAAAGAAAAGAAAAAAATAAAAAGAGTAGAAAGATTTCTATCGTCCTAAACATGGCGATATCTTAGAATAATATGGCGATGTTATGAATGTAGAAAAGAAATTTTTCTATTCTTCAGTCTACATAAGTCTACGACGTCGAGCATGACGACCTATGACGACCATATTTTCTCTACTTTTGACACTTGGGTGTAGAAACATTTCTTCTGACAAATGTCAAAATAGTCTTCATCACATCGGACCTAGACAAGATTCTTTTTGTAAAGAATCTAGCTATTAGGTATTTGTGTTTCTTGAGCTTCTGTGATTTTAAAAAAACATGTTGGATACCTACCGTCGCCATCTCCTCAGTTTGTATGCCGAGAAGAATGAAAGGAAGGCCGAAAGGATTGCTGTACGAGCGTTAACTGGGGCTTTCGATTTCCCTTAAAAAAGAATTCCTTACCTACAAATTCGCAAAGAGATGGTGCAGTATTTGTGCCAGGCTAGCTGATCGAGCATCTGTCTCCTAGCACATCTCAGGGTCTGCCTGTTTTCGTTAAAGTTAATTCAATCTAGGTACCATAACTAGGTTCTTTGTTCGATGAAAATCCTGCTTACAGGATATTGCCAAAGATCAAGTCTATTACTTCTAGATCGCAGATGCTGAGTGCAGAATAGGTACTCAATCTGAATGCAAATTTTCCAGGCGGGGTTTCATGACCAATTTAGTTTAGTGGTTTTATCATTAAAACAGACCTACGCAGACTACATGAATCCAAAATTTACCAGTATTATCTACTAGGTACAAAAACACAACAAGTCATAAAAACGAAGTATGTCTGTACATCCACCCTTAACAAACGTCATGTAAGGCCGCAATACGTGATGACGTGAATGTGACGGAACCAGAAAATATATGAAAATTAATGGAACCCACAAAGACCCACAAGCATAACATTCCCTACGACCCTAAGCCCTAACCTATCATATAAATAAGTTCAGGGGGGTTACTATGACGCTTAAAACATTATTGTTCCATTCCTATTCCAGAGTGGAAAGAGATGGAGCTAGACGACTTGTATAGCTCCCTCTCTTTTTCACTCTGAAATAAGAATGGAACAATAATGTTTTAAGACGTCATGGTACGCCACCAGGATGATTGCACCATGCGACCTAAGGTTACAGACGAATAGTAGACAGGAATACCAGGTTCGGGAAGGGTACACTCACTGCCAGTCCCGCAGACTCACGAGACTGATCAGAGATGGCTAAAGTTGTCTTGGCCACAGTGAGGGGTAATGAGACAATAATATAAAATTCAAATTTAATTTATTTACAAAATGTTCTGCTTATACAGTATGTTAGTTTAAACGAGGGACATATTGAAGCCCATAATAGTACATACTAACATGATACTAATAAAAATATAAACAAAAAAAAAAAACACTGATAAATAACAGACCGATCCATACTAAAATTTTCGCAAATGTCACGCAACGTGTATACACCCTTGCGCTAGCGACTTAATACTATCGCAGAACATGTGAGCGGGGCAATGACTCTTAGGTATAATCCATTTTCCCTTCATACTTTAAACTTACCTGGCTTAGGACAGTCCAAAATATCTAGGCACTAAACAAAACATTAAAAATTCTTCTATATACGTTACAGGTTTTTTACATATTTGGAACGAGAATCGAATACTGAATACCCTCCCTCAATATGTCCCTCGTTTAACCTAACATACTGTATACTACTTTGTCTCAACACACTCTAAAAAAAACTTAAACATACTCTGTGTCCTATGCGTGTAAGATGCAACCAAATCATTCTTTTAACTGCAACATTGAACAATATCATTTAAAATAATAACAGTTATAATATATTAGTTTTTTGTTTATAATTTATATGTATTAAAAGGCCTTTGCCCAACAGTGGGACATTCAATAGTAGTAGTTGATGTAAATAAATTCAATATTTGGGGCCCATATTTTCATTCTTCTGAATCTTCATTCGTTGTAATCTGAAACGCAAACACAAAATATAGTTAAATATTGTTAGTTGCCAACATAACATGAACAAAAAAATTATTTATCATTGATTTGCAGGGGAATTCAGCCTATGCTTTGGAGCCTTGGCTCAAGACACCAATTAGAAATGCTCATGTGCCTGAGAAGGCCTATCTACAAGCTGTAACTAATACAAGAGCTAACATTATAAGAAATTATTTTATGTAAATAAATAATTTCAGTACCTATCTGAATCGTCGGCGTCGTCTCATTTATCTGCCAGACCATTCCTTCCGACCATTCCGAAGGCTACTATTGCTTATATCCTGAAACGAATAAGACTATTATTTCAACATATTTTTAGGACAAAGCAGAGGCCTATGCCTGTATCAACTGTATTATTCTGTTGCTTTGAAAATCGCTTAAACTTATTTCACATTGTAACAAGATTAAAATGATTTAAAGACACATACTATTAGAAAAATTCACACAAGGAACCGAGTGTACGCTGACCTCTTTTTCTTGGTCTTGCTGTTTATTTTTGCATTGTGAATATGCGAAAATTAACAAACCAAACAGCGTATTAAAAAGTTTACTTTGTAAACAATCCAACATGTCATCTGAGTCTGCCACAGATAAAAAACTTAATACGAGAAATACGTTTCGTGGTTGCGATGAGTTCCGTTCGAAAGGTTGAAATGTTATGTAAAATATTTAGGTTTAATTTCGCGAAAACGATTTAGGCCTGGATCCAGGATGCAGCAACACCATCCCGCCCGCGAAAAATGAAAAACTCGTGCAATTGACAACTTTTGTTGGTTAACTAAACGTACTACTAGCGTCGTCGTGTTTTGATAACAGGACCTGGCCCCCTATTCACAAACGCTCGGATTCGATTTCGATTCGATTAGTCGTATGTCTATCTTGTTTTGGCATTGCGAAAGCGAGCGAGATAATATACGACTTTCCGAATCGAAATCGAATTCGAGTGTTTGTGAATACGGGGGCTGCATCACCTGCATGAACCTAGGTATAGAATAGAAGTCTAATACCTAGGGAGATTTAGGGGTTAGGATGGCGATTCTTTCCGAAAAAGATCGATTTTTGAATCGAGTCGAATCGTGACCTAATGAATCGATCTACAAAAAAATCGAAGCCAATAAGATCGATTTCTGAAAAATCGATCTTTTTTTCAAATTTTTGTTTATAATGTAATATAAATCTATTTTATTAAAAACAAGATACATATTATAATTTAACGATCTCTTATCAACAAAATCAGGTAATTCGATGATAAAAAATATTTTTATTACCATAACAAAAAATCAGATCAGGCACCCTATTCACAAATACTCGGATTCGATAAGTCGTATGTCTATCTTGTTTTGGCATTACGAAAGCGAGCGAGATAGACATACGACTTTCCGAATCGAAATCGAATCCGAGCGTTTGTGAATACGGGAGCAGGTATAAAACAAGACATTACACAGACACTGATACAAAAAGTCAAAGATTACAAACAAACGTAACTTTTTTTTTATAGAGAGGCGAAGGAATCCAAATATACAGTCATCTCGCGAGTTTTAGAATAATTTACCCTTTAACCGGCAGCACTCTTATAATACGGGTACATTCAATTAATTGTAAATATTTTTTTGGTTTATACCAAAAAATTAAATAAAATCGAATGTCGATTTTCAAGGGTGAAGTATCGATTCACAGAATCGATTCAGTACTACATATCGATTTAAAAAATCGATCTTTTTGGCTCCAAAAATCGATTCTTCAATTAATCGATCTCAGATCGCCATCCCAGGTAAGTACCCTCCTACCCAAGGTTTAATAAAATTTAATAATCGGGAATTCAGGGGAGGAAAAAAATGAACAACGTTTTATTAAACTGAAACATATTATTGATCAACAAATAAAAAATATTTGTTTTTCTACATTCGTTATAATACCAATACCACCCTAGCACACTTGCTCGATGACGTGCTCGCACGTGGATCGCGCGGCGGCAAAACAATCTCAAATATCTCTCTGTGTACTCATCCAGTACATTTCTTTTCACTGCAAACAGCTGGTATTATTATTAAGATTTTGTAGGATAATCGTCGGTATTTTCACTTTTTTATTGGAGTGAAATATCTGTTACGAAGTATCTATTTAATAATCTGTCATCTGTGTAAATATTTAATAATCTGTGCCGCGGTGGTAAGGATTGGAGGATTAATTATTAAGGTTTATTATTTAGTTAATTTTAGTTACGTATATCCGCGTTCGGAACGCACCTTTGTTTGTATCAGTATTCAGTACCTACCACCGGAGTCCGGACTTCCGGAGTTACCCACCCCTACAACACTGGTAACATACGAGTACATTTAATAGAATAGAATAGAACACAAACCGATGCATATTAATTATGGCATAAGTTTTCGATTGTAGTCAATTTTCTAAAAACCGACTAAATCTTCCAAATACGAACACATCAGCAGTGTTACCAACTCAGTGGATTTTCCACTAAAACTGGTGGTTTCGACCCCCCTTTTAGTAGCGAAATATTGCTTTAAGTGGCTGGTGGTTTTTTCTAGTGGTTTAGTAGAACTCACTCTCAATAATTACTGAAAATGCTATCACTCAACGACTAAGCCTCTAAAACGTTACGAAATATACCATATATATACCAAAATTGTTTGGAATGAAATATTGCATTTCAAAGATGCTCAAGGGGAATCTAGGTTTGAGGAATTAGCGACTTTTGCGCTTACTCTATTAATACTGCTTCATTCTAATGCCGATTTTGAGAGGCAATTTAGCTGTATGAATATTACAAAAAACAAGCAGAGGAACAGAATGAAGTTGAATCTTTTAACTACTATATTAAGAATACGCTGTGGTTTAAGATTGGAAGGAAAATGCTGCAAAGATTATGAAATTACAATAAAAGTTATAAAACAAATTGGGACCAAAGAATCATATAAACGTGAAACAGACTATGTGGCAGGAAAAAATCATTTTTGAATTTTAGAATATCACTTTATTTTTATAGTTATTGTTGTTATTGAATAATTTGTATGTTCCTCATCTTGAATTGTTGATTATTGACTAATAATATGGTTTGTTGATTTACTGATTTTAAATATTTTATTACGTAATAATAAAGAACTTTTTTTAGTAATATAACTACTTACTGTTTTCTTTCATAAAAACCAAAGATTTGTTTAGTGGAAATTTAGCGATTTTTACAAATTTTTGGAGAAAATCCGAATTTTGTTAGTGGTTTTAGAAGTTGAATCTGGTGGAGAGCTTGTTTATTTGTTGGCAACACTGAACGTCAGTGCTTAGTAGAATAGATAGAGGCGTCATGACGCGTCGCGTCTTTTAACCGATTACCATTTCGCGGCGCGGGCGCGCAGCCTCTTTCTCAACTCCAACCCAGGCTGAGGCTACTATAAACGGGTAAGTGCTTTGTGTGATTGTAATTCTTTTTGATTCCTGATGGATCACATTCGTTACCTATGTATTTCTGTCAGCGCAGTCCGGCAGCCATTTAAACTTCTCGGCAGCCTCGCTATGACTGTCGAGTGTCGAGAAAGGCTATGTACATAGTTGGCCCTTACCACTTGACCTACCACCTTGCTCCTCACTGTGAATGCGTTCACATGCTTCGCCTTCCTGCACCATGCTTGCCTCGCCGCGCATCGCATAGATCGCTTGACCACGCGGCGAGGAACCTTTGAGAAGCTTGTGGGCATGTGCGCGCATAACCTCTAATTTTAAGCCGCCTCGATGGGGGAGTCATCCTCCATCCACCTTGCTTTGGACTTACGGCTGGGAGACGCCCGCATCGACGGAGGCTTGCTGTGTTCTGGCACAACGCTTATGGATGCACCCGCCACGCGCTGATTCCAGGGTTCCAGTCAGTCGGCGAGCGAGTCTAAGACGCGCACTATCCACGCGGCCGCTACTGCCGTCTGTGCCTCACATCACGTCACGTGGTACTTGGGTACCGAGAACCCACGCTGCCACGTGTTGAGGCTACTTGCCGCCCCAGTGCCAAGAACCTTGAACATGAACAAGTTTTAACCTGCAGTGTTTGTGCTCACACCACACCGTAGTACTACTAGGGTGAGTAACAGATATACTTTAAGTTTCTTGCATCAAAAATCTAGTGAAATCTGCTTTAGACCGTAAACCGTTACGTAATATGATTGTTTTAGAAAGAACTTGTGGATTGTGGAAGCAGCTTGCAGTTGATTCACGTTCAGTTCACGTCCAGGGTGGACGAATGATCTTGTTGAAGTTGTTTGCCATTAAATAAACGTAAGTACTTACCAGCATAATAAAAAAGTACATCTTAATTAATAGTCCAAGCCGTAATTTGATTTTCGTTGGTTTAATAACTTAACCGATTCGTTGCGTGTTACATTTTCAAAAACTTTTGGCTGTGGCGGGCAAACATTTGTTTCATGATACGACAGGCGTGCCTTATGCAAAAAGCGATGATACATTTTTTTTATTAAAACTGCTACGCAAATAATTGGTCAATAACGCTAATAAATTCTGTTATTCTTTCACAGTAAAACATGCCCATCGTGAAAATTTGGTAGGTAGACCTAAAAGTAAAGAAAGCTGTACCAATATTGGAATTAACTGTGGAAAATGTAATACAATCAGGTAAATCTATTTCACTTTTGCTAATGAAACCTTTCTAGTGTATATAGATTGTAGAGTAGACTATAATTGGATACTGATAAGCAATAATGTGCTGACAAACCACATATACGTCAATTAAAAAATTAGATGGTTACAGTTGACATAGGTATTGCAAAATTTTTGCTAAACCGTATCCAATTAGATAGGTAGATTGTATATATATAGAAGCCCCTATTTTCTGTCACATAATTAGATGTATTTGTGCAGATAAACATCTATTTAAATACATACAAACTTAATATACCTGAATGGAAGTATTAAGCAGACATTTAATTACACTGTACCACATAGCGCTAACTTGAAAAGTCACAACTACGTACAGAAATTTGTTAAACATATTATTAGTGATCGGTAACAATGTTTGAATTCCATGGTTTCATTTAAAGGTTATTAACCATTATCAATTGATAATGGTTACCTTAGTTTAGTTAAGCTGATTTTTAATACACAGATTGCTTTCAGGGTTCTCGGTAAGCTCGGTTCTCCATACAAACTTAGTTAAACTCTCATTTTAAAACGAGTTGCTAGTTTGCTCTGAAACTTTGTACTTACAATAGGATAAGGTATATGTCTGTAAGTAGTTTAAGTAACTGCAAATACCATAGTTGAAAAAAATACAGCAAGTTTAAGTTTTTCATACATCATATGTTTTTGCTCTATTTCTTTTATTCTATTAACTGGAGCAATATAAACTAATTACAGACCTATATATATCTCATGTCATTGTTTGTGCAAAGTTTCATTACAATCGAATTATTCCTCGTAGATACACTTTCCTCGTAGAGACACTTTTGAAAAAATCTCACTTCTGTTCCTTATAGATTCACTTTCGTTTACTCGTAGTACAGCAAAACAGAAAATAGTTAGTGTACATTTTGTCAGGTAAACTCAGGGTAAATTAAAGAAAAAAAGGTAACTAATTGCTTATGTTTATTACAAAAATATAACGTTACCTACTGGTAGGACACTTGCTACACCTTACAAAAAATTAACATAAATCAGATCATGATGAGACCAACAGAGGTAAAGGAATCTGTAAAGTCAAATTATTTATAATGGTTAATAACCTTTCTATGAACTGGACCGTCTCCTTCAAAATTGTTACTTTCCTTTACTTTCACTCTACGATCCAGCAATGAAATTAAAACTTTGTTACCGAACACTATATTAATGCCGGTGACTAGCAAATTGACTACTGAGTTAACTCACTGGTTTTAATTGTTTATTACTAGATTAAAAAAATTGATAGAAACTTATTACTGTTTTAAATGTTGTGCAGATAAAAATGTCTGCCTGTTTGCCTGTTTTAATTCTGTTTTTTGCCCACAGATAATGAAAACATATATTACTTGCTGGTAGAAAAAACGATTGTTAGCGAAACTGCGAGTCTGTCTACGTCGTTACAACTATTGATGGCGGCTTACTTCAACTTGAATATGGAATATTCAGTGGAGTGTCAAAACACATTAGAATTTATACAATGGTATGTTTTTTAAGATAAATCCTAAAGAAGGAAGTAAAGTCCGTAAAGGACGCACGCTGAATAAAGTATTGTCATTAATGAATAAACTTCACATTATATAAAAGACATTATGTCATTTACATGCGGTTATTGTGGCGAGAATTTCTCCTCAGTGATTTCGTACAATAACCATCAAAAAATTCACAGGTTCTGTAAAAATGTTAAATTTCCGTGTATAGATCCTTTGTGTAAGAGTATTTTCAATAATTATGAGTCTTTTAGAAATCTCAATTTTAGTTTGCATCTGCCTGGGATTAGTACTGCTAGTCCACGAGTTGACATTAATTCAACCTCTATTCTAAGTGTACAGAATGTAATCATAGAATATTGTTAAAAAATGTTGAATACCATTCAAGAACTCATAATATTCAATCTGGAAAAGCGGTAACTTGTCCATATACGTGCGTATAATTTACGTGCTACTTAAGACTCATAATTATAAACATATTACTCATAATTATACAAATATACTGTAAGGCATATCTACATAAAAAAAAACAGAAATGATGTGCAGAATCGCCCTTTGGCACACATGTATGTACTTGATGAAGCCAAAACAACAGTTCTGACCTGTTAATTCCTAAAAGAAACCCTTAGAATAATGATGTCCTCATTTATTGTATGGATGGATTTGTGACAGTACACTTGTATCGTAATGTACTATTATTACTGTGCATAGGTCTCGTTCATGTACAATTCAACTTGTGATTCATTTCTCCTTTATGCTACGTTACTACGAAACAGGTCAAAACCTGCACAATGCGCACCTGCCGGCCTAGCATGACCGCCGTAGAAACGGTGTACGTTACCCCAGCAAGAAAGTATCTCCTAGAGTTATATGAGTAGAACGTATAGTTGGTGCCTTATCTGCTGTAAATGTGCCCCCACTTAAAAAATGTGTGCCCCCTGTCGTTTTGGAAAAAAAACGGAAAAACGATTCTTGCTGGGGTAACGTTTTTCTAGCAGGAAAATTCTAAACGAATGATCGGAGAGAGAAAAATTGTACATGGCCAGAGAGCTTATATGTGTGCCAAAATGTGCCCCCAAAAATAAAATCTGTGCCCCTTCAGATTTTCGAGATATTGCATTTCCTGCTGGAGTAACGTTTTGATGAATCGTATATCTCTTAAACCATTGCATGTGCCCCTGTAGAATAAACATACACGAGTAGCTCTTAATGTGTGCCCCTATGTGCCCCAATTTAGATTTAAGAAAATATTTATAGTTTTCAAGTTATCGCGGTTTTATGAAAACCCGAAAAAACATCGCAGCGCTTAAATGAGACAAGGTATAAGTTCGCTGAAAACTGTATTCGGTGCTTCTTGACGCTAATAATAACCATACAAAGTTTCAAATCTGTTCATGCATGCGGTTTTGAACAACCTTGCTAAAAGACAAAACGATGGTGTCATAACTTTGACGGCAAAATACAAGGAACTGGCTCAATCCCAGACGTGTCGGTGTAAACCAAAATAGTGTGCCCTTAGTCAAAAATATATGGTGAAAATATTGAGCTTGGAATGTTTCGCATTAAGTAAATATAAACAAAAAACCAAAATATGTAAACAACGGCTGGTTACCCGACCAAATTCCAATGACTACTAAAAAGCGACGGTTTCATACATGTCAATGACCTTCTTTATTGGACGTATTATACCTAAGCTGTTGTCCGTACAGTCGCGTTCAAAAGTTTTGGGGGCTAATTAAAAAATATATTAAATGCACCTTGTGACTATATTAATGAAACAGCTTGTTGATGTGGAAATTATTATTTTTATTCCCTTAATTTTAATTCTTAAAGTAATTATTGCATCAAATCACAGATCAAATTTCCTACCTATAAATATTAGAAATTATTTGCACGTTGTGTAGTCATTTAAATCACAGATCAGTTTTTCATCTAAGTCTAACATATAATTAGTAAATTCGCATCACAAAAAATCACAGATCAGTATTAAGTATAATATTGTGTAAAAAAAATATTAAATTTGAAATCACATAAATAATTTTTTTACGAGTAATTTCCTTATACATAGATTCAGATAAAGTGTGATAGTATAGTAAACCGCATAAAGATATAACAGAAAACATCGAATGCGCACAAATCATCTGCTGGCTATATATATTAATTTATTTGAATGTTATGATGACTTACATGGTAAAATCCAACGACGTGGGAAATATAATACTATGCCACATGTAATAGTCTACATAGTAGAACAGACAAAATTGTACAGGGTTAAGATGAATGCTCCAACCAGCCCGCGAAATTCAAATTTTCTTACGTTTTTTGCAATTTTCAGGCCAGTGCTAGGTTGTATGTTGATTAAAATATTATTTGCGGCTGTAAGACATATGTAGTTACAGAATTATAATCATCAAAATCATCAATACAACGCTCTAAGTTTATAAAGCTGTAGGGATTACTTTTTCTGTTTTTTTTTTGTTACGTCTACCTACGCCTTTATGAACTTGGAGGGTTGTATTGGTGATTTTGATGATTATAATTTTGTAACTACATAATGATGAAAAACTTACTTTATCCTACGGCTTATCAATAAATATATATAAACAAGTACGGGTTTTTTTTATATTCAAAAAAGAGCTACCTCTTTTTATTAGTAGCATCACCCATTTCATGAACAATTTTTTTTTTAAACATCGGGAGCAATCAATTTTGGGTCAAAGACTTGGCAAATTACTGGATGTATTTTAATGAAATTTAGAATGGAGAAGATAGCTTACCTTGGAATAGCACTTAGGCTACTATTTATAATGTACTTAATCATGTGTAAGGTCATAGAAACAGCTAGTAGAATATAATTCAATAACAACTTTATTTTATTTCTTATTACTTTTCTACTTCAGTGTACTCAGGCACAACAACACGTGTGTAAAGTAAAGAAGGTCATCGATATGTATGAAACCGTCGCTTTTTAGTAGTCATTGGAATTTGGTCGGATAACCAGCCGTTTTTACATATTTTGGTTTTTTGTTTATATTTACTTAATGCGAAACATTCCAAGCTCAATATTTTCACCATATATTTTTGACTAAGGGCACACTATTTTGGTTTACACCGACACATCTGGGATTGAGCCAGTTCCTTGTATTTTGCCGTCAAAGTTATGACACCATCGTTTTGACTTTTAGCAAGATTATTCAAAAACGCATGCATGAACAGATTTGAAACTTTGTATGGTTATTATTAGCGTCAAGAAGGACCGAATACAGTTTTCAGCGAACTTATACCTTGTCTCATTTAAGCGCTGCGATGTTTTTTCGGGTTTTCATAAAACCGCGATAACTTGAAAACTATAAATATTTTCTTAAATCTAAATTGGGGCACATAGGGGCACACATTAAGAGCTACTCGTGTATGTTTATTCTACAGGGGCACATGCAATGGTTTTAGAGATATACGATTCATCAAAACGTTACTCCAGCAGGAAATGCAATATCTCGAAAATCTGAAGGGGCACAGATTTTATTTTTGGGGGCACATTTTGGCACACATATAAGCTCTCTGGCCATGCAAAATTTTTCTCTCTCCGATCATTCGTTTAGAATTTTCCTGCTAGAAAAACGTTACCCCAGCAAGAATCGTTTTTCCGTTTTTTTTCCAAAACGACAGGGGGCACACATTTTTTAAGTGGGGGCACATTTACAGCAGATAAGGCACCAACTATACGTTCTACTCATATAACTCTAGGAGATACTTTCTTGCTGGGGTAACGTACACGTAGAAACGGGCTATGTCTACGGAAGAATCGACAATTTGACAGATATTTCTATCGTCCCAAGCATGGCGATATTAAGAATGTAGAAAAGAAATGTTTCTTTTCTTCAGTCGACACAAGTCTACAACGTCGAGCATGACGACCATATTTTCTCTTCTTTTGACATTTGGGGGTAGAAACATTACTTCTGACAAATGTCAAACTAGTCTTATTAAAAACTAAATACGAAAAATACGTTTCGTGGTTGCGTTGAGTTACGTTCAAAAGGTTGAAATGTTATGTAAAATATTTAGGTTTAATTTCGCGAAAAAGATCCAGGCCTGGATCCAGGATGCAGCAACACCATTCCGCCCACAAAAAATGAAAAACTCGTGCAATTGGCAACTTTTTTTTGTTAACTAAACGTAAGAATATTCAGGGAATATAAACATCACGTGATACGTCCCCGTTGCTATGGAAAGAATTTCTGTCTGTCTTCGTAGAAACGCGAGTCGATGGGGCGCGCCATGCTCGGCCAGAAGAAATGTCAAGTTGTATAGAAAAGATTTCTTGTCGTTTCTTGGTAGAATAGAGATAGAACGGTCATGCTAGGGGGGCGGAAATATTGAAATGCAGGTATAATTGCACCGGCCGAATATTCGGCAGCTGGATACCGAATATTCGACCGATGGTCAGGCCAAACATCCGGTATCCGGCCAACCAACTATCCGTTGCATCTCTAATTTATTTCTGTAACAAATATTTTCAAATTTTTTTTTACTTTAAATGGTATAGTTATAAGAAGTACCTACATAATATAATTTATGTACGGGATTGCTGTTAATTTTTAATTATATCGTTTTATATGTTACTGTAATAACCAAGACTGATACATTGTTGTTACATTATTCTGCAGGCCTCGTGTTCTCGTGGCCTCGTTTTTTCATTGCGTGTGTATACAAGGTGTTGTTTTGCATCCTCGTCAAATTCAAGGAGGTAACTATGCTAATGATTCTCGTCCCGAATCAATAATAAAATGGGTAGAAAATTTTTAATTTTTTCCTTATTTGCGGAAATCGGCAAGTGTGAACCATCCGTGTTTTAAACGCGGGCCGTCTGATTTTCGGCTTATAACCGCGCTTTCACAAATACAAAAAATTTCAAATGTTTATTCGCTAAATTCTTATTCCCTAAACCACGTAAGGGGGGGTTATTCTGAAATACTGACAAACATTAACAACCAACAAAATCAGCGTTTGTTAATAATTAACTAGGTAACGTAATTTTAATTGATTATTTATGTCTTGTGTGACAACCTCCTGAATTTTGACGATGATGCAAAACAACACCTTGTATAATTATAATATATTATTTTAAGCAGAGGTCTAATTGCCGTACGAAATTAATGGTACAATTCCATACAATACAGGCTCATTCTTTTAAGGTGGATGCTCCAGTGTAGCCCACGAAATTCAAATTTTCTTAAGTTTCTTACAATTTGCAGGCCAGTGATAGGTTTTATGTTGATGAAAATTTAATTCGCGCCTGTAAGACGTATGTAGTTACAGGATTATAATCATCAAAATCATCGTTTTAACACTCTTAAGTTCATAAAAGTGTCAAGAATGACTATTTCATGATAAAATTCATTCTTGACACCTTTATGAACTTCGCAGGTTGTATTGGTGATTTTGATGATTATAATTCTGTTACTACATACGTTTACAGACGCGATTAATATTATTATCAACATACAATCTAGCACTGGCCTACAAATTGCAAAAAACTGAAAAAAAATAAATGAATTTCGCGGGCTACCCTGGAGCATCTACCGTGGAACAAACATAAAGTAAATCCTTGTCATTATTAGTATAAAGCCACATTTACACGATGCAAGAACTCGCATGCAAGTTTCACTACATTGCTGTTTTTGTTTGATTAACTGAATTCATTGCCCGTCAATAGTCTGCAATGTAATGAAACTCGCAAGCAAGTTCGCACATCGTGTAAATGAGGCTTAAGAAGTCACTTCAAAAGAAGGTATAAGCTAAGCATTTAATTATTCATTTAAGCATATCCTTTACCTGTACGAAAATAAATAAATTGTTGTTTTTTAGGAATTTTGTTTTTTTATTAGATAACCTCCAAACTGTAAACTGCTTGTTGTTTATATATAATGACTTATAAAATTAGTTCATTTTACATGTAATTAGGCGATAATATTATCTAAAGAATTCAATACAAATCTTGTACATTTACATGCTATAAGCTAAGCATTTAATTATTCATTTAAGCACATACCTGTACGAAAATAAATAAATTGTTGTTTTTTTGGAATTTTGTTTTTTTATTAGATAACCTCCAAACTGTAAACTGCTTGTTGTTTGTATATTATGACTTATAAAATTACTTCATTTTACATGTAATTAGGCGATAATATTATCTAAAGAATTCAATGCAAATCTTGTACATTTATATGCCATCGATAATTCTCAGGATTTTTATAAATGAAGTCGTATTAATCAAAATACTTGTGTGAAAATCATTAGGAAACATCAGTCTAACCGATCTGGGTATAATCGCTCTTCACATCTGAATAATATAACTGTGCGCCTAATATTACAGGAGTGATATAGTATTTGTAAAATGTGTGCAGTGTGTTTAGGCAAATTATTCATTAACAATGAAGTTTTTGGTTTTTAATTTGCATTGAGGTCACACCATTTAACCTCTCAAGCCTTTCTGGCTGACAAAAAAAACACCCCGCGGGCCCCCCAGTTACGTCATCGCGCGAGTCAAGTGGCCTGCGCTCACAAAAACGCTTATCGCTCGAGTTCTATTAGCTCTTATCTCAACCGGTAAACAGTTTCGGGTTGTTGAAAAACGAGACCATGTATTACAATATAAACAACTGTCTCATAACTACTTGAGAATTATAAACATCGCATAGAAATCAGAGAGCTCGCCGCAAACATACTGTTGTCGTAGTTTGTTTTTTTTTGGTAAAACTACTGAATCAATTTACACGAAACTTTAGATCTAACATGAGAAATATACAAGTAATCTAATGACAGTGTTTTTGAGGAGTCCTACATAAATTATTCTTGCAAGATTCCAACTCAAACGTCTTATTAGAATCGGCCATTTTCTAACTGCGCAGTTCAATGCATGAAAATACTTGAAATATCAATAAATATGAATAAATATGCCTCGAATGCAAGAAATAATGAATTATCACTATTTTTTCGCTTATTACTAATGTTTCCAAGACCATATTTCATTGTAAAAGAGTCAAATTCATATTTTCAATTTCGACTGACGAACTTCACAACAAAGGAATTTTGGAGAAATTTTTGGAGAAATTTTTGGGTCAAAAACATAATTTTTAGATATTTTTTCCAGCAAATGACTATCTAAAAAGTTACATTATACACTTATAACATACTATACATTTACTTACCAAAGTTTAACAACACAAAACACAAAAATTTCACTGCATTCCAAAACAAAACATCACCGTTCCACACTGGCCGCCATGACGCATTTTGACAGTCCACAAAGACGCGTTTCTTTATTTTTTTAATAATTTTGTGCAGTTGTTAGGTTGGTATGATGGTTTCATTTGAATCGAACTCTAGTTGGCCCGAGACGTAAATTTTAACAAGCGAATTAGAACCTTACTTCTCGTACGATAAGGGTTTAAAGTTGCTGGTGCGCCGCGTACCGAATTCGGTACGGCGGGGATCAACGGTAAAGCTTGCGCGTACCGAATTCGTTCCACTCCGGCCGGAGAGGTTAATGAAGAATCCTAATAAATGTAATATTGGGTGGATTGTTACTAATACAGGTGCAACCAGTGTATTTAAGTTAGATCGGTTATTGACTATTTCCAAGTGATTTTTTGCTGGCTGCATTATTTAAAAAACATAAGAAAAACTATGGCTAATAACTAAATCCGAAGAATTACCGACAGCATGTAAATGTACAGAATTTATATTGAATTTTACAGAAATATATCCCATAATAACATGTAATCTTACCTAATTTTACAGGTAATAATACACAAACAACAAGTAATTTTACCGTGCCCATATTTAAAATCACAGTTTCCTTATGTAAAAACACATAAATTTTATCAGTAATATTACCGAATAAAAAGGAAAAATACTTAAAAAAACATTAAAAATACATAAATTTTGTGGTAAATTCACATACGAAATCTGTAATTAAACACAATAATTCTGTAATATTACCGAATACAATGTAAATGTACATAAAATATAATGAATAATACACAAACTTTTATGTATTTGCTACATAAGAAATCTGTAACAAAACACAATAATTGTGTAATATTACCCAACAAAAAGTAAAAATACTTAAAAAAAACATTAATTATACATAAAGTTTGTGTAATTTTACAGAAGAAATCTGTAATAAAGCACATATTAATTCTGTAATATTACCGAATATAATGTAAGTATACATAAAATATCATTAATAATGCCAAAACTTTATGTATTTTTACATACGAAATCTGTAACAAAATACATAATAATTATGTAATATTACCGAATAAAATGTAAAAATACTAAAAAAAACATGAATAATACAGAAAGTTTGTGTAATTTTACAGACGAAGTCTGTAACAAAATACATAATAATTCGGTAATATTATTGAATAAAATGTAAATATACATAAAATATCATGAATAATACACAAACTTTATGTATTTTTACATTCGAAATTTGTAACAAAACACATAATTACTCTGTAATATTACCGAAAAAAAAAGTAAAAATACATAATTGAAAATTTACAGATTATGTAAAATTACCGAAGTGGTAATTTACAGATTATGTAAAATTACATAAGTGAGATTTTACAGATTATGTAATTTTACAAGGCGTATGTAATTTTACATATCGACCTGATTTCATTATTATGTAAAATTACATAAATTTAATTTTACATAATCGTCATTTTGTTTAATTATGTAAAATTACATATATGTAAAATTACATAATAATGAAATCAGGTCGATATGTAAAATTACATACGCCTTGTAAAATTACATAATTATGGAAAAATACAGAAATGTTAGGGCAACGAAAGTTGCCCTAAAATTATGTAAAATTCCCTGAAAATTTTTAACAGTGTACTAGTATGATTGATGAAGATGGATTATGAAGAAAAATTAAATCTTGGGTGGACTTTAAGTCAATTACTTATAAGTTTCAAAACAGGTTTAGAAAGTTTTAAAATCTTATTTATGTACACACAAAATACTTAAAAGGACAGTACATTAAGATAATAGAGCACAAAGGTACAGCTTATTTCAAAAGAAATTTCTTCCAGCAGACCTGCGAGAGGAAAGTTGGATTAGAAATGTAGACACAGTGTGTAGAAACGACGAAATAGGAAAATTTTAATTAGAGATTAAAACAAAAATATACCTTATAAAATAAACATACATACAAATATATACACATATAAAAATATATATATATATATCAGAATATTATAGAGGAAAGGTAATAATACCCTATAACTTGCTTTTTGAAGAGAAATAAAGTTTTAGAGTCTCGAATGTTACGCGGAATCTTTGTTTGTTTTGTATCTAAAAATCGATTAAGTAGACAACCATACCTATGTATGTATTTCATACAGCAAGATACAGGCAGCTAGCAGTTGTCTCAACTGCCTGCCTGATATTTTTTTTAACTGATGATTACGTAATAAAGATTAATTTTCTTTAAGACTCTCTGTTTTCTGTTTAAAAAACTTTACCAAATTAATGTCGAATTCAGAGCTTATCTTGTGCAAAAATTATTGTTTTTTAGTTTTTTTTTAACTATTATTATTTTATACTTTTTAGTTTCGTTTATTTATAACTGCTTGTATTTTTTAACTATTATTTGCTCTGTTGAATTAAAAATTCTCTTTGGTATTCGAAAAAATCCTAATATTAGATAAATCGTTTAAGATAATGATTGAAATTTAAAATTAACATCAATTCCTGCCTTATCGACTATAGATGAAAATTATATAAATTAACAAAAAACTTATTTTGCAAATTGAAAAATGGAATCCCACCAAAAACATTTCATGTAAAATGTTGCCAAGACGACCACCATAAGGTTTGCCCTGTGAAAAAGATATCAGATCTCATGTAGAGCCAAGCTTCTGAATCTACACGGCCTAACTCTACCGACCCTAACTTCACAAATTCTACATGTCAGTAAAAATGTATGTATACGGGGTAGGCGCTTCGCTTGGCTCGTCTTGGCGGGGGCACTACCGTGCCCCCAGATAATTTTATCAAATTAATGCAGTGAAATCGGTCCTCGATAAATCTACAAAGTTTGAACTTGTTCTGGCCGTTTAAAGTGGGGCAAAATCGCGCCCAAAGGAGTCGGTTACAAACATAAATACAGGTGAAGCTAATAAAAAGCTTTTAAAAAAAGACGAATCTAAGCACTTACCCAATTGGTAGCTATGTCGACAGGATCTATGGCAGCCATTATGACACTGACGATCATCAGCAGAATCCCATACGATAGTTTTATCACAGAATCTAAAAATAAAACAAAATAGCTGTAATTTTGTTACTTAGTCATGATAACACATTTTTTGTTTAAAATGCATAATTTTTTGAGTTTTATTTGACTACCACGGAAATTTTCCAAAACATCCAATTATAGATTTTTTAAATAATAAAAGAAGTGTAAAACTATTTTTGGTTCACTGACCGACGGATTTATTTTCTGATCAGGTGATCGAAAATCGCCATACTTGATTGATAGTTTGAGCTGAATTAAGTCTTATTCCAAGCTCATTATAGGCTAAAATCAAGATGTAGGAATTTGGAAACTGACCTTCAGCAGCTGAGCATTTAAAAAAAAAAAACATTTTTGTAAATAAAACACGTGCATTTTATATTGCCGTGGTGCACAATGTTGCCTTCATTTTAAAAAGAGAACTAGTATTCTTGATTTAAATCCACCTTGAAAAATTATGCAACTGCACATCTATAAATATTATTGTTAACATTAATTCTATAGAGGTAATGTTTGTAAGTTTGGTATGTACGGCGTTATTTTTCGAACTACTGAACCGGTTCCGAAAATCTTTCACTTGTGGGAATCCATGGTCCCGAGTGTCCAATGCAATAAATTATGACGTTCCCGTGGGTTAATTCCCGGTTAACGCGAGCAAAGCCGCGGGCAAAACCTTATGGAAAATATTAACAAAACTTTTATTTTTATTTTGATGATACTTACGTCTTTTTTGTACTGTGAAGTTTTGTATTTTCATAATTGATATCCGCCCCTTGCTGGGGACATGCTGTAGAGTGCCTACAACCATCTTTCAGACGTCTGAAACAAATAGAAAACCGGTTAGGACTCCATTTTGACAGTTTAAAGGACTTGTCTGAATGCTTGATCAAGGGGCCTAAAATTGATGACGTTACATTTCGTAAAACGCTCACAAACTGACAATAATTCATAACATTAATGAGTCTGTGACCATTTTAAGAATTTTATCGTGATCCTATTATTATTCTAGATGATTCTGCAAAAGCAGCCATTTTAGGCTCCCAGTTTCTGATCCGAAAGTCTAGTCAAGTTATTGTGATTAGCTGACATAAATAATCAATTACATAATTAACAGATCAGAGACAGAAATCAGGCTTGTTTAAAAGTAGTGTAGCTACACTAATAATCTGATAAAGAGGTAATGTTGGTATGTTTGGATGTATAAGGAAAATTTTCGGAACTACTTATCTGATTCCGGATTTTTTTTTACTTACGGGAAGCTATATAATATTATAACCGAATGTCATCTTTTAAACAATACCGAGGCAAAATTTCCGACCATAAAGCGAGAGGAGAGGCGGGTAAAAAATAATAAATGTTATTTTTAATCACTTCGTAGTAAAGTAAATAAAAAAAGAATACCTATTATTAAATTAAATATAGGTAAGTAAACAATAATTTATTTAAAAGGTAAATTTATAATTGTTTAATTTTAAACCGTGATTTATTTTTAAAACATTTTTTGTTATTTTTAAGGTTGTGTGAAAACGTGTTTGGACTTAAATACAATCATGTTATAATTGCTGTAATGGCTTACCTAAGTTGCTAATATTAGCATACAAATATTTTTTTTCTTATTTGACATCAACGTGAGTAAGTAATGAGGTATTTTAGACCCCTTTATTTTTTATAAATAATTATGATATAAATATTAAAAATGTTTTTTTTTTTTTATATACACCAAGAATAAATAAAATAGTATAGATGCTCTATAACAGCTTTAAACAGAATGGCAGGAATTTGTAATAAGGTGGCTAGTCTACTAGCCATCAATTGGGAAGAAATTTTAATCCAGTCTCGAATTATATGGCCTGTATTAGTAAGTACATCAATATAATATCCTAAGACACTGATTGGGTATTTAATTGCCAAAAATTATTTTTAATTGCTAGGTAATTTTCGGATCTGTGCAAATTACAGTTTTTTTTTTCATAAAACCAACACGTGTGTTTAAACGTGTCTACCAAGTAATTAGTTAGTAACAGGTTCATTTTAATCTTTTGTAATTATTGACTGATCATAGTCTAAGCGTTCTTGTGCATACTTTTTTAATGTCGTGCTAAGGTAAGGTAGTAAAGTTTTTTTATTGTATGCCAGACGTTTGGGACTTCCCCTAACGGAACCCAAGAAACCTACATCAATGAAGTCCCTTAGTTCAGTATCTTTTTAATTTAACATAAAGTTTCAATATGGGAGTCCATACTTCATCTAATATATAAAATTCTCGTGTCGCGGTGTTTGTTACGAAACTCCTCTTAAACGGCTGAACCGATTTGTACGAAATTTTGTAAGCATATGGGGTAGGTCTGAGAATCGGCCAACATCTATTTTTCATACCCTTAAAACCCATCAAAATTTCCACGTGAACGAAGTCGCGAGCAGTTGCTAGTAATATTATAAATGCGAAAGCAACTCTTTTTTTTTCTTTCTTTTACTACGTTCTGTAGTAAGCAACGACTTATTGTCGGGCCCACGCTGTCCTCCCATACTTAAGTACTAACGCTGTAACTTCCAATATTGTAAAACCAAA
This sequence comes from Cerastis leucographa, assembly GCA_963082945.1. NCBI lineage: Eukaryota > Metazoa > Arthropoda > Insecta > Lepidoptera > Noctuidae > Cerastis > Cerastis leucographa. Next base: position 21,361,859 of record OY720382.1, read on the forward strand.
TGATTTTAAAAGAGTAACCATTGGAGTTTCTTGCCGGTTCTTCTCCATAGGAAACGTCCAACCCGAACCGTGCACCTTTTTTTGACGTTTTATAAGTGCCCATATAGACCTATGTAAAATAAAATATTTTGATTTTGATTGTTTGTTACCTTTTCATGACTAAACGGCTGGTCGAATCGTAATAAAATTTTAAAAGAAGATAGATTATATAATAGTATCGGACATAGGTCATTTTTAAATATTTTTTTCTTACACATTTTCATCAAAATTTCCACGCGAACGAAGTCGCGGGCAACAGCTAGAATTTCTATATAAGAAAGCCTTAAATGATTTTAGAAAATTAACTGAAAATCAATTTAACTGAAATTCAATCGACATTTGGATACATAGTCAATAAATACAAAAAAAAAAACAATTTATACTCTGCATGTGTTAATTAAATACACTACTACGTATAACGTAGGTAAGGTCAGACATTATAATACCAGTCCATTTCTGTCCCACTGTAGGCCAAAGGCGTCTTCACAAAGAACTTTCGACCATTGATCACCGTTCGTCACGTGCAAATCATTATAATTAGGGTTAAAAGATCACTATTGTATGGTGATAGGTCATTAGGAATGGGTACAGTGACAAACAGTAATATGTACAGATTTAGCAAATTTTTCAGGAAGCTTGTCGACCTGCTGTGGCGGAAATTTTTGGGCTGATAATGCTAGTTTTTTTTTTTTTTCTTCAATGTTTTAAAAACTGAAAATTGTGATTTGTGGTATTAAAAAAAAAACTCCTCAAAAAAAAGCTTTAAATTCCAAAAGGGATTCGTATCAGCATAATGCCACATGGCAACACAAGATATACCATTCGACACTGTTTTTTAGCTGCAGTCGACGATTGCAATATCGATATCTATCATAATAACTGTATGTATTATGATGAATATAGTATTTTGGAAATCTAGAATAACTATTATACATGTATACCATAGTTACTAGACACCATTATTCCTTTACAATTTTCCTAAGTGTATACATATGAATGGCCATGACTGTACAAAATCGTAATTATCCTTAAGTAGCAATATCTTAAGAAAAACAAGAATAACATTGTCTTCTCGATCCTCAGAATAAAAATGACGTGGATCTAATATAAGCACAAATAATTTGTGTTGGCTTAGGAAATTAGCGATTAATTTAGACTAAATTATTATTAGTGCTAAAAGCATTGTGAATTTTTTAGACATATTGACGTATTTTTGAACACGGATGAATGAATACTGACGGAATTTTCTGGACATATAATAGTATTATTACAGTCCTAACGTTTCCTAACTAAGCGAGGTCGCCTTCCAGACTAACTGGATGCTTTTGAAGTCCTGTATTTTACATGGAGCGTAACAACATCATAATACCTTGGCAAAATTAGATTTTTACACTTTTAAGCTCCTGACTACCAGTATGAAACGGTTGACAAAGATTTACAAATAACAGCCGGTATCAACGGTTTAACGTTTTTACCGAGCTACGGCGCAGTTTCCATGTGAAATAGATCACCCATCAAGATCACACATCGACCGCGGAAAAATTGGCATCGACGGATAAAATTGTTCAAGAAAGTACCCATGAATGCAGAATGTATGTACAAAAAATGAAGATTCGCAAATGACCGTGAAACAAAAACGGGTATTTAAGAACTAACAAATTTTCTAGGTGATTAAGATATTTTTATCAGCCGTTCAGATAATATTCTTGAATTTAGAGGTTTATCATTTTGTCTTATCAAAAAGCTAGTTTGAATTGCCATTATTATAACAATATTTTGATTTAAAAAGAGTGTCCATGGAGTTTCTAGTCCATTCTTTTCCATAGAGATCTACGCTTTGGAATGGGCAACTCAAGTACTTTCACAAGTTGTTATGCCTTGTGACTGGGATGGTAGCTTCACGTTTTTTTTTTTTACTGTAATGGTCTAATTAGAAATAAAATGCTTTGAGTTTGAGTTTTTAGTAGGTAATGATACTGTCATTGAAATATTTTATCCAAATGTTTTTTTTTTTTTGGTTTTCTTTGGTATTTGATATTCTTTGTATATTCTGTTGTCAAGCTGTGGGACAGTTTAGGGTAGTATTGTTATTATTTTTTTCCTATAATTGGTGCGAGATATTATGTTAAGTATCCTTTTATTTATTAGACAAATTCTATGCATTTTTAAATATTAATTAAAAACACATCTAAATAAAAACCTGTAGCCCACCGGTATCGGGAATTATTATTTTTACTTTTTGTTCGGACTAGTAACAAGTTTATACCCATAAAATAAGCTTTAATAACAAGCCTCATATATAATTTGTAACTGTCATTGTATGAGAAAAACGAAAATACCTAGGTAGTGTGTAGTATTAAATCTTCTAAGCTGTATCAGATGCCGATGTTTTATGTCATTATGTGTTGTGTGGAATTATCTTTTTTCATACAGTACAAACTTTCGGTCGAGAAAATTGGAAAATTGACCGTCATCTTAAGGATATAGGTATTTTGAGTACAGGAACTGCAATTGTAATATACAAATAAAAAGACCCTCCCAGCAAGACGCACCTCTGAGATCACAGGATTTAAAAAAACATGTGCAGCTCTGTTAGATGAAGTAAAATTACAATTTGATGAATTAAAACATCAATAAGAAACATCAATAAAAAGATTTTATTGATGTTATATCTGTTCCTTGTTATATTTTTTTTTCTAATTTTATTACTTTATCCTGTACCCTATACACAAGTAGGTATATTAAATTCTTAAAATGTTTTGTTTTGTAACTACGTCCAGAAGTTTGATACCTAAATGTCGACTACATTTAGTTAGGTGTTCTATTTTAATTTTAAGTTTGCATGCTGAAATAAGTCGGCGAAATATGTGAAACCTTTTTATTTATAAGACCATTATGTACCATATTTCATGCAAATAAAGAATCTTGAATTAAATTATTTATTAAAAAAATAAAAAATGTTTATTCTCAGACAACTACATTGTCCATAGAAGGGGTACCTAATAAAAAAAATCTTATAAACTATGTCAGTACAATAAAAATTAAATTAAAGTATGTCTATATTTTGTCGTATGGTTCCATTTTGCATAAATATGGACAATTATATTTATCAGTGTGCATATACCCATATCCTCTATCAAAATCCTCTTTTTCTTTCCGTCATATTTTACCAAAAAGCGGTGCGTTTGACAGGCGCGAATGCAAGCAGAAAAAGTGTTAATACTATAACGGCGGAACTTATATCATTTTTCTTAGAATCAATTTCCTTATGTACAAATTGTAATTCACACTGACATCTAGTAGGTATACAGGTGTTGTTTTGCATGCTCGTCAATTTCAAGGAGGAAACTATGCTAATGAGACTCGTCCCGAATCAATAATAAAATGGATAGGTAATTTTTATTAACCAACCGTGTTTTAAACGCAGCGCGTCTGATTCTCGCCCTATAACCGTGCTTCCACACATACAAACAACCTCAGACGTTTATATGATATTTTTTTATTCCCTAAACCACGTTAAGGGGCTTATTCTGAAATACTGACCAACGTAAACTACCAAAAAAAAAAAACAGCGTTTATGAATAATTAACTACGTACCGTTATTTTAATTGATTATTTATGTCTTTTGTGACAATCTCCTGAATTTTGACGAGGATGCAAAACAACACCTTGTATGTTATATGCTTGAATTAATATCAAAACAAGATAAATAACTAAATAAATACGTTTACACACACACTTATGAAGCAAAAACTAAGTATCTAATCATATTTTTTTTGAAAATTCAATCATAGTTTCTGACTTTTTGTATCAATTTATTGTAAAGACAGGCAATTATTTAATACCTAGTTGCAGTTTGAAAACAAAACAACTGATTAATCATCATTCATCATCATCACACATGATCATCTCGATGAGAGCCACGTGGGTACTAATCATCAGTAAAAAACTTGAACCTACTCTGTTTCTAAGCATAGGTACTCTGAAAGAACTTTTTTGCAGTAACTTTAGCCGTTCTAGCAAAATCATATAAGGAAAATAATATGAATTACGTTTCAATTCGAAAAATGGTCACAAAGTTAAAATTCATAATATTCACTGCGTCTGTGGCCATTTTAAGATTATTAACGTGATTAAAATTATTATCCTACTAGCTTTTCCGCGCAACTTCGTCTGCGTCACATTTTCCCCGTTTTCGCAACATTTTTTTCGCTCCTATTGGTCGTAGCGTGATGATATACAGCCTTCCTCGATAAATGTACTATCTAACACTGAAAGAATTTTGCAAATCGGACTAGTAGTTCCTGAGTTAGCGCGTTCAAGCAAACAAACTCTTCAGCTTTATTATTAGTATTAGAATTAGATTAGATTATGATTCTTCTAAAGCGGCCATTTTAGACCCCCTGTACTTGTGCAGTAAGCATACCAAATGCGATATCAGATCATACCTCCGTTACTCGAATAAAATAGCGTCAGCTAAACGTTAATTTTGCCATACTGTCTAATATTTATTAGACAGTTTTGATATTATCTGAAAAGACGTCAATTTTGACGTCTTTTAAGATAATATACCGGAAGAAACAAAGAGGACGTATTTTTTTGCTAACCATACTTAACACTAAAATAATACAATACTGTTATATGTAAATAACAAAGCAAAGTTCCCAATAGATACCGCTTAAGTCCTTCCGCTAAAATTATGCACACAAAAATAAAAACTAAGAAAAAACATTAACACTGCTAATTCTCAAACACTATACAGTGTAAATAAATCATCTTTTATTTACTTAGATCTTAAAGTAACGGAAGAGAAATAGAAACATACCTACTCGTATCTTGATATTACTATGGGGGCCCTTCAAGTATTAAGGCGGAAACATACTTACGACACGTAAGTGTGTTTGCGCCTTTACGTAAGCAGATTTTTTGCAATTATTAACCCACCCCTACCCCTCGTCAGCAAAAGTAAGCAAAGCTCTTAGCCCCCCCCCCCCCTTGCTTACGTAAACATTGGTACAATTGATTGATTCATGAGCAGCAGTTATAAGTGATAGACAAGTGAATCGCGTGCGGTAATTCCCCTACTCAGTTCTTAGTCGAGTACCTTAACGTATTCATTATACAGGCTGACTTTGAATAAATGCGACAAAAAGAAATGGGAGCTTCAGTTACAGTAACAGAGTAATTATAAACTGTTTTTTCTACAATCTAAATCGTAAAAAAAAATTACGTGATTATCGCTTTAAAATCCCGTTGCCGTTCATAGCGGTCATTTACCTAATTTTGCCTATTTTCTAGTGTAAGTATCGCGCGACGTTGCCAAACCTCGCATGAGCGCCAGCGCCGACATCCCTTCCCGGCGACCGCAATTCTTTTTTAATTTTACGTTTGATATGTTCTAAATTTTGTTGACAACACGTATTATTGTATATTTAAATGGGTATCATTTAAGCTATCACCAATTTAATTAGTTTTGTGTTTCTTAAATAATAGGGTTTGTCCTCAAAATAGTAGATCTGTCACCAAAATGTAGTCACCAAACAATGCAAAATCAGTTCCACAATAAATCACCTAAAATCCTGAGATATAAGGTCTAGTACCAAATAAATGTTTTTGTATGTATTATAATAGGTGTGTCGTAATAAGTATTTAAGCAAACTAATTTAAAGAGATCACCAATAAATCATATTATGTTACTAGAAAATTGCATTAAGTTCAAATAGTAGTCGACGGAGCCCCGCTACGCGGGGCTCCTATTTCTCTCTGCAGGGTTTAAAGTAACCTAACACACGAACCTAACCTGTCCGAGTTGATGTGCCCTATGTCTCTAAGGAACTGATCTATTTATTTGGTGACAGATCTACCATTCTGAGCACAGAGCTATTATTTAAGTAACAAAACTGTTATTATAAGAACGAAGTTTATATTCATGTAATGCAATATAATTTTATTGGTTATCGATCTCTTATTTTACTGATAATTCATACCTGGGAACAATTTTTGTTTATCTGAGAACGAAAATATTTCGTGGCGATAGATCTATTTATTAGGTGATACAACTTGATGACAAATATAAATTTTGGTGATAGAAAATATAGTTCCCTATTTAAATTTGTCGCATCTGTTCAATTTCACCCTGTATATGTAAGAATCCCCGAAAATGCATTTCGTTTTCAAGCATAGACAATGTGTGAGTTGCCATAATAGGTATGTGTAAAAAAAGTAAATAATTACTGCTGATTCTAATTCTAATCACCGCAACGTCTAGATCCCCCTAACCCCATGTCAACAAAAATAAGCAAAGATAAGACCCCCCCACCCCCTTATAGTGCTTACGTAATACTTCAACGGTCCCATGGATGTTATCGGCTAAGCGATCGATCAGATTTTATTAAAATTTTGGATTATAGACTGACATTCGAGGTGGAAGGTAGTGTAGCGACCACAAAAAGTAACATACTACAAAAAGTACTACAGCGCCATCTATGATACGACGGTGGAACTAACATCAATTTCCTACAAGTCGCAAGCAAAGTTTACATCGACTTCAGTATATATAGAGAAACCCGATAACAACTATCGGGCAGTTGCCCACCAGAGGATCCTGGCCGGAGGATCCTCCCTTTTCTATGGAGTATCGAGGAACTTTACATCCTGTTCCTCATACTCATAAAGTAGAGTAGAGATGTGACCGAGTGGCATGCAAGGACTAGAAAGAAAACTGTTGGTAAAACGACATTTGTTGAAATCACAGGTAAAACCTGTTTCAGGCTGGCATAGGTACGTGGAGGCACAAGCAAAGCAGTGGATGAAGTCGAACTGTGGATGATGAACACGGGTTGTTGTACTGCTCAAGCAGCATTTCATACGCAAGCAATATGTCAAGTTAGAATAATAAATTAATCATCCCCAATGTTCACATAAGACTGATTAACATAACTAAATATTTAGATAGGTAATCATCGATGATTATTATTCATATAATATTATCATCATTGATATTTCCGATTTTTTTCCATGTTTGGTAAGATGGACGCATGGAGTTTCCGTATTGTCAATTTCTATATTTGGAATGCGAAAAAAATACCGAGAGACTAAGAAGTTTTGTGATATTTTTTGGACTTCTTGATTAAGCTAGTGTTAATTTTTCGCTGTATTTGATTGATAGTGTCGCTCCTACGCTAATTTATTTAGGAGTCATTCTTCTACATCTATGGTATGGAAAGTTTTGGACTTGATTCTGTAGAAAATCCGGGTTTGAGCGGTATGTAATCATCATCTGCCTAGCCTTTTCCCAAACTATCTGGGGGTCGGCTTCCAGTCTAACCAAATGCAGCTGAGTACCAGTATTTTCCATGAAGCGACTGCCTATCTGACCTCCACAACCCATTATCTGGGTAATACAATACCGCTTGGTATGACTGGATGTCAGACTTTTGGCTTCTGACTACTCGTAACGACTGTCAAAGATCCACAAATGACAGCCGGGACCAACGGCTTAACGTGTTTTCCGAGTCGGTATGTAATTATGGTCACCCATCAACGGACCAACCTCGGCAAGCACAGCTTAACCTTAAAGATCGACCCGTGCGGATGTTATTATTTAGCCACGAGCTCTTTTTGAGCGGTATGTAATATTACAGTAATAATAGTAGGTTAAATACTCTCACTTGATAAGACTTCACTTACGAAAAAAAATATAGGCATTAACGCGTACCTACCTTATTTTATTGACCCTAAAGTTTTTTTTTTGGTATTTCGACGTTTGATTGACATTTTATGCAAAGGAATACCCTCGTAAATTAAGTTCTAATTTTAATAAGGAAAACTTTCAATCGAAATTACGGTAAGAGGGTTTTATTCAAACCCAAAAAAAAATAAACAATACTAAGCATTGTTCAAGAAGGAATGGAGGGAGGCCTTTGACCAGCAGTGTGACACTATGGGCTAGCTACAACAATAATAAGCATCGATCGAATAAACATCCTAATCATTGTTTGTCTTTATCTCCAGTTATTTTTATCCCTAATAAACATACCTATTAACCTACGTCTACACTTTATATTTTAAAGAGGTATGGCGAGTTTGGATGTACGGAGTAATCCATTTGTTAATTAATTTGTTTGTAATCATCGGAATTTCTGATCTTATTGCAAAAATTATTTCACTAATGTGAAGACACATTATCCCAGAGTGTCCAAAGCTGTATATACGACGTTTCCGTTGGATAATTTCCGACCATGGCGCGAGCGAAGTCACGGCCAAAATCTAGTGAGGTAAGTCTGGTCTGGTGGATCGCAAATATGTCTGCCGATTAAAACGTCATTGACTTGGGTCATTGTTAGCCACGCGACGTTAGAATATTCAAATTGGCACTTTGAATAAATTACTTATCCATATTTCGTATACTTGGAATATCCGTAAAAGGAAATTTCCGTTACTAAATATTGCCAAAATTGCCAAAAGGGGCTTTGTGTGATAAAAATAATATTCTGAATATTATGTTTTAAATCACCGGATCTATTTCCTTCCGTGTTGGGCGAAGTTTATAATATCTTGTGTAATAAAGTCGAATGTTATAGTTTTTTTTATAAATCTTCTGAGAAAATTACAAACTACGCGACTCACTAGTTCTCAAAACGAGCAGCTAGCATTAAGCTCGTTTTATTATGCAACTTCATTAGCAATATCCATTCAAATAATGACAATTTTATCACAATTTTATGCGCAAAAACTACAAAAAGTGTATTTTCCTTCAAAACGAATGTATTAAGTCTATGATTGCTGTTTAAGATTTTTTTTCGTCTCAAGCGTGATACCTTTTGTGAATATTAAGTGTTTGAGGCCCGGACTCACAATATGTAGATTGAAGATTAATCTAAGATTCTGTACTGATCTGCAAAGTGTTGTAATAGATGCTCATCTTCCTAAAATACGGAGAAGGCTGGCGAAAATTGAGTTATTTTAGCAGTTATTTTTGTAAATTGTACCCAAATTGGTTAAAATGGTTTAGTTGTGTTTTTGATGACCAAACACGATTTATAGAAAGGGGACAAACTTTATACGAGTGACACCGTTGGTGTCATACGAAATCCACGCGAACAAAGTCACAGGCAAAGAGATTATTTAAAGAATAATTATTGTAAAATTACAATAAGTTTTAGGTGTGTAGGTCAAGGTTACAGTAATTCTTGGGGTTTAGCGATACTAATTGCTTCACTTTAATATAATGTTCTTACCCTATAATATTAACCTAATTTACTTAATCGATTATGGTACTATCAATAATGATACTGCTAATTAACACGCAAATTTAAAATACGTTCTTGAGATGGTAATGCTTTTTTGAATTAATAAAATATTAGCGACACGTGCCTTGTTGCAAAAACTAAAACCGAATTGCACTTTTTTTGCAAAACAATTAACGATATAGTATCAATCAATAAACATGATTTATTCATTTTATTCTATTTTATGATAAAGGTACATTGAATTCATATTTTCTTGACATATATAATTTTTATGCTTTATCCTATATTTTATCAGTTTTATGGCAGTTTTGTTTATTTTAATTAAAACATAAAAATATTCATAACGACGACGTTGTAGAATTCTATATTTTTTTTATCACGTAATTGTTTTTTTATTTTGGATTTTTCAGTGTATTAACTGACTAGACCCAGCAATACAGGTTTAAGAGTTGGTGGAAGAATGTCTGATGAGCTGTCACAGTTGATAAGTTATAGCATACCTGCTCAAACACACGTTTTGGTACACATGAATGAGACATGCGTCGCTTGCTCTTATACTGAGATACCGACGAGTTTTTTAAGGTATTTATTAATATCCGTCGAGCTAATAACATGAATTTTAAACAAGAACTCAAGTTAAGTTCTGTTTAAAAAAGTCGCCGTCCCTGGGGAATAAAATGGTAATGTGCTATTACGATAGTTTTAAGTTTATTGCATATTCGATATTTAGAGGTCCGATTACACTAAATGTCATCATCTGTCTAGCCTTTTCCCAAACTATCTTGGGGTCGGCTTCCAGTCTAACCGGATGCAGCTGAGTACCAGTATATTACATGAAGCGACTGCCTATCTGACCTCCACAACCCAGTAACTGGATAATACGATACCCCTTGGTAAGACTGGATGTCAGACTTTTGGCTTCTGACTACTCGTAACGACTGTCAAAGATCTACAAATGACAGCCGGGACCAACGGCTTAACGTGCTTTCCGAGGCACGGAGGAAACTCGGTATGTAATTATGGTCACCCATCCACGGACCAACCTTGGCAAGCACGGCTTAACCTTAAAGATGGACCCATACCGCTGATATTATGTAGCCACGAGCTCCTCTTACTAAATGTATAAAAGCAAATAACGTATAAAATATAAGATGTAGCTTAGAAATGATGATGATGAATAAGTTGTAGACACGTGGAATCTCTGGGTATTGTACAGCAGCGCCTTAGCTTGACTCTTGGTATGGCCAACAGGGTGGGTGCGTATCATATCATATAAAGTTATTTGGTATAAATTCATTTAAATAACGTTCACAAGATATAATAAACGTGAGTTATACCAACAGTTGATATAATTTCATTAGATATAACATTTATAAACTCTGAAACTTATTTTGTATAACGTTATTGGATATAACGTTTATTTAAACGAAAATCATTTGGCTTATCGTTTAAAATATATACTTAATATTGATACCATCTTTATGATTAATACCCCAATTCAAAGCAATCCGACTCGGATGGGTTATAATAGAAGGTTCAGGCGGGAGCAGAGCAGAGTGACAGAAACGAATCGCTCCAAAACTGACTTCACGTAGTCTTGTCTGCCCTACCCCTAGAGTGTAATTTAAAATCGCGTAGGCGCGGAGGGGCGAGGCGGGCCGCGAGCTGAGGAGTAGGTGGTTTTAACACACGTCGCCACGGCTGAGGCTGGGCGGCGAAGCGGGCCAGAAAGCCGAAGCCGCGGTGGTGAGCGTGAAACACATCTGCGACGATAAGCTCGCATGGGACCGCCGGAGCCTGGCAGCGCCGGCCTTGCCTGCTGCATGTTGCATGATAGCTGCATGCTTGCTTGCATGCTGCATGCTTGCGTATACCTATAATACCTCATATAGGCGTTTTATCATATTAGACTAAATAGGTCTTATGTCTTTTGAGTGGTATTTCAAACGATTTTATATTAAATGTATGTTATGCTTATAAAAATTAGTTATTTGAAAATTATATCAATCGTTTATTATATTAACTGATCGTTATATCGAATAAAATTATAGATTCAGTTGTTATATCTTGTAATTATTAGAGATTTTGTAATTATATCATACATTACTTGCCCCAACAGGGTACCCAAAATGAAACCACCTCAAGTCTCAGTACTTATTAACCAATTAAATTCCAGACGTAGAAAAAATGTTTAATAAACCGTATTGAATCAAAGCCATTTAAGTACCCACTATCGCTAAAAGCTTATTCGTGGTAAATATATAAAAAAAAAAAAAAAACTTGATTAAAACAAAATACTAATCGACTTAGTTATTATTCAATAGTCATAGTTGTTTTTCAGTCAAGCAAAAAAGGCCGGGATGCAGGATGCAACACCAATACTGGGTATTTAATCTAAACGGCTCAAAACGAATGGACCGCGTGCCATTCGACCATAATCAAAAATTATCTACGTTCGAAAGGACCGGTCATAGAATGATTTCAAAATTAATTAAATGGGACGGACAATCGCATACATTGTGATAGCCGCATAGTTTATGAATTTAAATTACTTTCGAACGTAGACATTTTTTTATTCCAGTCGAATGGCCCGTGGTCCATTTGTTTTGGGCCGTTCAGATTAAATACCCCAACACAACCCTCCCCACCGCGCAAAAATATGTACAGTAAAACATGCCATGCACCCAAACTTAGCCTCGACACGTGTTTCGCCCCTTCAAGGCATCAGGAGGTAACTCGACAACCCCTCGGGCAGTAAGATAATTTTATTACTAAGTAACATAACGCCTATAATCCCCGAAGGGTTTTGTTTTAATTTATATATTTATTTATTAGGTACACCAACAGCAATACATACTATTTATTACAGAAAACAATAAAATTAAAATAAAAGCGCTCGTATGTACGCCTATTATAGGTATAAGGGTTTATTCAGAGGCTTAACTAATGGTACACCCACATTCCGCCAGTTATGTTTAAGCCCCATGTATTAGCGGGCGAGCCTATTGCCATCAATCGGGCACAAATCCAGGCTCCGTGGCAGCTATTGAGAAATTCCTGATGGAAAAACCCAATAACACTTAGCCCGATCCGGGAATAGAACTCTCACGATTGAAGGACTCATGCTCAACCGTAGCGTTTGGGACCACTCAACTAACAGGCAGTCCGTATTACTATGTACTTAGGTACCTCTATTTGCCTTATTACGAGTCAAACAAATAAACTGCTTATTGAAGTGCAGTCAATGCTACATGAAGCTTGCTACAATGTAATTTTTCTTAGTAAAGTATTGTTGATATTTAACTAAATACAATAAATATCTGTATTTAGATAAATATTTAACACTAGCTGTCCTGCACAACTTCGTCTGCGTAACATTTTCCCCGTTTTCGCAACATTTTTCATTGCTGCCACGCTCCTATTGGTCGTAGCGTGATGATATAAAGCCTATAGCCTTCCTCGATAAATGGGCTATCTAAGACTTAAAGAATTTTTCAACACACTTGCTCATAAAGTGTCTTTATGGTCACCGCAATTAGGCACAGAATGACACCCATAATCAAACTGTGACTTTTTCTTTGCTATAACTCACTAGTGAGTTATAGTTTTTTTTAAATTTTATTGGTTGAGGTGCTTTGTTCTTAAAAAAGTTTTCATTCAAAAAAAAGATCGTGTTCAATCTATTGCTTGCTCATTTCATGCAACTTCTTATTTAAATAGATAATTTTAACTCGTTCGTGTTTAATAAATAAAACTTTCACTCAAATATAACTTTTGTTTTCTCTGTAATAAAAGAAAACTTTAAATTCCCCATTTTGTACGTGGCAGAATAAGCGCAAACCCTTCCCTTTAGTGCACATTTACGCAGACGCGGCGCGTTGCGCGGGGCGGTGCGCGGCGCGGCCCGCTTTAAATTCAAACATATGGCGATGTATGAGAGCGTTTACGAAGAAGCGGTCTGACGCCCGTTTGTTTGAGATATAGGCGGCCGACGCGGCGTTATGTCAAACGGACAATACAAGCAAACGTCAGTGCCCGGGTTCGATTCCCATACGGAACGAATTTACAATGTCGTAGTTTTATCCTAAAATAATAATTTTGTTTTTATTTTAAATTTTGTAGTGTTTTTTTTTTTCGTAAATTGTTCAGTTTTTACTAGCTTTTATTTAACTTTTAATGATTTGTATGTTTGTTCGGGTAGAATCTTGGAAGCTAAATTAGAACCACTTCCCGATGTCCGATTGAGCTGAAATTTTGCACACACCTTTGGTTGTAAGAACAGAATATTAATTTAACAGACATAACTTAATCCTGCAACCTGGATCGTCTTCTCACGAGAGAACTCCTCAACGGTTAATAGCACAGACACGAAACTTTGCATTCGATTTCATATTTGATGGATAATTACGATTTGTATCATGAACTTATCCTGCAGCCAGGATCGTCTTCTCACTTGGGAATTCCTCAACGGTTAATAGCACAGACATGAAACTTTGGATAATTATATACGCGTTCACTTTTAAAAACTAAATGCGACAAGTTTTTGTGAAAATTATCCTTTATCGCTTTCATTTACTCAAAGATTTATTTTCTTCTTTTCAGTGCATCTTTATAAAAGCTTGTTTTAAAAAGCTTTTTTAGTTTTTTTTTTTTGTTTATAGTTCTTGTGCATTTAATCAATAGTTATATTATATCGTTATAATGTATAAATAAGTTACGAAAAAAGATCAAGTTGGGTCCTTCAAAAATTGTTGGTATTTTTAAGATAAGTGCGATTTTGGGGTTTTCGAGTTCGCTGATAATCAAAATTAAAATTAAAAAATGCGATGAGGAAAAACATTTTCCCCTTACAAAATTTTGACCCTTCGCCACTCGCAGTATGATGATGTTCAGCGGATAGCCTTGGTTGTATGCACCTGTCCTAAAAAATAATACATTCTAACAGGAGTAAGATCATAATCTTTAGGGCAAAGTGGCTTACGACCACAGCTATCCTTTGATATCACTACGAATATTTATTTATCTAATGTATCTATACATTAGAATATATAACGTATAAGTTGTTTATTTAATAGACGATAAATATTGAATGGTTTGTTGGTACATAGCAATTTCAGTCGATGATTAAATTTCAGTTGATTTTTCGGTATTTGGGATTTTGTCGCATCAAATCATATTGAGTATAAGACTTACCCAACCCCAACCCTTTGGAAAAACCAGAGTTCTTTGCTTGTAAACCAGCTCATATTCGATTCGTAAAATGATTTTTGTTACTAAATAATCATGTTGTTAAATAAATGATTAATTAGTGACTCATCATCATCAGCCTAACCTTTTCACAACTATGTTGGGGTCGGCTTCCAGTTTAGCTGAATACCTATCTGATCATTAAAGAGTAAGCGACCCAAAATCATTAAATATCGTGATGCGTTGTGCAAGTGCTCCGCAGCCTGAATAACAAGACAGGCCTGAAATTCTACGTAATTTAGTTATATTGGATTGTAAATTAAGATGAAATAATCATTCATCTTATAATAACAATTATAAATTGACCAATTTACGAAAAAAAATAAACAGCAAATTTTTTTTTTTTAAATAAAAATAAAATTATTATTTTTGGATAAAACTACGATATTGTTAATTTGTTCAGTATGGGAATCGAACCCGGGCACTGCCGTATGCTGGAAACTTGTCCGTGTGACATAACGCCGCGTCGACCGCATTTCCTTGTATTTGAGCGTTTGACATAACGCCGCGGCGGACGCGGCGTCGCACGCTTGTAGCCCAACGTGGGACCATTTTCTTCAATTGTTTGAAAACTGACAACCGTCAATTATCATGTATTAGAATAGAACGTCTATTTTACATAAGTGTCAGTGAAGTAATTGGCCTTGTGGTATTGCGGCCGGACTGTGAATAAGATGATGCAGGATCAAATCACAGATGTTTAAAAAATTGTTTTGGTGTTTTTTCTTTTTGTTTTTTTTTTTTATGCTGTAAAATATTACTTTTTGTAACTAGGTGTACTGTTTTATATATATGCATCTGTATGATTTAAAATATGTAGTTTAATAATATATACGTTTAGTTTGTGAACCATTCAAAGAACAATTAGGTAATCGTGAAAAACAAATAAAAAAAGAACCAAATTTACGAAAAAAAAACACTAAGAAAATTAAAATAAATACAAAATGAGTATTTTTGGATAAAAGTACGACATTGTCAATTTGTTTCGTATGGGAATCGAACCTGGGCACTGCTTTAGGCTTGTATTGTCAGTGTGACATAACAAATCAAATGGTCCCACGTTGGGCTTCAAGCGTTCGACGCGTCTCCGTAAACGGCAAAAACGCCAGACGCGCCGCGCGACGCCTATTGCACCGCCCCGCGCCACGCGCCGCGCCTGCGTAAATGAGCCCTTAGTTTATGGCTGATCGCAATGCGCGCGCATAGGAAAAACTGATGAATTTTTCCCACCATAGCGAATCATTTTTCAAAACTCGTTTTCACTGTTGAAATTATAGTTATTTATTAATTAAAATGTCTACAAGTAGGTACTAGTTACGAAGAAAATGATTTATGTTGTACACCGCCCGATATAAACCCAATATGTGAAGCCCTTAACGTTATGGAAAGTTTACTACCTGAAAACTCCTAGGAAAAATATCTATTATCTACTAAATAAAATGAGTTTTTATTGTTATTTTATTTACAATTAGTGTGTTGAAAAACGTCGTATGATACACGTGTGTATTGGTGATTACCGTCCTCGGCTCTCTTAAGACCCTCACCTAACGGCTCGGGTCTCAATGGCGCCTCAGCGGTAATCACCAACATTACACACTCGTACCATAATGTACTATTTCAAATCAGATTTGTAGTTCCTGCAAACAAACGAACAAACAAACTCTTCAGCTTTATTACTCGTATTAGATTATATTATTTATGATTCTGCTAATGCGGGCATTTTAGATCCCCTGTCCTTGTGCAGTAGTACCTGAGATTAGCGCGTTCAGGCAAACAAACAAAAACCAACTCTTCAGCTTATAATATTAGTATAGATTTAGGTATATGGTTTCAAATATTTAGCTAATTAACTGATTACTTAACTCTAATTAGATCATTAGAGTTGACGTTGATTTATCATGAAAACAAAAAAAATCGTCACCTATGTAATTAGAATAAGCAAGCAAGAACCTAGTAAGTTGCTGTGATGACAGGTAGAGTAGAGCTGTGACCAATTGGTCTCGAAGGACTGGAAAAAAAGTGTTGGTGTTCCAGCGGCTAGATGGACAGATGACTCTGAGACTTGGAGAAGATACAAGCAAAGAGAGGACTCTATTAATTGGGCGGTGAAGCCTGGACGATGTCAGCAGGCTGATGACAATAATGACTTATGAGTGTTAAAAAAACTTAACTTTGGCCATAAAAGTTTTTAAACTGACATTGTCACTAATAATATCAATAACATTTGTGACGGGATTTTACCATGTTTATTATTTGTTTTGAGTTCCCGATATTTCGGTGCTGTTGCAAACGCAGTGATCACGGATAAACTGAAGTTATTGCGGGTGGGTGTTTATGAGCAGAACAATCGGTCTACCCTCTTTCTTGTTCGTTTTTTGCGCTCCGTACCACTTACACTGTTACTCACAACTTGATTCTGTTCCCGATACACGAAACTCACAATGTCCAGTGCGTGTGTGCATACTTATACCGACAATTTTTCGGTTTTGACCGATTTGTCTGCTCATAAACAGCCACCCGCAATAACTTAAGTTTATCCGTGATCATGGCGTTTGCAATAGCCCGAAATATCGGGAACTCAAAACAAATAATAAACATGGTAAATATCCCGTTACTAGTGTTAACTTTGGCCAATCGCAAATAACCGATTTAATACCTCATATAGAGTTTAGTCAGTCAACAAGTACTTACGAACAATTAACTGACCGTTATTAAAATGACAATCGTTTCTTAAAAGTCGGTTGAGTGCACTTTTGAAATAACAGTTACACTGCTGAATTGTAATGAGGAGTTGTTAAAAGAGGTGTTATTTACTTTGCATATAATTGCCATATAGTAGGCCGATCTTTTGTGGCCAGTAATGATTCTTTAAATGAGATAATGCAGTCGCTTCATGTAAAATACCGGTACTCAGCTACATCCGGTTAGACTGGAAGCCGACCCCAAGATTGTTGGGAAATGGCTAGGCAGATTATGATTCTTTAACTGAGATCTAATAAACCTTACGGTGCTCTCTTACCCCGAGAATTCGCTTGTTATACAAATCTAAAACATGCCAATCCATGATTCGATTTAAGGGTGCACAAGTCAACGGCTCGAACTCGTTGGCGGACGTGGCTAATATATATGCATTCAGTAAAGTTTTTGATTTATTTAAATTAATTTATTTCATATTCATTCATCTATTTTTTATTTAGTTATTTATATATTTATTTAGTGAAATATACGACGATTTCTAACGAAAATGAGCGCGTGGAATTTCATAAATTGAGTTTTGGCCGTATAGTATTATGGAAAAACTACTGAATGTATCTACTCAAAATAAATTATTTGAACTTATGAATAAATTATCTATCCCTGTATGGTTTCACTTTTTCCATTAGCCCTGTATGGAAGCAGAATTGGAAAAAAAGTTTGTTTGAAAGTTATAAGCGTCGAAACTTCCATACTACATAGGTTATTTATTTACGCCCAAAGATAAGTTACAATTAGTGTTGAAGTATGGAAGTATCGACGCTTATAACTTCCAAACCATTTTTTTTTCCAATTCTGCTTCGATACAGGGCTAGATAATGACAAGACCAGTTGATACAATTTTTAGTTTTGAACCTACACCAAAACAGACGAGTAATCACCATACTACGTTTGTATGCAAGAATGACTGACTAGTGCAACTTTAACAGAAACAAGTGAATCTGAATGGTACATTTTACACGAACCAACTTGCTCAACAAGACGCCACTGGCACGCGCCTTGCACGAACTATATGACACTGCTGATAAGATTTATTTATTTCCCTGCTCTCTAAATGAATTCACAAAAACAATATTGTAAGTGTTATGTTATATAAGATTAGTATATAAGATAGTTTAATCAAGGACCACGCTAACGCATTCGGATTTCCCTGTAATTTTAGTTAGTTGCGATAAATAAATAAATTTTAGCTGAATGCTCTCGGTGAGGGAACGCCAAATCCTGTAAGGGTTAGGCAGATTTGTACCTAATAGTACGCCCACATTTCACCAGTTATGATAAAGTCTAATGGAATAGGGGGCGAGCCTATTGGCATCAACCAGGCACAAATCCAGACTCCATGGCTACTACTGAGAAATTTCTGATGGAAAAAACTATAAAAGACATTGCACGACCTGGTAATCGATACCAGGACCACATTGGATATTTGTACAAATCCGCATAAATTTTAAAATAACCTAATAGCTTTTAAAGTAAAACTTTTATTACATCGTCTCAAACTTTTTCGTCTGTGTGTTGCATGTCGCGTAGGATTCATTCTCGGGAATTTCCGAGCCGAGAATTCCCGGGAAATCGTTGGTCTTTGTTCCCGGGAACTCAAACTCGAGAAAAGTCGAGAACTCGAGAAACAACCAAAGTCAAGTCACACCATTTAAAAGCTATTGCCAATCGTTATGCACGTGCAACCTGTGGAGCAATTACACTAAAAACGCCTTCAATGCTCTGCGCGTCAACGTCTTTAGAGGTTTGTTTGGGGCTCTTATGGCGGAGCAGTGCCTGTGGTTTCGGGTAAAACGTAGCACCAACACGCTTCTGAGCGTGGTGTCAAACAGAGTGGACAGCCAAATCCTGAGACCTTGATCGCTCATGCATGTCCAAAATAATTATTATTTTAAATTTTACTGACATAGCTGAAAGTATCTGCTTACTAACATAATATGGACTTGTATCAATTAATGTGTGCTTAGTCTGAAATAAGTATTTTCAATTCAATTCCATATTTTGTTTGTGAAAATTAAAGTTATTAAATCAATAAGATAGGAGAAACATAACTTGTTGTTCAATATTTATAGTGTGTAATTTTTTGTTTTCCCTAATATTTATTTTATATAAATATGTAGGTATAAACAAAACCGAAAAAGCCGGTTTTACTATCCTAGAAAAACCGGGTTTCATTTCAGTAGGCTAACGGTTTTTTCGGTTAATCGTGTATCCGGTTTGCATGTTCTAATGTGAATGTGTGTTGTGGTTGTTTTGTAAAGCACTAATTCTGAACTACGTCAGCCGATTTAAAAAAATAAAATGTTCGTGCGACATTTCACTTTAATTGAAATTAAAATGGGAAAACTCTGGCTCGAACGGCTTAGACAAGACATAAAGCGTCTCCTTAGGCTTTTTCAAGTGTTGTGGGAATCTTATGCTGCTCACACATGGCCTCTTTTTCTGAAACCTTCCTACAAAACTATTTACTACAAAATGCATCTGATTTCATCTGTACCTAACGCTATTTATGATTTTTACTTTTTTTTTGTCTAATACGCAAACACCTAGTAAAGTGAGACGACATTGCACTATTGACGTTCTTCAGCGAGGACAAAGCAGCAGTGATAACCTAGTACTGTGACCGCTGAACTACTGAATAATATTATTTTTGTATTTATTTCAAAAAAGTTAATTAGCTTATTTATAAGATTATTATAATTATAATTTGATACTTTTATTTGAGAGGAAAACCACTGAATTTGTTAACGTTATTGGAATCAAATAAAATGAGAAAACGTACGTAAGTGTAAATTTCTCGGCAACCCGAGAAGACCCGAGAAATTAGCCTCGAGAATTCTCGAGACCCGAGAAATTGAAAAGCTCGATGTCGCGTGAAGCTCGGCCGCGGAGTACTTAGTTCACTTTATCCCTACTCCGCGTTTTATACGTTTTATACCCTTAATGGAATATTATTCCAAAAATTTTTAGTTAAATGTCTATAGTGTGAAAAAAAGTTTCACTTTTACCGTGGTTTCATAAAACCACACAATGCTTTTTTTTATAAGCCTTTGTTTTAATTTTTGCAAAACATTTTTCATTAAAAAGATTCTTACAAAGTTTTCATTTCAAACCCAATCCAAAAAAAAAATAAGATGCTTAGGAACTAGAATTATATTCACTTGTAATCCACATGATATTTTACTAAGTGTTTTTTAACATCCACGCACGTGTGTGTTTGCAGTTGTGTGTGTGTGTGTGTGAGTCGCATACAGTGAGCGTAATACCTTAAACAGCTCTCACCACTTTTGTTCGGCACAGTCTTAATGAACATCATAATAGGTACAGTAACAGTTACAAGGCATATAAGCCTCTCTATATCTATCTACGCGTATAATATTTAAAAAAGGTAATATTGTTTGATGAGGCAGGTAATCTTTGGATTCTCTGAACCCAGTCAGAAAATTCTTTAACTAACGGGAAGCTAAATTATCCCTGAGCGTTATAGGCTACATTTCAAACGTACGTGCGAGTTAATTTCGGTACAAAACGGGAGAGAATAAACATATAATGATAAAAAAGTTTATTTTTAGGTTTTAGATGTATTAGCAAAACATTGTCTTATCTATTGGTATTTCTAGGTCTGGGTATCTCACTCCGAGTCTTGTCTCATCTTGGAAAGTCCTACTTGATTTAAATTATCTAGAAAATGTCACGAGTCCAAAAATATTAAATGTACATTATTTTTTACGATTGCCAATCGAATAAAAACATTTTTACAAAAAAAATAACCGACTTCCAAAAAAACACTAAAAAGTGGCAGAAAATAATAATGATCTAGGTATTGATTTTGTAAATAAACTATGTTCGTTACTATCAACTTATCCGTAACTGTCCTTTGTTAGCTTTTTTCTCGGCGCAGTCTTAATTATTAACGTCTCGTCTATGTAAACAATATGGTCGTTAACTTATACACTTAATGCATATTTGTTGTTCATTTAGATTAGCTGCTTATTAATACTTATTGTATTGGCATTGGTCGTATTACTTGACATAAGTAGGTATAATAGGGGATGATCACAATTTTTTTTTCTTTGTCTGTCGTGTGGATTATTGAAAAGTATTGGACACGTATTTTTTCTTTTTTCACGTGGTCATAGAATTACGGAGATATATTGAGTTGAAATGGCGCATGACGTCACGTGTAGGTAATTTTTATACCTCCTTGTGACGTAGTGAGCCCCCACTCTCACACTTTAATGAGTTTTGACTAAGTAATTTTTTGATATTTTGATAAAACAAAAAATACGTGTCTAATATATTTGTACTACCTGTCTGACGGACAGAATAGAATTTCGTTTTCTTTACCCTGTCTTCACCCCTATTAGGTTCACGGCTCGTTGGTTGAGTACTCGCAAGCGCGACTGCGGAGCATGAGCTCCTGGGTTGATTCCCGGATCGGGCAAAAAGTGATATTGGGTTTTTCCATTAGGAATTTCTCAGTAGCACGGACTCTGGATTTGATGGCAATAGGCTTGCCCACTATTAAAACATAACTAGCGAAAAAAAAATCTACTCGTGTGTCTATGTAATAGACACTGATAAGAGCTTTCTATGTGACTTAGGGGGTCAATGAACGGTACATAACGCTTGCCCAAATATGACAGTATATGTACATATTTTTATTAATCAAGAATTACTCATCTAATGAGGTTACGAATACATAGAAATTATGTATTAGAGATAGTGTAGTGTCTAAGGTCGCAAGTAAGTCGACAAACAAATAGTTTTAAGAGACAGTTCCGTTGTCTAAACAAGCCTTGATAAAAATGGTGCCGTTGATTCTTACTTCATAAGTACTTCTATACTTCTTCTTCTTGTGACTGGTCATCTCTTAGCTGCCACGGTTTATTTTAATTACTTTATTTTTAATTACTGATTTGATCTTTTACTCTGGACGCTCTTAACTTGCCCGTATTTCTATATTGTTCTCACATATTTGTAACTTTTAACATAAATGATGTAACCAAGATTTTGTAACATATTTTGATTTAAAAGAGTGTCCATGGAGTTTCTTGCCCGTTCTTCGCCATAGAGATCTACGCTACGGAATGGGCAACTACAGTACTTTCATAAGTTATTATGCCTTGTGACTGGAACTGTAGCTTCGCGTTTTATTTTGTTTTTTTGACTTTCAAAAGTGCCTGTAAAGGTCTAATTGAAATAAATGCTTTGACTTTGACTTTTGACTTTTATATTTGTGTATTTAGCAGAATTATCACTATGTCATAGATACCAGTTAGTCTTTGGTGACTGTATCAGTAGACTCCTACACCGGCTAAGCTTAGATCAATCAGAAAATCACACTAAAACTCGTATCTATGGTCAGGTTAAAGTAATTGCTTGAGTTTAAGTATCTTAAGCAAATATTTTTATGCATCATCATCATCTTCCATTTTATTTGGGGTCGGCGCAACACGACTCTTTCCTCCGTACTCTTCTGTCATTCGTTATGCTATCATTTACTCCAATTTCCTGCATAAAATTTTTCACACTATCCTTTTTATCTTTCTGCCCTTGCCCCATTTCATTTGGGGTCGGCGCAACACATCTCTTTCCTCAATTCTCCTATGTCATTCGTCATGCTATCATTTAATCCTTTTTTTTCATATCGTTTTTCACACAATCCATCCATCTTTTCTTTGGTCTTCCTCTCCCTCTCCATCCATCCACATTTATATTCATCACTCTTTTAGTCACATGTGTTCCATCCCTCCTCAGCACATGTCCATACCAAGACATACCTTTCATCTTTTCTGTTACAGGCCCCACTTTCAAACTTCCTCTTATATGCTCATTTCTAACTTTATCCATTTTAGTCACTCCACACATCCATCTCAACATTCTCATCTCTGCTGCATGTAATCGTTTTCATCCGTCTTCTTCACTGTCCAGCATTCCGATCCCTACAGTACGACAGGTCGTATTACGGACTTGTAAGTTTTCCACTTTAACTCGAGGGGCATCCTTGGATCGTAAGTTGTTCCAGTGATCTGTCGCCATGCAACAGACAAAAATTTAAATGAAGTATATAAGTAAGAACCCCCAAAGAAAGGAAAGTTAAGAATTTCTAACCTTTGACATTTCAAACTTTAAGCAATTACTAAACTACAGAATAAAAATCGTATCATAAATAATTACTTAATACTCAAAAAGTAATCACTTTGTCTGGTTTGTTGATACAGGAGTAAGATTTCTTCTGAACGCTTTTTCACGTATTACCTTAAAAACCACGGAACCAACGGAAATAGGATGGATTACATTTATAGTTTTGCATAGTATTTATGTTTAAATTATACTATAAGTTCTTAGAGATAATTTGCATAATATTAATTTATGTCTCGGAATGTTAAAATAAAATAACATTACATTATTATATTGTCACAGTGCGTTATTTGGCTAAAAGTTAATAGCCAGTTATATTTACATAGTGCGTTGTTTTGGTTTAGCCAGTTTCGCCGGGGTAACCCTGAATGAATCAAATATTAGTTAAGCATATAAAAAAGTAAAGAATATATTTTCGTGCCTTAGGCACTATATTTGAGCATGAAACATTACTGTAATTTGCACCTACCTGTAAGAAACTGCACTTGGATGTACAGAATAAATTATAATACAGCGAATAGAAGATCAATACGCGTAATTATCATAACCGTTTTTGTCGTAATTTCATACCAGCGACAATGTCAAGGTCAAAAATGTACGAAAATTAGAGTTATTTTTGACAGGATGCGACTTAGTTTAGATTTTTTTCTAATCGGTTATTGTCTGTCAGCTTTATTGTGCTTTCGGCATCCACACAAATGTTTTTTTGCAGAGCAACGTTTGCAAGTGCTAATAGGCAACAACGTATAACACCAAGCTACTTTGAAAGATGATATAAATCATTTTCCAAATAGGTAAGTTGTCACAACCAATCAATTGACATACTTTTTATGATCTGTAAAAACGTGATTCTCACATAGATTTTGGTATAGCAATAGCGACCACAGACTTCACAAATTTTTCAAATCAATGAGTCAACTATTCATTGATTTAAACGCAATCAAAAATCTAATTTTACAGTTGAAGGTAAATTAATCGGGTTTTGAATCCTAAAATAAAGTGTTTTAATAGAAAAGTTGTGTCTTGAAATTATTAGTTAATATTGTCAACTATCCAATTGTAACTTCGGTGTGTTCCTTAAAATTGTAGCGTATCAACGGGTAGTTCGATGATTTTTAATTTTAATAAAATTAATTGCCTTATAAGGCGACGCTCTGGCCACAAACTGCTAAAGCGGTTTTCTGGGGCTTAGTTCTTAAGTTAAACAATTTTATAGATAACCTGTTTTATCTGTCGAACATGGCAACTTTCCAAAGTATCTTGGGGTTACTCTGGACAGAAATTGACATTCAAAAACTGCAATACCATCAAGCAGAAGGTGCACACTCGCAACAGTCTCTAACGGCGACTAATTTGTTCGCAATGGGGTGCTTCGCCTCATGTATTGCGAACTACCACACTGCCGCTATCTTTTTCAGCTAGCGAATTAGCGTGCCCCGTGTGGAGCCGTTCAGCTCATGCAAAGTTAGTGGATACAGCTCTGAATGAAACATCATCCCTGGTAGCCTTAAACAGACACCGGTACAGATGCTGTACCCACTGGCAGGGATAGCGCCACCACAAGTTCGCAGAACAGTGGCAAGCTCTAATGAAAGAGCCAAAATGGCTTCAGACACACGACACCCTCTGCACCTAAATACCCTCGTGTCGCAAAGGTTGAAAAGCCGAAACAGTTTTTTGAAGTGTGTCACCCCACTCACTGGCGAGCGGTCTTCGGAAAGACTAACGCTGTGGCGAGGTCGTGCATCCTTACCTAACCCATTCGTTTCACCTGCTGAAAGTCTCCCAACTAGACATGAGTTGCCATGGCTGACCTGGAAGTCTTTAAATAGACTTCAGACCCAGGTTGGTTGCAGCAAGGAAAACCTGCTCAGGTGGGGATTCATTAATGATCCTGCTCTGGAGTGTAAATGTGGTGCGGTTACACAAACGATGGCGCACTTAATCGTGTCCTGCTGTTTGTTCATTACAGGAACTGATGGACGTTACAGAGGGCGCCAAACTAGTGGCTCAGTTCTGGGCCGGTACAATTTAGATTGCCATCGACACTCTAAGAAGAAGAAGGAGAATAAATAAACAAGCAATGAAAAAGAAAATATGTTACGTAGTTAAACTGATGAAAGATTTTCTCTTACGTTACAAACTTATTTCCGTAAAGGGTCAGGCAGATTCATTCACACCGACATTTTGCCAGTTATGTGTAAAACCAATGCTATCAGGGCAAGCATAGTGCAAATGCAATTAACTGGGAACAAATCCAGACCCCGCTGGCTAGGTTGATACTGAGAATATTTTTCTCTGACTATACTGGTTTTTCTCCTCAATAAATACATTTAAAGTCAAAACGAATTTATTTCTGATAAATTGCATTAAGCCTATTGTAGGTTTTAAAAACGCCCCTCTAGAAAGTGTTGTGAGCTTACAGTGACAAAAAAAGTTTTTTCCAGAAATACATTATACTATTATATTTTTATCCAACCATGACAAATTTACTAAGGTATAAATAGGAAACTAATTATTTGTCAAGGGAAAATTATTACTTGAAATATTGTGATTAATATTTGTTATTATTGTGTAGTTGTAAAACTAGTATTGTAGTTTTTATTTGGTGACATTTAATTGACGTAAGTAATTAATTCTATGATTGTGTGTTACTTTATTTGACACTATTTATTTCCTTAAGTTTTCAGAACTTTTAGACGAAAAGTGGAAATTTATTGTGTTAATCATCATCATCATCAGCCTATAATGTTCACACTGCTGGGAAACAGGCCTGCTCTCAATGAGAGGGAGTGGGCTTGAATCTACCACGCGGGCCCAGTGCGGGTTGGTAGATGTCACATGTCTTCGAATTTTTAGTTCTAGGACATGCCGGTTTTCTCACGATGTTTTCCTTCACCGTTTTAAGAGCAGTAGCCGTCTCCCTTTATTTCAATCCATTTATATTTGAATATTAATCCGGAAACTTTTAGACCTTGCCATTTATCATTAACACGGTACGGTAATGTAATTTTAGCCATTGTGTTAATACACACATTGTGTTAATGTGGATGAAATTGTTTCTTTAATTTACCTAAATAAATAAATTATAATTCTTTATAATTAATTACTCATTAAAGTATTTGCAAAACAATAAATAAGATGATAAGATAAAATGAGATGATACTATTATGATAAGATAAATTATAGGTTGTGCATAATTATTTTTTAGACCACATTTCCCAATATTTTTTGGTAAACCTATTTTCATAATTTTATTTCATGTTTTAATGAATATTATTTATAACTTAAACTTACTGTAATAAATAATAAAAAATACGAGTAATTGATACCGATGCATATAATAGATAAAAAAATAACCTACCTAATAAAACAATCACATAAAAACACTTCCAATCATACGATAGAAAAATCCACAAAAAAACACTAGTTATACTTAACACGTTTACGATGCGATTAGTACGATCTGCGCGCGCGCATAAATTCGACTGAGCGGTCTATGGTACTGTACCATACCTATATACTACTAGCTAAACTTTCGGACAAAATCTAGTGACGTAAAACAACTATGTCTAATTCTTATATTATATAAGTTATTTTTATAAAACTTAGCTAAACATATTATTATTTTAATATTTATTACCTGTCCATCATAGGCATTTTAAATCTTTTTAAGGATTATTAATTTATAATTATTTACATATTGATAATAAAACTAGTAAATTTACCCATTAACTCGACCATCTAAACTTTTGGATAAAATCTACTGCCGCATAACAACAAGATTTTATTCCTAAGAAACTTTTTTTTGATTGAATCTTGTCTCCATTTATTTTAATTTATTACATAGTTAGTTATATCCATATTATTATAGTCAAAATTTACCGAACATAAAACATTTTTTTAAATATTTTTTTTAGAATCTATTGCTTAAATCTATTTTAATCTAAATATATTTTAATTTTTCCCCATCACAGGCATTGTGACAATGCAAATAAAACCAGTTTATTTTTTATTTTTTTATTATAAATAGGCTCGCGTTTGACCACTATCTCACCTGGTGGTAAGCGATGATGTGGTCGACGGTGAAGCACGCTTGCCTAGAAGAAACCTATTCACTCTTGACTTGAAGACCCCCAGATTGTAGCTATCGGGAAACACAGACTCCGGGAATTCCACTCCTTAGCGGTACGCATAATAAAAGTATTCCCAAAGCGCTTAGTGCGTAAAGGTGGGATGTCCACCATGTACCGATGGCGCATCGCCGTACGTCTTGTAGTCCGATGATGAAACGGGCTAGCTGGAATTAGGTCATGCAATTCCATCGCACACTCCCCGAAATGTAACCGGTAAAAAACCGATAGGCTGGCAACTCGGCGACGATGTTCAAGGCTCTGGAGCTTAGATTTGACCACCTCATTGCCAATGAGCCTCTTGGCCCGCTTTTCAACCGACTCAAGTGCATCAAGCTGGTATTTGGCAGATCCGTCCCAGAGGTGAGAACAGTACTCCATGCATGAACGAACTTGCGCTTGATACAAGCTGAGCAGCTGTTCTGGCGTAAAGTACCTTCTCACCTTTGCAAGGACCCCCAACTTTTTGAATGTATAATGTGACAAAAATTGTGGTGCATTATAACACGAAATAAACAATTTAAATCATTTCTTATATGTGTGTTTATTAAAAATGTGATCTGAAATATTGAATGTCTTAACAAAAAATAAATAAGTAAGTAAATAAATCCAGACTTTGTGATGTCTCTTCTGATGGAAAAACTCAATAACAATTTGCGTGACCCGGGTATCGAATCTGGGACTTCAAGCTCAGCAGTGGCAATCGCGACCACTAGAGGAACGAAAACGATGGATAACCAGTAGGTACTTACGCTTAAAGAAAAATGTCTTACGTCATTGTCGCTGTACGATTGCCAACAGTATGCATAACTTGTTCTTAGGACTATTTGGCCGAGATCTACAAAGCCAACTTTGATTCAACTCAAACTAAGTCAAGTAGCGTCTCAAGTTGTTGGGTTTTTTCATCACGAGTTTCTGAAACAGTCGCAGAGTCTGAATTCATACCCGGTTGATAAAAATAATATCTTTATTCAGAACCGAAAAAGGGTCAAATACAAAAAATAATCTTGAATAAACAATTTAAGTCTCATAATGTTTGATGCCTGTACTAGGATAATCCTGTATCACAGGCTGAAGGAGCTTTAACGATAACGATATACTATTTGTAGGACAACAGATTTTTAAGACAATATTTAACATCTTACAGTGATCTAATTAGAATCGTTTTGATGGCAATAGGCTCGTCTCTATTGCAAGAGAATTAAAATTTAACTGATGAAATGTGGGTGTACTGTATGCTACACCTCTTTTTTTTTTGTTTTTTACGGATGGGAAATCATCAAATGACTTCTCCCGCTCTGGGGAGCGGGAGGGAGTGTCAGACTTGACTCACTAAAACCCACCCATGTTCCTTCTTCGCCCTTTGTGTTCCAGGGCCGCGGTATCTCTTTCGAACAACCCGCAGCCCTGGCAGGCATCGGCCCTTTCGGACCCCTTCCGGTTTGCTGACATCTCTTTGAGGCGCGTGTGGAACACAAACGCGCCGTCGGCACGGCCTGTCGTCACAAGACAAACGGACGGTGAACTAGCCCATTACTCACCGTCCACAGGCCCGCGCCTACGGTGGCCGGGGGCCACTGGTTGCCCCCCGACGCCCGGGGCGTCTCCCGCGGCGGCTGGGACGTGAGGTTCTCTCCCTCTCACGTTCCGCCACCTCTTCGCTAGCATGACTGCTTCGCAGAAGGAGGCGACGGCTTCCCATTCCCTCTCGCTTCGGACCATGGATTGAACCAGGGCCGGACGCGAGAGGTCGATGCTACACCTCTGCCTAACCCTTTGGGGATTACAGGCGTGCTGTTATTTTAATGTAGAATCAACATTTACATAACACACACGCCTGCAAATGCCACAAACAATCATCATCTGCCTAGCTTTTTCCCAAACTATGTTGGAGTCGGCTTCCAGTCTGACCGGATGCAGCTGAGTACCAGTATCTTACATAAAGCGACTGCCTATCTGATCTCCACAACCCAGTAACTGGATAATACGATACCCCTTGGTACGACTGGATGTCAGACTTTTGGCTTCTGACTACTTGTAACGACTGTCAAAGATCTACAAATGACAGCCAGGACCAACGGTTTAACGTGCTTTTCGAAGCACGGAGAAAACTCGGTATGTAATGGGTCAGCCATCCACGGACCAATCTCGGCAAGCACGGCTTAACCTTATACATCGAGCCGTGAGGCTGTTATTATTTAGCCACGAACTCCTCAAATGCCACAAACAATTTTGACAGAAATGAAAACCAGTATTGTATTCTTAATCTAATCTTTTTCATCTAGTTTTTGTAACTTGGATCTTTCGTGCGTAATCAAATTACATAAACCAGTTACAGCAAGATCTCTAACACCGATGTTATATTTCTTACATCCTCTGTAACTACGTCTTTTGATGTTAATTGGTACTGCCAGACTAATATCAAGTCAGTTTTCGCAAAACTTTTTGTGATAGCTTTTTTGGTCGTCAATAAAACAGTTAAACGTACGAAAATTGTACTCTGGGAGATGATCACTATTTTTTTATTTTCATTGGACACGTATTTTTTCTTTTTTCACGTAGTCATAAAATTACGGAGATATATTTAGTTGAAATGGCGCATGACGTCACGTGTAGGTAATTTTTATACCTACTTGTGACGTAGTGAGCCCCCACTCTCCAATTTTAATGAGTTCTAACTAAGTAATTTTTTGATATTTTGATAAAACAAAAAATACGTGTCTAATATTTTTGTATTACCTGTCTGACGGACAAAATAGAATTTCGTTTTCTTTACCCAGTCTTCACCCCTATTGTAATTATATTGTGTACTGAAACAAATATCTCCGACTCTTCACAAAAACATCATAATTACAATAAGCTAACATGTTTGCGTTAGCAATGCGTTGTACATGGGCACAGTTCAGAAAGGTCACCTATGTACCTGCAATAGTACAATGTATGTACATAATGTCCTAGTAGATACTCACAAAAACGTCAAGCCG
Source organism: Cerastis leucographa (assembly GCA_963082945.1). NCBI lineage: Eukaryota > Metazoa > Arthropoda > Insecta > Lepidoptera > Noctuidae > Cerastis > Cerastis leucographa. The sequence goes on from OY720382.1 coordinate 21,392,411, forward strand.
GTTTTTGTGACAAAGCTATGACGGACTCAAACGATTATCTTGCTGCGTAGTGCGTATTAGCTAATTAATAAAGGTTCTGTGATAAGGCTAAGTACATTTTTAGGGTTCCGTACCCGAAGGGTCAAACGGGACCCTATTACCTACTGAGACTTCGCTGTCCATCCGTTCGTCTGTTACCAAGCTGTATCTCATGAACCGTGATAGTTAGCCAGTTGAAATTTCTACATTAAAACATACACTGCAAATACAAAAAATTAAGAATCTCTCCTCGCTCCCATACAAAAAAGTGATTTTTTTGCTCGTTTTTATAAACCATGGTACGGAACCCTTCATGCGCGAGTCCGACTCGCGCTTGGCCGGTTTTTTTTTTAGATTAATTGTTTTTCTACATAAGTGAGACTGATATCCGACTTTTGTAGAAAATGGATGGCTACCAACCGCCTATCTTTTAAAATTAAAGTTCGCGAGTACATTTGGAAAAAGCTAGCAGTATCGTTACAGAGTTATTTTTTATTTTCGTGAGATGCCATAGCATCTCGCAGTTCCGGACTATCCTGTGGGTGCCTTGAGTGAAAGACCTCCAGTTAGGGCATAAAACTACTTGCAAACTAAGCGACTGCACGCTAAAGGCACCCCCCCTGTGGGGTACGAGCCTCGGCTTAGGGCGTCGCTGGGGGAGGACAGCATGGGGACAGGCTGGATCTGAATGAGTTATTTTTTTTCCTATTGTTTGTCCTTTTATAGAATTTATATATCATTTGTAGTTTGTTTTAGTATATAATTAATAATATTTTTAGATTTACACCTACCACTGTTTATCTCTGCATACCCAAGGTTGACTGGTAGAAAATACCCATGGTATTAAGTCCGCCTCTGTACTATGTGCTTGAAGTGTTAAGTAAATAAAAAAAGTAACCCCCCCATTTCTTCAAGAATCGACTTTTGAAAAAAGGATTACCCCGCTACACTATTTCTAACCCACAGTTACTTCTGAAAGCCAGAATCAACAGTGGCAACCACTAGTAAAGCGCCGTGCCGTGACAATGAAGGTAGAAAAAGTCCCTGATACGCAATTTAACTGTCTTGGGTCCCGCAACGACATTAATCAGAAGAAAATAGCAGAGGCGTAGGAATAACATGAATTTAACTAAAGGCGGAAACACACTTACGTGTCGTGGCGTGTCGTGACGCGCCAGAAGCATTCGGTTTCATACATCGTTGCGACACGACACGCCATGCAAATATGTCCCTAACCATATTAAATGTATGAAACCGATTTGCTTCTGGCGCGTCACGACACGCCACGACACGTAAGTATATTTCCGCCTTAAGTAAACAACCCACACGATTCGGGGTGCTAACATTTTAGAGCTCTTTTCGTTCGCTCTTGCAGCCTAATTTTCTGCATGCTACCCAGCTCCCATTAATAGCTCTTCAAGTTCAACTCAGAACCTAATCTATCCGAGGTTCTTAAATATTCACTCGCTAAACTTTCTTTTTGGCTTCCAGAGTTCTAGGTTGCAGTCACCGCTTGACTTGTCCATCCATGAGTATTAGTTTGACAAAAAAAATATTTTTTTATACCTACAATCTATACAAATAAATAAAATGAATTGCTGTAATTTCAAAATAACAGATTTTCACTGAATGCTTATGATATTCGGTAAAAATGTATATTCGGTAACTTTTATTGATTATAAAAAAAAAAACATTTTTTTAAATTTTTGTAGTGTCTGTATGATTGTTCTTGCAAATCTCCGGAACGGCTAAACCGACTTCGACGGGTCTTTTACGAGCAGCCGGCCTAGCATGACCGCCGTAGAAACAGGCTATGTCTACGGAAGAATCGACAATTTGACAGATATTTCTATCTTCCCAAGCATGGCGATATTAAGAATGTAGAAAAGAAATGTTTCTTTTCTTCAGTCGACACAAGTCTACAACGTCGAGCATGACGACCATATTTTCTCTTCTTTTGACATTTGGGGGTAGAAACATTACTTCTGACAAATGTCAAACTAGTCTTATTAAAAACTAAATATGAGAAAGACGTTTTGTGGTTGCGTTGAGTTACGTTCAAAAGGTTGAAATGTTATGTAAAATATTTAGGTTTAATTTCGCGAAAAAGATCCAGGCCTGGATCCAGGATGCAGCTACACCATCCCGCCCACGAAAAATGAAAAACTCGTGCAATTGGCAACTTTTTTTTGTTAACTAAACGTAATAATATTCAGGGAATATAAACATCACGTGATACGTCCCCGTTGCTATGGAAAGAATTTCTGTCGATGTCTTCGTAGAAACGCGAGTCGACGGGGCGCGCCATGCTCGGCCAGAAGAAATGTCAAGTTGTAGAGAAAAGATTTCTTGTCGTTTCTTAGTAGAATAGAGATAGAACGGTCATGCTAGGGGGGCTGATAGCTAATGCAATAAGGAATAATAAAAGCTACTTTAATTTTAGAAAAACAATAGGGTTCCGTCCAAAGGCATTAAAACCCTTGAAATTGTTAACAAAATTTACGCGGACGCAGGTCTCAGGCAACAGCTAATGCTTGACGGCGCATAAAGGTGGAAACACACTTACGTGTCGTGGCGTGTCGTGATGCGCCAGAAGCATTCGGTTTCATACATCGTTGCGACACGACACGCCATGCAAATATGTCCCTAACCATATTAAATGTATGAAACCGATTTGCTTTTGGCGCGTCACGACACGCCACGACACGTAAGTGTGTTTCCGCCTTAATACGGACACCTCGATCGGACGCACGAACAGTACACCTTCCACAAAAGAAATTCATGCAACCACATAACTACTTTTGATATAGGAAGGGCTTAGGGGTCCTACCTACGTCATTTAAATTTGGGTTGAATTAAACGGGTTATGTTTTTTTTTGTTTAGATCAAGTTGGTTTAACTCGTTGCACCAGTCATTGAAGCTCATTGCTTCTTTCATTATAACCCTTATATTTAGGATTCTCAGGTCACGTAAAGTGATATTTGGGTTTTTCCATCAGGAATTTCTCAGTAGCAGCCGCGGAGTCTGGATGTGTGCCCGGTTGGTGGCAATAGGCTCGCACCCTATTACATGGAACTGAAACATAACAGCCGAAATGTGGATCTACAGTACTATTAGGTACACCTCTGGCTAAACCTTTTAGGATTACAGTCATAATGTTATGTTATGTTAAATGGCAAACACGTTTTTCTCAGTATCCAAATCGATGCCTTTTAACATGATTCAAAAGCATTCCAAAACACGTGGACAATAAAAATGTGGAATATTTTGGCTAATTGTGCATAGAAATTACCTCCATCAAATCGTTTAGACCATCGTGCATTGCAATTAAATGAATGAAACTAAAAAAAAGCTGCTATTTTTAATCTAAGCACTAACAAAATGTGATGATTCAGTGTTTATTTCTGTTGAAAGATAAATCACGTCAAAACATGTTGATAGAATATTATAATTATCTTGATTGATATTTTCATCATTTTTAAACCCTTGCTCTTTTTTGCGGTATGATCATACTACAATATGTATTTGGCTTTTGTCTTTTGACTGCACGAATATACAAACTCATTACTTGCTCCACACTCCTAACCTTCGCTTTGTTCATGTTCATATTTACGGGCATCCCTTTTCTCTTACATAATTTTTTAAATTTCAGTTACCATATCTTGCAACTGTTCCGCTGACGATGCATGAAGGACTTGATCATCTGCTTAAAGAAGACATTTGACAGGCAACGCATTCATCCACATTTCACACTCACTCCCCTTCATTCTTTAAATCTGTCAAACAACTATCCATGTAGGTATAGCCCGGTATAGGTTTAATAGCCAAGGAGTCGCTACACATTCCTAACATCTCTTGAGAAGAAAAACCAGTTAGTAACATAAGCACTATAGAATCCTTGTATATAGATTTCAGTGCTCGGCACCTGTCTACACCATAGATGGATATCGTAGACTTTGAGAAGGCCTATGAATGCCTATGAAAGCACTAGACTTTCTTGTGCTTTGGCATATTTTTTTAGATAGGCACATTCTGGTGAAAATCTAATCCATACAGCATATTATTCCCTCTCTAAATCCTGCTTTAACACCCAAATTTTCTGATTTGCCACTCTTATTACCCTATTTATCAAACTTCACAACGCTCAAAAGACTAATAGAATAGAAATCTTTTATTTTCAGACAACATGGAATATAATAGAATATGTTATATATGCTGCGTTAGTTTTAACAGTCCTGCTGTGGGTCAAAGATAGCCTTGCACCAGTCATCCAGCACTTGGCCATACCTCCAACTCATACCACCCCGTCACCATTCTTTAACATTTCAATTGATACTGTGTCATGCCCTGCAGCTTTCCCAACTTTCATACCTCTCAATGCTCTTACAATCTATTCCACTTCTATTTCATTCTCTTCAACTGTATCTGAGTTTGGGTTTTCAAAATTGGCTTCGTCCCAGTTACCCACTCCTTGCACACTGTCCTGAACATTATTAACACTATCCTGATGTTAACTAAACAGTTAAGTTAAGAAAACTAGTTAGTAAAACAGTACGAGTGTACCACGCTAGGTCAACAACCTTCGAATACTCCCAAGTTATCTGTTATTGCTGAAATCTTTGCACCACCTACTTTCCTAAGCCCTCTTAATTGTTATTGAGTAAATACTTGTTTCTGTTTTTTTTTAAGTATTTATATTACTTATTTTAAAAGTGTAGTATGTACCCATCCCGAATAAGCTACTAAACAAATGAATTTTTTGTGTGTACTTGGGTTTCTAAATTGATCGCTCTTCATAAACTTAAGTACTGCCACATAAAACACCATACTCTTTTAACAAAATACTTTTAAAGTTGTCTGATGCATTAATCTTTGATCAGTGAACTTACATTAAAAATGATGGACTACCTAAATTAAATCTTAATAAATAAAATTATTATAAAGTTTTGACCAAGTTATACTGCTTGTGGTCACACGTACTTCTATGAAGCTAGGGTTGCCATCCTTCTGGAAATGTCTGACTTTTTGTCCTTCTGTCCAAACTTTGTCCAGCCTTATCTGTCTGTCCATAATTTTCGATTTATAGAATGAATGCAGTATGTTGACAAGTATACCTATTTGGGCCAGATAGTGTCGTTCAGAAACAGGCAAGACAATGGATCGCAGCATAATAGTGTGTGAAGCGAATAGATCACATGAATACATTCGGGCCTCTGAATTCCTGTAACGACTGTCAAAGATATATTAATGACAGCCAGGCCCCAACCAGGATATGTAATGGATGGTCACCCATCCACGGACCAACCTAGGCCAGCAAGGCTTGAGTGCAGTGTGATGCGCGCTCGAACACGGACGTGTGTCCACTGTGCACGGTACGAATTTTATTCGCGTGTTGCGCGGCTATAGCCGCTGCTCGTTAACGCTATGAGTTCCAAACAACTTATAGTCAACGAATTGCTGGCATTCCTTGTCCATGCTATCGACTACATGGACGAGGTAAGCATCCTGCAGATAATCCGGTCGAATTTCAAGGAGGACGAGATCAGCAGCGGAAAGAAGTTACTGTTCCAGTCGCTTGGAAAACTAGACCAGATGCCATCTCGCCGCAGGGATGGAACCGAGAAGAGTCTTCAAGATATCATGGATATGTTGAAGAAGACTGACCCGGACGACGTGCCTGATTTCGTGGCGAGGGAGCTGAATAAACTGCCCCCCGTCACGTTCGATCACGTCGACGTTACAAGGCTGTTAAAGGACATCACTACTTTGAAAGCGGAGATGACCAAGATGCAGTCCAGAATGGAGGTAGCAGAAAAAACCAATACTGAGCTGCGTGCGGAAATAACATTATTGCGCAACGTTGGTTCAGTAATTGGGTCACCTGAGGCCTCAAAGGTGAACACGCGGCGAGAGACGCAAAATGCTTCCATCGGCAGTTTTCAGTCGGCGAACACAAGTACGTCACCAGCTGCCAATAATGCTGAGCAAGCGCCACCCGCCGCCGCCGTCGCCCGCGCCACAACACCGGCTGCGGAAACGTCACGCGTAGGTACATCGACACCTAAAAGTGCCTACGCTGCTATTGTCACCAGCAAATTAGATGCGCCACAGCCTAAGCGGCAAATCGAAAATGGGAAAATCCTTAAAAAGGGTGCTCAACCTTCCTTGACTGCGGTCCGTAGGTCCTTGGCGAGAACGGGCCACGTCGATGAAGAGGGCTTTACAAAAGTAGAAAGGAAGAACAGGAAGCCCTGTTCGCGAAACCTGTGTGGTACCGCTCCGAGTGGACCCAACATGCTGCTGCGCCCTGCTGTGCCTACGACGCAGCTGTACGTTTCACGTCTGCATCACTCCATGACGATTGAAGATGTGGTGCAGTATTTAAAAGTAAAGACCAACTGGACTCTGAGGGTTGAAAGGTTGGAATCGCGCCACAACATCAACTTTAAGTCGTTCGTGGTTCGAGTTCCAACCCAACATCTGCAGACCTGCATGAGAGAGGACTTTTGGCCGAACGGTGTCGTATATCGACGTTTTCGAGGACGGTTACGCGACACCACGCAGCGAAACACGACGCCGACAACATTACGTGTTAAGGTATAGTTTAATAAGGTTTTTAATATGTATTAGTTTATTTTTATTGTATAAGACTATTTTGTGTATTTTATGTATGGGCCTTAGTTGCCCGATAATAAAATGATTGATTGATTGATTAACCTAACGATCATAGCGAGCGATCGCGTGGCTGTTATTCTTTAGCCACGAGCATCATCTCCATTTATAGAATGCATGAATATCGAAAATGGATTTGTTTCGCAAACATTCGCTCAAACAGACCTTTTAAACTTTGAAATTATAACCCTTCTGGCAGCACGGGATGATGAACTCTTACAAGACCATAATTGAAATTACCTGGAACTTTACGTACGTCACGGACCAATTCATGTTCAAAAAAAATTACTGCAGTCAGGTCTTATCTTTTAGGGTTTCGTAGAGCCAAATGACCTATACGGAACATTTTGATATTTTTCTATCCTGTGTTCTGACTGTTACAGCCCTGTCTTCTAGCTGTTTGGGTTTCTATGAAGTATGATTTGATAGTAAACCCACATTACGCCAGTTATGTAGCAGCGCCCATCTAATAGTGCAATGAGTGGTCGAATACGAACGTGTTTCCACTGTGCACGGAACGAATTTTATTCGAGTGTTGCGCGGCTACAGCCGCTGCCCGTACTATCATTATGAGTAGCAAACCACACAAAGTCAATGAATTGCTGGTATTCCTAGTCCATGTCATCGACTACATGGACGAGATGAGCATCCTGCAGATGTGAGGACGAGATCAGCAGAGGTAAACTTTTACTGTTCCGGTCACTTGAAAAGCTAGACCATGCCGTCGCGCCGCAGAGATGTAACTGAGAAGAGTCTTTAAGATATTATTGATATGTTGAAGAAGACCGACCCGGACGACGTGCCAGAGTTCGTGGGTAAGCTGCCTCCCGTCACGTTCAATCACGTCGACGTTACACGGCTGCTAAAGGATATCACTACCTTGAAAGTGGAAAGGCAGTCCCGAAAGGAGGTTTCGGAAAAACCAATACCAGCAGAAATAGCATTATTGCGGGTTTAGTAATTGGGTCACCTGAGGCATCAAAGGTGCATAAACGTCGACGGGCGCAAAATGCGTCAATCGGCAGTTTTGAATCGGCGAACACAAGTCTAGTGCGTCACCAGCTACCGGTAATGCTGACCAAGGGCCGCCCGCCGCCACCGTCGCCTGCACCACAACACCGGCTGCGGAAACGTGACACGTAACGTCAGTATATAGTATACGTCGTCTCCTAAATGTGCCTACGCGGCAAAACAAAATAGGAGAATGCTGCGGTTCGTAGCTCCTTAGCTCCTTGCCGAGAAGGGGCTTAGATGATGAAGAGGGTTTCACGAAAGTAGAAAAGAAGAAAAAGAAGCTCTGTTCGCGAAACCAGAGCGGCACCGCACCGAGTGGACAGTGGCTGCTGCGCCCTGCTGTGCCAACGACGCAGCTGTAAATTTCAAGTCTGCACCACTCCACGTCGATTGAGAAAGTCGTGCAGTATTTGAAAGTGTAGACCTACTGGACTCTGAGGGTCGAAAGGTTGGATTACATCAACTTTAAGTCGTTCGTGGTATGAGTTACAACCCACCTTCTACAGACCTGCTTGAGAGAGGACTTTTGGCCGAAAGGTGTCGTATATCGACGTTTCCGAAGACGGCTACGCGACACCACGCAGCGGAACACGACGCCGTCAACATTACGTGTTTAGTCATAATTTAATAAGGTTTTTTTTAATATGTCTCAGTTTATTGTTATTATTATATAAGATTATTTTGTGTGTTTTATGTAAGGGCCTTAGTTGCCTGATAATAAAATCATTGATTGAAGAGGAGGCGAGCCTATTGCCATCAACCGGGCAGAAATCCAGACACACTACTGGAAAAATCCTGATGGGAAAACCTTTTATCAATTTGCCCGACACGGGAATTGAACCCTGGACCTCAAGCGATTGATTAATATTACGTCAAATATGTATTTTAGCTTATGTCCAGCAGTGGACGTCTTTCGGCCTAAATGATGATGTAATTTAGACTAAACTAAAAGCTATTTTTTTATTTGCGCTTCTTTTGCTCTTGACTCTAGTGTAGGTCAGAGATGACAAAGACAAAGTCGACGATGTTACGAGCTTACCTAGAAGAAGCGTGTTATCTCTAATGACTTTGTGATGTAAAATTGCTAAGTCACCGTGGCAATGCATATCGGTAATTGTTTTTTTTTCTGTTCAGGAAAAGCAACGGTTTTACTGTCTCAAGACTGGGTCCCTGAGATAGCAGGACGGAGTAGCTGAAGACCGAAGAGAAGATTGCGGGACGCTTTGGATGGCTTCCTTGCAAATTGGCGAGAAGAAGCACACTATCGAGAGAAATGGACGGAAAGGGGGAGGCCTTCGCCCAGGAGTTGGACACGATGGGTAAATTAAAAATAAAAATAGTGCGTGGAGTCCCTACGCGTGGAAGAAGTGAAGCTTCGTAATACTACGCATGCGTTCGAGTCCCGCATGCGTGTAGTATTACGCCGCATTCACTCTCGCTCTGTCTCTCTCTTAACGCAAGCTTGTTGGAAGTCGCATTTACTTCAAAAAGTTAATACTCTTCAGGTTACTGAGATATTAAAGGTATTATCGCCACTCATTTTTACTAAGACATTATTATTCAATCCAAACACACACAAATTACGTTCTATTCGAGCAATTAAGTGACAAGGTGTCAAAACTGTTAACGTCGACTTGTTTTTTTTTTCTGTAATGGGTATTTTCCTAATGAGTCGTATAGTGGTAAATACAAATTCTCGAAATTAACAACCGCAAGATTGTTAACATCATATTCAGGAAATGGGGATGCATCATCGTGGTAGGGTGATATATCATCCATGAAACTGATAAAGCTAAATATGGATCTCTCAATGCTATCATTACACTTGCCCTGGCTGGAGGCTTTACTCTAAAGGCACCCACAGGATAGTCCGGTTAAGCAGACGACAACCTCATAGGTTGAACTGCGAGATGCAAAAAAAAAAAAAAGCTATCATTACACAAACTGGCATAGGGATTCTTTTTTCTCTTTACGGAAATCCATTTTTATCTTGCATCTGCATATCTTTAGAGGAGCTCATAGCTAATTAATAACAGCCGCACGGGTCGATCTTTAAGGTGGAGCCGTGCTTGCCGAGGTTGTTCAGTGGGTGGATGGCCATAATTACATACCGAGTTTCCTCCGTGCCTCGGAAAACACGTTAAGCCGTTGGTCCCGGCTGTCATTTGTAGATCTGTGACAGTCGTTACGAGTAGTCAGAAGCCAAAAGTCTGACAACCAGTCTTCCTAAGGGGTATCAGATAGGCAGTCGCTTTGAATGTAAAATGCTAGTACTCACCTGCATCCAGTTAGACTGGAAGTCAACCCCAAGTTATTTTGGGAAAAGGCTAGGCAGATTATGATGATCTGCATATTTTTAGAGAGAGAGCGATAATGCATTCTGCATCCAACCCTGTAGTCGTTTTTGGCGGATTAATATCCTACTGTTTTGCTTTGTTCTTATGTTTTCTTCTCAAGCTGTTGCAGCAACACAACAAAAAGCAACTTACAACAATGTGAACAAAGTACTACAGCACTATCTATGACATAAGTGAAGAACTAACGTGACCTACATCTCGCAAGCAAAGTTAACCTCGACTTAAAAGTATATAGAAAAATCCAACAACAATTGTCGGGAGGTAGCCGACCAGACACCTGTCACCTGTCTCATCGGAGGATCCTCCCTTTTCTAAGGAGTATCGAGGAACTTTACAATCTGTTCGTCATACCCCTGAACTCTATCTATTCTGCTTTTTCTTGTCTATGGCAATCTAAATTGTGTCGGCCCAGGGGGTCTACTTTCTAAGTCTGTCAACAAAAATACTAGTCCGTCCGTTACTAGCTTTATACTTCGAAATAAACCTTATTCCCTAATATTTTCGGATTCATGAGTATCGAAAACACATCGAGAGTAAGGTTAGCTGTCCAATCGTGACGGTGTTGTCATTCATTTAATTAATGTAAGTACGGATAACACGGTCCGGTAATAAGGAGTAAGAAACGACAGTAACCTCGGTTCAAACTACGGATTTCGTAGACCCCCTGAACTGAACCACTAGTTTGGCGGTTTATTTGGTTTTACGGATGGGAAATCATCAAATTAACCCTCCTGCTCTGTGCGAAGCGGAAGGGAATGTCAGAATTGTACTGACTAAACCCCTTTCGTGTTCCTTCTTAGCTTTTTGTATTCCAGGGCCACGGTATCTCTTTCGAACAGTCTCGAAGCCCTGGCAGTACAAGTTTGGCTTCTTCAGTAGCGTTCATCAGTTCCTGTTCATGTTGTTATTAGCATCTCTCTTTTACTACCAACATACCTTTTTCTGCGCTTAAGCAGCGCTAGTATGGACTGTTCCGTTTTTTCTTTGGTCTTCCTCTCCAGGAGGGTTATGCATGGATTGTGTGTGGGTCGAGTGGTCCCAAGCACGACTGCTGATCATGGTCTTCGGTTATTAGCGACCTACAAAAAGCAACTTACTACAAAAAGTACTACAGCGCTATCTGTGACACGATGGAAGATCTAACATCAATTTCCTCTTCAAGCATTTCCAATTTCAAGCAAAGTCCACATCGACTTAATACTACAGGGTGTAACGGAAAGGGTATATACATACTTAAGGGTGTGCTACAGACCATCAAACTGAACATGTTTCTCCATCGGACAAACATCGTAATAGCGAAAAAATTATCAGTTCCCCAATACAAAATTCAATACCTATTCGACCCAAATGTATCGGGCAGCTGATATTTTTTCGCTATTACGATGTTTGTCCGATGGAGAAACATGTTCAGTTTGATGGTCTGTAGTTAAACCCTTAAGTATGTACATACCCTTTCCGTTACACCCTGTATATAGAGAAACCCGACAACAAGTGTCGAGCAGTTGCCCACCAGACATAACATCTGTCTGGTCGGAGGATCTTCCCGTTTTCTAAGTAGTATCGAGGAACTACACTCTGTTCCTCATACCCCTAAAGGTTCAATCACGGATTGGGAAAAGTGTTGGCATCGCACTTATAATATGTGTGTGTGAGTGCGACTGCTGAGCATGAAGTCCTCGGTTCGATTCCCGGGATGGACAAAGCTTTTTTGGGTTTTCCATCAGAAATTTCTCTATAGCAGCCACAGAGTCTGGATTTGTGCCCGGTGCCCATCGCAATAGGCTCGCTCCCATTATATAGGACTTAAACATACCTATTTAGCGAAATCAGTAGTATTAGTTCCACCTTTGTTATATTGAGTGCATGCGTATATTTGTTTGTATGTAAATGCACGATAACTACCTTTTTTCTTAAATCACCATGAAGATGTAAAACTGTGAATGGTTCTCAAATGAACCCACATTGGTATAGGTAAAGGACAATGCCCATTAAAGGACCGTGACACCAAGTACGAGACATACTATGTACAATTCTACTTAGGTGTTGTTCAATAATATGTAAATGTATTTTCAGAGGTTCTATTAATATAGTAGTGGCGCTGACTGAGTAAACATTCGGAAAATAATCGTATACGTGTTAATTGGCTGTAATACGTAAACTTATGACTTACGACGTTGTTGTGTGAGGGTAAACAGGGTCAGAGGTCGTACTGACAGCAGTTTGATTTATAGCTGGGGAAGCCCTATACTGTCATTTTCCTACTTCTAGGAGACAACAGTAATTTGTTGTTACCCTATTACCATCACAAATTCCTCAGTAGCAGCCTCGTAGTCTGGATCTGTGACCGTTTGATGGCAATAAGCTTGTCCTTTCTTACATTCGACTCATAAAATAACTAGTGAAATGTAAATGTAGTATTAGGTACACCACTGCCTAGCCTTTCAGAGATTACAGCCGTGCCATGTTATGTGTAAGTATCATCATCCACCTATGATGTTCCCACTGCCGTGGCACAGGCCTCCTCTCTATGAGAAGGAGTAGGCTGTAATCCACCCCGCGGGCCCAGTGCGGGCTGGTAGATGTCACATATCTTAAAAATTTTAGTTCTAGGACATGCCAGTTCCCTCACGATGTTTTCCTTCACCGTTTGTGAGGTGTTGTAGCTGTGTAAGTGTGTAAGTATACTATAATAAAATTACCTCTCTTCTCATCACATCAATGTTATTGAACGTAATTCTATATTTATTTGTATTTGTAGTCACAGGTGTTCAGATTGATTAGAACATGTAGAAGGTGTATTTAACATGTCCGATTGAAAGCAGATAAATTACTTTTTTTGTATTTTTCTTCTCTTTTTCAACTTAATTTCAGACAAGTTTGAATTATAGTGGTGAATGTTAGGTACATTCTAACTAAAATTAACTTTTTTACTGCTTGTGTATCTATTTTAAGATTATAAAATCAGCCGAATTAAAATGCTTTTAAAGCTGTTGGTACATTTACACATGTACCTATAATGTACACATCATCATACGTAAAAATCTTTTTTTTTATGGCAGCCTGCAGTTCAGCCTCTGAGGCAGGCTTCTGCTTAACCGGACTATCCTGTGGATGCCTTGAATTTGAGGCCTGCAGCCATGGCATAAAACATAAACTAAGCGAGAACACGCTAAGGGCACCCCCTGCGGGGTACGTGCATTGGCTTAGGGAATCGCTGGGGGAGGACAGAAAGGGGACAGGCTGGATCTGAATGATTTCATTATTTAGGGGCTGATTTATAACTACAGGCTCAGCTTTGCGGACTGGCTCGAGCAAGGGACGGGGAGGGGGACGTAAATGTCTAAAACTTACCCTGGACTATATACTGCGTCATGTTACGAAACCATAGCGCATCTATATGTATATATATATATCTAGTATGAAAACAGATAAAACCGTGTCCTGGCTGGTGATAGAGCTTAAGACCGTCAGGCAACGTTTGGCTAGATTTGTTATTTTAGATATGGTATATATCTGTATTTATTTTTCCTGTTCAAGTCGTGACTACCAACCAATAGATACCTGTTGCGGATTTCCGTGGGATCCTGCACTGTTTTGGGACAAACGACCGACAAACGATAAAATCTTGCAACTTGGGAAGGTTATGTTATAATCTTAAAAACAATAAATAAGAGATAAGTACATATTTTCTGTTTCATCGTATTCATTTAACGTAAACTTGACAGGATTTGATTAATGAACTGTTATCTGGCCCATCTTCAAACAGGTCAATGGCAAAATTTTCTTCGATGAGGTCATTCATATTGACTCAATAATCAATAAAATTAATGAACTATTTTTCTTCATCATCCGTTTGTTCTTCCGGTTTTTGACAAGGCAACCGTGGCCAAATTAAAAAATAAGCTACCATATGTAATTAACAAATGCCAAAAATTATACTTTATGTTTTAAAGCTTATGCCTGACGATAACTGAGCATTAAAAGTTTTTTTTATGGGATTACATTCAACTGTCATCAAGATTGCTATCTTATTAATTTGAACGATCCGGCCCTGGTTCAATCCATGGTCCGGAGCGAGAGGGAATGGGATGCCGTCGCCTCCTTCTGCGAAGCAGTCATGCTAGCGAAGGAGGCGGCGAAACGTGAGAGGGAGAGAACCTCACGTCCCAGCCGCCGCGGGAGACGCCGCGGGCGTCGGGGGGCAACCAGTGGCCCCCGGCCACCGTAGGCGCGAGCCTGTGGACGGTGAGTAATGGGCTAGCTCACCGTCCGTCCGTCTCATGACAACAGGCCGTGTCGACGGCGCGTACGTGTTCCACGCGCGCCTCAAGGAGATGTCAGCAAACCAGAAGGGGTCCGAAAGGGCCGATGCCTGCCAGGGCTGCGGGTTGTTCGAAAGAGATACCGCGGCCCTGGAACACAAAGGGCGAAGAAGGAACATGGGTGGGTTTTAGTCAGTACAAGTCTGACACTCCCCCTCCCGCTCCGCCCAGAGCGGGAGAAGTCATATGATGATTTCCCATCCGGAAAAAAAAAAAAAAAGGGCAGGTGAACGATGATGATGATTGTTTATTCTTTACTTCTTATATCTTAAAACGAAAACTGTAACCGAAGTTAGGTCCGGATGCCACCAGAGCGGACACGACAGGAAATGTGCAAAGCGGAGAGCAGAGGAGACGCCGGATGCGTACTGACTAGACTGGAGGATAGATGTGTTTGCAGGCTTATGTAGCCCGGACTCCACCAAAGCGGAGACGAGGCGCGAGGAGGGGACATGTGTTATAAAGCACCAATAGAATTTCGTTATTTACACTTCTCGTCATTAGCTTTAGTGGAAACGGTTGAGCAAAGAGAAAGGAGATGTCTCATAATTTGTTTAGGCCAGACAGGCAATTGTGCACAGCGGAGACAAGAAGAGACGTGATCTGCGTTGCGGTGTTGCACGCCGCGCATGCCTGCCATGCCATCTTTTTGTCTCTTCTGTGCGCTACTTCCTGCCTGCCCATCATCGAGTGCGGAGGCTGGCCAAAACAAATAAGACACATCTCCTCTCATTCTCATCTCGTCTTCGCTTTGGTGGAGTCCAGGCCTTTGGGGCAATGTTTCACATTAAAAAGTTTTTTCTAAACTTGTGGACATTGCACCTAATGTCACAATGTAGCAGCTTGCATGATGCCAAGCGGGAAGTACGATAATGCTGCTAGGCGGTAGACATAAATACCTACTTACCCATAGACCACCAGTACCACCATCGCCAAAACTTCGGGCCGACCTTAAGCTCATTCGCCAAAGCCGGGAAACATCTGGATAAGGGACGTACAGAACCAGAAACTGTGTCAGAAAAGAGGGGAGGACTTTAGGCCTCCTAGGGCTGGGTATACCTAGCAGTGTGTGATTCTGTGTTCATATGATGATGATACATCCATAGACGTCGTATTAATTAGAGATGAAAAACTCTGCTACTGATTACTTTAAAACACATGAACAATTATGCACGTTCGCAATACGCATTATATTTCCTACTTCCTGTTCCCGCGACTACGTCCGTGTAGAATAAGATTTTTTTCTAAAATAATAGTAGCCTAAGTTACTCCTTATTACATCAGCTATCTGCCCGTGAAAGTTGAAAATCGGTCCAGCCGTTCCAGAGTTTAGCCGGAACAAACAGACAGACAGACAAATTTAAAAAAAAAATAATTTGGTATATGTTACATTCATATACGTGTAGTAAAAAGCGATTATTTTAATAGGTATTACAAACAGACACTTCAGTTTTATTCATTTGTATGCGACGTCCCCGGGGAATAAACCGGTAACCGCAAAAATCAAATTTTACAGGAAAAATCTTTTAGTGTTTTTCGGGTATATCTCTTCAACAAAACGTAATTATGACAACATTGTTATGTTATGGAAAAGCTAATTTTTACCCGAAAAGTTTATAGTATTAAGTGTAACTATTAAATATACATAGAATTAGTTATTCACCAAAATACACATTACCGAAAATAGTTTCATAAAATTTTTAGGATATTTATATCTTAGGATCGTGACTTATCAATATTATTCCTGTAATGTTTACTTACCGAATTATTCTTGTAAATTTCTTAAAAATCATAGGCATAATATTACTTTACTGGATTATTAAACGTGTTTTTTCGTTACAGAGAGAGATTGTAATGTTCAGTTACCGACTTATTATGGTAAAATTTTTAATAACCATAAAAGAGTATAGTAGTGTAAACCATATTTTATAGAAAATTTTTGGTAGTCATTATCGTAATCATTGAAAACCGATAATGTAAAATAAATTTGTCATCGGTATCTTCGAGGGAATAATTAAAGAAAACTCAAGGAAACTAAAGTCTGTGCGTTATAGATAAATTTAAAGATTTTGCTGCATACACATAGAAGGCAAAAATGAACCTGTTCTTATTTGGGCCGTAACAACCATCCGAATAAAAATATATCTTGTTAACACCTTGCTCCTGTTCACTCTTTAAGAATTGCAACAAACAACTCCCAATTTCTATGCAGCCTTGTTTTGCGATTTGGTAATGCCACACGTAGCAATACCCTTTTTTACGTACGTCAAAAATAGTAAAATTGTACACAGGGTGCTTGCGTTTATAGTGGAAAATGCCTACAGCAGATTGTGGAATACTTAACACTTTTTTCATCCCATCTATTCGAAAAGGACGAATTGGTTCGCCTTTAAGTGCACCCAAAGGTAGTGTTTTCTATAAGAAACTTTTAGCGGGCAGTAATGAGTTTTTAATCCTCTTTATTTCAAAAAGTGCGCCGCAATCATCTTTGCCGCGCACTTTTTGAATCTGAAACATCTTAGTGTTCAGCGCCAAAGAAATCGAACGCAAATATTGTTTGAATAAAGACTGGCTGGTACGACGACGGCCCATACTCGCGCCGCCAGCTGAATATAAAATTTTCATACTTGCGAAAATGTCTCAAATGTTAATAATTATAAGTTTTTAGTTGTTTTATTATTAGATGCTATTTAATTTTACCATTATGTTTTTATTAAATAATAATATTACAATAGAATATGAGGCGCCTGTTTTCTCATAGTGGTTGATGAAAAGCAGAGTGTATCACTCGGGCGCAAAATATATTTTTGGCTCGGGCGACGTGCTTTGAATCCCTCGCTGCATTCAGGATTCTACTAAAGAATCCCTCACTTCGCTCTGGATTCAAAAAAGCGCCCTCGCCGTATAAATATTATTTTGCTCCCTTATGATACAATCTACTATTGCAGGTCAAAGATAGCAATCGTGCTATCGTTTTTGTCAATTGTTATTTTTTCTACATTTTTAATTTGGCGAATTCTCTCTTTTCTATTTAAATGACGTCTATAGCTTTCTTCTAAAGACTCTTTCTCTGATGGACTTGCTTGCTCATATACAAAACATGTAGAACATTGATCTTTTTTAGGCTTAAAAAATGAGTAGTTAAATTTTATGTTAAAAATGGTTTCATATTGACGTTTTGTCGCCATCGTAACTTCAACATAGTTTTGCTGTGGAAACCACTCAGTGTACGAACGATACATTTTTGATATGTTGAGGTCTTGTGACAAATATTCTCGAGTTGAGCTTTTTCTTGTGTAATGAGACTCTACTTTAGGAAATAATGAAATATGCTTCTCAACACTCGATTCCGTGCTGGAGCTCATTTTTCGAGGTCTATTGGTGTGCTTACCTCTTAAGTCTGTAATACCTTCGTCTAATTTAAATAGGTAGGTATAAATTTATGTCCCGGATGATAACTGTAATAGTGCATTACCGAAAATGTCTACCACAAAATTTACGGTAATAAACCTGTAATGGCGTTAACCAGAAAATTTGCTGAAATATTTTACAGTAATATTACTTTACCGAAATGTAGCTATAGAATTTAATTTGTAATAATGTATTTCGTTATTTTTCTAGTTAATAAAAAATGGAAAATTTCCAAAGAACAAAAGTGTTATAAGGAAAACCGTTGGAAATTACCGCAAAAAAAAATTGAAAAAAATTGTGTTGGTGTATCCCGACCCATAGATACCGAAAATGATATAACAGTAAAAAGTCAGTAATAGTATAATACAGGTTTATTCCTAGGGGGCGTCGATGTATAGATGAGTATAATGATGTATATACATCAAAACAAATTAATGAATTCAGCAGTCGCAAGTACCTCAAATTAAAACATATCTCCGAATCAAAGACCATTAGCATAATTTCGCGAATAATGAAATGATGAACGATACACCATTAGCTGAACCGAACAGGAATCTTCTAATACAGGTGATGATTATGGCAGGCGATACCGATGGCGACTGCTGACGTTCGAATGACGTCAAGAGAAGAGGGCTGTTGGTAAACAAAAAATTTGTGCAATAGTAATACACATTTTGAGTTACATGGGCAGTCGCTCTACGCAAAATACAGGTTTTCAGGACCGTCCGGTTATACTGGAAATCGACCACAGCATAGTTCGCTTGTCACTAGGCAGATGATGAAAATATAAACAAAAATCTTTAAAAAACTGGCCAAGTGCGAGTCGCACTCGCGCACGAAGGGTTCCGTACCATTTAAACACTTTTTTGTATGGGAGCCCCCTTAAATATTTACATATTTTATTCTGTTTTTAGTATTTGTTGTTATAGCGGCAATAGAAATACATAATCTGTAGCAATTTCAACTGGCTAACTATCACGGTTCATGAGATACAGCTTGGTGACAGACGGACGGATGAACAGCGAAGTCTCAGTAATAGGGTCCCGTTTGACCCTTTGGGTACGGAACCCTAAAAACCACACGAATATGTTGCCCTCGTAAAACAAACGGCAGATTATTAAAAAAAAAAAAAACAAAATTGTTTATTTGTAGGATCTGACAGCTTGTCATTTTCGACGGCACGGTTGGCGCAGTGGTTGAGCGATCGACTGCTGCGCTGCGTGTCGCGGGTTTGATTCCCGCACGGAACAAATATTTGTATGGCCTACAGATAGTTGTTCCGGGTCTGACTGTTTGTGTATGTGAGTTGAAATGTTTGTAAACGCACCCACAATACAGGAGAAATTCCTAGTGTCCAACGTTTTAAAAAAAAAAAACAAGAACAAATAAAAAAAAAATGCATCAGATGGTGCTATCAAAATAACAGATCTTTATTGGAGCATTAAAAAAACTGGAAGAATAATATCCACTACACTCAACACAAAATAACGCCATGCCGAAGGGGGTTAAGCAGAGCCTGTGTACCCACATTGCACCAATTTTATTTAAAATCCTATGTAAAAGTAATAATACACCAACTAATACACTATTTAAGTCTTATGTAATAGGGAGCGACCTTGTTGCCGTCAACTGGGCACAGATACAGACTCAGTCTCATTTATTCCGTGATATCTCGAAACAAAATTGTTGAGTTACTTTACTCGATGGACTAAGCTTTTTGAATTAGTTTAGTGATTGTTACGGAGTGCAGTGTGTGCTACCTTTTAAGAACACAAGAACTAAGTGTCCTTCCGTCATAATAGAGACAATAAGAAATGTGCCAATGGACACATTCTTTAGTATAAATTTACTAGCAAATTAAGTTAAATTTAAATTACTTATTAGCCTCAAGGCTAGATTGTAATTTTTATGAGGTAACCATTCGGTTACAACATAATGAGAAAAAAAAAAAAAAAACTTTACGCGTTGGTGTAGTGGTCGCAATTACGACTGCTGAGCAAAAGGTCCTGGGTTCGATTCTAAAGTCGGGCAAAGTGTTATTGGGTTTTTTCATATGAAAATTCTTAGTAGCAGCCACGGAGCCAAGATTTGTACCCGGTGATTTTTATAACTTAAGGGGAAGATTTATAAAACAATGGTTAGACTTGCTGTCTTGTATGGATCAGAATGTTGGACCACAAAAGGGATGAATGAAAGGCATTTGCATGTAGCTGAGATGAGAATGCTAAGGGGGATGTGTGGTGTTACGCGAATGGATAAAATAAGAAATGAGTACGTAAGGGGAAGTCTGAAAGTGGCGCCGGTGACTGAAAAGATGTGTGGTAATCGGTTGTCGTGGTATGGGCACGTGATGCGGAGGAATGAGGAAAGTTTTGAGTAGGCATGAATGTGGATGGTTATAAGATTAGAGGAAGACCAAAGAACCGATGGATGGTCTGTGTGAAGAATGATATGGCAAGAAAGGAGGTGTCTCATGAGATGACAAGCAATAGAGAAGTACGGAAGAAGAAGACATGCTGCGCCAACCCCAAATAAATTGGGACAAGGACAAGAGAATGATGATGATGATGGTTGGCAATAGGCTCGCCCCCTATTACATTGGATTTACAACATAACTGGTAAATTGTGGGTGCACTAATAGGTACTCCGCTGCCAAACCTTTCGCGGAATACAGGCGTTATGTTATGTTGTGTTAAATTTGTTGAGTTACCTTTTTGTTTGACGCGATCAGTATGTCTGTAGACGGCATCTTTTCCCCTTGAATGAGCTTTTCGGTTGAGTAAACACACGTCATTGGCAAACGGCTTCTATGTTCAGCCGGTTTTGATGTTGAAAGGGGGACTGTAGATTTGTAGTAGAGTTTGTAGTAGACGGTTTTTGTAGGCGGTTATTTTGCCGGATACGTTTTTTGTTCAATCATAAAGTAAATTACTGAATGAGAAATTTTTCGGAGACCCTACGTAGTATAAGTTGTTGGTAGTTATGATGTTCCTTATTCCTTGTGTGGGCGGGGCACCCTGACGGCATGCAATGGTGCGAAGACCACAGACAGCGATGGCTGTTAGGGTGATAAGGGGATACCGTACGATCTCCTACGAGGCAGCAACCCTTTCAACTTGATCAACGCCCTGAGATATGGACGCAAAAATCCTTGAGTTTCGTTATCGCTAGCAGAATGAGGAATCAGGGCGTGGTCAGCTGCCGGTCGAAGTACATCAGATCCTATTGGCTGAATGGAGGGAGCGACTTGCGCAACCCAGATAGGACCTGACCACAATAGTTGCGGTAAGTCAGCCAATAATAAAAGAGTGGCTAGAGAGGCGGCATGGCACCCTCAGCTTTCAGATGTAGCATGCATGTCCCGTAAGTAGATGCGTCGCATAGGTCGAGAGCTGATGCACGCTTGTCATCACTATGTGGACTGGCCCGAGGACAAGGTGCAACTGCACCTGGTCCTCGGGCCAGTCCACTGCTGAGCCGAAGATGAGCAGTCCATCAGCTTAAACTTAAGCTGATGGACTGCTCATCTTCGGCTCAGAAATGTTGTGCCCTCGTCGCAGCAGTCGGTACAGGGGATCTTTCTGTTCCAGCTGTAGTTCAATCCATGGTCGGCAGCGAGAACGCGTGGAATGTTTTTTGCGAGGAAGTGATGCATGCAAAGGAAGTAACGGAGAGGGAAAGAGAGCATTTAGTTAATGGTAGTTTCAACTTAATAACTAGGCAAATGTTTAATCTAGCATGCTAGGGTTAGGGTCCCCGTACCATCCGGAAACATTATTAGTGATTGAAAACCGCACAGAGTATTTTCAAACCGGATTCAGTGCTCACGTCCAGTGTCCTTTACTCTGCACGTGAGCACTAAATCCGGTTCCTCTTTTATTACAATAAAGAAGGCTGGCGAAAATGGACCCAAAGAATCTGAAAATTAACTAAACTCCGTTCCAGTGTAAATATAAAATAATTATAACTACAATTTTATGAGATATTTATTTATTAAATATTGATTTTTTAGGACTCGGGAATCAAAAGTTATAAATAATTTTCAATTTACTAAAATTAAGTAATCGTGCACTTACAAAACGCAACATTTTTCCGATTACGTTCCAATCCAATGACATGTGTTTTTGTTCATGAGTTTATTACCACAAATGGATCTTTCTCTTAGTTTTTATACATTCAATTATGTCAAAAATTCATAAAAAATAACATGCAAACCTGATATTAAAACGCCAACTAACAATGCGAAAGCATCTAATAAAAATGGTACTGTGGCGATTTTATAGTATTTCTAATAAAGGAACGTTATCAATGATGATCTATTGAGTCCCGTCACTACTGTCACTGTCAGATCTGTGATGATCTAGTCCATCGTTATGTTTGTATTTTTGTCTGGGATTTTATGTTTATCATTGCGATTTTGTAGATTCTCGACGACTTGGCCTTTACATCTTGAAATGTAGATAATGCACCCTGTCTTAGACTACCGCATTCTTCTCTGGACATTGAACAATTAGTTGCTTTTGATTTGGACTTTGATTTTAACCACAAACATGCGTTGCGTTAATTTCTTCTTCTCTTACGACTTGCGCTCTTACGGAGGCGTCGTCTCTCTGATGAAGGTGCTCACAGCTTTGAAAAAGTTCAGAGATGGGTGTATCCACGTGATGTAAGTATATTCGTAAAAGAACATGTATTTATATCATTAGTAAAGAACTTATTTAGGATATCTATCTGAACAACAAACTAAGATTCGTTTAGCTTTTATATGCATAAATACATACTGTTGTAATCTTATATTAGGCTCATTCTTACTGTTGCCCAATACTTTATCGGACGAAAACAGTATACAGTAAAAGACTAGCCGAGGTAGTGTAGAAGTAGTGTATTTTACTCAGATGTTTCAGTCATCAAAATGGAAGATAGGTGGCTGTTGCATTTTGTCTTGAAATATTTGTATACCGCTCCACAGGTATCAGAGGTCATATTATCTTTTATATCAAACTACATTTCTGTTTTTCTTTTCGTGGGGACCTGGATACACTCTGCGAGTCAGGCACTTTTGTTACTTATACATGGAACTCTTTATGTTTATTACACTAAAGGTGAATTTATTTATTTTAACATAATTAATTAATTCCAGATAACAGGAGACAACTACCTTTGTCACTCATTTTGGGGGCTGATAAGCTGCGACCCTGAAAATGAAACCCGACAGCAACTTGGCCATCGTAACGTCTGTGTTGCATAAAATAAAAACTATGTAAAAATACCAAAAAATAAGATTTATTACTCATCGTTTTTTTATTCAACAAACCCTGCTTTTCAATAGCTGTACATAGCTAGTCAGCTCTGGCTGTTATAATTTATGTAAAACAATATTATCTACTCTCAGCGTAATAAGAATCGTTTTACTTGACTATAATTCGCTTATGGATCAAAATCGTAACAACATAGTTTTTATAGTGATTGAACTAATTACAGGGTTGGTAATCAGTTTAGTCTCTAGCTGCAGTCTAGCAGTTTTATGATTCATCAATTAGGTACAGGCAGTGAAGTAAAAATTCTGGTTTTGGCTTATGACGAGAAGCAAAACACGTAAAGTCAGAACTAAAACTGCGAGGGACATACAGTAGTTTATTCGAATTTTCTTTTATGAGTGGTCTTAAATATTATTATATTTTGATTCATCTTAATTAAGGAGTCATTCCACTGTTAAAAACCTTAATCGTAAGATTTTTAGGTTATCTTGTGAAAAGACGTATATCTCTTTTCTCCCAACTTTTCCGTCTTACTTTCCATTTACTTTTCTGATAGTCTTTAGTCGTTTTACAACTACGTATAAGTTGTTATGATGAATGCTACCTCTAAGAGTGGGTCCCAAAATACATGTAGTCTCGCCCGTCTCCTTTACAACCAATTGTCTATAATTCTGCATTTTTTGTATTTATTTAACTTAACCTTGTATGAATGACTGATAATATCATAAGGTGGGCGATTTCAATTAGCGTCCAGTGTTCCGTACGTTCATGAAACTTGGTTTTTATAGCTTCTTTGATCTTTCACACCTTGTAGTTCAGAAATTCAAAATAATATGGAATGTTTTTAATCATTTATCTACTTCGGTTTCGTTATATTCGAATTACGAAATTGACAGCGGTTTCATTATGATACCCATAACGACACAAGTTGCAATAAGCGAATTGTCATAAATTATTCTAAAACACAAGCAAAGACATTCTGAACATACAGCCTCGTACCTATAATATTACTTCGAAATCGAGACAATGTAAATGATGTTTTTAAAAATGGAACAAGTTTAGAACAAAAGTATCGTATACTATTTGGCTGTTGCGGCTACAATATCTTTGCCTTATACTTATTAAAGACTAAATAAAAAAGAAGTGGACGCGGGAAAAAAAATCTGAGTGAAATTTTATTCCAAATTTTATTAAAAATGTCTTCAACATCAAGTGATATGGAAAATACTCCACCAGATATAACAAATAGAGCAGTTGGGGCTTCAAATAATTTACTACCAGAAATCAAGAAGTGTATATGAGAAATGTTATGAAGACAATAGTCAGTGTGTAGTTAAGTTTCTATTAAAAATACTTTTTTGTCTATATCTGTGTTTCATTCCTTCCTTCGTAGATAAAATCTTGTATGCAACTGTACGTTATTGGTATTTTAATAACTCGTGCCCACCTATTTCGGTACGCGCTACGCTTGTACCGAAAAATGGCACTCGTATTAAAAGACCGTCCATAACGTAACAGTTGCATAAATAGCTATTATAACACATTTGCTCGTAAAGGGTCTCTTATTGCACCAAGTTCAGTATCGTAATGTATCACATTACGCACTAGTGCGGTAATGTAAAGTAAAACGCACGGCTTATCATGATGCTCCGTCTAAAACTACCGGTACTTTTTTAAATCTTAGCAAAGAGTTTTTATGTCAAAAAATAAACAACATTTTATTAATAAAATTAAGTTGGGAGATAAAGTATAATAAAGAAACATTTAATTCTTTAATTTAATCAATTTTGACCATAAATTACAACCATTTATCTGTAACAAAACACAAAAATATTAATTTACTTTATTAGTAATACTGGCTGTTTTTGTGCCTTTGCCTTAAAAAAAGCGTAAAAATCATTCCGCGCGCTTTCTCTTTACGCTGTATTGTTTTTGTTTGAAAATGTCATCGGAATTTTATTTATTTCCTCGCAAATGTGTTATAAAACGTCGTATGACATACGTGCGCTTTGATAATTACAGCCTCTGCTTTCTTGTAGCAATTAGCAATATCGCCTCGGCTGTAATTTTCAACTTACCGCACTTATATCATAATGTACTATTGTTACATTACTTACTACTCTTTATGTACGAATACTATTTACAAACTACAAATAGATCTAAAATAAAAATAATTAAGTACAGGGGCGTCAAAAAATTCGTCCGCATCGTTGTCAATTGGAAAAGTACCCAGAAAACTGCAGGCACCATTGCCACTTTGGATGGTTATGCTAATTCTTTGGCCAAAAAAGTATGTCGTAAGAAAGTTTCGAGTATGGATGTGGATTGGAATAAGAGTAAGTAGAGGAAGATCAAAGAAGCGATGGATGGGCTGTGTGAAGGTTGATATGGCAAGAAACGAGGTGTCGGACAGGATGACGAGTAATAGGGAAGTATGGAACAACACGCTGCGCCGACCCCAAATAAATTGGCTTGAATAAGTGCAAGAGCTGAATAATGACTTTCCAATATACATTTAAAGTTCGAAATAATATTAAAGCGAAAGCTAATAAGGAGCGTTGCTATGGTTCCGATTTGAAATTCAAAATTATGAGTCCAGGGGCTACAAAACCACTAATCATAATTTATTTGTAATTTATTCACTGCGAAGATCGCCCGGAGGTGCACGCCGTTGAGATCGGCTCCGCTTGGTCTAGGCACAGCCATGTCCTCGTAAGGGCGATTGGCAGCGGCGACCTCTCGCGCCCACCCCTTGTTCAACCCATGGTCCGAAAGCGAGAGGGAATGGGAACACGTCGCCTCCTTCTGCGAAGTAGTCATGCTAGCGTATCAGCGGTGTGATTCTGTAAGACCCCACTTAGAACTTCGAATCTGAATCGGCTGTGAGTTTCTTGATTGGCATTCTAAAAACCCGGTTGATAATTCGATTTTACACTAGCGCCACCACTACGAGCGTGTCAAAGAGTTGAACTAAATGAACAGGGAGATTTTGATAGCTAAAGTATGAGTTGACGTAAGAAGTGGCATTCTGTAAGGTAATTCCCTTGGCTACAAAATCAAGGTCATTTTGAACCTTACGCGAAGTGACAGTGGTTAGCGATGTGAGATGTGAGTTGTCGTCTGAATTTTACAGAATCGACGTACAGAATGTGAGAGGGAGAGAGCCTCATGTCCCAGCCGCTGCGGGAGATGGGCGTCGGGTTATTTGCCATGAAATCACATAAAAAACATAACATCACGCCTGTAATCCCCAAATGCTTAGGCACAAGTGTACCTAATACTATACCCACATTCCTTCAGTTATGTTTCGATCCCATGTAATAGGAAGCAGGCCTATTGCCATCAACCGGGCACAAATCCATACTCCAAGGCTGCTTCTGAGAAAGTCCTTATGGAATAACCCCACAACACTTTGCCCCACCCGGGAAGCGAACCCAGGTCCTCATGCTCAGCAGTCGCACTTGCGAGCACTCGACAAACGAGGCACTCCACAAAAACACATAGATAATTTAAGTATTGTTTTGCAGTTAGGATAAGTTTTTACACAAAGAGAACCCTAAAACTAGATCATAATGTAAATATTTTGTAAGTACTAAAAAAAAAGCAGTTTCTAAGATTTGACTTCATTTATTTTTAAAGGATATGACGCCCTCGTATGACACCATGAGGACATCGGCAAATGTTTGAAGATTAAATTACCGGATGGCTCATGTTCTTCCAAAAAAATGGGTTAGATATTTATGGGAGATAACGTCAACTGATTACGTTTATAACAAAAAATAGCAATAGCGAAGACATAGAATAGAAGCAAATATTTTATAATTTAAGGCTATAAAATATATTAAATTGGTAATTAAATACCGGTTTTTCACATCCAGTAGATACATTTTTATAATAGCTATTAGTTGAAGAAATTAACTAGGTTGCTATAAACATAACTTCAGGCACTTACTATTTCAACGCGAGAAGACTGCTTGCTAACATATTATGAGAAGTAGGAGTTCGGTAGAATAATATGCATTCATGATGAACACTTCTGTTTGAACTTTCGAAGATTAAAAGCGCGATGTTATGATTATGCCTCATCAACGCCGCACAACGTTGAAATTTCATGCAGAGTTTCTCTTTCATTGAAGACATATAATTCTAAGCTCTTACGTCCTGTTTAGTAAGAGAATTGTGGTTGTAGTTGCTGGCAAGTGGACAGAGACTCCTTTAGTGTCTTCAGGCCCTAAGATACACTCCTCATTCCCAGTCATAAGACGAAGACTTCTGGATATAAACCTGTCCCAAACATCGGTCTTGCGCTGCGAGTATCCAGCAAAAAGGGTAAGGTCCCGTCGACCTTAGGGCCTATATAAATAGACATTCTATCAACGATATTAATGATGGAAAAAACAGAAATATTTATTTATTTATTAAAACTTTATGCACAAGTATAAAACACTGTACAAAGGCGGACTTAATGCCTTAGGCATTTTCTACCAGTCTACCTTAGGGTGATGCAGAGAGAAAACATAGTAGGTGCAGCATAACAGATGGTTAGAAAACATTTACAAAAATAAAATATAGCGATACATACGTAAATACATACATATGTTATATATATATAAATATATAAGAAGTAAAGAGAGAGACAAACTAACAACAATTTAATTATGAGATGAATCTGCCAGCTTCTTAAGTAAGTGTTCGCGAGCTTTAACTTTAAATGTGAACCGACTGTTGGCCAACCTGATGTTCAGAGGGAGCGCATTCCAAAGGAAGACAGCCTGGACAAAGAAAGACGACTTGAGAAAACCAGAGCGGTGAAATATGCAGTAACATGGTACTGGAATAAGCTATCTAAAAATTTAAGTCAATTCTGTTGAAAGTCGCTTTACAAAGACTCAAGCGGCTGTTATTATTTAGCTCCTAGCTGGGCTGGGCATTAGCCTTTATTTCATGAGATACTTAGCTTTGTTTTGAGCTCGTGGCTTGATAATAACAGCCGCACAGGTCGATCTTTACGGTTAAGCCGTGCTTGCCGAGGTTGGTCCGTGGATGGGTGACCATAATTACATACCGAGTTTCCACCTCGGCTGTCATTTGTAGATCTTTGACAGTCGTTACGAGTAGTCAGAAGCCGAAAGTCTGACATCCAGTCATACCAAGGGGTATCATATTACCCATTCACTGGGTTGTGGAGGTCAGATAGGCAGTCGCTTCATGTAAAATAGTAGTACTCAGCTGTATCCGGTTAGACTTGAAGCCGATCCCAAGATAGTTTGGGAAAAGGCTAGGCTGACGACGATGACCTATCTTTGTCACCTTTCTAAATTTAGGATAGATACCCATACCACAACCTAAATTAAAAACAAAAAGTCACTGTTTACCGCTCTGTTTACAAAACATGGCTGGGGAATAAAAACAGTGGTCTATTTAGACGACCTGCGCGGCCCTGAAATACATTAGCATTACAATGATACGATGATACAGTTTTCAATGTAGACTAATTATATAGCAATTTATTCTGAGTTCATTAACCCTAGCAGACAAAAATGTGGACAAATTTTTTGATGCCCTATACAAGTTGTTGTTTTGCATCCTCGTCAAATTTCTGGAAGTGGTCACAAAAGATATAATTAATCAATTAAAATTACGGTACCTAGTAGATTATTAATAAAAGCTGAATATTTCAGAATAACCCCCTTACCGTGGTTTAGGTAACAAAAAAATATCGAATACACGTTTGAGATTGTTTGTATGTGTGTAAGCGAGGTTATAGGGCGAGAACCAGACGGGCCATGTTGAAAACACGGGTGGTTTACACTTACCGATTTCCGAAAATAAGAAAAAAAAATACCTCCCCATTTTATTATTGATTCGGGACGAGAATCATTAGCATAGTTACCTCCTTGAATTTGACGAGGATGCAAAACAACACCTTGTATTTCTTTTCCCAGTTTGGTACTTGTATATATTTTTATTATTATTTTTGATCAATTTAAAGTTTACTTAACAGACGGACACTAGTACTAGTATACTAGTGTTTAAGATGGGAATAAGAAATTCGGCGGCAAAAACTCCCCAGCAACATAAGTGTCATAGTTGTTTTTGGTTATGTAATTTATGACGTTCCAAAAACTGCTGATTTTGTCAGCCCTTTTTTCACGACTTTTGATTAGTACGCCGCGCCGATGTGTTAAAGAATGAAAGAAATTCATGCCCGCCAGAATATCCTTGGTTTAATATAGAGTCGTTGAGCTCTTTTTTAGAGTTCCGTACCCAAAGGGTCAAACGGTACCCTATTATTGAGACTTCGCTGTCCGTCCGTCCGTCGGTCTGTCACCAGACTGTATCTCATGAACCGTGATAGTTAGCCAGTTGAAATTTTTACAGATCATGCATTTCTGTTGCCGCTATACCAACAAATACTAAAAACAGAATAAAATAAATATTTAAGGGGGCTCCCACACAAAAAAATTCAAATGTTTATAAATAATGGTACGGAACCCTTCGTGAGCGAGTCCGACTCGCACAAGGCCGGTTTTTAGGGTTCCGTAGCCGAATGGCAAAAAACGGAACCCTTATAGATTCGTCATGTCTGTCTGTCTGTCCGTCCGTATGTCACAGCCACTTTATTCCGAAACTATTAGGATTACACAGCTGAAACTTGGTAGGTATTCTGTGAACCGCAGGGATAAGGATATCCCCTCAAACATGGAACTGAAACTAAAAAAAAACTATACGTGTGGGGTGTCTATAGATAGGTCTTTAAAAATGACATTGAGGTTCCTAAAACCATTTTTTTTTCAAAGTCTATCTTTTGAAAGATAGACACTTCCAAAGTGGTAAAACGTGTCCCCCCTCTAATTTCTAAAGTAAAAGGAGAAAAATTCTGAAAAAAATATGGAGATGTAGAACGTAAAAAAACTTTCAACAAAAATTGGTTTGAATAAGATTTGATTTGTAGTTTTTGAGATATGGGACTTTTTCACCAAACTGCAGCAGTAACTTTGTTTTTCATTAACTTACTATGAAAAACAAATTTAGTTTTGCGGTTGAGTGCAGGTTTACTAATGAATGACCGTTCAAAACATTGTTACTATATTGTTTGGGGCTATGGAACCCTGTGTGCGAGTAAGACTCGCACTTGGCCCGTTTTTTCATCTTCGTGTCGCTGTCTAGACAGTATTGTATATTCCAATGGCCTAAACTTTGCCGTTTCCTCGACCCCAGGAAGCAACGCAGAGATCACTTTGGCTGCATGTTGCCACATTCTACTGCTGATCCGTCGAAGTAGCCCTATTGTACGAGATTGGTTCGAAGTTACATCTTACACCAAACAAACGATGGGGATGGACTGTGTGAAGGATGATAATTATATGGAAAAAAAGCAGGTGTCTCATGGCATAACGAGTAATAAAAAGGTATATAAGAAGAAGAAATGCTGCGCCGGCCCCAAATAAATTGGGATAAGGGCGAAAAAAATATCATGATGGAGTTACATCTTCCCATTTTGTTCTGCAGACTGTTCATGATCTTTTAGATGGACCACTGAAGGTTAGACAAATAAAAGAATACACCAAACTGGTTGCCTATTTCGAATTTCCATTTTCCACAAAGATTTTCAATCCATATTCGCCTCAAGGACAAAGCGATGATAACACGTAACTAGCTTCAATAAATTATGTTCTAAACAATTGCATCAGAGTATAAACAAAGACAATATTGTTTGTTTTGTTTTAAATGTTGAATGAAACAAATATAGGAGATTACGTCACCAGGCCATCCAAACAATGATGGCAATTGGCTCGACCCTATTTCATGAGACTTAAAAACATAACTGGAGAAATGTCGGTGTTCTTTATTTACACGTCTGCCGAATTCTTCGGGGATTATAGGCGTGATATGTTACAAGGATGATAACTATTATAGTGACTGCTTGGGTTCGAACCCATGACTTAGAACTTGAAACCGTTTCTACTGGGCATATAAATATCCGACGTCAATGACCGTCTAACAGACAAGGGACTCGTTTCTCAGTACGAGATGTAAATTAAACATATGCTATGCTTAAGTGCCGAACTTGACTTGCAAAGAACTCCTCAGTATCATGGTGTAGTGAGAACTATTTACATCACTATACCATAGCCAAGACATGACTTTCTTGTGGGTTTAGTCAAGTGTGACAACTGAGCTTAAGGTCCTGAGTTCGAGTTCTAGGTAGGGCCAAGCGTTATTGGATTTTTTAATCAGGGATATCTAAATTGCAGCCGCGGAGTCGGTATGTATGCCCGGTTGATGTCAATAGGTTCACCCCTGTTACATGGGGACTTTTAAACTTAATTGGCGAAATGTGGCTATACTGTTAGGTACAGTTCTGCCTTGACCTTTGGGGTTACAGGTGAGATGTTATGTGTTACAGGTGAGATGTTATGTGTTATCCGAGACTTGATCTTGATCACCATGTTCAATACTCTGTTGATACTAAGCTTAGAAAAAACTACCAAAGACAATTTTGGATAAATAAAAGGGACTGTGTGTATGTTTGTGTGCTGCGGTTTCTTTCTTTCCGGAGAAATTACCACAGGTAGAAAACCAGAAACGAGTAATTTCATGTTTGAAAGAACTAGGTAAATGTCTATTTCCTGATGGGTAAGGAGAATGCTCAATAACTAATACTGATGTCACTATAGTAGAACGAGACAACATTTTTAAGTTACATAACGATATATCACTTTCGCTGCCAAGTTCAAATAATCAATTTGTACTAGTATGCAAGTCATATATACATAGCTACGTACAGCGACGACTCGGGAGGCGGGTTATGGGCACACGAACGAATTATTATTAGACCTATATGCTGGGTGCTTATAGCTCTAAAAGTGTGAAGAGGGGACTCTAGCCCCGAGGAATTTGAAGAATAGGTATTTGAAGAAACTATTGCCGTCGTGCTGCGCCCGATCAAGCCTCCGTAAAGAGCGAAAGGGACAATTGCAGCTCAGGCTGATTTTACCTACAAAAATCTTGACCAAAAGACGTTTTGTATTCCGATATTTTCTTTTTCAAAACTAAACTGCTCTAAATAATTCTTATATCAAAATTTAGAGGAAAGGTATATCTATGCTTCTATTATTTTCTTTTTTGTTAAAAACTTATTTAATTTGTCTGATACCTAGTCGCCTGAACATGGCGGTAAAAACGGGCTTTTTTCGGGGTTTTTGGATTGTCATAATTCTTTTAGTGTATTTTTTGGAAAAAAAGGAAATAATAGGGGCATGTATTAATAAGACCTAGATATATTGGAAAAAATCATTGCTCTAGACGAATTACCCACGAAGAAAACAGCGGAATACGTTTGTATGGAGAACAGCCCACTAGAGTCCCCTCTTAAGTGACGGTAAGTTGGTACCTGCATAATTAGGAACCTCTTGAAAATTTATTAATCTACTATCGCGTCAAAAGAATCAAGAAGATCCGAGGCGGATAAAAGATATTGGTGACGGCGATGGTGATGTAGGAGCAAGAGATATTTACACAAACTTTAAATGATAAATGGTACAAGAATTCGTTAAGGAGCAACCACTGTTTAGTTTCCGTTTAATCTAACAACTGTTTCTGGTCGTAATAGGTAGTCAGTGGCCCGAAAGTCTGACAACCAGTCTGTCCAAAGGTTATTGTATTACCCAGTACTATCTGGGTTGTGGAGGTCATATTGGCAGTCGCTCCATGTAAAATACTGGTATTCAGCTGCATCCAGTTAGACTGGAAACTGACCCCAACATACTTGGGAAAAGACTCGCCGGATGAACTGTTTCTGATCATAGATAGACCCACATCTCAGGTCTGCCATTACCACAGTCACTTAAGTACTGTTCCTTATTGACCTTGATATCCTATTGTCCTAATCAGTAACCGAGGGCATTATTACAAGACTGAGATGATCGACCTTCTTCACAAACACGCGATAGCCCAGGTAGATGAGGAAGATTGCATCCCACTGGACTATTTCCTTAATAATGTCATCCGTTTGCGTGTAGGAACAAAAAAAAATTGCTAGACTAAACAGCCATTATTAAGAAAAAAATCTTGTGGTATGATATTTGCTGTTCTTCATAAGATGACACTAAACAACTAACTTTGTATGGGGAACCTAAAGTGAAACAAGTAGAAGTTTGGTAACTCAAACAAAGAGTATCAGCTTTATAATATTAATTGAAATGTGATAATTAAGCCCCTTCATTTTATATCCAAAACGAGGCGTTTCAAAATAATGCCTTCAATTTATGTCTTTATTTCCTCTAGAGGGTGCCATATTCAAATTTGTCTAACCAGCGGACAGCAGGTCGAAATCCTAACTGTCTGCCATAGATAAAGATGGGACCACCATCCGTATTTCTTGTGTCCATCGATAACTAAGAACATTGTCACCGCGCATTGGACCAGCCTGTATTCGCACATGATACGGCTGGTAGCAGTGAGTGGCAGGGAGAATACTATCATCATTATGTGACGATAGCAGTAGGTATTTCAACTACCACTGATGACTTTTGATACAGTAGTCTGTAACTCCTGGAAGGATCACTTGGAAGGATTCTAGTCAAGTATTTACCGTATGACGTCCCGCTCTGGGCGGAGCGTAAGGTAGTGTCAGACTTGTACTGACTAAAACCCATACACATGTTCCCCCCCCACATCCATGTTCCTTCTTAACCCTTTGTGTTCCAGGGCCACGACATCTCTCCCGAACAGTCTTGCAGCCCCGGCAGGCATCGGCCCTCTCGGACCCCTTACGATTTGCTGACATCTCATTGAGGCGCGCGTGGAAAACGAACGCGCCGTCGACACGGCCTGTCGTCATAAGACGGACGGACCTTGAAAGAAAGAAAGAAAGAAAAAATATTTATTTGTCGCAGGGATATGACGTGCATACAAAATAACAATGAACACAATATACATACAAAGCATAACAAACATTTGAAAGTACAATAACTCATTACTCACCGTCCACAGGCCCGTATTTACGGTATCCTTGTGTGGGCTTTTTTCCAAATATATTGCAGTCGTCTTCCAGTCTAACCGAACGGCGGAATTCCAGTATTATACAGGGAACAACTACCTATCTGACCTCCACAACTCAACTCTCCAAAAGTTATATATATACATATATTTTTTACATTGATACAATTGCGTTTTCTTTTATATTGGAAATGGCGTTATGAAACTCCAATGGATTTGGGCGCGGTGACTGCAGGGGGAGTAAAGCTGTGACTAAGTGGCGTCCGACGACTGGGAAAAAAATATTGGTGGTCTGGCGAGATGGGCAGACAATATTGTGGTGCCATCACGGACGAAACCTGGATCAAGTTGTGATCCAGGAAAATTTAATCTTGGTATTCATCATCATCATCATCATTAGCCTATAATGTTCCCACTGCTGGGACAAAGGCCTCCTCTCTATGAAAGAGAGTGGGCTGTAATCCACCACGCGAGCCCAGTGCGGATTGGTAGATGTTGTCTTCGAATTTTTAGTTCTAGGAACACGCCAGTTTCCTCACGATGTTTTCCTTCACCCTTTTTGAGAGCAGCGGTAATGAAATAAATTACACAAAGTAATGCGCCTGCCTGGGTTCGAACCCACGGCTTACTGCTCTAAGCTAAGTCGGGGCTCCACCACTGGGCCACCGCTGCTCTCTCTATATTGGTATTACTGCTGGGTATATGCCTCTCTTTGCATGTGGCAAAGATATACCCAGCAGTGGGTGAAGTCAGACTGTGATTGATGTAATCCCAGAAGGGTTAGGAGGCAGAGCAGTCCCTTTTTTCATTTTTTTTTTACGGATTGGAAATCATCGAATGCCTTCTCCCGCTCTGTGCGGAGCGGAAGGGAGTGTCAGACTTGTACTTGGCAGAGGAGTCCCTAACACCCACATTTCGGCAGTCATGTTTAATCCACATGTAATAGAGGGCGAGCCTATTGCCAGCAACCAGGCACAATTCCAGGCTCAGAGGTTGCTACTGAGAAATTCCTTATGGAAAAACCCAAAAACACTTTAACTAACAATCGAACCCAGAACCTCATTTTCAGCTGTAGCATTTGCGACTAGACCAACGAGTCAATTCTAATGAGTGATGAGCTGATTATCTTTGCAAGTACCGTCTGGCCAAGTGTCTGTCTACCCACACTTTGATGCATTTCCTCTACGCTACGTTGCGTGTTAACAAGATATTTTTAAAGCCAGACAGACATGAGCGTTGCACGGCATTTCCCTTGGCCAACTGACTATGACGATCTTGTCAGATTATGAACGGACTGACTCATACTTCTTTTTACAATTTTATGTATTGCCAAAAGAATTAGATAGTAATGTTGTGTTATCCTGTAAAGTTGTCATTACTAGGCAAACTTAATAAAACTACTCAAATTCATGTTTTTTGTCAAGATTATGAAGATACTGCTTGTTTGTTTAACTCACTTATGTTTGAGCATTCAGCTACATTGTGTTTATCATTTCATCTTTTTTTATCGCTTTCCACTGTTACTTTACCATCTTTATAACTGCATATTCTTTTTTACTTTCTTCGGCACTGCTTAATATTCTTTGTCGTTTACACTACCGTATTGCTTTTTTGCCTTCTCTGCCATCAAATCTTATCGGACAAGAATAGAGGACGCAAACCTTCTTCTATTCTTGACCACTACTCCTTATTCTTGGACTTATCTACAACCTGAACATTGTTCTAGGCCTGTTCTAGGTCTTCGCAGCCGCATTCTTTCTAGCTACGTCAAGTCTTTTTTTATCATGAATAGGCTTTCGTCTGGCCGTAACTCGACTGATGTGAAGCGATGACACGGCCTAGGGCCTAAACGTGCTCCAACGCTTGCTTCATCATCATCATCATCATTAGCCTATTATGTTCCCACTGCTGCGACACAGGCCTCCTCTCTATGAGAAGGAGTGGGCTGTAATCCACCTCGCGGGCCCAGTGCGGGTTGGTAGATGTCACATGTCTTTGAATTTTTAGAATGCCGGTTTCCTCACTATGTTTTCCTCCACCTTTTTCGAGGGCAACGCTTGCCTAGAAGAAACCGATTAACTCGAAGACAGTTTCACACTTATAAAGAGATTCCGATTATAATGATCAGGGAACAGAGAAGCTGGCAATGAATTCCACAGAGCGGCGGGCGGTTCTCCGGCAAGTCATCTTCCCCTTCCCTATTACCGCATAGTTATCTTCGCCATTTTTACCAACACAACTTTAATTGCTTTTTCCACCACCATAGTAAAAGGTTGGTGAAAAAAGAAAATAAAGTGACCATTTTCTCTATTAAATAGTTTTCTTTCTATTTTCCACAAAGTAAGTTTAGCTGTGAGCATACTAAATGTTCCAACTACGATAGTTGACATGATTTTTTTGACCCGAAAAAGGGCCAGGGGCCGGCTTTAAACGGGTTAATCGAATTTCCTTTTTATTTAACAAGCATTAAGGAAGTAGTATTAACCTATTATTTCACAATGCCCAAATAAAGTGTTGGAATAGTTCGATTCGTTTTCTACATGAGGATTTAATTGATTCATCTGTACTCAGTACCTACGTATGTATGTATATTACTTTATTTACAAAGGTGTTATTATGTAAGTGCATACACTACATGTATGTAGGTAGTATTGAAGCCTGAGCAGGAATTTCAGACCTGTTCCTAATTGGATTTACCTACCACTAATAGCTAGTTACTTGGTTATACATATACGTGTGTATGTAAATAGTATAGGTACTCGGCTGATGGATTTGAATGTAGTTTGTTGTTATAAACTCACCAAAACAATTTTGGAACCTTTTTTAGCTTATATCTTTGATTATGTTTATGTATTGCAAATATTATCACACTATTTAATAATCACTTGGACAACACACAATCCTTAATTCCTACTTATTGTGTGTGAGTTGTCCAAAAGCATAAGTACGTACAAAACCGTTAAAAAAAACTATGCTGACATCAACCTACTTTAACACAATTAAAAAACTAAAAACGTATCTAGACAAAATATCTGGGAGCAGATCCCCAGAACATTGATTATGAGGTAAAAATAAAATTAATATGATACACACAGACCGAACTATTCTTGCGTGCAAACATTCGTGTCTGCAGAGAAAAAAGTCAAGGACGCTAATGTTGGCAAAAAGAAGCTACGGGATGCCAACTTTACGCAAACAAATACAACACAAAGAAAAAACTACACGTGAATCATACCGCATCAAGATAAAGTTGAAATTGGAATAAAAATTAGTTTATCAACGACAAATCGATTGGTTTTAACAATTATAACATGACAACAAAGTTTAGTAGTGCGCGCGACGCGACTGTATACACGCGGGTGCTCCGTTATTTTTAAATCTAATTAATAAAATGAATGTGATATCGTTAGCAATATGGACTTTAGAAAAGAACTGTTTTATAGTTTATAGTGGACTGATAGTTTGTTTTATTGCATTTACTTTGTATCATAAGAATAAATTGGAAGAACATTATAGTGCGGCGGCGGCGAAAAAGGAAAAGTTGGCGCGAACGGGAATGGGCGGGAAAGGTGACACTGACAGTTATCCTTTTTTTTATTTCATGTTGTCACGTTTTGAGGCAAACGTATAAAATAAAATAGGCTTACGAATAGTTTCAGCAGATAATCCACTTTTTATATAAGTGGAATTTACCTATATCACTTTTACAGTTTAAATTGAAACTTTTCTCCCGGATAAAGATAATTTATTTCTATTTCTGCACAAATTACCAGTTTTAACGCTATAATTTAACCAGTAGAAGATTGCAAAGGAGGATGAATAAGTGTGAAACCTAAAAAAGAAGTTAAAAAAAAAGGTTTGCAACAAGTTCATGACCGCTAACGGTGGTAAAGGTCTGCGTGACTAACTTTAGGCCACCCGTCTACTTAGTTATTGATATTTCATTTGTTTATACAATATGCGACCTGACCGATGCTGGAATTCCATAAACATATAAATCATATAATATTTAAGAACCACAAACGTTTGCTAACTAACTAATACTGCCATGCTGTCACTTATTTTGAGCAATTAGCAAAACATTGTTTACAATTTAGTTAATTGCCCTTATCAGGAAATTACTAGAAGCCCGAAAGTGTTTCATCAGTTCATCACTTTTAGCATAGTAGGTATGTAAAATGTACCTAACAAACTAAAATAAAAAATCATGCAACACGGCAACACACTTTAGTTTAGCTCTTGTTGTAAAATAAGTTAAAATAACTAAATAAAATTGTATATTAGGTTTGTGGCATCTATATTCTGTCATTTTTATATGACAAGACAACTGCACAATTCACACATAGAGTTTTTTTCTATGAAGATAAATTCAAATACTTAGGCGTCAAATACAGCCAGTATTACAACAGCTCTGTTGTATTCCCGAAAAATTTGGGTATTTCCTTCTGAAAGCAATAAAAAAACAGGAAAAACCCTATTCCGTTCGAACGAAAAATATATTATTTTGGTTTATGTATGCCATTATTATCGCATAAATGTAACCTAGAAACCTCATCAAACACATAATTCATTCAAATTAGAGCAAATAACCCGCAGAACATTAAAGTGAGTAAATAAAGATAACATGTTATAATTAGACTAACTGCTACGTTTTAAGTAATGGTCGCAAACGCTGCTTGTGAGCTTGGGGTGTCTTAGATTCGATTCTCAGGTCAGGCAAAATGTTATTTTATTTCCATTAGCAATTTCTCAGTAGTAGCTCAGAGCTAGATTTATGTACGGTTAATAGGCTCAAAACCAAAGTCTTTCAAAACCAAAACATTTTTATTTCCCTTAGGCCTACATGGGCACTTATAAAACGTCGACAAAGTGGTGCTCGGTTCGGGTTGGTCGTTTCCTATGGAGAAGAACCGGCAAGAAACTCCATGGCTAGATAACTCCATGACTCGCTCAAGAGAACTGGCGAAACTTATGTGGCGCATCTCACCCTGGATCGGAAGATCTTGGAGTCATGGTTGCCCACACGTGGGGAACCGCAAGCTTACAAAACGACTCGCCTGCAATCCCCGATGGGTATGGCAGAGGTGCTAATAGACCGCCCAAATTTCGCACGTTATGTTTTGGTGTCATTTAATAGGAGCGAGCCTATTGCCAGGCATAAATCCAAACTCCATAGCTGAGAAATTCCTGATGGAATAACCCAATTTGCTTGAACCGTGAATCGAACTCAGCACGTCATGCTCAGCAGCCGCGATTGCGTCCACTAAACCAAAGCAGTCAACAGCGCATAAATCATGCTAACAGTAACTATAAATAAGTAGATATATGTATATGTATTATATTATTGTGACATCTGTATCACTTATCTCCAGGCGTGGGGAATGAGGGAAGTGGGTTATCAATACTAGGTTGAGAGCTCCGACCCTTTGCCATGAGTCGAGTACTGGATATTATGAAAATGGATACTGTCATATAATGAGCAGTTATTGTATCTCTTTTCCGAAGTTTAAAAATAGCAATCTTAGCGGAGATTAGCCGCCGTTGCGGGAGATATTATAGTGCATACTAGCTGTGCCCGCGACTTCGTCCGCGTGGAATTTAAGAAGTAGCCTAAGTTACTCCTTATTACATCAGCTATCGGCCAGTGAAAGTCCCGTCAAAACCGGTCCAGCCGTTCCAGAGATTAGCCGAAACAAACAGACAGACAAAAATTGAAAAAAAAAAACCGGTATATGTACCGTGTATACATTCATGTGCATGTAGTAAAAAGTGGTTATTTTAATATTACAACAAACAGACACTTAAATTTTATTTATTTGTATGTATAGATTTGTGTTTGCGCAGACTCAGGTGCAGTCTTTGTTCCATTACTCTCAATAGTCCGATTTCCGATCCGTTGTACGGTAAGCCAACACGACCGGAGAGAGATCAGGCGGAGAACTAACTGCTTAACGTGCTTGGAGGCCGCCAAATTCCAAACTCCGAGCTACTACTGAAAAAAGTCTAATACAAAAACCCTATATCACTTTTTACCCGAGAATCGAAACCCAGTACCCCACGCTCAGCAGGCTCAATGTTAAAAACCACGTACAAATGGAGCAGTCAGATTCCGCGTTGCGACTGAGAAACGGCTCATACCTGATTAGGAGGTCCAAACATTTTAAATCATTTAAGAACTTTCTGTTCATACATGATTTAACTTTAATTTTTCGTTTACTACTTACTTTTTGTTTTTAGGGTTCCGTACCCAAAGGGTCAAACGGGACCCTACTGAGGACTGAGACTTCGCTGTCCGTCCGTCCTTCCGTCAGTATATCACCAAGCTGTATCTCATGAACCGTGATAGCTAGCCAGTTGAAATTTCTACAGATTATGTATTTCTGTTGATGCTATAAAATAAAATACTAAAAACAGAATAAATTAAATATTTAAGGGGACTCCCATACTAAAAAGTGATATTTTAGCTCGTTTTTATAAACAATGGTACGGAACCCTTCGTGTCCGACTCGCACTTGGCCGGTTTTTGATATTTGATTACCTATTATTTACCAAGCAACGGTTACAGGTAAAATATTACTAAGTAAGGGACTCAAGTATAGGTAATTATTCAGTTTATTAAAAAAGATACAAAATGTGTTTGATTATGATTGGTATTCTCATTAGCCGCTTGATGTGCCTAGTTGATGGCACTAGGCTCGCCCCTTTACCAGCTACTGGGTGTACTGTGGTACATCTCTACCTTACCCGACGAGAATAACACGCGTGATGCTATGCTAGGATCGGTATCTTTTTCGTGTGATTTTTTCTCAAGAGGTCTTTGGACTAAACTGTATTTTTGCTTTGTTTGTTAAAGTCTGAATTATAAACGATGAGAAACGATGTCAGTACTTTATTTTAGTACTAAAAATTTTAAAACCAGACTATCTACTTCAGTCCTGAAATAACGTTAACTGTGGCATAAGGAAAATAACATTAAAATGAATTTAATTTGCGTCAGACCTAAAGTTCAGACTTGTTAGGTAACATGATACGGGATACCACTATTTGTGGCTACTCTGCAAATTAATAACAATAAACTTTAGTGTCGCTAAATTATAACAGCCGCACGGGGCGACGGACGGACGGTTAAGCCATGCTTGCCGAGGTTGGTGAGTGGATGGGTGACCATAATTACATACCGACTCCGAGTTTCCTCCGTGCCTCAGAAAGCACGTTAAGCCGTTGGTCCCGGCTGTCATTTGTAGATCTTGACAGTCGTTACGAGTAGTCACAAGCCAAAAGACTGACATCCACTTAACTTATGTTGTTAAGTTTTTGAACTTAACAATATAAGTTTAAAAACTGACATCGTCACTAACACTATTAATAACACTTACAACGGGGTTTTAACGATATCTTTAATATGTTGAAAATAAATATGGTAAATATCCCGTTTTAAGTTTTAATCATAAATTACACATATAAAAGAAGTTTTTTGTAAATTCCCTTCTTGGGTTCGAAACTATATTTTGTAAGTCGCGGCCATTTTCGCTATGTCAATGAATACAGGCTCAGAACTAGATTCAAATACAATATCTAGTAGGTCGTCATCATCATCATCATTAGCCTATAATGTTACCACTGCTGGGACACAGGCCTCCTCTCCTATGAGAGGGAGTAGTAGGTCGTATTATATGCAAAATATCTAGTTCAAACTCCATTAATTGATAAAAGACACAACATGAATTAAGGACAATTAAATTACAAATTGACCCAATAACATTCATTGAGACAAATTAATGACATTTCCTAATTGTTTTTGTATTTGGCGTGCAATTTGATCTAATTATAAATTTAAAAAAAAAACTGAATAAATAAATAATTATTAATACATAATGAACTCGTGAAAAGACGTTACAGCTAGACAGTGCTCCGAAAGTCTGACAACCTGACTAGTATTGCCCAGTACTAAGTGGGTTGTGGAGGTCAGATAGGCAGCTCCATGTATAATACTAGTATTCAGCTGCATCCGGTTAGACTGGAAGTCGACCCCAACGGAATTGTGAAGCCACAAGAAGTAATAACTGTGACAGGAGTGTAGTTTCCCATTTCTAAGCGTAGATCTCTTTGGAAAAGATTGGGCAAGAAACTCCATGCAAACATTGTTTTTTTTTTTTTTTTTTGTAATGGAACATGAATTAATATGGAAGAAGACGAAATGCTGCTTCAACCCCAAATAAATTGGAACAGAAGAATGATGATGACATAATCATCGTATCAGGGACGCTATCAGCCCAGTTTTTTTTTTGTTGGATACTAGATATTATGTGTCGTATCTATGCGATTATTAATTATGGATTTTAATAATTACGAAAGAAAATAAGTGAGACAGCGCAGAAGATATTGATCAAAGAGTAGACAACTGGTACTGACTTTATTTTGACAAACTATATAACAATGCATATAACTTTATTTTTTTAAATGATCACCCATTTTCAAAAGGAAGTATGTAGTTAAAGGACGGCGGTATTTAAGAGAATACATTATGCACCTTTTGAACATAAATGTGTTTGCATGTTGCAGAGTTAGAAAAACGTACGTACCTGTAAAAAAGAGCCTATTTAAGTAGGTAGATCATTAAAATAACATTAAGCTGAAGGCATTCAAATGTGTTCAGTGCTCGCCATCATTTCTCATAAATCGTTATTTTTCATGTTATAATAACTTATTAATAACATAAAATTATAGTATTCCAAATTCTCATCTATTAAATAAAAATGAATCGCCGAAATTTATGTACGCGCATAACCTTCAAACGACTGCACCAAATTGGATATTTCATTTTTTTTTGTTGTTATTGTTTGGAATAAGAAAATGTAAGGTAGGCTAGAGTAGGGTAGGGCAGGGAGGTAGGAAGGTTGGGGTAGAGTAGATAGGTAGGGTTGGGTAGGGTAGGTAGTAGGTAGGTAGGAAAAAGTGCATTGCAACGCATGGTATAGCTAGTTTTTTTTTTTTATAAAATTCACCCGCGAGTTCGTCCCCGTGGAATTCGTATGTCGACGATAGTGACACCAGGGGACCCCATAATTATGATGGTTCTTAGCTTCTGCCCGCGGTTTTGCTCTCGATAGAGTTCCCGTGGGACATTATCCCACGGGAACTTGTTTTAAAAATAGGCTAAGACACTCGCGGGGATAATGTAGCTTCACTTAATAATGGATTTTTTTAGGAATAGCTTCAGTAGTTCCGAAATTACTTCCTACATACAAATTTTACCTCTCTAAAAAATATATACACACAGGTTTATCAAAAATGTCTACAACATTATCAACTATTTTTTATTTCATGATAGCAAAATTATCATTTACGTAATAGTCTATTTTATGACTTAACTAGGTACGTCCGGCTGTCTATTACAGTTATTTTGCTAAAACGGTATGTACCTACCTACGAGTATGACATTTTTTCTTATAAATATTCTTCTTTTATCAAAACAATAGCTACATACTTTGAGTTTTGTTTGTTAAGTTTGGCCATTTGTATCCCATTGCAGGGGAGGCCCTCTTTCCT
This sequence comes from Cerastis leucographa, assembly GCA_963082945.1. Classification (NCBI taxonomy): domain Eukaryota; kingdom Metazoa; phylum Arthropoda; class Insecta; order Lepidoptera; family Noctuidae; genus Cerastis; species Cerastis leucographa. The sequence goes on from OY720382.1 coordinate 21,436,017, forward strand.
CCTTTCACTTATCCCTGTTCATAGCTGTTACTCGCAAATCCTTATGAAAATAGTCCATTTGTGCCCCTTAAGTATGCCCTGCAGTGGGACACATATTGCCAATAAAAATAATCCTTTTTTTTTTGCTTTTCCACCAATTCGCACTAAGCGTTTTCAAACGTCTTTCATAATGCGCACAGCAAAGGAGTGGAACTCTCTGCCTGCGTCTGTGTTTCCGAACGCTAACAACCCTAATCTCTTCAAAGTTAGAGTGAACAGGCTTCTTCTAGGTTAGCTCGTACCATTGTCGACTTTGTCTCTGTCGTCTCTGACCTAGATCAGAGTCAAGAACAAAAGATCGCAAATAAAAAAAAGTTTTGTGTATGTTTTTTTTAAGACATATTGAAAAAGGTAATAGAAGTGAAAAAAGGTTGAATAAAGGAAATAATATTTGAAAAATTGTATCTTCTTTATTCGGCTTGAGACATGTTCTCGTTTCGGCTTGCACTGTTATAGTTTGACTAAGTTTGATATAATTATGTAACTTTAAAGGTTCGTTGAAAAAACCGCCCAAATTCCGGACCGGCTACGGACAACCTATACTATCACTATCTTTCGTACCTACTGCATTAAAATATCTGTCAGTGTCTGGTGTCCGGTGTCCGGAATGCTATTCCATCCACGATTTGGCCTCACAGTTTGGCTGATCCTTCGAAAAATTATGAATCCTCTAAAATATCAGATTACCACGCCAAAAAAAAATAAGTTACCTTGAAATAAAACTTAAAACACTCAAATAACATAATGTAACAAAAACAACAAACTTAATAGGCAGTTACAGTATTATTACCAAGCATACAGTCATCCAAGATCAAGGAACCGGCAACATCGTCAGGTATTTATAAAAACTAGTCAAAGACGAATCTAATTATTTACTTGTCCGAGCTTTAGGAGTAGGGAGTGAATGGAAAGCGATCGTGCATATAAATGCACGTTCGCTTTCCATTCACTCATTGAGTCTCACTTGTTCACATAAAATCACGCCTGTAATCCCCGAAGGGTTAAGCAGAGGTGTACCTAATAGTACCCCCACATTTCGCCAGTTATGTTTATGTCCCATGTAAAAGGGGGTCGCGCCTATTGCCATCAACCGAGCACAAAGTCAGACTCCGTAGCTGCTACTCAGATATTTCTGATAAAAAACCCCAATAGCACTTGGCACAACCTGGGAATCGAACCTAAGACCTCCTGCTCAGTAGTTGCGCTTGTACCCACAAGGCCAAATAGAGAAGCTGGCTTTTATGATCTGTAAAAAAAATGTTTTAAAGCATGCTTTGACTATGTTTCTCTGTTATTCTGTGCTGCATACCAACTAAACAGCTGTACAATTTCTATAATGCCCATGTAAGTAATATTAGACTCTAGATTTTTACAATGAATTACCCTGGGCAGGTATTAATAACCTTGAAAAGATTTTAGGTTGTAAGGTTATCAAGTTATAGTCACCTACAAAAAGCAATTTACTGCAAAAGGTACTACAGCGCCATCTATGACACGACGGAAGAACTAACATCAATTCTACATCTCGCAAGCAAAGTTTACATTGACTTAGGACTGTGTAGAGAAACCTGACAACATCTGTTGGGCAGTTGCTCACCAGACATAACACCTGTCTGAAAGTCAAAGTCAAAGCATTTATTTCAATTAGACCATTACAGGCACTTTTGAAAGTCAAAATGAAAACAATATAAAACGCGAAGCTACAGTCACAAGGCATAATAACTTATGAAAGTACTGAAGTTACCCATTCCGTAGCGTAGATCTCTATGGAGAAGAACGGGCAAGAAACTCCATGGACACTATTTTAAATCAAAATATGTTACAAAATCTTGGTTACATCATTCATGTTAAGAATAGGGATGATGACTGGGTAAAGAAAACGAAATTCTATTTTGTCCGTCAATCAGATAATACAAAAATATTAGATACGTATTTTTTGTTTTATCAAGATAACAAAAAAATACTTAGTTAAAACGCATTAAAGTTGGAGAGTGGGGGCTAACTACGTCAAAACTAGGTATAAAATGTACTAAGCCGTGACGTCATGCGCCATTTCAACTCAAAATATCTCCGTAATTTTACGATTACGTGAAAAAAAAAAAAACAACGTGTCAAATACTTTTTAAAAATCTACCCGATAGACAAATAAAAAAAAATGAGTCACCATCCCTATGACAAATATGTGAGAACAATGTAGAAATACAGGCAAGTTAAGAGCGTCCAGAGTAAAAGATTAAATCAGTAATTAAAAATAAAGTAATTAAAATAAACCGTGGCAGCTAAGAGCTCGAGATCTGGTCGGAGGATCCTCCCATTACTTCAGGGGATGAGGAACTTTCCACCCTGTTCCTCATATCCCTAAACTGGTGACTCCGATATGGACGTCAGCGCAGCCTTCGAGCAATCATACCCCTAAAAGTTGTTAGCATCCTCATCTGTCTAGCCTTTTCGCAACTATCTTGGGGTGGGTTTCCAGTCTAACCGGATGCAGCTGATTACCAGTATTTTACATGGAGCGACTTCCTCCACAACCCTGTTCCTACTGGGTAATACGATAGCCCTTGGTAAGACTGGTTGTCAGACTTTCAGGCCACTTACTGTAACGACTGTCAAAGAACTACAAATGACAGCTGTGAACAACGGATTAACACGCGTTCCGAGGCACGGAGGAAACTTGGTTTGTAATGAGTGGTCACCCATCCACAGACCAACCTAGCCTAGGCAAGCTTAACCTAAGGATTGATCCGAGCTTCTCTTATCTCTTATCTATCATGCAGTTACCATAGATCATAAAGCGTTGAAAGAATATAATTGTGTAGCAGACTAGCCTTTGACCGCGACCTTGCCTGCATGGACTTTGGTTATTGTCCCACGGGGATAAAAAATATCCCATCTGTGTGACAAATTTCATAAAAACCACTCAGCGGTTTTTGCGTGAAAAATTACGAACGAATGACTATTATTCGTGATTTTACGTTTTACTGTGTTATATAGGTAAAAGGTTTATTTCTATGTGTATCGATCCACCATGCCTGACTTGGCAATAACCTCGGAAAATGCCCATTACCGGTACTTCATACATAATTTATTCTGATCGATTTCTCTGACACGCTATTGTCGTTACCATCAAATAAGGAATTGTGTTTTGTAATATACACTATTTGTGTGTAGTAGACACGGAATCAACAATCTGATAAGATTATTTAAAACGTGATTTTTGATAAAGTCCAATAATTTGGCAAAATCTAGACATCATAGTTCTATTATAAATGCGAAAGTTTTTGAAGATGCATAGTTTCATACTCTTTCACGCAAAAACTGCAGAACGGATTTGAATGAAAGGACACGGGCGAGACTACATGTATTTTGGGACCCACTCTTAGAGGTAGCGTTCACTATAGCAACTTATACATAGTTATAAAACGACTAAAGACTATCAGAAAAGTAAATGGAAAGTAAGACTGAAAAGTTGGGAGAAAAGAGATATACGTCTATTTACAAGATAACCTAAAAATCTTACGACTAAGGTTTTTAACAGTGGAATGTCTACGTAATTAAGATTAATCAAAATATAATAATACATAAGACGACTCATAAAGGAAGATTCGAACTACTGTATTTCCCTCGCAGTTTTAGTTCTGACTTTACGTGTTTTGCTTCTTGTCATAAGCCAAAACCAGAATTTTTACTTCATTGCCTGTACCTAATTGATGAATTATAAAACTGCTAGACTGCAGCTAGAGACTAAACTGATTACCAACCCTGTAATTAGTTCAATCACTATTAAAACTATGTCGTTACGATTTTGATCTATAAGCGAAATAAAGTCAAGTAAAACGATTCTTATTACGCTGAGACAAGATAATATTGTTTTACATAAATTATAACAGCCAGAGCTGACTAGCTATGTACAGCTATTGAAAAGCAGGGTTTGTTGAATAAAAAAAGTATGAGTAATAAATCTTATTTTTTGGTATTTTTACATAGTTTTTATTTTATGCAACACAGACGTTACGATGGCCAAGTTGCTGTCGGGTTTCATTTTCAGGGTCGCAGCTTATCAGCCCCCAGCATGAGTGACAAAGGCAGTCGTCTCCTGTTATCTGGAATTAATTAATTATGTTAAAATAAATAAATTCACCTATAATGTAATAAACATAAAGAGTTCCATAAGTAACAAAAGAAAAACAGAAATGTCTAAAGATGATATAGAGGTCGAAGACCTCTGATACCTGTGGAGGGATAAATAAATATTAGGTATAAATATTTCATGACAAAATGCGACAGCCACCCATCTTCTATTTTGATGACTGAAAGATCTCAGTAAAATACACTACTGCTACCTCGGCCAGTCTTTTACTGCATACTGTTTTAGTCCGATAAAGTATAGGGCAACAGTAAGAATGAGCCTAATATAAGATTACAACAGTATGTATTTATACATATAAAAGCTAAACGAATCTCAGTTTGTTGTTCAGATAGATATCTTAAATAAGTTCTTAACTTATGATATAAATACATGATTTTTTTACAAATATACTTACATCACGTGGATACACCCATCTCTGAACTTTTTCAAAGCCCTGAGCACCTCCATCAAAGAGACGACACCTCCGTAAGAGCGTAAGTCGTAAGAGAAGAAGAAATTAACGCAACGCATGTTTGTGGTTAAAATCAAAGTCCAAATCAAAAACAACTCATTGTCCAATATCCAGAGAAGAATGCGGTAGGTAGTCTATGACAGGGTGCATTATTTTCAGTTCAAGATGTAAAGGCCAAGTCGTCGAGAATCTACAAAATCGCAATGATAAACATAAAATCCCAGACAAAAATACAAACATAACGATGGACTAGATCATCACAGATCTGACAATGACAGTAGTGACGGGACTCAATCGATCATCATTGATACCGTTCCTTTATAAGAAATACTATAAAATCGCCATTGTTCCATTTTTATTAAATGCTTTTGCATTGTTAATTGGCGTTTTAATATCAGGTTTGCATGTTATTTTTTATGAATTTTTGACATAATAGAATGTATAAAAACTAAGAGAAAGAGCCATTTGTAGTAAGAAAACCCTTGAGCAAAAACACATGTCATTAGATTGGAACGTAATCGGAAAAAAGTTGCGTTTTGTAATTGCACGATTACTTAATTTTAGTAAATTGAAAATATTTATAACTTGATTCCCGAGTCCTAAAAATTCAATATTTTAAAAATAAATATCTCATAAAACTGTAGTTATAATTATTTTATATTTACACTGGAACGGAGTTTAGTTAATTTTTAGATTCTTTGGGTCCATTTTCGCCAGCCTCCTTTGGCACACAGTTTATAATATAGGTTAACACATAGGATACTTTTTATCCCGGTATAGTACGATCCCGTGGGGCAATAACCGAACTCCACGCGGCCGAAGCCGCGTGATATAAATAAGCTAGGAATTTTATAAAACATTATTTTAATCTAAAATCTTCTTCCTGTCTGCTCCGACTTTCGGTATCTCGGTTCACTTGTCCAAAGCGATGGCGAAATAGATCGTAGTGTAAAGCACAGAATAAACATTGAATGAATGAAATGGCGGCAGGTCAGGGGACTATTTGCGACTCCCGCATTCAAACTTAAGGGGAAGATTTATAAAACAATGGTTAGACCTGCTGTCTTGTATGGATCAGAATGTTGGGCCACAAAAGGGATGAATGAAAGGCATGTAGCTGAGATGAGAATGCTAAGGGGGATGTGTGGTGTTACGCGAATGGATAAAATAAGAAATGAGTACATAAGGGGCAGTCTGAAAGTGGCGCCGGTGACTGAAAAGATGTGTGGTAATCGGTTGTCGTGGTATGGGCATCTGATGCGGAGGAATGAGGAAAACGTCGTGAGGAAAGTTTTGAGTATGAATGTGGATGGTTATAGGAGTAGAGGAAGACCAAAGAAACGATGGATGGACTGTGTGAAGGATGATATGGCGAGAAAGGAGGTGTCTCATGAGATGACAAGCAATAGAGAAGTATGGAAGAAGAACACATGCTGCGCCGACCCCAAATAAATTAGGACAAGGGCAAGAGAATGATGATGATATTTTAATCTAAAAAAGAAGACTGACGTCCGAGGTCCTTATGCATCCTTAAATAGCCATCGCTGACTGATACCTTATCAATGTGGTTATCTAAACAAACAGTGCGTTAGAATAATGTGAGGTCAGTGAGTAAATACACTAAGTTTTACCTTATCTGAGCACTTATTTTTGAAATGGGGTCAGTTGAAGATATTTTAGTTTGTTAAGCTGATCTAATAACGTTATTGCTTAGTAAAATTTGTTGATGGCAATCACTCCATAATACTCCATATAATTTTGAAGTTTGGTTGTATCTGTTGTCTGGCGTCTTTTGGTGAAAACAATACGTAAAAGATGATGTTAACCAGGAACTAATTTAGTTACCCACTTAATGGGTTTCGTGAAAGAGTTTCTGCCCTTTCAGCAAATGTTTTTTTAACCCTTAAAATAGATTGTGCTATATTGTGATGGGTTAACCAGTTACCACAATGATACGGTCAACCCTTTTTCAAAGCCTCGCAGGTTTATCATTTCTAAACTAAAACGGTATAGTACGGTTCCTAGTTAAAACTCTAACCAGAACTAATGTGATATTGGTCACTAGCCGACCCGTATGAACTTCGCCCAGTGACGGATTTTCATACAAACTTTCCAAACTTCTTTCTTAGTGGATGCCTACGTCGTAACTCGTCAACTAGCTATACCATGAGTTTTAAAAATCTATACTCGCTAGCGTCTGTAGTTAAAAAAATGTATGAAAACTGTTACAGCGCCTCTAGCGGATAGTTGGGTACTAAAATGCGCAGAATGAGTCTCATAGTTATCTATCCTACGTCACTGTGTAGTAAACTATACTACAGCGACTGTAGTTAGGGGTTCATGTGCTTAGAATAGGGGACCGGACTGGGTAAAGAAAACGACATTCTATTTTGTCCGTCAGACAGGTAACACAAAAATATTAGACATGTATTTTTTGTTTTATCAAAATATGACTTAGTTAAAACTCATTAAAGTTGGAGAGTGGGGGCTTACTACGTCACAAGTAGGTATAAATAAAACTTACCCACATGTAACGTCATGCGCCATTTCAACTCAATATATCTCCGTAATTTTATGACCACGTGAAAAAAGAAAAAATACGTGTCCAATACTTTTCAATAAACTACCCGACGGACAGAGAAAAAAAAAGTTGGATTTTCCCCTATTTGGTAGTAAGCACCAGCACAGCTCATGGTACCATTGAAAAATCTAACTATAGTTTTTGCGTATTGACGGAACTATTGCAGTTACGTCAAGCGTTCTAACTATGACAACTCATCGTAGACGTCGGTAAAATCTTTTATAAGCCTAGATTAGAGGATGCTACTGCCTATTTGCTTGATAAAAATCCAGTATTTTCCTTTAATAATCTATACTATATAATATTATAAAGCTGAAGAGTTTGTTTCTTTTCTTGAACGCGCTAATCTCAGGAACTACTGATCCCATTTGAAAAAGTCTTTCAGTGTTAGATCGAAAACCGGGAAAAAGTGACGTTTAAGAAGTTGCGAGGGACAGCAAGTACAACTATAAATGGCAAGTTAGTGCCTTAGGCATAGAATAGATTCCATTACTTACATTACATTATATTCTAGTTAGCAACGCAGACTACATTGTGTGTATTCGCATATATTACATACGCATCTGTTACACATGCAAAAAATTATGTCGTTCGACATTATTGTTATCAATGTCACGATATATTTTAAAGGAAATAACTGGATTATTATGTTTCGTTTCAATGGCAGACCTGACGTAAAATAATACGCTGATAGTGTATAATTAGACCAAACATTTTTGAATACATAGTCATTATGTATTTTTGTTGTTACGGCCTTTATAAATATAAGATACAAATGTACAAAAATACTTTGTAATTGCACTGCGTCATGATGTTTAAATAATTAGTTATGTTGAAATGCAGTCACCTCGTCGCTTAGTTATTAAAGTACAATTAAATGTTTATGAAGAGTATTTTAAGTTCTACAAGTTTTTAACGTTTATTATCGATTACTTGGTCGGAAGAAGCGTGTTCTTGTTATAATTGTTTCTATACCAATCAGTTAGATAATTTCATTTCCGCGTTATCGATAATAGAGGGAGATCCCTGACCGCCAGACCTAAGTCATTTTAAAAGCTGTAACAAGGTTGTGATAACGACCTGCCAAGTTACGTCATACTATGAAGCGTGCGCTTGAAGCTTGAAGATTGGGGTTTCCATCACACAAAGTGCAGTGAAGGAGTCTACTGCCAGACACTTTGTGTGATGCAAACCCCCACCAGACAATTTAAAGTACCTTAAATTGTACGTGAATTTATGTCATTTTATTTGGTATATATAGTACATAGTGATACGTAGATAATAAATGATATATAATGATATTAAATAATACCTGGATTTGGACCTATTTAGGATAAATTTTATCCCTATACTACGTTTCCGTGTGTATCACCTCCAAAGTTCGTCTACCGACAAAACGGCAGATATTCCCAAATGAAACAATACTTACATAAACCACACGTGAATCTAAACAAACATAAATAAATGATAATAATTAAAATATCCGTAGCATGAACAATGTAGAAAGGTCACGCAATGTCTGCGAGACATTGTACCTAAATGCAACAGCGTGATAATTGTGAAAACATATATAGCTCGGCTTTTATTCTTAATTAAAATGTTGTTAATTAATTTAATTACGTTGATGATAAAAGTTGTCGTTGAACTCACTTTTTTCAGTTACTTACGCTACTGAAGTAAACTAGCGTTTTATTTATTGTAGGGGATTATATTTTAAAATAGTGTTTTTCTTTTACCGTTACTTACTTATTGCTGGGTAATAAATAAAACTATAATAAATTAACGAATAAATAATATAATTTTCGAATTGGTGATCTAAAGCTAAACGGAATGTCTAAGGGCGCGTTCCCATTATGTCGTGACGACAGATTAACATGTCGTTTAAGGTGTCGTGGCTTGTATATTTAAATGGAGTTGTTTACATATTAATACGACGACACAATTAACTGACGTCCACGACTTTTTATCCAGTGACGACAGATTGTCAAGTAAATGTGTATAATGGAAACAGCTGGAGACGACAGTCGACGAACGATAAATTAATCGTCACGACATAATGGGAACGCGCCGTTAGTCATAAACAAATTTCGCAATATAATAATCGATATTTGATGCTAACTTGTTCCATAACTTATATTTACCTATCAGCCTGTTTTTTTACCTAGGTTTGTAGATATTCGATATTTGCGAATACTAAATTCGTCATTAGGATTAGCTCGGCAGAATCCAAAGGCTTGTTTACTAACACCTCTTTTATAAAAACCTGAAATTTATAAAACTTTGCTAAAAATACAATAAACCTCCTTGGTTAGTTTATTTTTATTTATCTAATGTTGGCTCTTCAACAATGAAATCATGTTTATTTTTGCAAATAGGTTTTTACAACCACTTTTACGTCTTTTTTTTAAAACTAGATGAGGACGGTGTTTCGTACCATGTAATGAGTAGGTACACTATTACTTAAATAGGAAAACATTTCAAACTTAAGTCTAAGTGCCCCTACACTTAAAGAAGAGCACTATATTATGCGCATAAACCGCTACTTCAAAAACAACACAAAAATGAACTAAAAATACAACAAAATGAAAATAACAGAAGTTTCCATAATATTAGCTAAGTAGAATCAAACATAATTACTTTTAGCGTTATCGTGTTATAATATATTGTAGACTACCTATTGTACTTACTCCGGGGACACACTCTCTGTGAAAGGGGATGGACCATAATGCATTTCAGTTTCTTTAGCCTTTTTCAAAATCATTTTCATCTCATTCCAGCACGCGACTTCCCAGACGATGCTGACGATGACCCTGACATCCTGGTACCAGCTATCCCAGAGGACACTCCTCAAGTCCCTTACAGACCTCCAAGAAGGTCGGATAACGAGGTCTTGGAGAAGTCTCGAGAGTATTACGAGTTGATGGCGGAGAGGAGAACCGTCAGGTCTTTCAGTCCCGAGCCGATACCTCAAGAGGTATTGGATAATCTTATAAAGACTGCTGGTAAGAATCTGATATACTCGTAATTGTTGACTTTCGTATTTTTTCGTTCTATAATACATATAGATCTATTTGACTTTATTGTTGGTTCAATATTTGTAAGTGTTTTTCTGAAAAAAAAAAAGGATTTTTTGAAGTGAAAACTTTTTTAGCGGCTTTGTGCACTTTTGAGATGGGTAAAAAATGTTAAACTGGCGTGAGATCGTCAGATCGGAAATTCGTAAGACGGATTGACATTAGGTTACGAAGGAATTTGAACTTTATGACATCTGTCATTGAGTTTGGGTTTCCAAAACTGGAAAATTCGTAAGACGAATTGACATTAGGTTACGAAGGAATTTGAACTTTATGACATCTGTCATTGAGTTTGGGTTTCCAAAACTGGATAATTATCATGCACAAACAAAACCTTCGGTTTCTCTAAAGGCGTAAAATTCGTAAGACGGATTGTACCTAATAGTTCTAAATTGTTAAATTTTATATGTAATATAAATTGCCATATTTGTGTACGATAGCGAAATTAATTAATCTTTTATTTGACCCAACCACATAAATGATAGTACTTTTATACTGATAATTAATACAATTCGTGCAAAATTATTCCCTAACCATTCCAAAATATCAAAAATGCACAGTTTTTTATCAGAAACTTCTCAATAACAGTATGAGATTCGGATTTGTGCCCGATTTGATGGCAACAGGTAAGCTCTAGGTAGGTTATCACTTAAACAAAAATGGCAAATAAGTCTGGGTGTACCATAAAGGTCTCCTCTATCAAACAAACTCTTAGGAGATAACTCAGTTGTGATAATCATATGTCATGTCCAATGGGCTCGTTACTCTGCCGACCGTCAAAAACATGCGGCTAGGTAGCGATGCTAAAGGGAAAACTGCATGACCCAGATCGAACAGCACAAAGGATGGTCATCAGCAAGGATAACGCAGATAAATGCCATGGTTGATTGATTGTATAAACAGTCTCTCGTTTTGCTAACGTTTCTACCTAGGAGGGCAACAAAACACTCACAAATGCATGCCAGACACACCTGAGCAAGGTGGCTATTGCAGCCGCGACATGCATTATAATATCGTGACATTTAGCGTGAACTTGGAACTAATGCAATGAATTTCCCTTTGTGCATAAGAAACGAGTATTGAACGAGGATCTAGTAACGTCGCCATTTTGTTTTTTCAATCCAATTCACGCTAAAATTCAGAACGTCCGGGGACCTTGTCAATTTCATTTATTCCTTGTTCCATTTGAAACATGCTTGTATTGTGCGTTGTTTTATAGAATATATTTTCACATGCTTTTTTTCTCATATTATTATTTCATTTCGTCTATGTGTCCTCTACCCATACATACCATTTTCATCGTACACATCGATTTCGAAAAAATAAATATAATGGCGGTGGGTCGGGGTATCCCAGATCAGTTCTATTCCCGTTTAAAATAATTAAAATTAACACATAAGATAAATAAAGAATAAAATAAAAATTAACAATAAGAAAATGTCCTAAAGATTTATCATCTTTCGGAAATTTCTTAGACTTTGCAAGAGATTCACTGATGTCAAAATTGGTTGCTTTAGATAGCGTTATATTGCCTACAAAGTCTAAGCAGAGCGGCAATTACTCACTTACTTAAAATAAACTGGAAACTTCAAAGTAGAAAGACCTGTTGAAATGGAAGGTAAAGATTTTCCAGAAACATTGTTTGGATCGAAAGGGTTGTATATATGTATATAGTTAGACTACATATTTATGGGCTGCAACAACGTAATCCAAAACCTGCTAGTCTTAGAATACAAGAACTACCAGTTTCACTTACATTTTGCTGAGTAAATCCTGTCATTTCTAGTTTAGCTTCGAAAGCTGCAAAACATTTGTTACTTTCTATAACCAGGGTTACTTACTATAAGCATATAAGGCATTAATTAATGGGTAGTAATTAAACCGACTTCTATTTAATAGCATGTTTGTCGTTCAATAAAAAAACTTGTCCTCTACATATATTACTAACTCGGCCACTATCAATGTCCATCTAAAAAGTACTATCTCAGCCACTATACAGGGTGTAACGGAAAGGGTATATACATCCTTAAGGGTGTGCTATAGACCATCAAACTAAACATGTTACTCAACATAAAAAAAAAATTGCGGCAAAAAAAATATGTGCTTCCCCATAGAAAATTGCAATACTTATTCGACCCAAATGTATAGGCAGCTGATATTTTTTTTTGCTGCAAAATTTTTTTTATGATGAGAAACATGTTCAGTTTGATGGTCTGTAGCACACCCTTAAGGATGTATATACCCTTTCCGTTACACCCTGTATATCATCGATGTCAGCTACTGTAAATACATCTCGGCATGGTTTTAATTTTAAAGCATCTTTATTTCTGTATGTATTCAAGCAGTAAACTTCTAAAATAAGTTCTATGCAAGGTGTTGTTTTGCATCCTCGTCAAAATTCAGGAATTTGTCAAAAAAGACATAAATAATCAATTAAAATTACAATACCTAGTTTATCATTAAAACGCTGATTTTTTTGGTTGTTTTAGTTTGTCAGTATCTCAGAATAACCCCCTTAACTTGGTGTAGGGAATAAGAAATCTTCAAATAAACGTTTGAGTTTGTTTGTATTTGTGGAAGCACAGTTTATTTTAGAGCGAGAATCAGATAGGCCGCGTTTAAAACACCGGTGGTTAACACTTACCCATTTCCGTAAATAAGGATAATTCAAGGAGATAACTATGCTAATAATAATAAGCATAGTTACCTCCTTGAATTTGACGAGAATGTAAAACAACACCTTGTATATGATGTCCATAAAGTAATTCTATCGACTTCTAATTTTATAACTTAGTACGTTTAAAACCTAGTTATGTATGACTAATTCGTAAAAACACCTTTCAAGCGAAACCAACTTTATCAAAATCGTTTCATCCGTTTATGAGCTACGATGCCACAGAAAGATACACAAATTCACACGTCAAACTTAGAACACCCCTCTTTCTCCAAAACAAAGCTTACTGCGGAAAACTAAAAAAATGTGTTTATGGTTAACATCATAAAAAAATACGATTCTTTATGACAATCACACTGGAATGTCTGGCACGTCAACGGCATCTTTTGATATAATTCAGTTTATGTATAATTGCTAAATGTATCCAAAGTGATCAAAAGTGTAGGGAGCTTTTCTGCGCAAAAATGTGAATTTATACAACACATTTACAACGCAAATTCTCTGTATTTGTAAAGATTTATGCTGTAGAAACCATGAAGTGGAATCGAATAAATAATTTAGTTATAATTCACTTCCACCGTTTATTATTGATCATAATCGGTTTTGCGATAATATGCACAGTATTACATCAAATTTACTTCGGTTATCCAGTCGACCCACCATACGACGAAAACGACAATGACCGCTTTGGAAGTACAGTTTCAGAAAATTCTATTCTAATCGATACAGAGAAACTTCTGGGGAGAGAAAATCCTTACGACCATGAACAGATAAAAACACGTATCAAACTTATAAACCTAAGCCAGACTGTTTACAATTTGGCCATGGGGCAGGTAAACCCTCTCACTAACATTGTAGTGATACAAGTCCATTCAAATGTATTCTATCTCAGACAACTCTTGGAATCTATGAAGAATGCCAATGGCATCAGAAACTCTCTCCTTATCTTCTCCCACGATTACTGGGATGATGAAATAAACAACCTTGTCAAAAACATCGACTATGCCAGATATATGCAAATCTTCTATCCGTGTTCATTACAATTGTACCCAAATGTGTTTCCCGGCGAAGACTCTAAATTATGCACTAAAGGCAGTGGTTGTAAGAACTCGACATTAAGAGATCCGAAAGCCTCTCAAGCAAAACTTCACTGGTGGTGGCTTGTCAACCAAGTGTTCGACAATATGCCCATTATAAGTAATTCCCACAGTGACTTTTTATTTCTAGAAGCAGGGAATTACGTTACAAAAGACTTTTTATACACGTTCAGGTCAATGCAAGATGCTAAAAGACTCCACTGTCCTTATTGTGAATTTATAAGTTTGGCTGCACACAAACGTTTCGGTACCTTCCAATATCGCAAAGTACTGGACACACTATTGGTTCGAGTTTGGACTGATGATATGCCCAAAACTGGTTTAGCCTTCGATAGGGAAATTTGGAAAGCTGTGAAGTCGTGGAGCAAGGATTTTTGTTACTATAACGACTCTCGTTGGGACAGATCTTTGAAGAATCTGAAGAATAGGAAAGGGAATGGGAATATGTATGTGATAGCAATTAAAGGTCCTAGGGTTTTTACTTTAGATGAATGCGATGAAAGTTTTGGTTGCAAAAAAAATCAAAATCAAAATCAAAAATCATTTATTTGCTTAAATAAGGTACAGAAGGTTCTTAACATAAGTATAAGTATCTCTTATTCTGCCATTTATTTCGGCGTGCAAATTTTACATAAAAATTATTTATAATATGAATGATGAATTGGAATAATGCATGCAGTTAGTAAATTTTAATATATTCAAATTCAATATTTAATAATAATTTAATTCTAATTTTTAATAATTCATATTGTGACAATCATTGACACTACAATTCATGACCTACAACTTATAATCTAGGAACTCAAGTACACTATAAAAGCATTTATCAATTAATATTTTTGTTAAAATACGCTTAAATTTAAAAAATGGAAGTGTCGTTATGTTACTTGGAAGTCTATTATACATTTTAATACACATGATGTAGCTGTTGTTCGATGTGAGTGTCAGATTCGTCTTCGGTTTATAGAGCTTGTTGGTATTGTGAGATCGAGGGGCATAGTAACTGCTTGCTTGATGAAAAAGACTCTTGTGTTTGAACACAAATATACAGGCTTCCAAGATATAAATGCACGGTAAAGTGAGTATCTTATACTTTCTAAAGAATGGGCGACAAGAATCTATTTGTTTCAACCCAAATATAGCCCTTAAACACTTCTTTTGCATAACAAAAGCTTGATCAATTTCCACACAGCGACCCCAAAGAATGATACCATACCGCAAAATGGAGGCTATATACCCGTGATATGAAGTAATTGCAGCGCTTCTTGATATCTCGCTGCTTATACGCCTCAGAGGGTAGACAAAACTATTAATTTTACCACAAACTTCATTGACATGGCTTTTCCAAGAGCAAAATTTATCTAAGGATATTCCAAGAAATTTAATTGTGTCAGTTTCAGTCAGGACGTTCCCTTTATATACAATATTTAGGTTCAACGGTTTTGTTCGGTAGGTATGAAATTGCATAAATTTTGTTTTACTAATGTTGACCTTAAGATTGTTTGCTTCTAGCCACTCTATGGATGTTTGTAGGACCGAGTTTATTTCCTGCTCATAAGATTTTTTGTCCTCACCTTTTATTATAATAGTAGTATCATCAGCAAATAGTACACACTTATGATTCAAAATATTTACAAAATCATTAATGTAGAGCAAGAACAGTGGGGGGCCTAAAATACTGCCTTGCGGCACGCCGTAACTATTTGACAAAAACGAAGACTGAAATAATTCTCGCGTTTTGGATTGATCATTATAACTCGATACTTCCACTGCCTGTACTCGATCAGCTAGATATGACTTCAACCATTCGTAAGCTTTACCTCTTACTCCGTATCTGTAGACTTTTTCTAATAACCGTTCATGACTGACATGATCAAACGCCTTACTCATGTCCATAAAGAGTACCGAAACTGGAATTTTATTATCAATAGACTCCGTAATAGATCTTATTAATTGAAAGGCTGCCAAAGATGTGCTTCTATTCTTGCGAAAACCATTTTGTTCATCCTTTATAATTTTGTGTTTTTCAATGAAATTTGTTAACTTGTTACAAAAGACTTTCTCAAAAATTTTAGAAAATATAGGTATTAATGCAACGGGCCTGTAATTGTCCATTTGTGCTTTATTTCCTTTTTTATACAATGGTTTTACTAATGATCTCTTTAATATATCAGGGAATATTCCCTGTTCTAATGAGAGGTTAATTACATATAAAAGAGGTTCCAGAATCATATTTACTGATAATTTTTTTGCAATACTTTGGTGGAAGTGCAAAAGTTTATACAGTCAATATCTAAAGAGCTATTTCCGAGGAGTCTTGTTATAGGGCTGAGAAAAGAAAGGGACATGAAAGACTCTGAGCCATCAGGGGACTGGCTTGACAGCAGGGATCAGGAGCTCTGTATGCACTTCACTAAACGTAGCCTTTGGTATTAAACTGTATTTTTTTAAGGTTTTTTTTTTATATATAAAATATACTTACCTAAAATAATGCATTTTTGTTTTATAATTTGAAATGTAGCTTGTTTACAATTCCTATCATAAGCTAGCTAAATGGCCATCTGATTTTCTTCTATAAAAATGTGTATTAGTGATTTAACCTAGGAAGAAACGTGATGATCTGGACGCGTACCACGCGCGAGGGCTAGTTCAAGAAAGCACTGGAAAAAAAGGCACATAGAAGAAATTGGGAGAAGCCCAGCAGTGGGACTGTACAGGACAAAAACAAAAAACCTAGTAACAACAAAAATAGATGAATCATAAGGGTGTAATTTCCAAGGCGACAGCAACAGCTTCTTATAGAAACCAATCGTATCGCTGGTTTTTCTTTGTTTAGCTTTTATTTCATCTATAAAATGCGTCGGGAGAGTTGTAAATACAATGGTCGTAAGCTACAAGTTACATTTTGGATGCCACCCACAGACAAAGTTTTGTTTTTTGTAAACCTCTGCTTGAATTTCCGTTGAATTTTCTATCAATGTCACTTGATGACATTTTTATTTCTAATCTTAGTGGAAGAGTTTCAGAACATGTAATTTTTTTTGATATCACTGATTTTATTTTTCTAATACTTTTTTAAGCCTAAATTCATATTCGTTAAATTGGAACCATGCATATAAATCCAGAAGTTTTATCTCGTATATACCTCACAGTTTTTATCGTTGTTATGGTTTCTCTAGCATATGGAGTGTACCAACAAGTCATGTTTGTGAAGCAGCAGAGAAAAGATTTCCTTGAGAACTATCAAGAAGATTATGTCAATAGCACTTACACGGAATACTTGGATACACAGTTCAGAAACAAAGTACAAGATATACATCAGATAATCAAGATCAAAGATATTATTAAACAGATAAACATGAAGCAGAAAGTGTACAATGAAAACTTTGGGCCCATTACCAATATTACGCACATCGTTGTGATACAAGTGCACTCGAATGTGTTTTATCTCCGAGAGCTGTTAGTGTCCCTCAGTGTTGCCAACGGGATTGATAACGCGTTGCTTATCTTTTCACACGATCACTTCAGTTATGAAATGAATGAACTCATCAAAAGGATTAGTTTTGCCAAATACGTGCAAATTTTCTTTCCATACTCGATACAGTTACATCCAAACGTATTCCCTGGAAATGATAGTCAGTTCTGTTCTGAAGGCTATGTCTGTAATAAGTCTACACTCAGGGACCCAAAGGCAGCCCAGGCAAAACATCACTGGTGGTGGGGAGCCAACCAAGTGTTTGACAATATGGAAATCACGCAGTCTTATAACAGCACCATTTTATTTTTAGAAGAAGGTGATTATGTGGCTGCAGACTTTCTTTACATACATTCATTGCTTAGACAAGCTCGATCCCAACACTCTCCATATTGTGAGTTGTTGAGTATGGGTGCACGCAAACCTACATTATCTCAATACGAGAAGAAAACATACATATCGATAGAAGTTTGGACAAATAAAGTTCCTAGGACGGGCATAGCTTTCAACAGAAGGATTTGGAACGCCTTGAAGGCGAACAGCGATGTGTTCTGTTACCACAACGATTATAATTGGGACAGTTCCTTCAGGTATGTGGGTGCGCAAAACTGGGAAGGGAATATTTATATGGTAGCTATCGGTGGGCGCAGAGTCTTTCGTCTTAAGCGGTGTGACAAAAACAATCAATGCAAGGGATTCGAACTCCCAATACTAGAAGCATTTCTGAAACAAGTCTCCAAAAATTTATATCCATGGGGTATGATAATGGTTGTCCATAATGAAGAGGACTTCGATGAGGAACCTGCTGGGTTGTGGGCAGACGTTAGAGACCATGATCTTTGTATGCATTTCACTACAAATAGTGTATGGTATTGATGTTTTTTTATGTTGAGAAAAATAAAATTCAAATAATATTGAATAGACCGTTTGTTTCCTTTTAGAATCTGGGGAACTCGTCTCTTCCATACCATGCTATAGTTTTTCTGTGATAGAATTTCCTTTAGTAAAACGTGACATTTTTTAAGAAAGGGTAATTAGTTGTTTTCACGGGTTGCCATTACTTGCCCTGCCTAGGTGTAGCGGCGATCTTTGGTAAAAGCAGCTGCATGAGACCAGCAGAGGCTTAGGTCAAGTGGCATGCAATTAAATTTGCTTATGGCCAACCAATTAACGACTGTTAGACTGACCATAAAGCTATCAGTAACAATTGAAACGGTATTATAACCATGTTTGCTTTTTGTTTTGAGTTTCCTATCCGACCTCGCCGAAGTCCATCGCGACGACCCGGTCCTTGCCCTCCTCGACCCTCGCTCGAGCCAGCCTGCAGCCGGCATCCACAGGATAGTCCGGTTAAGCATACTCATAAAAAAAAAATGAGTTTCCGATATTTCGAATTGTGAGTGACAGTACTAGTGGTACGGAGCACAAAAAATGAACAAGAGGGTAGACCGATTTGTCTCCTCATAAAACACCCACCCCCAATAACTTCTGTTAGTTTTCAGTTTATCCTCGATCGTGGCGTTTGCAACAGCGCCAAAATATCGGGAACTCGAAACAAATAGCAAATATGGTAAATATTCCGTTTCGAATGTGTGAAACTCTCCAATGAATATGTCCTTTTTACGTTATGAAATATATGTATTTTGAAGGTTCACAAATTACGGATAAAAATTATAAAATTGTTTTCTTATGAATTAGGTTTAATATATCAGTGTCCGTTCCTACCGAAGTTAGGTAAAGAAAAGGCGATGACAATAGTCGGTGACGTTTGAAGCACGGTGCAGTAATAGGGTGCTTACTTAAAGAAGCAGGTTTCCGGTACATACAAATCTGTGGGGATCGGTACCGATCGGTGCAGGGTTAACTTGCATATAAAAATGACATAATTTAACCTTTTGCTTTATAAGTGAGCGCATAAGATAACATAGAAATTAATACTTGCGTTATTACTTGAGTGGAAGTCGGTAGAGTGAGGTGGGCATTTAAGGAGTTTCCTAAGATGCGACCTGCAAGGTGCATCAGATGGACGGGCGTGGGAAAAGCGTTCCAGTAGATAGGAAGGAGTTTTTGGGTTATGAAGGATGTTAAATAGCAGACACAAGATATAGTAATATATTTATGTATCTAATTTGTATAAAAATAGGTAAATCATTATCTGCCTATGCTTTTACTTTTTACATCTAAGAGTAAAAAAACAATTGACCAAGACTTTTACGAAACATTTACTTTGGAAACCACACGCTTTCATTTGCAAACCGCATGCAAAGATTTTGGTCTCGAACATCGCTCCAGTTACCAGACTCCGTACCATTATACTCTTCATCAGCTGGAACTTTAATCCTAAGACTCTGAGGGAACAAGCGTTTCGAAAGCAATTTTGTAAAGTGTTTTACGTCATTCACTTTAGCGTCCTCATTGCAACCAACATCCTTGACATGACACTCCTCAATGCGAAACACTCTAGGACCCTCTATAGCCATTAAATAAATATTACCCTGCATTGCAGAAACACCAAGATGTTTCAAAGAATTATCCCATTTGGAATCATTATAGAAACAGAAAAGTTCTTTCGAAGCTTTGATACTGTGCCAAACCTGCCTATCGAATGCGATGGCCGTACTATGCATAGTGTCCTTCCAGACTTCAAGTGCTACAATGCTTTTTCTTTTTTTATATTGGGATACTTCAGGTTTGTATGCTGCCAAACTTATCATCTCACAAAAAGTGCAGTGCGCATTCCTTGCGTTTACAAGCAATCTGAATACAAATAAAACATCAAGCAACACATAGTTGTTTGCTTCGAGAAATAGTATCGGTTGGGAGAATTCATCCAAGACACTTAAATGGTGAAAGATTTGGTTGGCTTGCCACCACCAGTGGTGCTTGGACTGAGCGACTCCAGGATCCCTGGACGTCGACATCTCGCAAGGTAAATCCCCCGTACAGGATACAGGTTCTTTTCCAGGAAATACTTCTGGGTGCAACTGTATAGAATATGGATAAAATATTTGCATGTACTGTGCATAATCAATTTTAAGAATGAGTTTATTCATTTTATCACTGAAGTAACTGTGAGAGAATATTAAAAACGCGTAATTGATGAAATATACTTTTTTCAAGGTATTCAAAAGCCGCTCCAAGTGTTGTATGTTGGCATGGCATTGTATAACGATAACAAACGTTTTTTTAGTAATGGGTCCCAAATGTGAGTTGTGGATGACTAGCTGCGTGTTGAACTGTTTTATATAATATCTGATTTTACTCATTTTTCCTGATGTCTTAAACATTCGATGTCTTCCATTTTCATCAACCTCTTCACTATTATAATTTTTGATAAAGTCTCGTCGGTCTTTCTTTACATACAAGACGTAAATGATCGCTGTTGTAGTTAATAAGACCATCAAGATGAAGATACGATGCGAATTGAATAAGAATCTCATGATTATTGTTTAAAATATATTTAACAATAATATACTTTATAGTTAAAAAAATCACAAACGTTAAAAGTTACACACATGATTATGTCAAAAGTGACATTAAAACAGATTATAGCGTAGGCAATGATGCAAAATAATAGAAGAGTCAAAGACTCGTACGGTTTGCAATACAACCTTGCGTTGGTTCCTTTATAAATCATAAAACAATATGGCGTCTTACTGGTCCATTGCTATCATTCACATATCAGCATCTTAACGACCAGTCCTCTGCCGACGATTGCCCTTCATGTGGACCCCTCATGCCCTCCCCGTGGGGAGGGGGAAGGGCCCGGGAATGACCAACGAAGGTAGTGACGGGTGCAATGCGGGCGAAGGCACCCCCGCGCCTGTCGCCCGCCCGTCGCCACCTGATCTACGCCAGCCTCGACCAGACCGTAATATTCTCAAAGTCATCCACCCTCCCCTCGTGACTGTTTCTCAAAACATTCAATTACGTTATCTATCATTCCAGGCACCTCTCCATCGGGGGCACATACAGAACCTTGGACCTTCATCGTGGTTCAAGACCAAGAAATGAAAACAGCCATAAGAGAGATCGTGGAAGAAGAAGAAGAGTTGAATTACAACAAGAGAATGTCAAGGCAGTGGGTGACGGACTTAAAGCCGTTTGCGACGAAGCCTGTGAAGCCGTATCTCTCTGATGCTCCAGCATTGGTGCTGGTGTTCCGACAGACGCACTCTTGGAGAGATGATGGGAAGAAAAGGATGCATTACTACAGTGAGATCAGTACGGCGATAGCTGCCGGAGTGTTGCTGGCAGCTATACATGTAAGTTAGATATAATATTGCTACCTATGCTCACTGCGAACCACATAATTTGTGAACTTGACTCCCTCGACTGGAGTGCCTTGTTAGTCGAATGCTCGAATGCGTAACTGCTGAGCATGAGGTCTAGGGTTCGATTCCCATTTCGGGTAAGTGTTATTCGATTTTTCCGTCAGGAATTTCTCAGTCGTAGTCACGGATTCTGGCTTCGTGCCCGGTTGGTGGCAATAGGCTCGGCCCCTATTACATGGGACTATAACATAACTGGTGAAATGTGGGTGTACTAGATAGAGATATGTTGTGTACTTGATGACGCGGAGCGTTGTTCGCATTGCTGAATTATTTTAGGCGAAATATATTTGTGTTTTTTTTTCATCATCTTTACGTAGGTACATTACATCGAATGTTTATCATCGATTTATGCTAAGAAGAAGAAGCATGATAAATGATTGAATCCAACTGTCCACCACCATCTCTCATTAAAGCTATTTTTAGAATCTCACCCAAATTTTCTAAAAACAAACGGATAACTATTTCCTATCCCGTGGGTTTTATTTCTCTTACATTGCCCAGAATTACCCCATAAAATTGATTTGTGTTTTCTTTGGGTTCCTTCATTCTAAACATGAAATAAACGGCAGATCAAAGCATTGCTAGTATTTCTTACTAAAGACCTTGGTTAAGCAAATAAAGTCCAACCTAGAAAATATATTGACACGTTTTGCTGTTGGGTAACGGCCTTGCTATTTTGGTTTCATCTCCAAATAAGCTTTGTGTAGAATATTTTTTTTTATTTAACATCGTCTTTTTGAAGGTAGTTTTCGATCCTTTTATTTTAAAGAGCTTTCTTCATTTGACATTTAAGTTCATAATTACCCAAATAAGTTTATTCTAATAATACTTACGACCTCAATTCCATTATTACTAAGGTGGGATTCAATGCCATGCCTGTATTTGGTTTCAGATGCTCGTTGGTAGTCCAAATAGAACTCGATTAGTTTTGCATATTTTATTGCAAAACATGAAAATATACAGTTATAAATTCAATTGACGTCATTACAATCCACATCATGTTCACTGCTGAGGCCTCTTCCCTTTTTTTCTTTTCACTTTTCTCAGGTCTGTACCAGTCTCATCCAGGTCTTCCCCGCGATATTCTTCTGTTGTATATCCACCCATTTGGCTGT
Organism: Cerastis leucographa; assembly: GCA_963082945.1. Taxonomy (NCBI): domain Eukaryota; kingdom Metazoa; phylum Arthropoda; class Insecta; order Lepidoptera; family Noctuidae; genus Cerastis; species Cerastis leucographa. Next base: position 21,459,007 of record OY720382.1, read on the forward strand.
TAGTCTGCCAGCACCCATACAATCATGTCGTTAGGGCTAGGCACCCCATTTAGTCAAGTACGCCCACCTTCATTTTAGAGCAGATTGACATCCTTTTATTGTTGATTCGGGTCGTGAATCATTAGCATAGTAACCTCCTTGAATTGGACGAGGATGCAAAACAACACCTTGTATATTAAGAGGGGACTCTAGGCCCGAGGAATTTGAAGAATAGGTATTTGAAGAAACTATTGCCGCTGCGACCGACCAAGCCCCCGTAATGTGCAAAAGGGACAACTACAACTCACGCTGATTTTACCTACAAAAATCGTGACCAAAACAGACGTTTTGTATTCCGCTGTTTTCTTCTTCAAATCTAAACTGATCTAAATAATATTCTTATATCAAAATTTAGAGGAAAAGTATATCTATGCTACTATCATTTTTTTTTTGTTAAAAACTTATCTAATTTGTCTGATAGTCGTCTGAAAATGGCGGTAACAATGGCCTTTTTTTCGGGTTTTTGGATTGTCATCATTATTTTAGTGATTATGTTTTGAAAAAAAGGAAATGATAGGGGGCATGTATTAATAAGACCTAGATTTTTTGGAAAAAAATCATTGCTCTAGACGCATTATCTACGAAAAAAAACAGCAGAATACGTTTGTATGGAGAAAGGCCCACTAGAGTCCCCTCTTAAATGCGATAGTTTGTGAGGATGTATGGTTGTTTGCTACTCTTTCACACGAAATCTACTGAATAGATCTGGATACAATTTGGCACAGTGATAGATAACAGTCTGGAATAGCACATAGGATACATATATACTTTTTATCCCAGTAGTAAGATCCTATAGGACAATTACCAAACAAAACGTGGGCGAAGCCGTGGGTATAAGCTAGTAGATTATAAAATGATTATTCATTTAAATTCCAGTACTGCGGCCTAGTAGCCCTGACTTCAACGCCCCTCAACTGCAACGCCCGTCTCCGGGACCTGCTGTCCAGGCCATTAAACGAAAGACTGGAACTGCTTCTGCCAGTAGGAAGACCACACGAAGACGCCACGGTACCGGCCCTGCAGAGGAAGAGTCTGGAAGAAATCATGGTTAAAATCTGAAAGACTGTTTTGTGATATTTCTTGTACATAAAGAAAGCTTTTTATTACTGTTACTGTGGCACTTATTTACCAAACGCCGATAAAAAAATATCTACCCCTTATTTTTTTCCAACTGATCATAATAACCTCTCGAATGTTTAAATATAGTTCAAAAACTTAGGTTTCCAAAAAGAACTGTAGTGGATTTTTGTTTGTTTTTTTATCATTTATTATCTCGGAAAAAGGAATATCATGTGTGATCCTCTCCAGCACGACCATGGATCATTACCTTAATTTTAATGTTGTACATATTCATGAAAAAATGTGTACTTTATTGTACTAGCGACTTTAAAAAATGTACTCACTCATTTTCGCTGTTATAAAATATCGACCGTGGCCGTGCTAGGTAGAACCTTTCTGCCACGACCACTATAAATTTTAGGTATTTTTATCAACTTTAAAATGAAAAGTTTTATAAATATATTGTACTGAATTGTACTCCATTTTGATATATAATTTTAAGCAGTCATTTACCCGTTTTTAGATTTTTTTTCACACAAGCGAGTAATACCACTGGTCGATAACAGATGGCGCTGACTCTAATTAATTGCATTGTTGCCAATACTAAAAGTTCTCATGGTCTCCAGCACGACCATGGATGATTACCTTAATTTTAATGCGGTACATATTCATGAAAAAATGTGTACTTTATTGTACTAGTGACTTTAAAAAATGTACTCACATATTTTCGCTGTTATAACATATCAACCGTGGCCGTGCTAGGTAGAACCTTTCTTCCACGACCACTCTAGATTTTAGGTATTTTTACATGAAAAGTTATATAAATAAATTGTACTGCAATGTACTCCATTTTTTATATAATTTTAAGCAGTCATTTACCCGTTTTAAAGAGATTTTTTTCACCCAAGTGAGTAATACCACTGGTCGATAACAGATGGCGCTGACTCTAATTAATTGCATTGCTGCCAATGCTAAAAGTTCTTTATGTCTTTTTGTGTGTGTCGTCTGTCCGCAAATTTTCTTCTTGGCACTGTGACTCCTGAACTGTTTGTCAGATCGAGCTAAGTGAGGTCTAAAAATATTCAACTCGGTCCGGAGATGGTGCGAGTGCGATCGCGCTCACCCAGATGCATGAAGGATGCATGTTTTTGATATGGTTGTTCAAACAAAAATATTAAATATCCATGGGATATACTCATTTATTATTATTTTATCGATTTTTATTTTTAATCTTTATATCCCGCTTTTCGAATTACGTGTTATAAAATGTAATTTGATTGAATTTTGCCTACTTAGAAATAGTAATAGCGTAACACAGTAGTATAGCAGCACCGCAGAAAAAAAATCTCTTTATAACGGATAATGACTGCATAAAATTATATCTTAAATGGAGTACATTTCAGTACAGTATATTTATATAACTTTTCATGAGTTGATATAAATAAACTATAATGGTCGTGGCAGAAAGGGCTCAGGCGCAAAATGTCTCTTTCGCAAAATGTCTACTGGTAGTAAAATGTCTCTTTCTCATAATGTCGCTTTCGCAGAATGACTCCTTCTCAAAAAGTCGCTTTCTCACAATGCCTCTTTCGCAGAATGTCTCTTTCGCAAAATGTCGCGTTAGAAACTTAGAAAAAAAATTAGCCTGTTTTAAAAAAAAGAGTGTTTTTTTTCCAATTTCTTATTAAATGTTTACAAGTTTTACAAGATATTCAATCGTCGAGTCTGACTTGGCTGGGCAGACTTATGATTTGTTTCCTTTTTATAATAAATGACATAAAAAAAAATGTTTAACGTACTATACCACTATACCAGATTTTGTAAGACTCTATTTTTTTTTTGGTAGCCTACATAGTGTCCCACTGCTGAGCAAAGGCCTCCCCTTTCTTCTTCCATACCTCTCTATCCTGAGTGATCTCTGGCCATGTTAGCCCCGCGTACAGGATCAGATCGTCACGCCACCTTCGCCGTGGTCGACGTGTGCGTGTGGATTGAGAGATCTTTTCGAAAAACTCTTCCAATCCCACCCAAATTATAAGAGGATTTAGGAAATAATTGTTAAAACTTCATGGTAAGGTATAAAATTTGTCAAACCTAAACAAAGAAAGTTAGAACTCATTAACTGGATCTCTCAATCTGGGCAACTGAAGAAAAAGCCATAACGCGTATCCAAGAATATACTGCCTATGTGTTTATAATTTGCATTTTAATTAATTGTAAAGGATTTGTGAAAGCTGCTAAACAAAATTTCGATTCGTTTCAAAGCCACGTTTAAGATTTATAACAGTTTATATGGATCACTCAGAGTGGACAATTTTCAATTGAGTGATCTTGTAAAACACGACCTAGTACTGAAAAAGTATGAATAATTATCATGTTTATTACAAATTATGCTTCTGGGAGAATTTGTAAAACAAAAATCGTGTTTGAAATCTTACTGGTTCAAGGGAAAATGAAAATTTTGTTTTTTGTTGATCGTCCCAACTGAGAGATCCTTATTTCGAACTATATTTAATAAACCAAAACTTATAGGTAGAAGGTAGATCCATCAGAAATTGTTAAAAAGATTTTACTAAAATTTGACGAATCAGTCGTCCCTGTAAGTGTTATACTTAAAAAGATAAATCATTTTTTTGCAATCCTTGAGGAAAACGTTGAGTAGGGTGACCATATCGCCGGTCGGAATCATTACCGGTACAATTCAAATTATGATGCTGTTTAAACGTTTTTATACAAGTTTATGTCTGGTTTCACTACATAATTTAAATAATATTGCTTACGCAAGTTTCTATAGTATATCCGAACGTGGTATGCATCATGCTTCCTAACCCGCCTCTAATATAATATTTTTGTCAAGTTGTCGACCGCTATCCATTTCTACCCCTCTCCCTCTCTCCTACTACACGCCCATGTGACAGAAAGAGAAGGAGCACCGCCACACGAGATCCAATGAAGCTCGCGTCCGTCGATGATTTGGCAGAAAACGAAAAATCAGTTACAACTCCACTGTTCTCATAACCGTCAACTTAAAATCACCGCCCGCGCCCGCAACCCTTTTTGGGTTTTTAAACGTGTAATCTACCGCCCGCAACCTTTTTTTGGGTTTGAAACGTGTCGGCCGACAAGGGGATATTAAGTGAATCAGGAAGAAGTCATCGGATCACGGGCTGGACATCAACTCGCGCACTTCAGTCAGCCATCGTTACAAACGATCACCTACCAGCTTCCAAGTAAGTCCTTTTTCTCTGAATAACCTGCGTGTCGACGACAACCTATCTCATATCTCAACACTACCCATGAGTTACAACCGTTAGATAAATCAGTGAACAAATCATACGAACATCATTGGGATAAAGAAGTCTTGTCGTAGGCCTAACGTCACCCAAAAAAAAAAAAAATCGGACGAAATAAAAAAGTGTGTCTACCCTACTCAACGTTTTCCTTAAGGATTGTAAAAAATGATTTATCTTTTTAAGTATAACACTTACAGGGACGACTGAATCGTCAAATTTTAGTAAAATCTTTTTAACAATTTTTGATGGATCTACCTTCTACCTATAAGTTTTGGTTTATTAAATATAGTTCGAAATAAGGATCTCTCAGTTGGGACGATCGACAAAAAACAAAATTTTCATTTTCCCTTGAACCAGTAAGATTTCAAACACGATTTTTGTTTTACAAATTCTCCCAGAAGCATAATTTGTAATAAACATGATAATTATTCATACTTTTTCAGTACTAGGTCGTGTTTTACAAGATCACTCAATTGAAAATTGTCCACTCTGAGTGATCCATATAAACTGTTATAAATCTTAAACGTGGCTTTGAAACGAATCGAAATTTTGTTTAGCAGCTTTCACAAATCCTTTACAATTAATTAAAATGCAAATTATAAACACATAGGCAGTATATTCTTGGATACGCGTTATGGCTTTTTCTTCAGTTGTCCAGATTGAGAGATCCAGTTAATGAGTTCTAACTTTCTTTGTTTAGGTTTGACAAATTTTATACCTTACCATGAAGTTTTAACAATTATTTCCTAAATCCTCTTATAATTTGGGTGGGATTGGAAGAGTTTTTCGAAAAGATCTCTCAATCCACACGCACACGTGGTCGACCTCTACGGCGCTGTCCTTCCTCAAAACTCATAATAAAAGTATTTTTATTTTTGATTTCACTTGAAAAGTCGAATTTACAACGTTGCCCAAAAGTATTAACAAAGAACAGAACCAACCAAGAATAAGAAATAAGAAAAAAAAACAACCATTTTTTTAAACCAGGCAATTTTTTTTTCTAAGTTACTAACGCGACATTTTGCGAAAGAGACATTCTGCGAAAGAGGCATTGTGAGAAAGCGACATTATGAGAAAGAGACATTTTACTACCAGTAGACATTTTGCGAAAGAGACATTTTGCGCCTGAGCCAGCAGAAAGGTTCTACCTAGCATGGCCATGGTCGATATGTTATAACAGCAAAAATATGTGAGTACTTTTTTTAAAGTCACTACTACAATAAAGTACACATTTTTTCATAGATATGTACCGCATTAAAATTAAGGTAATCATCCATGGTCGTGCTAGAGAATATCACACCTCAATCCTTACGGACACCAAAGGACGTGGCCGCTCCCCGCTCCGCTGTTCATGTGACTAAGTAGTAATGTTTTTGTGGTTTTCGATATCGCAGACCCATGAGCTCGTGGCTAAAGAGGAGATCGTGGCTAAAGAGGTGCCCGTGGCTAATTAATGTTAGCCGCACGAGTCGATCTTCAAGGTTAAGTCAGTCGTGCTTGCCAAGTTTGATCTGGGTCGATATGGGTGACCGTCATACCTCCGTGCCTATTACAAGCACGTCGAGCCGTTGGTCCCGGATGTCATTGAATTAGGTAACGGAGGTCAGATAGCAGTCGCTCTATCTAAAATACTGGGTAGGTATTTGGATGCGTTCGGTAAGACTGGAAGCCTACCCTAATAATTTGGGAAGGTTAAGCAGCCAGTATCACCCATGATAATTTAGAAAACTGAAAGGAAAACAAAAACAGTATTTTAAATACATTTCATTTAAAAAAAAAGTCTAAATACAAAAATGACGCCGAATTTAACTGGCACAGGCCTGACGAGCACAGTTCGGGGTTCAGCAACGGCGACGGCGACGCCTGTGCCCGCAGCGGCGGCGCTTGCGGCGGCAGCAGCTGCGCCGGCGGCGTCTGCGGCTGCAGCTGCGGCGGCGCTTGCGGCGACAGCTGCGCCGGCGCTTACGCTTCTTGCAACACTACATATATTACCTATCTAATGTGCTGGTGGCCTACCATGACGTTTTTAAGCAGTATAGTTTTAATCTTACGTGGACTATAGCTACGTCTCTTTGTCGTCAAGAGACGGCTCAGGCGCAAAATGTCTACTGGTAGTAAAATGTCTCTTTCTCATAATGTCGCTTTCGCACAATGACTCCTTCTCAAAAGGTCGCTTTCTCACAATGCCTCTTTGTCAGAATGCAGAATATCTCTTTCGTAAAATGTCGCGGTAAAAAAATGCCTGGCTTAAAAAAATGATTGTTTTTTTCTTTCTAATTTCTTATTCTTGGTTGGTTCTGTTCTGTTCTTTGTTAATACTTTTTGGCAACGTTGTAAATTCGACTTTTCAAGTGCAATCAAAAATAAAAATGAGCCCAAGAGACGAAGCCATAGTCGATGTCTAGTGACGTCTCCTGGAATGACATTAAAGCAATCCTGCTCTAAGACGACATGCTAGGGCCTTAGGTGGCCGTGATGTTTCGACCCATATTATATCATGTTGTCTGTGGGGCCATGGGAGGTGGCGGGTTTATCCAGGTGGCCTACCATGGCTTTTTATAGCAAGTATTGATTAAATCTTACGTGAGTGAAACACGTGTAATTATAGGTATACAGGTCTTCGAGCTTCATCTCTTTGAAAGTAAGTAAAAGACAACCCTGCTAAATGACGTCTTGGTAGGCTACAGTTTTCGCACACTAATTGTATTGCAAAGGGTTTCCGCAAGTGGCAATGATTCGTAATCTAAATTTCAAACAATACTTCACGTACTTCACCTTCGTGTATTTTGTTTCAAGGGACTTGAGTACACAGCCGAAAACTGCTATGGCATCCATAGCAGTTTTCGACTGTGTACTCAAGTCCCTTGAAAAGGGCCAGCTTCGGCATGACAAAGCACTTACAAACCAAATGATGACCAAAACGTTTGCGGTTCTAGTGACTGGCACCGTGTTCAAGCAACAATATTCTTTACTGTGTAGGTTAGAAAGGATATTTACACATGAGCGTTTGCGACGGCGGCGACGGCACTTCCTCTTGCGGCGGCGGCGGCAGCATTGGTCTTCCGGCTCGTCACCGGTCCCGGAACGGGAAAACGAGTGGGTGCGGTGCATGCGATTCTCACCACGTCTGTCAATAAAATGAAGAAAGAGATGAAAGTTCATTTCAGTGTCATATGAAACTATTTGCAATAACAATAAATAAAGTCTCTTGACTGAGTAAGTAAACGTTTTTGAACAATTTCAGCTCATGTAAATAAACCTAATTCGTCCACCGAACTGTATAGCCTGATTGTAAAAGAAAACAAATGTTGGTATATAGAGATAAGCATATACCCCACCTAGGAATTTACTTCAATCATCTCAGCTTGATAAAAGCAGGCAAACGCCGAAACTAAGTCACAAAGAACAGTTGAAAGGGCAAAATAGGAGATTTCTCTTCATGATTACATGAGAAATAGAGATGAAGCTAACCGACATTTTTTTTTAACCAGCTATGTAGTAAGAGAGGCGAGGAAATGTGCAGGATATATATGTACATAATTATATATTATATAAATATAAATACAACCTGTTTTTTTTGATACCCCATAACTCTAGGATATGATTGAGACCATATCAAAGAATCAACTGCCATATGAATTATGTTTCAATCATACTTTTTTTTTCGCCTTTTCTAAGCTTTAAGTATGAATTATTGGTTTGAATAAAAGGAATTACTCGTATTTATCAATGAAACTACTACTATTTTTCTACACTACTGCGAAGTATGGCAACCTCGCAAAAGTAAAGATTCGTCATACTGGTGACAATTTTTGACCTAATTGAATTATGATTGATGATATTTCCGAATAATAATAATCAGTTACTGGGTTGTGGAGGTCAGATAGGCAGTCGCTTCATGTAAAATACTGGTACTCAGCTGCATCCGGTCAGACTGGAAGCCGACCCCAAGATAGTTTGGGTAAAGGCTAGGCAGATGATGATATCTCCGAAACTATGTATTTTTGGACCACCTTCTATAGGAGTTTTAGTATTAATTTTACCTACACAATATAACCCTAGAGTTATGGGATATAAAAATAAAAACTTTTTTACAAAAAAAAAATAACCGACTTCCATAAAACACTAAAAAGTGGCAAATAATTTTAGTTTCGGCAGTCGGTGACTTGTTTGTTACATTTACTTTTTGCCACCGACTTCCGAAACTAAAATTATTTGCCACTTTTTAGTGTTTTATGGAAGTCGGTTATTTTTTTTTTTGTAAAAAAGTTTTTATTTTAGCCTTTTCAGTTGTAGTATCTCACTTTAATCCTAGTCAAGTATAATTTTTACATTGTAACTAGACACCAGCACATCGTCCATACATACGACAAAGGACAAAATGCATAATAAAGGGGATGACTCAAAAAGTACCTAAGCAAAGATAATAAAATTCATATGGCTCCACCGGGCAAGCTTCTCTACCAAATGAATGAAAAATCATCTAAATCGGTCCAGTAATCACGGAGAAATCGGTGTACATACGTGAAAAATTTACATATCACAAAATTTTTAATAAAATGAAAACTATATGGCCAAACTATATAATTTTTTATGGGACCAAATGGCAGGTATTCCACATCAAACTAAAGAAGAATCACGCAAATCGGATCATAAATCTCAGCGTAATCGGTGTACATACATAAAAAAAACTAATCGAATTGATAAGCTCCTCCTTATAGAAGTCGGTCAAAACAGAAAAAAAAAAAAAATTTTTAAACTTATTATTGGTACACCTGGAAAGTGCATACCGTTACGATTCCAACAAGCCCAAACACAGCTAAGATTCATTGCCTTGTTATGGAGTTCCGAAGCCTGTCTCTTGGATTCATCATCAGATCTGATGGTAAAATGGTTCTTATTGGACGCAAATGCTTCACTTGTTGTAGAAAATACCAAAATCGCTGTACGTTTTCCTATAAAATTTGAAGAGTTCCCTCGATTTCGCCAAGATTCCATCATCAGATCCCGACTTGGTGACTATGGGACCATTTGGGCAGTATACCCTTTCCAACAAAAAAAGATTTTTCCAAATCGGTTGGCAAGCGACGGAGTAATGCGCGAACAAACATATAAAAAAAAAAAAAAAATACAAACATCCGAATTGAGAACCTCCTCCTTTTTTAAAAGTCGGTTAAAAATACAAACATTCGAATTGAGAACCTCCTCCTTTTTTAGAAGTCGGTAAAAAAAAACAGGTTGTATATATGGGAGGTGAGGTGTTGGAGTGGAGACCCAGAACTCGCCATACGCGTGTAGGCAAGCTAAGTAAGGCTAAAGCCTGGGCCGAGTGACAGGCAAAAGATTGATGCGGGAGGCTCAGGACTGAGGAAAGCCGCTTGCAATGGAGGAGACGTACAGTCAGCATTCAGACGATACTAGTTGCAGAAGAAGAAGACGGTAACTCAACATAAAACACATTCTACTGCTGGTCATACATAAGCCTCCATAGCAAGCTGCCTCTCCTACCTCCGTCATCAAGCCGGTTTCATCGGGTCAACGACCGTAGGTAGGTAGGTACAGTTTAGTAGTGTCTTTACCTTCTGCTCATACGATCTTCCTCATTGCCGGGTTGTTCTCTGGAAAAAGAAGTCGGGTCAATTCCATAGGTCAGAGATCTGCAAATAATTATTTTCTTGACTTTAGGGAAACTAAACCCATAGTTTAAATGTACTGGAGTGGACAAATTTACCACAACTATATAAGTCTACCTTAATATGGTTTCTACTCTTGCTCGTTTCCGCACTCGATTGAATAATAAAACTAGCGGTTTCTTTTTCCCCGATCGTTTGTCTGTGAATACTCGATTTACTGCACAACCATACCGAATCATGAGGACCCAAACAAAGTGGAGTGCTAAGTGATTAATTAAATGTGCGTGTTAAGTCTTCCAATAAATCGAAACTTACTGATTCTCCGCAACCTTCTCCTTGGCGTCGCCATCGTTTTTCTTCCTGGAGGCGGAGGTGGCTTTCTTATCATGGTGGTAACCACCGGAGTGGCGTCGCGCGGCTGCTGCTCGGCGACGCCTGGAATTATTGTCATAGCAAAGTTAGCTGACGCTACAAGTTGCGTGCAAAATTCCGACAGGCGTATTTTCATTACATTATTTCAGTAGATAGTCACGAGTTCTTACTTAAGATTTTCTTCATGATTAATCATCTAATTTAATAATGAAATATGATTAGCTATAATTGCGGCTGCAGCTTCTAACAGCAAAATATACGGTTTTTACAATATCTGCCCGACAAAAACCGGTAGGTAGAGCAACGCGGCGACGCTTGTGTTGACACAAAGTCGTACTGTCGAAGGGTGGAGAAGGTAGTGGACGTCTTACGGCTGAGATTATGATGGTGCTAGTGGTGGTAGTCATGACAGTTATGATGATACCCACTTCTGCTGGAAGTCGACGTAAGTCTTCAGCCTAGCAGTGTACCGCGGCGCCTCGGTTTCGCTCCGCTTACGCATGAACTCCACGATATCATCGTTAATTTTCTTCTTCTTCTCGTCTTCGGGTTCCATAGTGCCACGCGAAACCCAGCTCAGTGGTCACCTGCCGATACGGGAACACGTCTGATTATAGCAAAAATGCAAGATTTATAAGAGGACTAATAAGCCAATAGTATTTTCTTATGTTTGTTTACTGTGCATACGAACTTTTTTTTATATATGGATACAGATTTAGGACACCCGTGCACTAAACAGCCAGGCTATGGCGTAATCAGGGAGCGCCAGGGGTGGCACTCTGATGTATAATTGTATATTGGAGCCCGAGGACTAGGTAGCCAAGAATGTCTTGCTTTAGCAACCGTTGGAACGCACATGATTGCACGACAGACAAGAAAGCGAATGCAGGGGGCCTACTCTCTAAGTCCGTCAACGAAAGTACGGGTCCATCCGTAACAAGCTTTATACTTCGAAATAAACCCTACTCCCTAATATTTTCAGATTCATGAGTTTTGAATACACATCGGGAGTAAGGACAACTGTCCAATCGTATTGTCATTCATTTTTAGTTCGGGCCCCTAACGAATCTTATGTCCGTAAGTGATAAGGAGTAGGAAACGACCGAAACTATGGACTTCGTGCTTAGAGAGTAGACACCTAGTTACGTGACTGCCTTCGCACCCTAATCTTAAAATAAAAACCGTATGGACAATATGGTATCGGTACCTGTCAGCGTATGTCCTATGAGAATAGTCTTTGACAATAAATTTTGAAATTTTAGTAGGTATCTATTACCTTCAAAGAAGGCGTACTATGACAGCTGGTGACAGACATTTTATTGGGCATCAGTTGTTGATTAACTGGTGCCAAGTTGAGAAAACACATGAGGTCAATAGGACATGGCTTAATGGCATGACTGGTTTCGCATATTGACACTAAATAAGATGGGATCCAAAGACATTCAAATAGTTTTCAGCAAAAAACGGGACAAGACGAAGAAAATCCAAAAGACAAAAAAAAATTGTATGAAAATATTAATTATATCTCTTTGATGAGATCAATAGGACATGGCACGATGACATGTCTTGTTAATCGGACAAACTCCATGAATCGACAACAGGAGAAGACGCTGCGATTTACGAAGGTGTGTGGAGGTGCTAATGGTGAGCATGCCGTGCAAAGATATTTGAGAAGTTTGTGCAAGATAGGATTCCGTACGGGAAGGAAACTTGCAAAGCAATCCAGTTGAAAACTTTTAAATACATACCACTTAAATATCCCTCGCTGCCAGAACATTATGGTCAGAACTTTAAATTATAAATTTCGTCCAAAAAAAAACAAGCCAAATAAAAATATTTCCTCAAAACTATGAATTATGTTGTGTTGACATTACAGTAAATTTCTTTGTTTCGACTGAACGCTATTCCTTCTGTTTATGAAAATTGAGACTGTCGCCAGAAAAATAATAATCAAGCCAGTCTTTTTGAAAATTTGTGAAAAAATCTTTTTTTTTGGTAATTCTACCTTCATGGTAGCAGAATGTGGAAAAATGAAAATAAAAAGTGAACTTTTCTGTGGGTTAAGTAGAATATAATGTAGACCATATGTTCTGATTGTTTGGGGCCACGAAAATATAAATCTGGCTGGATCAAAATAAGACTTTCTTTCTTTTTAATAGGCTTGCGTTTGGCCGCAACTCGCTGGCTGTGAAGCGATGATGCAGCCTAGGGTGGAGCACGCTTACCTAGAAGAAACCGATTCCCTCAAACTTTGAAGAGATCCAGATTATAACTAACAGAAAAGCCAGCAGTGACTTCGACAGACTGGCGGTACCATAAATGTGTGAGATAGAAGTGCTGAAGCCAGAAGTGATGGTCCACGGCATTGACTTTCGTGAAGATAATTTTTCGCTGATAGCTGAAGTTCCAACCAAGTCTGCTTAAACGTATTACAGTATAAGTTATATTATTTAAGTATATCACATTTTGTTTGTAGTACTGAGGTAAAAGCTTTCAGACACGTTTAAATATTTAGTTAGTTACACGAGAAATGTTCTTAAGACGTCAGGCGTTTAAAAAATTAGCTGCTAAATCACGTACAACACAAAAAAACGAGATTTTTAGTCCCTTTTTCATAAATGGGTTAATGGGCTTGCGGCTCGGAAGCAGCGTGTTAGCATTAAGAATGTATTATTACAACAAAATTACATTATACATAACAATTAAACCTTAACACATCGCAATAAGGAATAATTTTCTACGCCTACAATGTAAGGAATGTTAAAGTTAAAAATACGTGTTCGGAAACTTTCGTGCGTTTCCGCTAGCGGTCGACAAAGTTCGGCAGTGCGCGGCCGCCCGCCCGCCGTACGTGCGCATACGCGTTGGGCGGCGCTAATAATCAATTAAATATTTAACAGTTTATAATTGTATATAGTATTGATTCATATATAAACCCAATACATAAAACAATAAAAATAGTACTTCATTTTGTTATGTATATTTAAATATAAAAATAAAAAAGTATATTAAGAGCTTTAAAATAGTTTAACTAAGGTGTGTATGTGAAAGTGTACCGTGATATGTACGTAGTTTAAAGTGTAATGTGATAATCCTATTCATCAAATAAGTGTAGACATATTAAAATAATGTTTCAATAGAAATCACGATTGTATCAAAATGCATTCCGTTATAAGTTGTCGTGCCGCGCCGCCGGACGATGCACGTGTTTTTATTTTCATTTATAAATAGTCCAGACACAAACCGACACTCTGCGGCTGCACCATGACGTCACTCAAAGAAACCAGTGACGTCACCGACGCAGCTCACGCAGAAGATGAGAAGAATAGCAAAGTTGAACGAAAAGAGCCGAAAGATTTGGCTGAATTACCGCCGAGTGGCACATCTTTACACAAGAGGCGAAGAGGTGAACCCCCTGTCACTCTCTCCGTCAAATCCCCCCAAACACCTTCCGATGCTGAAGGTTCCTCCCCCTGTACGGCAGGCCCATCCCCTCCTGAAGAGTACTGGTCCCTAAATGACGGAGAACTCACAGATCCCGAAGCGATTTGCGAAACTATGCTGCAAAGGCTACGAGACCAAAATGATGCCGTATCCAGGCGAGGAAAAGAAGTGGCGCAAAGAACGAAAGACACTGTCCAAGCTCTGGATCAATTAGAGCAGTTACTAGAACTATTAGACCAATTTGTGACCCTAAAAGAACATAACGGCCGTCTTTTGAAAAGACTAAAGGATGTTAATCATTTGAAGAGACTCCACAATGCCCATAAGAGGATAGACAGTGAGAATGAAAGATTGAAGTCGGAAACCAAAGAGTTGGAACAGATAAACGAAGCTTTGGATGCCGAGTTTGAGTGTGAATATGGACAAATACTCTTTGATTCCGTGATGATGGGCAACCGAGGTATGAAGAGGTCAGGGTCAAAGTGGAAAGGTCATGCGCGGTTTGGAGGGTCGCTGCTGAGAAAGCAAAGGTCGAGGTCTGCGGGAGGGGATGACAGTGACGCCGCTCCTGGCTCTCCTCTGAGGAGGAGATCCGAAGGTATCTTCATGAAAGAAGTTGAGAAGTCTAAAGTTTCGAAGTGGACAAGAGTTAAAGCTGCATTTAGGTGAATATTTGTGTTTTATTCAAACTGACAGTTTGTATGCTGTTCTGTAGCTCAATGGCGACTAGCAGCATTCTTGTTGCGACGCTTTAATGCTTTCAATAAATGTTAAGAGCTGGTCCCTCAAAATTCAATTTAGGATAGCGTATGTAGGTAGGGCAATTTCAATTACCTACACACTTGACTACTCATTACTATACCACTCATAGTATAACTTGACATCATATGTTAAACCATCGAATAATCAAGACTTACTTTGTGCGACTAGAAATTTTCTGAAGCGATCTTTCTATTTACTTCGCCGGGCAGTGTTATTTCATATTGTATTCACCCGTTAAAACTGGGTTGATTAAAAGAACTTAGCCTATCGAAGTAGCTACAATACACCTTTCCTAGTTGTTTCAAAAACTTGGTTCATCGGCTTCTTCCACCAGCTTGTCTTCGCCATTTTTTAAGATCAAACCATATCGTAGAACCTACAATTGAATGAAATGTGACATCCTCAACCCACACTGGGCTCGCCCCGCCGGTTGTGTTAGGTTAGGCGATAGTTGGCAGCACAGAGTCCTGGGACGCGGTGGTGTCCTTCTGCGAAACCATCATGTCGCAGAAGGACTCTGCGGAAAGAGAGAGGGAGATTATAGGAGGCAGAGGGCGGATAACGCCCTCGTCCGGCCTCCCTAAACAGGCGACGGATTGAATAGAATAATACTTTATTGTACACCAAAAATCAAACATAACGGGTTTACAAAACTGCTAATTTTATGGTTACAACGGCGGTCTTATCGCTTATAGCGATATCTTCCAGACAACCTTTCTTGGATTTGGGGACATCTGTCGCCCCCCATCACACTGGACCCGAGTGCGCCTCTCATAGACGTAACGGTCCCCCCGTTACATCTATGAGAGGCGCGCGCGCGTGGATCACGACGCACCGCCGCGTCTTGGGTCCAGTACACCTCATTCGCCCCATGGACGAGGCCCGCACAGGTCAAGCGGCCGGCACTAGTCCGGGGCAGCGGATGTCCCATTAGATTCCGCTGCCCCCCGACGCAAGTGGGCGAGGGAACACCCGTGTGTTTTTAGTCAGTACGAGTTTGACAAATCCCTCCGCTCTCTCCAGGGCGCAGCATCCATCGAGCACTGCCACATCGTCAAAAAAATAAAAAATACGTTAGGTTATGTCAGTCCACCTTCTCACAGACATCAGGTGTTTGTCTCGGCAGTGGGAACATTACAGGATGTGGCTTCTGCCTGCCCCCCATGGACAAAAGGCATGAGTTTACGTATGTATGTAATATTGCCCGGAAGGGGTTTCCAGAAACTGAAAATCGGACCATTGCGTAGGCAGATACTACATAAAATATGAAGCAAAGTCATTGATCATTAATTTATTTATGATTAATGAAGAGCAATTTTTTGAAAGAGTGAACGAAAATGATAAACGATGCAAATCTATCTGAAGCGGAAAATGATAATTATAGGTACATGGTGAAATATGTTATTTATCTCGGATGACTGTAAAGTCAGAAGCTTAATATTTTTTCTTTCAACTACGTAGTTATGTACTTCCTTTATTAATGTTTTGTTTGTGCATAAGATAATTATCCAGTTTTGGAAACCCAAACTCAATGACAGAGGTCACAAAGTTCAAATTCCTTCGTAACCTAATGTCAATCCGACTTACGAATTTAATAATTGTAAGTTTTAAATGTTTGAAGGGAAGATGAATTGAACTTTGTTTCATTAACTTGAGTTTTTTTTATTCTGAGTAGGTATATTTTGTCACGGTAGTTGAAAGAAAAGTAGTTACGCAGCTTGCTAGTGAGTAATTAATGCACTCGTGTATTGATAACTCACTTTGCGCTCGATGCAACAATCTACTATAATATCAGAAACGAAACTGGACGTGTTAAGTTATACTACCTGTATGTATTGTTAATGATTGACCAAGACATCTATTTGTAATAAATGCCCCTGTACGGATATTGTTTCTAACAGACTCATGAAAAGTCTTTTTCTTATTGTATTAAAAATAGCGTAGTGAAAAAACACATAAATTTCATAATGATGATAATGCTCTTATCGTAATTTGTTTGGGGTCAGCACTGCACAAATCTTCTACTTCCATTCATTTTATTAGCTGTCAGATACTCCTTTCTAGAAATACACACAATTTGCGCATCGTTTCTTCAATCATCATATGTCATATCGACATTCATGCCGATAACCTTGCTCAGGTTGATCAAAGCAAGGAAAACCTGTTCAGGTGGAGATTCATCGATGACTCTGCTCTGGAGTGTAAATGTGATGCTGCCCTACAAACGATGGGACACTTGATATCGTGTCGTGCCTGTCCTGTTGTTTGCACATCTTGGGAGCTGATAGACGCTACTGAAAGTGCCAAACTCGTTGCCAATTTTTGGGCTGATTCCATTGTAATTGTCATGGTTACGCTAAGAGGAAGAGCTTGCTCACATGGCAACACTGGAGACAATACTTAGATCTCTTTATAAGTGCCCATAAAGGCCTTTGGGCAATATTTTGATTTTAAATCACTAGGATTTTTTGAAGTCGAACAGGGATTTATACAAAAAAAAAAGAATTGATCATATCCCTAGACAATTTCAGACAATAAAAACTGTAGAAGTACGCTATAAAACTACTGTAGGTACAATTACAGAAACATTCACCATATAGTAATGCGCCAATAATTTGATATACAAAGTGAGGTGTGAACAGATTTACAGCTTTGAACCAGTATTGCGTTTAGAATAAATGATTTTATATCTTCAAAATAATCTCGTAGTACCTAGGTATGAATATGAATAGTAGCATTCATATTCATACCTACTACGAGATTATTTTGAAGAAAGTTAATGTTATTTGGCACAAACTGAGAAAATGGTGTGTAGAATTTGGCCAAAAGTGCAATAAATTCGTCTAAGTGCATCGTAATAAAGACTTGTTCTTTTAACATTTACTCAGATGAGAATGCTGGGCAAACACTCAAAAATGCGTTGAAACCGCAGTCAAACAATGTCAATGCCACCATATCACCACGTTTCAGTGTGAACTTGTTATTGTGTACTCTCAAATAAACTGACTTTCAGTTTGTCACACAAGCGTAGTACAGTTTTGTCGCACAAGCGTTAATCGCGCTTCCTCTTGTCGATCTCACGTAATACAGTCCTTAGCACCTACGTATACACTATAAATTAAGCTTCTCATTATAAATTGCAAACACACGATGGTTTGTTATATGCTTTTGCAAATTTTTCTGGGAATCCCAAAGCAAAACATATTCAAAAAGTATACCTACTATAATAAGAAAGGGTAAAATTATAAAATAAGCATTCTAAATAATCAGAATCTGATTCTCTGATCCAAATTTGGTTTAGAAAAAAGAATTTAGCATCACTTTACAGAAATAACAAGTTTCATTGGTTAGATCACACAATGGCAGAAAATAACCATAAGGGCAAAAAAAGTGCCCACAGTCAAGGACTGATGCAGGAGGTCTACTCTCTTTCTCCGAAACGTAACATCGGCACCGAACGAAAATTAAACGTAGTATCGTTTGTGACCCTGCTCTATATAATTTGCGGACGCACACAAGATGTTCGAATTCACAGACAACGAATGTATTGAATGTTATTGTGTGCGTCCGCAAATTATGTAGAATACGGTCACAAACGTAACTACGTTTAATTTTTGTTCGTTGCCGAAGTTACTTTTCGGAGAAAGAGAGTAGACCTCCAGACACGGAGTAACTTACCAAATACCCATGGGCTTTCATCCAGCCAGCATTGGGTATGTTGGGACTGCTACGACTCTGACCAAAAAATATCTACGAACAACAAGTATTGAATGCCAGTAAGATAAATTGTTAGTATTCGAAGCTTCTCTTAGTCATTAAAGAATTCTTATTGAATGATTTTATTAATAAATAATAATGTAATCAGGACGATTTTAATCAGGACTGTCCCGTTGATCTAATGGTCGCAAGCGTGACTGCTCAGCAAGAGGTCCGAGGTTTGATTCCCGGGTCTGTCACCGATTGATGACAATAGGCTCACCCCCTATTACAAGAAACTTAAACATAACTGGCGAAATGTGGGTGCGCTCCTTGGACACAAATCAAGGCTCCGTAGCTGCTACTGATAAAATTGTGATGGAAAAGCACTTGGCGAGACCTCGGAATCAAACCCAGAACCTTATGCTCAATAGCCGCGCTTACGACACTACACCACACTTATGACGCAGTCCTTAAGTTCATCATCATCATTTCAGCCGAAAGACATCCACTGCTGGACATATGCCTCCCCCAAGTATCGCCACATTGACCAGTCCCGTGCGACTTGCATCCAGCGGATTCCCGCAACCTTCACCAGGTCATCGGTCCATCTAGTGGGAGGCCTTCCAACGCATCGTCTTCCGGTTCGCGGTCGCCATTCCAGAACTTTTCGGCCCCATCGGCCATTCGTTCTGCGAGCAATGTGCCCTGCCCACTGCCACTTCAGTTTGGCAATTCTTCGGGCATTCCTCGGTAACCTATATAGGTTCTCTTACGGAACGTCCTTAAGTTATGATCTTTATATTAACCCAAGATATTTTCCACAGATGGGAGAAAGCTCAATGGCCCCAATCAGCCATGGGCAGTGCAGCCAGTGCCGTAGCAGCAGGAGCTATGGTAGGAGCTGTGGCTCTAGCAGGGTCCTCACCATCGTCAGCTACTCTTGCCAACCCTGAGCCTCGTGACTCCGCCAGCTTGACTCCTGGCAGCGCGTTATCGCTGACTCCTAACTCTTCGTGTGAAGAGCTGAGAGCTGATTCCGGTAAGCCATCACGCAGTTTTTTTTTATATGATAATTAAAAATATTATTATTGTGTCGTCTGTCTAGCCATTTTATATTGTAAACAGCAGCTGATTACAATCGTCCTTTTAGTACTATCAATTTAATTACTCTTGGTTTTGGAAATCAATAAACCAGACTTTCAGTTAAATTATAATAAGCGTTTACAAACCGTATGCTCGATGCCTCGATGGGACTTCCTATCCGCAAAAAATAACTTATTGATGTCCAAACTTTAATCCCTCATGTAACCCTTTTAGGGTTTCAATTTGTAAAAATGCTTTCTGGTGTTCTGTGTCTAGTAGTTATTATCATCATTCTCTTTCCCTTGTCCCAATTCATTTAAGGGCGGCGGCTCGGCACAGCATGTTTTCTTCTTCCATACCTCTCTACAAGGTGTTGTTTTGCATCCTCGTCAAAATTCAAGACCATGTCACAAAATACATGAATAACCAATTAGAATTATGGTACCTAGTTAATTATTAATAAACGCTGATTTTTTTGGTTGTTTAAGTTTGTCAGTATTTCAGAAAAACCCCCTAAACGTGGTTTAGGGAATAAGAAATTATCAAATAAACATTTGAGTTTGTTTGTATGTATGAAAGAACGGTTATAAGGCGAGGATCGGACGGGCCACGTTTAAAATACGGGTGGTTCACACTTACGGATTTTCGTAAATAAGAAAAAAAAAAACCTACCCATTTTATTATTGATTCGTGACGAGAATCATTAGCTTATTTACCTCCTTGAATTTGACGAGGATGCAAAACAACACCTTGTATAACTCGTCATTTCATTAGACCATGTGTGGTCTTCCAGTAATTCGAGTGTTTTTATTCATTAAACATTTATAAAACTATGCGTGGTTTCTGTTATAATAAACTGTAAGATGTAATTCCTAATATGCCAATTTTGTTATGAAACCTTACCTTGTTTGGTGAAGGAAGTATTTCATTCGGCCGTTTTCAGAGATTGCTTTCTCAGCTGTAATGTTAAGATTGATACATCTTCTCCTCTTTGTTCAATTTTATTGCTCGAGCTTAAAAGTCAACTTAACAGATACATTTCTGATTTACAACTTAACACTCTTGCGCATAAAAAATTAAGTGTTCTCAATCGTAAACGTAAAAGTTAAACAAACCATGGAAAACATAAAGCGATATGTATTTATGTAATATTTTTATATTTTCGGATAATGTTTATGATTCGTGAGAGTTTAAGAGAAACATTCCATGTATCAGATGTTTTGAATATTGGTTATTTGCGGGTATTCTGTTCTGATAGCAAAAGCTTTTTGAAATCCAAAACTCTACTAAGTTCTTTAGAACTTTTTTTTAAGTTCTAAAAAGCAAGCAAGAGCATAATGTCCATCACTTTATTTCATTACTAATTTAAATTAAATTAAATTTTACATGAAAAAAAAAAGAAAACTGTTTATTTGTCAAAACAGTTACATGGATTATAAATGAGACATCTTTATTAAGTAACTAGCGGCCCGTCCCGGCTTCGCACGGGTGGACATTTTTTTTTAAACATTTTGTGTTAACTACTATTTACTGATAGTATTTTGATGCAATTGACACGATTTAATAAAATCTTTCACGGGGAAGTTTAAATGTAATCTTTGGGCGATGCCGTGCTATTACGGAATTAATTATAAACCGTTTCTCGTAAATCAGTCCTAACAAATCTTAAAAATCACATCATAATCCTGTAATTAGTACAAACACGACTTAGCGGCTTTTTTGATACTATTTACAATTGCACAGATCACTATTTTGACTTAAAATACCCATGCAATAGACTCATTAGACAATACCGCTCGTTTTGAGGTTATTGTGAGATTCACGTTATCTTTTTAGTATTTCTCCATATTCCCGTTAGACAAGCCTTAGACAATATTGTCACTGTAATTTAGAGATGATAAGGAATATATATCAACATGCGTTTCATTATTAAATGCTTCAATTTATTAGGTGGCCTATTATCAAAACAAAAATGTCTCCTTTAGGAAGAAAACATCAATGTGAAACTTCTTCCGATTAAGGAATCATGGATAAAATCATTCTCATAAGTTTGTTCTTTCGCGCAGTCCATTGCAATGCCTAATAGGGGTGAAGACTGGGTAAAGAAAACGACATTCTATTTTGTCCGTCAGACAGGTAATACAAAAATATTAGACACGTATTTTTTGTTTTATCAGAATATCAAAAAAATACTTAGTTAAAACTCATTAAAGTTGGGGAGTGGGGGCTCACTACGTCACAAGTAGGTATAAAACTTACCTACATGTGACGTCATGCGCCATTTCAACTCAATATATCTCCGTAATTTTATGACCACGTGAAAAAGAAAAAATACGTATCCAATTCATTTTAATAATCTACCCGACAGACAAAGAAAAAAAAATGTGATCATCCCCTATTGCATAGTTTTCATTTGGCACAGAAACATACCAATGCGTTAGTTTTTGCTCAGAATCTTACATCCTCATCTTGACTTTACAGCCAAACGAAAACAGGCGTTTAAGTGATTCCTCATTTTCTTTGCCAACATTTTAAACTGTTACATTTTTTTTGTGAAAGTGTTTTCTTCAGACAAATCACATCTGTGCAAAAAAAATACTGGCTAAATGCGAGTCATAATCATGCATCTTGGTTTTGTATTATTTTGTAATTTGGCGAGATTTGTGTCACAACAAGCAAAATGTATGCTTCTGAACAAGTGACATTTTTAACCCCGTATACAGCGCGTATCAGAAAGGTGTATATATTTCAGGGTGTGATTCAGACCATAAAACTGAAAAACTTTGACCATGGGACCACCAACTAAATCGCAAAACAAAATCTTCTGTCCAGTACAAAACTTCAATACCTACTTGAAGGCCGTCACAGACGTAGCTATAATATATATATTAATATGAAACATAGCAAGGCATATTACGATATATTTTCCATATAAATTTTATAGTGACCGCACACGCAGCTATAATATATATTTCTATGACGTCACCAAAATATGTCGACAAGTATAGCTCGGTATATTTTGGCATATTAATATATATTTTGGTATATTAATATATATTTGATATATAATGAGGATACGGGATGTTCTATTTGTTCATCGCAAGCCTGCCCGATGTCCGTGCTCGATGCGCACGACCATTACTCCCCCGCCCGCTACCCCTCAACGACGCCTACCTAACTATTTCTCGATAACTGCTAATCTTGAACTTCTAAAATACTGTGCAAATTTAATGATACAAATTAAACTCGCCACGAGTTCTTTTTTGTTTTATATGCGACTGCACCCTGAGGGTTCTCTTCTTCGTTCCAGACAAGGGAACACGCATAATTATCAAATTCAGCATCGGAATCATCCTCTCAGGAACTTTCAATTAGATCTAAAAGTAGTGCTCTTGTCGAATTCGTATACGTACCTAGATTGATAATAGTGTTATTTCAAAATTTGAACATCCTGTACAGAAAATAAGGTTTAAAACCGGGAGCTTGCAAGGACGGCCGCAGACCGAGTGAGGGCAAAATATATATTATAGTATAGCTCCCGTGTGTGGTAGCTTGCTATACTATAATATATATCTCGGTATGTTAATATATATTATAGCTATACGTCTGTGACGGCCTTGACCCAAATGTGAGGGACAGCTGATTTCTATTTCGCGATTTTGATAAGACACAGGGTCGAAATTTTGTCACTTGTATCAGGATACAAGTCACAAAATTTCTACCCTGGTAAGAATAAGAAGAATACAGGTATTCTTCATGGAGTCTACCCGTCATTTTAAACAACTTTCCCAAAGGCACACCCGACAAGTAAAAAAAAAAAAATTGTTTTTTTGTTTCTCGAAATAGTTTGTCCACAATTATATGGCAAAACATTTTTTTTTTCAAGATTTTAAGTATACTTACCTGCAGTACAAATTTATTTAAAAAACGGGTTGTGATTAGCGATTGCGTTGAGATACTTCCATAAAGGAGGTATCTAAATCACAACCCTGAATACCCTTACCTACCTGTCAATTTGTGTTCCGAAGCTTCATTGCTTTTGCTATACTACCTACCTCTTACCTCACCATCTTCATCATTGGTATATGGTATACTTGTTCAACCCACTGCTGGGTTCAAGGCCCCATTCTTCGATGCTGTAGGTCTGGCAACGCTTATTCTACCGTAGGCTCTATTCCACTTACCACCACCACATCATGTCTTGCCCACTTCCACTCTACAGTTGCTACCCGCAATCAGACATCCTGTACTTTAGTCCTACGTCAGATTTCTGTGTTACGTACTCGATCTAGTAAAATAGTAGCAGTTATTTAATTTGTGCCATAGCCAGTAAAACCTCTTGAATTTGAGCACAGAACCGTAAAAGTAAAACATTTTGGCACAAAACCATAAACTATAATAACGCGTGTATATTCTGCAAATGGATGGCCTTATTCTGTCAACATGATTCACTCCATACTCGCCTGTGGAACGTTCGCGCGATGTTCGTGCGAGTTCGGTCTTTGATCGGGATAGAGTAAACCATCTTGGAAGGCGATGAGAAACACGCCTTGGAGAGGTTTTATCTTGTGTATGATGAAGTAGCTGTTAAATTCGGGTTTGCTTGGGTTTGTAGTCGTATGTTTTGTCTGTTTACATTGATTGCGTGGGCTTAAACTGGGAAATTACAGTGCAAAAGCGCTAGACGAAGATGGCACGAAAATCAACGCAATAGCAAGCACAAACATGAATAAAACTCGTCAAATAAATTACATAATAATTCATTTACAAGTTTTATTTATATATTTGTTGTAGTTGATTCGGTGTTGGAGGAGATCGTGGCTAAATAATAACAGCCGCGCGGATCGATCTTTAAGGTTAAGCCGTGCTTGCCGAAGTTGGTCCGTGGATGGGTGGCCATAATTGCATACCGAGTTTCCTCCGTGCCTCGGAAAGCAAGTTAAGCCGTTAGTCCCGGCTGTAATTTGTAGATCTTTAACAGTCGTTACGAGTAGTCAGAAGCCAAAAGTCTGGAATCCAGTCTTACCAAGGGGTATTGTATTACCCAGTTACTGGGTTGTGGACGTCAGATAGGCAGTCGCTTCATGTAAAATACTGGTACTCAGCTGCATCCGGTTCGACTGGAAGCCGACCCCAAGATAGTTTGGGAAAAGGCTAGGCAGATGAGAAGATGTAGTTGGTTCAAGGAACGATATAAATTCATGTTGCTGTAACGAGTACAGCGCAGTCACCTGAACCTGTTGTTTAGAACTTTCAGGTCACTTCGCCACAGGAATTACTAAGAATTCTGAAAAACTGGCTCGATTTAGTTCAAGAAAAATAAGCAACACAGACTTGTATTGTTATTTGTTTCATCACAATAAATCAGTTTTATCTTCTTCCATGATAAATGCGTCTAGGTATAAAACGAAATCTGAAATCATTTTGGTAAAACAACTCCTGTAGAAATACACGTGTTATTTTTAATTTATTGACATTCTGTTTACCTATGCTCACAAATAAACAATAACTACGATTATAAGTATTTTAGTCCTAAAATACTCAGAACTTCTAAACGCATTTCATAATCCTAACTAATATTATAAATGCGAAAGTAAGTTTGTTTGTTACGCTTTCACGCGAAAACTACTCAATCCGATCATCATGAAACTTTGTACACAAACATATTCTTGGAGGTATCAGAAGTAACATAGGCTATATATCACACACTATAAACACGTTACGACCAATAGGAGCGGAGCAGCAATGAAAAGTGTTGCGAAAACGGGGAAAATGTGACGCAGACGAAGTTGCGCGGGTCAGCTAGTCACATAATAAAACTCCCTATAGAGTAACATATAGAGCAGTATTAAATGTGAGATTACTTTCAAAAGCAGCGTACAACTAACTATATAAGTACTAATGATGCCTGACATTTCTACAGTTTCAATAAAAAACCACTTCTCGAAACTACATTTCATTTGGCACAAAATGTATTTAAACAGTTGATAAATCGCATTTCCTATGTGTAAGAACGCAGACTTTTCCATTCCCCGAAAAATCTATTCATCAGACAATATTTCCCGTATTTCCCAGAAGTTATTCACAGTAACCGGTCCATCTGTTACAGGTATGCGCAAGACTGTGCGAGACGATGGTGACAACACATTCCTGCAAGCTCCTACGCAGGTTAGAATCAACATTGTATTAATACCACAGTACAAGGAATTACGACAGTAGATCTACTCACTCACGTCACTTATAAAACATCTTTTTGTTTCCGTCAATACTTATTCTTTAGTTTAAATGCATATTTACAACGAAAAATTGGTAGGTTTTTTTTTCTTCTTCTTTTTACATTGCAGGTGCTAATCTAAATAGTGATAAAATTTTATATTCCGTAGTTCCCGTTTGCATTTTTTATTATGAAAGACAAAAGCATCGACCTCTTTTTACAAGCTTTTTATTAGCTTCACCTGTAGGTATGTTTTGTAACCGACTTCTTTGGGCGCGATTTTGATCCACTTTAAACTGCCAGATTTCGTTCAAATTTTGTAGATTTATCGAGGACCGATGACAATACATTAATTTGATAAAATTATTTCATTTTTCAATTTATCAAATAAGTTTTTGTATGGAAATTGACCATCTACATTATATAAGTTTGACATTGAAAAGATTCACATTCATTAGAAAATACAACACGCTGGTGGAAAAATATTATAACTACTAATGGGTACAGGTAAATATTTGTGAGATCGTTCCTGAAAATATTTCCATCTGGGGGAAACACATAGTAAAAGTAAATATTTTTGAGAAAAATGCACAAACAAGATTGTTATTATTTTTGTGATGACTAACATTTTACTAAGAATATTTCCAAACAGGAAAATAATAAGTTCGAAAATTAATAAAATAGCCAATCTTGTTTTGAAGAATAGTCCTGGATTGAAAAATATTATGTTACAATAAAATTGTTCGTTGTCAGGTTCAGTATTAAAGTCGTTTCATGTTATATTGACTTACTGACAAAATTACTGTAAACTTTACTCTCATTATTTTGAAGTTGATAATTATTTGGTTGCTACTCTCAAAAGTCAACTGTCATAAGACTATAAAAATGTCGCTGCGTGGCCAAAATCACCGCGGACTTAATTAAATGCGGCTGCCATCTTGTGTTTTTATACAATTTCAGGGGCAACATTATTTATGCAACAAAATTTTATGGTTAACATGTCCTTATAGTTTATTTGTTTAATTTAAAATTTAAATTACTATACTTCTAGTTATCATCTTTTTTGATTTCAAGCAGATTTACCTCTAACAAAATCAAATTCGGATTTGCCAAAGGTCCTCAGTTTTGTTTGTAATTTACATTCTGACTTACTTATACTTTGCTATTTCTTGAAATAGTTATTGAAAATAGAACTATTAGTAGCGATTCCGTCTGTTAAACGACTGGCAAAATTATTTATGATGATTATTTGTGCTAGAGTGGTGCCGCTGAAAATGTGTAGGGGAAGCGCACATGACTGATAAAACTATCGATTTTTAACTTTAGGAAAAACCTACATAATTTCTTGCATTCCATAAGGCAGGTTTTTTTTTTTATAGACGGTTCGTTTGGTTTTTTTCGACCTAGAACAAAAGCAGAATTACTGCTTTTTTTTTAATTGGTTAGTTTTTTTTTTAATAAAGTTTATCTAAAGATTGAATAATCGGCTAAATTTCGATTTGACTACATATAAATGAAAGTTCATTCCATAAAAAAATAACATAAATTAACCTTCTTCTGATCATCTTCTTGGTGTTAAATCGAAACGTGTATTCAGAACACAAACAAATAACGCTATTTTTAAATTCTAAACATTTTAAAACAAAAGTTGTTTATAGATCTAGCCACAAAAAACCAAGTTTTGATCAAGAAAAATAAACAGGGTTCTAAAAATGATTTCGATTGACAACCGATGGCTAAACGATTGGCGGATCACGGGTTCGATTCCTGGGCGCATTGTATTTGTGTGGCCTACATAGTTGTGTGGCTTTCTGGATGTTTGGGCATGGTTAATTTTGGTCTGTAAACACACGGACCGAGGAGGAATTCTTGGGGAACATTTTTGTGAGTTTACTATTCATACTTTCCCTTAATTCGCTGCAAAATACAATGCACAATCATAATACCTAAGAAAAATATTACGTTTTTGTAATCCTTTTATTAACTGCTGCCCCTCTGCTGGGCAACGGAATCCCCCAATTCCTTCCACAAAATCCTTTCCCCGGTCATGGTCACCTCGAACTAGCCCCAGCGGTACTTACGCATAATACAAGTGTTGTTTTGCATTCTCGTCAAAATTCAGGAGGTTGTCACAAAAGACATAAATAATCAATTGAAATTACGGTACCTAGTTAATTATTAATAAACTCAGATTTTTTTGGTTGTTTAATTTTAGTTTTAGTATTTCAGAATAACCCCCTTAACGTGCTTTAGGGAATAAGAAATTATCGATTAAATGTTTGAGATCGTTTGCATATATGGAAGCGCGGTTATAGGGCGAGTATCAGATGCGCCGCATTTAAAACACGGGTGGTTCACACATACCGTTTTCCGAAAATAAGAAAAGAAAATTACCTACCCATTTTATTATTTAGTCGGGTCTAAAATCATGAGCATATAGTTACCTCCTTGAATTTGATGAGGATGCAAAACAACACCTTGTATAATTATAATATGCTTGCTTATGAATAATTATAGCGGAACCACAGCAACTAAGGAAATCACTACAATTATCGAATTGCCTTGAGCCTGTCGCAAATGGCGTCTCTTACGCTTTGAATACACGGACATTAACCTTAAAATAAGTCAGATCACCAGCTAAAACGGTAAAATCTCTTTTTTCTTAAAAGTAGAGAATACGAAGTGTGTATCTTATACGCCTTTTACCTCCACTCAAGAATGTTATGTCAAAATAATTAACCATCACCCAATCTCTCTATCTCTCTCCCCTCAGGACGACAGCTCCACCTCCCCATCACCCAACAAGCTCCACAAAAGTCCTTGGGGCAAGATGAGAGACATCATCCAGACCCACAGAGAGTCCGTCAAGAAGAAGACCTCCAACCGAGGGTCCAAGAGCTCCCCAGATGTGGTGCCCAAGAGGCGAAGGTCGCTCAGCGATGGAGGGGACAGCGATGCACCACCAGCGCTGACCCTCACCATACCTTCGTCTGAGGAACTTGGTGAGTTTAGATTTGATTATAAACATCACGCAATGTAACTCCCTAAGGGTTAGACAGAGGTGTACTTTATAAGTACACCCACATTTCACCAGTTATGTTTAAGTCCTATGTAATAGAGGGAGAGCCTATTGCCATCAACCGGGCACAAATCTAGACTCCGTGGCTGACTGGCTGCTACTGAGAAATTCGTGATGGAAAAACCCAATAACACTGCCCGACTCGGGTATCGAACCCAAGATAGCAGGCTCAGCAGTTGGGTTTGCTTGATTTTGATTGTAGTCAGAAGCAAACGTTGTGCGACATTATTGACCATTATTAATTGCGAAAACTTAATGTCAAAGCATTTACTTGAAATAGACCAGTTACAGGCACTTTTGTACTGCCAAAAAACTAAAAGATTAAACTACACCACAGGCATAATAACTGTGACATGTGGCTGATGACAGTAGTTGCTCATTGCAAAGCGAAAAAATGGGCCCAAAACTCCAGAGACACTGACAACAGTTTGTCCGTTATAACGTTGACTGCAATAATAGTAGACAGTTTTTGTTTGCCATAGTTTTGAGATATTATACGCCTGCTAAACTTGATGTAAAAATGTGGTACACAGAAATGGGAAAAAATAAATTAGACATAGTTTATCACATTTTTTTATTGACTATACATCCTCATTACTTCTACACATCCATGCCGATTTCGGCTGTGTTGGCTATTTCTACATTGTTTTAGCAGCATACATAGTTGAGTTAGTGTCCTATTGTTATTTAAAAAGTACCTGGGTGACCAAGCACTGCTCAGAGGAAAATAGAGAATTTTCCCAGAAAGGAGACCTAGCCAGATGGATTTTTCCCCCCCGTATATGTAAACGGTCATCAAAATCGTAAGAGCCGTTTTCGAGAACGTGATTACAAAATTAAATATTGCTCTTTTAATAGTAGGTATAGGATTAATAAATAGGGTACATTGTGTTTGAGAGGTAAAAGCGCCAATCTAATTCTGGTATGCCAAATCTCGACGGTATAAACTGTCTACAAAGTTACACACAATATTATGCATTATTACATTAATTAAGCATAGGAAATCTGTTACAATTCCATCTTAATTGTTTACATAGACTTTAGCGCCGAAGCATAAACCATGCTGAAGTTACCAGTTCGACATTTACGAGTCAAATAATGCTAAACGTTTATTATGTAGTTTTAAACTAAGCTCGCCTTTTGTTTATTCTATACAGCAGTTGACCTGATAATCGATTATCAGGTTTCCACAGTCCAGGGCTTTATGTGGTATAAAGAGAACCGAAAAACGTAAATTGACCTTTCTCAAAATACGCATACCTACACATTTTATCATCATTATTCCCTCGCTTTTATCTCAATTTTTATGGGGCCGGCGCAGGATAATTTCCGTTTTCTCTATTATTTTGTCACCTCAGCAGTCACCTCTTTCATGCCATATCATCCTCTACACAGTCCATCCATATACCATTTCTTTAGACTTCCCCTACAGCACATGGCATTCATGTCATTATACATTCATGCTCAACATTTTCCTTATGATATTTTTATCTTTTCATATTCCCACTACAACTTCAATTTTCACACAACAATGTTCATGTAAATATACCTACTATATTATACGGTACAAAATAAGTAACAGACACATACAAAGTTGTAAATATGTACGTAGTTCTGCATGTTTCAGTCGCTGTTTTAGTTTGTGTTGTAAACAGAGCTTATATTTGCACGAATACAAAGTGTATCACTGCTGTTTATCCGCTTAGAGCACGTGCAATAAACAAAACTATTCTGATTACATTAGAAACCGAAGCTTCCGTCAGTCCCTCATAAATCAGATCTGTTGATGGACAGTGTCAAAATTCCATGTTTACCAAAATTCTGGCTATTTTCTCTTGCAAAATGATGCCAAATCTTCCATAACCATATTTATCCTGCGCTTCTTTCTAAAATACCATTCCACCAGGCAAGATCCTTCTCCAAAAGCAAAGGCCTAAATTCCATAATTGCTATTAGGTACTCTTGATTGAAGTTCTACTTACCCTTAATCTTTTAAGAGTGCAACGCCACTTAACCTTAAGACTTGACCATCAAAAAGACTCAATGACTGATTGGAGTCTTAAAATTTAAAACCAACAAAGACTTGGTCCATCTGAATGCGCATTGGGAACTTGACGAGTGTTCTCTCTTCCAGAATCTGAGCCCTCCCACCCTGTTCTTCGCAAGCAGCGATCCCTGGAGCTGGGTGCCAGACCCCCCCAGCACCGCCCCCCTCGTGCCTCCAAGTGGACCAAGGTCAAGAGAGCCTTTCTGACGTCAGCGTCTGCCTCAGTCCCGTCCAGCCCTAACAGGCATTCAGCGTTCTTCACTGATGCAGGTTAGTGCCTATTTTGCCCTACATCTTCAACCCCCTGCTCTTCCATCTTGCGCCGCATGCTCTTTGTATTGTTTTCCGGGGAAACCTTCAAAAGGCTAGCGGGCTTTGTGGACAAGAACGAGGACTGTGGATTTTTAACTCACTAAAAGCAACTCCTTGGTCAACATCTTCACGTGGATGGATTAACCGTTATCTCTCAAAAGACCGATTCAAAACCCACCCTGTGCACCAGTGCATAGATACTCTAAGAAGAAGTTATAATTCATAAATGGACAGAACTTTCTTATTTATTTTGCGAACGCCTTAAAGTTTTCCTTTTCAGAAAGCTTAATAGTAGCCACAGCAAATGGACCAATAACGAAGCCGAAAGTCACTTATTTTCCCTGTCATTGCGATTTTTTTTTTTGTTCTGGATCTGGGAACCTTCTAGTTATTGTTATATTGGAGGTCAAAATTCCAACTTTTTCACAACTATTTTTTAATTACTTGTTTTGAAGGTTGGAAATTTACTTGACATACCTGTATGACCAATTTACTATTCAATGCATTCATCAGCACAATGTTTTGAGTGCGTTACATTGAGTTTTACCGAAAAACGAGATTTTCACCCAAAAAACACAATTTATTGTTCCTGATAAATAAAAAAATAAAAAAATACCTTAGTTTTTCGATGTTGTATTTATGTATAATACGAGTATTATAGCTTAGAAAATAGTCTATTTAGACAGTTACATTTTAGGAATCAGTACAAGATAACATAAACCCCTATTACTCACAAGAGCCCATAACTTGGTCGATTTGGGAGATCAGCTCATTCCCCCATCAACGCACTTTATGAGAAGTAGCAATATTTGCTATGCTCGTAGTTTATTACCTCGGCTATTGCCAAGTTCCTGATTGTCGTCAGTAAGTCCGCTGCAGTTTATGACATGCTATATTGTAGCAATGTTAATGTTAGACTAGCTTTAGCCCGCGGCATCGCTCATGTGGAGGGAAATATTCAGGCGGGAACGTACTGCCGTGATTAAAACTATGCTATATGCTACCTAACTCAAGACATGGTGTGCCAAATTATAACGAAATCGGATGTCGATAAGGCGTTTAAAGGTAAAAGACGAATGGAGTTACTTTCACATCTACTTATATTGTTTGCATGGATTGATATGAGTTATGAAAAACTTTGCAAACACAATTTATGAAACTCGAGTAGGTGAGTCCCAAATCAAAATAAACTAAAACAAATTTATTGCAAAGTTTTGTATCTCAACAAAACTGATGTTTTATTATCTAGAGGCAGGAATATTTTGTGTTGTCAGTATTCACAGACTTCTGGTGTAATTTTCCGTCCGGTTTGGGTCAAATAATTAACTAGTTTTTACATAGACAGGCCTCTCATAATTTGCGCCTTTTTAGGTTGGCGGCAAATGTCTATCTGAGCAATTAATTACCCATTCAAAAAATATTTTCATAGTATATTTTCAAAGCATTCGTTTCAAATAAACCATTTGTTATCAAAGTATCCGTCGCAAAAAGATGAAGCTCAATCCTTTCGCACTTAATCCTCACTCGACAGCAGCAATCCAACAATAACTTTATTGTGATGAAAATAAGGATCGGATTAAATTTGGCGGAGATTAAAAATCAGAATCTTGATACATGTGAAAAGACTTCCGTTAGGTACATTATAACTTCAGTACGCAGTTCCAAACAGCGCACAATACGTAACTGCCACGTATTAGTAAGTTATTTTAGTAATATTAGTCATACATTAGCAGATCTGTCGATATTACTGGTAGCCGATCACGTCACGACCGTCCCTGACACATATATTTGTTTCACACGATTGAGTTTTTGCGGTAAATTGTACCTACGGGAATTTTGGCAATGGGCAACGTTCGAGAGGAGGTCGTTAAGGGTCATATCAATAGCTAAAATGTTTATTTTAATTTGAGTTAGTTAAACTATTGTTTAAAAATGACCCCAATCTGTTGTTAACATGTTTGACGTCTAAATGTTGACAGTTTTGAGATTCTGCTCTCAAACGCCAGTCACGAAAGCGGTTTCGGGTCTAGCATAGGGCAATACATAGAGTTTGGAATCGCTGCACCGCCGCCGCCAACAGCGCCTACAGTACAGACAGTCTGTAGGTAGTCTTAATAAAAATGCGTTGAACGCAAATCTTCTGTTACAAACCGCAATCAGAGCTGTACCGTTTCAAGATACGTCATGTGTACCGAAGTGCGCGGAAATGGCTCGATTGGTTTGCACTGTTGACAATGCTGCCCTTAGCAGCGCAGCTGAGGCGTAATGATGATGATTGCCGACAGGCTCGACTGTCCATACATACGACGCTGCAGTGACTTGCACGTCACCTGCAGTCGTCGGCTGTCTACATAAATTGTGACAGGTGTAATGTTTATTTCTTATTTTAGTTTGTATGGTTAATTGTGTGTCGTGTATTATTTGTTATTATTTAATTTTTGTGTATTTTTATGTATTGAATTATGAGTCCTTGTCACTTTAATGAATAAATGAAAATTAAATTATGTAATACGTGTTCCGGTGCGCAAACCCAAGGAAGTCGGTGAATAAAAATATTTTAGAAAATATGAAATGCCTTTAGATTTAGAACAATGACTATTCTGTATCGTAGCTTTAAGAGGGACCTCTAGTGATCCTTTCTCCATACAAACGTATTGCATTGTTTTCTTCGTGGATAATGTGTCTAGAGCAATTATTTTTTTACAAAAACCCTTGCCTTTTATTCAAAACATAATCTCTAAAAGAATTATGACAATCCAAAAACCTGAAAAAAGCCCGTTTTTACCGCCATGTTCAGACGACTATCAGACAAATTAGATAAGTTTTTAACATAAAAGAAAATAATAAAAGCATAGATATACTTTTCTTCTAAATTTTGATATAAGAATTATTTGGATCAATTTAGTTCTAATAGCCCAAGAGCCGGCGACGGCCAGACCTTCGTTATTTTATAAAAGCTGAAAGTTTTTCTGTGAATGTTCCCTATACAGGTAAGAACGACCAGCGACTATAGAGTTTGGGCTGTGGTTACTTGGGCAGATAACAGGCAGTAAAGGTGTATGAAATTTATTTTTATATATATATTTTTTATTTTATATATATAAATTTATTTTATATAAATTTATTTTTATATATGTTACTTGGGGTACCCATAAAAAAATGTTACCTCAATAGCCGGACAGTTTTAATGGTTTTTACATCTTGCCAGACACATTGAAAGTGCGTTGTAGGTGCGAGCGCGAGGTAACAACTGTTCAAGTGGGTGCGAGTAAGATAGGGCGCTTAGTCGATGGCGATCTTTTACTGCGCATTATCAGCATACAATGAAAAATGTTCCAAAAACATTTGGAAAAATAAAAAAATAATTGTTGCAAATGGTTACTTAATTTCAAGCACCGAGAATTGTTGTGATCTTTGATCAATTATTTACACCATCGATCAATGTTTACTAGCATTCCCATCGGTTAGAATCCGCGCAATTGGAGTACTCTATTATTGGGCCAGAACAAATTTGATTTTTTTATTTCACATTGGGCTACTGATCAAGTGGTGTCATTTATTGGCACAAAACGATATACATCAATTTCAGAAAATGTCATTCTTTCACTGTTGATAATTCCAACAAAGTTGTCTCAAGGGTTGATGAAGATTTGTAATGCCCAGCACAGGAGGAAGCAGATACGAAGATAGTAATACCATGCTTGTAACATCAACTATCCAGCAGAAATAGTAAATAAGAAGTGCTGATACCGATATTGCGGTTATAATGCTTCGTAACATACGCTAACGTAACGTGAGCTCGTGGCTAAATAATAACAGCCGCCCGGGTCGATCTATAAGGTTAAGCCGTGTTTGCCGAGGTTGGCCCGTCGATGGGTGGCATAATTACATACCGAGTTTCCTCCGTGCCTCGGAAAGCACGTTAAGCCGTTGGTCCCCGCTGTCATTTGTAGATCATCAACAGTCGTTACGAGTAGTCAGAAGCCAAAGAGTCTGACATCAGGTCTTACTAAAGGGTATCATATTACCCAGTTACTGGGTTGTGGAGGTCAGATAGGCAGTCGCTTCATGTAAAATACTGGTACTCAGCTGCATCCGGTTACACTGGAAGCCGACCCAAAGATAGTAGATGATGAATGCTTGGTAACATAAATCACCTTAAAAGTGATTCGGTTGTTCGGATGCTTACGGGTACTGGCAATAATTTAAGATATGTGGACATAACCAAAATACTTACAGAGTAGGAACTGTTAATTTATCAGAACTTACCTGGATTTCATGCTTTCACAGGTTGTGATTTTAATCCTACGTTCTTCAGAAACCATACAAGACATTAAAAAAATATCCAGAGTACCAGGAAGCTTTCAAGAACTTCGGCAACAGCTAATTAATTGAATTTTAGATCATCAACAAAACATCTTTAATATTATTCAGAGATTTATATGCACTGTTTACAAAGCCCCTAATGTAATTGATGTTTATGCCGCTAGTCTACAAATATTAATCGACTCGTATACAGTCTCAGATGAAAACGAAGTTTTGACCGAAAGAAGTTGTGAAATTTTGACTCTAGCAATCTACCACCTTACAAAAGCGAGCTATTGCAGGAACTTCTGCCAGCACAAAATATATTATGTACCATTTGGAATAATGCTCAAATTCAAAATCCAACCACATATAAACCAGACAATAACGGCTGTGTATTAAAAGATGACAAATACCAGTCCAAATGGTTTGAAGGGGATCAACTACTGCTACTACGAAGAAAATGAAAATATCGACAACACTGATGAAATTTTTAAAAACGATTAAAATTTTTTTTACATGTCATCATACTTTTTTTTGTATTTTATGATTTTAAAATAACATTGTTTACTTTATATAACATGGCTATAACACGTATTAAAATATATTTTTTTATTGGATATCTTAAAAGATAGTAAATTAGTAATCGACAAAGCTCGCACCTGCAACGGACTTTCAATGTGTCTGGCAAGATGTAAAAACCATTAAAGCTGTCCGGCTATTGAGGTAACATTTTTTTATGGGTACCCCAAGTAACATATATAAAATTTAGCTTTTATACTATAACGAAAGTATAATTATAATTTATTAGAGTTTAGGGGTGTCTGGCAGGGGGTAGCAACTGTCAAAAGTTTCCGGCAATGGATGACGAGATTTCTAAAGTTATCCTGAAGAAAATATAAAAAAAATTGAGCTTTAGACTTTCACGAATTTCAGGTACTATTTCATACACCTTTACTGCCTGTTATCTGCCCAAGTAACCACAGCCCAAACTCTATAGTCGCTGGTCGTTCTTACCTGTATAGGGGACATTCACAGAAAAACTTTCAGCTTTTATAAAATAACGAAGGTCTGGCCGTCGCTGGCTCTTACTCTATAAAGAAGAAAACAGCGGAATACAAAACGTCATTTGGTCAAGATTTTTGTAGGTAAAATCAGCTTGAGTTGCAGTTGTCCCTTTCTCACTTTACGGGGGCTTGGTCGGGCGCAGCGCGACGGCAATAGTTTCATCAAATACCTATTCTACAAATTCCACGGGACTAGAGTCCCCTCTTAAGGCACCGCTCTACACTAGCCCACGGCTAAACCACGTGCATGTAGGTTACTTAGCTATGGTTGGCATAAAAATGAAGGCGGATCAGTCTACTGCAGCCTTCGATCAATATTATTGATCGAAGACTGCAGCCAATGAACACAATGGCTTGCAAACAAATGAACCGCGCAGCAAACTTGAAAAACCTCTCCACGCGCATCTAACCTAGCAATGCATGGACGGTCGACTTTACACATCTTTTAAGCTTAACACCCGGTTGTTTATGTAAATATCTTCTGTAAACAAAATAAATGTTTTGTAAATATCTTCTGCTAAATTCAACGTAAGCCATAATCTTATAAACGGAAGTTCATTTTAAATAATCCCAAATGTTCCCAGGAAATGATTAGCAAAACATTTTCTTTCATCGCAAGCCAAGAAGGAAATCTTTATGTTTACATAAGGAAATTGTACCTATATTATGTACATTATAACATGTGTAGGACATAATATAATGTGTGAGTAACATAACATTGAGCCCGAACATAAGAAATTAATATACGTCAGAATATCATCATCTGCCTAGCCTTTTTTTTTATTATAAATAGGCTCGCGTTCGACCACTATCTCACCTGATGGTAAGCGATGATGTGGTCGACGGTGAAGCACGCTTGCCTAGAAGAAACCTATTCACTCTTGACTTGAAGACCCCCAGATTGTAGCTATCGGGAAACACAGACTCCGGCAGGGGATTCCACTCCTTAGCGGTACGCATAATAAAAGTATTCCCAAAGCGCTTAGTGCGTATAGGTGGGATGTCCACCATGTAGCGATGGCGCATCGCCGTACGTCTGGTAGTCCGATGATGAAACGGGCTAGCTGGAATTAGGTCATGTGAGGTATGTGTTAATAATTAGTTTATAGTGGGTAGGAGCACAAAATATAATAGGGTTCATGTTTGTCAAGGCGCGCCAGTCTGCGATTATACGCTGTGCTACCAAGTCATTGTCGTTTGATTTCGTTCCTGCTATCCACCTACCACCATATTTAACAGTGGCGACGAGGATTGAACATTTCGCGTGTGAATACATGAAAAGTAACGATGTCCATCGGAAAAATTGCGGAGTTTAATGTGCACAAAGACGATTGGAAACTATATGTTGAACGGTTAGAACAATACTTTGTTGTGAACAAGATAC
Source organism: Cerastis leucographa (assembly GCA_963082945.1). Taxonomy (NCBI): domain Eukaryota; kingdom Metazoa; phylum Arthropoda; class Insecta; order Lepidoptera; family Noctuidae; genus Cerastis; species Cerastis leucographa. The sequence continues at coordinate 21,496,799 of OY720382.1, forward strand.
CAGACGATTTACATGTGCCGACGTTAATAACCGTTATGGGAGCTGAGAGTTACGAGTTGCTAGTTAATCTGTGTACACCAAATAAACCAAAAACTAAAACGTTTGAGCAGTTATCGGAAATAATGTGTAAACATTTACAACCGAAACCCAGCGAACTTGCCGAGCGGTATAAATTCCGACATAGAAAGCAGAAGGAAGGCGAAACAATATCCGATTACGTGGCGGTACTCAAAAAAATGTCGAAAACTTGTGAGTTTGGTAGTTGGCTCGAAGAGAGTTTACGAGATCAATTGGTGTGTGGAATAGCTAGCGAAAATATTAGACAACGGTTATTCGCAGAACTCAAATTGGATTTCGCCAAGGCGTATAAGCTTGCCGCCAGCATGGAATCGGCGGAGAAAGACGCCGCCGTCGTCGAAGGGCCTAAGTCGTCAGTGGAAAGAGGTGCAGCGACGGTGACGTGTCAAGCTATGGCGGTGCGGCGACACACGACGGGCGTGGTGGTGCGCGGCGGGCAGCCGAGCGTCGCGCGGCAGGACGTGCGCGAGCGTCGAGATGTGCGGGAGAGGCCCGCTAGCCGCGAGTCGACGTTGCCGGTGCCGGGTGAGCGGGCTCGGCTGGGGGAGCGAGCTCGGCCACAGCGACTGTGTCGGGTCTGTGGCGCTAACCACAACGAGTCGTCGTGCAAATTCGCGCGTTACGTGTGCAGGGTATGCAACCGTCAAGGTCACTTGCGACGTGTGTGCCCCAATTTAGTGGCGCAACATCAAGTGGACGTGCAAACCGCGGGCAGTGATGAAGAGGCGGACAGTGACGAGGTAATTTTTGTTAATGTTTGTCGATTGTCTATATCCAGTTGCAAACCTATTTATATAACGTTGAACGTGCATAACAAGGATATAGCTATGGAATGTGACACGGGAAGTGCAGTGTCTTGTATTAGTCGAGAGTGTTACGATAAACTATTTAACGATCTTACCCTACAACCTTGTAAATTAACTTTAAGATATTACACAGGTGAGACTGTAAAACCTATTGGTATAATAAAACCTCTAGTTCAGTATAAGGATAGAAGTGAATTTTTAGAATTACTTGTTATTGAGAGAGGTAAAACTGTTCTTTTAGGGCGACATTGGATAGCGGCATTAAAAATCCAACTACCAGATTTGAGCTATTATAATGTAAATAATATGTTGGAAAATAATGAAACCGATATATCTTTTTTCAGTACCAAATATTGTGACGTGTTTGCGGAGGGTCTCGGGCGCTTCACGGGCGGCACAGTAAGCGTACACGTGCGCGAAGGCGCCCGGCCGGTGTTCATGCGCGCGCGCCCGCTGGCGTACGCGCTGCGCGAGCCCGTGGAGCGCACGCTGGACCAGTTGGTGCGCGACGGAGTTCTCACCCCTGTCGAGCGTTCCGACTGGGCTACGCCAATAGTGCCAGTGGTAAAGAAAGATGGTAGCATTCGTATCTGCGCCGATTATAAACTTACTTTAAACAAGGTTATAGAAATTGATCGTTATCCATTGCCTAGGGTAGAAGATTTGTTATTTCGACTCCGAGGGGGTGAACACTACAGTAAAATTGATTTATCGCAAGCGTACGCGCAATTTGAACTCGATGACACAAAAAAATACACGGTGATAAATACCCACAAGGGTTTGTATATGTACAACAGACTTGTGTACGGTCAGCATCTAGTCCGGGCATTTTTCAAAGGCGAATTGAACAGTTATTTGCGGACATGCCGCGTGTAGGTGTCTTCCTCGATGATATAATTGTGACGGGAAGTACGAAAACAGACCATATTAACAATTTACATAAAGTCATGCAACGGTTGCAAGACTATGGACTTAAAGTGAAGAAGGAAAAATGCGTTTTCTTTGCAAAGTCTGTTTCCTATTTGGGTCATGTAATTAGTAAGGATGGAGTGCATACGTGCCCAGATAAGGTTAGGGCGGTGATGGAAACGCCGGCGCCTACAAATGTCACTGAGTTAAGAGCGTTTATAGGGCTAGTAATGTATTATGCTAAATTCATCAAAAATATCAGTACAGTTCTCGCCCCATTGTATAATCTACTTAGGTCGGGTGCTAAGTATACTTGGAGTGAGGATTGTGAGAGTGCCTTCGTACGAGTGAAGCGGCTTTTGGCGTGTGGCGAAGTGCTAACTTATTACAACCCAGACCTACCACTAGTTTTGACGACGGATGCAAGTAGTGTGGGCGTTGGCGCGGTGATATCGCACATTACAGCTGACGGCGAACGCCCGGTGGCGTATGCGTCGCGGTCGCTCACATCGACCGAGCGAGCTTATGCGCAAATAGACAGGGAAGCTCTTGGAATTGTATTCGGTATTCGTAAATTTCATCAGTACCTGTATGGCCGTCATTTTGTACTACGGACTGATCATAAACCCCTAACATATATTTTCGGTAATAAAACGGGTATTCCAGTGATGGCTGCTTCGCGACTACAGCGTTGGGCGGTACTGCTATCGGGTTACAATTACAATATTGAGTACATCGCGTCTAGTAAGAACAGTGCAGATGCATTATCCCGCCTTCCATATAGGGATCATAACCCTGGGAGGCTAAATACAGAAAACACGTATGTTAACTTTGTAGAAAATTTTTTACCCATCACTAGCAGTGATATCAAAAGAATAATACCCAAGGATACGGTACTTAGTAGGGTTATGTTATATATACAATCAGGTTGGCCATCAGTCTGTCCTAATGGTGATGAAATTAAACCATTCTTTGCTAGGCGTAATGAATTATATGTGGAATGTGGGTGTATAATGTGGGGCTATCGCATGGTGATCCCACATTTATTACGAGGACAAATATTGAATCAATTGCATAGCAGCCACATGGGTATCGTTAAGATGAAAAGTGTGGCTAGGAGTTACGTGTGGTGGCCCAACATCGATAAAGATATTGAGGGTTTATGTAACCGCTGTGAGACTTGTGCCGCAGAAGCGAGCGCGCCCCCGCGGGCTACTATTCAACCGTGGCCGTACTATACCCAACCGTGGACTAGACTTCACATTGATTTCTTGGGTCCTTATCGAGGTATGACATTCTTAGTATTAATAGATTCGTCCTCAAAATGGTTAGAAATATTCGAAATGCCACGTACAAACGCGTTCAATGTTATTAAAGTTTTACGTTCGACTTTCGCTAGATTCGGCTTACCGGAACAGTTAGTATCTGATCAAGGACCACCTTTTACCAGCATTGAATTCAAAAAATTCCTCGCTAATAATGGCATTAGACAGAATTTTTCACCCGCTTATCATCCGTCGTCAAACGGAGCCGCAGAAAATGCAGTTAACATTTGTAAGCGAACTATTAAAAAGGCAATTCGGGATCGTATAGATGTGGACACTGCCTTACAAACATTCCTTCTGGCATACAGAAATACAGTGCACGGCACTACTGGTGAGACGCCAGCTATGTTGTTGCAGAAACGAACACTGCGTTCCAGATTGGATCTGTTACGGACAGAACGATCAGTAGGTGCGCGAGTGCAGGAGGCACAGCGAAAACAAATCGATTCTGCTGGTGGGGTTTCGCGTGTCTTCGACGAGGGTGATCCTGTTTGGATGAGGGAGTACGGTTCCTCAGATAAATGGGTAAAAGGTACGATCTCAGACGTAGACAGTACTAGTAGATATCTGATAGCAAGGGATAACGGTCAATTTATTAAAAGACACGTAGACCAGATACGGCGCAGATCCCGTGCATCCGTTGGTGGGCCGATAACGGAAGAACCGGAAACGATAGAGAATGGGAACTCCGTGGCGCACACTGCGGATAATTTATTGAAGTCAGGGAAGAATGAGGTTGAGAATGAGGTTGACTGTAAAGAAGGTGGGCGTGATAGTGAGAGTGTGTGTGAAAGAAGTAAATTAGAACAATCAATTAACAGTGAAGCTAGTGGTGTTGAGCAGCCATGTGGTTCGCCAGCTCATCATCAAGAAGGGTACCCCAAGCGAACCCGTAAACCGGTTATCAGATTTCAGTGTACTTAAGAAAAAAAAAAAAAAAAAAATGTATTTCTAAATGATGATGCTAAAAATAATATATCATTGTTGGAATTAGTTGTAAGTTATTAAACCCTTCGTGAACATATTGTAATTTAAGAAGGGAGGTGTGATGTATGTGTTAATAATTAGTTTATAGTGGGTAGGAGCACAAAATATAATAGGGTTCATGTTTGTCAAGGCGCGCCAGTCTGCGATTATACGCTGTGCTACCAAGTCATTGTCGTTTGATTTCGTTCCTGCTATCCACCTACCACCATATTTAACACAATTCCATCGCACACTCCCCGAAATGTAACCGGTAAAAAACCTATAGGCTGGCAACTCGGCGACGATGTTCAAGGCTCTGGAGCTTAGATTTGACCAGTGCCTCAATGCCAATGAGCCTCTTGGCCCGCTTTTCAACCGACTCAAGTGCATCAAGCTTGAAGCGGTATTTGGCAGATCCGTCCCAGAGATGAGAACGGCGGATATTGACGACGGATCTTGCGGAAAAAAGACACGCCTGGGTTTTGGTAGCATTAAACCTGACCAGATTGGCATCGCCCGATTCGGAGACTGCTTGCAAGGACAGGTTCAAACGCTCCACCATAGCCTCGCGGAGAGACCGGATCTGAGGCCCGGTTGCCCGTGCGTTAGACCAGTATCTCTCAGCAACAGTGCTGTCGTCTGCATACCCAAAGGTGCCGGGTCTTAGCAGATCGTCAATGTGCAGCAAGAATAATGTCATGCCTTTTCGGCTCGGCCGGCACGCTCGGCTTCCAGTCTAACCGAATGCAGCTGAATACCAGTATTTTACATGGAGTGACAGCTTATCTGACCTTCACAACCCATTGAATACTGTCGACTTTCGGGCCTAAAATGACAGCCGGGTACCAATGGCTTTCCGAGAAACGGACGAAACTAGGTATGTAATGGGTGATCACCCATCTACGTACGAACCTTGGCAAGAGCGGCTTAACGACCCGAGTGGCTGCTATTATTTAGCCACGAGCTCCTCAAGTATACAGGCTGTTGTTTTGCATCCTTGTCAAATTGAAGAGGTTACTATATGTTAATGATTCTCGACCCGAAATCAATAATAAAATGGGTAGGGGTTTTTTTTATTAATTTTATTTACGGTAATCGGTAAGTGTAAACCACCTGTGTTTTAAACGCGGCTCATCTGATCCTCGCCTTATAACCCCGCTTTCATACATACAAACAATCTCAAACGTTTATTCGTCGAACTTAAGCAAATCTTACATTGGTTGCAGGACGAAAATCTTCCATTCTTCTTCCATTGGCACTGATTGATTCAAATAAATTGTTTGGACTTTTTTAAACGGACGTAAAAAGTTTCTTATTTTCCCAATCATTAATAAAGCAGCACCACAGCATGCCTTGCGGGATGTTCCTCACATTGAACCTAATTGGGCTTGTAGTTTTTTTTACATTATTTTGTCATTGGGTTTAACATTTATCATTTTATGGTAGTTTTTATTTTTTTGTAGGAAACTCTCGATGACGTCTTTATAAGCGCCACTCTAAATCTTAACTTTTAGTTGACGTTTACGAGTCTCACTGGAATACGAAATATCTTTTACAACTATTCGAGGAAATCTATCTCGTTAAATTTTGAGGAAACGGACATTATGAAAAATTATATAATTTTGTGGCAGAAACCTTTTTAATAGCAAGGTTTTGAAAAGGAATTTAAGACTGCATTTGACCCACTACCAGCTGATATTAAATTTGTATTCGTTTGTACCTATGCGCGTAGCAATCTTGTCTAGACAGAATACAGAGTTTTTACTCGAGAAAGAACCACTATTTTCCTCACAAAAAAAGCAATTACCGTCCACACATTAACTCAATTACAAATCTTATACACCCTTTCATCCTAAAGAGATATCACATACGCAACACCACTATATTTCATCTCATGACAGCAACTTCATAAACAAACGTTACCACTCCACTTTTTGAGAACATCACCCACAAAACACGTACGTAACCACAGCACTCCAACATTCACGCATTAACACTTGGAAGCAAGCCAGAAAGGCCAATAACTAAAAAGGCAAAGGGCATTCACCTCACCTACTGAAAAACAATTATAGCAAAAAATTATGTCATATAAAATAAACTCGCCATGTTAATACGGGTTGGAGTGTGGAGTGAGGCAGGGGGGTTTAACATCTCCTTCACTCTTCAACTTGTACGTGAACGGGCTAATTGATGAACTGAGGGACACCGGAGTGGGATGCTCGATTGATGGTCACTGTATCAACAGCATTAGTTACGCAGATGATATGGTGTTGCTCAGTCCATCGAGGACCGCGCTCAGAAGGCTGATAGGCGTGTGTGAGGAGTATGCGAGGATGCACGGTCTCCTGTACAATGCTAACAAAAGTGAACTCCTGGTATTTCAAGCCAGGGGTCGTAAACTGGAGGATGAGGCACCCGTGCTGCTTAACGCTGTCGCTCTTCGCAGAGTGAGGGAGTTTAAATACCTCGGCCATGTGGTCACCGAGTTTTTAAAAGATGATGGGGACATAGAAAGGGAGAGGAGGGCGATGGCGGTCCGCTGTAACATGTTGGCACGCAGATTTGGGAGGTGTAGTTTAGAGGTAAAGATAACCCTGTTTAAAGCATTCTGCCAAACTCTCTACACCTGCAATCTGTGGGTCAACTACACGCAGCGGGCCATCAACGCTCTCCGAATACAATATAATAACGCGTTCAGGGTGCTGGTTGGGCTCCCCCGCTGCTGTAGTGCGTCTGCGATGTTTGCGCACGCGCACACAGATGGCTTTCACACTGTGCTGCGGCGCCGCATCGCTTCGTTGATGCTCCGTACGCGTGCGAGTGCGAACACCATCCTGAATGTGCTCAGCCACAAGCTGGACAGCCCCCTTCTGAGGCACTGGGTTCAAGCACAAGTGCCTCCCTCTGGGGCCCCGGGCACCCGGGCCCCAGAGGGCGGCAAATACTTAAATTAATTAGTACTTTTTAATCATTTGTAATTTCGAATGTGATTTTTAATAATATTTTTTTTCTGTGTATCTTTAATCTTTCATGTATTTTTTTTTTTATGGAATTGTTAAATTTTTTAATGTCATTGTTTAATTTATTAGTGATTTTATAACATTTTAATGAAACAAAGAACTCGTTTTTTTACTAACACAATTATGGACCAATGTCTGAAATAAAAAGATTTTATTTTATTTTATTATTTATTATTATTATTTAATGAGGAGTCGTTTCCGAGTTTAAACGTAAAGATGGGACATAAATATCTTGTCCTTTTGATATGAAATTACGTAAGAAAACTGAAAGAATTAATCAGTCTAATTTTAGAGATTACATAAATATCGTTGGGTTGAATGGGGCTAGACTCGTGCGTAGGTCTGTCAATCTGTGAAATTAATAAAACATGGTTGCTGGCTGCTTGACTGGAAACGCGTAACCGTTATTTGCTAAGAAAACTAAAATCGTATGAACGTGGACGCGCCGACAAGAGTACCTATGTAAGCGTCGTAGTAGGTGGCGTTTGTTGGTTTCTGCCTACCCCCAATAGGAAAAAGGCGTGAGTTTGTGTGTATGTGATACTAAAAATCATCTTCATAGTGCTTGCAACAGCGCCGTAATAATGGGAACTAAAAACAAATAGTAATGATAGTAAATATCTCGTTTTCAATTTCATTGATAGCGTTAGTGACAATGTCAGTTTAAAAACTAATACCTTTATCGTAGTCTTAAACTGGGTCTTAGCATACTCTCTTTTCCGCTTCCATTATCATCGTATCAGTCAAACGTCCAGTGAAGGGTTTCAAGAGTTGCCAAGTCTTCCGGACCCGTAAGTCTCGCAAACAAATTAATTCTTAAGTACTTCAACTCCTCATCGGTTTACCTCTGGGCGTTTTTCCATGTAAAAGTAGCATCTCATATACTTGGGGTTCCATTTAGTTTTAGTCGGTAGAAAACACAGAGCCGCAAAACACCAAAAATCTACTAACCTTATCTACAAACTCAAACTGACGCGTGACTTTTAAGTGAGCATGACATTCACTCAACCACCAGGGTAGATTCGCGTCAAAGAAATAAATGTAGGTACTCAGAACGGTGGCAACAACGGGTGCAGTCGATGAAAAGTAAAATTCTAAATAAGAAGACATACATAACATCATACCTATAATATCCGAAAGGTTAGGCAGAGGTGTATCTGGTACACCCACATTTCGCCAGTTATGTTTAAGTGTAATAGGGGCCGAGCCTATTGCCATCAATCCAAACTCCATGGCTACTACTGGGAAATTCCTGATGGAAAAAACATTTTGCTTTACCTGGGAATCAAACCTAGACCCTCATGCTCAACCGTCGCGCTTGTGTCCTCTAGACCAACAAGGCAGTCAAATAAGAACACAAATAAATTAAAATGCTTCGTTTCATCATGAAATAATCATTACAGCCAAACCTAAAAAGAAATCCTCAAATACATATACACAAAGTCGTAAAACCGTGGTTACATCACACAGAATCACTGCAACCAATCATGATGCTTGCATCCGCTGTCGAGTAAACAAAAAGTGTAATGCGAACATCCAACGTTGTCTTAGCGTTTCCATCGTAAACACTTGGATTTCGTAAGGAGACTATTTTTAATGTTTGGATATCGTCTGCATCACAGTTTTGGGTTGGAGATTAAAATTTTATCCGGCAATAAAATTTATTTTGCCGGTATTGGTTATAGGAGAAATAAAGCTGGCTGGCTCGTAAATAAAGCTACAACGTATATTGATAATGAAATGAGTTCATAACCCAACCTAGGACAAAATTGTCTTGACGTTGAAAAGTGAAGCCAGGAAACCAGATTCCAAGTAATCGGAAAAGTTAACGACAAAGGAGCGGTTTGGAGTCCGTAACTAAAAGCTAAGAATTCGTTTTTGTTTTAACTCAATCCAAGTACTGATTTGGCCTAAATGAAAAAACACAGTTGACAAAAAGATCAATTTAAAAGATAAAAAGTACAATAAACGATTTATACCAAAACACCATTATAGATGTAAATTAAAATCTAAATCTATTGACAGAGACTAAGATCTTTTTATACTAATTCACAACATTCGCAATAAAAAAACTCATACCTAGATCAAAACTACCCTTTATTTGTCAGCCTTAACCTTTTTAACAATTTCATTAGCGTCAACCACTGTCAAATCTTGCTGTAACTTCACCAGTTTTTCTTTAAACTTTGAATCAATATCCGGCACCTTATTGTCAGTTAGCATCCTTCTAATCAAGTCCTTCATATGCTTTACATCTCCTTCTTTATTTACTGTATCTGACTTCACTTTTTCTACTGCTTCTGGTTTTACTGTGGTTTGTGTTTTGTTACATTTCTCTTTTCTAGGTATATCAAGAATTGTAGCATTGTTTTCTAAGATAAGATTTTTGACATCTTGCATGAAGGTATTATTTTGGTAAACGCAGAATCTTACATCTTCGACCAGAGCAAAGGCTTCGTCTTCAATGTTTCTGATGACTTCGATCAGGCAGGCTTCGTGCATCGCTCCCTGAGCCATGAGTTTTGTTAGCTGGACTACTCCGTCGATTAGTTTTGTGGTCACGTCCATCATTGCTGATTTTATTATTGGTGACTGAAACAAAGGTGAACATTTCATTGGAAATTGTATTAACTTGCACTATATTAGGAAAATTTTAAGAATCCAAGCAATGTGCCTTAATCGCGCTTTTGTGACCTTTTGGTTCTAGGACAAGGGAGTTTCCTCATGATGTTTAGAAGACATGCTGCCCTGACCCCATATAATAAATAAATTGGGATAATGACAACAGAATGATGATAATGATGATGTTCAAGTTTTGAGAATCATCATCATCTGCCTAGCCTTTTCCCAACTATGCTAAGGTCGTCTTCCAGTCTAGCCGCATCAGCTGAATACCAAATAACGAAAGCAACATTTTAAAGTAGATTTCTCTAAAACCTACGATACCATTTAACCGAACAAGGTATTTTTCACCAGAAAATTCAAAATTCTTACAAGAAATGAATTAAGGTAAACATTCTAGTCTTTGGTTGGTATTAAAGCATCAAAACAAGAACTCGATCGTTCCACTCCTACAGTTTCCACGAAATCCTACCTCAGACACTTAAAATTTTTAAAACATTTATTTTTCTAACAAAAAATGTATCAAATAAACCTATAAAATTATATCAGAATTCAGGCACTGAAAGCTTCATAGCTGAAATATTCTCGTAAAACATTCAACCGCCGCATTTTATTGAATATTATTTTCTTTGCGACCGGATGTGAATTTTTTTCCATGAAATTTACGAAATTTTTGCAGTTCCGACCCGAATTAAGTGTTACGGTAATGAATACGGCAATATCCGTTTCCCGGTTGTGTTTATGAACTATTAAACTGCGGGTTGAATGCACTTGTTTTCAACATCTTTTCAAATAACGTCCTTTATAGACTTTTAATTTCTGTACGCAACAGAAATGTACATATCATGCACAACGTCTCTTAGAGAAGAAAGCACATTAGTAATAACAGCTTGGGCTGACCTGGCGTAGTACGGAGCTTCAGTAAAATCCAAGGTCGGCTTATACTGGTTCTGTTACCACCAACGTCTTACCGTTATTGTTAAATATCAAGTCAATATGCTATAATGATGTTTTACAATCATACGTCAGATGTGCTTTGAAAGTTGCCAAAAAATGGTATCAAGGTAGTAAATATTTTGTAAGTGCCAAATGCTTACAAAACTTGTCAATAAACAAATTAAAATTATCAAGATGATTGGCTCGAAAGTAAGTGCTGATAAAGTAGATTAAGATTCATTTATGAAAATGCGGAAGGACAGGCCTTACCGCAATAGACAGACAAGGGGTAGGTACACGAATGTAGCACGCATAAATAATTGCTATACAGGGTGTAACGGAAAGGGTATATACATCCTTAAGGGTGTGCTATAGACCATCAAACTGAACATGTTTCTCAACATAAAAAAAAAATGCAGCAAAAAAAAATATCGGCTGCCTATACATTTTGGTCGAATAGGTATTGTAATTTTCTATGGGGCAGCAGATATTTTTTTTTGCTAAAAAACATGTTTTATGATGAGAAACATGTTCAGTTTGATGGTCTGTAGCACACCCTTAAGGATGTATATACCCTTTCCGTTACACCCTGTATAACTTTTATAATTAATTTGCCGTATCATAAATCAAAATCTGTCAAAACATCTGCAATATAATGGATTATTAAAACGTTATTAACAATGTGACGATAGATAGATTGCAAGTATACTGAAAATATAATGTGTTTTGTTACTTCCCAGGCTAAACATCGGTGAAAATACATCTAGGTGAAAAAAAAACGTTCTTTAGTGTAACTCTGAAGAATGTTTTATTTCCTAGACTACACAATATAACATCACGACTGTAATTCCCGATTTTTAGACAGAGGTGTACCTAATATTATACCCAAATTTCGACAGTTATGTCAAAGTCCGATGTAAAATGCGGGGAGCCTATTGCCATCAACCGGGCACGAAGCCAGGCTCCGTGGCTCCTACTAAGAAATTCCTAATGGAAAAACCCAAAAGATTCCCGGGTCTGGCAAAGTGACCACTGACCGATCCGGGAATCGACCCAGGACCGCAAGCCATTTCCTAAACTAGTCTAAAGTAATAACCATTGGTACATGCTTGCAATTATTTTTCTTTGTAAAGGTTCGGTTACGGCTGAGGACAATGGACGTGGACAAAGTTTTTCAGTACATTATCACTACATAGTATAAAACAAAGTCGCTTTCTCTGTCCCTATATCCCTATGTATGCTTAAATCTTTAAAACTACGCAACGGATTTCAATGCGGTTTTTTTAATAGATAGAGTGATTAAAGAGGAAGGTTTATATGTATAATAACTATATATTTTATACCCGTGCGAAGCCAGAGTGGGCCGCTATGTTTTTATATACAACGTTCACAGTTTTTCTGTAGTGTATTTAGTATCAGCATTGCACCCGTGCGAAGCCGGGGCGGGTGGCTAGTCTAGTATAATACCTAGTCCGGTGTTTAGAGTTCACATTTGAATGAATTTTAAAACCCGGACTATTTTATGCATTAAATAAATGGGCCTATTCTTGACCTAAATCTTGTCCTGAGGACAGAGATGAAGTCGACGATGGGACGAGCTCACCCATAAAAGCCTATTTACTCGCGACTCAAATAGATTCGAGTCATATAAACTCGGGAACAACGACGCAGGCAGGGAATTCCACTCCTTGACTGTGCGCGTAATAAAAAAATATGTAGCAAAGTGCTTCGTGTGAATTTTCGGATAGAAGATATGCGTGACAACCAGCAGTACGTCTGGACTCCCGTTGGAAGAAGGGAGATGGTTGAATGAGCTCGTGGAGCTCTTGGGCAAAGTACAATACACCGAAGTACAGTCTGTAAAAGACCGACGACCATGCCACTTTGCAACGACAAAACGGTCTCCTCCTCCAATACATGACCCAGCGTCCAAAGAAATATCAACTACCTACTATTAGATTTCTGCAGCTTCTTCTTGTGGCATGCTTGCGCCCAAACCCCATCAGAATGAGGCCAAGGTCTACCATAGTCCCAAAACCAACTCATTAAAGATATATAATTGCTTCTAAACCGCTATAAACACGCATCATTGAAACCCCACACTTCTCTGCTAAAGCACAGTTCACACACCGAAGATCGATACGATATTTGGAACTATAAAGTTGGTATCACACGCTCAACATACACATTCATAACGAACATACACACATAATCAATCAGTCCACAGCTGGTACACAGACCCCTTTTGTCGAAAGGAGAGAGCCGTAATCTACCACGCCGGTTCAGTGCGGGTTGGTGAATGTCTCCGAATTTTAGGTTCTAGGACATGCCGGTAACCTTCTTCGTTCAGAACAGTGGTAAAACCGCAGTGCAATCCCAAAAGTATACAGTACTAGTGATGGTAGTCGACACACCACCAAGGAGATCGTGGGACGACTTGGATATCTTCCGTCAGAATTGGCAACATGTTGCGTGAACGGGGAAAGATTGGACGGAGGTCTATTACCAGCACTGAATTTAGCTAGCTTAAATACATTTATTTTTATTAAGCCCGTAATGTCCTGCTCCTGGTCAAAGGCCTCCCCCCCTTCCTTCTACATCTCACTATGGTGTGCTTCTTTTCGCTAATTCGCGACGAAGCCATTCAAGGCGTCCCGCAATCTTCTCTTCAGTCCGCCGCGACTCCGGCCACTTGTCCGTGCCCTGTGCTTTAATAGATAGTTTTTAAAAAACAGTATAGTGATGGCCGTGTGAACGTAGCCTAAAAGTCATTAAACTACCCACCTTCGAGATGACGCACTTAATGACCTTCTTCAGAGACTCGTGGTCGTGCCCACAGACCTTCAGAAGACCATAAACCTCCTTCTTTTGCTCGTAAATCTGGAAATTTAATTTAGTGTTATGCACCTGTAATTGCCTTTGATGTTAAATGGATTTAGCGTAGTCTATTGATCTGTTTCTTAGTGATGAATTCGTTGGGTTTTTACAGTTGATGGGTTCGTAAATAGAGTGTTTTTTTGAAGCGTGAGTGTTTTCCTGCTGATAATTATTATGCTCCGCTTTGTGTATGGGAAATATTGAAGTTTTCTTATAATGATTAGAGAGTACTGCCAGATTTGTGGAGATCAATGAAGATGACTGTCTATATCAATGGTCCAGGCCAATCTCCCCGATAGACTTGAATCATTTTTAGACACAAGCATTTTCCCCAAAAGTTATCAACAGCCGCCAACTCCTGACGCCAGAGAACTAGCAGACAACTCGCTGATGTTAATCTTAAATTCCCAGAAATACTGTCCAGATTCCAGTTCAAAACTATTTGCGTGGAACACTAGGCGCCCATGAACACCATCCATCAATGTTGTTTATGAATGAAGAAGAAATATTTTGTTTGCAATAAAGGCAATTCTTGCTACGCAAATGCTAGCTTTTACAAAAAAATAAACAAAGGAAATACCACATTCCTTGCCGTGCGAGCTGAATTTTCCAAAATCATTTCGATATGCAGATAATTGGATATATGCCAATTGGATTCCAGACGGATGGCTGAATTGATTTTGATGTTCTAGCACTGCGCTAATAGAATGTTAGTGCTATCTTTTATTTTGATTTTAAAGTCTGGATGGCTTTCACGTTTTAATCATCACAAAATAAAGAGAACAAGATGTGATTGATTGATTGATTGATTTTATATTTTCAGAGATCAGTAAAGCCATTCTTAGAACTTTATTTAATTTTTCGTGAAAGATTAGGACACATTTAAGGCAATTGTAAGATTAATCTGAGTAGAACTAAGGTCTGTTATAAGGACAAAATGGTCCAGCAAAATAAAACCTCTTATACTGATAAAACTTCTAAATATACTTCACCAACCAATGAGTTATTTGAATACCATTCACCACTTTCTCGTTCAACGACACCATGCGATACTAGACCTTAAGAAATATGACAGTCTCACCGGCTTGATACCCTCCCGGATCATGGCCTTAAGAGCTATAACGCTGTGCACCGCCTGCGCAGGATCGTGGCCGATCAGCGCGTAACCACACACCACCATCTGATGGAGAGCTTTCTCCGCTAACAATGAGGTCTGGTTCTGTTTCTGTTGTAAGCAGATGTCCAGCTGGTTGGAAAATGAAGAAAATATTTTTAACAATTTTATTTCAATCGGAACCGGCCAACTTAGCTACTGGAACTTGAAATCCCGGTCTATTGTTTTTTTTTTATATCCTTATTCAGACAATAATCAGCGATTTTTTATTTTATTTCTTAAGAATCGATATACGAATATAAACGCTAATGGTCTATTTAACCGTGCTTATCTAATACAATAAGCAGATTTAGACTTTGATTTCATCGAGTATTGTTTTTTTTTAAGGTTTTAGATTAGCAAATTGTGTAAATAGAGTAGTTACTCTATACACATAACTTGCGGGATCAATGTATCGGATCTTTTTTTCAATAGAATCAAATGCTAACGCGTCGGTCAGAGATCCCTGAAGTAAAACCGCACCTCTTTTTCCCCATGACTCTTGATGACTTCCAGCATTTCCTGTAGCTCACCCAGTCTGTCTTGGATGTGGAGCGTCCCATTCTTGAGTAACAGCTTGATCTTCATCAGTACCGTATCCACGGACCTGAACCATTATTTAATGTTTTATTTAAGTGAATAAACGATGTAACTGTCTGCCATAGTAACCGAGTAGAGTTTATTAGTGAGCTTTATATAAGATAAGGTACAACCTGGAACGAATATACGTACTGTGTGGTCACCTATAACCTGCTGTGCATGCCAAAGGAAGGGAACATGACTTCGCTTTTCATTTTTCTTAAGTTAGGTCTTTCTCTTTACCAACTGAAGCCCCACAGCTGTGAGTGAATCTGGTGGTAGTCTAGTCTGCCTATCTCGTTACAATTTTCGATAAATTATCTAAATTTCAAACGTAGTCATCGAAAACTAGTGAAACTTGTCTTGTCACCCGCTACAAAATTTTCTTTGTTCTTGCTTCGGCGTTTTTCTTGTGGTCACCATTGTTAACTTTTGCTTTCAGGAGTAGAAGTAGTTAGGAATAGTGTGGTGGACTTGTAACAACTTTACTTACTTCTGGAGATCAACTTGGAACTTCCTTTCGAGGCTCTGCAGCAGGTCTTCGCTCAACTTCTCCGTTATTTCATCTTCGATAACCTTGTCGACTTCTTCTTTACCGATTTCTTTTGCATCTGTTAACTTTTTTAAAGTACTTTAAAGACATCTTGCATACCTTTGATACGGTTGGCAAGCGAATTGATTGCTCTATAGATTATTTTTTTTTAAGGCTTATTCTTGTAACTAAAATTGAAACTAATAAACCTAAGTGCCATAGCAAAATTGTCTTATATCAATCTGGACAGAGCCTGCCGATGCAATAAGGTTCAATTTCAATCCTAAAAGTTATTTTAAAGTAAATAAATATGAAATGAAAGTTAACCCTTTGTCTCATAATTAGTTACAAAATATATAAAACTTACCATAAACACAGAAAAGCAAATATAAAGGATAACCACAGACATAACATGCCTCATCTTTGAATCGTCGATCAGTCTGCAAAAATATATGCAGATCCAGAAATAGCGTGAACACAAATAAATCGATTACATTCGAATATAATATAGTTTACGATGCGAAGTCATAAAAACTTTATTGATATCGAAGTGTGAATAGGCTATTTTTTGTAAGTAAACACACATTTCGATGCATTATTTTACAATTTTGTTTTGGAGACGTAATTTGCATGTTTTGTTGTTATATGTTTTATTTGAACGCTTGGATTCTGTGCTGATTTAAGTCTTCTTTCTCTTCTTCTTGCATTTTGTTCTTCATTCATAAGAAGGCACAGCTGTAGTTATTTTTCTGTCAAGTTTTTTTCCTAATAATGTTTACCAGAACCAACACCAGCATCAAGCCAGCTGTATACCAGTATTTACATAGAACGACTGCCTATCTGCCTTTCACAACCCAGTTAGCACTGCGTAATACGATACCCCTTGGTAAGATTGGTTGTCAGAACCGAGTCATTGACTACCTGTAAGGGCCTTTTCATTGTCATGCGTGATGCGCCCGCGTGCGAGCCTGCACGCGGGCGCAAACACGCATGACAATGAAAAGGCCCTAACTTTTGTGACTGTCACTGGGTTAGACATTGAACAGATTGGTTGCCAGAGTTTTAGGCTTCTGAATCGTGTAACGACTGTCAAAAATCAACAAATGATAGCCAGGACCTCAATGCTCAATGGTCTTAAAAATAAGAACGACTTTTCTATTAAATACATACTTCTACTAAGAAGATATGTATTCCCACGGTGCCATCCACACGAAAGGAAAAGACATAGCAAAGAAAAAATAATTTATTAACATCAACATCACTTCACAAAATGGCCGCGCTTTTCTTGCGCTAGTTCACGACTTGTATTTACACGGCGAGTGTTTAGGACATTGGCAGCCACGTAGGTCTCTATCCTGAAACATTAATAAACCTGATTTGTATATCTATGCAATAATATTCACCATACTTGTTATTCCCGAAGAGGTAAACAGTTACATTTAGTCGGTATATCCCAGTCCGAATATTGTTATCTTCTTTATATGTGCTTATTAATCTTTAGTTACACTAAGCGAAACCAAAATAAGGTACTATGATTGAATACGGATTGCCGTTCATTGGTATTGCAACTCTCAATCCTGCGCCTAGTTCAGCTAGTGAAAATGGGCTCATTTTTATATTTAAATCGCCAATTACTAATAACTTGTATATACTCGTATAGTCCTTGCGATTGTTTGGGAAACGACTACCAAGATATTTATTTCTACCGCTAAGAAAACTTGCCGTGTACCGGTTAGTAAGACATAAGTTCTATGTTGATAGCAAGATGTTTACTAGAACATATAGATACCTTCATCAATGGTAACATATCTACGATGAGTTTGCTATTGCTGCGTTTCAAAGAAGACAGTGACTCCTTATCATCAAGGAGGCCGTCACTTGTTTGTTCGCACTAAATACAAGATGTTGTTTTGCATCCTCGTCAAATTCAAGGAGGTCACTATGCTAATGATTCTCGTCCCGAATCAATAATAAAAGGGGTAGTTTTTAATTACGGAACTCGGTAAGAGTGAACCACCCGTGTTGCGATTCTCGCCCTATAACCGCGCTTTCACACATACAAACAATCTCAAACGTTTATTCGATAATTTCTTATTCCCTAAATCACGTTAAGGGGGTTATTCTGAAATACTGACCAACTTAAACAACCAAAAAAATCTGTGTTTTTTAATAATTGACTAGGTATCGTAATTTGAATTGATTATTTATGTATTTTGTGACAACCTGCTGAAATTTGACAAGGATGCAAAACAACACCTTGTATGAAGCTACTGCTTAGTGTATTATCCTGAAATACTTACATCACAACAAACTGAACGACACAAATCGTAGTTGTCCAACGATCCCAACACCCGATAAAACTGTGGATAATTTTTTAGTATTATTTAGACTCCCTTCATATAGGATGACTGGTAATTAGTGACTGATATTTAAACATATGATTGTACTCATGATAACAAACAACATTCCCAAAGCAACGCGCGTGCGCCTTGACATCAGCTGTTAGCCGCTTGATGCCGTTCTGTATTATTATTATCGTATCGTGCCACAGTGGGAAGGCAGAGCCCCCGCACGGCTCGCAACCCCTTTATTCAAATGGCTGTTAGAATATAATAAAACTTTATTGTACACCAAAAATCAAACATAACACGGGTAAAAAAACTGGTTGTACGGGTTAGACTTTCGGGCTTCTTCCCATATCAATTGGCAAAGATCTACGCGTGAATGACAGTCGGGACCAACCACTAAATCGCTCATGGGCCTCTGACTTGGATTTACATTCCGTCGAGAGATATCTCTCAGGCATGCTGGTTTGGTTTCCTCACGATGTTTTCCTTCACCGAAGCAAGTGAAAATTATACAATACGCACATGAATCCGGAAAATCAGAGATGCGTGTCTTTGGTTAAAATTCAAGACATATTAAGTCTCGAGTTCGAGACTTCATAGTCTGGTCACACCACTATGCTATTACTGCTGTACTAATTGGATGAAAGATAATCAATAGATGTACCTGTAATTTGGCGTCGTACAGCAAGTCCAAAAAAAAAGTCAGAGTATGATTAAAGACTTCTGTGCATGCATGCATTACACTGTAAAGATATATGTATATAATTATATTATTTATAATACATTAAAACAAAACACTATGCGATCCGATCACAATGCACGTATCACGGAACTTTATATATGTATAATTGGCTCTGTGACAGATGTTTTTATTCAATTGATGACTATTTAAATTTTAAGCCGACATAATTTAGATAACTATTGTAATGTGCGAGTACCTACTTATTTGAAATTAAATTGTTGACATTGGTAATGATTCTAACAAATTTATTGACATCTTGATTGTGATAATACGATATTCTGGTAGATTTTGTAATTTATATATTAAGAATGTAAATTATGAATGCATGGTGACATCTATGTTTTTGGAACGAAGTTTCTTATCGCGCGTTGTGAAAGGGGGCTAGACGGAAAAAATTCTTACGAAAAGTTGTCACGACACTTTTTGCTACAGTAAGCTATTGTAAGCTTTATTTCTTTAACATAAAGTTGAAATTTCCTTAAATTACGTACAATTGGGGTGTGTATGTGAGTAAGGATAGATATGATTATTATTTTGAGTGACCGAACTACAAAGTACAAATTCGGTTGTGCAGTTAAGTAAGACGTATTGCTTCGAATTAAGGATTAATCTTCCTTAAATTAAATATTTTATTTTTCGCACACTAACTTAAATCTAAAATGTATTGATATTATGTACGTGAAAGGAACTTCGTTCCATCCGGGTGTCCCTTGACACCTCTCAAGTTTTTTTTTTAACTTTATTAAGCATACATAATTGTGTACCTACTCAAAATATTTGCACGACTGGGATAAGTCGACTAAAGTGAGTCACATAAGAATTATTTTACCACGTTATTGTGTACCTATATTCTGGCAAAAAAAGTAGTTCATTTCATTTCATGAGCGTGTTCTGCGAGCAATGGTATCTGTCTACTTCCACTTTAGTAAGGTAACTCTTCGGACTAGTCGCTAACTTTGGTTCTTTTATCGATCATTTCATTTCTGATTCAATAACGCGGAGAATATACTAAAATCATGATTACTGTCATCCACAAACCGACTTCAAGCGCTGCTCAGTATATGTTTATGTTTGTGGTAATTACTGGTAATCAAAGCCCTAGCTAAGCGCTCCTGGCGGAATCAGGTCGCCATGGCGTCTCATCCGCCACCCTGTCCTTCTGCGACGAATCGCGTCAGCGAGGGAGTTTTCCCTGACGCACTCCACAACGCCTCCTTCGGCGAGATAACTTCCTCGCAGGAGGATGCTACTGCCTCCCATACCCCAATGCTGTCAACCATGGCCTTGGCAACGGCCGGCAAGGAGAGGTCTGCTGCGAGAGCACGGCCCTGCACCACCCAAGCAGGACATTATCTCTCCTATGCTAGCCTCATCTAGGTTTTACACCAAGGTGCTTATTACTGATTTATTTTATGTAAAGATACTTACTGTAAAGTCGTTTTATACAAGTCACAAAGACAGCACATGCCCGAAGTGTTGTCGTCCCATATTGTCAACTTTGATTTAGCATTACAGGACGGATCACAATATGTGAATCTTCCTAGGGGTACACACTGAAATAATTAAACCATTCAATAACACAGCAATTTGCTTAGATGAGCCTTTTTGGATTCGCACGGGACTTTTTATCTATTTACTAGTTTTATTAAAACAAAACACCACGCCTATAAATAATCCCCGAAGGGTTTGGCAAGGGTGGAACTAATAAAGTACAACAAAATTTCCGACTAAATTCCCATGAGATAAGAAGCAAACGTATTGCCATCAACTGCACACAAATGGCCAAACTCCGTGGAGAAATTCTTGAAAACTCTACAATACTTTGCCTGCCCTAGGAATCGAACCCGAGACCTCATAGTCAGCAGTCGCGCTTCCAAAAACAAGACCAATAATAGGCAGTTTTATTTTTATTGTTTATATTTTTCCTGTGCTGTAAAGTAAAATATTTTTATTTAAACTATACCAGCTAGGTTCGTCTCATGGAATTTTGGTCCCACAAAATCTACTCATACTGAAGGATCCATTATTCCCCCATTTATCGAAAAAGGTTTAGACAAATTAATGTATATTATAGCCAGCTATTAAAGAAAAAAAACATCAAAATCATGGTACAATTTATTGTGTAGAAACAGGTACTTTTAAATAATAATGATGCTATTGGGCTGGATCTTTATTTGCCCACAAATTTTATCAATTGGCCAAGTTTTCTATCGGAAAGCCTATATTGAAACAACGCACTGTAATACGAGCGAGGCCATCCTATTATAGATTTAAGGAAAGCTCAACAGGACTCACCATTATGATAGTAGTAAGACCAAATAACAACAGTATTTTGGCTGCGCACTCCACAGGACAGATATGTTCTGAAAATATACTTATTTTTTACATATTTTTGAACGAAATCCACAAATCGGCTGCATTCAAATCTCTCCTAAATTAACAACATGAGTCTTGTCATCATTGTGCGCACTGCTGGAACACAGGCATCCCTAATCAGAGAGGCAGTGTGGCGTAATCCACCACGCAAGTGCAGAAAGTTTCATAGTCAAGATCAATTCAGTCCCAAATCACCCCACTGCTGTGTTTAGGCCTCTGTTCCTCTCACTTCTCGATTCCTTGCTACGCTGTTTTCCGCGACTTTAACGATATGGTCAGTTCGCATTTTGATGCCCTTAATTCCTTTACCCTGGCCACACTTGTCTTTGTATAACAAATCAAGTTAAAAATTAAAATATGTTACCTCCAAACAACACAGAATTTCGTACCGTTCCCCCATAAGGGTACGCAGGATGCACACTCAACGCCATCACTCAAATTTCACCTCATTTTCGGTTGTGTTATGTGTTTTATTCCACTGTTTTTATTCTAACCACAATAATTTAATCCAAACACTATTAATTTTGTTATAATTATCTTACATTTTTTAAGTCAAAATGATCCGTCAATTCTGTCTTAGTTGTCACGTTGATTTCGTTTTTAATTGATTAAACTCTTTTTGGCAACAAAGAGAAATATTTCTGTACGTCATGTCAGTCCTTGCACTCAAACTCTGACACCCGGTTAGGTCCTGACCACACGATAAAGAAAGAAAGTGGCAAAGAGTTTACGTTTGAAAGAGATGGAAAATTAACAGCCAATTCGTAACAGGGCCTGTCTTAAACGGCTGCGGACCATATCTTCAACATCCCAAATATAATGCAACTGTGGATCCCCTCTGCACGATATGCCCCACCGCATTTTTTTCGTTATTACGATGTTTATCCGATGGAGAAACGAGTTCAAGTTGATGGGCTGTAGCACACCCATAAGTATGTATATACCCTTTCCGTTACACCCAGTATACATAAAAAAATATAATCTAGAGAATTAAATAGCTATAATAACAACAGACTAAAAAAGAGCGTCAAAAAACTCCTCAACGCTGTCAGCTGGTAACGTGCTCAAGAGACAAGCGGCGTTGCCACGTTATAGGGCAATACTTATCTCTAAATATTTTAGTTGTGCAGCTAAACTTTGGCGATAGCAAAGGTACTTCTAAGCTTCGGCATTGGTTGTAAATCTGTATGTTATCTTACATTTCAAAATAGCTCAATCTCAATGGTCAGATTAGGATATATAGCTATGGTCACGCGATCTACATGAGCTTTGCTTGACAGACTTCACCATTCAGTAGGTTTAAAAAAAGACTTGAAGCCAGTGAAATATTTTATTGCTTACTTTGTTCACGTCTTTTCTTCTCAGCGGTGGGACATCCTCCTATACAAACTTTACCTTCTCGAACACATTCTGAACAGTTTGTTTCTGGGTCGACTGTCTCTTCGTTTTCATTTGGTCTCATAATTTTAGAACTATTGCTATCGTTTGATAACTTACGCCTTACGTTAGAAGGAGACTTCAGCATCTTGTGTTCTTCTTGACTAGTTGTTGCTGTGGAGGTTATTTCCCTATTCTTGTAAGGTGGGTCGGAGGCTGTTTCGGTTTCTTTGACAGGAAGGTTTGAGGCTCTATCGGATTTTTGGACAGTTAGGTCGTAGGTTTCTTTGGTCTTCTTGACGGCTATTTCGGAGGGTGTATTGGTTTTCGGGGGACCTATGTTGGAAGCTTTTTCGGTTATCTGGGTAGAGACGTCCGGGGCTGTTTCGGATTTCTGGGTAGATAGGTCTGAGACTTCTTTGGATATCTTAACAGGTCGGTCGGAGGTTTTTTCGTTTTTGTTGACATTTATTTCGGGGGATACTTCGGTTTTCAGAGGAGGTATGTTAAGAGCTTTTTCAGTTTTCTGGGACGGTAGGTGCGAGGCTTTTGCGGATACCTCGATAGACTGATTGGAGACTCCATCGAAAATCCTAACAGATCGCTCGGGGGTTTTTTGTCCGCTGACAGTTTCGGAAATCTGTTTAACTAAATCTTTAAGATACTGCGTGCTGCTAAGCGCAGATGGTGCCAGAGAAACTAGAGGATTAATATCAACAGCAGTTTGTTTCCGAAACCTCGGATTTTCAACAAGTCGTAGGTCTTCAGTGGATTCGCCATACAGTGTAGTTCTAGAATAGATAATCTGTAAAGAAAGTTGCTTGTATTATTTTTCGAAAGTTTTCGAATTCTTACAAAGTCGACGTAATCAGACGTCCTCTACCTAGTCTGTTCCCAACTTTGTTGGAATGCCGATTCCAGTCTAATCGGATGCAGTTGACTATAAGTATTTCACATGGAGCGAATGCCTTTCTGACCTACACAACCCAGTCACTGGGTAATACAATACTCCTTGGCAAGACTGAATGTCTAGCTTTCAGGTTGCCAACTACCCGTAACGAACTAATGATACTGCCAAAGATCGCCGAATGATCGCTGTGAACAACTATTTTACGTTCTTTTCCTGGCACAATTATATTTAGCTATCCCCGGAACTACCGCGGTAGGAGTACTTTATTAGGCTTTAGTCCTTATACTTTGAGGATTGACCCATGCAGTTGTTATTACTAAGCCACGAGCCCCTCATAACTCGAGATATTCAGACATCACAAACAATGTACTAAGTCACCTGTGCTTCTCTTTGGGCTGGCGTGTGACTTTGTATCATGAAGTTGCCGATTTGCACCAACAACTGAAATAAAGAAAGACATTTATGACACTGTGGCAGTGGCTATTAGAAGAAATACTTAAGGGCTTAAGGGTTGTCCAATTAGTTTTTTCAACTCGATATTCTGAAAAAGTTACAAAGTCTACAACATGAAAAAAAATATCACTCATAAAGAGATTCATGTTATCATTGTTTTGTCTTGTCAGAATTTTATATTATTAGATACATTTTAAATAAAAAAAAACAGTGCGTGGAGTCCCTCCGCGCTGAAGAAGTGAAACTTCGTAATACTACACGCATGCGTTCGAGTGCCACGCATTCACTCTCGCTCTGTCTCTTTCTATTCCCCGTGTAATAGAAAATATTCCCCCTCCATGGTAGCGTTAAACTTGTTGGAAGTCGCTTAAGAAGTTTCACTTCAAAAAAAATCTTTCAAACGCCTATTAGGCCGCAAAATCTCGATAACAAGGAATGCGTTTTAATCGATTCTTACACTCAAAGATAGGAAATTAAAAAATACGAGAATTCTCTTGGTAACTTTTTTTAGTTCGTCTTTTTAGTATTGTTTATTTGTATTGTTTTCAATATGTGTGAGTGTCATTTTAGTCTGCTGCGGCACCTCGCGACAATAAGATCACTAACGCGTTGACAAAAAAAAACATTTTTTGCTCTCTTTTTAGTTCTTTTGAATTAAAAACAGTAACATTGACCAGCTATATATATATTAGTACTAGCTGTACCCAGCATGCGTTGCAATGCACTTTTTACTACCCACCTACCCTATCCGACCTACCTACCCTATCCTACCTACCCTACCCGACGCTACCTACCTACCTACTCTACCCTACCCTACCTACCTACTCTACCCTACCCTACCCTACCCTTACTACCTACCTACCCTACCTACCTACCCTACCCTACCTACCTACCCTACCCTACCCTACCTACCTACCCTACCTACCTACCCTACCTACCTACCCTACCCTACCTACCTACCCTACCCTACCTACCTACCTACCCTACCCTACCTACCTACCCTACCTACCTACCTACCCTACCTACCTACCCTACCCTACCTACCTACCCTACCCTACCTAACCTACCCTAAATCAAATCAAATCAAATCAAATCAAAATCATTTATTTCAAGTAAGCCAATTACAGGCACTTTTGAATAGTCAAACAACTATAAAAATGAAGCTACAGTCCCAGTCACAAGACATAATAACTTGTGAAAGTACTGTAGTTGCCCATTCCAAAGCGTAGATCTCTATGGAGAAGAATGGGCAAGAAACTCCATGGACACTCTTTTAAATCAGAATCTTGTTACAAAACTTTGGTTACATCATTCATGTTGAGATGGTACATTATGTGAGAACGATGTAGCATGACGTGCACGATAAAAGTGTCCATAGTAAAATAAAAAAGACAATTAAAAAATAAAATAATTAGTTCGAAATAAGCCGTGGCAACTAAGAGATGACCAGGCACAACTGATAGCGCCCGTTCACGAACATGACGAATGGATCAGCCATCATTCAACTCAACCATTTTGAAGGGAACTAAATGACCCGACACACCCGCCACCATCAGCGTGACATTTAAGTGAGCATGACATACTCTCAACCGCCAGGGCACATTCAAGTCAATAAAAGACGTAGGTTTCCAGTAAATGATAGCTAGTACATAGTACTCACACAATATGGGCTATGCAGTTATATAATACTAAATTGAATTTATACAATGCAAGGATAGTTGTACAATCTTCAGCAGCTCCAACAATACTTTTTAATGCTATCATTTTATGCGTCCCTGTCCTTGTGGAGCAGGACCGGCATTGAGCCAAGCATTATTATCAGCGATATAATCGTCCAATTTGTAATAAGCTTGCTTACATAGTGTGCGTTTAATGCATGTTTTAAATTTCGTCTCACTCAGTTCAAGAATACTTTGTGGAATTTTATTATAGCATCTTAAACAGTACCCCATGAAAGATGAGTCTACTTTTGCGAGTCTGAAGCCTGGCTGAACTAACTGGTCCCTATATCTAGTATTGTAATTGTGTCTGTCACCTCTTTTACTAAAAAGATGCAGATTTTTCCTTACGTACATAATGTTTTCATAAATGTATTGACAATGTACCGTCATGATTTTAATGTCCTTAAACAGTTCCCGTAGAGAATCGCGCCTACGGAGATTATAAATGGCTCTGATGGCTCTTTTTTGCAGAATAAAAATAGACTCGATGTCTGCAGCCCGTCCCCATAACAAAATGCCGTAAGACATTATACTATGAAAGTAACTAAAATAGACTAATCTTGCGGTATCTACATCGGTATATTGACGGATTTTTCTAACAGCATATGCTGCCGAACTGAGCCGCCCCGCAAGAGATGTTAAATGAGAACCCCATTGCAGCCTTGAATCAAGCGTAATCCCCAGGAAAACCGTTTTATCGACAAATTCTAGTTTCTCTTTATTCAATATTATATCACAATCACTACTTTTAACATTCGGTAATGAAAATCTTATGCATTTAGTCTTTTTTCCATTTAATACTAAATTGTTTGCTGTGAACCAATTAAGAACCTGAAGTAGGGCAATATTAACGTCATCTAGATTTTGGGCCCGTCTATTAATCTTAAAAATTAAAGAAGTGTCATCAGCAAATAACACAATATTTTGAGGTTGGTTTTTCAATAAATAGGGTAGATCGTTAATGTATACTAGAAAGAGGAAAGGACCCAATATTGAGCCTTGTGGAACCCCCATTTTTACTTTTAAACCCTGTGAATTAACACCATTTATTTGAACTTGCTGTTTCCTGTCACTCAAATAGGATTTAACCAAACTAAGTGCAAGTTTACCAAGTCCGTAATGCTCAAGTTTCAAAAGCAATGTGTCGTGACTAACGCAATCAAATGCTTTAGAGAGGTCACAAAAAATTCCTATGGCGTCTTGGGACTCTTCCCACGCTGTAAATATGTGCTTTAATAAGGTTACACCGGCGTCTGTCGTACAACGTCCCTTGGTGAAACCATACTGTTGATCGTGAAACATTTTGTTGGTGTTAAAATGATTAAGCATTTGATTCAGCATTACCTTTTCAAACACCTTGCTAAAAACTGGCAACACGGATACAGGTCTATAATTATTTGTATCTTTACTGTCTCCGGATTTGAAAAGAGGGATAACTTTACTATATTTCATTAAATCAGGGAAAACTCCTTGGTCCACACACAAATTAAAAATTAAAGCTAGGTATGGTGCTATAGTCTCAACTATGGATGTACAAACTTTGATTGACATTCCCCATAGATCTTCGGTCAGTTTGATTTTTATTTGCCGGAAAGTTTTAATAACTGTCATAGGGTTTATGTGTTTAAATTTAAATTCAAATTCAGCCGGGCAGCCAGACACGTTCGCCTTTAACAAAGCTAGTGAGACTTCGGATGAGGAATTTAGAGCCTCCGTAGTTTTAAACGGTATATCGGTAAAGAAGTTTACAAATTCTTGAGCTACTTCCTGATCAGAGCTTTTAGGACCACATTTAGTATCTAATGTATAGTTAGTGTTAAGTATTTTTTTCCTATTAGTCTCATTATTTATAATTTTCCAAACTGCCTTTATTTTATTATCTGCGTTTTTGATCTTGTTGCTAATATGCAAGGCTTTAGCAGCCTTGCATGTATTTCTAAAAATTTTCGAATAATTAGCAACATACTTGTTAAAAGTTTCAGTGTTTATGAAAGGCTTTAGGCCATACAGCTCAAATAGTCCTACTTTTTCTTATCCCTGTAGTTGCCCAATCACTGAATATAAATTTAGGGCAGATGCTTTTCATCTTCTTTTCAAATGTTTTATTGAATTGAGTGTGAACTATTGAAAAGAAATGATCATACAACTGATTTACATTACAATCGCCCATATGATAGCTCATAATACTTAACTTGTTCTGTAGGGAATTATTATATCTATTTAATTTGCTAGTTGTTATAGGTCTAAATCTAATCTGAACTTTTTGCTCTGGTGTGTTACAACTAAAAGTTACCGATTGTCCGCTATGATCAGAAGGCAGACTACTAACTATGGCTTTATCTAAGTAATCACAATCGCAGAAAACATTATCAATACAAGTAGCAGACAATGGAGTGACTCTAGTTGGTTCTATAAAAATGTTGGCTAAATGAAATGACTTAAAGAGATTTAATAGCCTGCTGCTATTAGTATTTTCTTCCAAAATATTGATGTTAAAATCACCACAGATAATTGCTGATTTATTACTGGCTGTAAGTTTTGCCAGGACATCTTCCATTATTGATTCGAATAAAGAAAAGTTTTGATAGTTTGGGGGTCTGTACACACACACAATTACATGCCTATCTAGCTCAACACAGGACAGTTCGACGCAATGTTCAACCGAGAGACCTACTATGTCGTTACGTTGCTTAAATTTAAAACAATTTTTAATTAATATTAGGGAACCTCCACGCAGCTTTGATTTACGGTTAAAACAACTACCCACCATATAGTTTTCATAATTAATGAGCATTTGGTAATCCTTTAGCCAATGTTCAGTAAAGCAAATAATGTCAAATAAAGTCTTTTCTAAAAACAATTCAATTTCTAATAATTTGGAAGAAATACCTTGAATGTTTTGGTGGAATAATTTCAAGGTATTCTGCTGAGGCCCTTTCTTATATTTAACTAATTGAGTGCAAGAAGATACCATGATGTTGTTAGGTTTAACTATATTGTTAACCGTACCTTCTGTTGTCTCACTTCCTAGTTTAAATTAATATTAGTATCCGGAGTGAGCCCCGAGACACCAGTGCCATCACCAGACAGCAAGATCCTATCACTAATCTTATAAGCTAACTGAGAATTTTCCACGGTGACACATGGATCCTCCTCAGAACAAAAATTGTATAAATCTATATTAGTAGAATTACTAATAGTGGCAGTGTTAATTATAGAACTAAACATCGACATACTACTTATGTCAGAGTGAATATTAAAACTTAATAGCCTAGCTATTTGATGTCTAAATCTGATAGGGAGATACACTGTATCCCGCGTCGACCTAAGTTTATCAACTGAATTATTGATGTCTAAAAACAAAAGTTTTTCACAATAGTGACTAACCAAGAAATGTACATGCTGATTAAGTGTGTGTATATAATTGTTTTTTCGATTACATAATTTCTCAAAATATGGAAAAGCACACAATATGATTTTACTGCAATCTAACTTTAACAACTCTGCAACACAGTCAGTGATATCTTCTTTTTTTAAATTACAACTATTACCAACAAAAATGGTTACAGTAGAATTTGGGTTTAAAACAGTTTTCGTGACTGATGCCATTATCTGTTTGTAGGTTGAACCTGGCATACAATAATTTTGAGTGGAATAACTCAGGTTGTTACTTATTAATTTACCTAGCCCTCTGCCTATACTATCAGAGAACATAACTGAATGACAAAACTCATGACTGTTAGGAATTACAAAACTACCAAACTCAGGCTGTGCTACTTGTGAATCATTATGTATCATGTCAGGTATTGTATCTTGGCTGGTGATACTGGCCTGAGCACTCACAGCTAGGGACGGGTCCTCCGTTGCCACAGGCTGGAAGTCATCAAGGCTGGATTCCCTCTGACAGATACACTGAGTGTTGCTGAGAGTCAGCGAATCGACTTTGTCTACCAACTCATTTGTAGCAAGAATATGCTCTTTAATTTGATTTTTAGAGCTTTCGTATTTAATCACTAAAGACTTTAGTGACCTATTTAAAGTCTGTATTTCTGATTGTAAGCGTTGAGTGTCTATTTCATAAATATTTGAACTATCTTCCAATTTAATCTGATAGTTATTTAGTTTATTAACAAGAAAAACACGTTCTTTCCTTAATTGAATATTTTTGGAATAGTGCTTTTGTTGTTTCTTGTATTTATTGATTTTTTTAATAATTTTATTCAGTCTTGCATACTTCTTAATTTTATTATTACTAATTTTATGGCAGTAGTTTAGTTTCAATAAGGAGTCCTCCGTAAGGTCTATTGTTACAATGGAATGAGGGTTATTTGTATTTAATAATTCATTGTACAAATGGTCAGTTTCTACAGCCTGAGTATGAATCTTTTCCTTATTCTTTGAAAGCTTAATGTTAGCATGGATTAATTCATCCTCTAAGTCCCTAATTTTACACAAAGCCTCCTCATACAAATTACTACAGGTGTTGAACCCATCCGTGACCACCCTTAGTTGATCCCGTTCGTTGACCACATTCAAGAATTCTTGGTGAAGGTCTACAAGTTCCCGTTTCAAGCTCGAGTTTTTGTTGTTAACATTATTGACCTCCTCCTCACTGTCTTCTCTCTCCTGTAAAAGATGTTGGCATTGGAGTTTTGAGTCCTTTAGTTCTTGGAGGGCCGTTCTCAATTTTAGCTCCAAATCTTGGGCTGTAGCCTTACGGGTCATCACAGGCATGGTTTCCGGATTTGTTACTGAAAAATTGGAAATAAGGAAACGGTGAGAACTAATAGGATAGACAAATGACGACAATTTATAGATGAAAACTAGAAAAACAGGGGAAAAGATAGTTTACACAAAGAAATGAGGTAGGCTGCTATATTATCTGGAAAAGACTGATAATATCCAGCACAATACTATTATATTTTACTGCTTTAATGTATTAGAATTTAATTTTTCTAGAGTGGGTAGGTTGGTTGAATAAAAAAAAATGTCATATGTATACTCAAGACAACACAAAAACTATCAAGAACGTTATATTTATTTATTTATGATAGAAAGATCGAACAAAACATAAGAATTGTCTAATTGACGTTCACTATGTTTTGTTTCCTACGATCACACTTTGTAAACAAAGCGATTTTGAACCAATACAAGGTACTATTATTCAGCAAAATAATTAACTTAACAGTGGTATAAACGTGTTACAGAGTTAGAATTGATATTGGGTGCTATTTAAAGGTAAAGAAAAACAATACTCCCCGTAATGATACTGCCCGTAAGACACCGTAGTTTGAACGTCAGCTGACGTTTTAAGGTTACCGGTAACGTGTGTTACCGAAAACTTTATTTACTTGTACAATTAACAGGAAAACACTTTCACTTAGTATTTATGCGTTTGTAATACGATTACACATTTGAATAAACCTTAATTTAACTTAAATATTAATAAAATTTAATTTTAAACGACGGAGCAAAAATTTGACATGTCACCCGGGCAGTGTTGCCAACTATTCCTCCTACCTACCTACCCTACCTACCTACCCTACCCTACCTACCTACCCTACCCTACCTACCTACCCTATCCTACCTACCTACCCTACCCTACCCTACCGTATCCTATGTCCTTCTCCTGGCTCTAAACCTGCCAATTTTCAGCTAAATCGGTTCAGCCGTTCTTGAGTTATAAGTGAAGTAACTAACACGACTTTCTTTTATATATATAGATTAGACCAGCTATATAGTAATTTTGTGCGCCTGTGTTCGAATTTTATCGTGACTATTGTATCCAGTGTGTTTGTTTACATTGCCAAAGACTAAGCAAATTATCTGTGCAGAAGAGCCCGTGCTCTCGATTCACGTCGGTTACGGAACACACTATTTTGTTGATACTCTGATTATTTGGTATAAATAGTTTGTCATTAATAAAAACAAATATTATGATTTTATATTTAAAAATGTAAGATACGTCATTAAATTAATGATAAAATAATTTTTCACTGTGTTTTATTTTCTTAAACTAATAATTTATAACAACAATTAGTTAGGTATTTGTATTCGTAAATAATTATTCTGATTCGTATTCATTTTCACGAAAGTAGCATCTCATTGCAACATTAACCAACATCCTAACATGCGGTTATTGCTAATATTCTGCATGTATTCTAAGTCCCTCCTAGTTTCCTACTACTGTTGTTCTTATAATAGTAATAATATTCTGGTAACTGCATGTTTTCTTTTAGTGATATTCTTTGGGTTTCTAAATTATACATTAAAGTATTTGAATACTTAGTTCATAAGTTAGTTTGCTGATGACTTATTGATATGCGACCGTAAAACGTATATAATACAGAGTTAAAACTTATACCATTAAAACCGATTCTTGACTGACGGAAAGTATCCCGGGGTTTCATCATTAATTGCGGCCGATCCCACCATCCTCTCTGTTAACATATAGGTACTGCAGAAAACAAAAGTTTTTTAGTACACATGTTGCAACCACTTACCCTATCCGTGATGTCAGAGAAGTACTGGGATGCTCTATCTGCTGAGTCCATGCCAAATCGCACAACTGGTCTGCAAAAGACAAACGCTTTAGTCTCACATACTGTCTTTAGTCAGAGAGCCCTGGCGGCCGCTGCTGGAGGCTGAACTGTATCACTCTCCATACAAACCAAGCGTGTCACCCTCAACTTGCGCTATGACACAAATGCCATGACGGCTTTGAATGGTTGTACGTGAGCTTCGGCGCCACGAATTCTCTAAATACTACACTCGATTGTTTCTTTAATTTGCCTTGAACTATGAGTGACATGACTCTTTTCACATCGTGTGTAAATGTATGCAGTTGTTATTCCTATCAGTTTTGTTTACATCTTGTTGTGATCATTTCAAGGTACACAATCGATTAATTAATCAAAGTATTTTCGTGTATGGAAGGCCCATATAATGAGCAAAGAATTTTTGATAGAAAATCTGGTGATGTACCTACATTTATGTTTATTAAATTTTTGTTTTTTATGCTACGAGTACGTATCTAATATATTCTGTAATCTTTATTGGGGCGCAAATGCAACACATGTAGTTACTATAGTTACTACCACATACAAGATAAATTCCTCGATCAGTGTGCAGGGGCAAGTCTCGCAGGTACATCTCGCTGCCCTTCCCTGTGGACCCATTGACACCACATATCCGCCTTTGCGGCCGCCTCTGCGACGACTGCTGGGACCTGTCCCGGGGCCAATGGGAGCGCTGCCGTGGCCACTGGGACCACTGCCAGGGTTACTGAGTCCACTGTCGGGGTCACTGGGAGCGCTACAGGGGCCACTGGGACCACTGCCTGGGTTACTTGGACCACTGTCGGGGCTAATGGGACCATTGCCGGGGCCACTGGGACTACTCCCGGAGCCACTGGGATGACTGCCGGGTCCACTGCTACTAGTTCCGGGGTCACTGGGACCACTGCCGGGGCCGCTGGGACCACTCTCAGGCCCACTGGGACCACTCCCGGGCCCACTGGGACCACTGCCGGGGCCACTGGGATCACTCTCAGGCCCACTGGGACCACTCCCGGGCCTACTGGGACCACTGCCGGGGCCAGTACTACTACTTTTGGGGACACCAATCAGACTGGTACTGCCGACGCCGCTGGTGCTACTGAGCCCTTTGCGGCTGATGCTGCTAGTTTTGAGGCCACCGAAGTTACTTCGACTTGCACCGCTGCCGGGGCCAAAATAACGCGTACTGTTGGCACCGCCGATCGTGCCACAACTGGGGAGTCTGATGGCACCAAGTGTATCATCAGAAGTGCCGTATCTGCCGGGCCGGCAGCCAAGGGCACACATGCCCGTCCATAACTGTCGGAAAACCAATAATCGTGTTAAAAACTTTGTGTCGAATGCTCTCTACACACCAAAGCCCGACATGTCGTCGGCTGTAGATATGCAACATTTTATTATGATTTGGCGTGTAGAGATAGAGACAGACCGAGGTATAAGCTGTTGCTAAATACTGAGATCTTGCAACATTGGAACTCTTGAATCTCGCAAATACCGAGATTTAAGAAAAAA
Organism: Cerastis leucographa; assembly: GCA_963082945.1. NCBI lineage: Eukaryota > Metazoa > Arthropoda > Insecta > Lepidoptera > Noctuidae > Cerastis > Cerastis leucographa. The sequence continues at coordinate 21,530,598 of OY720382.1, forward strand.
GTAACTTAAATTTAGGCCAATAGTAAAAGTCGTGAAAAGTTAACATACAGACAAACCGTTACTTAGTCATTTATAGCTGCTAGCTGCCCGCGGCTTCACTCGTGTTAAGGTCAGAAATTATCTCAAGGGAATGTTAAATATATAGCTTATGACACTCGGGGATAGTGCAGCTTCCTATTAGTGAAATAATTCGGAATCGTATCAGTTGACCAAAAGATTACCCAAAAAAATACACTCTTTATCAAAGGATTAAGTTAAAATACATCAAAGACTGCAAAGTTCTACCAGGAGAAGACCTAGTCTCACAGCATAGACTCCTGGTTTTGGAAGTAAACCTACAAATTAAACTCAAAAACGGTAAAGTGAGACCTCCCCATAAAATAAAGTGGCAAATGTTAGAGAAGGATGATTGTGCGAAAGAATTTAAAGACCGAGTGGTAAATAAAATGATTGAGATGGGAGATATGAATGGTCGAAGTCTAAATGAATGTTGGAATGAAATGGCTGGATGTATTAGGAGTGTAGCAAAAAATATTTTAGGAGAAACGAAAGGAAGGGGCACGATAGATAGAATATGTTGAAGGATAAAAAGAGGAAATTTAAGGAATGGCAGAGTATTGAAGTTGAAAATGTTAGTTTGAAAGCTGAAAAGAAGAGTGAGTATGATGTTGTCAAGAAAAAAGCCAAGAAAGCGGTGGCCATAGCTAGAGCGAAGGCCCAAGACAAGCTTTACGACACTTCGGATAGTCCAGCAGGCCAAAAACAACTATACCGGCTTGCTAGAGCTAGAGAGAGAATGGCGAGGGATGTGTGCCAGATTAAATGCGTAAAAGATGAAGGGGGAATCGTTATTTCAGATGATGAGAAAATTAAGGATAGGTGGAAGGGATACTTTGAAAAACTGATGAATGAGGAGAATGACTGGAGTGGTGTGCTGGACAATAAACCAGTGAATCAGGGGTTAGTGAGAAAGGTTTGTATGGATGAAGTCAGAATAGCAGTGAATGGGATGAAGAATGGTAAAGCAATAGGACCAGATGGAATACCAGTTGAAGTGTGGAAGTTATTGCGGGTGGATGGTTAGGCGTGGTTAGCTTTATTCTTCAATAAGTTGTTGCAGGAGGAAGCCATACCTGACGTGTAACAGTTCGCTGGTGCCCATCTTCAAAAACAAAGGTGATGTGCTGGAGTGCAATAACTATAGAGGAATAAAGCTAATGTCGCATAGTATGAAAGCATGGGAGAAAGTTATTGAAAGGCGACTGAGAGAAGAGAGCGAGATCTCACGGAACCAATTCGGTTTTATGCCTGGTCGAGGAACGACGGATGCCATTTTTGCTATTCGCCAGCTATGCGAAAAATACAGAGGTGCGCATAAAAACTTGCACATGGTGTTCATCGACATCGAAAAGGCATATGACCGGGTTCCCCGTGAGGTTTTGTGGTGGGCTCTTACAGAGAAAGGTGTGCCTGGGAAGTATGTGCAGTTGATCCGAGCGATGTACAGTCGATTTCAAACCCAAGTACGGTCTACAGCGGGCACTACCGGCAGCTTCAATGTGGCAGTTGGCTTGCACCAAGGGTCGGCTTTAAGCCCTTACCTCTTCCTGGTGATAATGGACGCTCTTACGTCGGACATACAGGAAGAGGCTCCCTGGTGTATGCTGTTTGCTGACGACATTGTTTTAGTTGCCGAGAGTGACCTAGAGGTCCAGAGCAGATTGGAGGTGTGGTGGCAAAGATTGGAGAATGTTGGCCTGAAAATAAGTAGAACCAAAACGGAATACTTGTTTTGTGATTTCGGCGGTCTCTCCAGTCCTGTGCCTATAGCCCTTGCCGGAAAGCCCATACCGATCTGCTCCGATTTTCGGTATCTCGGATCGCCTGTCCAAGGAGATGGTGATGTAGACCGGGACATAACGCACCGGATCAACTCAGGATGGATGAAATGGCGACAGGTCCAGGTCCAGGTCACTGTAACAACTTGCGACCCACGGATGCCCCTCAAGTTAAAGGGGAAAATATACAAGTCCGTGATACGACCTGTCGTACTGTATGGATCGGAATGCTGGGCAGTGAAAAAGACCGATGAAAAAAGATTGCATGCAGCAGAGATGAGAATGTTGAGATGAATGTGTAGAGTGACTAAAATGGATAAAGTTAGAAATGAGCATATAAGAGGAAGTTTGAAAGTGGCACCTATTACAGAAAAGATGAAAGGGAGTCGTCTGTCTTGGTATGGACATGTGATGAGGAGGGATGGAACACATGTGACTAAAAGAGCGATGAATATAAATGTGGATGGATGGAGAGGGAGAGGAAGACCAAAGAAAAGATGGAAGGATTGTGTGAAAAATGATATGAAGGAAAAAGGAGTGAATGATAACATGACGAATGACAGAGGAATATACGCCGACCCCAAATAAAATGGGACAAGGGCAGGAAGACGATGATCAAAGGATTAGTAAAGAAGTATAGATTAGATTCTTACCGAAAAGTATGCTACAAGAATTATTATTACTATTGCCAAGATAAATAGCATATATAATATTTCTCTAGTTATAAAGCATTAGCAGCAAGCTGTATCTATAGCTATAAAGGATTTGTGTTCTGGCTGCCACCTGAAAAGAAAGTGTTGCAAGTGAAAGGAAATAATCAAAAACTCTTCATCATCCTGCTATTATAAATACGAAAAATGGGATGGTGGATGTTTGTTAGTCAATCGCCAAAAACGACCAAAAACATCAAACGGCTCTGAATGAAATTTGGGACAGAGATAGATTATATCAAATCAAATCAAAATCATTTATTTCAAGTAGGCCAGTTACAGGCACTTTTGAATAGTCGAACAAAAATAAAAATGAAGCTACAGTCCCAAGTCAGTGAGTCACAAAACTTAATAACTGTGAAAGTACTGTAGTTGCCCATTCCAAAGCGTAGATCTCTATGGAGAAGAATGGGCAAAAACTCCGTGATATAGTCTGGCATAGCACATACAACAAACTTTTCACGCGAACGAAGTTGCGGGTGACAGCTACTTATAAATAAAAATATATCCAGTAATGTCAAGCGGGCGTGCGTGTAAGACTAGAGATGTATAAGATCATGTACGAGGCCCAAGGAGGTATGTAAGGATCGGAGTAAGGCGTTCTGTGGTTTCTGTCTACCCTCATGGAAAAAAGGCTGAAGTTTATGAATGTGTGGATAGACTGCATTGCGAAATTGCGAAATCTAATACTAATAATAAAGCTGAAAAGTTTAATTTGTTTGTTTGTTTGATTGAACGCGCTAATCTCAGGAACTACTGGTCCGATTTGAAAAAATCTTTCAGTGTTAGATAGCTCATTTATCGAGGAAGGCTGTATATTATCACGTTACGACTAATAAGAGCGAAACAGCAATGAAAAATGTTGCGAAACCGGGGAAAATGTGACGCAGACGAAGTTGCGCGGGACAGCTAGTTACAAATAAAATCAACTGGATTCCTTACGAATCCGAAAATAATACGAAACATTTTCGTCAGCTTGAACCAAATTTCCATACTTTCAGACAACAGGCTCATATTTTATAAAAATTACTAGGTAGGTATATTACTTCTAAAAAACGTTATGCAGGCTGTACTCTACAACAAAGATAATTTACATATGTGTACACACATAACCACACATTTATTGCTAACATGGTATTGGTACTATGTTGGTTTGAATGTTCAAATCATATTTGTTGCCGTCATTGCATTTGATTATTTCTTGATCACACCTAATATTTATTGCAGACCATTTTTATTGTTTTGGCGACACATCAAAGTGTGGAATTCTTATACCATGGGACACATGTTTACTTTTGACAACGCTTTTGCGTCAAATATTTGAGGGGTATAGACAAGAACGAATATTTTTACAACGACCAATAATTTTTCGGACACAACTAGATTTATTTAACCATAAACAGAAAGCCCCTTTAAAGGCCTTTTTAACACTTGCAGTAGAAACAAGGTTCCTAAGGGATAAATCTATGTAGATACACACATCAAAAGTGTCTAGGGATCAACATATATTTTTGCAATAACTTTTCTCCTGATTGATATTAATTAAAATTTTCTTTAAGGATTCATCAAATAAAGTGTTTTCGTTTGTCACAGTAACGATAAACCAAGTCACCTTTGCATTAATAAAGAAATTTGCCATTTTCTAATAAAGGGATTTTTGACATTTGAACCACTAACATTAAAGTTCGAAAAAAAGACTGAAATAACAGTTTTCTTTAAAATTTTATTGGGTAACTTAAACAATTAATAATCCGTGTTTCTACCGCGAACACTAACAACACAAGAACATCGGTTTGGCATACTCAAAATGAGTTCATAGCCCCAAATGGCTCTGGCGCAAAATGACCACTTCTCAAAATGACTACAGGTTGCAAAATGTCCCTTTCTCACAATGTCCCTTTCGCAAAATGTCCCTTTCGCAAAATGTCCCTTTCGCAAAATGTCCCTTTCGCAGAATGTCCCTTTCGCAAAATGTCCCCTTCCTCAAACAGTTATTAAGTCCTTTCAGTAAACAAACTGGTCAAGACCCAGTAGGTTGTCAACACAGAGGGGTACTGTAGTAATGTTTAATCAGTAAAATGGGTAGGTTCATGCACATAACTTAAATAAATAATAGAAATCGAAGTTTATCAGATTTGCTGTATCTTAAAACATCAATTTATGCAAATAAAAAAATCAACAAATTAAAACATAAAAAAAAAATGATTTGATTAAATAACAAACAAAATATAAATATATTTTATAATTATTACAGGACGGTTACCGAAACATCAAGTCAACTTGATTTTTTTGGTAAACGTAATTGTTATGGAGGAGGTTTTACTCCGAAGTCATAAACTCTTTTAATATGTATGCTTTATTCAGATGCTCTTTAAAAAATAGTCATGTCACTAATGTCACTTTAAAAATCTTTTAACAATAAAATATTAATAAAAAATGAAAACTTATTAATCCTAAGTTGTTTATTCAAAGTTACGCCAGTTTTCAATTCATGTATTGGCAACACTTTCAACAAAAACTGTGAGGGTACTTGAAAAAATAATTACATAAGAGTTATATCAGCAATAGTTTCGTATTGTATAAGTGGATAATTTATCTTAAAATTAAATAACCATTTGAGGTTTCAAAATGATTACAGAACTTTATTTTGTAAATAATCAGAAAGGAAGACAAACACTTATTTATAATGAAAATAGAGATATAACATAAACATTTGTATGCTGGAAACAGCAGAATATTATGGACATTATATTAAGTGTAACACCTATGTAACAACAACAATATTCTAACAAATAAATTTATTATTATTATAAACAGGACTAATAAAAGTGGAACTACTTTATGGCGTTGCGTAAATACTGGGGCTTGACCAGTTTGTTTACTGAAAGGACTTAATAACTGTTTGAGGAAGGGCACATTTTGCGAAAGGGACATTTTGCGAAAGGGACATTCTGCGAAAGGGACATTTTGCGAAAGGGACATTTTGCGAAAGGGACATTTTGAGAAAGGGACATTTTGCAACCTGTAGTCATTTTGAGAAGTGGTCATTTTGCGACAGAGCCATCCAAATCACGCTGTGGAATGGCCGCCCATGTTCGTTGCAACAACAAAAAAAGGTCTTCTTGCGACTGGATACCCTCCATATTCGGCAGAGCTCTTCTCTGTAGCATATCCCATGCATGCTCAATCGGGTTCAAGTCTGGCGACTGAGCAGGCCAGGGCAGGACATTGATGTTAGCTGCGGCGAGAGTCTGTCTTACAACTCTTGCGGTGTGCGGTCGTGCATTATCATGCATTCACTGAAATAAGGGACCGATTTGCACTTGTAGAGGAACGATGACGTCTGATACAATCGTCTCAGCATAAATTTGAGCGTTGAGGTGGCCTCTGATCCAAATCAACTCAGTTCTTCCGCCGATCCAAATACCCGCCCATACCATGATGGTTCCACCACTATAAGGATGGACTTCCTGGCAGGATTTTAATCGCTGTTGGCGTCCAAGGGTTCTCCAGTGTCGTATACGTCTTGTATCCGGTCTCATACCAAAACGAGACTCATCAGAAAAGCACACGAAACGCCATTGTTCTTCTGCCCAATTTCTGTGTTCAAGAGCCCATTGATATCGAATCCTACGATTGTGCATTGCTATAGGTGGTACCCGTAGCGGTCTTCGGGAATGAAGGTTCACTTCATGCAAGCGGTTTCTGACTGTTTGGTCGCTAATTAAGTTCCCTGAAGAGTGATGAAGCCTCACGGCTAACATCATGGCGGTTATTGTTGGAGCTCTTCGAGTTAAGATTTGAATGTATCGGTCTTGTCTCCGTGTGGTGCAGCGATACCGTCCTCCATGGCGCTCAGCTACGGTACCAGTGCTTCGGTAACGTGTCCAAAGTCGACTGATAACACTCTGACTTGTATTCAGAGCTAAAGCCACAGTACGTTGCCGGGAACCAGCTTCTATCATTCCCACGGCTCTGAGCATTTCTTCCCTGCTTAAATGACTTCGCCGCTCCATAATAACGTTGGCTTTAATCAGTAGTAGGGAAACAGTAGCACTAATAATGTCTTCAATGCGTTGTATGTTTTTATAGGGAAAATATTGACAGCTGATTTTCATCTTTTACTCGAATTTGATTCACAGTTCCTGATTCAAATTATGAAATGCACCAAAAAGGATCCATATAAATTTATAAAATCATAAATTTATTACAAAGCCACATCTCAATCTCAAGAAATCCGCATAAAAATGCTTGATCCCTAGACACTTTTGATGTGTGTACTTACACTGCGCGCCATGATCTCGGGATGAATGGAGCATGCGAGTGTATGGAAAATAAATAATTAGGAGCAGACAAATCTGACTACATTCTTTCATTGTCTTTTACCCGCACTCTCCAGTCATACCGCGATCATGGCGCTTGCAAGAGCATAGAAATATCGGGAGCTCAAAACAATAAATTATAATGGAAGATATCACAGGTGATAGTTCAGATAAAAACCGTGAAAGTTTAAAACAGTATCTATGTAGATGTTAATCGTCTATCTACGCTTGCCTGCGATATTCAATTCTGGGTACGATTCCCGGGTCAGGTAAATTGTCATTGGGTTTTTCACTTCAAATTGACAGTAACAATGACCCCTTTATTCTAGAAACAGAGGGACTTAGCAGTGGATGCGAGGCGAGTGGTGTGCGGGAAGAAATAGCGCGAGACTACGCGGCACTGCAGTCGCGGCTGAGGAGAGAATTCTCCGATCGACGAGGGAAGCTGTACGCAGGTAAGATCTGGAAGACTCAAGTAGACTATCTTCTTTCTTGATCGTGTGGTTGTTGCTTAAGCTGGCGTCAGAGTATTAATGCCGACCATGCGCCCCAGACTTGTCTTAACATGACATCGAGCAACATCTCTCAAGCATGCTGGTTTCCTCACGATGTTTTCCATCACTGAAGCAAATGATTATTATACAACACGCTCATGAATCCGATCGATAAATCAGAGGTGCGTGTCTTGGATCCGAACTTGGGATCTATGACTTGGCAGACTGACGGGCTATCACTGCTTGGAGAGGGCTATTAAGAGTCGAGTTTGACAATACACAGCTTAAACAATAAAACGTCAGGGTTACCTGCAATGAAACAAGAAATTGTTCATCATAACCTACCTAGCCTATGCAAACTATGTTGTCATCGGCTTCCAATCTATCCGGATGTAGCAGAATGCCAGTCTTTATAGAATAGCGACTGCCTTTATAAACTACACCACGAAAAAAAAATATTGTTCCTATAATTTAATGAATTCCATCAGAAGACCGGTCTTAACTTGTGTCATTAGGCGTAATTTTGTAAACAGTTTTTTCATTTATTTTCTCTGGCTCTACGACACTATCAAAATCACAGTGATGTTTATTTTCGCTTCAATAACGTCCATGTTGGGTTGACCCTATTCTCTTTCTTATAAGGTTGCTGTTAAGTTGCCTCTAGCAGAAATAAAATAACTGTTAAACGATTGTAGTTTATTTAAGAATAACTACAAGCAATTTTCTGTCTCTCGCTTTCTAAGCGGCACCGCAAATTCTCAGATAGAAAACCAAAATAATTCCAAGCATTGTCTTTGAACAATTTCAGCTACTCGTCCAGTGGCTACAGAGGAGCAGTTGTCTGCAGACTTCCGCAAGAAGCTTGCAGAGTGGCAGCTCAAGAAGGGAGTCAAGCAACCGCTGCCAGTGCCAGCTAGGCAGGATCTTAGCGAAGACTTTCTTAGGAGATGGGGTAAGCACTTATGAAGAAACGGTATACAGGTGGCCTACCTTGACCTCTTAGAGCAGTATTGTTTTAATTTTATTCCAGAGTGGGAAAGAGATGGCCCAAGACGTTCACTACAGCTCTGTCTCTTTCGCATACTATAGTGTCATTAAAACAATACTGCTTAAAGACTTAGAAGTTGATAATAGGATGTTTACGCAAAACGCATATTAAGATTTGGGGGTATTCAGGTAGTTTATAATCGTGCGTCGCAGTGTACAATTTCAAGGAAAAAATCTCGAACGGCTTGAGTTGAGGCAATGCTGTTACTGTGCTGTGCTTTGACCTCAAATTGGAATTCAATAAAAACGTAATTAAAGCTTTTATTCATAATAATTATAATAAAAACATGTTGACTAATTGCAGACGAATGGAAACGCATGAAAGAAACAAATTCAGTGCCAGCTTGGGAGGAGGAGGCGAAACCTGATGAAGTTCTTGTACAAACTTCAACTGGACTCTTCAAATTTCAAGGTATATCATTATCTGCCTAGTCTTTTCCCAACTATGCTGGGAATCGCATCCAGTCAAATCAGATGCAGAATACCAGTATTTTACCAGTATTTTTAAAATCTAGCGTTTTTAAATTGCGTCTTCAAAAGATTGTCATTAATGTGGCCAATATAAATGTTTACATGGCAACAAACAAAATATATGAACGTGGCTAAACATCATAATAAACTACTACAGTCAAAATAAAATGACCACAAAATTTCTCTCTGAAATTTACATCCAGGGAATAATTTTGTAAGGTTTTAGCGTCTTCGTCTTTTTAAAACGTTCCAGGAATATCCCGATCTTTTACCCGCAAGCTCCACGAATGGGAGAAGTCCCGCGGCATCGCCCCTGAAGCCTCCACATCAGCTCTCCTCCGCGCAGCTCGAGCTCGCAACAGCAAGGTTCCTCAAGCCCCTCTCACCAGGACCCAGTCTGATGGCAGCGTGGCCCCATCAGCTGCGGGATCTAGCAACAGACTCCATGCGTCCAGTCTTAGTGTCAATGATGCTGATGATTTCGATTCGGAGTATGATAGAGAGGAACATTCTGTAAGTATGAGACGCAAATAACTATCCTAACTTCCTAACTAATAAAATAAATGCGAAAGTAAGTTCGTTTGTTTGTTACCATTTCACGACTAAACCACTGAACATCATGATCATTATGAAATTTTGCATATACGTTATCAGGTGTACAGAAAAGGATAAGAGTACCTTTCATCTCGAAAAAAGAACTGTTCCCGAGGAAACAACAATAACGTATTACCTTTTTTGTAATTCCTTAGACTTTATGGCTTCGCCTCGAAAGAGTCACTCACAAAACTATTAAACATGGATAGTAGATTTTCAAACTTTGTACGAGTCTAAGCCTTACATTCATACACTTTACTTAACACTTACTTGGGCCAAGCGTTCTTTCACTCTTGCACAACTGACAACACACATGTGCAAGATACTGACAGGAATATGCTAAAGCCAGATCATACGTTTAGTGGCAATGAATCTTAGCTTAGCGTTACCCTACTGCCAATAACAAAATCCATTTCACATTTTTCATCATTACATTCACAGCTCGACGGCATCGATGACTGCGACGGTCCACAGTCCCGCGGGGCTGTTCTAGTGGAAGTCGAGGCAGAAGAAGTCTGCACGGCAGCTCCTCTGATGGCTGTATCCCCTCGCCATACTCCTCAGAAGCCAGTGTATACTTATGGGCAGGCTGAAGCTAGGCTGCTCTGTGAAACTAGCTCGGCAGTTACAGGGACAGCAGTGTTGCAGCCTAATGGGGCTGGTAAGCTGTTTATTTCATATCTTACTAAATACTCTAGCTAGCATCACGGCTGTAACCCTCAAGGAGTTAGGCAGAAGTGCACCTACTTATAAAACCTAAGCCCACATATTACCAGTGCTGTTTTAAGGGGGGAGCCACAAATCACCATCAGCCATCAACTGAGTAAAAATCCAGACTGTAGGCTGAGAAAATTCTGACGGAAAACTCAATGACTCTTTGCCCAACATTAAAAAAATTAAAACAAAAAATATTATTTTTCACAGTGGTCCTTTCCGATGCTCGCAGCGTAAAATCCAAAGAGTCTTCAGGAGCACGACCGAAGATTCGTGAACAGGTAACACACATATTTCTTCACAATCTGAAAAAATCAGTCTAAATCCTTCATAAGTAAATAATATTACAGAATAAACACACAGAGAAGAGCAGAAGAAAGATCATGAGGCAGCCGAGCATTGAAGAAGATGCCATGTTTATTAGAAAAACAATAGAAGAAATAGAGAGAGGAAGTTCTAGTCGTTTTAGAGATAGAGAAGCTACTGATAACGAAACACTTCACAAGAGTCCTGAAAGAGAACTACCAACCATACCACAAATAGAAGAAGAGAGAGGTGAAAGAAGAAGAAAAGAAGTAGAAAGAGATTATAGCCCAAAGCTTAACAAAAGTGATAAAGAAAGAAACATTGATAAAGATAGAGAGAGTTTTGAAGAATCTAAAGATGATAGTAAGAAAAAAGATGTAGAGAAGACCAATGGTAAAAAGAAATCTAAGTCAAGAGCTAGGTTAGAGCGAGAGCAGTCGAAGCCTTCAGAAAGTGATACGGAGCCAGAAGTAGATACAGTCACAGTCGAGATACCTAGGAGAAGAAAGAGACCACGACGTGCGTCTGAAAAACCGAGAACACCGCCGACGTCGTTACATTCAGATTCAGAAGGAGAAGTAAGTAACAGTACATAGTAAAGTCCATCTCACGAAAACAGTCCCGCAGACGCGGCGCTACTATTAAACGACGTTTCCCTTATTGGTTCGTAATAACACGTTTTTTCAATTATTGCCGCGGGACTTTTGTAGCTATTTAATTACACAGTGTACTTGTTAAAAAGAAAAAAAATGTCATTCAATATCAACATACTTTTCAACACACTTGCTCGTAAAGTGTCTTTATGGTCACCGCAATGACACCCATAATCAAACTGTGAATTTTTCATTGCTATAACTCACTAGTGAGTTATAGTTTTTTATTTTTTTATTTATTGGTTGAGGTGCTTGTTCTTAAAAAAGTTTTTATTCAAAAAAAATATCGTGTTCAATCTATTGCTTGCTCATTTCATGCAACTTCTTATTTAAATAGATAATTTTAACTCGTTCGTGTTTAATAAATAAATCTTTCACTCAAATATAACTTTTGTTTTCTGTGTAATAAAAGAAAACTTTAAATTCCCCATTTTGTACGTGGCAGAATAAGCGCAAACCCTATGCGCGGAAAATAAAAAAAAACCTCATCCGTTTAGTTTGTGGCTGATCGCAATGCGCGCGCATAGGAAAACTAAACTTTTTCCCGCCATAGCGAATCATTTTTCACAACTCGTTTAAAGTTATTTATTAATTAAAATGTCTACAAGTAGGTACTAGTTACGAAGAAAATGATTTATGTTGTACACCACCCGATATGTGAAAACCTGAACGTTATGGAAAGTTTACTACCAGAAAACTCCAAGGAAAAATATCTATCATCTACTAAATAAAATGAGTATTTATTGTTATTTTATTCACAAGTGTGTTGAAAAACGTCGTATGATACACGTGTGTATTGGTGATTACCGTCCTCGGCTCTCTTAAGACCCTCAGCTAACGGCTCGGGTCTCAATGGCGCCTCAGCGGTAATCACCAACATTACACACTAGTACCATAATGTACTATTATACATCTTTGGAATACGCATGATTGTAATGGACTACGTCGTCACCCGCATTAACCTTTTGAACGCCAGAGCATAAACGCACGCGCGTGCCCTCCACGCCAAACCTATTTGTGGTTTGGCACAGCAACAAATACTCATAATAAAAAGGGTTATTAACTTATTTCTTGTTAAGACATTTAATATTTAAGATATTATAGATATAGATCACATTTTTAAGATATATAAATAAACACACACACAAGAAATTATTTAAATTGTTTATTTCGTGTTATAGTGCACCACATTTTTTGTCATATATTTGTGTCGTTGACGTACAGGGCACGCGCTTGCTTGTCACGTATATGTGACAATGGCGTTATAAAGGTTAAACGTTTCTGCTCACGAATTAACCCCGTGAACCATTAAAATAACAACTTCATAATTTCCAGATCTTTGTCCTTAAACTAAAAGCACCGGAACAACGCGACCACTCTCCAGAAGTCATAGTCAAAACTACTCGCAAGATATTCTCACCCGTAGTACGCAGTGGTGAATCAGTACCCAGAGCCGTAATACCAGTCAACGTCGAAGATTTAGCCGAAGTCAGAACCTCAGACCGAAGCCACCGAAGCGAAGGGAAAAAGAAAGACGTTAAAACTGAAAAAGGAAAGCAGGAGAAGAGCACTAGGTCTAAGAGTTCTGGTGATCTTCAAGAGGCTGAGGAGTTGAAGAAGAGGACCAGGCCTCCATTGCCATCTTCGCCATCATCGCAGAGGAAGCCACAGGCTCCTAAGGAAACTGCACCGTCCATTCGCATTATGATACAGCGTTATAATAAGAAGATAAATGAAGAAGGTAGGTGGCGCTGTTACTATTTTTTTAAAAGCTTATTCTGTCCCACTGCTGGGCAAACCCCCTGCCATTACTTTCCAAATCTCTCGCTGTTACTATTATAGCTACTTTTTGCCATTAGTAGGAATTTATTTCTTTTCCCAAAAAAACTGTAATTTTGCCAATCAATCAATCTTTGTTGGTATAGGAAATTGGTACCTTTAAGTTTTACGTTTTTTTATATGATTGAACTTTACATACCTACTCGTTTAACAAATAAATAATAAAATGTTAGTGCACCTACCTCCAAGGGCAAGGTGTTATTAAAATACCAGTTTTAAGATAAACAGATAAACAAGTTTGTAGCTAAATCGCTTATGGCATTTGCAAATCGCGGTCGCTACAGTGGTGTGAAGTGTTAAAGATGCAAAAAAGTAAATATCTGATTTTTCTATGAGGCAGATGAAGAATTTAATTAAATCGTTACTATCGGACTCCACTAGGCATGAGCCCCTCGAATCATCTTGTGGATATTTTTTTTATTCTATTCTTTTTCCCAATTATGTTGAAATCCACTTCCAGTCTTACCGGATGCAGCTTATTACTAGTGATTTACTTGGAGTGAGTTACTTTCCATTGATATAATGATATTAAAATGATTCCAGGTCATACATCTGGAGCCAGCAGTGGTGCATCCTCGCCAGCTTGGCGATCACCGTCCACTGAGCGTCGACGACCTCCCGATATGCCTGTTGGTGTTAACATCAGGTAAATCATCATCTTTCTCTTGCCCTAAACCCAATTTATTTGGGGTCGGCGCAGCATGGTCTTCTTCTTCCATACTTCTCTATTACTTGTCATCTCATCAGACGCCTCCTTTCTTACCATATCATCCTTCACATAGTCCATCTATCGTTTCTTTGGTCTTCCTATACCCATATACCTATTTACATTTATACTCAAAACTTTCCTCACGATCACTTTTCAGTCACCAGCGCCACTTTAACATCGGGATTTTATATTAGTTTTAACTTATGTTTATGCAACAGCGACACATAATATTTCTGGTGTATTATGCTGCTGAACAAACACGTTATGAATTTAATTTCTCAACTTACACTAAGAATTTAAATCATCATCTTCTGTCTATAATGCAGTACACTAAGTACTGGACGCAAGCCCCTCCAATAGCACTCTACAAAAACAAATAAAGCAACAAAATCATAATCAAGGCTCTTTCCCATTTCCAGAAACAACCCATTCCTCGAAAGAGAAGTACAAAAATCAGCAAGTGCCTGCCAACTGTCGAGACGTGATGCTTCATCAGCGGAGAAGCGCCTTACTCCGGCACCTACAACTGGGCTGGATGGTGTGCTGAAGTCTCACAGCGCAAATGCATTACACCCAGAAAAATCGAAAGCTGAAGCTCCCACACAGAAGAAGATAGAAGATAGTCAGGAGACTATAATACCGACTACTACAGCTAGCACTGACACCATAGTGCCAGATTTGACAAGGAACCTTCCAGAAACGTCTACGAAGACCGAGTCCCTTCCTGCTCTAAGACACGTGTCCGACGTAACAGTGCCCACATTCAGCAGTTTCATGTCTGGACAGCAAGGGTTATTCGGGAGGTCTATATCAACGGTGGAGACACCAACGACTTACGTGGACTATGAAGTCTCGGTAGCAACGTTATCAGAGAGGGCGGCGAAGCTTCGAGCTGCAAGGGAGAGGTTCTTGTCTTCGACGGTTCCAATGAGGAGGGAGGGTACTAGTTCGGCTAGCGATTTGAGACCTGGAGACAGGTGGGTTACTCTTCTATCTTTCATGGCAATCCAATTCGTTAGCACATCTTTCAAAATGTTTTTTAATTTAAATTTTTGGTGACTTGGTATAATTCTGAAAATATTTAGATTTCATCGCACAATTCCCTTCTCTTTTCATAACTATTATTATGACCTTCGGCTCCTCGTAATCATCATCGGCAGCCTTGTTCCACTCACTGCTTAGCATTGTCGTGCCATGCTAACCTGGTCTGCGCAAGAATCAAGGTCTTACCCGCAACCTTACCACATCATCATCTGCCTAGCCTTTTCCCAACTATGTTGGGGTCGGCTTCCAGTCTTACCGAATGCAGCTGCACATCAGCATTTTACATGGAGCGACTGCCTATCCAGAGACCAACCGACAAACCGAGAGAGAGAGAGACAGAGAGACCGAGAGTGGCGGTGGCCCAGTTGTGGCAGCCCCGACTTACGAGCAGTAAGTCGTAGGTTCGAACCCAGGCAGGCGCATTACTTTGTGTAATTTATTTCATCACCGCTGCTCTCAAAACGGTGAAGGAAAACATCGTGAGGAAACCGGCATGTCCTAGAACTAAAAATTCGAAGATATGTGACATCTACCAACCCGCACTGGGCCCGGGTGGTGGATTAAAAAGCCCACTCCCTCTCATTGAGAGGAGGCCTGTGTCCCAGCAGTGGGAACATTATAGGCTGATGATGATGATGATGATGACTGCCTATCTGACCTCCACAAACCAGTTAGTACTGGGAAATACGGCACCCTTTGGTGAGACTGGTTTTCAGACGCTCGGGCCACTGACTACAAAACGACTGACAAAGAACTACAATTGACAGCCGGGGCCAACGGCTTAACGTGCTTTCCGAGGCACGGAGGAAACTCTGTATGTAATGGGTGGTGGGTATCCATGGACCAACATAGGCACGTGGCTTTACCTGAAGATCGACCCGAATGGCTGTTATTATTTAGCCACGAGTTTCTTGTAAATCTTACCCAAAAACAATGTTATTTTTACCAGTTTCTATTTAATTTTTTCGTTAATATTATATTTTCCCGTTTTCAGATCTAGTAGAATAAGTTGCGAGAGCGACGTGGCAGAGTCTCAAGGGTCCAGCACTCAGGAGGCTGCGGCGTTGGGCAGGAGTGCGTCTACGGGCATGGTCAACGTAGACAGAGAGGCTTGGCAGAGGGTAGCTGAAGGTAGGCTATTGAAATATCAGCAAACATTATTATCCTAGAACTTATATCTGAACAGGAAGTGAAATCCAGTACTAATATTATAAACCTGAAGATTTTGTTTGCTTGCTTGAACACGCTAATCTCAGGAACTAATAGCCCGAATTAAAAAGATGTAAGATAGCCCATTTATCGAGGAAAGCTATATACCATCGCTACGACCAATAGGAGCGGAGCAGCAATGAAAAAGTGCAGCAATGAATGTGACGCAGACGAAGTTGCGTGGGCAGCTAGTCTAAACATAAAGTGAAATCCAATCCGTATAGGTACCCGTTAAGTTAACATAACTTTTCGCATGTAATGCTCAAAGAATGAGCCGGAGGTGAAACTATCCTAGGTTCACCCATATTTCACCTTCAATGTTTGTGTCCCATGTCTCAAGGGTTAGCCTATTGCCATCAATTGGTTCAAATCCAGACCCAAATATCTTACTGAGAGATACCTCTTAATTTATTATATGAAGGTCCTTTGCCTCCTAAAACACGATGAAGATTGAGTTGTCTGATGTGCCAGGATTTGTTAGGGCTTCTCAGTTTCGCGGGTTTCTTCTAAGCGACACGTATCGAATTGATCGGAATCAGTTTCATCATGGACCATACCCTTTATCATTAGCAAGGCGCATCAATAACTGAATTTAACATAACATAATAATCCTACTTCTTACTTAATATTATAAATGCGAAAGTTTGTAAGGATGGATGGATGGATGGATGGATGTTTGTTACTCTTTCACGCAAAAACTACTGAATGGATTTGGATGAAATTTGGCACACGGGTAGTTTATAACCTGGATTAACACAAAGGATACTTTTCATCCCGATAGTATGTTCCCGTGGGACAATTATCGAACTCCACGCGGGCGACGCCGCGGGCATAAGCTAGTATCATCATAACACGCTTGTAATCCCCAAAGGTTTAAGCAGAGGTGTTACTAATAGTACACACACATTTTTCCAGCTATGTTTTAAGTCCCATGTAATAGGGGGCAAGCCTATTGCCATCAACCGGGCACAAATCTAGATCCGTGGCTGCAATTCAGAAATTCCTGATGGGAAAAAACCCAATAACACTTTGCCCGAACTGGGAATCGAAGGACCTTATGCTCAGCAGTCACGATTGCGACCACTAGACCCACAAGGCAGTTCCATATACACGGTGTAAATCACCTCGTCACGAAGCCGTCAACCAAACATTCTGTACATGAAACTAAGTAACTTTATGCAAAAATTATTGCTGGGAAACAACTTTTTTTTGTGGGTGAAGATCATGTTTTGTGGTAGAACTCAATGTAATGCACTCAAAACATTGTGCTAATGGACGGATTGTATGAATAGTACGGGGGTCGTGGAGGTTTTTAAAGTAAAAATCTTACATTAAAAACTTGTATTTAAAAAAATACTTGTCAAAAAGTTGGAACTTTGACCCCTAATATCTCCGTAACTAGAAGGTTCCCAGGTATGGTGTAGAACAAAAAAATTATCGCAATGACAGGCAGAACCAGTGCCTTTCGGCTTCGTTAAGAGGTGTTTTACACCCTTTATATTTTATTGTAAGTTCTTGTTAACCGCACTATTATAAGAGGCACCACAGTTCCGACTATTGTTACTCATTGCTAATGTTACCTATCTATCCACTAGGTTCCCGTCGTGAAGGTCGGACCCGCTCCCGCTTCAGCCTGGCCCGCTTGGCTGCCAAGCTGCGTCGACGCGACGACGGCGGTGCGGTGTCCCGGCTCTGTCGCCAGAGCCTACTCGTGCAGCTCATCAATAAACACTAAATATAATATTATTTAATTATACTGTACGCATTGTTACTGGTGTTTTATTTCTTGGAATGCTTTTATTACTTTTGTTCCTATCAGTCGATAACTATTCATTTTGACATTACATCATCATTTGCCTAGCCTTTTCCCAGCTAAGTTGTGGTAGGCTTCCAGTCTTACCGGATGCAGCTGAATATCAGTATTTTACGTGAAGCGTCGGCCTATCCGTCTGCCGATCCTGTCCATTTAGTCCCGCCATCTCTTTCGTGGCCTGCCGCGACCCCGCCTCACTGTGTCAGGGCACCAGAACCTACACCGTACTGAACCTAATCTTTGTGCTAAAGTATCTGACACCATCAGATACTTTAGCAAAAAGATTAGTGTTGTAAGAAAAAGTGTAAGTACTTAATGCTGACGTGGGGCGAAACAAATTGATACAAAAATTAAAAGGCTAAAAAATAAAAAAATTGTTTAAAAAGCATGAAATAAAAATTAAATAAAAAATTAAAAACTCCCGACTGAAAAAACCTCTAAAAACTCAAAAATAAAATTAATCCAAGCGTCGTAGCGTCGGGGGTCCGCTTTGTTTAGTTTGTACTAAGCGGTCTACTTATTTCATGCTTATCAATCTTATTTTTTTTTAGCCTTGACTGTCCCACTCCTGGGCAATAGTCTCCTCCATTCATTCCACTTTTCTCGGTGTTGCGCCTCTTCTCGCTAATTTACGAAAACAAGGAAAATTATAAATTTAAAAAATAATCCTGAGCTTTTAGGGTGGAGGGGGGGTGTGCCGCCTACTCCTCTGGCGATGCCCATTGTGACAAGTGACAAGATGTCAAATTTCGAATCAACCGGACCGGTAGAAGTTGTTCATATTCCTTTCATCAACCAGAAACGAGGTGATAAGCGAGCAGATTTTCTCGAAACATAGCTAAGAACACTCTCAAACGACTTTGAAGGGTATTTTAATCGAAATAGGTGTCGACCAATTTTATCAAAATCCGTTCATCCGTTTAGGAGCTACGATGCCATAGACAGACACACAGATACACACGTCAAACTTATAACACCCCTCTTTTTTGGTCGGGGGTTAAAAAGTATAATGTCAAACTAACTTTAAATATATGAAAGGGTAAAAGGCAAAACAATGAAACAATAAGAACCATACTTTATTTTCAAATTTAATATCGTTTCGTACAATACCGTGTTAACAGTCCGACGTCCGCATTCAATAGTTCGGTAACAATAATTACCATATCAAAAGGTGGATGCTCGAACTAATAGCATTTATTATAAAAAACACTACATTTTAGTTATTTATTAGTAATAATAAGACTCAAAAGAACACTTATAAACAATGTTAATGGGTAATTTGGTTGAGGTAGATTCAGTTATATTTTTAAATAACTAACTTTTTTTTTGTTTGTGGGCACATGATTTAGGCAACAATAGCGAGTGTATATTTTTTTCGTTTTAATAACTTTTTGCGCCATTTATTTTTTTAATATTTTTTTAATAGGCGTATGTGCTTTTTTTATGACCCAATTTTTTTTTTCTTATCTTTTGTAGGTAGGTAATTCTTTAATATTTATTTATCTTAAAACCAAATACAAACCAAAAAATTATAATAATTTTATCATGTCCCCACATCATATTTTGAATAATTCCTTATTTTACAGTGTTTCCAAACGAAAATTTGGGATATTTTAATGAACGCACGAAGAATTACTATAATAAAACTAGATTTATCATAAAACCATAAATAAGGGAAATTTTATTTTTCACCTAACCCAATGTTATATCGCAAAACGTTCTAATTTTAGAATAAAGGAAATTAAAGTATCCCAATTTCTCGGTATATACAAAATATTTGATTTAAAAGCACGGATAGTGGCTATCATCAATAGGTACTCGATATAATATTAAATAGGTACTATATCGAAATTGAGCCACCACAATGGTCTTTAAATTTTTTAACTTGTATAATATTATTAATTATACAACAACATCCTTAAATTATCTCTTGTAGAAATGCTATTGGTGCTTTGCAACGAATTTTGAAAATTATTGGTAATTATGAGGACACTTCTGCCTTGCCTTGCCATTGAAATACAGTTTGATTATATGAGTCGAGATTCTACATAACAAAACAAGACGAATTAAAAAAAAAGCAATTAAAATAGAAAATGCTTTCACAATAACAGAAAAATTAATCTTATTTTATCCGATTAAAATTGATTTTGTTTTTTAGTCTAATCTATTTATTTTGTACATTTTTCAATGTGTACAATACAAGACTTTTGCAATGAAATTCGAATTTAATTTTTCGCTGGCGAGACAAATGGGACCACCATTGCTTCCCGCACAAAAATCGTTCTTAAAGTCAAAAGCGAGAAGTTGGTGAGTTACTGTTTCCAGAGGCAGAAAGTCATCATCATAAAAGAGGGCATTATATTCAAACACTTGGCCATTTTTTATGGGAAAAACCCTTAGATAAACAAAAGAAATTACTACAGAGGTTGGTCCCCTGTTTTTTATATTTTAAAATAGTAAAAATATGAACGAAGAAGAAAAAACTAGGTTCTTAATTTACCTTAAAGTTATTTTTTTTTTCGTCACAAAGGTAACCAATAACATACAATCTGTCAAAAAGGGAACAAAATAAAATTAAGCAAAACTCACAAAACAAACTTAAAACCAACTCGTGTTAGATCTCGAACTATGTTAAATTTTATGTTAAATACTTTTTTTATATATTTTGGACGCTTTTCACTAAGTACATGCTACTAAATCAACGTCACACTAAACTGAGTCTTAGTACTGTTATTGTTTTTTTGTTTCGTCGTTTCTCAATGAAAACAGACGTTTTCCGAAAAAAATATCTTCATTTCGGTTTCAGACCAAAAAAAGTTTTTTATTCGGATTTCCGGAAAAAAAAAAATCTCGTTTATTTTCGCTCCGATCGTTATTCCCTAAAACATTACAAACAACAATTTTAACGTCATGTTTTGACTGAAAAACGTACGAAACATTGGAACAGTTTTTTTTTTTCTATAACCAACGTATATAAATAAGTATACAACAAATATAACTGTTCTATTGCTTTACAGTTTCAGATGTATCACGATATTAGTTGCGAATCTGTAGCATTTGCTTCCAGACTAACTAGTTAAGGGTCTGCACATAATGCCTATTTCAGCAATATTATTAAAATCTTTAGACTTTTTGCGAGATGTCTTTCAAGGTCTGTTGTGATCTTTCGAATGATCACGTAAATTGACACCGCAAGCATTTATTAAAGGTGTCACTGAATAATAGCTAGGAATTTAATTTGGTATTTAATTAGCTTATCAATAAATTTCCCTGACTGTACGTCGAATATTGCTGCAAGAACATCATGTATAGACGCCTTCATACAGAGTTTAAACTATAGACGCCAATATTTCATATTCTGTTTTAACAACGTGGCTAATTAATAACTTATTATTGCTTATTAGCGAGTTCTATTATGAATATTTTATAACAAATTGGTCAGCTGTATAGCTTAGTTCCTCCAAAACGTACCAACCCACATAAGTTTCCAGAAATAATGGTACTGATCCAAAATCAATATAATTACTTCCCATAATTAAACCTGTTCTGAACATATATTTTAATGTATAGTAAATTATAACGTACTTAGAATGTTAATTATTCTGTCGTATTTAACTGAATGAGATTGAGGTGAATCTCATTTTGGCGGAACTAAGACCTTGTAGTTCGCAAATCTACTTAATAAGTAAATATAACGTTACGTTTGTGTATAGTTTAAATAAAATAATAATTATACATTAAAAAGAAAACAAAAAAAAACTGTATTTAAAACATAAAATCTGTTTGGTAAGTATGAAACTATTGCAGTCAATATGGAATGTGCGTGAGTAGAAATAATGTATTTATTATAATATATATAGTGGAATGGTATACCCGCTTTGATATTGTAAAAAAAACATGTGAACAATAATTGATTGTGGAGAAAACGTGAAAATGAGAATCTTTATTAGAGAGGAAATTGCTAGTTACGTATTTTGTCCTGAATGCCTTTTCGCGCTTAAAGAAGCAAAACCTTCAATTGAAGATGAAAAACTGGAAATATATACTTTAGACTATCCCCATTTTACAGTTTACAATTAATTATATTGCGAAATGAGATTCAAAATTATCATCAGAGGCACAACATCAGGCTTTTAATTTTATTTTCTTATTTTTTTCACTCCAAGGACGGACAAGCCAATGTAAAAACGTTAAAAAAACTGTATAGAAACAACATTAAAATCAATATCAGCATTATGGGAACAACTATTGTAGTAAATCTTAATCTATTCAATTCATGTATGGTCCGTGTTTTGGTAAAACTTTTTTTTATATCTATTAATTTATACTTAGAACTTTTTTGCGGAATGTGCCTACATAATGTTCAATAGACAAAACTTGCTAAATTAAATGAGTTTTGAAAATGCGGTTGAGAATTCAGAAATGAGTTCAGCATTATTAATAGAACATGTGTTTTTTTACCAAAACATTAGACCAAACAAACAAATATACAACGTATTATATAAATGCATGCACTACAGTTTTATAAATAAGTTACAAAAAAACATTGTACATCATTCAGGTATCTGTTATTGCGTCGACGTTTAAAT
The DNA here is from genome assembly GCA_963082945.1 of Cerastis leucographa. Classification (NCBI taxonomy): domain Eukaryota; kingdom Metazoa; phylum Arthropoda; class Insecta; order Lepidoptera; family Noctuidae; genus Cerastis; species Cerastis leucographa. Next base: position 21,552,950 of record OY720382.1, read on the forward strand.
GGTTTTGGTTTCACAATACATAATGATTAATAATAGAAAAATAACAACAAATCCAACAGTTTTCAGTAATACAGACAAAGTGGTTAAATTATTTCTTAACACAACCACGAGTGAACTTGAAACTCCGTAATAATTGAATAAAAAATAAAAATAGGTTACATTAAAATTGTTAACTAGACAATAATCCTATGGTAGAAATAATAATTCTTATTTTACAACTACGGTACTTTTTGAACATTCGAAGTTAAACCTATTTTCTTTTTGTATAAAATCAAATGCGTTAAAGTTATATTATTTTCATTTAAGAGTAGCAAATACTATTTGTCATATTTTTAATTTATGATTCTTAAAATTGCAACGATTATTTCTTTACAAAAATTTTAATTCTTCATAAATTTTATTCTTTGCGAAACAGTATCTATTTTCTCTTCTCAAACTATCTCAAATTTTAAGAAAAAATGTTTGGTGTTTTACTTATAGAAGTCGTTAATTTATTATTACTTTACATTATAGAAAACATTGAAATCGTTATTTTTATTTTATTAAAATAGTCACTGAAGCATTAGTATTTTAAAAGTAGTATTATTATTCTCGAATTTTTATACAACTTACATTTAAAACTGAAAAAGGCGATTAAATAAATCGTGTATTTATACATTTTTGGCTGTAAATGGTCCTTAAGACTTCACTGTACTTTTAAACAGAAACAAGTCATAAATGGTGATCCGCAAAAAAGACAACAGCGAAATTCTGAAACGCAATGTAGCAATACTGGGATGAAATAAAAATAATAAGATAAGATATGAATATATTTGAAAAACTAAAAAAACCGGCGCACTAGCGTGGAGCCCTTGAAAAAGTATAAAGTAATGCACATTTTTTTTTGTTGCTTAAACTAAGGGAAAAAACAGCGCTTATTTTTGCAACTAGTCAGAATTGAAGCTTAGACCCTGTGACAAAACCTAGCGTCAAAGATAAAATTCTAGATTTTTAAAGACCTAACACTACATCTAAGTCTAGCTAACTTAGTGTAATTGAATTTTTTCAGGTACATAGTCGGCGTTTTTTCCATTTCAATTTAATTTTAAACTGAGTTTATATTTTATATTATTTACAATGGCGACCGGGAGCCATAGCAAGTCAAAAAATAATTACAATTAGATGCTGAAATATATCTTTAATAAAATATTTAAGAGAAAATTTATGCAGTGAAACTTTAAATGATTTATTTTTTAATAAATTTTATTTTTTGACTTTTAATGCCACGGCCGCCAAACCTTACAGTATAATAAATTGTACCTAGGTGCTTTTAACTCAAGATATAAATAGGTACGTTATATATATTTTATACTCGAAGATAGGCGTCTGATTTTAGTGCGATAAAACATAATAAAATCAGTCATGATTATTTTGTACAGATAGAAATCATAAATGCGAAATTAAAGGTATGCCGTAAAATGTTTCTATCAATTTCTGGCGCTGGTCGATATTATTATTAAGAGGAATTCATATTAAATGCATTTGTTGTTAAAATAACATAAAAGCGACTCGTATGTAATTTAAAACTTCAACTGATTATAATGGTACGTAGTTAAAATATAACTAGACATAAAAATAATAAGTATTTTTATAATTACTTCAAACAATACAAAAAACAAAATGATATTTATACAAAAAAAAAAAACAATAATGATTTCGATCAAACACCAGTTACCTTCTTACACTAACCTTAAATAAAACTGGGAGAAAAGAAAAAAAAAATATTACGAATTATCAGTGAAATACGTATAATGTCCTAACAATAAATAAATAAAAAAAAAACACCACTAAAACTATCCAGTAAGTGCCATTTAACCACTTCGATGGGTTAACGTAGAAAACTTAATCGTCAATCGTATCAACAGTTAAAATTTTCCAATAACATCTAAAATAAGCTTAAAACGAATAAAATGAGGTAGATAAATTGTGATATGGAATAATGGTCAGCTAACATTAGTTTTGTAATGTTGGCTGCGCTTAAATATGCTTAGCTTTCGTCACGACAAATTCGGCCACGTCAGTCTTATATTTTTTATTGTTCAACAAAAATAGAACGTATTAGCTAAGTCCTGCCAAAATGTGCCAACCCACATCGACATTCATCCGAAGTAATTGTAATGGTTTTGAATTATTAACGCTGAGTAATTTTAAATCTCTTTTAAGTTAATACGTTTTGGACTTCTAAAGGACTGATTTTACTGGATATTGATATGCCACATTTTGAAACTTATTGAATTTTACGAATTTAACTGAATTAATAAGGATTGTGGATTGGCTTATTTTAGCAGAACTACGTCCATTTTATATTCGATTTTTGTAAACATTCGGTATAAGATAGGCATTGAGTAATAATTCTGTCAAAAGTGGAGGCAACTTACTGACAAATGTTCTCGGATCATTAATTTTCAGTATTTTAATTTATTTTATTTGCGTTGCTAAGAACAATCTTATGGCACCCTGTTAGGGCACCAATACTAAAGTGAGAAAATATAAATTATACAGTATGTTAGGTTAAACGAGGGACATATTGAGGGAGGGTATTCAGTATTCGATTCTCGTCCCAAATATGTAAAAAACCTATAACGTATATAGAAGAATTTTTAATGTTTTGTTTAGTGCCTAGATATTTTGGTCTGTCCTAAGCCAGGTAAGTTTAAAGTATGAAGGGAAAATGGATTATACCTAAGAGTCATTGACCCGCTCACATGTTCTGCGATAGTATTAAGTCGCTAGCGCAAGGGTGTATACACGTTGCGTGACATTTGCGAAAATTTTGGTATGGTTCTGTCTGTTATTTATCAGTGTTTTTTTTTTGTTTATATTTTTATTAGTATCATGTTAGCATGTACTATTGTGGGTTTGAATATGTCCCTCGTTTAATCTAACATACTGTATATGTGTTTATACTTTATTATTAAAAACTACTGTGTAATGAATGTGAATACTGGCCATACTGAGTGGGTTAGTAAAATCAAATGTCAAGTAAATCTTAACAGAATAGTCACCGTGCCTGGAATACTACCAAATATTTTTAATTATTGAAGACAAGGATTGTTTTTTTTCAATTTGAATAGGGCTAGGGGGCTTAAATGACCAGATCATTTTTTCAGTTTGGTTAGACGTAAGCTAAACATATCACAGCTTATAAAAAAGAGGGAAAATGTGCTATAACATTTTAGTAACTTTTATAACGATAACGCGTGATTTTATAAACTATTTTCATTTTATAATAGTCATAGTTCGTTGTAATAAATTATTACTTTACTTTTATATCATAATATATACTTTATATATTACAATTACTTTTTAATCTATCTACGTGATTTCTGTTTTAAGTATCTAGAAAGTGGATTAAAATATGTAAAACTGCATTAAATAAATTATAACAGTAATATATAACAAAAACCTGTGCGTTCATATTAATACTATTGTGATGTGTAAAATATATGTATTCAAAAAAAAACTGGAATGTACATTGTGAAGATTACTAGCATCTGAGGCTTTGTCTGTGATCTGTGCGAAAATAATAATCAGTATAAATAAATATAGTTATTTACTTCTTTTCAACATCGATAAAATATTTTTTTATGTTATGCACACGCGATTTTCAATGGGTGTTTGGAATTATTTTGGTCTATATTTTGTACGATTATGTTGCACTAACGTGAAATCTATTTTGTATGACTTATGTATCAGTGTGTACTTCATAGAGGCACTGTGTATATACATAACACAAGTACATAAGACGGCGGGAGGTAGACGGCGTCGGTATGTACTCAGTTATGTGCGAACGCGCCATTCCTACTTATTGTCGGGCGCATATAATCTCAGGCCGTAAACAACGCTATATACAAGTGCATGTTGCCATAAAAACGGCAATAAAAACGTTATATATACATAATAACAATCATAGGGGTGATCCTTCTCTAGGGCGAAGTTACGAACAGATTAGGCGAGAATAACTCCACGTGCTAAAGAACAACGGTTACTTTCGACCTGAATCCATTTTTAACACTTAAAATATTTACCCGTACTATTGTTTACCAAAAAAATATCAGCCTTACAATCATTAAAAATAAATTCTAACGTTAGGAACGAAACACGATAAGCTATCCTCGCGCGAACCCGTATCCCTCGGACTATTTGAAGCCTCATTATTATCTATTAAAAACTTTAAGTATTACCCTTCCTTATTTATAGTCGTATATCCATTTTACTGTGTCTAACGAGCAGCTAGTAAAAAAAACGATGTCTGTACACAATCTCAATCCTTGACTTAAAAATAGCAACACCATTCGAATTGACGCAGGAGACTGTACCACGGGCACCAGGTCTCAGGGGCCGCCTACCCCAGTGTAGTTCTTGGTTACCGGAAGGGAAGGGGTTCTCAACCGTTAGGTTGGAGCGTGAGGAGAATTTTGCTGTTGTCTAATTGAAAGTCAGTACTCCGAGTGAGTTCTGAGTTCATGTTATCGTCAGGGAGTTTGTTGAAGGAGCTATTCACACTTAGATCTCTTGAGGATCTTGAGACGTCGTACTCTGGTCTTCTGGAAGTGTCGAGAAGGTTGAAGGTGGTTGATGCGGAGGTGTCGGGGTCCAGGACAGTCTCCAGCGTGCTGTCAGGGTCTTCGTAGCGCGCCACGTCGAATGCTGCCTCGTAGCGACGGCCTTTGCGCATGCGGCCGTTTGGTGTCTTTGATTGCTGGTGAGCAAAAAGGAGGATTTTATTAAGAAACTGTAATTTATTAAGTAATGTTAACTCGACTAGATTATAAAGATAAGATGCTGTTGTAGCGTAATACGAATCAGGAAATAGTCAGTAAAATTATTTATGGACGATGGTTGACTTTGTAAATGGCTGCTGGCAAAATTCTCATTACCAGCTTGTTTTCAAAGAATCATAATTGCCCTACTTTTGTTCCAATACGTTTGGGGTTGGCGCACTTCTTCCATAATTCTGTAGGTGGTCATCTAAGTAATCGCCTGTATCTAGCCCATGCTATCTTTCACACAGTTTATATTACGTTTTTTTGTTTTTTTCCCCTATTACAACCTGCATTCATACTCAAAACTGACTAAAAGAGTTATGAATATAAAATAATGTTCATGGATGGAGAGTAAGACCTAGGAAACGTGTTGCGCCGACCTCAAATAACATAGAACAAGGGTAGGAAGACGATTACTCATACTCAAAACTTTCTTCACGTAATTTTCCTCATTTTATTCCTATTCTCATTGAAAAAGTTTTCAAAATCCCTAAAATCCCTACTAAACTAATAACAAACTTACACTAACGTTGGGGTTCTCAGTGATATGAACATGCCCATTGAGGAGAGGCTCCCCCGCGTCTTTCGAGCTGCCGCCATTAGCCAGTCTGTTGCCGATGTTCTATATAAAAAAAAAACGTTATCATTATAAACTCTATCTGCTTAGTATTACAGTTTTTTTTAACAATAGCAAGAATCGCTACAGACATAGAACACAATCATTATAGACGCTAGCAGCATTGAAATAGAGCTCATTAAAGCAATAGAAGGGACTACATACCTCGGTACATACCTTCATCTCTGCTCCTTCTTCTTCGTTACCCTCGTTTGAGGATAGGTTTCGTCGTCGTGATCTGAAAAATTTAAGTCAGCTTAGATTTACAATTCTGTAAGAGATTGAACTAAAGAATTAGATGGCTGAAAATGTTCCCACTGCTGGGACAGAGACATCTCTATGAGAGGGAATACACCACGCGAACCCAGTGATGGTTTGTGGACTTCAGTTTTTTGGTGAGGTGATGCCATTCAAGAAGTGCCTGCCTGGATTGGAACCCCGAAAGAACGATACACAATTTTAAATTTCAGGCGACACTACTGGGTCACCACTATTTACACTTGCATTACAAACAAACAGTATAATAGAACGGCATCAAGCGGCTAACAGCTGATAGGTCAAAGGCGCACGCGCGCGCGAAATTCATACAGCTGTTGAGTTATTATAATAAAAGCGAATGAGTATAAAAAAAAATCTTTCTTTGGGGAAGTTGTTTGTTATCATGAGTACAATCATGTTTTTAAGTATCGGTCACTAATTAGTCACCCTATATAATGTATCATTGAAATAGATTGACAAACTTTTAGAAATCAATCAGACCACCAAATAAGGACAGTGGTAAAAAAATAATAAGAAAAACACGTTAGATACTCGTACAAATACACTAAAAATTTGATATTTTATTATATTTTGGCTCAAAGTAAAGTCACTTTTTGTTTGTTTCGATATCTTTGGTTAGGCTTACTGAACGCTGTGTTAAAATTTGTCTTTAATGGGACTTTATATTTGTACCTACTTTATTCATATGAAAACTGGTTTAGGAAAGCTGCTCCTGAAGATAATTATAATGAAAAGCATACCTGACAGGAGACAGTGCCCTCTTCCTCCTCCGCCAAATACAGACAGCAGCAACCACCAGCACACACAGTACCAACGCTCCACAGCCGAGGCCGATGCTCAGGTAGAACGAGGAGTGCACTGGTGGACGTGGTGGTACCGTCAGGACCTGGCTGCGGGGGCTCGGCCCTGGGGCTGCTACCATTACGTAGGTGGACTGTTCAGGTTCTAGGCCGGTTATCTGGAGTAGTACAGAGATGAGTATTACCATTTAAAATAACTGTTATTTGGTCAACTGAGATTAAATCTGAAAATGCATTGAATTAATACAGTGCTAAAGAAACTATAACGGTGATATCCACTTCACATGGAAATACCAAATCCCTTGGTTAGACTGTTTCAGACTGTCAGACTAAGTTAACAAATGAAGGTCATTATTTTAAACCCCTTCACTTGCTTGGGACAGTACAAAGGAACTCGTGGCTAAATAATAACTGCCCCACGGGTAACAACTTAAAGGTTAAGCAGCGTTTAGCAAGGTCTGTCCAAGGGTGGGTGACCATCCATTACATACCGAGGCTCTTCCGTGTTTCGGAAAGCACGTTAAGCCATTGGTCCCTGTCATGGTGTCATTTGTTGATATTTGACACTCGTTACAGGTAGTAGCACGATAATCTGACAACCAATCTAACCAAGGGTATTAAACCCAGTAACTGGGTTTTGTAAGCCAGATAGTCAGTCGCTCCATGTAAAATATTGATCATCATCATCATTAGCCTATAATGTTCCTATGCTGGGACACAGGCCTCCTCTCCTATGAGAGGGAGTGGGCTGTAATCCACCACGCGGGCCCAGTGCGGGTTGGTAGATGTCACATGTCTTCGAATTTTTGGTTCTAGGACATGCCGGTTTCCTCACGATGTTTTTCTTCACCGTTTTTGAGAGCAGCGATGATGAAATAAATTACACAAAGTAATGCGCCTGCCTGGGTTCGAACCAGCCACCGCCGCACCCAAAATATTGATATTGAGCTGCATCCCGTTAGACTAGAAATTGACCCTACCATGGTTGAGAAAAGGCTCGGCAGATGATGACTTGCATCATCCACAGCCTGACTTCACCCCCTGCTGGGTATAAACGTCTCTTTTCTTGAGCCAATCTCCACATTCCTGGTGCCAGTCTCATCTTTTTTTCCCCCGATGGCAACTATGCCGTCTGCCCATCTGTCGATGATGACTTACCTGGACAGTATTGGTGGTGACATTGATGGTAGGCCACTTGTCCAGTGACTGCGTGAGGTTCTGTGAGTAGCGCACGATGCGCGGCCCGTCGCCTCTCCAGGTCACCTGCACGCCACTGCCTGTGAACCAGTACTGCAGCTCTTTGGCTTCTGGAACAAAGAAGTAGCAGTTCTAGTCTTGATAAACAAATCTTTTACGTTTTAAAGTAACCAGACTTCTCCTAAAAGTTGCTCTCTTCAAACCATGTTTATATGCTACAAAACCCCTGTATAACGAAGCAAATGTATTAACGATCAGACAGCTTTATATATGTACTACAAACAGTTATACAAAAACATTCCACAATTAAATAGACGTTTCTACAGCGAAACAGTAGGTAAATACTAGGCGATACTATGAAGTCTGTGAAACAACTCCGGTAAAAACATCTTTCGCCTAAAACTTTTTCAATTCCAGAACAAGCAGACTATACAATAAAATTAACAAGTTTCTTGCATTTATTAGGTAATTTGTCTAGGGTAGACTGTAAAAAAACGCTCACACAGTAACTTTTAGGATTTGATTTTGAAGAAACGGAAAAATTGCTCACTATCTTATCCCAGCGTTTAGCAGCGTTTCTCATAAATATGTATGCCACTCCCTCACGTTCCAATTCATGTATCACATACATAATAAATCGTACAACACACACACGCATACACCACCTTACTCTGTCTCACACACACGACACCACACCACACACATGAAACCTTTCACATTACACTCACAGTTCACACACTAACAATGACACACACTCTCATTTTTATTTGATTAGTTCTTTTTCTTTTATTATTTTTGTACAATAGTCCTACCTTAAATACAATCTATAAATGTGATAATTCCAATCCCGGTAGGGGGGGGGGGGGGTCAGGAATCCATAGCATAGGGTATCCTAGTTTGGATTCCTGACTCCCACAAACCTTTGTACCTCCAATATTTGTAACATCTGTATTTTGTAATTGTACTTAGTAGTGAAAGGATATACTACACTGGTATCTGATAGGAAGGCAAACGCCCACGCGACCGACCTAGGCGACGCTAGGCGACGCTGGAGTGACGATATCTACCAAGTAGCCGGATCTAGTTGGACTCGCCAGGCAAAGGATAGACAACACTGGAAAGAGTTGGAGGAGGCCTACACCCAGAATTGGGTACCCCAATAATTTACTGATATAAATAATATGACAAAGTATTCCGAAAAAATCTAAATAAAATTTTCTATAATAGTAATATAACCTGAATGTCAATGTGTACATGTAATATGATCAAATATCAAAAGGATGAATTTAAAAATAATATCTAAAAATAAAAGCAATCAATTTAAGAAATTAAAATGTATAAAGACCAAATATAATTTAAATCTGTTTATTTTTAAGTGTATGTGTCTAATAAAAATGTACTCGTAATATTGTATAAACGTAATAATTAATTGAATATACTTGTTAAATGTAATTATGATTTAATACTAATTGAAAATGTTACTTGCATGATAAAATTATGGAATGATGTATATTGTTATTTTGGGAAATAAATTCTTTATTATTATTATTTCCTTTATTCATCTAGTATCTAATTTTTTTTAAATATTTATATATTTCTTTTGAAAAAAACTTAGAAAGAAACATTTAAAAATATAAAAAAAAAAGGTTTCCGCCGGTGTCAGGAGCAGGGTCCAAACTACCGGTGGTTAGGGCTGCAGAGACAGGAACCTCCTCACAAGTCGAGATATTTTATTTGCTTCTCTTCCCCAGCTTTCACGAGGTTTTCGTCATGCGGGATGGTAACATCGACTATCATTACGCGGCGCGCTGATCGGTCTATCACCACTATGTCAGGCTTATTGGCGACAACAGTCCTATCAGTAATGATAGACTGATCCCAGCACAGCGTGACATGGTCTTATCCGAGAACTGGGTCGGGTTCATACTTATAATACGGTACCTCAGCTTCCACAAGTTTATATTTCAAGGAGAGTTGCTGGTGAATAATCCTGGCTACTTGGTTGTGTCTGTGCAAGTACTCGCCGTTAGCTAGATGAGAACAACCAGGAAATAATATGTCTGATGGACTCATCCGGACGATGGCATGCCCGACACACGTCCACCATACCGTCCTTCGTAATATGTTTCCGGTAGTTCTTTTTCAGCATAACTTCGTCCATAATCGCACAGAAAAAACCTTCAGTTTCCCCGAAGAGGTCGCCGAAACGTAACGAGGACACGGACGCTAGAAAATCTACATCGGGCCCATGAAGAGCCCGGTAGAAGAATTATTATTATAGATAATTACAATTTCACTTACCAGGCACTTGCACAGGTATGGTGAGGATGGGGCTGAGACCAATAGGTTCGTACCCCGTCACGACCACATACAACTCCTTCGTCAGGTCTAACCCGGTTAGCTGCAACAAGATCATTATCATGAGGACCAAGCTTCTAGTTTTTGTATCCACCATGCCGTACTCGACTGGTTTAACAATAAATTATGAACTTTATACACATAGAAACAAAGAGGAAGTTTGAAAGAGGGAGTAACAAAAAAATTTAAAGAAAGTTGTTTGTCTTGGTATGGACATGTATTGAGGAGGGATGACACGCATGTGAATAACAGAGGGATGGATATTGGGTATGAATGTTGATGGATGGAGAGGGAGAGGAAGGGCAAAGAAAAGATAGATGGATTATGTAAATAATGCCCTGACGTCTGACAGGGGGGAATGGAAAAAGAAAATGTGTTGCGCCGGTCCAAAGTAGAATGGGAAAAGGGCAGGAAGAAGATGCTTATACAAACAAAGTGGTTTTTAGAATTACAACCCAGAAAAAAATGCAATCAAAACTCATTCATACACTCTGAGCATAAGATTCAAAATCTGTCATCACTTACCAGCACAGTGTTGCCCACAGTATCAGCACTGAGCCACTGGTTGATGGGAAGCTTCAGTTCGTTGCTGTAGTGTATGGTATACTTGTCAGGCTCGCTGTTCCAGGAGATGCGAAGACTTGAAGCGTTCACCAGCTTGTAGGTTAGGTCTTTGAAGCGCTGGCCCCCTGGAGAGAGAAGATGGATTTTCGCTTGGTTGTAAAATAGAACGCTTGTATTTTCCGAGGAGTTTTTTAAGTCTTTGCGTTTAGAAGGCGTGGGAGGAGTCGAAGCTAAATCGAAGTAAAAATATAGCCAAGTAAAAATTATAGCCATATTTGCATTGTATAGATTCAATCTCTTAGTATTATATATACATAGTGAGTACTATGTACTGTTAAGCCACCATTTACTGAGTACCTACATCTTTTATTGACGCGAAGTTACCCTGGTGGTTGAGTGAACGTCATGCTCACTTAAATGTCACGCTGATGGTGGCGGGTGTGTCGGGTCATTTAGTTCCCTTCAATATGGTTGAGTTGAATGATGCAGCCATCATTCATATATACGTCATGTTCGTGAACGGGCGCTGTCAGTAGTGACTGTCATATTTTAGCTGCCACGGTTTATTTTAATTATTTTATTTTTGAATTGCTGATTTAATAGTTTACTGAGGACGCTCCTATCTTGCCCGTATTTCTACATCGTTCTCACATATTATGTAACCAAGATTTTGTAACATATTTTGATTTAAAAGAGTGTCCATGGAGTTTCTTCTCCATAGAGATCTACGGTTTGGAATGGGCAACTACAGTACTTTCACAAGTTATTATGCCTTGTGACAGCTTCGCGTTTTTTTGTTTTTTGACTTTCAAAAGTGCCTGTAATGGTCTAATTGAAATAAATGCTTTGAGTTTGAAGTCAACCCGCAAAAGCCCAATAGCCGTTTGTACGCACAACGACCAATCAGGCTATACAAAACCAGTTTATACGGACCTCTTATTGTAATTACTTGTCAAATATCTAGCAGCTAATTAATTAGTAACGAGGAACTAAAATTGTAGAAAAAGTGCTAAATGTGTGGGACTGGCATACATGTCTTAATGTGTGACGAGGTTTTATTAACGAAAAATTAGTTGACAGATATTTTTGGTGATATAATTTCACTTTGGCTAGAATCCTCTAGAGATCGATCCGCTTACAAATTTCCGACAAAAAACACTGTTAACTGAACACTTATGATGAAGAGCCACCACCACATACTTAGCACATAATTCTGAACTTTCTGAAAGGTTAAAATGTATGGAACAGCAGATTTTTTAAAGTTAAAACTTCTTTAGGGGCGTTGTGCACTTTTGTGGTGGGTAAAAAATGTTAAACTCGAGACAGGTCTCGCGTCAGGACAGAGGTCACGTAGGTTGCGAAGGAATTTGAATTTTATGACATCTGTCATTGAGTTTGGGTTTCCTTCCAAAACTGGAAAATTCATAAGACGGATTGACATTAGGTTACGTAGGAATTTGAACTCTATGGCATCTGTCTTTTTAAGTTTGGGTTTCCAAAACTGGATAATTATCTTATGCACAAACAAAACTTAAAAAATATTTATTGTCATGTTTGTGTACGATAGCGCAATAAATGAATAGTACTTTTATACTGATATTTAAAGCAATTCGTGTAAAATTATTCCCTAACCATTCCATAATATCAAAAATACACAACGTTAATATTCAAGTTTTCACTTCTGCCGGCACTCCCAGAGTGCATCCCGTTTTTTTTTTTAAATTACCGATAAAAATTGCAATGTTATGAGTACTTAGTAACCATTTGCGCGTCAGTGACCATGTCACCCTGTATACAATTGAAAATTCCACTCTCAGAAATCTCTTACCTTCAGAAGGCGTGCTAATATGTATGGGTGCGGAGAACTCCCCGACCGCCATCCTGGCAGGCACGCGGGCTTGCACGCGCACCTCGTACTCCGTGCTCGGTGACAGCTTCTCGATGCGCGCCGACTTGCTGTGGCTGGTGATAGAAGAAGGAGTATAAACTTCAAAGATCAACACATGGAAAAGATACCCACAACGCTAATATTAATTGTCAAAATATATGGATCGTGTGAATATCCATCCGTATTGATAAAGCTCATATCACACGCATAAGCACTGTTTCGGAGTGAATGAGGCGCGTTTCCGGACTCAAGTGGGAAGACAACAAACTTGTGTCAAGTGGGGCTACCTCTGAATAGCAGCGGGGTGTGGTTGTGGAGCTGTGTCGCAAAACAATGTTCCACCTCCTATCCTGCCTTCCTACCCGGAAAACATATAGACAACTCCGAAATTATTATGGTGAATGGGTCCAGTTGAGGCGATGCTGATCCAATGAAGTGTTCAAACGTGTACGGTGAGACCGGTTTTTGTTTCAACAAAAACAAAATTAGAATCGTGGTGTTAATAGTTTCTTTATCCCAAATTATTCTCCATGGCTCTTTAGTCAACTGATCCCGCACAGGCGGGATCCGCGGGATCAATCGATCTAATGTATTTTTGAATTGGTTAACATATCTCGCTGACTAATTTTGTGATTTGTATAATCAAGAAAAAAAGGCTTCTTGATATGATAACGACCACGATCTTAGTGATCGTTGGAGCCAATTAAAGGAGTTCTTTAAAATAGTTAGAAATTAAAATCACCCAGCAAAAGGCTAGCATAATTTCTTTCCAGTTCTGGGTAGGTAAGTGTAAATAAAACGAAATCATCAGACGAGCTCTTGTCACCGTCACCGTCGGTTTTCTGCTGTTTAAGAACCCAATGGCTTGGCAAAAAACCGGACGGCATGTCTTTAATTCGTCCACCTACCTCTCGAAACACTCCTCATTGCCATCGACCTTCCTGGTGCAGACCATGTAGGAGTAGATCTCGAGCGCCACATCGGCCTCCTCGCAGCGCCAGCGCACGGTGAGCTCCCGAGGACCCACGTCCGTCACCTCCACGTCTTCCGGAACTGCTTTCACCTCGCTGGAATTATGAGGGATATGTATGATACGGTCTTGGTTAAGTTTTACTTTGAAAGCTTCTAGAAGTGGCGATTCTTTTACATCTAGAGCGACTTGGACAGTCAGCCTTACCATACTGCGCTTACTAGGACTTACTGCTTATGATGAAGCAAGTACCTTTACCTAACCATAACTGAAAGTTCTTGGAACTCTTGCGTTCTCTTCTTAGGGTATCGTATAACCCTGTTCTGCCTGGGTTGTGGACGTCAGGTAGCCAATCGCTCCATGTAATAATACTGGTACTCAGCTGCATCAGTTTAGACTGGAAGCCGATAGTTGGGAAAAGGCTAGACAGATGATGATGAAAAGAAAGTTCGTGGAAAAGTTTACAAACTGCAAAATTTATCTTAACTTAGATGTGATTTAGTTTATAACATTCAACGTATTGTCATCCACGAAACAAGTACGTGTATAAGGATAACCTACCGTATCTTGTCAATGTGTATAAGGATGCAACCAGACCGCGGTCGATGAACGATCATTTAAATCAACATTCTTACTTGCCCCGCGAATTCGCCTTATCATTTGGGATAATTATCCCAAACAGATAGGCATAAAAAAGTATCCATGTGTTGCTCCAAGACATGGTCGTTCTGTCTTCAAAGTTTCATCCGAATTCGTTGAGACTTTAAACGTCATAAGTAATTATTATACAAAAACCTTCATTAACTGCACATTAATAATATTCATTTTGACCGCGGTTTGGTTTGGCCCGGTGGCGCATACGTTTCAAAGCTAGCGTAACGTGGACTTAATAAATACTAGATATATTATTGGCAAGAATAAAAAAAAATAACGCTTAGATAAGGTACTGCACTTTATTACGGTATGTAATTAGTCAGCGCGAACCTTGAGCAATTGAGCATCACTCAGTCACAAATATGAAAACAACGTGATTTGCCTTAAAACAAAAACATTGTGACACTTCTTGGTAGGGAGGTTGACAAGTTTGTAGTTTAGAAAAAATAAATAGTTTTGGAAACGAGCTTTTATTTAACCGCTCTAAATTATTTAGTGTGTCCTGTCCTGTCACTATGTCCTGTGCGTTCAGGTGTGTTTAATCTTGCAAAAAGCTTTTGTATCATATAAATTGTAAAATGTAATAAATTGAAGGGTTTGGTTTAATTTAAAGTTTATTTCCTTCTTTTTAGAGAATTTAAATAAATGCTTGTGTTTATTTTATTTTTTTGGTTTTTGCTGGTTCCATGTTCTTCTCAGAAAACCCTTTTAATTAATACTCATTTACCATAAAGCTGCCAAAATTTACTAGTCCGCCATCTTTGGGAGACTTCCAAATTGGATTGGACAAACATACATACAAACATTGCAAGTTAAATAAAAGCTTGTAAAATGGTTCGACCCCGGAGAAACACACAAAGCTTTTGTTTAAGCTTAAACGGTCACGAAAAGCCAAGCTTTCATGAAAATGTTCACCTTATACTAATTTAAAACTACAAAATAGAAGAGCATCTGTTTGGTGGCAACAGAACCTCACCCAGCGTCGGGCGCGTGGATAGCGATGCTGGTGGACGTCCAGGGGACCAGCGTCAGGTTCTGCTGCAGCCAGGGTAGCATCTTTGTGCCCAGGACTCGGACTTGGAGCGGTTCTTGTGATGACACTGCGGCAAATAATGAACTTTATCATATTCGTGTTTATACACGGCATGTTGCGTGGCGAATTGAGAAAATTATTGATGAAGAATGGATATAATGGGAAAAGAATTCAAGAGCGTCCAAAAATTCGTCGATTTTGTTGTCAATAGGAAAAGTGAGCACTTTTCCTAGCGGTTGTTCGACACGTGAAGTGGTCACGTGAAGAGTCGACGACTAGATATCACTAGATATTCATTCGGACCCCATGGCCTTAGTGTTTCAACCCCAAACGGCTCAAACACATAACTACCAAATAAGTAATTGTATTTGCACCGTTTGAGGTTTTCAGCACCAAATAAAAATAGTGCGTGATGGAGTCCCTACGCGCGGAAGAAGTGAAACTTCGTAATACTATACGCATGCGTGTGAGTACCACGCATTCACTCTCGCTATTTTATTGAGCTTCTAAATAATATTTTGTCGTATTATTTTCATTACATAATTATTACATAAGTTTATCGAGGTTATTCTACTCATGGAAATTGAGCGAAGGCTGGTCACACCGAAGAGTCGAATGCATGACTGTTTGCACGCCATCTTGCGTACCTAGTAGGACTACGTAGTCACAAATCTTGTAATGCCATCTCTTAGTGAGTTTTAGAAAATATTCCCCGTCCATGGTAGCGTTAAACTTGTTGGAAGTCGCACAAGAAGTTTCATTTCAAAAGTAAGTAATGTATCGTAGTCTCAGAAATATAAAAGTCAGCATAACCAAGATTGGTACAGAAAGAGCATCCTCATTGTGAAGTAGGTAATTATCAAAAAGACACTGATGCAGCTCGTTCTCTGCAATCCTTTTATCGCTTTTGAGGAAGAAGACTGGTGATGGCTTTTCGAAGTTAAAATATATTTTTGGTCGGAATATGTGATTCCGATTTACAGTATGAATCATACAGTGCTCTCCCAACAGAAAACGATGCGAACTACTTTGTGGATAATACTAGAAGTAAAACTTACCTTTAACTGTATGGTTGGTGACTTTCCCATCGAGCGTAACGTTGTGCTCATCAGTGCTGTTCTCAGCCTTGAACTGCAGGATCCACTCCTGCACTCCGGGAGTCTGTTCTGCGAACTGCTTCCAGGATACTAGGATGTCGTCGCCTTGGCGGGTCAGCTTTATTGGCACTGGAAAGAGTTGAATACGGTTAAAAAAGCGATGAAGATAAGCAACGATGAAGATAGCAGGCGAGGGATGTAGATGAGCAATAATTTGTCTAACCAAAACGTTATAATTTCTTCTGTGTTCTGTTGTGGAGTGGAATATGGTAAGAAGAAGATTCTTACCTCCCTGTCCTTGACATGTGACGCTTTCCGACATGTCGCTGGCAACATTTCTGTTCGTTGTTGCTGACTTGATGTAAGCACGTATCTGCAAGACAAGTGTATAAAAAGTGATAGAAAATTTTAAAGGAATCCTGACACAACATTTCTAGCTTAGCCACAAATAAAAAATGTACACAAATATATAAAAGTGAAGTGTCTATTTGTTATTTCACAATAAAAGTTTTTACTGAATGCACGCTGTTTTATAAACTTTAACTGTACGTCATTAGAGGAAATGTCTGAAATCTAATAAAGTCATATAGTCATACCTTACTGATCGAAAGCAATACACAGAAGTATCAAGGATATTATGTGAAAACTAAACAAGAACATAAATATCTATACAGCTGCAGTGAAGTCAAATATGGCGTACCGCAAGGTAGTGTACTTCATACACTACCTTAACCATCACACAATGTTTACACTTTCTTTTGAACCCACATTCATGGCAAATAAACGATTTCTTTCTTATGCGTAGGAAGTTATTTACGGTGCTTACTTATAAACAGAATCTTTTTTTTAATGTTTGTCTGGCTGTCTATCTGTTTGCTCCGACTAATCTCCGAAACGGCTGGACCAATTTTGGCGGGACTTTTGCTGGCAGATATCTGATGTTATAAAGAGTAACTTGGGTTACTTTCATTTGGTGACATCTGTCAAGATGACACATCAACATTTTTCGTTTTATCAAAATAAATTCTAATAATTAATTTTGCGCGATATAGAAGCAGATCTTTATCGGCGTCTTCTGCCGATTCCTACAGTTTTACATCATATACTGTGGTCCCAAGCGCCACTGCAATATTTGAAGCTCAGAGCTCTATCGGAGATCCAGCCCATTTGGGGCTTTTCCGTTGGATACGAAAAATTAATTAGAAATTCGTTTGAAACAACCCGGATTGAAGATAAGTGCTGGAGCTTAACAGGCTGAGCTGAGCACGTGACACCTGGCGCACCTGGAGCTGCTGCCGAGGCTGCGCCTCAATGTATGCATTGGCGGCGAAGCGCCCAGAGCCCCCTCAAGACAACGCCACTGCCGCCATCGTTTTATTTAATATAAGTGTTACTTCAGTGTTTTTATATTAATTTAGTTTATTATATTTATTTTGTTAAGTCTTTTTTTATGAATAATAGCAGCAGCGATGTGGTGGGTAATAGTGCATGTCTATCTTCAACATCGCTGACCACCCTGGAGAGATGCCCGCTTTGTACCCAAGCACGGTTTTTTAAAGGTAAGTGGGGTCTGAATGTACATATTGGAAAAGTACATAAACTTCAAAATGCACCTACTTCAGACCCTGTTTTAACACCCTCACCCACAACACAGGACATATCTTCTTTCGACCCACTTTGGAAAACCCTGTCAAAATTCAAAAACTCTGTTCCTATACTAAAGCGAGTTCCCCGAGGCGCTAGACCACTTGTAGCACAAAACCTAGCAGGTTGCGTGCGCCTTGCCGTCCGGGAGAACTCGCTAAGTGCTTGGGAACAACTGCTCACCTTCCCTTATCGAATTCTTCACGTGCAAAAAAATTTGGCAAACAAAAAATCTTTGACATCACAAATTAAAGAAAATTGTAATATTTCGGCTCAAGATTTAGACACCAAATTACCGACGCAGAGATATACCTCTTCAAGAGGTATATCCCATTTGGTGGAAACCAAGTTAGGGGAAGGTGACATTAGTGGAGCAGCCAGGATTCTTTTCAGTAGCGATGTGCTGGCACCGTGCTCCCCAGAAACACTCGCAGCTCTGGAGACCAAACACCCTGCCCCAGCGGATGGCCTTTCTTTTCCCGACCCCCCTGATTCTGACATACACTCCCTCACTATTACAGGTCGAGAGGTGGTCACAGCTGTTTGCTCCTTCCGGAGCGGCTCCGCCGGTGGCCTCGACGGCCTAAGTCCTCAACACCTAAAGGACCTTATCTGTTCAGGCGCCGGGGAAGCTGGTGAGCTACTCTTGAAGGAACTCACAGCTTTGATTAACCTCATGCTCTCCGGCAAGGTGAACGAGGCCGTCATCGACGTCCTATACGGGGCAAATTTATGTGCCCTGCGTAAGCGGGATGGCGGCATTCGTCCTATTGCCGTGGGAACTGTCTACCGTCGTATGGCAGCCAAGATTTGCTGTAAATTTTATGGTGAGGCTGTTTCGAAAAAATTTCAGCCCCTACAGCTAGGTTACGGCTCTAAAGGGGGCTGTGAGGCTGCCGTACACGCTTTGTCGACCTACCTAAATTCTGGCAAAGGTGAGGTCATTCTGAAGGTTGACATAAAGAATGCCTTCAACTCAGTAAATAGAGACACCTTGTTAACAGAAACTAAAAATGAACTACCCCAAATTTATAGTTTTCTTTGGCAATGTTACAGACACCCTTCAAAATTACTTTATCACGACAACCTTTTAGAATCTGCTGTTGGCTGTCAACAAGGTGACCCCCTCGGGCCAGTGATTTTTAGTTTAGCTATTCACCCAATTGTCCGTCAACTAAATTCTAAATTTAACGTTTGGTATCTTGATGATGGAACCTTGGGAGGCGATGTAGATACCGTGTTAAATGATCTAAATTTCTTAAAAAATGAATTTCATTCCATTGGCCTTGACCTAAATCTTTCGAAATGCGAATTATTTGTAGAGGACAGTATCGACAGACAACCGACTATTTCCAAATTTAACGCAATAGCCCCTGACATTAAAATTATTGAGAAAAGTTCTCTTCGTCTCCTCGGGTCTCCAATCCTTGAAAATTCTTTTCCCGATTTTATAGAGGAAAAGATTCAAAATTTTAATGATGTTTCGGAAAGATTGCTCCAAATTAACATGCATTCGGCTATCACCCTAATTCGTTACTGTTGTTTCGGCCCTAAATTAACATACTTCCTTCGTGCTTCCCCTTTATGGAAGCACACACATCTCTTGGACAACATGGATCAAATTATCAGACATACTTTATCATCCATTTTAAATGTGGCTTTGGACGACCGAGCTTGGGCACAAGCAAGTCTTCCTATTCGCATGGGAGGACTCGGCGTCCGCAAAATTTCTAGTATTAGTTTACCTGCATTCATATCCTCGGTCTACGGCACTGAAAAATTAATCAGGAATATCCTGGCTTCCACACTGATTGATTTTGATGTGCCGTGTTTCTCCGAGGCTATCGATGCTTGGAAACTCGCTTGCCGTAATACTGAAAAACCCGACAATCCATTATCCCAGAGACGGTGGGACGAGCCGCTCTGCAGAATAGTTCAGGACAATTTACTCAACACGTCTGCTACTACTGCTGAGCGTGCGCGACTGCTGGCTGTGGGTGAGTGGGAGTCGGGTCTTTGGCTTCTCGCACTGCCATCGTCGAGCATAGGCACTTTGTTCGACGACACGACCTTCCGCCTCGCTGCTTCTTTACGTCTTGGTGCCGCCTGCTGCTCTCCTCATCGCTGTCACTGTGGTGAAGCTGTCAACAGCCTCGGACACCACGGCCTATCATGCAACCGAAGTGCGGGACGTTTTGCGCGGCACGCGAACATAAATGACATCATCCGTCGAGCTCTTGTTACCGTCGGCGTTCCAGCTATCTTAGAACCCAATGGCTTGGCACGCGACGATGGCAAAAGACCGGACGGCATGTCTTTGTTTCCTTGGAAGATGGGTAGGCCTTTAGTGTGGGACGCAACTTGCGTCGATACTCTTGCGCCATCACATCTTCCAAGCTCATCGTGCTGTACAGGCGCTGCCGCTGCGGCTGCGGAGAACCTCAAGCGGCGTAAATATAGTAACCTTTGTGGTAACTATATTTTCGAGCCGTTTGGGGTTGAAACTCAGGGGCCGTGGGGTCCGAGTGCTCACAGCCTTTTCAAGGAAATTTCTAAACGCCTAGTTGACACTTCCCGTGACCCAAGGGCTGGGTTTTACTTTGGTCAGAGGCTAAGTATTGCCATACAACGTGGCAACGCCGCCAGTCTCTTGGGCACGTTACCAGTTGACAGCGTTGAGGAGGAGTTTTTTGACGCCCTTTTATAATTTGTTGTTATTTTAGTTATCTAGTTTTAAAAATAATATTAATTTGTAAAATGTAATAAAACTTTCATTTTAGAACAAACTTATAGGAGCCCCCTTTTTGTTGGGGGTTGAAATTGATAGCAAAATCCGATCAGGGAAGTAAAATTTTTGCAATAACTAGCTGTCCCCGGCATGCGTTGCAATGCACTTTTTACCTACCCTATCTACCTACCTACCTACCATACCGTACCCTACCTACCTACCCTACATACCCTACCAACCCTACCCTAAACCTTCCCTGGACTACGACAAACATTTTAAAACCAAAATCAGCTAAATCGGCCCAGCCGTTCTTGAGTTATAAAATTGCAACGAAAAGTGGCATTGATTTATATATATATAGATAGATTTCACCCGGATGAAGGTAGACCTAGGTGCGAACAACAGCTAGTGCATAATTAAAATAGGTACTAACCTGGAATCCGTAGGGTGTTAATGGTTCTGTCACCTGGATTACATCTTCAATGCCAATGACAGGCTGGCCGGGTAGTGATGTTCCACCTGGAAAAAAATATTGTTATTAACAAAGGGTCTCAGGGGTTAGGTTTTTTTTTTTAATAATGCTATCGGCGATTTTATCATAAATCTTTACATGTTGAATAGGGGATGATCACATTTTTTTTTGTCCGTCGGGTAGTTTATGGAACAGTATTGGACCCGTATTTTTTCTTTTTTCACGAGGTCATAAAATTACGGAGATATATTGAGTTGAAATGGCGCATGACGTCACATGTAGGTAAGTTTTATACCTACTTGTGACGTAGTGAGCCCCCACTCACCAACTTTGATGAGTTTTAACTGAGTAATTTTTTGATATTTTGATAAAACAAAAAATACGTGTCTAATATTTTCGCATTACCTGTCTGACGGACAAAATAGAATGTCGTTTTCTTTACCCAGTCCGCACCCCTATTTGCCAAACAAGTGCTTAGAAGGCTCTGTTCCGATCTGGAGAATCAGACAACTTTGTAAAAAAACATGTCATGGAAAATATGAATGCCTAAGTAACATAACACCACCCCTGCAATTCCCGAAGGGATAAGCAGAGGTAGTACACCCACATTTAACCAGTTATGTTTAAGTCCTGGTAATCGAACCTAATATTGTACGCAAAAATGATGTTTCAGCATCATCAGGCTCGGATCTCGCAAATGATGATGAGCCATTTATACCCAATATTCGTTCGGGGATGGATCACTCCCGCTATGCCGAGTTCCCTATAGGTCCACTCCCGATTTTTGATGATTTTGTATACAAGGTGTTGTTTTGCATGCTCGTCAAATTCAAGGAGGTAACTATGCTAATGATTCTCGACCCGAATCAATAATAAAATGGGTAGGTATTCTTTTTGTTTTCTTATTTATGGAGATCGGTAAGTGTGAACGACCAGTGTTTTAAACGCGGCCCGTCTGTTACTTGCCTTATAACCGTGCTTTCACACATACAAACAATTTCAAACTAATTTCTTGTTCCCTAAACCAAATTAAGGGGGTTACTGAAATACTGACAAATTTAAACGAAAAATACAGCGTTTATTAATAATTAACTGGGTACCGTAATTTAAATTGATTATTTATGTCTTTTGTGACAACCTCCTGAATTTTGACGAGGATGCAAAACAACACCTTGTATATTAAATCCCCATTTAATGGAGCCATTGGTGTGTTTTTTTTTTTTTCGAGCGAATGGCACTCGTGGGCTGCAGCTGAAAATTAGCGTGAGATGGTAGACCTTCTGTTGCCATCTGGCATTATTCTGAGCCGAGGCCCTTTTGGCATTATTAGTCATGTTTGTTTATTTATTTTGTTTAATTTTTAAGGTTTTAATAATGCCAAACAAAAACAATTTTCTTTCACTTATCTTTAAAACTTTACCAAACTTTATCACAGGTTAACAACTAGTTGTGCAATCCAGTTGATCGGTGGGGAAGCAGTCAATTTCGTTTTTCACGGTTTGTCCCTTACCTGGAGTATTGGTCTGCACAGTATAAGCTATGACATCAGCGTTAATCTTGGGCCATCTTACAGCGACGGCGCGTGCGCCGGTGGGCCAGCATCGCACGCCGGTGGGGGCCGCCGCGCCCGCACCCGTCACGTTGAGCGTCGCCCACGATGACGCTGATGATGTGGGGTTCTGGGCGAAGCACTGGTACACTCCTGGGAGAATAATTAAAAATAGTCAGGTATTGTAATATTCAGGATGTGTTGCAGGTTTGATATCGAAGTTAGTTCCTGCTCAGACTAAAGAAGTCTTTCCAAAGGAGATGTTCCAGAAATGTATGGAGCCTGGGCCAGCACAATGTACACTAAATGTAAATATTGCTAGATAATACAGTAACCGTTTTTTATCGTCGATTTTCTTTAAATTTACTTCGTTTCAACTTTCAGTCAAATTCAAAGAGAGCAACACAACATAAAAATTAAACATGGTGTATCAGATCAGCACGTGATCAGCAGCAGGCGAAAAATGTCACATTGACAATGACATTTGATTGACGTGTCAAAGCAAAGAAAGACTCAAAGACGGCACTTCTTGAAACTGTCAAAGTCGCCAAACGTCAAACAACTGTCATGGCTGCCCTAAAAAAGGGTTATCGTGGTAAAAACTTTTTAAATGATAATTTTTAAACGACTGTACCCTTTTTCACATTAATTTGTTAATATTTTTATGAAATTCCCCTATTTTTTTCCTATTTATCTATCTAGTGTACATAGTAGTAGCCCAAAAACAAACAACTCCTTTACTTATTTATAATTTATTTTATTAAAATATCCTTATTTACCTGCATCTTCCGAGGTGACACTTCTAATTAGTAGTTCTAATCGCTTGCCATCTGCTGATGGTAACACCATAATCTGCAATAAACACCAATATTTAAATGATAATGTTAAACATAGCAATGATTTTGAATATACCAGATCAGAATCTAACCCTAATTGCAATGGCATATTAGCTAAAACGGTGACCAAGTAATCAGTAGGTAGGTACATCATTCTGAAACCGTATTATATTTTATTTTTATAACGGCGGTTCCAACAAAACTGCAATACACGGTCAATATGTATGGAACAGCTGTTTTGCACTTTTTTTTTAATCACCGTTGATAATTTTCTCGGTGTAACTTCCAGCCTGTATATGCTCGATATAATAATAACACCTACCCGTCCAGCCAGCACGAGTGGCTTCCCATCTTTGTACCAGGTGACAGTGGGGGCTGGCTTCCCCACAGCCGTGCAGTTGAACCGCACCGTACTTGCTCTGAACGTCTGCTTCGACGTCGGAGGCACTGTGATCTTTACTGGCTCTGTTATTGTTACGTTAAAAGTCTGAGGAAGAAGGAAAAGGAATTAGAGGCTTCTTGCAAGTTTACTATATTCTGTATGTCTGTTGGGACGTGGGAATCCTAGCGAGAGTCTATTCCCCGTAAATATACAATGTCAAACTTACAATCTCAGGTGAAGCGACCCGCGAGTTCCCGCATTTTTGCCTCACAAATAAAATCATTGACGAGAGAACGCGACGGGCGTTGTCGCGGTGAAGACCTGTAGTTTGAGCTCGTGGCCAGGTGTTAAGTATGTTTCTTATAAACACGTGCCGTCACGGGATAAAAGGAAGACTGGACTACTGAATTATGTATTATATTGTTTTTCTTAAGCGGCGAAACAAGTTCGAGATGAGTGGGTATTATTTCAACGGTATCTATTTACGAAAATAAAGTCTACACGTGTTCGGAAGTTGTCGTCCAATTTGATTTCGTCCCACTCTTTGTTTTATTTTCAAACACAACAAATATCTCGCATCCTTCATTCAATGCGTTTTTTTCGCTGATAGCGATATCCAGACAACCTTTGGATGGACATAACGAACAAAAAATAAAAAGAGGGTAGGTAGTAAGTGGTGTACTACACATCTTTTTAAAAATAATACAAATTAAGTTATTTACTACATATAAATGCAACGGAAAGGACAATGGACATTATTGTATGAGTTGCGTCCCAACCATTGTAGGTTGCGACTAGAATAAACATGTTCATTTAAGCTTTTTTATGATTAATAATCCAAGTTTTTATTATAATTGCGTGCAGGTCCAAAGTTATTATTGGGCTTCAAGTGAAAAAAGTTTTTGTGTTAAATAATACTTTAACCATACTTTATTACATTTTGTGTTACATATAAACATAATTTTTACATTCATAATAATTATACAGCAATGACAGGCAGTAATAGTTATTTTTTGACAGTTATTTATAAACGCACAGTTGGAAATATAAAAATAACGAAGGAAATAATACAATTATCAAAGAATAATTCCCTTATGTACAAGAGTACAGCTTAAACATATGCAAATTGTTTACTGGTACTTTCAATTGATTATTCTCTATAATAAAATCGTCCAAAAAGGTCGCGGGTAACAATATGCTTGGCTGGTGTCTAGCCCAGCCAAGGTACCAAATGATGCTCATTATGTGAGCGCAAGTATCTACTGTTCTTTTTCCAGTTAAACAATGACATGAGCAATAATAATGAACAATTGCATCTCTCGCCGTTTCTGCTCTATTTTAATCAAAATATACGAATAATAAATCCTACCGGATACATGCCGCGATTTTAAAACAGAAAACCTGATATATTTACATTATATCGCACACGGTTAGGAATAGCTCCTATGCATATTTCGATTGTGTCCATGCCATTTCTTAAGGGTTCACTCAAATAAGACCGGGCGAGATTTATTTGGTAACTGCCTAGTGAAATTAATAAAAGGTCTTCTTCTGTTAGTACTGGAAACTGCAATAATTGATTGTCATTCGAGTTTTTAGTGCGAAAAGGAGCTCGCTGTCGATTTATATTATTTTCGATGACATAGTCACTTAGGCTGTGGGCCATATGAATCCTCCCATTTAAAACTTGTATTATATCGTTAGCTCGAGGATAGTCTTTTAAATGCTCTCTAAATGTATTCAAAAGAGACATGTCATTAAAATACTAATTAATTAACGTTTATTGAATATTATATTAAATAAATGAAACCACTGTAACAGTTTCCATGCACGAGATACAGAGTTACGCCCATACAAGAAAACGTAACATTGATTGAGATCTTTCAAATGATATAGGTAGGAAAATGTTACAACACTAGGGACGAAACCGCTCATTGTTCTTTAATATTCCACTTCAATCGTGGCCAGGAGGAATAAATTTTGGCAGATAGTTTATTTGATCAAAGGATGGATCAGACTAAAAGGTCTGTTTTACCATAATTATAAACATACAATTAAGATTTAT
This sequence comes from Cerastis leucographa, assembly GCA_963082945.1. Classification (NCBI taxonomy): domain Eukaryota; kingdom Metazoa; phylum Arthropoda; class Insecta; order Lepidoptera; family Noctuidae; genus Cerastis; species Cerastis leucographa. The sequence goes on from OY720382.1 coordinate 21,578,887, forward strand.
GTTTGACATGAATCTCATCAGAAAAGAAAATGTATATGGTCGAAGGCGCTGATTCGTGACATAGAGGTTCTTACTTAGTTTGGGATTCATAGGGTATTGTAAACTAATATATTAATAAGTCTATTAAAAATATTCTTGACTGCCTCGTAGCTCTAGTGCTAAAATGAGCAACAGCTGGGCGTCGACGATGAAATCCTGGGTTCGATTCCCGGATACGGTAAATTGTTATTGCGGTTTTCCATCAGGAATTTCTCAGTAGCTGTCACGGAGTCTGGATTTGTGCACGGTTGATGGCAATAGGCTCGACCCCTATTTCATGTGACTGAAACATAACTGGAAAAAAATGTGGGTGTAATATAAGGTACACCTCTGCCTTACCCTTCGGGGATTACAGGCTTGAGGTTATTTAATGTTATGTTATGTAAAAAAATATTCTTAACTAGCTATCCCGCGCAACTTCGTCTGCGTCATATTTTCCCCGTTTTCGCAACATTTTTCATTGCTGCTCCGCTCCTATTGGTTGTAGCGTGATGATATATAGCCTATGTCCTTCCCCAGGTTGAAATCTATCTTTTTGCCAAATTTCATTAAGATCCGATCAGCCGTTTAGTCGTGAAAAGGTAACAAACCAACAAACAGTGACATTCGCATTTATAATATTAGTATAAAAGTATGAATTAATTCTAGTTCTATATATTGACAGGAACCAAAACACACTGAGCAAATAAATCCATTGTATTAAAAAAAAAAAACAATTTCCCTATCAACAAGACATCAAATAATATTCTATATATAAACAATAATCGAAATACGCCTCAGGTTAAAATTTTGTTAAATAAGGCAATATGTATTCAATTGTTAACACAAATGGCTGGGAGGCATACAAGGATATTCGCAAAAGACACGGCGGTATATAATATACTACTATGTACAGCGAAAAGCAATTATATAGACAACTTTACCTTATTTGAATTAAATATATTGTTTGATAAGGTTTCGCGTTCGCGTAATGTAGACTGTGTACACATTACATATATACGCACGGATCGCGACTGACACACGTTACGTATCTACAAACAAGTCAGTGTTTACTTGATTAAGGGTAGATTTTTTAATCATTAAATAATTACAACCAAGGCGTTTTGATAGTGTCCATACTGAGACAGTCATAATGACAAACTTATTCGTCAGATAAAGGTTAACTGGCGATCTAAAAACCAGCCCTAAAATATTATCTAAGATACTATTTTTTTTATGTAGTTTGGTAATCGCTTGCAGTTCGAAGTTTCAAAAGTAAGGATTCTTACCTATGCTTTCTGTGGCGGCTCTTACTTGTCTAAGTGTCTGTCTATCCTTATTTTCCGAAATGACTGCACCGATTTTAATTAAACTTGATACGCATAAGCACGATTCATAGGTCTAAAAAGTTACTAAAAAACATTTTCGAAAAATAGTTTGTAGCGACCTACGCACTATTTTCAGAAATTGTTATTTTTTTATAAAAAATCCACCGATTATAAATTATCTATTGAAACAGACCAATTAACTTTTTTTTTAAAGACATTTAGTTTTATAATTATTAGTAACTTTTTAGACCTTATGTATCCTACTTATACGTATTAAGTTTCATTAAAATCGACTCAGTCATTTCGGAAAATAAGGACTTTAAAGTTTGTATGAAATGCCGTAAGTTGTAACGCTCTTAAGTTCTTGTCTATTGCATTAAAATGTTTGCGTAAGTAATTACTTTAACTTGATTAAAGATACGGGTGTTTGTGGTTTAAAAAGGGATTTGCAAGCATACACGAGTAGCAGGATCACTGATTCTATACTTTTGTATAGAATCTGGTTCTTCTAACCTAACAGACAGATGTGTTGCTGGGGAGTTTGTTCCGCCACTTCTTCTTCCCAGCTAAAACACTAGGAAGTGGCGAAGGGCGGGCGTTTTGGGGGACTGTCTCTTGTAATTTTGACGTTCAAAAAGTGCTGATTATCAGCCTAGTTTGAATAAATGACTTTTGATTTTGATTTTTGATTTTGACTGTAAAAATGTGTTTCATCTACGAAAGAATTGACATACTTATTGACAGATAGACGAGGACAATGTGTCAGTTTTTCGATTCTTCCGACGACATAGCCCGTTTCTACGGCGGTCATGCTACGCGTGCTAACGCTTTAGTTAGCGTGTAGCGTTCTACCTTTCAACCTACCCTATCAAATGTTCTTATCTTTGACAGTTTTATTAACTACCTTGCTCATGCTCCGCAACCGCGCTTACTTCCATTAGACCAACGAAAAAGTACATAAGAGTCGAGGCAGTATATACAAATCACAACAAAATATACCTACAAGCTATATGCCCCTAGCTTTGCCAACCTGTACATGGCCTTATATACAAGTATTCATACGCACCGTAGGCAAGTTTCATATTACATATCATACTGTAGACAATAATGAATAGACTGTTCATTACCTTATCTGTTCATCAAAATGATGGCTTATATTGTACCGTGTGGGAAATACAATGGGTTTCGAGAATTATCTATGTTTACAAATCAAAATAATATATTGTAATATTTTGTTGTTCTTCTAATTAGCGGTAGCAATTTGAAAACGTACAATTCAGGCTTTAACATGATAGATTTGTACAAAAATTGTAATATATAAAATTCTCGTGTCGCGGCGGTTTGTTATCAAACTCCTCCGAAACGGCTGAACCAATTTGTATGAAATTTTGTGTGCATATCGGGTAGGACTGAGAATCGGCCAACATCTATTTTTCATACCCCTAAAACCCATCAAAATTTCCACGCGAACGAAGTCACGGGCAGCAGCTAGTAGGTACTATAAAAATCGACTCCCTGTATAGAAAACTTGGATTTTCGGATTAATCTTGAAGAATGCTACAAATTTCACAATATATTGGGTGTATAAGAAACCCAGATACCTACACATTATATACAACGTAAAAAAAAGTCCTAACGACACAATAAAACACTTATGATCGTAAATACGATAAAACAAATAATTCTTTCCCTTAACCTTCACAAGGTCGATAGTCGATAACCTCAAAAAAAGGGTGTAAACTCACCTTGACCAGATCGCTGTTCCCCTCGACTGTGCAGGTGTAGACTCCTTCTTGCTCCAAGTCTACTCGGCGAAGAGTTAGGACATCGTCTGTCTCCTCTAATTCGCTCGTTCTCTGTCCGGGTTGGGAGAACTCCCATATTAACTGAAAAGGAAAAGATTGGGTTGGTAGGGAAAATTGGTGGGGGGCTTTCTCAGTTTTTGAAACCCTGGTAGATCGATTAGTGTTTGCTATCATATTCCAGGTTGGTTGTTGTTGCTCGATGACCAAAAGATTACCACCCCATTAAATAACTTTTATATGAATACTAGCTGTCCCGCGCAACTTCATCTGCGTCACATTTTCCACGTTTTTGCAACATTTTTCATTACTGCTCCGCTCCTATTGGTCGTAGCGTGATAATATATAGCCTATGTCCTTCCCCAGGTTGACATCTATCTTCTTGTCAAATTTCATTAAGATCCGATCAGCCGTTTAGTCGTAAAAAGGTAACAAACATACAAAGAAACAAACAAACAGAGTGACTTCGCATTTATAATATTAGAATGGATTTGAAGCCGGGAATACTGGAAACATAGGCTTTCAAAATTCAGGGGTAAGTTGTGAAGAAATACGTCGTGTATTTTTGTAATGATAAGTTAACATGATGTTCTACAGAGAATATAATGTTTCTTTGGTAAAGTTGTTTGTTATCTTGAGTATAATCACGTGTTTAAGTATCGGTCACTAATTACCAGTCACCCTGTATGACAATGCAAAAATAAAACTAATGTCGAAAGTTTAAAATCCAATACAGTGTTTTTTAAACACTTTTATATATTTTCTCCTTCTCGATCTACATTTTCTTTTTCAAAATATACGTCTCAGTAACTTATCTTACCTTAGGTTTAGGCCATCCAGTGACAGGGCACGGCAGCACCACGGTGCCGTCCTTGGGCACAGCGATTTCCCGCTCATGATGAACCGGCAGGATGGCAGGATCCAGCTCGGCAGCGTACTCCTCCACTTGCAGTCTACCTCCATGACTGACGCGCGTTCGGTTCGCGTTGGAGTTTGTTGCTTTGCATCTGGTGATGTTAGGGAGAAATGGTTATATACAGATAAATTTAAAATTTGATGAAACCAGACTAATTAAGGACGCGATTCCATACACCATTGACAGATAATGTTCTGAGGCATCCGTTAGTATTCGGTGTCTGCATTCGATCCACAATCTGTCCATAGTGGGTTTACCAAAATTTTACTTGAAGGAAAATAAATAGACTCCGGCTTTTATGACGTATTCAAGAAAATGTTCGTCTTTGAAGAGCGTTTTCTCTCCATCTATGGATCGATGTAAAATAATAAAGCCCACATACAATAAATCAGCTTAAATTAACTCCGAAGAAAGCTTTTGATGCAGTGTAGCGAAATCGTAGCACAGTGCTACGCCGTAGCTCGGGGCGTAGCGTTGAAAGACGCATACTTCGTAGCCATGAAATCACATGCAATGCGGTGAATTTATGGAATGCTCTAGTGGCTTTTCCTGAACTATGCTTTTGGTACATTTTTGAAGAAGCAGTCGTACTAATACTATATTCTGTAAGTACCTGTACAATCCAGCATCTTCTCTTGTCACGTCCGTTATAAGTAGCTGATTTTTCAGCAAATGATATCTGAAACAAAGATATTTTATTAGTAAATGGTTTTGTTGAATTGAAAGGATTGACTGCCAATAAAAAAAGGAATTATAAAGAAATGGGAGACAGAGGCCTTTGCCCTGCAGTGCCATGGTCAGAGATCGGAACAGGTAGAAATTGTTTGCCTCAACTTCAAGGAAGGAAGCAACATGTGGATAATACCTTCATCTAATATAACTTTTACATCATTCCGGGATTTTATGGGGAAAATCCACTCTAGTCATGATACTGAATAGTCAGTACAAACTTCTTTGATCAGAGTGTGGTCATATTTAACAGTGGGATCCGGCCATCAAACTGTTCCAAGTTCTCCATGGAACAAAGATGTTTAGTTTTAGTTGCTTATCGTTAGCCTGCGACATCTATCAGCTGGACAAAGGCCTATCCCAATGACTTACAGTTATTTCGATCAGGGCCAGTATGGAACACCGGTCGCTGGTTTTGTATCGCTAGATTATTTCTTCTAAAGTTTACACCATACCTGTCATTCTGAAGCAGTGGTTCTCCATCCCTCTGCCAGGAGACGGCGGCGGGGGGTCCTGAGCTGATATCACAGTTCAGGACGAAGGGCTGGCCGCGCCAGGCCGTCGCGTTCTCGGGGTGCACCGAGAACTGCTTATCTAGGTCTGCAAACAAATAAAACTGTATTATATACCTTGATAATGGAGTCTCTTGCCGGTGCTTTTCCACAAAACAAAAATTTTAACCATTTTAAAATTGAAAATCGTCGTTTCGCACATAATTATACGGAGGATAATAATCGTGCTTTGAAATAAAATCAAACTGAAATTATATTTTCATTGTATTTCAGCTCAAACAGCAAATTACCCTCCTCAGTCGGTTAAAAACAAGTTCACGTTGCGGGTCTCTGAAGAACAAAGCTTAGAGGGCCTTCTTCGTATTCTCCGAAGGGATAGGAAATGAATGACACCTACATTCTACCAGTAATGCGACAAATCCTTTGTAGTACCAAAATAACGTAAAACCAAATGATTTTAAGAGAGAAACCATGGAGTTTCTTGCCGGTACTTCTCCATAGAAAACAACCAACCCGAACCGAGCACTTTTTGTCGACGTTTTAAAAGTGCCCATGTAGGCCTATGAAAAATAAAAATATTTCGATTTTGATTTTTGATTTAGAATAGCAACAACAGGGCAAAAATCTTTACTCCTCACACTACCTTCTGAGAATTTTCTACCATACTTAGGCAAGGTTTAACTTCTTCCGATGAAAACACACACACAGAGGCAGTCAGTCTGTAAGAAAGCCTTTCGTTGTCAAGGAAAAATCAAAAACTATGCTTTTATACTCTTTTAATATAACATCATGCCTGTAAGCCCTAAAAGGTCAGGCAGAGGTGTGCCTTTACTACATCTACTTTTCGTCAGTTCTGTTTTGCCATCAACCGAGCTCAAGCCCTGACTCCGTGGGGCTATTTTGAAATTCATTGTGGATAACCCCACCTAACAGTTTTGTCTGACCTGAAATACGTACCGAAGACCACAAGTGCTGCAGTAGCGTTTGCGACCACTGGACCATAGAGGCAGTTGAATTCAAGACAACAACGTTAATATTAATAACGCTTTCTATTGTTAGTTTTAAGTTACAATATTCTAAGGAAACGTAGTCAAAACAAAGTTTTGAGAATGAACTTCAAACGTTAATTTAATATTGTTGCAAATAGGATCATCCCACGCACTCTATTTAAACGCTAGCTGAAATTTTGTAGTTCAAAATTTTGGTTACGGAATTTATGCGATCAGTTTCAAGTTTATTGTTTGTTCTTGGACATAATGAAGCAATAAAACTTACAAAACTCCTGAAGTTTTAAGTGACTTCCTCAAAATAATAATCGAACCAGTTATGGGAGATTCTTCACAGGCAACAGAGTATTTTAAACCAAGTACTACCTCGCCGGCACTTACATGAATCTTTACAAAAGGCATATTATTAAGCCATACCGTAGCTAACCGCACTACGAAAGTAAAACAAAAAAAAAATGAGCAATAAAAAAATTGTTATGGTATTACCACACCAACCGATCAATCGTCGATCAATGCCATCGAACGATTGTAGAATAGATTAGACTACAACCTATCGTTAGGTTTACCTAATAGAAAATTATCGATCGACTCCCTAACAGGGTAGAGTGGAGCTCTGGCAGGCAACAAAGCATAATCAGCCTTCAATATTCCCATTACTGGGCTTCTTCTATTTGTGACGGAAAGATAACCATCTTTGTTAAGTTTCAGAATATCAGCAGCTTCCGGTGAGACGGGATGACTAGGAAGATGATGAACAACGCATCCATACTTCCAAACTAATATTATAAATGCGAAAGTAACTCTGTTTGTTTGTTACCTTTCACGCCTAAACTGCTGAGTGAATCGTAATGAAATTTGGCAAGGACTTAGATTATATACTGGGGAAGGTCATAGGCAATTTTTTTTTCTCACACATCCACTTCAAAATAGGCACGCGAGCGAAGTCGCGGGCAACAGCTAGTCCTACTAATATTATAAATGTGAAAGTTTGTGAGAATGGATGTGTGTTTGTTACTCTTTCACGCATAAACGGCTGGACCGATTTGGTTGAAATTCGGTATGTAGATAGGTTATACCCTGGATTAACACATAGGCTACTTTTTTTTTTAAAAAACTGCGGGGCGCAGTTTGATATAAGGTCTCTTGGCAAGCGCGTCTGGGGCGGCGTGTTCGGGATTGAGGTACTAGGAGAACATAGCTTACAAGGAGATAGTTGAGCGTGGAGTTGATGATTGATGCCCTGGCTCGTTATGTTCTTGGCGAGCGTGTCTGGGGTGGCGTGGTCGGGATTGAGGTACTAGGAGAACATAGTTTACCGGGAGATAGTTGAGCGTGGAGTTGGTGATGCCCTGGCGCGTTATGTTCTTGGCGAGCGTGTCCGGGGCGGCGTGGTAGGGATTGAGGTACTAGGAGAACATAGTTTACCCGGAGATAGTTGAGCGTGGTAACCTTACCTACCTACATTATAATATCAGAAAAATGAAGGAATAGGGTAGGGTAGGGGTAGGTAGGGTTGGGTAGGGTAGTTAGGTAGGTTGGGTAGGGTAGAGTAGGTAGGTAGGGTTGGGTAGGGTAGGTAGGGTTGGGTAGAGTAGGTAGGTAGGTAGGGTAAGTTGGTAGGGTAGGAGGTAGTAGGTAGGTTGGATAGGGTGGGGTAGGTAGGCTAGGGCAGGGTAGATAGTTAGGTAGGGTTGGGTAGGGTAGGTAGGTAGGGTTGGGTAGTGTAGGTAGGTAGGGTTGGATAGGGTAGGTAGGGTTGGGTAGAGTAGGTAGGTAGGTAGGGTAAGTTGGTAGAATAGGAGGTAGTTAGTAAAAATAGAAAATAGTCTGGAATAGCAGATAGGATACTTTTATCCCGGTACTGTGATCCCGCGGGACAATTACCGAAAAAAGGCGGGCGAAGCCGCGGGCAGAAGCTAGTAAGAAATAAATAGTTCATCCTAACACAATCGGTGCCTACAGCCCATAACACTTCCAAAACCGTTCAGAGAGGTGGAAGGCCAAAAAAACGGTTATGCCCCACATAAACATTGATGTTGGATCCTCATACCGTTTCAAAGTGGTACATGGCAGCAATGATACTGAAATGTTATCGCAAGGAAGATTTTGAAGGCAATATCCGAAATTGGTAAGCTTGTTTTGAGTTTTTTTTTCTGTTGGATATGCGTGTAAGGAATTGGGTGAACAAAACTAAATAGGTATAAGTTATTAGTAGGTCAATCATATACCTATTTGCATTATCTCGTCTTAGGGAAGACAGTAACAAAGTTGGGTTTAATCATTGGGTTTTGTATAGTTTCTGCTGGGATGTCCTAACAGACTTAATCCTACCGCCGTCCTTTGTGATCGTTTGTTGATGGTAGACCGTAATCCACTTCGTGAGACCAGTGCGTGTGGCTTTTTTTCCTATTTTTCCGAATGATTCGTTCAAAGACTTGCTGACTTCCTTACAATATTTTCCTTCACCGTTTTGAAAGCAGTGATGATGAAATAATTCACATAAAGTGCCTTCCTGGTTTTAAAACCCACGACCTACTTATATAAGTCGACTGCCTCTTTAGCTCAGTGGTCGACAGCGCGACTACTGAGCGTGGTGTTCTGGGTACGATTCCCAGGTTGGGCGAAGTGTTATTGGGTTTTTCGACCAGGAATTTCTCAGTATCAGCCAAGGAGTCTGTATTTGTGCCCGGTTGATGGCAATAGACTCGGTCAAAGTCAAAATCAAAATATTTTATTTTACATACGCCTACATGGGCACTTATAAAACGTCGACAAAAGGTGCACGGTTCGGGTTGGTCGTTTCCTATGGAGAAGAACCGGCAAGAAACTCCATGGTCCACCTTTACATGGGACTCAAACATAACTGGCGAAATGTGGCTGGCGTTGTACACCTCAGCCTTTCCCCTTGCAGATTACAGGCGTGATGTTATGTGACCTAGTTTTTAGCCGCGGCTCTGCCCACTATACTGCCCACAATGAACAAAGCAAAGATGCAATTTTCCAAAAACACAACCTTATTTTCACCACACTTTAAAGACTCGTTATCCCAACCAATAAATACCAGTTCGATAGAGCCGGCTATTATAAATCAGCGCCGATACACAACAGTAATTCATTGTCTGTGAGTCCTGTCAAACGTCAGCACTCGTATCAGTCCCTATCCGTCGATTTGATTGATTGAGGAGGCAACTCGCGTGTCATGGCAGTTATGTGGAGCATACGTACAGGGGTAGTTGGTTTCTAGGTTAAGGGGGTCAGGGATGGAGGGATAAGGGTGCTTGGGGTGGTTTAGATTTCGTGAAAGGAAGTGATTTTTGGGACAAAAGCTATGAGGTGCAGAGTGCAAGTCAGTAATTACACTGTGACCTTTAAGTCAGTACAATAAGTCTTAAATGAGGAAAGTGCTTTTTAAACGTAAAATGAAAAAATGATTTTCCAACTGTTCCCTGCCTACCTCGCAAGCATTCTTACAATAAACTGTATAAAAAAAAGCTCTGACGGGCACGTTCTACACTCACTTCAATCACGACTAAAATAAAGCAGTGCTCTATGACTAAAAACAACAGCAGTAAAAGAAAGAAATAACAGCAATTAAGAAAAAGATCGTGAAACGTTAGCACCTGGTTTAATAAATCCCGTCTCTAGCTTGCAGTCTTACAATTTGACAGTTGTGGGACAGAGGCAGAAATAATGCTTCGCCAAAGTACAAACTTAATGTCATCATCTGCCTAGCCTTTTTCAAACCATGTTAGGGTCGGCTTGCAGTCTAACCGGATACTGCTCTAAGTATTTTACATACAGCGACTGCCTGACCTCCACAACCCAAGAATTAAATACTGGGTAATACGAAACCCCTTTTTTTTACGGATGGGAAATCATCAAATGACTTCTCCCGCTCTGGGCGGAGCGGGAGGGGGTGTCAGACTTGACTGACTAAAACCCACCCATGTTCTTTCTTAGCCCATTGTGTTCCAGGGCCGCGGTATCTCTTTCGAACAACCTGCAGCCCTGGCAGGCATCTGCCCTTTCGGTTTGCTGACATCTCCTTGAGGCGCGCGTGGAACACGTACGCGCCGTCGACACGGCCTGTCGTCATGAGACGGACGGACGGTGAGCTAGCCCGTAGCGACGAATACGATACAAGACTTTCTACAAATGTCAGCCGCGACCAACGGCGCCACGTGCTTTCCAAGGCACGCAGGGAACTCGGTATGTAAAGGGTGGTCTCTCATTTACCGACCAACCAAAGTTGCGACGGCATAACCTAAAGATCAACCCAAGAGGCTGGTATTATTAAGCCACGAAGTCCTTAAAGTACATGCTAAGCAAAGTTTATAAAATCTCGAACCTGAGGCCGAGTCCAGAGTTATCTTAGGAAGGCGTCCATCACGTCCATTTCAACGATATAAAGCCTCGCCAAGCAACCGCCGTCACCCGCCCATGTGTTCCCAGCTTAACACCACTGACGATAATTACCAAGAAGAGAGCCCTATTAGCTCTCAAAGAGTCGACAACAATCATCTCGCTCCAGAAACGTTCCAAAAACACCGTTTATGCCTTGACAAAAAAAAATTATAACGTTTATTACGTCTTTTCCGCGTTTATTGAACAAACTTGATAGAATAAGGTCAATACCTCTCTTGCGTACGTTTTTCGAGAGATCTATAAATTATTCATAGCTAAATATTATCTTGGTATCCGAATACTAGTAAATTATCTAGGGTACGTTGCTCAAAGCAACTATCTTGGCAGTCCTCGGCCCTACATTATTGACTAATGTATTTCTAAAATTGTGTGCTTGTATTTTTACTCCATTATCTTTTGATTATTATCTTGCGAAGAGACCAGCTGTCATGTAACTATTTCTTTTTCTTTTAAAGGGATAAGATTTTTTTTCATACGAGGACAATAAGTTGGCATAAATAAACAGACTCTGGAGTTCTTAAATTTTATGAAGACATATAACCTGCAACAAATAATCCGCGAACCAACACGAGAAACAAAGACATCATCCACTTGCATTGACCTACTTTTTACAAATTACCCACCACTCATAAACAAAGCAACTGTCAAAGATTATGGACTATCAGACCATAAGGCAATAAATGTTCAGTTAAATGTAGATTATTTATCGTATAACAATAGTAAAACTTGGTATACCAAAAAAAGATTATTTACAAAAAATAACGTCGAATGTTTCAGAACTTCACTAAAATCTGTTAATTGGGAAAAAATACTAAATAAAAATAATAGTGTACACACAAATTACGAATCTTTCATTACAATAATAAAACACAATCTAAATAAACATATACCATTGCAAAAAATAAGAATAAAATGCAAACCAAAAAAAGGATGGCTTACTAAGGGTCTCAGAAAGTCATGCGAACATAAAAGAGTCTTAAGAACAATTTTGAATGAAAGCAAAAGTGGTGTCATAAAAAAACACTATAAACTATATAATAAAATACTAAAATTGACTATTAGAAAATCAAAAAAACTAACATATATTGAACAAATGCAAAAATCTGACAATAAGGTAAAGACAATGTGGAATATAATTAACACAAAAACAGGGAACACAAAAATAAATAGACGTGAAAATATATCATTGAACATAGACAATGAAGAAGTAAAATGTCCGTTAAATATATCTAACAGATTTAACGAATTCTTTGCGACGCGACGGTAGGGCAAAATCAAACAACAAACTCGAACATTGGAAAACTCGTGGTCAACCCCCCTACTTGTTCAATGTATGTACACCCGGTAGACCAGAAAGAAATAATTAATATAATAAGGTCAACTAAAAATAAACATAGCTGCGGTATCGATGACATTCCACCAATTTTATTAAAGCAATGCGCAATAGAACTTTCCATTCCCCTAATGTTTTTAATTAATCAAAGCTTCCAAGACGGCCAATTTCCAGACGCACTAAAAGTAGCTTTGGTTAAACCAGTACATAAAAAAGGTGACAAGCATATCCCAAGCAATTATAGACCCATAGCACTGCTACCAACCTTTTCCAAAATATTTGAAAAAGCTATGTGCAATCAGCTATATATATTCCTGGAAAAGTTTAATATTCTTGACGACGCACAAAATGGATTTAGAAAATGTAGATCAACAACATTAGCAGTTTATAAATATGTTCAACAAGCGCTACAACATATAAACGACAAACAATACGTAATTGGGCTACTACTAGACATGACAAAAGCATACGACAAGGTCCTCTATGACATTTTACTCACTAAACTATATGGTTGCGGCGTACGAGGACCAGCTTATTCGTGGTTCAAATCATATTTACATAATAGGACACAAATAGTACAAATTGAAAGTTACGACCATGATAAAAATGAGATCAAAACTATTAGATCACAAGAAAAACAAATTACTTGCTCAATCCCACAAGGAAGTGTGTTAGGATGCCCTCTATTTTTAATCTATATTAATGACCTTCCCAAAATATTAGATAAAGAAAACGCTTTACCAGTACTATTTGCAGACGATATTTCAATACTAATCAAGTGTAAAAATTTAAATAACCCTAGTCTACAAATACAAGATACCCTCCAAACTGTAAATACTTGGCTCCAGATTCACAACTTAGAAATTAATAGTAATAAAACTAAAATAATACAATTTAGATCTTATAAAAAACCACCTCTCAATTTAAAAACAACATTTAGAAACGTGCAAATAGAAGAAGTTAGTACATTTAGCCTACTTGGCATTAATATTGACACACACATTAATTGGAAGTCACACATAGAACATATAAAAACAAAACTCTCGAGATTCACTTACGCTCTTTTTCAAATTAAATTAAGCACTAACACACAAACAGCCATGGCTGCTTACTACGCATACGCATACTCATGGCTGCGATATGGCGTCATGCTATGGGGTAATAGTGTACATGTAGATGAACTATTCTTATTACAAAAGAAGTGTATACGAATTCTAGCCCAAATAGATAATACGGAGAGCTGCAAACCATTCTTTATTAAATATCAGATTCTAACTCTGCCGTCAATATATATACTGGACATTTGCTTATTTACTTTCAAAAATATCAACAAATTCGTTAAAGTAGAAGATACGCACAACGTCAACACTCGACATAAAAAGAGGTTATGCGCACCATCCTCAAGAATTAAAATGTTAAGTGACAGCCCATACTATATGGCAATAAAAATATATAATAAGTTGCCCAACACGTTTAAAACTGAAAAATCAGTAACAATATTCCAAAAAAGGCTAAAGCTATTCCTAATCCAAAAATGTTTCTACTCAGTAAAAGAATATTTAGAGTCTAGCTTAAAATAACGATTATCCCTCATGTACTAAAGTGGCGATCTGTCCTATAAAACAAAACAAGATTAGTCTATCCTATTTACATTAATTTAAAATCATAGTTATAATTTGTACTACCTGAAATGGATGACATAAATATTGTTGAATAATTATATTGAATTCATAAACATTGACATTTAATTTTGACTTAAAAGAAAATGTCTCAATTTAATTGTACTGATCTAAAGGAAATAATTAATTAATAATAATATTTATTGCATGCTTATTTAGGATGAAAATTGCAATGCTTGTAAAAGGCTGCTAAGTCTTAAGTAACAACATAAAATAACACCAACATTGTACACTTAGTTCGCAATAAAAACTTTGACTTTGACTTTGACTTTGACATATTATTGTGCGTAGTAAGTTTCCATTTCTTCCAGATAGAAACTTTAAGAATCCGAACCTAATTTTGTTTTTTCTTATTCTTTATTGGTTTTACAGGATAATTATTAACAATTGAACACACCTGAAATAATAATAAGAACTAAATACGAGTATTAACATAAACTAACTAATTAAATATAAACCAGCTTAAAAAAACAAGACGCTTAGGCGACAAAATAATCCTCCACTTCGCTGTCACACGGAAACGTGCCCAGAAGACTGGCAGCATTGCCACGACGAATGGCAGTGCTTATTCTTTGCCCAAAGGAAGAGCCAGCCCTCTGGTCTCCCAAAGTGTCAGTCGACGCGAAATTTGAGTGAGAGTGAGAATGAGTACCTACATCTTTCATCGACGCAAAATTACCCTGATGGTTGAGTGAACGTCATGCTCACTTAAATGTCACGCTGATGGTGGCGGGTGTGTCGGGTCGTTTAGTTCCCTTCAAAATGGTTGAGTTGAATGATTGCTGATACATGCGTCATGTTCGTGAACGGGCGCTGTCAGTTGTGACTGGTCATCTCTTAGCTGCTACGGTTTATTTTAATTACTTTATTTATTAATTACTGATTTAATCATTTACTCTGGACGCTCTTGCCCGTATTTCTAAATTGTTCTCACATATTTGTAATTCTTAACATGAATGATGTAACCAAGATTTTGTAACACATTTTGATTTAAAAGAGTGTCCATGGAGTTTCTTGCCCATTATTCTCCATAGAGATCTACGCTACGGAACGGGCAACTACAGTACTTTCACAAGTTATTATGCCTTGTGACTGGGACTGTAGCTTCGCGTTTTATTTTGTTTTGTTTTTTACTTTCAAAAGTGCCTGTAATTGTCTGATTAAAATAAATACTTTGAGTTTGAGTTTCCTTAAAAAGGAGATGCGCACTTGGGCTCCATGAATTAGCAAACGGCCCAAAACTTCCTAAAAATACGCGCCGTGCCGAGAAGTACTGCTTTCTGAATCATAATTAATTAATGAAATTTAAATAGAAATGACATCAATACTGCCAATATTTGCTTACATTTAGGCACAACATCAGCCACTCTATAGTATTTTCATTTGAACATCCGGGTTATTGTCCAAATATCTTTTATTTAAAGTTAGCATACCCATAGTAATGTCAGATAGCCCGTAGGTCAAAGATCCCAAAATTGTATCTTTGATTTTCAGGCATAAACATGTTTTGCAAAACAAGTCCATGTTTTGATCAAAAAACTCAAACCAAATAAAAACATGAAGCACGTATGTTTGATAACGGCACAATTGTTTTTATTGTAAATAATGAATGTACCATAATATGGTAATAGTTGGCGCCAAACTTTATTATTATTTTTATTAATTAGTACCTAACAATTTAAAATTAATTGTTACAATGTCTTCAGTTTATCGAAAAAGGTCAAAACCTGCACTTCGCAAATTGTGCACTTTCGCAAAATGTACACTACTCAAATGAGCACTTCTCAAAATGAGAACTTCGACAAATGTGCACTTCTCAAATTATTTTACGAAGTGCACATTCTGCGTCAAACCCTGTTGAACAAATGCCCGTGTAAAAACACAGCATAAAGAACACAACATGACGCCTGTAATCCCCGAAGGGTTAGGCAGAAGTGTGCATCATAGTTCACCCTCGTTCGTAATAATTACCACCAATAATTACCATATTATGTCAATCACAAATCCAAAGTCCATGGCTTCTACTGCGATATTACTGAAGGAAAAACCCAATAACACTACTCGACCTGGGAATCGAATCCAGGACCCCGTGCTCAGTGGTCGCAAGCGTGTCTGAACACCTAAAGGTGGATACAGACTTTGCGAGGCATGCGCCACGAACGGCGCACAACGAATGCCTCGGCCATAGATACGTTGGCCCGCCCTCGCACGTGCGTACCACATGTCTCGCCACTAATAAAAAGGTACACACCATGCGAGGCATTCGCTGTGCGTTGTTCGCGGCGCATGCCTCGCAATGTCTGTATACGGCTTAAGCTGAATTGGAGCTGAGATCTTACGCAGCCTTAATTCATTGTATCCTTTCTAGGCATCCCTTCATATATTTAAAAAAGTTTTAATAAAGTGATGACATTTTCATTCCAGTTCTTCCCTTTATTCTCCCGTGTATCTTCCACGTTAATAAATTAAAATTGAATGTAAGTTAGACCAAAGAGTCCTGATTGACTGAAGCCGACATTTAACTTAATTTGTAAACTCAAAGGTTGAGGAAAGAGATACGACATACTACTGAGCACACTTTGTAAGTTTCCGTTTGATATACTTTTAAATACGATAGCTCTGACTTACAACAAACGAGTTGATTTTAAGGTACGTAGAAGCTCCCTTCGCTATTGTACCATCACTTTCTTTTGCTTCGCATAGACTTCGTAACATTATAGCGTTCAATTTAAATATTCTTGTATGAAAATCTGATGAAATAAAATATGATGCTTTTTTAAAAGTCATAGAACAAAAGTTGTTGATTATGATCTTAGTAACATAGTCCTGAGAGGTTGTCGTAGTTTTACAAATAACCCTGTATACAAGGTGTTGTTTTGCATCCTCGTCAAATTCAAGGAGGATATCTATGCTATGCTAATGATTCTCGTCTTGGAACAATAATAAAATTGGT
This sequence comes from Cerastis leucographa, assembly GCA_963082945.1. Lineage (NCBI taxonomy): Eukaryota > Metazoa > Arthropoda > Insecta > Lepidoptera > Noctuidae > Cerastis > Cerastis leucographa. The sequence continues at coordinate 21,595,589 of OY720382.1, forward strand.
AAGTATTTTTTTTTTCTTGTTTACGGAAATCGGTAAGTGTGAACCACCCGTGTTTTAAACGCGGCCCATCTGATTCTCGCCCTATAACTGCGCTTTCACACATACAAACAATACCAAACGTTTATTAGAAACTCTGAGTCAAGATTTAGCCCGGTTGATGGCAAAAAGCCCGCCCCCTATTTCTTGAATCTTAAACATAACTGGGGAAATATGAGTAACCTAACACACACTCTCCTGCTATTTGCATTATGTTCATCATCTGCCTAGCCTTTTCCCAAACTATCTTGGGTTCGGCTTCCAGTCTAACCGGATGCAGCTGAGTACCAGTATTTTACAGGAAACGACTGCCTATCTGACCTGCACAACCCAGTAACTGCTGGGTAATACGATACCCCTTTGTAAGACTGGATGTCGGACTTTTGGCTTCTGACTATTAGCAACGACTGTCAAAGATCTACAATTTACAACCAGGACTAACGGCTTAACGTGCTTTCCGAGGTACGGAGGAATCTCGTTGAGTAATTATGGTCACCCATCCTCGGACTAACCTCGGCAAGCACGGCTTAACCTTAAAGATCGACCTTTGCGGCTGTTATGATTTCTCCACGAGCTCCTCATTCATTTCATTTTCATAATGATACCAATATGAAATGAAACCTATTTACACCTACCTCCCGTATCAATTTCAAAGACCTAAATACCGACCATGATAAACGACTCCTTCCAACAGTTTATGATTCGCATAACTTACAAGCTTACAGGAAACCCTTTAATACACACCCAAGTGCAATAATAAACAAAGACAGATGGCGAGACAAGACGGTAATAAATTCTAGGCTGAATAACTCGCTTATAACTTAGGACAATAACGGGCGTGTCCGGCCTAGGACAGGCTGGGCCTAAGACTAGTCTGTGCCGCTAGGTATGAGAGAGATTTATCTGATGGATGGGCAGTAATTTCTACCTGGGGGCGGATAAGATCTGAAAGGGAAGCAAACATGTTTGTCGTAGAGAGTGCAAAAACAACCTTTTTTTACTTGACGTATTATGTTTCAAGGCAGATTGTGCGTAAATTGGTGTGTAAGTTCGAAACTAGACAGGAACTTTAATGTTTAGGTAAATTCATTCATCACCGCTGCTCTCAAAACGGTGAAATAACGGGAGAAAAACGGTATCCTGGAACTAAAATATCAAAGACGCATGATATCAATCCGCGATGTGGATTAGCCCACTCCCTGTAACAAAAAAACCCCCGACATAAAAAACCTCTAAAAAACCAAAAATAAAATAATCCAAGCGTCTTAGCGTCGGGGGTCCGCTTTGTTATGTGCTTGTACTAAGCGGTCTACTTAGCGGTCCCCCGACGCTAAGACGCTTTTAGACGGATTTTTAGAGGTTTTTTATGTCGGGGGTTTTTTTAATTTTTAATTTCATTTTTATTTCATGCTTTTTAAACTTATATTGTTTTATCTTAGCCTTGACTGTCCCAATAGGCATAGGCCTCCCCCATTGCTTCCACTTTTCTCGGTGTTACGTGTCATCTCGCCAATTAACGAAAACAGCAAAAATTAAAAAAAAAACTTTCTGGGGGTGGGGGGGGGGTTAGCACCCCGCCCCCTGACAGTGCCCATGGTGACAAGTGACAAGATTTCAAATTTCGAACCGATCAGACCTGTGGAAATTGTTTATTTCCCTTCAACTAGAAAAGAGGTGATGGCCTTCAAACGGCTGATCAGATTTTATTGAAACATAGCTAAGAACACTCTCGATTAAAACACCTTTCAAACGAAATCAATTTCATCAAAATCAGTTCATCCGTTTAGGAGCTACGCTACCACAGACAGACACACAGATACACACGTCAAACTTATAACACCCCTCTTTTTTGGTCGGGGGTTAAAAAAGGACTCCTGTGTACAATTATAGACCAGTTCTTTTTGCGGTAAATCTTTTTAGGAGCAGAGCAAACGAATGCCAGCATGTTGGCCCAATTACATTTGGACGAGTACGCCCGTTTTCGGTCAATCTTGTCCGCTTTATGGTTTGACTTAATTCATACTTTGTGTTTCTGCATCGGGCGCCCGAATGCGAGTAGTCTTTCGAACACCCGAATACGGGCTAACAACCTTATGGAACTAAGACATTTAATTAATACTAGGTCATTAAGTTTATTTCAATAAAATATCAACGCTTAACAGTATCGTTAGCAAATTGAAAACACTCAAAACATCAAAAGTTTAGTGCAAAACAACAAGGTCGTAGATTGGCAGTTCCTAGCAGAGATACACCCCACACCCGACGTTTGAGGATGTAAACAACTTATATTTCGAATAACCTGAACTTGTGTAAATACATGTTATTAATAACGTTTCCGGGGGAGTGGAAAATGTTTGAAGAACCCACGCACTTCATACCAAAGGCTTTTGATTAGTATCTAATTAATAACTCATTAACTTATTTTGAGTAGGTACTTATCTAACGTTTGAATACAGTTAACATATATCATCAAGTCTGTTTTTTAAACTCCCGAAGGGTTAGTTATAACGCCCACTAATTAAATATGTTTAAGTCCCATGTAAAAGGGACGAACCTTTTACCAACAACCAGGCACAGTCCCAGCCTCTAGGCTACACTGAGAAATACATGAACATAAAGATAATGAATTTTCAAAGAACCGGTAAGTCATGTCAGTTTCTTGGTTAAGTACACGACTACCTTTTTATTTTCGTTTTTTAGCGTAACTTTTCACTGAAATGAAATAATATTTGCTATGAGAACAGTACCTTTCAATGCTAGTTGTGTTACTATGCTATTTATGGAAGTACATAGGTAAAATTCAACTATAGTTCTTTTAACCGTTTGTTAACCGTTCCTTTTGAATCTTGAACGTTACCCTGATTTACGATCATGAATGAATATTTTAGCTGCACCCCCAATACCATAGTCTTAAATAAATAAAAAAATGTTCATAAAATGAAAACTACTCGGCCGAACTATGTTAAATTTTTATGGAACCAAATGGCAACTATTCCGCATCAAACCATAGAAGAATCACGTAAATTGGATCATAAATCCCGATTAATAATATCGATTATGATTATGATTATGATTGGCCGAGTGCGAGTCGGACTCGCGCACGAACGGTTCCGTACCCGTACCATTATTTATAAAAACGAGCAGTGGGAGCCCCCTTAAATATTAATTTAATTCTGTTTTTAGTATTTTTTTGTTATAGCGGCAACAGAGATACATAATCTGTAGAAATAAAAACTGGCTAACTATCACGGTTCATGAGATAAAAGCCTGGTGACAGACGGACGGATGGACGGACGACAGCGAGGTCTCAGTAATAGGGTCTCGTTTGACCCTTGGGATACGGAACCCTAAAAATACCAATCGAATTGAGAACCTCCTCGTTTTTGAAGTCGTAACCGACTTCAAAAACGAGGAGGTTCTCAATTCGATAAGGAATCAGTAATAACTGTAGTAAATTAATTGAAAAGAAACCACCATCCTACGGCGAACGGACTAAAAGACACTTTACGCTATCAACTCGATTAAACCGCATTCAAAAGTTATCGGCGTATTCGGAGTCGATAAATCACAAAAATGATGTCACTGACTGTTCTTGGACGCAATCTTGATGACATGACTGTGTTGATCCGCGTTCTGACATTAGGATTCTGCCCACTACACCGTACACCATGACCATGAAGCTGTGCTATGAACTTATCACCCTATCACGCAGAAAGAGGATTGTGGTGGTCAGATAAACAGTCTCTCCATGAAAAAATCTGGCATTTAGCTAGGTACATCCGGTTAGACTGGCAGCTGACTCGACATAATTTGAGGAAAAGCCTTAAAAGATGACGACTGTGTTAATCGCGTTTACTGGTAACTTTTTTTGAGGACAAGTTTTGAGCAGTGGTTGAGCGATTGACTGATGTGCTGCGTGACGCGGGTGATCCCCGCACGGAACAAATAATTGTATGGACTACAGGTAGTTGTTACGGGTCTGGCTATCTGTGTATGTGAGTAATTAAAGATTAAATGTGTGTAAACGCATCCATGACACAGGAGAACTTCCTAGTGTGGGGCAACCTAGAGGGAGTTTAAAAAAGAAAAAAAAAAAAAGGGGTGCCATCAGTGGACAAGACTTACTATTTAAGGACAAGTACGTCCCATTACTTTGTAAGTACCAATAAGTCAACTAACATAAATACAACACAGTAGGTATACATGTTGGCAGCAGACACCCACACAAAAGATAACTAGAACAAATCTCCCGAATCACATTTCCCCAGTAACGGCCCAATATTTTCTGCCCGTACACAAATGGGTAAAAACAAAAGGCTTCTAAAATACCATATCAGGAGGGTATTGTTACAAAAGTAGGTGTGATTACAGCCTTGTAATTAAACGCAGGCATGTAATCGGGTCGTGTTCAGTGGTTCAGGCAGTTGTCACACTGCCGGCGTTTAGCGAGAAGCGAGTAGCTAGCAACTAAGAACGAGTTGTTGCTGTATTTGACAGAGTTCTCGCTGGAGATGTGAACAATCAGCGGTTATCTCATTATCTGCCTTGCATTTTATTTATCCTCAAGCAGATGTCAGCAAATCGGAAGGGGTCCGAGAGGGCCGATGCCTGCCAGGGCTGCAGGACTGTTCGAAAGAGATACCGTGGCTCTGGAACACAAAGGGCTAAGAAGGAACATGGGTGGGCTTTAGTCAGTACAAGTCTGACACTTCCTTCTCATCCGCCCAGAACGGGAGGGGTCATTAGACGATTTCTCATCCGTAAAAAAATAAAAAATAAAAATCAAAATATTTTATTTTACATAGGCCGACATGGGCACTTATAAAACGTCAACAAACGGTGCACGGTTCGGGTTGGTCGTTTCCTATGGAGAAGAACCGGCAAGAAACTCCATGGTTACTCTTTTAAAATCATTTGGTTTTACAAAAAAAGCACAACGTACAGAGGCGAACTTAATGCCATGAGCATTTTTTACCAGTCAGCTTTTTCTTAACTAAGTTGGAGTCAACTACCAATCTAACAAGATGCAGCGGAATACTAGTATTTTACTTGATATCCCTTGGTAAGACTGGTTTTCGGACTTTCAGGCCACTGACTGTTTTGACTTGTAATAACTGACAAAGGTCTGCAAATGACAGCTGGGACCAACCTTTTTAACGTGACTGATATAAATGAATGAATAAAAAAATTATCACCCATCCATGGAAGCCTGCCAAAGATGACTTTGGCAAGCACTTCTTGTGTTTGAATATCGACCTGCCGTGCGGCTGTTACTATTTAGCCATACAAGATCCACCAAGCCAACCTCCTTCCTTGAAGACAGCAATCAATTATTCAAGTAATTATTTATCTCTTTTACTGACTCGGGATCTACAGTATCAAATAGATAGAGAGAGAGAAGCGAAAATATATTCGTTATATCATTGGTGGTGGGACAGGCGCCTTCAGTTGTCCAACGCTCAGGTTGTCGGGGCGACATCTGTCGGGGCTCTGGGGAATCAGGCCACCTGATAGGGTTGGCGAATGTTTTGGAGTTTGAAATTGTTAGAATTCATAGAAAGTTGTGTAAAGTGAGAGTCTTTCACAAAACAAATGTTTGGTTTTCAAACAGATTTTACCATACGCGAGCCTTTAGACCCGGAAAAGCACGAATATTCAGACCAAATATTATGTTTTTTCGCACAGGAGTCGAACTATTGATATACCATTGCTCATTTTTAGAATTTATGACTTAAAAAGGGAGAAGAAGTGAGTTGACTATGAGTCAAAGAAGTTAGAAAAAGGGATTTCTGAGTTGGTTTTGGTATTTCTTCTCAGGGTAAAAACACTCTCTAGTTAAAAATTTTGACGTAAAACAATAAATATCTTAGAAGAGCTTCAGACAAGAAATAAACATCAAATTATTCTCATTTTGCTATAAAAGAAGAAAACCTATGGTAGACTTGTAGATCAACTGAGTAAAATTGGAAGCCCCCGGTTTCCAAGAATGATTCAATTTAATGTATTGTGAAAATTCCAGTAATAATACCCTTCTCAGAATAAATACCGACAGTTGATATTTCTGTCAACCATTTTCCAACAGTCAGATGAGAATTGATACCTAACTGATTAGATCACTTCTCAGAATCCTTGAGAAACCCAATCAGAATCCTCCGGAACTCCTAGTTCCAGTTTCAAACACATAATAACTCAAAGCAAATACTTATTCCCTAATGATAACAGTCAAACAATAGTTAGGAATCTAGATTATTCCGTCTAGCTCTCCTAATAGAGTACCTATTCAAATAATTTCGTTTTCTAGTTAGCGTTGTTACAATTTCGGGAAAATGTGTGCTTATTTTTATTTATTGTTGAATAACTAAGTTTATGGGGACGTATGTATTGTTAAATATTTTTATAGGTATGGATTTCAGGACACATTAAGTAGGTACTTCATACGTAGTAGGTACGTTACGCTATTTCTTAAAGTTTCGGTTTTGGCTATCCACGAACACTTGAAGAATTCACCCTGTATAATACAGTAATACAGCTTCTACTACGAACGAACTTCGAACCGCGGAGCCCTACCAGTACAAGTTACACACACCACAAGCCCGATTACTTCACAAACTATAATATCTTCCGCAACAGTACACCTACAACTGCCACTCCAAATAAACACGACTAGCAGCTCTGCTCACCTAAATAAATAACTAAGTTAGTGTGAACCAGTCAAAACAAGGCCCCCAACAATAATGAAACCTGACAGATTATTCATGACGAGCCGTTCGGTAGGGAATAACTTAATAAGTAGTTCTAGTTTATTGTTACTGAGATTTGTTAGCAAAGCTACGGTGACAATCATATGGTTATTTATGAATTTCGAGGAAATTTAAACGCTGTGGTGACCTCAAGATTGACACAAAGACAGGACTTTGGCTCTTAAACCCTCTTAAAGCAGTATAATTTTAATCCAACTTCAGTACGGAAAAGAGATGCGGACCTGTGGACGGTGAGTAATGGGCTAGCTCACCGTCCGTCCGTCTTATGAACACAGGCCGTGTCGACGGCGCGTTCGTGTTCCACGCGCGCCTCAAGGAGATGTCAGCAAATCGGAAGGGGTCCGAGAGGGCCGATGCCTGCCAGGGCTGCGGGACTGTTCGAAAGAGATACCGTGGCCCTGGAACAATGGGCTAAGAAGAAACATGGAGAGGTTTTAATCAGTACAAGTCTGACACAACCTTCAGCTCCGCCCAGAGCGGGAGGAGTCATTTGACGATTTCCTATCCATAAAAAAAGTACAGATAGTGCTATGCAAGGTGACGGACCCTTCACGACGCCGTCCACCAAACATATCAAAACTAAGTAACGCAAAAATACTAGGAAATGATTTTTTCTTTTTGTGGTGAAGAAACTGGTTTACGGCGCTCATTAGTTGTATCGCAAAACATTTTGCTGATCAACGCATTGAATAGTATAGGGATCATGTATTAAAAGTAACTTGTATTTAAAAAATAAACAGTACGTGGAGTCCCTCCGCGCGGAGGAAGTGAAATTTCGTAATACTACACGCATGCGTTCGAGTGACACGCATTCACTCTTTCTATTCCCCTCCATGGTAGCGTTAAACGTTTGACGCAACCTTGTTGGAAGTCACATAAGAAGTTTCACTTCAAAAATATGTGTGATAAAGTTTCTAGAAGGTACCCAGATATTATCTTGAACAAAAATAAGTGTCTCTCGGCTTCGCTAAGGGTATTTTACAACAATTATGGGACGACTATGTGATCACTGACTCCTACTCCCACTGAAGGCCTCAGGGTCTGCCAATGATTCTGGTTTTAGCCTGTGTTAAAGCCAAATGATACTAGTTTTAGCCCGAATAAAAAAAACACTACTTGTGACGCTGTCAAATATTGATAACACTTGAACTTGATTAGAGAATCATGATGATGAGATGTTACGTAAATTTTATTAATTTGTTAAATTACCTACTTACTGTTTTACAAGAGCTGAGAGCCCACGTGATAGATAACAGCCCACTCCCTCTCATGGGGAGGAGGCCTGTGACCCAACAGTGAGAGCATTTTAAACTGATTATGCTTGATTATGTTTGCTTACAAACGCTCGAAATAAAATTGCCAACCATGTTTGAAAACAGTTCTCAGTAAGACAGTAAATCAAAACTTCACTCATAATCTGCTTAGCCTTTTCCCAAATATGTTGAGGTCGGCTTCCAGTCTAACCGGATGCAGCTGAATACCAGTACTTTACATGGAGCAACTGCCTATCTGAATTACATAACCCAGCTAATACTGGGTAATACGATACCCCTTGGCAAGACTGGTTGTCAGACTTTCGGGCTACTGACAGCCCGGCTTACCGATCTTTCCGAGGCACGGTGGCAACTTGGTACCTATGTAATATTCATCCTGAGGGTGGTAAACGGAGGGGTCCTGGTTAGTTTAGCTAGAAACTATTTTGAACCCTCTACCTTCTACAAAAAGGCTGAAAACATCCTCTTACACAAGTCTTTATATTTAATCGAGTGTAGATTGTAAGTACACAAGGGCTAAAATAAATAACAAAGTAAACAACACAATTGCCTACCCGTGCGAGCTAAGTAAATGTTTGTAGATAATGGCGACCTCCACAATGTATGGAGCGAAGGCACTCTTGTATGTTATTCAGAAGAGAGAGCAATGAATCGAGTTTATCGTGGAGATGGAGTGATGAGGCTAGTGATTGTTGATATATAGGATAAGAATATGCAATCTCTTTGGGAGATTATGTGTTGAAAACTAGTTAGAATCAGAGCGTTTACGCCTTGCGACCGTTCGTTTTAGACGGAGCATTATGATAAGCCGTGCGTTTTACTTTACATTACCGCACTAGTGTATCTGAGCTGTGCTACGATCAAGGACATCCACAGTTGCCGTGTCTTTAGACGGAGCATTATGATAAGCCGTGCGTTTTACTTTACATTACCGCACTAGTGTATCCTGAGCTGTGCTACGATCAAGGACATCCACAGTTGCCGTGTCTTTAGACGGAGCATTATGATAAGCCGTGCGTTTTACTTTACATTACCGCACTAGTGTATCTGAGCTGTGCTACGATCAAGGACATCCACAGTTGCCGTGTCCTGATGCTTTGGTACTCGAAGCTCCTCTCAAGTCCTTATTTTCCGAAATGACTGAACCGAATTTAATTAAACTTCATACGCATAAGCAAGACACATAGGTCTAAAAAATACTATAAAAAATATTACAGAAATTTCCAAATATCTTTTTGTTTAAAGACATTTCAATAAGGTTATCAGTAATTGGCTCTTTAGATCTATGCATCATGCTTATGCGTATTAAGTTTCATTAAAATCGGTTCAGTCATTTCGGAAAATAAAGACTTGAAAGTTGGTATGAAATGCCGCAAGGCGTAAACGCTCATAAGGCTCTCTCTCTTCTCAATGAAATTTAAAAATAATGAATATATTATCTTCTGTTAACAACCAAAGCAAGTACCGACAGATAGCAAACAAATATTGTAACCACGTCTGTATATTATTTGTAACTTAATGAACTGTGCAATGTTGTTATTTTGTTATTTGGAAAATAAAGATGCTTTTTTTTTATTCTTCCTTCTGAATTTCGGGCGTGGCTACCAAACTCAACGGAGATTGACCAAGTATATAGAGATTTTATATAGCAAAGGAGTGTGTGTAAATGCAGGTGCACTCCCTCTTCTGTCACTCTCATTTTCCGATGCGGTAAACGTTTTACCCGTCCTGGGAATCAGACCCATATCCCCACGCTCAGCGGTGCGGCTTACGACCACAAGACCAGCGGAGAAGTTAAGACATTTAGCAAGTAATAAAGCTGCAAGTTGGTGTATTTTTTAACTGGATCAATCAAATCCAAATATGTTTCTAGTACCTTTCATCGATATTTTCCAACCGAGACTACGCATTAAACAAACCAGGAGACTTTCTTTGGCAGACAATACGACAGCATGCGTCGCATCACCGCCGTAGAAAGTGGCTATGTCGACGGAAGAATAGACAAACTGAAACATTGTCATTGTCTATCTGTCATTATGTCAATCCTTCCGTGGACGAAACTCGTTTCTACAGTGGTCATGCTACGCGTGCAGGTAGCCTTCTATGACGTCTTAAAGCAGTATTATTTTAATCTTATTCCAGAGTGGGAAAGAGAAGGTGCTAGACGTCCTCTATAGCTCCGTCGCTTTCCCACACCACAGTGACATAAAACAATACTGCTTTAAGACGTCATGTTAGGGTCCGAGATAGTAAAACTATGGTACTCACAAGCAAACTTCAAGTGGACTGGGTATCCGAGCACCACACCTGCATGGTGCCGCACGGAGCACTGGTACACACCCTCGGAGCTGCCATCCTTCTTCCTCGAAACTTCGAGGGTACCGTTGCTTAGTACCCTAGAACAAAACATCATGGCCTCAGAATTTATTATATCCCGCTCGTCAACATACTCTTCCAATATTTTTGGTTATTTTGTTCTTGTCCCACTGCTGGGCCTCCTCCATATCTTTCCAGGTCTCTTAGGTGCCTTTTAGTGCGCCTCCTCGAACTAGCCATTGAAGTGTGCGTCCAGGTCCTTGTTGGCATCGGAGGCGACGGTTATTCTCAGGCACCCATTGTGTGGAGACTTTTGCCCAGAGGCCGTTATATCTATTTTCGAAATATTACCAACTCACCTTTTAACTTCCTCATCTCCCTTCCTCCAGACGTAGGGCTTCGGTCGGGGCCTGTCGTCAGCCTCTAGGGGCGGTGGGGGCCGCCGGGTTGGGATGCGGTCGGCGTCCGGCACCACACACGGCACCGACGCGCGGGGTGACGATAGCCACGTTATCGGGACATCTGCTGGAAGAGGGGGCGGTTGAGAAGGTGGATCTTAACATTAAATGGTACATAGATAAAGGTGGGGTCTTGTTTTCAACTTGAGAGTCCTTGCGGAAAGACAGACATTATAGCGGGCAAGTAAAGTGGCAATCTTTGACGATGATGTAAAGTATTGGATTGAAATAAGCTATCTAGAGGTTATGTTAAAAGAAGTTGAATAAATGTGGAACTCTTCGAAAGCGATAGCCACATATTTAGGACCTCTGGTCGTTTGTTGTTTGTTTGTTGTTTCGTAATGGGGAAAATAAAAGTGTTTTTATAAGCGCATGCCAAGTCTGAAAATACAACATTGATGTAATAAAATTTTACATAAAAATTTAAGAAAAAAAACTAACTTTTTAAAATATCATAACGTCAAATATTGCTATAAATTAGATTTGATTAATAACAATTATTATAACAGCAAAAAGAGATTCGTTATGCGTACAGTACAGTTAAAACCAAAAAACTGATAACTCGACGCGGATATTACATAAAAATACTTACTTAATGTAGGTATTGGAAAATGTAGAGGCAAAATATCTACACATTTTTATTAAAACAACAGTGAGTTATCTAAAATGATACAACAATAACGTTTTTACATATTTCGAGACTTGGTGTTATCGTAACGGTGTAGATAGCTACCTAACAAAATTAAAACAAATCATACGGCCGATAAAAGTTTTATAATATCGGCCAAAAAAAACAAAGTAAAAAATAATAAAAAACATGGTTAAAGGAAAACAAACCTTGGTCCGTTGTTTTGAAGCCAGCAGTCAACGAACTTGAATTTAAGTACCTAAGTATATTAATTTTCATACATACCGATGTGATGTTAACTTAGATCATGCAGCACGCGTAGCATCACCACCGTGGAAAGGGGCCGTCCATTAATCACGTGATTTTTTTTTGCATTTTTTAACCCCCCTCCCCCTTGGTGATACGTGGTGAGGTTTAAGACGAAGACCCCGCCCCCACCCAAAATCACGTGTAGTTTTAGTACCTACACATAATCTTATTTTTTTTAGAATATTATCTTTAAATACAGGTACTTCAATCGTTGCCTGGCAACGGCGAGTCAAGGTCACACTACAAGCCGCTTTTCGGTTTAAAATCGCGCATTTGACGAAAAAATAAATACACTTGATATCTTACTACACCCCCCTCCCCCCTTGTGATATTTCGTGATTTTTGCTAAACCCCCACCCCTCCTTTCAAGCTTCACGTGATTAATGGACGGTCCCAAACGGGCTATGTGAAGAATAGACAAACTGCCACATTGTCACTGTCTATCTTTCATCATGTCAATTCTTCCGTAGACAAAACTCGTTTCTGCAGTGGTCATGCTACGCGTGCAGGAGAATATTTGTTGAAACTCGGGTGAAGTCGCAGTCATCGATGAAATGAGAAAAAAAAGTCTGTGACTTACCATTGACGTTTATCGACGGGGCAAAAGATATAGAACTAATGACAGTGAATAAAAAAATGGTCGCTGTACTCTCGACAGGCCTTCAAAGAACTGTAATGGGAGGTCCTAATGGAGTATGGTCAAATGTATCCTCTGTATATATCGCCATAAGTTACATCTGAGAAAATCATCATTCATCATCATCATCTTTTCAGCCGAAAGACATCCACTGCTGGACATAGGGCTCCCCCAAGTGTCGCCACATTGACCGGTCACGTGCCACTCGCATCCAGCGGATTCCTGCACCCTTCACCAGGTCATCGGTCTACCTAGTAGGAGGCCTTCCAACGCATCGTCTTCCGTTTCGCGGTCGCCATTCCAGAACTTTTCAGACCCATCGGTCACCCGTTCTGCGAGCAATGTGCCCTGCCTACTGCCAATTCAGTTTGAGAATTCTTCGGGCTACATCGGTAACCTTGGTTCTCTTGCGGAGGTCATCAATTCTGATTTGATCACGCAAGGAAACTCCGAGCATAGCCCTCTCCAGTGTCCTCTGTTGAATGGGAAAAACCTCACTAGATGAATCTTTTGAGTAGTGCTCATAGGTAACTCTGACAAGAAATCCCCGAGGCCCTACCATGGACGTCCTAATGTCACTATGGTGTGATAAAGAGACGGGGCTATACAAGTCTAGCGCCATGTCTTTCCCACTCTTGAATAAGATTAAAACAATACTGCTTTAAAACCCCATCGTAGGCCCCCTGATCTGTCTTTTATCCACGACATCCAAAACAAGAAACACCATGTTTTCTTGATCGGAAAGTCCTCAAAATGTGTTCATTAACAAATAATTAAATTAAATCTCGAAACTTTTATTATTAAGAAAATTTGTAAAACAAACGTAGCGCGGGATATGAGATGAAGCAATTAGGCAAATATAGTTTGTGGCTAGATGTAAAATAACTGTAACTGAATCTATTAATGACTAAACTAATAGTAAAAAGGGCCAACCACACAGAGAGGAGGGAAATTAGTTTGTAACTCTAGACGAGTTTATGGTAAACGGTTTGTAGTTAAGCAAAATTGTTTACTGAGATATATTCTTGAACTTTATTTTAGTATTATTAACAGTAGAAATGTGATTGGATTATATTGTTACTTTATTGTGAATACTTCCATTATTTTATCGTATTTAATTTTTAAAAGAGCTAAGCAATAAAACCTGGCAATCCTCAATAAACCGAATAAAAATAAAATATTTACATTTCTTTCTTTTCATTAGATTTTTTTTATATTACACTAGCTGCTGCCCGCGACTTCGTTCGGGTGGAAATTTTGATGGGTTTTAGGGGTATGAAAAATAGATTTTGGCCGATACTCAGACCTACCCGATATGCACACAAAATTTAATACAAATCGGCTCTACCGCTTCGGAGGTAACAAACACCGCGACACGAGAATTTTATATATTAGATTACTATTAATTGACTTAATTAATTGTGATGATATTATTAACAGCCGTAAACCAACTAACTGTCTTAAGAATCTAGAAAAACAATTAATTTTATTGTTTACACAAAACAAAAGAAAGAAAATCCCCAATCAAAAAGGGTATTCAGAAAAGTTTCTTGTAACACGAATTTAACCCAAATTCTGTCAAAAAGTACCCGTTACTGTTACCGTAATGAATTTTCGTCCTAAAGGAAATTGGGCATTTAGCCTCTGGCCCTCTTTGTCAAGAGCTTGCTTAAAATCTTTCTACCCACACAATATTTGAATACAACGTTTGACAATCCATTTATTTTTATAACAAGTAAAAGAATTACGTTAGAAATGTGAAGTTGAGCTTTGACAAGTGTAGAAAAGTTTTATTAAAGGAATAAGGGTTGAAGGTGAAACGTTGACTTTTGTAGAAGGGGTCAAGATAATCGTATAGAGGAGCTCGTGGCTAAATAATAACAGCCGCACGGATCGATCTTTAAGGTTAAGCCGTGCTTGCCGAGGTTGGTCCGTGGATGGGTGACCATAATTACATACCGAGTTTCCTCCGTGCCTCGGAAAGCACGTTAAGCCGTTGGTCCCGGCTGTAATTTGTAGATCTTTGACAGTCGTTACGAGTAGTCAGAATCCAAAAGTCTGACATCCAGTCTTACCAAGGGGTATCGTATAGCCCAGTTACTGGGTTGTGGAGGTCAGATAGGCAGTCGCTTCATGTAAAATACTGGTACTCAGCTGCATCCGGTTAGACTGGAAGCCGACCCCAAGGTAGTTTGGGAAAAGGATAGGCAGGATGGTCAAGATAATCGTATCAAAGGTGAAGACCAGAGATAAGAAAAGGTATTTTAGGTAATGTGCGTGAAACGATGGACTGTGTGAAGGATGATATGGCAAGAAAGGAGGTGTCTCATGAGATGACGAGAAGTATGGAAAAGGTATGGAAGTAGAAGACATGCTGCGCCGACCCCAAATAAATTGGGATAAGGGCAAGATAATTATGATACAGGTAGGTAATAACCATGATACGAGAAGAGCCTTATGTGTTTGGGTAGATTTAAGAAAATTTAAAAGAATCAAATTCACTCATAATGCAGATAAAAGGTGAAGGAAAATATCGTTAAGAGGGCTATTACAATTTTTCTTGTATTTGAGTGTTGTTAAGGTTTTTACTAATGTATATACACAAATTGAAATATTTATTTAGAAGGCTCCCTATACCTAAACCGTAAAAACACATCAAAACTAGGCCACAAAATTAAAAAAAAAAATGCCCAAGAAAGTTTGATTATTCCTCTAGGGAGCCTTCTAAACAAATATTTCATTTTGTGTACATACATTAGTAAAAAGCTTAACAACACTCAAATACAAGAAAAATTGTAATAAGAAAAGGCCCTCTTAAGAAAACGACACATCTTAGAACCAAAAATGTGGGCTCACTCCCTCTCCTATGATCCATCAAAAGGAACAGTTTAGGCTGATTATGCAATAGAATCCAAGAACGGACTCAAGGAAATGTTCCCTCGTGGAATGCTTCCCACAGCCTCTAAATAGCATTCCAGAACGCCATGCCATGTAATGGCAATTCTCGAAACACATAGAAATTTCAATAAACTCGTGTTTTGTAACCTACGCGCCAGTCTTCAGGTGTTATGTATTCAGAAGGAGGCAAGTTCAAAGGAAACGTTCAATGAACGCGTGGGTATGTACCATCGGGAAAGTGAGAATATGGACACTTTTCAAACAAATTCCCGTGCACACGATGACATCTGTTTAACACCCTTATTACTATTGGTCCGCACAAATACTTTGCGGACCAATAGCGGTAAAACAAAAAAAGACCCGACCGAAAAATACACGACCGTTTTTTAAACATGTATTGTTTTAAACACAATCTCAGACTCTGTTAATGATCCCAGATGTTTGACCACAGTTTTTTTTCTCATTTACGACACCAAGGGACTCGGCGAAAAATAGATGCTGCTATGCTATTGGTAGCTGAGCGTTAATAAGCGCTTCTATAGCGGCCGGACGCTGCAAGTAACGATAGTCCTTACCGTGGTCAGATACGCAATTTGGTGATAGTACTTGTAGCAAGTTTTAAGAAACGCCGCTTGTAAATGTATTTACTTGGTGTTTCTGGGTCAATATTAACATTTTATTGGTTGTTATAATCTGCATATTTCTTAAGCCTCATTTACACGATGCAAGAACTTGCTTGCGAGTTTCATTACATTGCCGACTACTGACGGCCAATGAATTCAGTTAATCAAACAAAAACAGCAATGTAGTGAAACTTGCATGCAAGTTCTTGCATTGTCTAAATCTGGCTTTACACTAGTTGTCCCACGCAACTTCGTCTGCGTCACATTTTCCCCGTTTTCGAAACATTATTCACTGCTGCTCCGCTCCTTTTGGTCGTAGCGAGATGATATATAGCATAGGCTATATATCATCATCGCCTTTCTTGATAAATGGGCTATCTAACACTGAAAGAATTTTTCAAAGCGGACCAGTAGTTCCTGAGATTAGCGCGGTCAAGCAAACAAACTCTTCAGCTTTATAATATTAGTATAGATGAAATAACATCACGCCTATATTCTGCAAAAGGATAGGGAGAAATGTAAATAATAGTGAACCCATATTTTACCAGCTATGCAATAATCCCATGGGCGAGTCTTTTGCCATCAACCGGGCAAAATTCCTGAATCCATGGCGACTACTGAAAACATCATGATGGAAAAACCCAATAACACATTACCCAGAATCGAACCCAGCACCTCATGCTCAGTATTAGTGCTTGCGACCACTAAACCAACGCACTAAGCAATCATTTTCCTGAAATTCCACAAGGAAAATTATTCTTACTCTTATTTTTTTATTTAATTAAAAGTAATTAAATCGCTGGTAACAAACAATTATTAATTATTTCAGGTATTGTATTCCATCCATCGTTTGAAAAACCAACATTCTGGGTAAGTTTAACAAAAATTTGATTCTAACAGACCAGTAAGAAACATTCTCAGAATTCATTCCTAGGAACTGTCCTGAGAGCTAAATAACGAATCTTTTGCTATGATTTTACTCAGTTGTGTTTTTGAAAGGTTGTTATACAAGTACTTAATTTGATATCCTCAGTGAGCTGAAACATTAATAAATGATATTTACGAAATAGACAATACCTGTAATCCTAAACCTAACTAATATTATAAATGCGAAAGTAAGTTTGTTTGTTTGTTACGTCTTCACGCCTAAACCACTGCATCATGTATCCTGAAATTTTGCATATACGTTGTCAGGTGTACAGAAACGGACATAGGGTACCTTTTATCCCGAAAAATAGTACTGTTGCTGAGGAAAAAAACAATAACGTTCTTAAGTCGTCGTTAGATGGCGCCACGTGTCCGAGTGTCAAATTCTAAATTTACGCGAGCGGACCCGCGGGCAAGAGCTTGTAATTAATAGTTGTTTATTAACAACGATTTAATTGCTTTTAATTAAATAAGTCTCAGAATCATTTTCCTTGTAGAATTTTCAGAAACATGAAATTGTCTAATGCGTATTTTAGGTGTTAGTCCAGTGGTCCCCAAGCGCGGCTACTGAGCGTAAAGGTCTTGGTTTCCTCTCCCAGGGCGGAAAAGTGTTATTGGGGTTTTCCAGGAATTTTGCAGTTGCAGCCAAGGTATTTGGATTCGAACCCGATTGATGACAAAACATAACAGGGCAGTGTGGGTGTACCATTAGGTACAACACTGCCTAACCTTTGGAGATCACAAGCGTGATGTTATGTTATGTGGAGCCATGAGGCAACTAGGGGTCGTAGACCAAGGAGAATACGGCAGCACAAAAGTAGCAGCAGAAAATTAAAAGAAACGGGAGGCAGGCATTTAACCAGGAGTGAGCTAACTATTATCGAAAACGAAACTAGTTACTAACAAGTTTCGCCTTTTAGAAAGTACAGCCGACCATTATTCACTCTGTATGCCTGTAGGTACATAGGTTCAATACCCAGTGTCCATTACTTAATACGATAAGATCCCATTCACAATGTTCGTTCCCACGATAAAGCAAAACAAACATAAACCTATCAATTTAAACCAAAAACCTCCAAATAAATACCTTTCTCAACAAAGCAATTTATTAACGCCATTACGTCACGTATCATGTCAATCAATTTGTGGATAAAATTCGGCGGCCATTCCTCGCGCCATTTATTATTAATATTGTAGTTCCGATATACGCCGCCGGGTGGCGCTGTGCGCTTCCACTGCGCAGGTCAAGGTTATTTAGCGCTGTTCTTGTCTTACACCCTTGTTTTGAGTGTGGTCTCGCTCGCACGCATGCGGTCCACGTGATGAGTATGTCCGTATTTTGTTTTGGGTGTTGCCATTTTTTTTTTTTTGCTAGTTTTGGGGGAAAGTTTTGTATTTTTTTTTATAGAGGTAAAAAAGCTTAATTTTATGAAACATCGTTTTATCATGGAATACAATTGATACGTAATATAATTACCTACGTGCGTAGTATTCGCAACCAGCGTGCGTGTATGAACGTGAACGAAGAAAAAGGAGAATGTAAGGATGTCCAACAGGAGGCGTTCTATAGTTTCTGCTTATCCCCATAGAAAAAGGCGTGTATCTATATATTGTATGTGGGAACGGTTAATACCATTGCAGGTGTAAGTATCTTGTAAGATAACCGTTAGGTATATTACTAATAGGGGATAATCCTATTTTTTTTTCTTTGTCCGTCGGGTATTTTATTGAAAAGTATTGGACACGTATTTTTTCTTTTTTCACGTGGTCATAAAATTACGGAGATATATTGAGTTGAAATGGCGCATGACGTCACATGAAGGTAAGTTTTATACCTACTTGTGACGTAGTAAGCCCCCACTCTCCAACTTTAATGAGTTTTAACGAAGTAATTTTTTGATATTTTGATAAAACAAAAAATACGTGTCTAATATTTTTGTATTACCTGTCTGACGGACAAAATAGAATGTCGTTTTCTTTACCCAGTCCGATCCCCTATTGCCCGTTGTAAATGTCTAAATATTATTATCTTAATTTATGACCAAATTGATTGATGCCACTCAAACAACTTAATACCTATGATGTCGTTATTTAAGTTTTTTGATTGAGCATTTTATAATTCTCGCGTCAATTAAACACGAATAATTACCAATTACCGATGTAATTTGTTGACTTTTTATTAATTAATAATTAAGATATCAATCATATTGTGAGTCTTAAATTAATAAAGAAAGTAAGTAATTGACATGACTCAATTAATCATGTAAATTACCTACTTTTTTTCGATTTATTGGAATTTAAGTACAAATAATGGTATTCACGTCTTCATCTTCTTATCGTATCTTCAATAATATTCATTTATCATTTTAAACATAAAAATAAATAATAGTATTTATGCATTTTGTAAAAAACAAAGTATTTTTTTTACAAAATGCAAATTGCATTAATACCTAATTTATACGATTATTTATTAATTAAATGAAGATTGTGACGAGTAGAGACCAAAAACAAGAACCGCTCTAAATACCTAGTAAAATATTTGAACCCAAGCATTAAATATTACCCGAAACTAAGATACATAAATCCCCCAAATCATGGCCAAGGTCACCTTTATCACAAAACATTTGTGGACTTTTGAAACCTGAACTGGTATACCCCTCAATTCCGCACTAATGTCCCTCTGATTACATCACTGCGCCATTCCAGGCTTTATTTACAGAGCATCAAGTTTCATTATCGTTTGATAGCCTTGTTTGACGCACACATATTTACCGAACTGCGCGTAATTTTTTATGCTAGATGAAATTCAGCCATGGTTTTTAGGCGTTAAGGTTGTTTATTGTATGTGTGGCTTATTGTTTATATGTGTATGTTACTCCAAATTTTTATAGCGTGTAGTAAAGAGTTTTTTTCGCTTATGTCTGTAGTATTGTTGGTTGAATGCGGAAGAGTAATGCTTTTACTATGGCATTGATGTATCTACATAAAGTGTTCTACTGAAAACGTTACAGTATTATTCTAGTTTTTTTCTTATAGTTTGTGTATTTCTCGAGGCTGTTCTACGAATAAGACAGTTGTGGGAATTAATTCTCATGGTTGTAAGAGTTGGGCCTCGTGGCTAAATAATAAAAGCCGGTTGGATCAATCTTTCTAGGTTGATCTGTGGATGGGTGACCGCCCAAAACACATGGAGTTTCCTTAGCGCCTCGTGATTATTTACTGTTTTGAGTTCCCGATATTAATGGAATGTTTTATTAATGATAGGTAGTATAAGTTCAGATAAAAACCGTGAAAGTTTAAAACAGTGCTAGTTACTTGTAGTCAGTGCCCCGAAAGTCTGATAATCAGTCTTACCCAGGGGGATACCCATTAATACGATAGTATTACCCAGTACTAACTGGGTTGTGAAGATTAGATAGGCAGTGGCCCCATGTTGTAAGATACCGATTGCACTGGACGCTGATCCTAACAAAGTTGGGAGTAGGCTAGACAGATGATGGTTGAAAGAGTTGGGTCCCTGTGGTTAGGGATTTCACAATAAGTTTAAGTACCCATAGATGAAGCGGATATAAAATTATAGAATCGATAGATACACGCTTTAGTTTCTCTAAAGGCCATTTGTCACTCGTTATTTGTATTTCCTTTGTTAGTTAACAAGTAGGGCAAGTTCTAAGAAACGAATTGTGGATGGAGTGAAACAGCTAGAAAGGGGGTAATTAAGATGTCGGTTGATAGAGAGAGATGCGTATACGGAAGGAGAAGACGTAACCCCAAGTACATTGAAATATCAGTAAGGTTCACGATTCCGGCTTTAACTACAAAAATTAAGGATTAATATCCAAACATAAATGGATTGAAATAAAGGGAGATTATTTAGAACAAAATATTACTTTTTTATGATTCTAAGTAACTAGAGAAAACTTCATAAATTTAGTGACATGATAGTTTAGTATATATGATTAATCAAATATGAGTAGACTTTTCGACTGTACTTTTATGTAAGCTCATGACAGTGTTCTCATGTAAAGATATCCTCTTATTATCCAGCAATGAGACATTGCCAGAGGTCGGAATTAGGTAGTTATTTTTGTACTTACACTGATTTCATACACCGTGTAAATCACCTCATCACGAAGCTGTCAACCAAGCATTCTGTACATTCAACTAAGTAACTTTACGCAAAAATTATTGCTGGGAAACGACTTGTTTTTCGGGGGTGTAAAATCATGTTTTGTGGTAGAACTCAATGTAACGCACTCAAAATATTGTGCTGATGGACGGATTGGATAGTACGGGGGTCGTGGAGGTGTTTAAAGTAAAAATCTTACATTAAAAACTACTATTTTAAAAAATACTTGTCAAAAAGTTGGAACTTTGACCCCTAATATCTCCGTAACTAGAAGGTTCCCAGGTATGGTGTCGAACAAAAAAATGGTCGCAATAACAGGGAGAACCAGTGCCTTTCGGCTTCGTAAAGAGGTGTTTTACACCCTTTATAGCGAAAGAATAAAGTCGATATGCCTCAAATACCGATATTAATTTTAAAGAGCAGAAAAATCCCGTTATTTATTACATAAAAAAAGTTACTTACTGTTACACAATTTAAACCATCCGACATCGGATGTGCGAAGCAAAATTTTAACACGCACACGCACGATGTTGCCACATTTGTAGTTCGCACAACATAGCGGAGATCCATATTAATATCAACATTTCGATAAACTCTACCTAATTCAGACCTCTGGACACTACAGATGCAATATTGGTTATTGTGGCCAGGTTTTCAGAGAATTACTCATGGGATTAGGACTGATACTTCAGCTTAGGCCTTTCATGAGTTGTTAAAGAAGCGTAAATATAAAAAAGTAGGAAACTAGTATAGGGTACAAGGTTCCCCACAGGAGGTTTAACATGAAAATGCAATAAATAATAAATATAAAAGGTTTTCATGGCTCCCAGCAGGAACCCGCTATTATGCACAAGAGATTAATGTGTCAAAATAAAAATACATTATTCTTCTATGCGATTAAAGAATGGAGCCACTAAGAAAATCTGTGTGGAGTTTCTTCATGGACCTCTGCGGCCGTGTTCTGTTATCCTCGTTTTCACTATAACTAGGCACCTGCTAGCTGAAGAATCATCTGAATAAAAGTGCACTGTTCAATTTTCAATTCTCTAATCTAATAGTTATTGTGTTTTTCCATAAAGAATTTCTCAGTAGTAGCCACTGAATCTGACTGCCAAGATGATGGCAATAAGCAATCATCTGCCCAGCCTTTTCCAAAACTAACAGTCTAACTGGATGCAGCTGAGTACCAGTATTTTACAAGAAGCGACGGCCTATCTGACCTCCACAACCCAGTAACAGCTGGGTAATACGATACCCCATGGTGAGACTGGATGTCAGACTTTTGACTTCTGACTACTCGTAACGACTGTCAGAGATCTACAAATGACAGCCGGGACCAACGGCTTATCGAGCTTTCAGAAGCATGGAGGAAACTCGGTATGTAATTATAGTCACCGATCCACGGACCAACCTCGGCAAGCACGGCTTAACGTTAAAGATCGACCCGTGCGGCTGTTATTATTAGCCACGAGCTCCTCAATAGGGGATCGGACTGGGTAAAGAAAACGACATTATATTTTGTCCGTCAGACAGGTAATACAAAAATATTAGACACGTATTTTTTGTTTTATCAAAATATAAAAAAATTACTTAGTTAAAACTCATTAAAGTTGGAGAGTGGGGGCTTACTACGTCACAAGTAGGTATAAAACTTACCTGCATGTGACGTCATGCGCCATTTCAACTCAATATATCTCCGTAATTTTACGACTACGTGAAAAAAAGGAAAAATACGTGTCCAATACTTTTCAATAAACTACCCGACGGACAAAAATAAAAAAAATGTGATCAACCCCTATTCATCGAATTGGTACATACCTACCAAAAAAGAAACAAGTTTAACTGTATGTTAACAATGCTCAACACTATTATGATTTGTAAAGTCAGCATAGCTACAAGGCT
Source organism: Cerastis leucographa (assembly GCA_963082945.1). Taxonomy (NCBI): domain Eukaryota; kingdom Metazoa; phylum Arthropoda; class Insecta; order Lepidoptera; family Noctuidae; genus Cerastis; species Cerastis leucographa. Next base: position 21,618,487 of record OY720382.1, read on the forward strand.
ATAATTTAAGGAAAATGTACAGTCAACAAAATAAGTCTTTCACTGAATAGAAATATTATTACAGAAAGATTTTTTCCACATTTACGCTTAAATTGTAACAATAGAAAATATTGTGATGATAAAAATGTTTTTATCTCAAATGTTAGGTTTTATTTAGTAAACTATCGTATTGTATTGACTACAAGCACAATAGTCAACTAAATAGATGATGGGCTTGTTAGTTTCTTTGTCAAGTCAAATGGGTGTTAGCAGAGATAGTCGTTATCTCAAGATTTTATATTGTCTTGTCAGTAACTTTGGACAGGCCGCATTTTTTTGTAAATCTTGTTCTTTGTGTTTAAGAAAAAAGAATAGAAAATAAAGTCAATTTTCACAGATCATTATTAGCAACTGCACAGTGGACATTGGCAAAGATTTAACAATAATTATGTCCTTCATCCTATGAACATCCTTTCCCTTTATTAGAACCCTTTAAATTGACAAGCATCCCGAATGAATGTATCTCCTTTTTCTTAATTATGAGCACCATGAACACCTACATAATCGATTGGATACTGGTATTATCGTCACGACTAGCCATAGAACAAAGCCTGTCAAGCCCGCCCCTAAGATGGCCCACTGATCAAATGCCATATTGGGGTAATCAATATTGCAAAGGAACCTTTGTTTCCTTGTAAAAAAAAAAACAGACCTTGATCCATATTTGAATAATACACACTACTTATAAGCTATGTTAGTAGCAAACGAACCAAAAGATTTCAGTTCACATATCTGCTGCACTCACCTGACGCACCAGGTATATGTACACGTACCCATAAAGAAGCTGAATTCTCATTCCTATCATCAACATTCACAACTGAAGAAAATTACCCTTTCAAACCTCCACTGACCTCGTACACACACATTCTCATCACAAATAGCGCGTTATTGTAACTTCCCGGTATCGAACGTGCTCACAACTTACCCACCAACATAACACGTACTACACCCACTTCCCAACGATAAAAATTACAAGCCCCGATATTGTCATCAACTAATATAAAGTTTCAGAGGATGAAAAAACGTACAAACTTCTTGTTTGTCATATTCCTCTCACGGGTACTCGAGATCGCAAGTTTTCAAGACTTGTTTACAAGTTTTCCATCATGTTGGTAAAGTAGTGAGCCACTGTTTTGTCTTACTAGTGTAATAGTAATAAGTTACTAAGGTTTGTTACAAAAGTTGGTGATAAAAATGAATCTGAAAACGTACCTGATGACAATACGTAGCGTCATTTAGAAATTGAGTCCTTGGCTTTGTTTTATTAAATACGGTGGAAACGCCAGGGTACTAAATTAAATTTTTCTTAGGGTTTTTGCAATTTGCCGATCTGTTTCAGGTTTTATGTTGAACAAAATATGATAAAATACGCAAGCCTAAATAGTAAAAAAAAGAATTGGCGGTCTACCCCGGCGCTTCCACCTTAAATCCGAAATTCTAATTTTAAATCGCATTTAAGATGACTATTATTTGACAATTAACTTGACGTTAATAATGTTATAACATCAATTCACGCCAATCATTTTCATCAACAATTAAAATAATGTTATTCACCCAACATGACGTGTTGGAAAAACTAGTGACTTAAAAAGTTTAAACCTAACTTCAGTGAGTGCTTGCGTAAGAATGTAACCTGAACACGATTTGCTTACACTTCCATCCGATAGTTTAGGAACACTCCATAGTACGAAAATGTTTTCCTTTGATACGAGGAACAAAGGTAGCTTGTAAACAATCTACGGAACTCCGGTTTCACTGATCAGATTGTGTCGGGAGCAAAAGTATCGATATCAAAGAGCTATTGACACTCCACAGATTATTGCTTTATCGAGCATCAGTTCAAGTATCAAAACTATGTAGTTGTATTGTTTACCGTTTTACTGCTGTGGTATTCTTTGAGAGGGATGTGTTATGAAAGCTGTATAACATAACAATATGCATGTATTTTCATGAAGGCTTAGGCCGACGGCAGAGGTGTTCACCTGTATTTCACCAGTTACGTTCAAGACCCATGCTATAGAAGAAGAACCTAGTCCAATTAACCAAGAGCTAATTCAGATTCCAGGATGATATTGAGAAATTCCAGTCAAAAAATCTTATGACAATTTGGCGGAACTACAAATTAAACAATGAAGACCTCATGCTCAGGAATAAAACGATATGTTATAAGAAAATTGCCGAATGCTTACCAATTACACAATAGGAACACCAGAACAGCACATTGCAAATCAACATGGTATTTGCAAACCGCGTAACATATTGATTAGGTCCCAAAACGTCACCATTGTTATAAAAAACCTTAATAACACCAAATTGTTTTCCACAACGTAAGTTTTGCAGCAGAGATCCTTATCACTCAAAATCGAAATCCAAACAGCCAGATTTTAAAAAGGAACTCGGTCTTACACGGGGAACCATTGCATGGCCTAATCCTTTCAACCTAACTCGCGCAACTAACTGTCCTAAAACGACTCCCTGCACACTTCTCGTTTCTGAACGCACCATACTTCACTCCTATAGGCTACAGCACGTCGGCAGTTCGCTGGGGTTGGCCGAACTGGCTCGAACTCGGTCAAGGCTCAACCGGTTTGGGGACAATTGCGTTAAGCACTCAAATAAACTTCCCCTATTCCTAAAAACGGTAACGGTTGGAGGATAAATAAATTAGGCCTATCTGTGACCTTGGGTTGGGTTAGTTGGAATAGATATTCGGTTTGTATCTAGCGTGGCACGTGTCGTCTTGGGAGGCTTTATAACTGAATTTTGTAACGCTTGGGGGAGACCTGTGTCCGGAAGGTTAGCGATAACCATGATGGGATAGCCAAAATGTCTTGGATTTACGTGGGTTACGTTTGTAGACCTGTAAATCATGTTGAAAGACGTTTCAGAGATACGTATCGCTTTAAAAGCCTTAGCGTCCTTAGATATGGACGTTTCTAGCTGAAAAACTGAAGTCTTTTGAATCCTGCGTCAACGCATCATTCTCTTGTCCTTTTCTCAATTTATTTGGAGTCAGCGCAGCACGTCTTCTTTTTTCAAACTTCTCTTTTACTTTTGAATCCTGAATAAGACAAGAGTTATGCCCGACTCGTCACTGTTCCTACTCGTCATCGAATAACAAAAGTTTTCAATTTACAACTGTTTCAATTAATTCCGTTAATAAAGTATCGTCAAAAGAACAAACTTTATAATTAATTTTTATAAATATAAGGTTGGCAGGTATGTGAATTCAAGGTGGTAATTTAATAAAGGGTATCATTTAAGCTATCACCAATTTAATTAGTTTTGTGTTTCTTAAATAATAGGGTTTGTCCTCAAAATAGTAGATCTGTCACCTAAATGGAATCATCAAATAATATCAAAACGCTTACCTAAATATTAATTAAGAATTACTTGGAAATAATATCAATCATCAAGTAATTTTATTAGGTTTCAAAATAATAGAAGTGTCACGAAAATTGAATCATCAAACAATGTAAAAATGTTTACATAAAACTCCAAACCACAGGTCCAAACTAAGGCGTAGTCGACGGAGCCCCGCTACGCGGGGCTCTTATTTCTCTCTGCAGGGTTTAAAGTAACCTAACACGAAGGGGATGTCGCCATCCCCTTCGAACCTAACCTGTCCGAGTTGAAATAAGGAACTGATCTATTTATTTGGTGACAGATCTACCATTCTGAGCACAGAGCTATTATTTAAGTAACAAAACTGTTATTATAAGAACGAAGTTTATATTCATGTAATGCAATATAATTTTATTGGTTATCGATCTCTTATTTTACACATATATTAACATTAATTTGATAATTCATACCTGGGAACAATTTTTGTTTATCTGAGAACGAAAATATTTCGTGGCGATAGATCTATTTATTAGGTGATACAACTTGATGACAAATATAAATTTTGGTGATAGAAAATATAGTTCCCTTTAATAAATCCTGATTTTTTACTACTTAGGGGATTTTCTATGCCTTGTAAAAAGTTTTTGGCTTGCATGAATGCAAGAGGGTACTTAAATAATTTTGGAAAAATGCTTAAAAAACACTAGATCGCACAAGCAGAAATTGGTTTGCCTAAAAATTTTTGAAGATCACGAAATTTCCAATCTATTGGAGTAGTTATCTCTTGACTTTATAGACTTAATTTACTTTTCTTTTACTTTGAGTTTCATGAAGTCGCATTTATAATCTAGAGGCCCTTTTTAGATAATCCTAGAAGGATCTTTATGTTTGCTAACTTAATGTAAAAATTAACTTAAATGAAAGATTTAAAATACAATGAAAATTATCGCAGTGTCAAATTGTATGTTTTGTAAGTAATTTTGTTACAAAACTCAATAGAGTTACCTGCCTCAAAAAGTTTGTTTCTCTCGATTTTTTGTTTTGTCGTTTATAAACGGATTAGGTTACAATTTCACAGAGTGGGTGCTTTATTAATACAAATATAAATGCTTACTTTCAACATACAAATTTATAAACTTCTCATTGTACGATTAAAAAGCTTGACTAAGTATTTTTGTTTGGAATAGGACTATTCCCATTTTTACTAACATAAAAGCAGATCTAAATGTAAAAAATAAACAAAAGCATATTGTTGGTATAACGCCCTGCTTAGCTTAGAGATTTGAAATCCATGTTATCCATTAGGAAGCACATCATTTCCCCTAGCATCAATGAAAACCGGCAACTGCCTTTAAGTCAATTCATAAATGCACGCCATGAAAAATCACACAGCATATCCTTTAGTGACTAATTCTGATTAATTAAGCAATTAGGGTGTTGCCATGGCACCCCATGGACCATGTGAGAGAGAGAAAGCAATACTGTTAGATAAACGAATGGGGTGCGTCTCTTTGCCCTTAACCTTTTAGATGAGGTGAAGGGGTGCTCTCTGGCTCCTCTCGTATGATTCAATCATGTGAGATAAAAAATAGTTAAATGTGTTATTTTGTAACGTCATTGCCGAATGGTATATGGGGGGCTTTTTTGTATATAACTGAGTGAGACTGACGTTAGACAATTGCTTTATTTAGAATACAAATGCTGTGATGAGAAACATTTTCATCGAGATTGTGCCAAAGTTCAAAATTTAACTCTACAACTTTTGACAAAAGTAATGTTATTAATTTATAAAATAACTAGCTGTTCCGCGCAACTTCGTCTGCGTCGCTTTTTTCCCGTTTTTCCTTTTTCATTGCTGCTCCGCTCCTATTTGTTGTAGCTTCATGATAGCCTATAGCCATCGTTGATAAATGGGCTATCTAACACTGAAAGAAGTTAGCGCGTTCAAGCAAAAAAACAAACTCTTCAGCTTTATTATTAGTATTAGATGGGAATAAATTATTTTTCTAGTTTATAAATTATTTAAATAAAATTAATAAAAAGCCTAAGCAGATGATGAATTGATTAAATAATAAAAAAAAACCTTTATGAATACACATGACTACTCCCACTGTAAGCAAGCCATTAACATATATAAGTACATTAACGTACCTGCCTTTAAGGTAAATATTTAAAATCTTTTCATAGCAAAATAGTCATTTGATGGTTTAATAAATAATAATAATGGATCTATCCATCGCATAAAATGACAGGGGTCATTTCAAAACCTTTAATTTAGCCCCTAACTTATCCAGTCCTTCAACAATCAACGAAAACTCTAATTGTAATTAAAACAACACTATCCTAACTTTAAACTACCCTCCTTAACGGTATTAATTTTATTTACCAGTTTAAACCTTTACGCTTGTGGTCAAAGCTGTAACACGTAAAGTTTATAACAAAGTGCTGGTCATTTTATTTAATTTAGTTTCTGAACGCTGGAAAGGTCTACCTACCTACAGCTGGATTTAGGAATATACCTATCTCTAAATGCTGGACTTAAGCGGCCTATATTGAACGGAACAGTGAACGGTATTATCTCCACAATTCGAAAATCATTATGATATCACAATTCTAAAATCATTTAGGAGATTTTTTATATGACGTCATTGTTGTGTTCTTAAGGTGTTCACGGCAGATGATATTACCATGAGTGCAATAAAGTATTCGAATTTGATGCCTAAATTTTAATGCTTTTAGGAAATTCCAATTTCGAAATACTTTAAGTACACAAAATAAAAAGACTTGGAGTCAGAACAGTTTCAACGTCCAAGTAGGGAGTTCACATATTTCAAAATGCCTGCCCTATCTACTTCCTTATTTTTAAATTGTGAGAATAAGAGAAAAAAAAAACTCCCTGGCAGACAACACTATTATTTACCATTCGTGCGTAGAGTAGATATTATTACTGTACACAGTCTGCCACATTACTCTATTCGACCAAAGCGGTTCCCAAAGAGAAAGTGTCCTGGGACCCGTCGAAGGAGAATCGGCTTATTGACCACCAAAACTTAATTCAAGCGTCACGAACTCATGACCTGTCCAACTCAATCTAATTGTCATCTCAAGATAGGTACACCATCTGGAGATCCAACCAAAAACACACAATACCATACCACCCCATTTTTTTCCAACCCTTTCGCAGCGCAAAAAACGTCAAAACACAAACTCATGTCATAATACAATGCAAGTTGCAGACCTAACAAGCTAACTCGTTCAATAAATTCTTCGACCGGCCGGTCCCGGTGTGAATGAGAGAAAAGATCAATAGTCAAAGGAGTGAAGAGTACAGCAACACTGACCTACATCAATAAGTGGACATTTCGCACAGCGGAAGGAATGCTGCAGGCTTTCTATGTGTGTGTTTGCTTGTTTGTTTGTGTGGGGTATCTATCTGCTGGCATTTTGTCATAGCATAGGTTTGCGCTGACTTGCGTTACAGTAAACCGTCTTTGGTCTTACTTAGGTGATTAGGAAATTTCTGTTAAAGAGATTGGTATGTCAAAGTTTTTAAAGGGAATGGGGGATTCTGTTTCGACCATTTAAAAGAAAGTCATTTGTCAGATGACAAGTAAGGACCTATTTTATCATAATGAGGACAATGTTACTGTTGAAAATGGAGTTCTGGAAATCCCAATTACATTCATCAATATTCTAGTGCCATAAATCGGTGTGATGTTAGATTCAAAAGAGGATCTTATTAATTAGGTAAATGGCATAAGATCAATATCAAAATATTACTCAAATTACCATTAATAAAACTTTTGCTTTAATTGATTACAGTGCTATTAATACAAGGTGTTGTTTTTTGCATCCTCGTCAAATTCAAGGATGTATCTATGCCAATGATTCTCGTCCCGAATCAATAATAAAAGGATTAGGTTTTTTTTTTCGAAAATCGGTAAGTGTGCACCACCGTTGTTTTAAACGCGGCCCGTCCGATGCTCGCCTTATAACCTCGCTTACACATATACAAAAAATCTCAAACGTTTATTCGATCATTTCTCACTCAACCACGCTAAGGTTATTCTGAAATACTGACAAACTTAAACAACCAAAAAAATCTGCGTTTATTAATAATTAACTAGGTACCGTAATTTTAATTGATTATTTATGTCTTTTGTGGCATCCTCTTGAATTTTGACGAGGATGCAAAACAACACCTTGTATAACTTAATCGAGGCCATTTACGGCTTAACGCAAATTGAATATCAGAAAAAAAAATACCGAACGAAAATAAAACTCTTAAGCCATAAAAATAATTATTTAATGACGAAAAAGTTATTATATTTTATACCTTAAGATTTATGTACCGATTATTAACTTTGCCCGTAACATTCTTCCGGGCATTAACCGGTCAATCTAGCTAATGCGAACACTTGAAGCAGGCTTATAAAATTATTATTTTTTATAGCCGGGAATAAAATCGAGCGGTGTTTCTTTGTTACGCTTATAAATATAAAATAATAACTGCTTGATACCTGTAGGGTTGACAACTTTCCAAAAATATTATATGAAAGAGTTTACCAACACTAAAGTACTTTTTTTTTTTCTCTAAACGCACAACACTCCTTCCATAACAATATACCTACGTTTAACTAAATACTGCTTATTTACTGGGTAATACTAACCAGAAAAGTTTCCTATCGCTCCCATTATCCGCAGCCCAATTACTTACGTATAAATATTATTTAACAAGGATTTTGAAGGAAATTCCTTATTCATAGTTTCACATCTAAATTAATATTTTAAAGAGGAAAGATTGATTTTTTGTTTGTTACGATTTAACTCAAAAACTACTCGACCGATTTTAAAATTTATTTCACCACTAGAAATCTACATCTTTATCGAGTAACATAGGCTACATTTTATCACAATTTTCGCGGACGAAGCCGCGGTTGAAGTGCTGGTGTATAGATTAAGTAAAAATGCACTGAAAAAAGAACCTACAAAAAAAAAATTGGGGTAGGGTGTGTTTTACGCAGTGGCCCCGTCGGACGTTCCGACGGACCAATCTGAACAAATTCCTATCGCCCAAAAATTTTACTGTCTAAAACCCATCTAATACTCAAGACAGATACAGCATCTGCTTCATTCACATAAAATTTCTGGTCCAGACAAGACCTCCCCTCGTTTTTAAACCCCTTGCAACTACCGATTCAAACGGTAAAAACAATACAGACCTATATCCTTCCTAAAATGTACTAATATAATGCAATAGTAACACGGTCTGACTGTCTGTCTGTCGGTGTTTTATGTCTTAATGACTGCACGGATTTCAATTTAGAACATAGGATACTTTTTACCCCGGTAGTATAAAACTGTGGAGTAACTTTTGGTAAAACAATATTGTGGATTTCTAACCACAACGCGGGCAAAGCTGCGGGGAAAAGATAGTGTTTTTCATTCTGTTTTCGACCGTGATGATCCTTAACGTAGGGAATGGCTTTATCCTTATACTGTGGCCTTCATCAAGTGAATTTTATGATATTTATCAGATATTAATAATTGATTGGTTACAGTCTCCATTTTGTGCGTAAATACACCGTATAACCTGTTTTAATGTTGCTTTATTACTTAATTTGATGATTTTGTGGTTAAACAATGTTTTGAACTCTTGTGGCAATTAAGTTTAATTCTTAAGTTCATTATTTGTATGGATTTAAACTGCGGCTCAACACTCAGGAATCTTATGCTTGGTTAACGGCTTCGTGAGGCTTTAGCTGTCCGTATGTACTTTAATTAAGCTGTAGTAGGAACTGCAACTCTTTTTTTTTGGATTTTTTTGGGGTACACTATAGAATATTCTATCTATCTATCTAAGAATTGGTAGTATTTAAATAGAGTAGAGAGCAGCGGTGGCCCAGTGGTGGCAGCCCCGTACTAGCAGTAAGACGTGGGTTAGAACCCAGGCAGGCGCATTACTTTGTGTAATTTATTTCTTCAACGCTGCTCTCAAAAACGGTGAAGGCAAACATCGTAAGGCAGCCTGTCCTAAAACAAAAAAATCGAAGACATAATTATGACATCTACCAACCCGCACTAGGCCTGCGTGGTGAATTACATCCCACTCCCTCTCATAAAGAGGCCTGTGTCCCAGCAGTGGGAACATTATAGGCTGATGATAAAATAGAGTTGTCTTTCTTCCTGGCATATCATAAAAAAACGAGCTTTTCTTTAAAAAAAAAGCACGTTTCAAAGCATCATCATAAATGAGCTTAAACGAATTTACCAAAGACCCCTTACTCTTCAAATAGGTAGGTACAGCCAGCATATCAAGCTTCAACAATTTGTTAAAATCTTTAATAAGTTTTCAAACCTTACTGTTAAAGAATACGGTTCAAGGTTGCTTGGGAAAATTTGACAGTTTCGGGTAGCTTGACCTGCTAGCGTCTGTACCATTGACCTACGCCCGTGAATGTACTTACCTCCACAATATTCGCGTAAGGTTTACCACAAAAAAAAAAAAATTAAAAACGAAACTATCAACATTCAAATCACACAATACCTACCTACTTCGATTTTAATGGAGCACACTTTAAAAATCAGTGCAGCATGTCATGACGTCACTAAGTGCAATGATCTTAACGAGACTGCGCCTGAGTGCGATTGTGTCACACTTTTTATAACAACACTTTGAACGCTTCTGTTTACTCACAGAGTAATTTTGTACTGTGAAGCTGAAGATTACGTCATTGTTTTCAGAGGAAACGTTTGTTTCTTTCATGATTTCGTAGTCTACGTAGTCAAACGCAAAAGATCTATCATTCAGTTACATGACCTGAACTGAATGGCACCTTAACATGTTTCCCCCCCTTTAAAAGCCTTTTTTTTACGGATGGTAAATCACCAAATGACGCCTCCTGTTCTGGGCGGAGCAGAAGGGAGTGTCAGACTTGTACTGACTAAAACCCATCCATGTTCCTTCTTAGCCCTTTGTGTTCCAGGGCCACGGTATCACTTTCGAACAGTCCCGCAGCCCTGGTAGGCATCGGCTCTCTCGGACCCCTTCCGATTTGCTGACATCTCTCCCTTTAAAAGCCTCAACCCACAATAAAGATTTTTTGGAAAAGATTCATAATGATGATTTTGAAAGTTTATGAGAGTGTAGGAAGACCAAAGAACATGGATGGACTGTGTGAAGGATAATATGGATAGACAATATGGAGTTTTGTGGTTTCTGCCTACCGGCATGTCCTAGAACTAACAATTCGAAGACATGTGACATCTACCAACCCGCACTGAGGCCGCGTGGTGGATTACAGCCCACTCCTTCTCATAGAGAGGAGGCTATGTCCCAGCAGTGGGAACAGTATAGGCTGATGATGATAATGTATAAACTGAAGTTTATGGAAGAACAATTATAGACCCTTAAAGTTGGGGCTCAAGCCTTAGGGTCAGTACACACCGAGACGCGACGCGACGCGACGCTGCGCGCACACTTTTAAAGAGCGATTCAAAATATAACTTTGTTTTCTACACGAAAGGATACACATTTCTTTACAGGCGTCAAAACCTACAATGAATCATTCCAATTCACGAACAATCCCATCACGGAAAACTCATTCACATATTATAATTTTTATTACAACAAAATGATTATAACAATATCACGTGGCTAATTTATATTATTATGCAAAGCTAACAACAAAATAAAATAAGTTGCATCGTCCGACTAACTCAGTATGACGTAACCGTGCAGTGCAATGATCTTGATCAATGTGCGCGGAGAGGCCAGGCTTTTTGCTCAGCTTTAATTTGACGTAACTACGTAGCTGAAGTTTTATTTTTATCGTTGAGTTCGTCCTTATATTCAGTACTTTAAGTAGGAGCTCGTGGCTAAATAATAACAGACGCTTGGGTCGATCTACATGTTAAACCGCTCTTGTATAGGCTGGTTAGTTTAAAAAAAAACATTGCCCCACTCTTGGAATTTCTCCTGTATCGTGGGTGCGTTTACAAACATTTAAACTCACATACACAAACAGCCAGACCCGGAACAACTATCTGTAGGCCATACAAATATTTGTTCCGTGAGGGATCGAACCCGCGACACGCAGCGCAGCAGTCGATCGCTCAACAATCATCTAAACACAAAATTAAATTTTATATAGCTATTATTTCACTAGCATATAAAACTGTTAAAATCGTAACACATAAGTAATTGGTGACAAAAATGAGTATTAGGTAGCTGCAGAGAATCTATTTTACTTTCTGACATGGTTTCGTTCATTTTCCATTCCTTAGCATAGTCTTAATCTATCAGCCTATAAGCCTATACCTTCCTACTACTAGAGGAAGGAGGGAGAGAGAGTGGGCCATCATTCACCACGCAGGTCCAGTGCAGATTGGTGCATGTAACATCTTCTCTTATTTCCATTTCGTACTATCATTGATCAGATAGTCCTTCCTAGTATATCCCCATTACAATGAGCTTAATAACCATAAAATCTTAGGTAGAAACCAATTAGAAACTATGTTCCAAGCAAGAACTACGCAGAAATGCAAGTAGGTAGATAGACATTGAGACAAGCCAATCAAATCTTGACTAGTCAGTTATTCAATACGCTCACAAACAAACTAAACGGTCCTAAACATCTTGCATCGTTTAACAAGCTTGCTGCACTCGATGACGTAAGCGCGTGAGCAGTGCATTGATCTTGATTAGAGTGCGACAGTTTTTGTTGCTCTTGCGCAAGGGAAACGTTTCTTTTGGTGTTTTGGAGGTTTTTGCTTAACTATTTAGATGTTTTGATAGGTAAAATTAAAGCAGGATTGTGGACTGCACGCCAAACATTAAATGGGTGGTCTTGTGGTCGCAAGCGCAAGAGCTCAACATGAAGTCTTTGATTCGATTCCGAGATCAGGGAAATTGGGTTTTTATACCAGGACTATCTTAGACGGAGCCTGGTTTTGTGCCCGCTTGATGGCAATAAGCACACATAATACGTACATGACATGATATAGTAACCTAGTATTGTAAAACCGCTAGCGAAATGCGACTGTACACCGGTACACCTCTGCCTAGCACCCTTTAAGGACAACAGGTGTGATATTTAAGTTCTACAATATAATTCACAAATCGATATGAACCAAATCTAGTTCAATAAAAATCTCCAATCTTCAAAAACAACTGCGAAAAATAATGAATTCAAAACATCTCATAACAACGTACGCCGACATCTTTGATCCATCGCAAATTGTGCCCACAATCCGTAGGCATGCATATTTCATCGCACAGGAAGGCATCACAGGATGCCGTGACGTCAGTACACCCCCGTCTTATGACGTCATAGCTCCATGAATTATTGATGAGCTACATGAGGAAGATGATGCCTCGTGGAGTTATGGTTGAAAAGTTATAAGTCATGGGCCATTGTGTACTCGCTTGGCATCTTGATTTAGGAAGAGGCGGGTTCGTTGGAAGTTCTTTGGCTAAGTTTAATTTATCTTGCTGAGATAAATAGTATTACCCGAATTGAACGGAGTTTGAAAGTTAGTGGTATGATAACCCGTGTCTAAAGCATTTTAAGCTGTTGGTCCTGCGCCTGATCACTCCCCGGTCGTGTCGGATTGCCGTCCCATCGGACTATGAGGGTAAGCCTGTGCTTACGCTACGCTTTTTTTTTTCGGATGGGAAATCATCAAATTACTCTTCCCGTTCTGGCTGGAGCGGAAGGGAGTGTCAGACTTGTACTGACCCATCCATGTTCCTTCTTAGCCCTTTGTGTTCCAGGGCCACAGTATCTCTTTCGAACAGTCCCGCAGACCTGGCAGGGTGTTTACGCTACCCTTGCGTACACGTAATAATTCTTGCGATGATTTCTCTCCACTAAGATTGGCAACCATGATCGATAACGATCAGGAGTATATGCTACGTTCTTAAAATACGAAACAACTTTGAAGTGTTTATTAAATTCACTCTTTTAGTTTGATCTTTTTACAAGTCTACGCTAACATTAAAAACTTTAAGCCCTAACCATATAATCCATGGTTAAAAACACTTTGTGCTTCATCTTGTCAATCAGAAGCGAATAATTATTAACCACATTCACGACAAGACTAAACACAAATACTTTGTACTCCTAAACTGGATTTATCCCTACTTTGTACAAGTTGTTTAACATCGTGGATATTATACAAGACTCTTGCCGTTATTATATAATTTCCTTTGGCCCTGTGTGTAAACATTTTTCTGGGAATTTATCATTTCATCTCTGCAAGAAGTTTTGCGCGGCATATATTATAGTCGAGGAGACAGGGTGTCGATAGTTTATGTTATGTTCTGTCTAATTGCCGAGGTGTGGTCGGATTAGTCATGGCCTTATGGGAATATTAACCTAAAATATGTCCAGTTAATAGTCAATCAATAGACATTTTTCATAATTAATTAGACAATTCCCAGAAATACGTTGGTAGCGTAGTAAATAAATAAAAACTTAATGTTTGCCTTCATGAATTTATCAAAGACGGTTCAATTCGCATAAAATATTTCAAAATTTGATTATAAAATATAGTCGGTCCCTTAATTTATGTTTGACAACTAAGGCCTCGGATCTAATAAACAATTTCGCTACATTCATCTCGGATTCTAATCAAGTTATAAATTCTTGACATCATTAGGCTTATAATCATTCATTTTACGTAGTCAAAATACAATTTGTCATGATAAAATATTTAAATAGGTATTTTCTAGAATAAAAACACGTTTTCGATTCTCAAACAACAAAACAAATGACTATTTTCGGATAAAAGTAATAAGTAAGTGCCTAGGTAATTTATATTATCTAAACACAAAACTACACTGTATCTACATTTTATCATCTAGTAGAAAAAAGGCTAAAATACACAAACAAAAATTATGCATTAGTTTGAAAACAAACTAGCGTCCAAGCATCAATTAATAACATTCCAGACCGAGAGCCGAGCGCGATCGTGAAACTTCGGTTTTTAAGAACACAGACGGACAAACACAGGTTGTGTAACGGCACACGATGATCGCGAAAACAACTGTCGCGGTCGGCGCAGACGCATGTATTTAGGTGGCGTGAACGTCCTCGCACAAGGCTGTCTGACACTGATGCAATTCAATCAGATTCTATATACGTATATCTCATACATAATCTCAGACCTTTGAAAATGTTTATTTTTTATATCCATTCGCATGATTCGTCTTTATCAAATAGCATAATTAATCGATTTCTGACTAGTTTGGCATCCGCGTCTGGTTATGATTTTTTTTAAAGATTATATTTAAGTAGCGTCCATTGATTATTTCAACTGCCGGACGTTTTATTCTAATGTGGTATTTCGTTTAAAACGTTTGATAACAGCCAGACACAAAAGATAAAAAAACTTGATCTGACTAGAAAGCGATATTATTCTCGGTATACACTTTCTCTGTCTAGGCTATAACAGGACATAGATAATTAGATAAATTATACGCTTCGTCACTGACTCAGCGGTCGTAAATAGTTCATATAGGAGCATACATGCCAAATATGACTTTAAAATAACAAAGGAAATGCATTGTCGTTCTGAGAACTAGAGCTACCCCCAGCGGTGGCTCGGAATACAAACGCACAAACATTTTCTTTAAAAAGAGGGACTGTTGTAGACTTCCGGAATGAACAATAGTGGTGGACGAGACCTGAATCACAATAATCTTCGCCTATTTTAGTACAGCGGCTACAATGTAAAGTGACTTAATGAGTTCCGATTATACTTGCGATACCGTATATAGATTTTATCGGCGGCCATTTACGAATATTCATTTCGATTTAATTGCTTTAGAGCAATAAACTGCAGGCATTTCAATCTCTATTTATCGTGTTGACATTTAGAAGTTTCCTCTAAAACTACTTTGTCTTTTTACGTTTACGGATGTTCCATGTCGTAATGAGCCTTTAAAACTTTAATTACCACTGAACTTTACTTAAAACGCTATTACGTCGCAGCTTAAACAACAGCAATGAAACAAGATATACAGCTCAGAATAACTGGCACCGTTCGGTCTGCATCGACAACAAAACGTTTCACATCTAATTTTCATACTAGTAAACAAAATAAATTACGATTTACGCAATCTTTATAACCTTCTAAGTTTTATAGAGAGTTTCAGTTTCAAAACCTGACCTACCTCACGTTTAACCTCCAGCTAGGCGGAAATTACTAGTAGTAGTAATTCAGTTGGAGTTTTTAGTATAGCTGCTGAGCTCCTGGCCTATATTATTGAGAATGTAGGGCGGAAAAAAACTGCTATCATATATCAGGGATAATTTGTGTTGCTGTGTATTGCCGGGATGGTATGCAAATGGGGTGAATGTGGAACGGGGGTGTGACGGGGGTATGGAAGGAGGTGAGTTGAAGGGGGTAGGATGTACTTATAATTTGTTTTTGGGAAGAGTTTGTCGGTATCTGATGCGAAGGTCAGGTCGATTGGAAGGTGTTATTATTGCGAAATAAAGGTTAAGAACGATAAAGGAGATTGACGTTTTTTTATGTAGAACTTTTTCTAAGAACAGAGACTCGCTGTATTCAAGATTTATTATTATTTAAGAAATAGTAGTAGTAGTTTATTAACTTTAAAACAATAGTTTGATTGGGGTATTAATGCCACATTGTGTGTCGACCATTCCATGACCTACTCATTTAATTCTTGGATCATTGCCACTAGTCTTACTAAACAGTTCTATGGTAGAACTAATGGCATTTTTTTCCTAGATTATATAGTGGAAAATTGGCAAAGGCAAGTAGGATATGAGAAACAAGTATAGTAAAGTCTAAATAACTACCAGGAGGCCAGAATTTTAAACTTCCTACAACCCAATCTGCGAGTGTAAACTCGCGCACTAACCTGAGGTTATTTGTGCCAATATACTACTATCAAATCCGAAGCGGGGTTAATTCGCATTAGTACGAGTTTTGCAGTGTGAATGTACGACCTACGCCAAAACGAAGTACTAATGAGAACAAAAACTTCATTAGTTTTAAAGTAGAATTGTGTAATAGAACAGGTAGTTATGTATTCCGCCAGCATTTATTTTTCCTTTTTTTATCATTTTTTTTACTGATTTCTCCATTACTACTGGTCCAATCTATGTAAGATATGAGAGTTTTTTGTAGTCTGATATTTTTGTTATACAGCAAGAAAGTGATACTTTTCTTTCACGGACATTTAGCAAAGGGTTGCGTTTAACTCGAGTGATTTGCATTTACGAGTTCCTGCGACCCTCTGGAGAGATGGTCTTCCGGCCTTGAGTGAGGTACGGCCAGGCCAAGGTAAGAGCATAAAGTTTTATAATAGTCCTTAGAACTTAGTCTTGTTGTTTTAACTTGAGGAGACTTCTACTTGTTTTCACTCAAACGATTGATAGCCTAGTTCTGTGACCGTCAGACTACCGAGTCATAAGTCTCGAGTTTGAACCCAAAAAACGTCTCTGATTTTTCGGATTCGTGTGCGTATTGTACAATTATCACTTGCTTCGGTGAAACAAAATACCGTGAGGAAACCAAACCAGCATGCCTGAGAGATATTTTTCGACGGCATGGCACGTAAACACAAGTCAGAGGCCTATGGGCGACATATAAACTCTGATTAGGCACTCAGGTTAGGTACTGACCGTACGATAAGATGAAAATGATTCTAAATCTCGTAAATCTCGCTTCAACAGTAGTCTTTTATTTAGGTGACGCTTCGTACTTGTGAGAACAGCCATTCGATCATTCTCTTCTGTCCGACTGACCAAGAAGTACTTCCCCAAGAAGTTCAAGAAAACTTCTTCTGATAGTCCTAATGTATTTAGACGTGATAAAAAATAACCTTTATTTCGGTTTAAGCAACACCCATATGGGTTATTATACATAAAGATAACTTATACATATGTTAGTAAACTTATGTATCTATTTAGTAACCAGTTTGTTGTTGAAAATGCATCTTTGAACAACATCACCTAACAAAGGAGAATCGTACCTGCCCGCTACGGTCTTCAGGATGGAGTTAGAGCTGCCCCGCACTCTGCAGAGCAAAGACCCATATTTCAGTCTGTCGATCGCGTGGAAGCCATAGACGTATGCTTGCGCAAACATAACTGATGCACTGCAGAAACGGGGCAGCCCCATCAACATCCTGAACCCGTTATTATATTGGACCCCGTAGGGTGCTGATAGCCCGCTGAGTATAGTTGGTCCACAGGCTGCACGTGTAAAACACTTGGCAATAAGCTTTAAAAAGTGTTATTTTACTGCCCTGCTACAGCGTGCAAACCTGCGAGCCAACATGTTACATTGGACTGGCAGCGCCCTACGTTCCCTCTCAATGTCCACTTAGTCATTAAGGACGTCTGTTACATAAAAAGATGAGTCAGGTCCAAAAAAATAAAGGAGTTATTTAAGGTTATTGAAGCATACAATAAAAGTTGAACGGATAATAATAATAATGCAAGACACTTTCTTAAGGGTTGGTACTTGTTTTTAGATTTCATAAGGCAAGGTCAAATATGATGGGGTTATACAAGGTTACAGAAGGGTGAAATAATACTTTGAGGGGTGAAAGAAATCGTGAATGTGAATAACGTTTGTAGAAACTTTTTGTTCGCAAAAATACGAATTTTACCTTTTCAAATAAACTGTTGACCTACCTTGAACCACGATTATTAATTTTAGTTTAAAGGGGTTTTTTTTCTTGTTATTTTTCAAACGTTAAGGTAACTGCTGGTATTGGGTAACTGCCGTCATGTGTTCATAGATTTAGCTGATGTAATTAAGACAAATGGCACATGAAATTAACCTCTATAGTTTGACAGCATCATACTTGAAACTTTTAGCTCCAGATCAAAACCACAGCGCCTCATTTGATCGCTTCGCTTCAGCTTCCCATCGCTTTCAGAGGCTTTCATTTTAACAGGATTCACATACCATTTTGTGGGCAAAAAATATTAAAAAAAATCCTAAATTCAAAGATCATCATCACCTCATCACCTGCCTAGCCTTTTACCCAACTTTTATTGGGATCGGCTTCCAGTCTTACCAGATGCAGCTGAATACCAGTATTTTACATGGAGCGACTGCCTATCTGACCTCCACAACCTAGTTAGTACTGGGCAACAGGATACCCCTTGGTAAGACTGGTTGTCGAACTTTCGGGCCACTGGCTACCTGTAACGACTGTCAAAGATCTACGATGACAGGCGGGACAAACGGCTTAACGTGCTTTCCGAGGCACGGAGGAAACTCGGTATGTAATGATGGTCGCCCATCCACACACCGACCTTGGCAAGTACGGCTTAACTTTGAAGAAAAAGCACCGGTAGACTCGTGCGGCTGTTAAATTACTTACGTAAATTCAATGATAAAAAATAATTATAAAACTTTGACTTTTCCATCTTTATCGCTGATTTAATCTCACTTCGTCTAGCGCCTCAAATTTATTTATATCAACTCAATAAAACTCTTGCCATAAGGAAAAACTGCAAAAACACAAAAAAAAATTGCTGGTAACACAGTTTCGTGAGGCCGGAAGCGCCTCCCTCCATTTTGCAGTGTTTCCTCCTTGAATATTTCATGAGTCCTTTATCGGACCGTGCTTATTGTTATATAAATCGTTTTTAAGGGTTATTTAACGGTGTAACTCAAGAATTAATGGGAGGGGGAGGCGAATTTTGTAAGAAATAAAAAAATAGAGTAGAATACTAATTAAATTAGAATTCAGGCAGAAGAATGATGATTATATAAAATATTTACATTTTTGGTTAGAAGATGAGTTAATGCTGATTACATGTGGGATCTTAGACTATTGCCTATGAACACAAGATTACGACCGGAGAAGGTTTATAAAGCTCAGAAGAATTCTTCGGCCTTTTTCCGGGTTCTCATCAGCACGCGTAGCATGACCACTGTAGAAACGAGTTCCGTCTACGGAAGAATCGACGGATAAACAATGACAATATGTCAGTTTCGTTGACGGCATGGTTGGCGCAGTGGCTGAGTGATTGACTGCTGCGCTGCGTGTCGCGGGTTCGATCCCCGCACGGAACAAATATTTGTATGGCCTACAGATAGTTGTTCCGGGTCTGGCTGTTTGTGTATGTCAGTTTAAATGTTTGTAAACGCACCCACGATACAAGAGAAATTCCCTGGTGTGGGGCAACGTTTATTTAACAAAAAAAAAACACCTGCATAGCCTTTTCTCAACAGTGCAATGGTCGGTTTCTAACTGTATTGCCAGTTACATAGACCGCTGATTTTCACAACCCAGTTACAAAGAAACACTTAGTATCATCTTACATCTCTTTGCTTAAAGTAAACAGCAAAAGAAATAAATCTAATGATAAAATGCACCCACCGAACTCACACACATACATAAAAAACACGACGAAAATGTCACTTTATCTAGCCTAAACCCCTGTCTGTTTAACAAATGAATAGCGCATGCTGCACCTTGTAAATAACATACTAAACTGCAATAAATCTGTGAGTCAGAACTCAGAAACGAAATCGTTCAGTCACAACAAAAAGTGCAGTGCGCATGCCAGTTACGATTGCAGTACTTTTAACTGATCGGGTTCATTTATCTTGATCGAGAATTGTAGACTGAGAATGAGGAAATTCGTGTAATTAGGACTATTTTACTGTTGAGGATTTTTTGTAAAGCTAATAGGCATCGTTGTGCCTGTAGACCTCGTGATTAAGAACGCGACAGGAAAGTTGGCCACTTCTAACTGGACATCACGAGGAAAGCGCAGCCATGAGGATTTTAATGATAAAAGATCTTTATTTTGCAAATTGGTTCAAACACTTTTTTGCACATCGTCTTTTTTTTCAGGACGGTTTTTCGTACCAGCCCACTCTGAGAAGAAACAGTCGCAGCAACAAACTCAGAGATCACTTGTCTCTTTTAAAGTCCAAAAATTGGTCAACTCATATGAAGGCAATGCAGATTAGTGTCAGAGATGGTCTTATGAAAAAAGGACCACACAGATTTTAGTGGACCTGTGCAGCATATCATTTATCGGCTGGCAGCTTATCAGTTATGTGGTAGACTATTTCTCAGTAATATTAAAAGTTTAATAGTCACGGAGTTATTGTGGAGCAGCAAGGGTAGCTATAAGAATGAAAAATATTCTCATAAATGATGCATTTACTGTGCAAGGCGATTAGAATCCACCATTAACCCACCCACATTGGACTTGTGCGGTGAATTACGGGAATCTTCCTCTCACATAGAGGAGCAGTTTGTCACATCCCAAAATCCGATTTTTCTATGACAAAGCAAGCAATGAGCGAATTTCCAAAATGACAGTTTCCAGAAAACGTGATATGGTGAAGGTTTTCAGAAAAATTGGTTATCATCTGCCTAGCTTTTTCCCAAACTATCTCGGGGTCGGCTTCCAGGCTAACCGGATGCAGATGAGTACCAACCAGTATTTTACATGAAGCGACTGCCTATCTGACCTCCACAACCCAGTAACTGGGTAATACTATAATACCCCTTGATAAGACTGAATGTCAGACTTTAGGCTTCTGACTTCTCGTAACGAATGTCAAAGATCTAGAAATGACAGCCGGGACCGTAGGTACTGCATGGAGGCAACTCGGTATGTAATTCTGGTCACCCATTCACGGACCAACCTCACCAAGTACGGCTTAACCTTAAAGATCGATCCGTGCGGATGTAATTATTTAGCTACGAGCTCCTTCAGAAAAATTGGTAAGCAACAAAAATTATACTTTTATGCTTAATCAACTGAACCTTTAAAAGCGAATCCGTTTTTGTTGGCCGTTGTAACAGTTCTCGAAAATTCATTAGTCATATTTAGAGTAAAACGGGTAAATGTTGACGAGGGATGTGGGTAATTGTAACAGTATCAACGTGTGAGCTGTTTTCATCACAAATTGGGTAACATTGTTTGTGATTAATTTGACTAATAAGCCTTTGAATCTTCCAATGCTAAGATAGGCCTAGTACAAAATGCTACAGTTCTACTTTCTCTTCATAGTGAAGTAAACTCAATATCAAAATAACGAAACATCACGCCTCCAATCCCCCAAGGGTTAGGTAGAGGTGTACCTAATGGTGAGGAGAGCAGCGGTGGCCTAGTAGTGGCAGCCCCGACTTACGAGCAGTAAGCCGTGGGTTCGAACCCAGGCAGGCGCATTACTTTGTATAATTTATTTCATCACCGCTGCTCTCAAAAACGGTGACGGAAAACATCGTGAGGAAACCAGCATGTCCTAGAACTAGAAATTCGAAGACATGTGACATCTACCAACCCGCACTGGGCCCGCGTGGTGGATTACAGCCCACTCCCTCTCATAGAGAGGAGGCCTGTGTCCCAGCAGTGGGAACATTATAGGCTGGTGATGATGATGATGTACCTAATGATACACCCACATTTCGCCAGTTATGTTTACGTCCCATGTAATAGGGGGCGAGCCTATTGCCATCAACCGGGCACGAATCCGGACTCCGTGGCTGGTACTGAAAAATTCCTTATGGATAAACCCAATAACACCGTGCCCGACTTGGGAATCTAACCCAGGTCTTCATGGTCACCAGTTCCACTTATGACTACTAGACCAGAATTATAGAGAAAAACATTTTGCTCGTCTATATTTCATCAGTTTGCCTCATCCCATACATCTAGCCAGACCTTATCAGTATCACGCAGACCTTTTTAATACTCCTATGTTTCAAATGAGTAACACAAATCCTAGTTTTTCTTAACAAAAAACCTCAACAGAAAAAAAACACCAGACAAAACCGCACTGTGGAAAAAAAACCCGTAATAATTTTTCTCTCATTGTTATTCTTTAAAAGCTCGCCATCATGAATGCACCGTCATCTCCGCTTCCAACCACAGAGGAGTAATTTGTGGAAGGAGACTCCCCATTCTGAGGAGGGCCTCCCCCCTCCTTAGGGAAGTGGGGGGAACGTATCGTGTCAAATTGTACCAACATGGTATTTTGATAAATGTGTTGTAGTAACGCAGAGTTATTGTATGTACATTATTTATGTGGATAAGGAGAAAGAAATATATTTTGCTATTTGTCTTTTGGACTTGTTAGTAAATTCTTGGCTGCTGGAAAGTTAATTTCTGGAATTGCTGACGAGTTCTTGTCTTTTAATAGACATTCTTCATTCATAGATAAACT
This sequence comes from Cerastis leucographa, assembly GCA_963082945.1. Classification (NCBI taxonomy): domain Eukaryota; kingdom Metazoa; phylum Arthropoda; class Insecta; order Lepidoptera; family Noctuidae; genus Cerastis; species Cerastis leucographa. The sequence goes on from OY720382.1 coordinate 21,641,062, forward strand.
ATCACCCTTTTTTTCCTTAGGCAGGCAGAAGCAAAGGATACTCTTTATAATTGCTAGAATAAGCTTAAATGTGCTTTGTAGACTATTGGAAATTGTTGGAAATTAATACTTTTAACAGTGGATCAGCCTAGATCTACAAACCAATGACCCTGTGGAATTGAAGGTATTTCAGGGGTTCCTCAACAGACACTTTTATTCTGTAGTTTGACACGCTTAAATCCCGAAGAATTTTAACAAATACAAGTTTCACTTCAAAAGAAAAAGTGTATTCTTACCTATTCACGGCTAAGGTGCTAAAAGTTTAAAAGAAAATTCTTTATTAAACGTCTACGGGGACTTCAAAGAACCCTAAAAAAAAATTTCAAGAAAACTTTCTGACCAAATACTGTCACGGAACCTTTCTCCATAACCACCCTGCACGTCATTGACATTTAAGTAAGTACAGTAGTGTAAAAAGTTAGTTTATCAGTTAGCATGGTCGCGTGTTAGCAGGCCGGAGGGTAGGGAGACAATTAGAGTGGGTTCGATGCCCGGCCCACCCCGCTGCACAGTTCCTACACGCCCGTTAACCAATATTTATGATCTCACGTATTTGCGAAATGAGGTGGTATGTGGCTAATTATGTACCTACTTGCGCATTATGTTTTGCGGTAAAATGTTTATTTTTTTGTAGTATTAGGTAAATGAAAAAGTATAATATAATTCATGGTAGGTATATTTGCAGATAGCACTTACTAAAACGGACCTATGTTAGAGGACTGCGAATTTAACACACAGATATTTTATAACCTGGATTAACACCTAGGACTTTTTATCTCTTTAGTACGACCCCTTAGCACAATTCCACGGAGAGGCATATTCTAGTTCTCTACAAAGTTTTTTTAGGTCCAAGGCAGGATTTAATTACCTTCTTTACTACAACCTGACAAAAGTTTTGGGGAAGTAATTTGTTATAGTCAGTAATCGTGAATTGGCAAAACTGCCACACACAACACTCAACGGCCAATAATTTCATGGTGTTGCAAAAAAAAAACGATGTAGAAATTGCTCCATTAATGAGACAGTATGTAAATCACCTCATGCATACATTATAGGTAACTAACTTCTTCACACCACCTACCTCCCAAGCTTTGAAGCGGATCGACGCTTTTGTTCAAATAATTAAAAGTAATTAGCTAACAGCCCTCCCCTTTGAAGAGCTGGCGTGAAGGTACGGTACAAAGGAAAACTGTCAGATCAAAGACGGTTATACGCCGACGTTTTATACAGTGGTTAGATTTTTTTGTTAAGCTTCAGTTAATCTTAACCGCTACTACGTGGTTACTACTGATTTCGTCGGAACAAGACAAGGCAAATCAAATCATTTATTAATTGCACCCATAATGTACACTTAACAGGTGGTCAAATAAAAAAGTAATAGACACAATTATGGACCCTGTCGGCCACAGCAAGTTTTAAATAAGTAGAGAGAGGAAGGGCGCTTCTCTAAATTTTCCTTGCCATAGCGTATATATTATATTATATTTTCCTTGTATAGTGTTTGGATGTTTATTTATTTTTGTTTTATATGGGTCACGGACGTGAAATATATTATTATTATTTTCTTTATTCATTTTTACAAACAAATTTTTATACATTTTTAAATATTTCTTATAAATAATAAAAAAAAAATTAAAAAAAATTAAATATATAAAAAAATATTATTATTATTATAGCAAAAAAAGAAGAAAAATTACAATTAAATTACAGTTATTATTATTTCGAATTATTTTTTACCCTATTAATTATTTTATATTTCCGTTTACTTTTGGCTTTTGATGTAGGCTCATAGAAGACGACAAGACAAGAGGTGTAAGACATAGTTTAAACCTTACTTCCAGGGAAAGTCTATCATAATTCTCCTGTCCTTATCCTAATTTATTAAGGGTCGGCGCAGCATGTCTTCTTCTTCCATACTTCTCTATTACTCGTCATCATAGCAGTCACCTCCTTTCACCCAGTCCTTGCATTTAGTCTTCCTCTACTCTTTATAGCCATCCACATTCATACTCAATATTGTCCTTCCTATATTGTTACGAGTAGCCAGAAGCCAAAAGTCTGACATCCAGTCTTACCAAGGGGTATCCAGTTACTGGATTGTGGAGGTCAGATAGGCAGTAAAATACTAGTACTCAGCTGCATCCGGTTAAACTGGAAGCCGACCCCAAGATAGTTTGAGAAAAGGCTAGGCAGATAATGATGATGTTTTTCCTTCCTATACTTTTCTCATGGCTTCGCGTCACATGTCCATACCACGATAATCGATTACCACACATGTTTTCAGTCACACCACTACAAATTTACCTCAATACCAACATTAACTAATTTCCTTCAAAATGATGGACAGGTACACAGAACATCGATATCCAATGACTACTGGTAGGGTTACCAATCCGTCCTGATTTTCCCGAAAATATTCGGCTTTTTGGCTTTCCGTTCAGACTTTGTCCGGTCATGTAATTTGTCCAATCTTTTCAACTTGAGGAGATTTTTGATTAATAAAAATTAAAAAAACCCCGACACAAAAAAAAACTGTGTGGGGGGTTTTGAATGACGTACTGAGTGGTACGCGTTTTCACATCCCTTTACACCTTGTACAGGAAATTCCGACAAAAACTGTCGGGCAGTTGCCCACCAGACATAACACCTGTCTGGTCGGAGGATCCTCACTTTCCTGTGGGGGATGTGGAACTTTACACCCTGTTCCTCTTACCCCTAAAAGGTCATGAGTTCGATTGCTAGGTCGGGCAAAGTGTCATTGGGTTTTATATGAGGAATTTCTCCGTAGCAGCCACGGAGTCTGGATTTGTGCCCAGTTGATGGCAATAGGATCGCCCCATACTACATGGGTCTGAAAAAAAATATGGCGAATGTAGGTGTACTATTAGGTACTTCTCTGTCCAACCCTTCAGGGGCCACTCGCGCAGGATCGCTATTGTAGCATTTCCACTCATTTTGCCTTTTAGTTGTAATACCTCTTGCTAAAGGACATGCTAACCCTAGTCCTGACAGGCGTAGGCCAGAGGCGAGGCGTGTTGTGGTGAAGCGACAGCGGGCACAATTTCATGCGCGATGTAACTACAGCTCCGAGATTCAATAATACATAGTTTGTTCGGGTGTGCCTTTAGGGGTAGCGTGCAGCGGAAATGGGAATTTAGGTGAGGATTTTGCTAGTGTTTACGGATATGAGGAACAGGGTGTAAAGTTCCTCAATACTCCATTGAAAAGGGAGGATCATCCGGCCAGACAGGTGTTATGTCTGGCGGGTAACTGCCCAATAGTTGTCATCGGGTTTCTCTATATATACTTAAGTCGATGTAAACTTTGCTTGCGACTTGTAGGAAATTGATGTTAGTTCCTCCGTCGTGTCATATATGGCGCTGCAGTAGTTTTTGTAGTATGTTGCTTTTTGTGGTCGCTACAGGTGTAAGCTTTTAGACTAATATTAAAAGATAGTTAAGTATGTGAAGGCTGTTTCAAACGGAATCTAGGCTACACAAAAACTATGACAACACCTAATTTTATAAAAACAACCTAACCATAGCCTATTAGGCTAGGCAAACCTTCATAATTGAAAATAACAACCAGCTGTAACCAATGATAAATATAACATTATTATGTGAACTTATAACAATATGTATGTTAAGTAGAACCCAGTTATAAGTTTCATATTCTTACAGGGCCATGTCCTAAAGTTTGGGCTAGTTATAGCGAGTAACTGTATATTCAATAATAATATAATAATAATAGTATTGTGAAATATATAAAGTTCCCTGCTAGTTTGACCAGATGCATGATCATGGATGAAACGAGGAGTAGGAGGACAGGAGGAGTACGTTAGAATCGCAGCAGGTAAAAACCACAGACACACACCGTCTCCTGCGTTCTGTGGTTTTTTCCTACCCCCATGAAAAAAGGCGTGACTTGTGCTATACTTCTTTACTAACAATATAAACAGGCACATTTTGTGAGTTAGGATGTACGAAAGTCTTCGAAACTATAGTCATTCGATTCCGAAAATTCTTTCAGTAATTGACATTATCTTAAGCTACATTATCCCCAACTGCCCCCGAGTGGCTCATAGGCAATATTTACGATGCGAAGTCCCTCTGTGATAATTTCCAACCAGACGGCGACCGAAGCTGCGGGCAAAGTATGTAAAAAGAACCCTTTTTTGTTTTTTACGGATGGGAAATCATCAAATGACTCCTCCCGCTCTGGGCGGAGCGGAAGGGAGTGTCAGACTTGTACTGACTAAAACCCATACATGTTCCTTCTTAGCCCTTTGTGTTCCAGGGTCACGGTATCTCTTTCGAACAGTCCCGCAGCCCTGAACTGCAGCTGCGGGCAAAGCACGTAAAAAGAACCCTCTTAGGCCTCAACTGATCGATATCCAGAGGTCATCAAGTACTAAAGATGTTTGTTGGTCTATGTGGTCATTGTGCTGAGGAACGATAGACAGGCCCCAATTTTATGGACGATTGGCCTGCAGCAGGGTTCAATAACATTTCAATGGCGCAGCATCTGCGAGGTATGGCCGCAGTGAAAGCGACTCGTAGAGCCGATTGACAAAAAATTGCCGATGTTTTGGAGACACAGTTTTCGCGCAGATTTTTTTTGTCGGTTTTCTGGTGCTCAAAGTTACGATCACCATTTCTAATCAATCATAATAGATTAAGACAAGTGAAAAGTAGTTTTTGGCGCAGATACATTTTTTCGACGGATTTAAATTCGCAATTTTTGGTAAATGGCGTAAGTATTCACAATAATTGACATACAGTATGACCACTTTAGATTTGCAGTTCAGGGTGGCAATGCTTTTCATGACATAATGCCTCGATATGTCTGAACTCGCTACATTTATTTTATAAGATAAGTTTCAGAGGTATATTAAATGCTAATGCTAAACATGTTAGACATTTGCATTGTCGTTACCGCAGAAAGGCTTTCTTTGAGGTTAGGTTGCCAGTTCGAGTAGTTACAAATTATTTTTTAATTAAATAAACTTAATGTTAAAAATTTACAAAAATAAGATAGTATCTTAACTATCAGGTCCCAATTAAAGAAATATCATTGTAAAGAGCAATGTTAATCGAGGCTATAACTCTTTCAGAACAGCAGGTGCTGAGCATCTGCCGGCCAATGCGACCGTTGACCGACTGTTGCGGAAAAGTCGGGGGTTATGCGTTGTTGGGCAGTTAACCAGTTTAATGGCGAAAGGAAGGTACTAGAGAAGATCTACTATAGAAATGCCATTTGGGTTTTTCTGTGATAGGGGAAGTATTGTTTGATTACATTCATAAAACTCATAATATGACATCATGCTTGTAATCCACGAAGGGTTAGGCAGAGTTGTTACTAATAGTATACCCTCATATCGCTAGTAATGTTTTTAGTCAAATACAATAGGGGCGAGCCTATTGCCATCAACCGGGCACAACTCTAGAAATTCCTAAGAAGAAATTTCTGATGGTAAAACCCAACAACACAATAACTTTATAAAAACATATTAGTGAAATAGTGAAGAGTTTTTGTTTGTATGTACCATGGGATATCTTGTAAATGTAATTTAAACATGCTAGAAATTATGGAAATAAGGTTGGTAGCTTTTATACTTTCTTTTTCTACATCACGAGTGTCAGACTTGTACTGAATAAAACCCATCCATGTTCCTTCTTAGCCCTTTGTGCTCCAGGGCCACAGTATCCGCTCTTTCGAACAGTCCCGCAGCCCTGGCAGGCATTGGCCAGAGCCAGGCCTAGGCCCTCTCAGACCCCTTCCGATTTGCTGACATCTCCTTGAGGCGCGCGTGGAACACGAACGCGCCGTCGACGCGGCCTGTCGTCATAAGAAGAACGGACGGTGAGCTAGCCGATTACTCACCGTCCACAGGCCTGGGACGTGAGGCTCTCTCCCTCTCACGTTCCGCCACCTCCTTCGCTAGCTTGACTGCTTCGCAGAAGGAGGCGACTGCTTCCCATTCCCTCTCACTCCGGACCATGGATTGAACCAGGGCCGGAAAACAACTCTACCCTCATGCCATGAATTCTTACTATCTTTTAAAATATTCTTCTTCTATTCTTGAAAATTCAAAGTTACTCATTCCCACATAAACTGAAGTTCATGTAAAAGTTAAGTTATCCGATCATCTTTGTAAGATGAAGGATTACCTTTGTAAGATGAAGCTATTACAACGATGACTGGGAGTTATTTTAGGGTATTACATTCTAATTTTGGATTGGAATGAATTAAATTTGTGGGGGATGGGAAGCGGGTGGTGGGGTACTGTGTGTTTTTATAAACATCATTCTGTTTCGAACAATCTGTTGAATATTACCGAGATAGAATATTTAAAATATCATCATCTGCCTAGCCTTTTCCCAAACTATCTTGGAATCGGCTTCCAGTTTAACCAGCTGAGTACCAGTATTTTACAAGAAGCGACTGCCTATCTGAACCCGGTAACTGGGTAATACGATACCCTTTGGTAAGACTGGATGTCAGACATTCTGGTCACTGGCCGCCTGTGTAACGACTGTCAAAGGTCTACTAACGACAGCCAAGACCAACGTATTTTTCGATGCACGGAGGGAAGTCTGTTTGTAATGTGTGGTCACCCATCCATGAACCAACCTAGGCAAGCGCGTTTTAACCTAAAAATAGACCTAGTAATTGTTATTATTTAGCCACGAGCTCCTTGGTCATGAAAAATTAACCTGTATAAATCAATACCAACTTGAACTATCGGTAAAACTAAAAACTTCACAAAATGGCTGCTCAATCGTGTTCCTTATTTCGAGTATTACAAACGTATCTCTACTCATTTAACCTCAATGGGTGGCCCCAGCATCCAACGACAATATCATACAGATATAGTATCAAAGGTGCCGCGTAACGCGCGAGTATGATGTCATCTCGTCACTGATAGTATTGTGTTACTGACACCTGATAACGTGGCGTGATGATACCGTGCCCGTTGGGAGCGTGTAGCTTTGACCCGCGGTTGTTGCCGTGGGTGACTTCCGTTTGAGAAACGGTTTTATAAAGCCAAGAGGTTGTGTATCAGTATGTTACCGCAATTTGGTTTATCTATACAAGGTGTTGTTTTGCATCCTCGTTGGAGGTTGTCACAAAAGACATAATAATCAATTAAAATTACGATACCTAGTTATAATTATTAACTAGGTATCGTAATTTTAATTGATTATTATGTCTTTTGTGACAACCTCCTGAATTTTGACGAGGATGCAAAACAACACCTTGTATTAAAAAAAACGCTGTTTTTTTGGTTGTTTAAGTTTTTCAGTATATCGGAATAACACCCTTAACGTCGTTTAAGGAATAAGAAATTATCGAATAAACGTTTCAGATTGTTTGTATGTGTGAAAGCGCGGTTATTGGGCGAGAATCAGTCGGGCCACGTTTAAAATACGGGTGGTTCACACTTACCGATCACCGTAAACAAGAAAAAAAAAATTAGCTACTCATTTTATAATTGATTCGGGATGAGAATCATTAGCATATTTACCTCCATGAATTTGACGAGGATGCAAAAGAACACCTTGTATAGGTATACAAATAAATATTTTTAATTTTTATGCTTTTTACTACTTTTTACTACATGCATATGGAATGTATATACCAAAATAACATTTAAGCAGGAAGCAGACCAAGACATAGTTTGGAAAAGGCTAGGCAGAAGGCGGTTGATTTTTCATGACAAAGTACTTTTTTTTATGTAATGTCTAGTTAATTAAAACGCACTCTCAAATGCTATTTCATCAGGCTTAGTTTAGCATTAACGGTTATTGACATCTGAAAAATACTTTATACGTTACTATCGCAATTTATTTTACAACATGTTCCTAAAATTAAAGGCGTTTTATTTCATTAAAAGTTCAGTTTCGTGAAATAATTTAAATAGGCAGGCGAGCAGAAAATGTTGCATGAAATTTTGAATCAATTATTATTTAAAAATCCTTTAGCTATGTTTTAATACGCGCTCAGGATACTGTTGAGGCTGCCATGGCGATGTAGCGCGTCAAAAATGTTTGCGGAAAGGCATATTGATGGTTTTGCAGCCATCATGCGAAAGAGAAGCACTTCCCTGCTCGCTCGTCTTCGTGGCAGTACCAACAGTATCTTGAGTTTATTCGCTGATAGGTGGGAGTCTCCAATGCTGCGACATTGGATGAAACTCCACACCTAATAAATCACTATTATATGTATGTATCTCTACTAACACTAGCATTTAAGACCATTGTAACTAACACTATGGGCATAGCCTGAAATAAATGAAATAATAATAATAATAATTAAGTGGAGAGGTTAGGATTCCGATAATATCTGCCCGTCTAGACTTAGTTTTAGATTATTTACAGGATCATCGAGGGTATCGGAATGTGAAAAGGTGTATTTAACTAAGGTACGTAAGTCAATAACAGATCAGTGGTTACCGTTCCCTCCGAAAGTCACCCTTACTGCTACGACACAAAAGCTCTGCTAATATCTTAAATATTTTTACCATTCTCGTGCGACCTTATAGTACGGGGCTTTTAGGTTTGAACCTTGCATTAAATATAAACAGCGATTTTTTTCTTGAATCGTGTACTTGACCTTAGCTCTCCAAATAATAATAAAAAATTAAACATTTTCCAAGGCCGGATCAAGGTCAAAAAGACGAAAACGCGTTTTTGTGAATAAAAACGTGGGCAAAATTATTAACAGGACGAATTTAATTATTTTAGGTAAAGAACTGGTGACAGTAATATATTTTTTTAGAATTAAACATTTTCGTCCACGGAAATTTCGATAAAAAAACATTTACGTAATTTTTGGATTGTACTTGAGGCAAAAATATAAACAGCGGTTTTTTTACATAAAATAACTTAAATTAATATATTAAACCTCCGTTAAAAAAATTAAACAAATTTGACTCACGGAAGTTATTAATATCAGTTTTTTTACAATAGTGGTCGGGGCAAAAATGTAACAGGGTTTAATTTTGTTTAACTTTCATCTAAAGGCTATTTCTAACCAATTTACACGAAAATTAAACACTTTAAAGCAAATACTGAAAAAAAAATAAAAAAAATGTTTACGTAAAATACGTTTGCAAGCTTCATTCTTGTATTTGGTGCAGCGCTTTCATAGGAATTTGATCTTTCTATAATAAAGATAAGGTGTAAAATCGCGTATACGTAACAAAACACTATTAAGACTTACAAAAATGTTTTGATGTGTTCCCGGTTGTCATACTTTCAAGTAAATATCTGGTTCCCTAGCACGAGCGCATGGTGTAAACGTAAAATGTCGATGTTCACGTTACGTTGTTCGTCAGAGTCATCCATATATACGAAATAAATTATGAAATATTGTACGCAATACAAGTATTTTCCATTTTGAAATCGACGTATTTACGATCCGTTTAAATCAGTTTTTAATCAATATAAAACCTGACACTGCTGTGCAAATTGCAAAAAGCGTAAGAAAATTTGAACATCACGGGCCAAATGAAATTTTTCGTCGCGCGCAATATTTTTTTTTTTCATTCATAATGTTAATGACTAGCTTTTGCCCGCGGCTTCGCCCGCGTGAAGTTCGGCAATTGCCCACGTATGCGTTAACCACCCCAAAATAATGTCGAAAATAGTCATTTAAATGTTATAGATAATAGTTGTTGGCCACGGCTTCGCGCGCGCGTAAGTGTAAGTATAGGACACATTTTAATAGTTGTGTAAAAATCTGCGCTTTTCGAAGTAAGACGCCACATAATTCATTCTGGTTAGAAAAATGTATATTACGGCGTTTTTTTTTTTAATTTTTTTTTGTGTTGTTAGGGACCTAAATGGGTTGAACCAGAATTTATTTTATACATGTCTTCCGAGTGACGATGCTGTAGCTCAAATGCCCCGGTCATCCATCCACCTAGCGATATAGGTTATGGTGTAAATGAGCTAACTTACTTAACTTTCAATATTTTAAATTAAGAAATACTCAGATTAAACCAATCTTTTTAACTCCCGGAAAACTACACCGTGTAAATCACCTCATCACGAAGCCGTTAACCAAGCATTCTGTACATGAAACTATGTAACTTTACGCAAAAATTATTGCTGGGAAACGACTTTTTTTTTGGGGGGTGTAAAATCATGTTTTGTGGTAGAACTCAATGTAACGCACTCAAAACATTGTGCTGATGGACGGATTGAATAGTACGGGGGTCGTGGAGGTGTTTAAAGTAAAAATCTTAAATTAAAAACTTGTATTTAAAAAAATACTTGTCAAAAAGTTGGAACTTTGACCCCTAATATCTCCGTAACTAGAAGGTTCCCAGGTATGGTGTAGAACAAAAAAATGATCGCAATGACAGGGAGAACCAGTGCCTTTCGGCTTCGTTAAGAGGTGTTTTACACCTTTTTATACTAATGAATTATCCTAGCTCTTCTGTGTAAATGACGTTTGCGGTGTTTCCTTTTGGGGCTAAAATTACTAAGATACTCGCCGAGCTCACTTCGGAGCACGCAACATAAAACTGCACACGTGAGAAACAGTTATCACTTAAATCAATGCCAGCCATAGCCTAGGGGAGGATATTGAGACATTGCGTATTTTAATTTTTATTATTTGCACCTAGAAAATGAGGTCATCATTTTCGTTATCGGCGACCCTGAAGCCCACAAAAACGACACTTGTGAAAGAAAAACCGAATGTTTTCCTCGCCGTCAATTTGGTCAGCAACCCCAAAAACCACGAAAACGACACCCATGCACGAAAAACAGGAAATTTTCCTCGGGGCCATCTCCGATTTTTTTTTGTTGCCAGCGACCCGCTAAAACCACGAAAACGACACCCGTGAAGCCATTGCGTCGCGCAATTGTCCAGCCCTCGAGTGTCGGTCACGCAAGTGTCCATGCGCGCAAATATCTTTTCGCGTAAATGGGTTACCGCAAGTGTCCTTCCCACAAATGACCCAGATTCCCTAGAAGTGTGTACTTAAATGAAGTTTTTTTTAGCGTATTTGTCCACACAAACGTGCTAACACAAAAAACAATAACAAAAAAATGCCAACCCTGTTTTCGTCTGAGGGGTGGAATTTTCAAAAAAATAGATACGTGTTTCACGTCAATTCAATCGAGAAACACAAATAGTGAATTTCAAGCTGTGAAAAACTTTGAACCCCTATCTCACCCTCTTAGGGGGTAAATTCTTAAAAACTCTAAAATACGTATTTATTTATTTCTAACCAGAAGCTTGTATATGAAATTTCAGCCTTCTAACTTAAAAAATGACGAATTTCCATACAAACTTTCATCCCCTATTTAAGTCCGTTAGGGGTTGAATTTCGAGGAATCCTTCCTTATTCCTTGTCTACATTATAAAGGAAACCTCTGTGCAAAATTTCAGCTTTCCTGGGTCATAGGTTTGGGCTTGGCGTTGATGAGTCAGTCAATCAGTCAGTCAGGACTTCTATTTTTATTTATATAATATAGATAGATATATATATATATATATATATATAACTTTGTAAAGCCATTTGTTGACCCTCTAATTGCAAAAGAACAATTTGAATTTCGCAGGCTACCCTTCCACTTCCACCTTAAGTATGTAGTAGCTATCTGCACTGTAATGGTGAAATAAGTAATATAATTACCTCACCTGCATTTAACATGTTGGGAAACTGTGTTGTTATCGTCCTTTATAAAATAACACTATTTCTGTATTTTTAGCCAAAGAAAACGAGGTGGGTGCTACATTTTTTCAACCACCCTGAAAATAATCCACTCTTGAAATAATCATTTAGGTTTCGAGATATGGAACTTTTTTATCAAAACTGCAGCAGTAACTTTGTTCATCATTATCATACTATAAAAGAAAAAGGATTGTGTGGTTTTATGAAACCACGGTAAAAGTGAAACTTTTTTTCATACTTTTGACATTTATTTAAAAAAAATTGGAATAATATTGCATTAAGGGTATAAAACGCGGAGTACATAAAACCGACCGTCACGCGACATGCAACACACAGACGAAAAAGTTTGAGACGATGTAATAAAACTTTCACTTTAACAAATGACATGGCCAGAATTTGTATAGACCTGTGCCCTAACAAAAAATATTCATGTACATTGACATACAGTACGTAAAAATAAAGCTTAGAGGTATGGCTTTACAATAGTTTAAGTTTTATGATCAGAGAAGAAGCGAGAGACACTATAAAAAGGAAACAAAAAAAATGCCTAATCATTTTGATGTCGGTACTTACCACATTTAAGTGACAGTTGACAACGACAGTGACAGTAACAGCCTTTCAGAATAGGGATGGGCAAGTGAAAAAATATATCGATATTTTTAAAACAGTATCGATAAATATCGAGTGAAAAATATCGATATATTCATACAAATTCCCAAAACATTTAAAATACCTAAAAATAGTAGACATGAAGAACATAGTATATTTTATTAGTGCTCCAACTTAAATAGTCATATATTTACCTTTGTGAAGGAGTACTTAGTAACGTAAAGGCGGAAACACACTTCTTGTCGTGGCGTGTCGTGACGCGCCAGAAGCATTCAGTTTCATACATCGTTGCGAGACGACACGCCATGCAAATATGTCCCTAACCATATTAAATGTATGAAACCGATTTGCTTCTGGCGCGACACGACACGCCACGACACGTAAGTATGTTTCCGCCTTTATACACGAAACCAGAGTTGTGTTAAAAATATATCGAAATTGATTTTTGAACGAATTTGATACTCTAAAATAAATATCGAATATCGATATAGCGCGATTAAAAATATCGACGATATAAATCGATAATTATGTAGTTTAAAAAAAATATGGATATGCAATAAAACACTAAAATAGCACCTGAATTTTTATTTATGTATCTAATTATGTACCTTTCTTAAGTACATACATTTTGCTTAAGTATATCTGTCATGGACAAAGTGATTAATCCTTAATCAAACCATTCAGCCAATGTATTTTGTAGCTGCGGTGTTAAAGATGTTACAATATGCCTTCGCATTCGAGTAGTGGCCACACTACAATTCAGGCACCTTGACATCATGAAATTAAAATCGTGACTCGTGAGCGTCCGAATCCAAATGGTAAACAAACAAGTCAAATATGCACAGCACTAATAATATTCACAAAGAATCGAAAACGAAAGTCCGGTATACGATAGCGTGGGGTCAAGTTAAAATATCCAACAGAATAACAAAATGAACACGGTAATAGGTGATACGATCAACGCAAGACTGCACCAGTGCATTGCGCGCGCGTAGAAACGTCAAAATGACTAGTAGGACGTTCGGATACACACTGGAATATATTGTCGATGCATTCAGCATTGTGGTGACGCGTGGCAGCTTTAAAAATGGTGTCTGCAATGTTCGTAAAACCTTAATTTTTTTTTAGAGGTATTTATTTAAGCAATACGATTCATGCAGTTGTAGTTGTTTTATATTTTAATCTGACCTTCAGGCGTACTTCAGAAACAGTGTTTGTCTTATTCGTGTATCCAAACACAGATGCATTGCATAGAAACCGCACAAAACAATTAACTAACATATTTTTTGGATATTTTTTGTTGCCTGTTCTGGAGAAATGTAATTGTTGCGATTAATTTTAATTTATTTTTCAAGTAATTTTTACATATAAATAATTACTGTACATTTATGTATTCTGAATAGAATCGTAGGGCAGAATCTGGCCATGTCCTTTAGTTTTACTGTTGAGTGTATGTTTACAAATTAATTAGCGTTAAAAATATTTTTATTATATTGTTTGGTGCTACGGAACTCGGTGTGTGCGAGTATGACTCGCACTTGGCCGGTTTTCTAAATGAAGATTTAACGTTAATGACGATCATGTTTGTAAACAGTAGGTATGTCGCCACTGACCGACTGATGGCTTGCCGTTTTTATTGCTATGCTTTTACAATTACAGAGTAACACAATAAAACCTACTTGCAAAATAAACATCATTTATCATTTATCAATAAAAACACACCGACTCTTAAAAAAGAACACAGTCATACGCATACAATGAACGCAGCGCTTATCTTGGATACGCACACTAGCACACGCTGTACGCTGCTCGCTGCTTAGCGCTGACGTCACGTTCATCGTAATTTATTTTTTACTTTTACTTGATTAAATAACGCTCTAATCTGTTTAATTTTGGGAGATTAAGGTTTGGATTGATATATATCCCATTATTAAATGAATTTCAGTCCTGTTACATTTTTGCCGTAAGTAGTATTCAAGATTTTTGGATTTTCTTGATTTTCTGTGAAGTCCGGAGCAGAATTTGTTTAATTTTCATAATAATAGTTAGATATGTTGATAACAATCACTTTAGCACTATTTTTGTCCTGTTAATATTTTTGCCTTAAGTACGAAGTCAAATTATATGATTTTTAAAAAAAACTGATTGTTCCGTGGACGAAAAATGTTTAATTTGCTGACCTACTCGTAGCACTCAATCTGTTCTACAATACTCCAAATAAACATACCTGTTTATATTTTTTTCCACCAAGTTACAACATATTAGACGTTTTCTTAAAAAAAACACATACGCGGAGGTGAACTTTTCGCGGGATACAGCATAACATACTCTCCTGTCCATACCCTACACATTCAATGAAAAAAATCGCTGTTTTTAATTAATGCAGAGTTGGCCTTATTTTCGGCGTAAATTCCCCGGACTATTAACAGTTAAAAGAGATTTGATTTAAATATGAACTAGAGTTCCAAGAACAAATCAACGAAATAACTTTTTAAACACACTAAGTAGCTTACTTAACTTATGAATTAATAGAATTATTTTATTCCAAGAAACTAATGATATTAAAGAAGAAAAATTACTTCAGAATTCGAAAAACACGGCAATGATCAACTAGAAATACATTAACAAACCACCATTAAACCAATCGCAAATACCTAACATATAACTCTTTAACAAGACCAGCCCATCTGATAAGTGATAACAGAACTGATAAGACCTACTTTCTATACCCACCCTCTATCAAGCTTAAATACTACCGCCGTATCCGTTACAGTACATACCGATGCAGGTAGTGACCAACATTCCTAAGCTTAGGCTCTCCCACGATCACCCCCCCCTAACCCCCCTTGCACCGCAAAGCCCCGCCCCTCCCTCCCCTCTCCGGAAATGCCAGCGCCCGCGCCCGCGCAGCGAGCATGCAAAGCCTAGCGCAAGGTGAATGCACTCGATACTGACCAACCGATTTAGGGATCAGAATATTTTTGTTTTTTTCTTGTTTTGTTCGTGTTTCTATATCTTGTTTCTAGTTTTAAAGGATGGGTGTTGTTTAGATAGCGTTGCGGTTCATTGTTTACAGCGGTTTCTTTTTTGGTATTTATTTGCTTTGGTTCATTTTTTGGCTCATTTATTTTCGTTGGTTATTCTTTTTTTGCAAATTAGGTTATAGAACGTGTTTTTTTATCTTTATTTATTTATGTTTTTTTTTTTCTAATAAGAATATGTCACCCCGATGTATGTATCCAATTATATAACATATATAGGTACTTAAACTAAACTAGCTATAATAATAATATAATAAAGTGTTCTAGCCTCATCGGACAATTGTGAGGCCAGAGTGCTATTAAAGAAGCCTACATTAAGATAATTGACAAAAGCTTGACGCCTTTGTACACCCACACGAGCACATTCGGTCAGGATATGATGCACATCTTCCATGACTCCACAAACAGCACAATTTGTTGAATCGACTTTGCGCATCATAAATCCGAAGATATAGCGGCATGTGACCGGATCGGAGTCACAAAGCCGTCACAACTTCTTGCAGGCCTACTCATCCTGCCCTCGATGAGCCAAAGTACTCGTGGAAGAGATGGCTGGATCGTTCTGTACCAGATAGCCTTTTGACTAAGGCTATCTGACCTTTCATCAAAATATTCTGACCATGATTGAACACATCTCTGTACAGTCTCTAATCCGTCTCTAACTATGGGTAAGCAAAATAGTGTAAGTTTCGATTCTTTCCGAAACTTTGTAGTATTTTTTTTTCAAAAACCTAGGTTAAAGATCAAGTTACAGGAGAAAACTAATGAACGTTCTAAAATCTTCATAAATTAAATCCTTATTTAATTCAACACAAATTCCGATCTCGTATTCCTTTTAATAAAAAAGCCCAATAAAATGTTATAAAAAAAAAAACAATAAAATCGCTTAGTTCGCACGAAAAGGTCACCTTCGCCCCGTCACACCCCATCGGTTCACATGGGGTTATAAGCTGTACCATAAAAACAAACATATGGGGGTGCTGATGTTAATTCCTTCGTTTTCACGGAAAAGGGGGTTTTTTATAACTTGAAAAGGGTTTAAAAGATTAGTGATTCGTTATCCAAGTGGGTTTTTTTTGTTTCAATAAGTGGTGAATGTTTCTTTGATGTTATAAGTTATGGGATACTCCCATAAGTGTGCTAACTAAGTACCTCATGGATAAAATTATATGAGGTCTGTTTTTTCTGTGATAATTAATTTCTTTACACAAAAGAGTCGATAGTTTTTTAACATGTTATCGTCCAAAGAATCTATCGCACAACCAACCGGACATTCTTCATTCTTCACACAAAATATCTCAAATTATAAACGGCCATTCCAAAGATTAAGTAAATTACGAACGGACGTGCAAATCTCTTATTATTATCACTTCGGGCAATAAAATTTTATAACAAAATTACACTTTGTCATTCCTTTGTTTCATCGATCGTTCATCACGTTCATTCAATCGTTTGATTAGTTCATTCACTTCGGTCATGGTTTGCGCGCATTTACTATAGTAGTTGTTAGCACTTGGATTCACTAGGTTGATTTTCGAATAAGATTTTTTTTTGTCCTGGAATTTTTTGTGTTTTAAATTCAAATTTGAACTGCATATTTCTGCTTGCCTGGCTTTATACGGAGCGACTGCCTATCTGATCACCAAATCCTAGTTAATGGGTAATACGATAGTAATTGAAAAAGGCTGGTAGATTTTTTAACTATTACATTAGATTTTTGAACTCCTTCAATATAGCTGTACTTATAAACTGACATGCCCTTTTTTTTTTTTTTTTGCGTATGGGAAATCATCAAATGACTTCTCCCGCTCTGGAGCGGGAGGGAGTGTCAGACTTGACTGACTAAAACCCACCCATGTCCCTTCTTAGCCCTTTGTGTTCCAGGGCCGCGGTATCTCTTTCGAACAACCCGCAGGACTGACATACCCTGGCATCTTAGATTCTAAAGTACTAACCATTATCAATAAATTATGACTGAAATATGTCTCGCAATAACCAGGTGGTCGTGATTAACAATCTGTCACAACTTCTGCAATATACACCTAGTACATAACCGCTGTTATGTGAAGCGTTAAACTTGAATATAAAAAGCTGGTAAAATACTTTTATTTGGAAATCGCAGGGTGATTCATTGAAGCAGAGGAAATGCATCAAAGTGATGACGCACTCGACAGGCTGCGCAAGACCCGATTCAAAAGGCTAGCCGTCCATTTTTTTCTTTCTTTAAAACCATTATTGAGTCATGACCGGAAATTATCTGATTCCAAGACACAATCGGTCTGTCCATCGTGGTTTTCTATCATCAATGTCTGAGGTTTAGTCTTCTTGCAATTATATTAAATACGAAGATGTCATTATTGTGCGGCAATAATAATTGTGCGAATTTAATATAATTATTTTGTATGATAATTGTTGATGACGTATTATTATTAATGCTGGAGTTACATGATTATGGCAAACGTGTTCTTCACACAGAAGGGTGATATTTTTTAACACACATCTAAAATCATTGAATCTCTTTAGATCTGTAAATCTTTTGTTAATGAATTATAGTAATTTTATTAATTGTACTTAAGCATACGCAATTATATTCTCAATATCTACAATTCTTCTACTATGTTTTAAGAGTTAAATTTACTATACCAATTGATGGTTGTCATAATTTATATTTCTATTCAATACTGTTATACATTCCGGAGTCATTCAATAATGCTTCAACAAAAACCGTGCCAACTTTTTGTATAAAATTGGCAAGACGATATTTGGAGCACTCACCCTTGTAGGTGACATGGAAAATAATAAAATTAATTTGTAAGTTAATTCTAATGGGCCTTTATATCAGTTCGTCTCATTTATTTTATTTAATTTATTACTGACAAATGAAATGAGCAAATTTTCTTTTCAAATTTTGTTAAATTGTTTTTCAATGTTCGTTCAGTTATTTCTTCAAGATTAAATTGTTTTGAATCAGTTTTTAATCATTTGAAACCACAGGTTCAAACTAAGTCAGAAAGCTAAACTCTAGATATCTTCAGTATTGATGACTTAACAAAAAAACACTTAAAATTTATGATTTTATTGGGGTCTACGACGCGTTCTTAACATTAAAAGCATATAATTTCGAAAAACAAACTTTTCTCCACAATATTTGAATATAAAAATATTTTGTTAGTGTTTTAGGTTAAGAACTTATGCTGTAACTGTAAAATGCTGTAAAATAAATCTTTCTAATGGATGACTAATAACTACTTTTAAGAAAATGTTAAACAAACTTATTTGCAATACGAACACGCATTTATTATAGTCGACTAGGTGTTTGTGCATGTAAATTGTGCATGCAATGCCCACACAGGAAGTGCTAATGCTGGATTATGAGTGTAAAGTGTGTTTTTACTTTTAGCTAGATATTTTATTTGAATATTATACAAGATGTGAGGGACCTCGAACACAGTCACAAACTCTTTCCACGGACTCAGTAAGTATCCTACTATTATATAAATGCGAAAGTTTGTGAGGATGTATGGATGTTTGTTACTCTTTCACGCAAAAACTACTGAATGGATCTGGATAAAATTTGGCATATGGGTAGATAATAGTCTGTAATAACACATAGGATACTTATTACGGATTTTTATTACGGTAGTACTATCCTATATACATTTACCGAACAAAACGCGGGTGAAGCCGTGGCTATAAGCTAGTAATAATTTAAATCAAAACACGTCAAAATACAATTTACTTTAGTTATTATAAAAATATCACCTATTTTATATATTAGAGATTTGAGGGGATTTTAGAGGTATTCCACCCAGAGCACACTACAATAATAGAATTTAATAAAGTTAAATATTTTATTTCCTGTTCTATATTTACCAATGTGGTCAAACAATTAACAACGTGATTCGCCTATTTCTATTATACCAGTAATTAAGTTGAATAACTATAACCACATAGCTACAAACCAAAGCCTTTCCTGTTGGAATTAACTTCTGGATTCATTACAATATTTTCCTTGTCACCTAATAGGGTAAACGCACCAAATATCGGCCTACTAAAAAAGGTTGGAATGTTACTGTTGGAACATCGAGATCGAGCGACTCTGGAATCTGTTAAGCTGTTTTATTATTCTGTATTGAAAATAAAATTAAAATTATTCTACGAGCAATTGCTTAAGAATTAAGCTCATAATCCTTTTTAGAATAGTTTCAAAGAGCTGTGATTAACATAAAAATTACTTAGTAAATATAATAATAAACTTTATACTCTTAAGCTTTAAAATTATATAACTAAAATATCAAACGAGTTTCATGGCGTAAGCGTTTAAAAATAAATCTAACTATTAAATACGTAAGTTCAAAATTAATCCTACACCATAGATTATAGCGCCTGTAAATTAAAAAAGAACAAATAAAATTGTTTCACTACATCCATTAGTATGTCAGCTATGTACATGAAATCATAATATTGTATTGTCGTAAGATTTACACAGGTGTGCAAAATTGTAACCTGTTCGGATTGCAGAAAGTTTTAAATTCGGTCAACAAGAGTCTGTCGGGTAATAAGTGAATGTTAAAATTATAGAACTTAGTAATAAAATTGAAAAAAAAACTGGAAGCTTACATTCCCTTGGAGTACTTCTAAGCCTAAAATTGTAACAAAAAAGAAACAAAAATGTATGTGTTTAGTCATACAGGTGCACATGGCAACAATATGCAAAAAAAACCTAAGAATGCCACATTCCTCACACACTTGAATTACGACAAAAATACCCTTCCTTATTCAAATATGCAGTAAAACCCGGAGATACACTATTTAAAGTCCTTTCGAAGGCTATATACACAGTGTACATAGCATTAACTACTCGTTACATTATATGTCCCCCTTGCACCTGGTGTCGGGGTGAATGCACTAATAATGACTGAGCTGAAGGCTGAAGCGCGCCGGTTATGAAATACTGTCTATGCATAGTGCAATACAACGTTGTGTGATCGGGGTTGCCATGGGAGTGTGGGTTTTTCAGGAAAATTATTGTTAGTTCATTTGTAATTGTATGTTGCGGTTCATAACCCTGCTTAGTTAAGTAACGACTAACAGCTGTTTAATCATAATTTAGTTTAAACATTTCTGAACTATAATCAAACATTTATACTTTGAAGTAAATGACTACACGAGCATAGGAGCTAAAAGGAAGGTTATATGTTTAGTAATAAATATTATAACTTCATTTGCCGTTAATGTTTGATGTCATTAATACCAATACTAAATGTCGAACTAAGCAAGCATTGGCAAGCTGCCACGTCCATTACTCGTGATGACATCGTTCTCACGTCAATATCGAACCATCAGATGAGTTATATATTCCACATCAATAAACTAATCTGTAAGAAAAATCTAAGAGATAAAACGTACGAACAAGAATAAAAATTCTCAACAAAAACTTATACAATTCCCAAGTCAAATTCTAATCGAATAAAAAAGAAAAAAAAAACTTTGCCAAAACGACCGTTACTAAACGTAATGGAATGCAAAACGAGAGAGAAAACACTTCGTTCAATTTTCAGTCATCCTCAAGCGTGCGAATGCCAGTATAATTAGAAAATAAAAAAGGTCTTACATGGTTTATCTAGAAACCGTATCTATGTAGAAAGGATGAGGCATTAAGGCACCAAGTTCTAACACGCCATTCTGCTATACCAGGCAAAAAAAGTCAAAAACATCTCTATGATCAAAATATCTGTATCAAAATTTTTATTACCTTTGAGAAAACACTTTGATGTATCAATCGTTAAAATGGTAGATTTAATGGATGAATCGGACACAGCTACGATAGCCCGATAACTTGAGATGGACTGTGTAATAGCAATAGACTACATGCAATGTAAAGTAAACCTCCGTTAAATTAACAGGAAAACTAACCAGCGATTAGCATGGAGCCATGAAATAAAATATCATTGTGACCGTGAGAAGCAATCTCTTTGAAAGAATTGGACTGAAACGATGAGTAAAATATAGGTGCAGTAAATAGATCTAATGGATTATTATCTACTTTTGAAATAAAAGATAGATTTAATTTTTTTTTTCTGAAAAATGAACTTGTTATTTAATATTTTAAAGTGGTAATGATAGTATATGAAATTAAGTAGCAATGTGTGTAGAAAGTTGAACACTGGTAACGATTCAAATTTATACAACAACTACGAAAAAAAAAGCTTCCTTAGTAATTAAATTAGTTTTACATTTAATCTTAATTTGAAACAAAATCACATAAATGCAAAAAAAAACAATTCGCACAACCGACAACAGTGCTCTCCACCTCATGGTATGCGCTAGGAGTCACGAGCGTCGAGTTTATCGCCAACAAATACCTTCGCAGTGACAGGTAACGGGTCGGGAGTCGATCCCGGGCCCTAACAGTTCCCTGCTGCATAATTCTGCAGTTAACTTAGTACCAGATTGGAATGTCGGTATCGTTTTGTGGTTGTAATGTTTGGTTTATCGGGGATTTGAAACTAGAGATTGGTTATCATGTTGTAGTATGCAAATAAAGAGCAGCAGTGGCTCAATTATAACGGTCCCGGTTTACTTTGTGTAAGTTATTTCGTCACCTTTCTTGACTGTGAACAAAAAATTCGAAGAGATGTGACTTCCACCGGCTGGGCCTTTTTTTTTCGGATGGGAAATCATCAAATGCCTGCCTCCTCCCGCTCTGGGCGGAGCGGAAGGGAGTGTCAGACTTGTACTGACTAAAACCCATCCATGTTCCTTCCCCTTTGTGTTACAGGGCCACGGTATCTCTTTCGAACAGTCCCGCAACCCTGGCAGGCATCGGCCCTCTCGGAACCCTTCCGGTTTGCTGACATCTCCTTGAGGCGCGCGTGGAACACGAACGCGCCGTCGACACGGCCTTTCATCCTAAGACGGACAGACGGTGAGCTAGCCCATTACTCACCATCCACAGGCCCTCGCCTACGGTGGCCGGGTCCACTGGGTGGCCCCCGACGCCCGACTGGGACGTGCGTGAGGCTCTCACCTACTGGGCCTCTGTCGGATTGTCGGTCTCAATTCCTATCGCAGAAAGGAACTATGTATCACAGCCATGGGATCTGGTATTGATGTTGTGTAATTTCGGAAGCTGCATTGTGTCTTTTGTACGTGTGCTTCTTTAACAAAATTTCTTTAATAGTTCTGTCATTGACATTCTCAGTAAAATCATTCGAAAAATACCCGATCTAACTGAATGATAAATAACTATTCATCAAAATAAAAACCCAGGGCATATCCCAAAAAAAAGCAAATGACTCACGATTTTCAAAAAGTCTGCCTCGGTTATTCAATCGGCAGTACCATAAGGTCATCACACCTTGACCCACATGGGGGTAGACAGTCATTGTCCACATTTGTCATCACCACAATACCGTCTAGTGCATAATCGAGAGCCAGCGACTGTTGACCCCCACTTTCACTACCTGACGACTGATGGCTAGTGGCTGAAGAGGTCACTTTGTCTGGCTGACATTTGTTCAGCTGAAAGACTGCAATGATTATTTGGAATACTGGAGACAAAAGACTGTCTAGGTTATGTATTGTTTTTTGAGAGATCGTAGTTTTGAATGGGAACGAGGACCTTATAAACTTGACCTATTCTAACCTGCAATTGGTGGCTTACGGCCGACGCTCTTTCAATAAGTAGAAGCTTAAATCGCAGTAGTGGGCAAGTTGTAGGCGAATAATGCTCTGCTTTTTATACACGGTGTAGAAATGGGCTAGCTACAATGAAAACGTAAACATTGTGTTAATAACCGAACCACTTTTGTTCTCTGTCATTTGGAAATATATAACTTTTTTTGTTGTTGTACCTTCCAGGTTTATCAGCAGATCGCATCAGTTTCTATAGAAAATACTCTTTTTGTTTTTTTTTTTTCATTTACCTCGTTGAACAAAAGTTGTTCGGTTTCATGGTCCGCGACACCAAACGACAGGTTTGCTTTTGTCATGTAACACCTTGTATAACAGTGACGCTATATTTTTGTAATTATTGTAACCATACCATTTCTACAGCTTATGACATCCTGTGTACTAATAAAATCACTCTGAACTATTTCCAACCTAATTTTTCGCTTAACATAGAAAATATGTATCTGAAAATCGATAAAAACAAGCGGTAAAAGTGTAAGCAAAAAATGCTTAGATCGTCCCTTCTCTAGATTTTACTATCACTAAAGAAACCATACTCAACAAAACTTATTTATTACACTACACTACAACTCTAGGTTATAAACTGACATTTATATCCACTATAAAAAGCACAGTGAACAAACTCGAGCGAATCAACTCGGCACAATATATTTTATTTGCGACAAAGTAATATAATAAAAATCATAAAACTGTTATATCGGGCATAATACTATGTCTAAACCGTAAAACATTTCTTCTGATCTTGGAGTAGTGGTGGACATCAAAACATAGGGGTGACAAGTAGTACATTTTTTGTTTTATTTTTTTACGGATGGGAAATCATCAAATGACCCCTCCCGCTCTGGGCGGAGCGAAAGGGAGTGCCAGACTTGTAATGACTAAAACCCATCCATGATCCTGCTGTATCTCTTTCGAACAGTCCCGCAGCCCTGGCAGGACAGGCCTGGAGGGCCTGGTAGGTACTGCTTACCTACAAAGAATTTTTTTGACAAAGGTATTAATTTGTTTTTTTAAATGAAATCAGTCCGAACACTGTCTCTTTGGTCGAGTGGTCGGAAGCGCTCCTGCCGAGTATGAGGTCATGGGTTGGATTCCCAGTTCGAGCAGAGTGTTATTGAATTTTCCACCAAGAATTTCTCAATACTTTTGCAATAGCCACGGATTTGTGCCGGATTGATCGCAATAGGCTCGCTCCCAAATAGACAGTACTTAAACATAACTGAGGAACTTGGGCGTACTGTGTAGTGTACACTTCTGCGTAAGCGTTCGGGCATTACAGGCGTGTTTTCGTTGCATTGAATACGTGATGGAAAAGACAAAAACCCAGTAACACTTTGCTCAACCTAGGAATCTACCCTAGGAGCTCATGTTCAGCAGTCACCATTTCATTCCATTATTTATAAAAACGAGCAAAAAAAGACTTTTTGTAGTATTTTTTGTTATAGCAGCATTAACAGAAATACATAATCTGTAGAAAATTCAACTAGCTAACTATCACGGTTCATGAGATACAGCCTGGTGACAGACGGACAGCGAAGTCTCAGTAATAGGGTCCCGCTTGACCCTTTGGGTACGGAACCCTAAAAAGTATAAAAGCAAAAGTACTATGTTTTTCTGTTTGACTTTTATACATAGTGTAAGGCACACTGGGATCTTTATTCCATTAGATAACTTCAGAATCAACACAAGCGAAGCTGCGGGAAAAGCCAGTTAATGTATAACACAATATCAAGACTGTAATAATTTTACTTTCGTCGTGTTTTGAGTGTTTTGACTACAAATAAAGAAAGAAATATCCAACATCAAAGCTTTTATTTCCTTATATTTATATACTTTTTTTAATATCTGGTATATTGCCAAAGGGTATCCGGAACCTAAATTCCTAACAGAATTCAAGCTGTTTATTTTTGCCCTATCTCGGAAATTGTCCTCTGTCGACGCAAAAAGGGTTGTAATAAGAGAACCCTGTTTGTTTACACAACCTTTTTAATATTTAGCCAAACCGTTGTTTACATGCTTCTAGCTACAGCTATTTAAGAACTTAGTACTTAGCTTCTTCGATTAGTACAGACAACAACAAAAGTAACACAATAATTGGGAAAGGTATTCATGAAAATACTGAATGATACGGCTGACTGATACGGAGGAGCTCGTGGCTAAATAATAACAGCCGCGCAGGTGGATTTTTGGGTTAAACTATGCTTGCCTAGGCTAGTCCGTGAATGGATAGACCACGACAAACAGAGTCTCCTCCGTGCCTCGGAAAGCGCGTTAAGCCGTTGGTCCCGGCTGTCATTATTTTAGTAGATCTTTGGCAGTCGTTACAAGTGGTCAGTTGCCCAAAAAGTCAGACTACCAGTCTAACCAACGGGCTTCGTATTAGCCATACCTACTAACAGGGTTGTGTGTGGAGGTCAGATAGGCAGTCGCTCTATGTAACATACCGGTATTCAGGTGCATTAATAAACCCTGACCAAACAAGAGGCGTGTTATATGTTTGACGTGTGTATCTGTGGATCTGTGTATTTGTGTCTGTCTGTGGCATCGTAGTACCTAAACGGATGAACCGATTTTCATGAAATTGGTTTAATTGGCAGACGATCATGTAGAAATATTTAGTTCTGTGAGATAACTGTATGAATTTGTAGATTAACTTATGTGATTGGCGAAAAGCCATAAATAAATGGGTCCGTGGCTTACGCCCCCAGTGGTTGAGGCACCCGTGGCCGACGCCCCCGATCCCATTTTTAAAACTCAAAGCAATTTATTGTATAACAACCAAACTTTACGTCAACTTTTGACAGTTCAACAAAAAATAATCATACCAGGAAAAATTACTGTGAAAACAAAAGAAAACCATAAACCTGTCAATTGGTAAGAAAGTACGTTTGATAGAAACGCGATATTTCCCCGAGGAGCCGCGACGCTGGCAACAATGGCAGCCTGATCGCGAGAATTACAACGTACTTTTCTTCTGTTATGCCCCTACCGAGAAAAATAATACTTGATCGATAGCTGTCATGTTTGTTTATGTTGCTTGACGGTTTTCAGAAGTTATTGTATCTAAAATAGATTAACTTTACAAAAAAGTATGATTATTGAGATTAGCTGTTAATTTTTTTCTGCAACCCAAGAGGCCGTCACCGTTAATTGAACTTTCTCGGTCAAATTTAATCCATCTTAAAATTTGATTTCGCAAAATTCTACTCGTGAAATCAAAAGAAAAAAGCAACTTACCTACATTCTGTCTTAACTTCCTAATCCCAAGAGTTTAATAGTAGCAGGCTGATTATTTAGATACATTTTTGAAATGCATCACCGGCGCACGGGGTGAATGAACTTTTGACGTTTGCAGCAATATGGCGGACGCGGGAAACCCGAGAGCACTTATTTAAATTGCCTCTTGACTATTTTTTAGTGGCTTGCGGTTTTAATAATTTTGTTTTATTTAATGTTGTTACGAGAGTTGTTTTTTAATGATTTTGTAACTTAATTGCGTATTAATATGGATCAATGAGTTTGGGTAGGTATAAGTTACAAGTTGTCTGGTAAGAATTAAACAAGAGACAAGTATTAGTATACATATGATAAGTACCTAGTATTATTACCAACGGTAAAAAACTTTTTAATGGTAAGTTATCTGACTATCTCAAGATTACACATTAAAACTGTATTAATTATTGTAAACGCGTAGGGCAGTAGAAACAAAATATTTTAGTGACGCTTTCAGGTGACCTAGATTCGGTTGGAGAAGAACTGAAGACAGATATTCCACAGTTGCGTAAGTCCAAATCCTCTTCTGCACATTAAGTAGAATCGTTCACTATTTGAAGAGGTTTTTAAATGTTTTTTTTTTTGAGCTGCCAGAAGTAACGTGGACAGAGTAAAAGAAGTGTGTAACAATCGCCAGCAGGTTGGGTCTGATCTATGTCTACCACCTTCAATAAGAGGTGTGAGATTGTTTATGGTTGTTTTCAGATAGGTTACAGCCTCCAAGATTATCACAATGAGCACACCATCGAAATTGTCTTTGAACTTTAATGTTCCTGGTTTTATAACGCCAATAAACCCTAACTTGAATGCAAACGCACGCACATAAAGTGCAGATATGCCAAACAGCTTAGTTAAACAACAGCTAGACTCACAAGGTATCAAAACGTTATTCTGTTCTATAAAGCCAAGTCTACACGCAGATAATTGTCGTAGGTTAGTGATTGTAAATGGGGCCTACGGTCGCTCCAAATAGCGTCAATGTTTTCCTAAGAATTAGGTATACCTACCATGTATTTGCAACAGACTTTTCTGATGATGTCACTTAGGGTAGAATTTTGTGTTGTTTTGCTCTTGGTCTCTAAGTGATTGTACTTTCTTTAGCATAAGGATGTCATTTCTTAGATGGAACTTTTTTGTGTGTGTCGTTAGGTAAATCAGAGCGCCTGGCATTTTGGCGAAACCGGCGTGTCCTAGAACCAAAAATCTATTACTTTTGTGACATCTGCCAACCAGCTCTGGCCCACGTGATGGCTTACGATCCGTTCTCTCAAAGATAACTGAGTACCTGCTGTCAGACCATTACAGGTTGAGTATATTTAGCTATGAGTTTCTGCCTTATTCAACCATTCAATCCGAGTTAGAGGCACTTAGAAAAAAGCCTCTGTAATCAAGCACCCATTGATTGATTGTCAGAACATGTCATTCACAATACTAACACAATAAGACGACCGATATACCCAATATTCCCAAAACAGAGGCCATTTATGACTTCACTTGAATGATTGAAATTGCTGAATACTTTTCGTCCTAATGTAAATTTAAAAAAAAAATGGAAAATTGCGATTTTGTCTGTCTTTATTATTCACTAACTTTCATACATTCATTATTTCCTAATACAAAATATTTAAACTAACTAAATTTATAAACTTACCTCAAAACAACAGGACAGTTCTAACAGTATTTAGTCGCCTAAGCGTGCTGTTGTTTTTAATTAACCTAAATATAATATTTAAGATATACAGGGTGTAACGGAAAGGGTATATAGGTACATCCTTAAGGATGTGCTACAGACCATCAAACTGAACATGTTACTCAACATAAAAAAAAAAATGCAGCAAAAAAAATATCAACTGCCTATACATTTGGGAGGAATAGGTATTGCAATTTTCTATGGGGCGGCGGATATTTTTTTTGCTGAAAAACTGTGTTGTGATATGTTTTATGATGAGAAACATGTTTAGTTTGATGGTCTGTAGCACACCCTTAAGTATGTATAACACCGTGTAAATCACCTCATCACGAAGCCGTCAACCAAGCCTTCTGTACCTGAAACTAAGTAACTTTACGCAAAAATTATTGCTGGGAAACGACTTTTTTTTGGGGGGTGTAAAATCATGTTTTGTGGTAGAACTCAATGTAACGCACTCAAAACATTGTGCTGATGGACGGATTGAATAGTACGGGGGTCGTGGAGGTGTTTAAAGTAAAAATCTTACATTAAAAACTTGTATTTAAAAAAATACTTGTAAAAAAGTTGGAACTTTGACCCCTAATATCTCCGTAACTAGAAGGTTCCCAGGTATGGTGTAGAACAAAAAAATTATCGCAATGACAGGGAGAACCAGTGCCTTTCGGCTTCGTTAAGAGGTGTTTTACACCCTTTATACCCTTTCCGTTACACCCTGTATGTATAGATCACATTTTAAAGATATATAAATTGACCAAAATTTCCAATAAGTGTACGGTACTTAAAAGAAAATCAATAATGGTTTAAGTGTATCAGCATTTGATCCTTTATTAAATCAAGGACCTCTCACAATGCGACAAAAATCTATGTCACTCAAAAAATATCAGCGTCCCATAAAATTGGATTTATTTCATCAATAAAGGTAGATAGATGTAAGTGAGTGGATTGCATAACAATTTTGGGGAGAGGGGGTGGGAAAGGAACACTATTTCGAATTGGCCTGCTACTGAGGAGAATTACCTTTAAAGGAAACTGCGTGCCTCGCTTTAATCGAGATGGCGCTTAAAATAGAATCGAGGGAAGTTGAAGATGTGATAAAATAAGATGTTGAGGTATTTTTAGATGGTGTGACGTAAAAACAATAACAGATGGGGAATTATTATTAAAATTTCTATTATTAGTTCCTTTCCTACTGAAACTAAAGTCGTGTCGTGCTATCTACCAAATCTACTATTCACAGCTTTGTTACCTAACATACTTGTAATTGCAAACTCTATTTTGACAATTCAACAACCATCATTGGTTTATTTACGTAGGCGAGCCAATGAAATTATCAAACCTTTTTTTTTTTACTAGCTTTCCCGCGCAACTTCGTCTGCGTAACATTTTCCCCGTTTTCGCAACATTTTTCATTGCTGCTCCGCTCCTATTGGTCGTAGCGGGATGATATATAGCCTTGTTACTTCTAATACCTCCAAGAATATGTGTACAAAGTTTCATGATGATCGGTTGAGTAGTTTTTGCGTGAAAGCGTAACAAACAAACTTACATTCACATTTATAATTTTAGTAGGGAAGTAGGGATTATCAATAGGCTCGCGCTTGACCACTCACTTGATGGTAAGCGATGATGTGGTCGACGGTGAAGCACGCTTGCCTAGAAGAAACCTATTCACTCTTGACTTAAAGACCCCCAGATTGTAGCCATCGGGAAACACAGACTCCGGCAGGGAATTCCACTCCTTAGCGGTACGCATAATAAAAGTATTCCCAAAACGCTTAGTGCGTATAGGTGGGATGTCCACCATGTACCGATGGCGCATCGCCGTACGTCTCGTAGTCCGATGATGAAACGGGCTAGCTGGAATTAGGTCATGCAATTCCAAATCTGATTGTGTTCAAAAAATTGAATGACTTAGGAAGTGCCTTCGGATGGTGATGAAAGTGTGGTTTCATCATGCTATAGGAAACCAATCTGAACTATACAATTATGATTTTTATTTAAAAAAGAAAAAAAATATTAGATAAATACTTAATTTTTTTTTTCATAAAAATTGTTCAGTATTTTACTATAATGTACATTAAATTGAATATTGATGCTGTCAGCTCTTGAACTCAGTTCAGATAACCATTAAACACAAACCAAACAGCAACAACCAATTAACAAATTGAAAGTGCGACACTGCCATCTGGGACTGATCGCTGAAAAAAGCTTTAAGATAACATCCCTAGGTATATAAAAACGTAAGTGGCAACGTAAGAGCGGTCCATTCAGCCTCCCCTACCTATCTTTATGTACTAAATATACATCAAGAAAGAAGTACAGTGAGCCAAGTTTGTAATAAGCATGAGAAACCAACTTTTGCACTTAAAAGTGTTTGGTAGAATAAATACATAACATAACATCACGCCTGTAATCCTCGAAGGGTTATGCAGAGGTGTACCTAATTGTACTCCCATATTTCGCAGGATATATTTAAGTCCCATATCGACTTTGTGTCTGTCATCTCTGACCTAGACTAGAGTCAAGAGCATACCCAGCGCAAAAAAAAAAAAAAGAATAAAGAAGCATTACCGATAACATTCCAATATTTTCGAGAAGGAACAACCAATATGGGATAAGTTCCTTCCTCCTAAAAAGTAAGTTTGTGAGAAAACCCGTAGCCCGTGTCGCACCTTATAACACCATCTATCTGCTAATAAAAGTCCCTTCAAAATCAGTCCAGCCGTTTCGGAGATTAGCAGTAACAAACAGACAGACAAAAATTTAAAAAAAAAATGCTTTGTTGTTATAAGTACCGTATATACTTTTATATTAAACATTCAGTAGAACTCTGGTATTTTGAACTTACAAACAGATACTTCAATTATATTTATTGGTATAGAAGACATGAATTGTTTTCTTACGTGGACCTTCTGCGTTTACTCGGTGCTAATAAGCTTACTAAAGGCTGTCAGCTATAACAATTGGGTATCAATAGACATCACATCGTGAGAGTTTTACTGTTATTGTTTCCGCCCGACATCGAACCTTACTGCTTACGACTTCGATGGATAAAAATCTTCTGAAATTGATTGAGCTGTGTTCAGTGCGAAAATTATAAAAAAAAAGTCTTTGGTGTCAAAGGTTGATGCTTGCAAGCACGATGATGGATGTTTTTTAGGGTTCCGAACCCAAAAGCTCAAACGGGCCCTATTACTGAGACTTCGCTGTCCGTCCGTCCGTCCGTCCGTCTGTCACCAGGCTGTATCCCACGAACCGTGATAGTTAGCCAGTTGAAATTTCTACAGAATATGTATTTCTGTTGCCGCTATAACAACAAACACTAAAAACAGAATAAAATAAATATTTAAGGGAGCCATACAAAAAAGTGATTTTTTTGCTCGTTTTTATAAATAATGGTACTTCTTACACTATGTGCGCGAGTCCAACTCGCACTTGGATGGTTTTTTATCTACTTAACAAATTATTGAAACGCTCTTTCTAGAGTAAACTGGAATGTTCTAGGACCAAAAAATCGAATTATGTGTCACCAACACGCACCCGGCCAGCATGGTGGATGTTGGCTCACTCTCTCTCTCTCACAGAGGAGATGACTAAGTCCGTTAGTGGGTATCGTTTAGGCTGATTCTGCTATTTACTTTTCAATCACTTTCATTTTAAATCTATTATTTAAAACCGTGTGTTACTACGGTAAAATATTTATTTTTATTTATTTAACAATTTATGTACACACTTAATACAGAGAAATAATAAATATCTACTTTTCGAACAAAAAAAAATCGCTGTGTGTAACAAAAAAATTAAGTTATTATGTATTATTATTAAAATAAACATTTTCCTGAAATTCCTCTACAAAGGGAAAGTTTAAAATTTAAATATATAAAGGAATGATTCCTTACCAAGAATATATAATCCTTACCTCTTAAGGTAACAAAGGTAACATCAAGATGAAAGTGAGGTGTGTGTGGGATTGTTTTTCTTGAATAACCCTTAGCGCGTGTAAACAATAACTTTCAGTACTTAGTTACACGTGTGTAATGTATATTATTATTGTTGTGTGGTATTTCAGCACATAGAGGTACTGAGTACTCATATTAATTAGACAACCTTTATTACATGACTTGATGAGAGATTATTTTGTGTTGGTTTTCATGTGCTTTCATCTTGTCAAGAATTGTTGTGCTCTCTCTGTCTATGTTTTATTATGAAAGGTATTTATTAGGTACATATTTATCATCTTCATTATAAGGACGAGAATTATTTATTGGTAACCTAAATCCTAATAATCTACTTAGTTAAAAGACTCCAATAACATCGTAACTATTAGGAAATTCAGACTTCGATAGAGACTAGTAAAATAATTTAAGCCTTTGATCAGTATGTCTACCATGAGTTTTAACAATCTATACTCGCTAGCGTCTGTAGTTAAAAAAATGTATGAAAACTTTTACAGCGCCTCTAGCGGATAGTTGGGTACTAAAATGCGTAATATGAGTCACTATAGTTATCTATCCTACGTCACCGTGTAGTAAACTAAACTATAAGTTTGGGCTTCATTTGCTTAGAATTTGGTAGTAGGCACCAACACAGCTCATGGTACCATTGAAAAAGCTAACTGTAGTATTTGCGTTTTGACGGAACTATTGCAGTTACGTCAAGCGATCTAACTATGACAACTCATGGTAGACGTACAGAATTACTGAATGATATGGCTCTAAATCCACAATGTATCACCCTCGTCTATTTTTAACCTTTTGAATGCCAGAGCATAAACGCTCTTACGTGGCACCCAAGCCACAAATACACAGCAAATACTTCCAAATAAAAAAATGGGATTTCTAAAGTATCAATAACTTATTTCTTGTTAGGACATTTATATGATATTTAAGATATATAGATCTAATTTTAAAGATATATAAACAAACACACACAAAAGTAATGATTTAAATATTGTTTATTTGGTGTGACTTCAAAAACACAACAAAGTGAAAAATAAGCTAGCTTGAGGAGTCGGTGCCATAAAAACTGAATCAAAGAAACAAAAGTCACCGTCTCCTGAAGCAAATTTTTTTTTTTTTTTAATCTTTATGTCAGTGGTAACAGAACTAGTGCCTATAAGCTGTCAAAATGTGACCCCTCATGTCATGATGCCCTAAAAGAGACTACATTCAGCCAAAACCGAGACATCAAAGCCTGTTTTATCCACAACCACTCAATCTCACTCAACCTTTTAACCTGAAATCTATCGAAAAAACATGAAAAAAAAAAGAAAAACATCCGATCATTAACCAATACGTGTCGTTTTACTCTACACGCTAGCTTTCTTCCGAACTACCCTCATATTTTGAATGGCGGATAACATTCATATTCGCTCTTCTAGAGTACACCTCATGGGTTAATGATCTGTCAAACGATGTTTTCAGATCGCTACGACACGGTGAAGCATCGGAGTGAGGTTTTTGAGTTAATGTAGTATGTAGAAGGGTTATAGGTATGTTTAATGGATTAAATGTATTGGTTTTGGTTTAAAAAAATCATCGTGAATTTCGTGGTGGATCCATTGAAAGTAGCAAAATTTTGTGGAGTTAATGGTTCATTAACTTTTATTGACGTCTATAGTTTATAAGAGCCTAGTTAAAACTGTTTCGTCGCCATGCACCATCGCCATTTTTTATTGGCTGCCGTTAATTATACCAGCCTGATACTGTCCCATTGCAGCGTGAAAACTTCTTCGCATACAGAGAAGGCATGAGCGATTTCAGACCTACCTCTATAGATAACTAATTATGAGCTCAGACTTCCTCAAGATGTTTTCTTTAACCGATCATCATTAGTTATGTCCAAAATAAACTTGCAACTCATTTTAGCTGGACAGTGCAACTGAATCACCCTTTCAAAATACCAGCTATCAAAACACACAATCTTCCTGTTTATTCCAAAAAAATATATGTCACAACCCTAAAAATATTTCCCCAAACCCACAAAGAGCCAACAACAACATAGCTCCACGTTATATTTAAGTAAGACTGTCGCATGTCACCGGAACATCACGGCCGGATCGATGCCCGGTGGATCACCCTTGGAGGGGCGACATTTAAACACCGAGGACAGGGTTCAAGGGTACACCCGATTGATTCGTAGATGATTGATTGACTTGGCTTGTTGTTTCCGTGTTGGGAAATGTTAATGAGGATTTTCTATTTTGTTACCTAGTTAACGTAATTACTGTACGCACTGAGTGGTCCAGAAGTCGCATAACTTGGAGACGCTTCGCATATGGTTGTGATCTTCAGAATTGAGGGAACAACAAAGAAGAGAAGATAAATATACTTAAGTAATGTCTTCGCTTATTGCTTTATGGGGCAAAATTTTGATTCGATTTTATAACCAGGTTTAGGCGCAGCCGTACAAGAGTGTGTTAGACGCCTTTTATCATGTTAATTTTCTTTTCGTGTTGACAAAGGCCACCTTTTGATAAAGCTTTGAAAACTTACTTTTACGTTACTCGATAGATGGAACCAGATGTGTTTCATGAAAATACTCTTGTTGTTACCAACCATAATACCACACTATCTATTTCCAAACTATACAAATACATAAGCTTGCTATATCCGACCATCTGTACCCAAAAACCCCAATCTTCCTGGGAGACTATTAAAAATCGGCAACGCGGCAGTTTACGAAGCCAATTCGGAAAGGGACGGCTATAACCCAACTACTCGGGTACCCGACTACCCGGGTACGCGGGTAACTCCTGGCGTATGCTAATGTATCTAGGGCAGGTTGACCCGACATGTGGTGCGTACTACGCACTTAGGAAGCTGGAGTAACAGGGTGATTTCGTACTGACCTATTTTTGCGATTGCTTTTTGTTTTGTTAGCAATTTTCTCATGGGAGTCAGCGGGAAAATGAAATCTTTGCTACTGTCCTTACATAATGCTCCCTTCTATGAGTTTACAATGTTGGGTAGCTGTTTTTTTTTTGTTATGACCTACTTATAATACAGTAAAAATACCGTCTATAGTTTCTTTACGTGGCAAAATCAAAATCAAAAGTCATTTATTCAAACTAGGCTGATAATCAACTTTTTTTGAACGTCAAAATTATTTAATTATTACAAGAGACTGTCCCCCAAAACGCCCGCCCTCCGCAGAAATTGAACCAGGTAAGACTTATGAAATTAGTTGTGTTTTGATTCAGATATATCAGTACAGACAATATTAGGGGAATTGCTAATGATCTGCTGACAGTTGGGAAACTATTAGTTTCGAAGAATTTCTCAATGTAATCTTTTTAAACCCCCAGACTAAAGATATTTTTAACAATTCAACACATATTAACTCTACAATTGAGTACCCTTTTGAATAAAGCTTATTACTTTATGGTTATGCCTTTGCATGTAGCCTTTGCTATTTTAGGTCAATTTAGGTGCTCTAGTTAAGAACTGGGCAGTCGATTTTGTACAGTTTATATATTTACCTAGTTCCTAAAAAAAATATTTACTTATCCTTTAACTAACTTACTCGCTAAAAATATTAACCTTTTGAACGCCATCGTCACATATACGTGACAAGCAAGCGCGTACCCTGTATGCCAACGACACAAATATGTGACAAAAAATGGTGCACTATAACACGAAATACGCAATTTAAATCATTACTTTTCTGTGTGTTTATTTACATATCTTTAAAATGTGAGCTATATATCTTAAATGTCTTATCAAGAAATAAGTTAACAATAATTTTGAAATACCTTTTTTAATTTGTATGTATTTACGGTGAATTTGTGGCTTGGCGTGGAGGACACGCGCGTGCGTTTATGCTCTGGCGTCTTGAAAGAGATTAGTGCTCCATAGATGTATAACGAAGGTAAGTATCAGAAAGGAACTTTGAAAATGCGTACCTTAAAGAGATTACATAGGGTTGAAAGTCAGATGTGGAAGTTTAAAATTTTTGCAGATAATTTTTTTCACCATGTACGCGTGTCTAGTAAAGAAGATTTACACGTTTGATTTTGACAAGAGTGATTAGAATTACAGTCAATTCTTAGCATAACATAATATAACATCACACCTGTAATCTCAAAACGGTCAGTCAGAGATGTACCCAATAGTACACCCATATTGCACCAGTTATGTTTTAGCCTCATGTTATAAGGGGCGAGCATATTGCCAGCCAACAACCAGGTACAGATCCACTCGCCCGAGTTGGAAATCGAACACAAGAACTCATGCTCAAAAGTCGCAGTCAATTCATTAAGCCAAATATTATTGAAAAGTAAACCGCTGCGGAGCGTGACAATAGGCCTTGAAACAGTGCTCGGTGGGCCTCACTGCGCAGACGCAGACGATTCACAGCCTCGTGACGTCGCCTTGTGGTGAAAAAATATTTGCCACAAATAAATACGTTAAATGTACGTTCGAATGTCTGTCTATGGGAATTACCGTAGAAGAAGCGCGTTTCATGGCCATAGATAACTTAGGCTCGTTTTGAAAACTGGTTGAATCTGGTTCCTCTAACCTAACTTTCTTCTTCTCGGCTAAAACACTAGGAAGTGGCGAAGGGCGTGCGTTTTGGGGGACTGTCTCTTGTAATTTTGACGTTCAAAAGTGCTGATTATCAGCCTAATTTGAATAGGTAAATGACTTTTCATTTTTATGATTTTGAAGCAATACTTCACGATTAAGAAGAATTAATCATTCCCCGGTCTTCTTTGTCATTTGTCTTGATTTCTTTCTCAGTATTCTGACTCCATTACATGGAACTTGAACAGGGGGGTTACTATGACGCTTAAAACATTATTGTTCCATTCCTATTCCAGAGTGGGAAAGAGATGGAGCTAGACGACCTGTATAGCTCCGACTCTATTTCACTCTGGAATAAGAATGGAACAATAATGTTTTAAGACGATATGGTACGCCCCCTGTTGAAAAGTGGGTGTACTGTAAGTACCTACACCTCTGCCTAACCCTTAGGGAACTACAGGCGTGGAGTTTTGATTTCAGACTCTTCGCTCTAAGAATCTAAAATCAAACATTATGGTTGTCAGAAGAGACGCTAGATAGAAAAATACAAAAAAAAAAAAAAAATTACTTAACAAAGCAAATCAGTGAGATGTAGCCAGTCTAACATTCCAGCTGCCTATTTAATATAAATAGGCAGCGGGGAACCATTCTATTTCGCAACAATATTGTTTACTATCCGTCCTAGCTCCCTATTCCCAACCAGGATAGAACTGGTACAACTGACCCCATTGCTCGTTGACCGTGAACCTCTAAATAAGAGAAAGGAAACTGTGTCAACGAAATTAACTAAGAATTAGAACAACGAACGCACGCACTATTACTTGACATTATGTAGGAAACTGTAGAAGGCCCACTATCTTGAGTTAGAAATATTTCACATCGTCGGTGGTCGGATGGTCGAAATTATCGCACTAGGATAATCTAAAACTTCTCATTAGTGAAAGAATTCGATTGGATCAGTAGTTCTTAAGATTGCCCCTACAAATACTAAAACAACAGACATACAATATTGGCCTCTTAAAAAGGTTTGCGTATTTCAAGCAAAGACACAGACTTGTTAACGAGGTAGAAGAATTGTAGGCAGACCAAGAGTCTGATGGGCTGACGACATTCAGAAGATCGCGAGGGGCTGCTCGCGCCGACCAAGGAAGAATGGAGAAGGTCTTAACTCAGCTGAGGGGTTAACAAGGTTGCCGATGATGATAACGTTTATCACAAACTGGAGATACTATACTGGTTACTACTTTTTGTCGACGTTTTACAAGTGCCCATGTAGGCCTATGTGAAATAAAAATATTTTGATTTTGATTTTTGATTTTTTTACTTTACCATACAGGCCATAGTTAAGATTTGATGGTTTTCCTTTAATTTAATTTATCGTGTTTGTTACAGAGTTTTGATCCTCATGATTGATCCTATCGATCGATAGCATCAAAGTACAATTTTTTTTTTTGGATTTTAACTTGTTCGATTTCCGAGTGAGGCAAGCGAATTTTTGAAAATCTTTGAACGCAGCAAAAGATATGTTTCTTTTTAACAATAAAGGTATGCTATCTCCATTATTAAGAGTAGTTTCCCTCCAAGTGGCATTGGAAAATTCCACCCTGTATACAATTTTCATTTTAGGCGTGTTTGATATTCATTTGCTTTGAGTTGATCTTCTTCTACTTATCTGTTTGCTGTACAAACAAACAATGCTAGGGGCCTCACATACCCGCAGTGATGGCGGTGGGCCTCAATCGCACATTGGCATTGATCTAATAGAATCGGTGAGTACTTCAGACTTTTAGTTTATTTGTATATTTTTAAAAATATCTGACAAATGGCGGGTTATGCGTACAAGTTTTTCTTTATATATAATATTATTCAGGTCCAAAACAACAACCTAGTATTTAAAAATAATTCAAATCGCCAAAAAAAACTCACTTTTTTTTGGCGATTTGTTTTATTTTTCACTTTTTCGAAGTTGCTCAAAAAAAAACAATAGCATGAAACATAAAAATAAATTAAAATGATAATTAAAACAATATTTCGTTGTAAAATATCTAAAAAAAACTATCATAAAGTCCGGAATTAGAGTCAAAACAAAGCTGAAACTAGCTCGAACATAATTTTACTACGCAATACGTTCGGCGGTGGGCCTCACGGCTGCGCTGGCGCAGATGTGACGTAGTTCGTCATAATAGCGCTATTTATTAGTTTCGCGACGTTCCTACTCACCTACTCAATGTATTTATCCTACTGAAAAAAAAGCGTTGCCGAAACATAAAATTTGGGGAACGACCTTTTCAGATTTACTTCTAGAAAAACTTACGCCGTCACTTACGAGATACCTTCCTTGATTGTTATTTATTGTGAGCTCCGAAACTTTTGTATAATGATAAAGTGACAATAAAAGCAACTTAGCGAAATATCTCATGATCCTAGTTAGGTTTAAGTTAGAATTTAGCTTAGACGATAATACCTATACGACTACTCACCCTACAAAAACTAAAACCAAATCCTTATTTCCCACACAGTCATCACAGCCCAAGCACAGTACAGCCAGTACATCTATCGCCAGCCTCATGTCGCCTCTCATCGCTAACTATTAAAAAGAACAAGGTTAGCAACCTATCCATTCACAGTCAAAACACAATATTCATCAAAACATCCTAGCTACCATCTACTCTAATATGTGTGCGAAAAAATATCGTACGTTAAACATTGGGCCTCAATCGCATGCGCAAGTGACGTAGTCGTTCGTAATAGCACATTTTGTGCGTGGCACAGAGTAGGAAATTTCAGTAGATCCACTATTTTATCGTTTGACAAAAAAGTACGGTGTATAAATAGGTGCGCGAAAAAGTTGAGTGTTTTCTAGGAAATTGTTACATTTAAAGGCACTGGTGTAAAATATGGTTCTTCAAATCTTTAAAAGACATGTTTAAATAAAATCTGTTAGTTCACTTACAATCTTTAGATTCACAGTCACATTGTATCTATTTGGTTGAGGAGGAAAAATTACTTAAAAATATCATTATCTACAGTACTGGCACGTGTCACATTTTGCAAGTAATTCTATCGAGATTTTTTGTGACTTTAGGTCTACTCAAGAGCTTCACTATTATTTTACAATACAATATCCTTGATTTCAGGCAACTAGGGCCCATAAATCACAATACATAAATAAGTATAAAAACAATAACTATAAACTAATACATAATCTATACAAAAATAACTTAATAACTACTGCACATGAAGTAACGGCGTCGTGTTACGCTGCGAGATTTTCCTGCCCCATATTGCTTTGGGGTCAGGTTCCATTCTCTTCTGCAGCCGTCTCGTTATCATTTACTTTTTTTTGTATTACCAGTTTATGAACTTGGACGAGGAAAATGGAGTAGGTATGTAAGGTTTGTAACAAGTGGCATTCTGTGGTCCTTTTATTTGGCCTAACTTGCTTAATCTCATATAAATATCAAGCGTTGATAAAGCTAACCTTCTGCAAATCATTTTTTCAGTACAAATGGCGACACGTACCTCGCGATAATTGACTGCCAAATGTTTTCGTTTCTATGTATTTTTGTATCGTTTTTTAATGTATTAGTTGGTGTGAATTGGTTTAGATTAGACAGATCACAGACTAATATTATGGAGGAAATACCGGTATTTTTTACGTTTGTAGCTAGTTTCTTGAGTATTATCGGCGGTGTTTCTACGATCAGCATTAAAAATGCTTTGTCTTAATAATACACATAAGATAACATCACGCCTGTAATCACCGAGGGGTTAGGCAGAGGTGTACCTAACAATACACATTTCACCATGTAATAGGGGCGAGCCTATTGCTATCAAACGGGCACAAATCCAGACTGCTAGGCTGCTACTGAGAAATTCCTGATTGAAAAACTTATAATCGGAAATAGAACCTAATACCTTATGCTAAGCAGTCGCACTTGCAACCACAAGACCAACGAGCCAGTCTGAATAATATTTACGACATAAGATAGAACCATCGATGCGTCAAAATGTAATTGCTTCCCAACAATTCAATTTGCGACTCCCGAGCAAAAACACTTAGGTTCTAGTTCTTACCCTAACCCTAGGCTAGACTAAAACCTTAAATTCCAGCCAACTTCGAACATTCCTAAGACCAGGGTTAGTACAAAAAGGAGTCTAGTAGCTACTTGTGAAGAGGGGGCTTCAATTATAGGAGGGCTGCGGTCAGAGCCCCCGAGTCTGATGAGAAAAGGGTGCTTGATCTATTGTTTGATTTTTTTCTATGGTTAGCGATCCTGGGGACGTGGTTTATCTAGCTAGAATTGAATACAAGAGTTGTCATTGGTTTTATGTTTAAAAACCGGCCAAGTGCGAGTCGGACTTGCGCACGAAGGGTTCCGTACCATTATTTATAAAAACGAGCAACTTTTTTGTATGGGAGCCCTTAAATATTTATTTTATTCTGTTTTTAGTATTTATTGTTATAGCAGCAAGAAATACATAATCTGTAGAAATTTTTAACTGGCTAACTATCACGGTCCATGAGATACAGCCTGGTGACAGACGGCCGGACGGACAGAAAGCGAAGTCTCAGTAATAGGGTCCCGTTTGACCCTTTGGGTATTTTATTATTATTATTATAAGCCTATATTGTCCCACTGCAGGGCAAAGGCCTTCGGGTACGGAACCCTAAAAACGCCAAATTAAAAGGAATACTGGTATTTGTTACCTTAACTACGAAATCTTATTATATGTAAGTACGTCTTCTGATGATCAGACAATAATATTAGTATCATCTGCAATCATTACTGATAAGCATGAGGTGTTGGGTTTGATTCCCAGGTCGGGCAGTCTTGTTAGGTTCTACCGCCAAATTTTTTTTTTAGCAGTCCAGAGTTTATTGTGCCCGTTAGCAATATGTTAGCGCTCTATATCTATAATTTAAACATAACTGGCGAATTGGTGACTTTTAGGATGTTTTAGACCTCTGCCTAACCCTACAGGGAAAACAAATGCGTGATATATATCCCTTATTCAATAACAACCGTACGTGTAACAGGCACGGAAAAAATAAACAAAAACCTAAAATGTAGTCAAACAAAAACGCCAAAAACGTGGAAAATTTAACGAATTCAAATGATCGAGTTTCTATAGTAAGTCTGTCAAGGTCCACGATAGCTGTGTGTATTTCTACGGTTGTCGCTGGTAGTAATAAAATGTTTCTATCGATCGGAATTACTTGTAACCTGGTATTGGTACCTAACTGGTTTCTATTTTATCGAATGTTCCACTTTTATGTGTTTTAAGTGGAAGCGCCAGGGTAGGGCGAAATTCAAATTTTCTTACGTTTTTTACAATTTGCCGACTATTGTCAAGCAGGCTGTATGAACTT
Source organism: Cerastis leucographa (assembly GCA_963082945.1). Taxonomy (NCBI): domain Eukaryota; kingdom Metazoa; phylum Arthropoda; class Insecta; order Lepidoptera; family Noctuidae; genus Cerastis; species Cerastis leucographa. Next base: position 21,683,000 of record OY720382.1, read on the forward strand.
TACCTTTTGAACGCCAGAGCATAAACACACGCGCGTGCCCTCAACGCCAAGCCAAAAATTCACTGCAAATACTTACCTATATAAATAAATAAAAACCGGCCAAGTGCGAGTCGGATTCGCGCACGAATGGTTCCGAACCATTATTTATAAAAACGAGCAAAAAAATCACTTTTTTGTATGGGAGCCCCCTTCAATATTTATTTTATTCTGTTTTTAGTATTGTTTATTATAGCATCAACAGAAATACATAATCTGTAGAAATTTCAACTGGCTACCTATCACGGTTCATGAGATACGTCCTGGTGACAGACGGACAGCGAAGTCTCAGTAATAGGGTCCCGTTTGACCCTTTGGGTACGGAATCCTAAAAATGTAACGCATAGATTGGTTGGACTTGTTAAAAGAAAGTTTCTTTTTTTTTCTCTTTTTACTGGTCAAGGCGTAGTTGTGTCTGGGCTGGAGTGACTGACTTTGATCTGATGCCAAGAAGTCGAGGGAAACGTAAGAGCCAGTCTAGCCGGAGAATTACGTTTGACAGGTTGTTTTCTGTTTTTTTTTTTCTCAAATTATCTTGTTATTTTAAATTTTTGTCTAGCCGTATGCCCACGCTTCATTAAGAAAGCTTATTCTTGTATTTTTCGTGTGGGATTTGTAGTACAATGTTCGGTAATGGTGCAGACGTGTTCTACAAAATCTTGGGTCATTCGAATCCCAGGGGCGTAGCTACCGCCGCATCTGCCGTATCAATTATGCCGTATCAATATAACCTAAGATCTTCGATGGGACATGGACGCCTGTCAGACCTGTCACTATTGCCCATAGAGGCAGAAACTTTAGAAAAACTATAGTCATCATCAGCTATAAATAATTTAATAAATCAGTTTGCTGAAAACAAGGCAAGGAGAGTGTATATTTAATTTGAATTGTTTGTAAAACTTTTGGAAAAAGTGACAGATTTTTCTTTTAATTTCATGCAAACTTTTTTTTTTGTTTTGTGAGAAATCATAAGGTATTTAGGCATTTACCGTTCATAAGCCCCCAAACGATTTTTTATACAGGGCCCCGCCAAGGCACGCTACGCCACTGTCGAATACCTACTAACTTTATCTGACCGTGGTCGAATCCGATATTATCCCGGTTACAAACAAATGTACTGATTCAACGCATACAGAATAAAACACAAGTTAACATAACATCACGCCTGTAATCCTCGAAGCGGTAGGCAGAAGTGTACCTAATAGTACACCCACATTTCGCCAGTATAATAAAACTCGCCGGTTATAGACTGATACTTTTATTATTTTCCTAGGTACTATTTCAAGGATACAGTTAACACACTTGCTTCTTCCAAAAAAGTGAGCTCTCTCGGCCAAGTCCTGCTTAATAAACTACCCCTTCCCCCATAAAAATGACGGTTGGGCAGTGTTGCCCTTTCTCAAACGTAAGAAAGAATTACTAAAAACCTTTAAAACCCTACACTCGACCGTCCTGACGACGTGTATGCCCTCATACACGCCTCATGTGGTAACTAAAACACCCTACACTCTTGGCTGAGAGGACTCATGAAGAAAAAAAAACAAAAAAAAATGAAATTATAAACATTCAAAAGTTGGGAGATTAAATTAGTTATTCTAAACATTTACAGCAGTTAAGAAATATTTTGTTACAACAATTAGGCTACATCCTTAAAACTACACTTTATAACCTATACATTAAAAAACGACATCATACAAACTTGGAACTGAACTGATCATTATTTGGTTACAACAGTTATCATCAAACATTATTTGATTCAGCTAAAATAATAGTTATTTATTACTAGTTAATTATGTAATATTATACATTTATGAAATCCATAGTACTACCCAGATTGAATAAAAGTTACACAACTATAATAATGTACTATCAGTTTCCCACAAAAATAACGATTTCAACAATTTTGGCGAACCAATCGATTCTCGCCAAAATACCTAGATCTAAAAGACTAGTTTCATTTTAGGATCATGAACTACTTATCAATCATCCATAACTTAATTTTAGTGCGAACCAATTAATTCTCGCTACTGACCTGGCGTACTCTATCAGGTTGTGAACCAATCAATTCTCACACCTGATCAAAGACTCCAGGAGAATAAATAAACCTAGGCAAACCAATCACTTGCCTCCAACTGTGTTATGACCGATGACGTGAACCAATCAATTCTCACGTCAGGTCTCCAATTCTGTAGTAACCGATAACGTGAACCAATCAATTCTCACGCTCGGTCTCCAATTGTGTAATAACCGATGACGTGAACCAATCAATTCTCACGTCAGGTCTCCAATTCTGTAGCAACCGATAACATGAACCAATCAATTCTCACGCTCGGTCTCCAATTGTGTAATAACCGATGACGTGAACCAATCAATTCTCACGCTCGGTCTGAAACAATAATATTATACATTCTGTAATAATTGTCCTATAAAATCATTTATAAATGACTACCTACGCATCACTATGTTCGCTATCATCACTGGATTCGCCAGAATCAAATTTATTTAACTGTAACGCAGCGACATGTACTCACGGCAGCATTCTATCAGCTGCTACAGTGGTAGTGCGTTTATTTGTACTTTTACTGAAACCTGGAATCGAAGCTATCTTATATCTATCTTGGCTTAAAACTTTAGTGAATATCAATGGCCCCAGGATGGAAGTAGTTTCTTACTCTTCCCATCATTGTTAAAAGTAACTTTAGTAATCTTGACTAAATCTCCCTTATTGTAACTAGTTGTCCCAATCCTTCTCATCATGTCTTAAGTTTTGGGCTTTCAATGAATTTAGTATTGTCCGGTTATATCGTTCAACTTATATAATCAATACACATTCGAAAACTGGTATCTTTCTTACGAACTAATATAATCGGACTTGCGTACTCAGATAGGTACCGATTCTCTAACGATCCCCGCTTCCAGCATTTCACCTAACATAGACTGCAATTTCTCACTTTCATGTGATATCAATAACAATAGGACGTTGACTACAATTCAATTTTCATCTGCGTAACATCAGTAAAACCCAAATTCTTCAATTTGAGGCGAATTATGTTTAAATTGTTTTCTTCAATATAGGTTTTTCTAATAGATTATCATGGAAAACTCTAGAAACTACCCTCGCATCCACACCATTTACCACTATATCGAGCAACATTATTATCTAACGATTGGACCATCTCATTCCCAAATCCTTTCATAACTTACGGGACCTGATCATGCACCAGATTAAGACTGGAAATAAATTAATGACTCCCTAACCACTGTCACTTCGCTACCGAAATCAATAAACGCTTCTACAGTCTTGCCATTCACTATAACCAGTTTTATGAATTTTGAGTTGGAACTAGAGCTTGAAATACACATATTTTTTTTTTTAGATTGTGCCTCACGTTTTATTTGCTATCGGAATTGGGAAATTGTGAGCAATTATCGATTTTGTGTCCGATTTTGTTGCATTTATTGCATTTGATTAGTGGCTTCGGACATTGTAAATAAGGGTGACCTCGCTCCTTACAATTATAGCATAGTACGGAACTCATAGACCGATTGGATTTATCTTGATTAGTCTTAGAATTTAATTGGTCAGAATTATTTTTACCAAAGCTACGATCACAAGTTTGGCCTTCTTTGTTGCTCATTAAGAATTGGAGAAGCTGATTGGGTTGAGAGCAACAGAGCGCCAAAGCACTCGACTTCATAGTCCTATCAGAGATACCGTGGATAATACAATCTACTGCGTGTTTACCCGAAATGTCACACTGAGTTAATAACGCAAGTTTTTCATAATAATATATTTCAATTGGTTCGCCAAACTTAGTTTTTCTCTTAAGCATATCCTCCAGAATTTGGCCATAGTTTTGCTCGCAAGGAAAAGCACTAATCAATTTATCTTGCCATTCTTTCCAAGTATGCAATATGGTGTTTAAACCCTCATACCAAACTTTGGCCAAACCCTGAAGTTTCTGCATTGCAAAATGTGCCGTAGTTACATCATCCCAGCCGTACACAGTAGCGCATTCATTTACTTTACGCAGCCAAATGTCAATACGCTGGTTTTTCGCTGACGGGTCAAAATTAGGGAGAATATTTTTATGATCAATATTTTTCGAAATTGATGCACTTGGCTGAGATGCAAAACCATGTTTAATAGAATGCACCAAGTTTATAACATCTTTGACGGTAAAAGAAGGGGTACGTGACCTTTTATCCTGTATTGCGCCGTCGCCACGTAGACTATCGTTGCTCTGCTCGCGTGAACCTCGTCTCCGCTTGGCTCTCGTACCTTGATGCTCACGTTGACGCGAACGATTCGCGCTGCTGCCGCTGTGCTGCCGGCTCTTGGAGTGATAGCGGCTCGCACTCATGTAGCTTCCACCAGGTCTATTCCCATGCGCCTCTGTTTTCTTCTCACGTTCTCTCTGTAGGTCCTGTTCGAGTACACGTAGTCGCTTTCGTTCTTGCTCAAACTCAAGCTCTTTCTCACGAAGACTTTGCATCCGTGACTTGCTCCGACTTCGAGTGTCACCGCAGCGTGCGCCGGGACTATCACGTCGATGCTGCGACGGGCACCTTACTGGAGTTAGCAGGCGCCGTCGACTCTCTTTGCGACCACAAGGAGAAGCCCCCAACGACCGGGCATTGCTGCAGTCTTTTTCCATTGTGAAACTGGAATAGACCACATTTAAGGACATAAATGTTCGAAGAGATAAATTGCGTAACGTAAAACAGTGCTACAACACCCAGAGCACACAAGTACCCTGACCAAATTTTAGAAAACTATGCCCTTAGTAAAGGCTGTTCCTAAATCAAACATCTAAAGTAACCTTCAATAAACAGCTCTATTATTAGGGTGTGCCCTAACCAAATAAAACTGCAACCGAAGGTTACGGCAGGAGCATGTTACCACTGCGGCCGGTGACCCAGCCAAGTGGCAACAATCCCTGTTCAATTCTAACCTATTTTGAAGAAACAGCACAACCTCATTTCGCAGCCGTATTATCGGGGAGTGCCCCAACCGAATAAAACTGCGACCTGAAGTTGCCTTAAATGCATGCTACCAATATCAAGGAGTGCCCTGACCAAGCGGTAACAAACATACTTTCATTTCTAGACTAAATAAAAAGGATTCACACTAATTGTGACCTCATTTTGCAATCGTATTATCGGGGGGTACCCCGACCAAATAAAATCACACCATAAGGCCACCATAAATGTTAGAAATCCAATTAACTTTTTCACATTATCACGGAATACCCAACCAAATGTGACAAATACCTTCAGGTTAGCACACGTAATTTAAAAAATACATAATTATCATAACCTTATTTTGCAATCGTATTATCAGGGAGTACCCTGACCAAATAAAATCACACCACAAGGTTATAGAACATGTTGGAATCCCAGTCTTCATTGTCTTATTATCGAGGAGTGCCCCGACCAAATAGGACAGCGAGCTTAAGGCTACCACATGTTAATTTTAACAAAGAGAATTTAAAATTAATTTACCTGTCGTATCACACTTCTGAAGTATAATAAAACTCGCCGGTTATAGACTGATACTTTTATTATTTTCCTAGGTACTATTTCAAGGATACAGTTAACACACTTGCTTCTTCCAAAAAAGTGAGCTCTCTCGGCCAAGTCCTGCTTAATAAACTACCCCTTCCCCCATAAAAATGACGGTTGGGCAGTGTTGCCCTTTCTCAAACGTAAGAAAGAATTACTAAAAACCTTTAAAACCCTACACCAGTTATGTTGTAAGTCCCATTTTATAAGAAGCGAGCCTATTGCCATCAACCGGGCACAAATGTAGACTATTGAGAAATTCCAGATGGAAAAACACGAATTAAAAAAATGGTGCGTGGAGTCCCTCCGCGCGGAAGAAGTGAAACTTCGTAATACTACACGCCGCCACGCATTCACTCTCGCTCTGTCATTTCTATTCCCCCTCCATGGTAGCGTTAAACGTTAAACTTGTTGGAAGTCGCATAAGAAGTTTCACTTCAAATAGGGAAATTCCCGATACTCTGAAAGAAAACGCCAGTGGCTCATTATCTTTTGTTGACTTCCGTCAGTATCTACTACTTCTCTAAGATGAATGCAAATATATCAGGTGTAATTTTTTTATTATATTTTCATTAAAATAATAAAAGAAAAAGTACTTATCACTAGAAGTAGGTACCTACCTACGTATTTTCAAAATGGTTTAACTGCGTAGCTGCATCAGATAAAAACAAGTCTGACAGCTAGAGTTTCCCTCTTTGACGCCTCCTAACTACGCTGACAGATAAGCTTATGAATAAATTACAAAAAACTTACCATACTTCTTATTGCTTTGTATAATTACAACACTATTTACTACTAGCGAACAAAGAAGGATAATAGCCGAGAAAAAACTCCGAAACCTGCCTCAAGCGGAAAATCGGTTGCTGTGGAAATCAAAAATCTAAGAAAACAAGTAGAACTTGTGACCAGCAGTAGAATACGTTTTTAAATTAAGCAGACAATTATTCGATAAAATTAATGAGACACTTCATGAAGATTTAGATTAGAGGATTCATCATCTAAAAGACAAAGCTTCCGTATGTACAATAGCGGTCATTATCCAATTTGATACACCAAAAATTTTAACATCCATCTAAATCATTACCTATCAATCATCGTAGGAAAGCAACTAAGTACCAAGTCTTCTATTTACAGAAACCATCGAAAATTAATGTAGCGTTCAGTTTTCCACGATTGAAGCCACTTCGGCCTTCGAAAACGTACACACGCAAATTACAAAAATATAAATAGAAAACATTACAATTATCAAACCAGTGGCGCGAATTGCCCTACACCCTTTAGTGCCTCGTTACCTGACCAAATTGAAAAAACCATCGCATAATACGACCATAGAGTGTTTATGTCGCTTCTCAATTCTGCCGGGATATCGGACAAGGCCGATCAGTGTAATACTCGTGCGTAAAACACCAGAAAAAAATATTACTTCATTAACGAGCAAACGCGTGACGTTTGGGGGCCAAAGATTATGATGTAGGTACGACATTTTTGATTATGATCGAGGTTGATTGAATTTCGTACCTATTTTCATTTGTGTGTAAAGGTTTGAGGCCTTTTTGGTGGTGACAGATTAACCGGCTCGCCATTTTTGTTAAAGAGGCCATAAAGGTAAGAGTGACGCATCGTTGGCGCCAATAAAGATATAATTATGTAAATTTTATACAGCCTACTTGTAGAGAAAATATAGGATACCATAAAAACAGTAAAGTCGCCAAATAAGAATGACGATTGTGAGTTTTTTTTTTCTATAGTATTTTGTTAACGAAACAAAGCCACTTAACTTTAACTTCTATTTTTTTTTTTGCAATTTGTAAAAATAACTGAACACACCTCAACCAAACCCTTATTTAAGCATACCTTATTACTTTACTTTAAAAAAGGCTTTTTTTAATAGAAAAAAATAAAAGATTAAAGGAGTTCTAGATCTAGTGTCTATATCTAGTTGTTTTCTCTCTTCTCCAAATTATTTAACACGTGCCATATAAATGTAAGTATTTTTAATATCAGTATAATTATTTCATAAATAAATAAATGTTATTAATATACAAAAAGGTGTTTTATTGTGACACAAAACGATACTTTACATTTTAGGTTTCATAACAACATCAATTAGTTGCCTATACCTACTTGGCGTTATTTACCAAAATTCAAAACTTGCATAAATTCAGATGCAACATAATTTCATATTGAAACATAATTTTTCTTGTCTACTGTAGTTTTTGTGTAAGAAAGGCAATTTTTTTTTTTTTTTTTGCCTATATTAACACTTCGCGTCATCAAAAACTTTTTAGATTTTCCATAACGGTCAGCGAGCACCCTTTATAAAATAATAATTTTTGGTTAAGTTTTTTTTGAAAACTCTTTTTTACATGTTTAATTTGGACCTAGGCCAAACTCAAATTCTAAGTAGGTTATCAACCCCAAACGGCTCGAACTCTGAGGTCGTGGGGTCCGAGTGCTCAGAGCCTTTTTAAGGAAATTTCGAAACGCCTAGTTGACGCTTCCCGTGACCATGCTTTTACTTTGGCCAGACGCTAAGTATTGCCATACAACGTGGCAATGCTGCCAGTATCTTAGCCACATTACCAGCTGACAGCGTTGAGGAGTTTTTTGACGCCTTTTTATAGCTTATTGCTATTTTAGTTATTTAATTTATTCGTTTGTTAATCGTTGTAATGTACAAAGTAGTTATTTAAATTAAATAAATTATTTTCCCTAAAAAAAATTACTTTGTATATAACTTTGTATCGGATAAAATAAACTAATGGTTGAAGCATGTTTTAATTGGCAAATTAATTGATAATGCTATGCTATTTTTGGCTTTAACTATCTAAGGATCTTTGGAGTAGGTAACACTCTTTTATAAGTGTACGTGGGTGTTCTACGGTTTATCTTTGATTGGCCTTAATGACATGAAATCCCTAATAATTAATTGACTATTCTTAAAAATAAACAATAAATTAATATTTCCACCAATCTAATACCTATTAGGCGCTCAAATAATAAATTAACCATAGCACTCCCATAACGAAAATCTCCAATCAATACCCACTCAATCAGTTTCCATAGATCTACGTAAATAACGCGATGTTTTCGCGGAGCTGCGTTCGCGCAGAGTTTGGGCGCCCGCCACGCGCCCCGTCTATTGAACCCGGCCATAGATTAGAATAATATGCAAATGTGAGGCGCCGATGATAATATAACCGACTGTAATCAAACTGATGAATAACCAACTGTTTGTGACAACAATAAAAGTAGGTTGGTGCATAGATACCTAATTGTGTTGTGGTCTAAAAAAAGAAATGTAAAAAATATAGTTACCACAAAGGTACTATATTTACGCCGCTTAAGTTTCTCCGCTGCCGCAGCGGCAGTTATTTAATCCAAATCTACTCTGTTGTCTTCACTTTCACGAGCCCTTCGGTTTAAATCTATATTTAAATAAACCGGCGACAACCTGCAACCATTCATTTTAACATAAAGTGGGTCAGTCTTCTATTTATAGTTTGGTACTTGTCAATGTCGAACTAAAACATCAAAGGGAATGGTGGTACACAAACTTATGAATTTATTCATTTAGGCATCAATAACATACTTATTTTATTATTTACAGAGAAAATGGTTTGAACAGTGACAACCCCACTATAAAATAATAATCGACACGCTTTTCTTTCTTATTGTCTGGTTATTTTCTCCAGCAGATTTTTGCGATGCGACGTCGCATCGCAGTTTTGTGTACAAGCCCTTAAACCAACAGTCAGGTTTTTAGCTGTGACAATAAAATAGCAGAATATTTTGCATAGTCTTTGACGAAGGAAAGCAGTAGGGTAACTTTTGCTGATAACACATTCTTGGCAGATGTATCAAGGATTACAGTTTTTCAGGAATTTTCCATCTATTACACACAAATGACCGTAGACCGGTAAGAACCTATTTTAAGTGCAGGAGGCAATCAACATCCCATCTTTACCTCCCCGACTCATCAGCAAGATGAACTAAAACAAAATATTGCATCAACACACAAAAAGAATCTCTTCTGAAAACTCCAGAGCAAAACATTCTGGTTTCCTTATGTTCTTCAAAACCTAAGTGTTGATACACACAGTTCAGATGATGGCTGAGTTATCCAGTGTTTAGCGAAAAATGCCTAGTGCTGAAATAAGCTAAACTGAAGTCTGCATTTTTATCTAGAACGGAGTTTATACAACGTAATGGATAGCAGTGTGGATGGACGGGAACCTTCCTTGCTCGCTCGATGTTGTTGGATTCTCGTTGCAGTACTAATTATGTGCAAACCTATTTTTAGGAATGTTTTGCTTTGAGTAACAACGTGAAAAACATTTTTTTAATAGGCGATAGAATTTAAATAGATAAATATTGATGCAATGAACTAAAATAAGCTTGGAAGAGATTGGGTGCTGACATGTTTCAGTTTTCAAGCTTTTAACATAAGAACGGATCATCAGAAAGCTTTTATTTAAAAGCCTCATAGTATGAATTTTTAAATGAACAGGTATTCTTACCTCCAACTTGTTTGATAATATTAATAAATTGGCATACGTCCTTTTATTATATTCTTATTTAAAAAAAAAAAAAACAGTGCGTGGAAGAAGTGAAACTTCGTAATACTACACGCAAGCGTTCGAGTGCCACGCATTCACTCTCGTTATTTTATTGAGCTTCTAAATAATATTTTGTTGTTTTCTGGTTGTATTATTTTTATTACATAATTATTACATAAGTTTATCGAGGTTATTCTACTCATGGAAATTGAGCGAAGGCTGGTCACACCGAAGAGTCGAATGCATGACTGATTGCACGCCATCTTGCGTACCTAGTAGAACTACGTAGTCACAAATCTTGTAATACTGCCATCTCTTAGTGAGTTTTAGAAAATATTCCCCCTCCATGGTAGCGTTAAACTTGTTGGAAGTCGCATAAGAAGTTTCACTTAAAAAAACCTCAGCTTTGAAAAAACTTAACAATCATTCTTCGTCTGAAACTTCAGAAACACAAGGTTATAAAAATAACATTATACTATCGTAATATAATGTATAATATTATTTTATAACAAGAACTTGTACAATAACAGTACTTCCGAATTCCCGCGATATTAGATAAGTTCGCGACGCCATTTTTGTTTTGTACCGTTCTTTATTTGAACGTTTCAACGTAACGGCCAATCTCCTTAGTTTTGGACACATGTTGCGGTATCATTTGGAGTACCAGGAAGTTATAAATTGATGTTGGACTGATCAGAGGTGGCTCTGACGAAATAAGTCAGTTTTAGCCATAGCACTGTGTTAAAAAAAAACACATTGTGTTTTTGAAGTCGGTTTTTCCAAAAAATATTTATAACCTTTCCACTTTCTCGATGCTTGCTGCATAGCCGTTGTATTAAAATACCAAAGCTTTACTACAACCAATCAGCAAGTGTCACAATCATCATCAAATTAAAAACAGTAACTAAAACATAAAACCCAGGTTTCAAACACCGATCATTCATCCATATGCCTATTAGGTAAACACAAACCGGTACAACCACGGTCAGTATAAAATCTAAGACTTTCTTTAAGGCATGACGTATTGCTGAACACTATAAGATCTAAATTAGGCAGACAGGCTTGATCTACCACAACGAATAGTTTGGGAACGTTCACGATGACTGACGCAATTACTACCGGTAAATATACAGTCTTTATGTAATTGAGTGTTACTTTAGATAGTAGGAATCGTGAGCTTTGGACTTGTGGACGAAATGAAATATAGCCTCGTGATAAGTAGTCTGTTTTTGGATTACTTCACTGTAGTTCCACTATCTTCATCTGCCTAGCCTTTTCCCAAACTATCTTGGGGTCGGCTTCTAGTCTAACCGGATGCAGCTGAGTACCAGTATTTTACATGGAGTGACTGCCTATCTGACCTCCACAACCCAGTGGTAAGACTGGATGTCCGACTTTTGGCTTCTGAGTTCTCGTATCGACTGTCAAAGATCTTAAAATGACAGCCGGCTCAGCGTGCTTTCTGAGGCACGGAGAAAACTCGGTACTTATGTATGGTTATCTATCCACGGACCAATCTCGGCAAGCCCGGCTTAACCTTAAAGATCGACCCGTGCGGCTGTTATTACTTAGCCACGAGCTTCTCCACTATGTCGTGTATATAAAATATTAATGTCGATTTCACGGAATAGATAAAATACCTCTTTTTATCTGTTCCATGGTCGACTTTGTCCCAATAAGTAGATTTTGCTGTAAAAATATCATAGGGCAGGATGTATTTGGTTTCAGAATTTATTAAAAATGCTTTGTGTATTTGATAAGACAAATATCGAAATGATAAGTGATGTGGCCAAGAACTGAAATTTTCCTAACATTTTTTTTTTAATTTACAGTATTAATGAGAATAATTATTGTTCTATTTTTATTATACAAGTTTCGAGCTGAATATTTGGAATTTGTAACTTTAATTATCCAAGAACGGAAGTTGCTATGAATATCCTATTGTTTTTTCTAGCTTTTCTACAAGTAAAAACAATAATGTACCTAACTGTTTAGATAGACAACTAGATTTGGTATTAAGTTCGGGTCTTGGCGAGGTGTCAGTAGTGATGGCGGATGGGTCGCTCGTGCCCGTGGACGCACATCACCCGCCACTCGCGGCGAGCGTGCGGCTCGCGGGCGCGAGCGCCCCGCGCCCCGCGTTCGCCCCTGCCGTCAGCGGACGCACTGCTACTAGACCGCGTTGGAATTTTTATAAAGCGGATTATGAATTGCTATATTCTATGTTAGCAGCTACTGATTGGACAGATATGTTTGAGCAGACCGATGTGGAAGATATTTTGAATTTATTTTATGATAAACTTAATAATATTTTAGATGCAAGTGTTCCTAGGAAAGCATTTACTGTCAAACAGCGATATATTTACCCCAAATGGTACACGAGCGATATAATAAAAAACTTAAAAATTAAAGCAAAGCTACATAAAACATATAAAACAACGAAATTTAATAGTGATTACGACGAATATTCGAAATATAGATCATATATTAAAAAAACAATAGAAATTGCACGCAAAGAGCATCAAAATAAGATTCAATGTCAGTTCGGGAAAGACCCTAAGTCATTTTGGCAGTACATGCGATCGCAGAAAAGTACAACGAGTAGACAGAGCATTATAAAGGATGGTCAGTACCTGTCAGACGAGGAGTGTGCTGAGCAGTTCGCGACTTATTTTGAGTCGGTTTATAGTAGTACGGCGCCGCGACTAGACTCAGAAGCGGCGGCAGCGGAAGCGGAAAACACTGGTAGTTCATGCGTACAAATTAATAACCTTAATCTTAGGGACGTTAGAAGTGCACTTGACCGCCTCAAGCCTAAGCGATCTGCGGGTCCGGATGGTATACCAGCGTTTCTTTTTAAAGATTGTGGTAGGGTACTCGCGGAGCCGTTACTTTATGTATTTAACGCATGTCTTCATTCTGCGAAGTTCCCAGCTCGGTGGAAGATTACGCGAGTCATTCCAGTGCCCAAAGGCAGGGCGGGAGCTGACATCAGTGGGTATAGGCCGGTGGCGGTGTTGTCGACGCCGGCAAAGGTGTTCGAGTCTGCCATTCAGCGCTGTATGCATGAGCAAGTGCGCGGACAGTTCTCGGATGCGCAGCACGGATTCCGGCCGGGGCGCAGCACTGCTACTAATCTCCTTGATTTCATGGGACGCGTGGTGCCGGCGGTAGATGCTGGGGTGCAGGTGGACGCAGCTTATTTTGACTTCAGAAAAGCTTTTGACACCGTCGACAATGACATCTTACTGCGGAAGCTAGCAGAGGTCGGATGCACCCAGCATCTATTGCGGTTTTTCGCCAGTTACATGCAAGGCAGACAGCAGTATGTGGACTGCAACGGATGTGAATCCGACTCATATTACACTTGGTCGGGTGTAAGTCAGGGCACCAACTTGGGGCCTTTAGAATTTATTATTATGATAAACAATTTGCCGGAAGTCGTAAGACATGGCGCTTGTTTATTATTTGCTGATGACCTCAAGTTGCTGCTTGAGATAAGGTCCGAGTCTGATTGCAGGCGTCTACAGGAAGACATCGATCGGATAGTACAATGGAGCCATGAAAACAAACTGTACTTCAACGTATCCAAGTGCTCGTTGATGAGTTTCACCCGTGCTCGTGCACCTCTGCTCTATGAGTACATGGTGGACGCGGTGCCACTGCAACGAGTCACGGAGGCGCGAGACTTGGGTGTTTTCATGACTCCCGATCTAACATTCCGTGAGCATGTAACCAAGATCTGTAAGAAGGCGTACAGAAACTTAGGATTTGTTCTGAGACAGACAAAAAGCTTCACAAACATCACAGCAGTTAGGGTCCTGTATGATGCACTAGTCAGGAGTCATCTGGAACATAGTGCGGTCATATGGGCTCCACATGAAGCTAAATACTCTGTAATGTTGGAGCGCGTTCAGAACAAGTTCACGCGCCATTTGTACAAGAAATTATATGGGGTATATCCGTTTTAACCACTGATGTATCCCACTCTGTTTGTCCTGGGCATGGTTGGCTATAATCAACTGCATGTCCGACGGGAGTTTACGCTGGTCTCCTACTTGGTGAGGGTGCTTCGTGGAGTGGAAAGTCACCCGGGAGTATTGCAGCGCTTGAGTCTGTTTGTGCCGGACCGTTACGTGTGGAGGCGGCGCAGCCCGCCGCTGCTACTGGTACCTACAGCCAGAACTAACCTGCTTGCCAAAGCACCCCTTACCAGAGCTATCCATACCATCAACGAACTTCAAACTGAGATTGATGTGTTTACATGTTGTTTTAGTGAATTCGCAAGAGTATTACTATTTATGTTATGCTACAAGCAAAATAATACTTAATTTTAACTTTATTTTTTGTACTATGCTTTTGTTAGTAATTGTGTATTGATATGTTTTTTTAATTTTAATAATGTTGTTATTTTTATTTTATTTTTTCTAATTTAGTTGTAAGTACATATATAATTTAGGTTATTAGTTTTAAGTTCTTAGCTGTCGCATTAGGGTAAAACCTGTAATGATAGTTTAAGCTGTTATAAATAAATAAATAAATAAATAAATAAGTTTGTGATTCCTACATTTAAGTTTCTTTTTGTTAAAGCTACACCCAAACTTTACAAACACAAGAAGAACATTAGTACTCTCTTAACGCTCCCTAGAGATAACATTGAGTCTATCGCAGTTATCTCACCTTAACGACTTTGCTCACAAACTTTTGCTCTTCACTTTTTATTGCTCTTGTAAACGTCAAATAAACAGAGTTTTTCTTGCGTTAAGAATATATTTTCTTTGATAGAGAAGTAAGTTTAATAGTAATGAGATTTTTTTGTGATATGAAAAGGTCAATGACAGAATCGATTTCGAGTAATGCATGTAGTAAGGAGATTTCTGATGACAAGTATTACGTTTTGTAGTAAGCAACGACTTATCGTCGGGCCTACGATGTCCTCCCATACTTAAGTACTAACGCTGTTACATTCAAATATTGTAAAACCATTTTAAAAAGTAACCATGGAGTTTCTTGCCGGTTCTTCTTCATAGGAAACGACCAACCCGAACCGAGCACCTTTTCGTCGACGTTTTATCCTTATAAACCGTAAAATAAATATATTTTTATTTTGATTGATTAATAGATTAGTTACTATTTGGCCACGAGAGCAGTTCGTGGCTAAATAATAACAGCCACACGGGTCGATCTTTAAGGGTAAGCCGTGCTTGCCGAGGTTGGTCCGCGAATAGGTGACCATAATTACATACCGAGTTTCCTCTGTGCCTCGGAAAGCACGTTAAGCCGTTGGTCGCGGCTGTCATTTGTAGATCTTTGACAGTCGTTACGAGTAGTCAGAAGCCAAAAGTCTGACATCCAATCTTACCAAGGGGTATCGTATTACCCAGTTACTGGGTTGTAGAGGTCAGACAAGCAGTCGCTTCACGTAAAATACTGGTACTCAGCTAAATCCGGTTAGACTGGAAGCCGACCCCAAGATAGTTTGGGAAAAGGCTAGGCAGATGATGATTGATTGATTGATTAGAGAAGTATGAAAGAAGAAGACATGCTGCGGCGACCCCAAATAACTTGGGATAAGAGGGAGTATGATGAGTAGTCAGGAATATTGGTTATGGTCGATACCTACTAGTCTAATGTACTCTGTTCCTAACTTGGGTCATATATACCAGTAACATAATTAACGATGGTAGCGGTAATTGACGGCACGGTTGGCGCAGTGGCTGAGCGATCGACTGCTGCGCTGCGTGTCGTGGGTTCGATCCCCGCACGGAAAACATATTTGTATGGCCTAGTTGTTCCGGGTCTGGCGGTTTGTGTATGTGACTTTAAATGTTTGTAAACGCACCCACGATACAGGAGAAATTTCTAGTGGGGGAGAACGTTTTTGTTTTAAAAAATAAAATCTTATAACGATTGATTCTAAGATGCGTAAATACCAAATATATTAATATGTATTTATTTTTGCATACTTAATATTTTTTTCTTATTTACCGAGCCCTATCTACATCCGTTCTATCACGAGTAAAACGACAGAATACACTGCTTCCCTCCCAAATCCCGGTCTTAAACAGTTTTCTCTTGAATATAAAACGTTATATGCCATAAAAACAGTGTTAAAACTGAATAAAGGACAAATGCACAAATAATATAGGCACCTGTATGTCTGTAGGTCTAAACCAGATAGCGGGTTTATCCCCATACGAATGGAGGACATAAAGTTGGGGTTAACCCACCTGCCAAACTAGCGATATGGTGATTAAATTCTAGTTTATAGGTAGCCTAGGTTTTAGCACTATTTAATTTTATAGTAAAAGGACAGCTGATACGAAAATTAGCCAGAGTTGACTTTAAGAATTTTAAATTTAACTTTGTAGGAGAGTTATTTTTTAAATGTTTTTTTTTAATAATAACAGAAAGAAATTGAGAAAGCATTTTCCCTAATTCGATACGAGAAAGTTTCCTTCCGTTGGTGTTATATACATATAAGTTTATCCAATAACCATTGCGTAAACTTTTACAAAATGCATCAAAAGGTGAACCTTTCAAACGATTATAAAGTAGATGTATTGTTTTTAATCTTACATAACGCCTATAATCCCTGAAGAGTTCGGCTGATAATAGTACAGCCATATTTTGCAAGTTAATTTTAAGTCCGATGTAATAATAATATGTAATAAAGGGGCGTGCCTATTTCCATCAAACGGGCACAAATCCAGATTCTCTGGCTGAGAAATTCTTGATGAAAAAACCCAATAACAATTTGACCGAACCGAGAGTAGAACCCAGGACCTCATACAAAGCAGTCGCGTTGCGACCACTAGACTAACGAGTTAGTAATCGTATTTCTTAACCATTCTTTTTTTTGACGCAAATAAAGTCTAATTCTTAGCATTAGAACTTTTCTCCATTCCGAAAAAATCCTAACTAATCCATACTAATATTATAAAATGCGATAGTCACTCTGTTTGTTTGTTTATTACCTTTTCACGACTAAACGGCTGATCGGATCTTAATGAAATTTGGCAAGAAGGTAGATTTCAACCTGAGGAAGGACATAGGCTATATATCATCACGCTACGACCAATAGGAGCGGAGCAGCAATGAAAAATGTTGCGAAAACGGGGAAAATGTGAGGCAGACGAAGTTGCGCGGTTGCAGCTAGTAGTTCTATAATTTCAAAATCGTAAAAAGAGCTTTCCAAAAGCAAGCCATAATGTTCTTATTAAGTTGTCAAACTAAACGATCCTACGCCAATGGGTTCAATATAATCTATAGTTCAAAGGTATATTTGAACTTATGACCTGTCCTTTGTCACCTCGATCGACCCACAAACATAGCTATTATGTTAGATAGATTTTAAATTCAACTTGGTGTATGAAATTTTGTCTAGAAATGTGCGTAATTGATCTGAATTGCTAAATGAAAGACTTGCTATTACCATATTGTTGTAGTACGTTTAATTTGAGTTCTTTTGTAATAAAAATCGTTGGATCCGGCCTACATTTATGTAGATTTGGATGTGTTGCAGTTTTCAAGAGTGAAAGAACATTATCTTTCCATTCCGTCGTAGTTGCAAGGTATCTAACTTTTTGTTATATAATATTTTGCTCTTATATGTATACGTAAGATAGTATGTTCTTATATTGCATTTTATATTTTAAATAGTTATTTGTTTTATATTTTACTTATTCCATTTTCTCTTCTTCTTTAACACAATATGTCTACATCTCTTTTTTCAGTATTTCCTTTCGCAGGTGTGCTTGAAGAGATTTCTTTAGAAATAAACATCACCTTTGTACCTATTTTCTGTTCCATTCTTCTTTTCTGTATTTAGCGTGTACAAAATGGATAAATAAATAAAATAAATAGATTGAAGATTATAAATTAAGACTTGGGGTGCGCCAAAGTTCACCTAAATTTTCAACTCCGATAATTGGAAATCCGAAAATGTTCTTCCTAACATTTTTCATCCTAACAATCGCAATTCCTAACTACTCTGTCTCTAATGTTCTAATTCCGAAGCATTCAACTTCATAATGTCAGTAGCAATAAACATCTCTTATACTTTTATTTGTTTTCCTATATTTTCTCAACATAACCATCTTTTACACTATTATTCAAAGTCACATTTTTTTTGTTTAGATTTATTTTTTATTAATTAAAGCGTCTTCTTTAATTTTATTTAAAGCCGTGTGTACCCGCAAAGATATCCATAGGTTAGGTTAGGTTAGAACTGTGACCAACTACGCGCGAGCCGAGCGAGCGAAGCGAGCGGTGCCGCGGCAGCGGCCGGCGAGCACTACCTCGAAATTGGTCGCGAAATTTTTCTAAGTATTTTTTTCATGGTGGGGGCACTATAAATATCAGCTTCTACTCACATATATTATTTATTACACTTGGTAAATGTTTCTTTCTCAGTATGAGTGAAAATATTATGGTAATTATGTTTAGGGATAATAACGTTATGATAAAAAACAGTAGGAGTTGAAATATATTTACAATAATGATATTATTAATTACAATTTTCGGAAACATGAGTGTTATGAACATCGCCGGTAGCACTACAAATAGTATGAATTGAAAACTTTAGGATGAAAAATTTTAGGAAGAGTGATCATTCGGATTACAAATCATTAGGAAGAACAATTTCGGGTAAAGAACTTTAGGTGAGCCAATATGGACCCTAAGACTTGGGTCGGGTGGTCGCAAGAGTGACTGCTGAGCACGAGGACCTGGGTTCTATACCCGCGTCGGGCAAAATGTTATTGGGTTTTCCATCAAGAATTTCTCAGTAACAGTCACGGAGACTCGATTTATGCCCGGTTGAAGGCAATAAAAACGGGTCCAAAGTATCTTAAAACTATCCACTGTCCTTTCAACCTATATCTCTGTCCACACCTTCAAGAATCCTGCGTCACATGTTTATAAACTTCGTTTTTATCAACAAAACTGAAATACTTTCCTTTAAAGCCTCCATTAAGTAATTACCCCCCCGGCCTCCTCGCCCGGAGTGTTGAGAGGTTAGCACATACTGACGCTGTCTGTACTAAGAATAGGGCTCCAGCCTTTGCGTAGGTGCCGCACGCAATAAGGGCTCGCTTGAGGTGGGTCATATGTCGACGAGAATGTAATAGCAAAGTGTTAAATGTGACGGCACTTGGCAAATAGATGAATATTGCTCGAAATTCTCATCCAGGGATGTATTTTTTTAATAGCAGGTTACATTAAAATGTCTAATATTATTACAGCCAGCTTTCAAGCAGCTTTCAGCAAATCGATCAACTGTACCTTTCTAAAGTAGTAGCAGATCTAGACCACTCCGAGCCTCAAAGCATGCTTAACACTTGGTGCCGACTATCGCTCGTAGGTGTTTGAGACAGTCAGTAAGGGAATTTAGAAGTCTCGAGGAGCTCGTGGCTAAATAATAACAGCCGCCCGGGTCGATCTTTAAGGTCAAGCCGTGCTTGCCGAGGTTGGTCCGTGGATGGGTGACCATCATTACATACCGATTTTCCTCCGTGCCTCGGAAAGCACGTTAAGCCGTTGGTCCCGGCTGTCATTTGTAGATCTTTGACAGTCGTTACGAGTAGTCAGAAGCCAAAAAAAAAGTCTGACATCCAGTCTTACCAAGGGGTATCGTATTACCCAGTTACTGGGTTGTGGAGGTCAGATAGGCAGTCGCTTTATGTAAAATACTGGTACTCAGCTGCATCCGGTTAGACTGGAAGCCGACCCCAAGAGAGTTTGGGAAAAGGCTAGGCAGATGATGAAGGGAATTTAGAAGTCTGAAAGTCTGACGGCCAGTCTCCCTAACAGGTAATCACGCTACCCAGTAACTGGGACTAGGAACGTGCAGGTCAGTAGCTCCATGTGGAACACCGTAGAGAAAAGTCTAGGCAGGTATCTCTTTGGATAACACAACTTGGTAAAAAAAGAGTAATTATTTTCATTCAAGTAAACTATGTGAATAATACTATCAGTCTGCTGTGTATCACCTGGCCAGAAAACAAACCATAGTTCCTTTATATGCATGAATGAAGATAGAAGTGAAATATAGTTAACACAAGTAAGGCAGTGGCCAAATCGCCATACACAATAGAAAGGCGATAATCGACCCTGATCGAATCAATTCAGTCACTACACGTACCACGCATTTTAGGTCTTCCGATTTTCAATCTCGTCAGTGACAAGAATTCAACTCAAAATTGCAGAACTTTACGTAGTAAGTAATCTTACGTTCCAGAATAAATTCCATTCCATACTCCAAGGAATATATGAGCGACTTCAAACAAACCTCAGCAAAAGGAAGATTACTAATCCAATTGAGAGCCACTTAAGGATTCACTTTGGTTCCTAGGAACATTGGTATCGGAGGAATGTTACCCAGACCTTACTCTTTGGACTTGTTCCATCTTTGTTAATATATTTTGGAATGTGAGTTCGGAGAAAAGGATATAGCTATAGTTAGGTATATTTTGTTCTATAGCTAGAAATGTGTTGGAAATATTAATTGTGTAAAGAAGAGTATCTGACGTATTGAGCAAGTGTTAGAAGACGATGAAAATAAAATCGTGAAACGCCGAAAGGCACTTGTTCTCCCTATCATTGCGATTTTTTTTGTCCCGGACCATCATCATCTACCTAGCCTTTTCCCAAAGTATCTTGGGGTCGGCTTCCAGTCTAACCGGATGCAGCTGAGTACCAGTATTTTACATGAAGCGACTGCCTAATCTGACCTCCACAACCCAGTAACTAGGTAATACGATACCCCTTGGTAAGACTGGATGTCAGACTTTTGGCTTCTGACTACTCGTAACGACTGTCAAAGATCTACAAATGACAGCCGGGACCAACGGCTAAACTTGCTTTCTGAGGCACGGATTAAACTCGGTATGTAATTATGGTCACCCATCCACGGACCAGCCTCGGCAAGCACGGCTTAACCTTAAAGATCAAACCCAATTAAGACCCCTGTAATATTCAATGCATTCGTCGACACACGTTTTGAGTGCATTCCATTGAGTTTACCTTAATATGTGATTTTCACCCGAAAAACTCGATTCCCAGAAATCATTTTTGCGTGGGGTTACTTAGTTTGATGTTACAGAATGCTTGGTTGTCGGTTTCTGTCTGTTAGGTTCTTCTAACCTAACAGACAGATGTGTTGCTGGGGAGTTTGTTCTGCCACTTCTTCTTCCCAGCTAAAACACTAGGAAGTGGCGAAGGGCGGGCGTTTTGGGGGACTGTCTCATGTGATTTTGACGTTCAAAAAGTGCTGATCATCAGCCTAGTTTGAATAAATGACTTTTAATTTTGATTTTGATCCTTTAACAACTTGTTATGACGTATTTTACGGAAAAGAATATTGTGATCGACCGACGAGTTGCGGATGCGGTTCCGCACACGGACACTGGTAATAAAAATGCGAGTTGAAAGTATACGCATATAGTCCTATGAGTGTTTTTAGTAATCGACCAGAAGAAAAAAATACAACAGCAATCAAATAAAAAGTCAATATCTTCATTTGTTTTTTTTTTTTCAAATTGTTTCTCCTAGTTCGCCAAACGAACTAGTGTTGCCATCCTTAACCTACGATAATTCATTTTATGTTGGTTAAGTTACTAAAATTAAAATAAAAAAATGATTGTGCTAAAATAACAAAATAATAGGTATGGCCGTTCCCACGAGACTCGAGGACAACTTACAGCTCCGTCTCAATTTAATGGACAGTCATCTTTACTTCGCGGTAGTTTTATATCTACTTTTCATTAAAATATTTTTTTACGAACCGTACCGTGCCGGTAGACGATGAGGACTTGTGTCGATAGATTTCTATAGTTATAATTACAAAACACAGTGAAAAGTTCAAAAAAATCATGCTTTATCATAATATATCATAACTTCATAAGCAAAGTGAGTAAATACTGATTAACTTATCTCAATTGACTAAAGAAAAAATAAGATAGAAGTTGAAGAAGTTTAGAAAGCTACAAGGTGATTAGAAAAAAAAAACCGGGCAAGTGCGAGTCGGACTCGCACATGAAGGGTTCCGTACCATTATTTATAAAAACGAGCAAAAAATCCCTTTTTTGTATGGGAGCCCCCTTAAATATTTATTTTATTCTGTTTTTAGTATTTGTTGTTATAGCATCAATAGAAATACATAATCTGTAGAAATTTCAACTGGCTAACATCACGGTTCATGAGATACAGCCTGGTGACGGACGGACGGACGGACGGACGGACGGACAGCGAAGTCTCAGTAATAGGGTCCCGTTTGACCCTGTGGGTACGGAACCCTAAAAATAACAGTTAAGCATAACATTAGTATGTTGTTAGCGTACTAACGAGAAACATTCTCACAACTTGCATGTGTATTAAAAAAAATAGCATTTCCACAATTGAATGGAAGACAAAGCCGTAGACTTGCCAAACTCGATTTTCCCCCCCAAACTCTAATGAAACCAGTCCATCTGTCTACCACTTAGTGATTAGCACATCCGAAAAAAAAATATCGATATTTTTCTAATTTATCGACTTAAATATTCAGAGGATCAAAAGAGTTGTAGTGTGGTAGGCATGATCAATAATGATCATATTCATAACTGGTGGCTCTTGATTTTTTTCTGGGTGATAATCATTAAATAATATAAAGCAGGATATGGTAAACCATATAAACTTGAGTCATGCATCAAACATTTATTATTATGTTTAGTTATACGATGGTTAAGCGGACGCTGTGTCTCACTCGTTTATAGATATTTAAAAAACAATAAATCCATTGTTATGGTCGTGATTTGATTTTTTACTAAAGTTTTATTGGTTGTGTTTTGATTTGAAGCTCGTAAACACTTGGGACTTACAAAGAACAATGATTTCAATATTTTACTGTAGAAGAAATTCGAGTACTTTTAACACAACGGCAATAATATAAAGCGCTTCGTAGTTCGCAAAAAAAGGTACAAAATATTTACTGGCTTAATTTTGTAAGATGACACTACGACATTATTATTCTAGAGAAAACACATTATCAAGTAAACACATGATTTTAAATGGTGATCAACTGATTATATTGTGATCAAGAGTTTATTAGCTAACATTTTATTTCTTTTATATAAAATTTTGAAGTGACAAGGAAAAGTCAACGATTATTTATTGTCATTTCGAAACCTTAACCATCGTCATATTTTTTTGTATAGGCTCAATTATTCAGCTTTAGATGTTACAAAAATACTTTTATTGTTTAGCATAAAATTGTTCTTTATAATCAAATCATAGTTGGTTCGTTACTGAATGAGCCTGGGAACATTCTCTACAAACGTTTCATTCACAAACCGTAACAACAATTAAAAACATGTCTACAAAAAGTATTAAAAAAACAATTAATGTTAAGATTTTTCCATTTTTAAGCTTTTAAACTTAATAACAGGAAATGATAACTGAGCTGTTTTATTCAATCAAGAGGTTGAAAATGCGTAATTTAACTACAAACATTTAAGTAATTAAAAAACAGTATAGTCCTTGATGTTCAAGGTGAACAGCAAGGATATGTAAATCGGCACTTGTAACTCAACTACTCTACCTTACAACTCTCTAATCATGGATTCTTTAATTCCTACCTATCAGAATTCATCAAAGATCTAAAAAAAAAGAGTCCAACTCAAAGTGACATTAACAAAAATCAATCAAAAGATGTAGGTACGCTATTTAATTAATAAATCGTCGAGACAAAACCTTTTATTTTCGCAAAATAATTAAAATGATTCTTCATGCCAGAGAGCCATCTGTCGCGTTGAGTATTCAGCCACCGGCATGTGTCAAGTTTCTATGTTTTCCGCAATAACATGACATTTCATTAAAACATCCGCGCTACAGGGAAACACAAGCACACACGGGCAAAAGCGTACACGAGTTTGATATCTCATTCAAAAATACTAACCGGATACAATTATTTTAAATAAAATTTTATTACACATACCTACTTCAGTTTATGAATTAAAACGCAAAAACGACGCTCAGAAAATGCTATCGTGGAACTTTGATTATCATTCGAACACATCTCATGAATGACATGAATTATTTAAATAACTCCGTGTGTAAGTATGCGAGTAAGAAAAAATGACTAAAATTCAAGAGTAATGAGTTCCTTAGCTTTTACGATATTTACACGTGAAAAAGATGTCCACGTGTTCAGACCGTGTCTAAAGGCCTCTTTGGTATATTAGTTAACACTAGTCTGCATAATGACTAAGATAAGTTTTTTACGTGAGACGTTAAATTTTGATGGGTTAGGAAATATTTAATACATAATATATGTTTAAAATTAGCATAAGTATTAATAAGCTATTTACTAGGCTACCAATAATATTTACTACTTTATTTTATCGTTTCACAAACAAAAGTTTTTTAGGCTTGAACCTCATTTGGTGGCACGGAATCGCACTGTTCCATGCTTCTATCGATATATTTTCAAAATCATTGAGCCCATCCCTAAGGGCTTGGGTTCTCAAAGCTTTGAATGGAAGTGTGCCAGAGACGATGTCCTTCCCCGAAAAGCATTAGAGCACACAAATATATTTGCTTTTGTATGTGTTATATTATAATGATGAAGTTTTTATGTGATCGTCATTCCCCTCATGAATATTGCTTGTACAGAGCCGTAAAACAGGCCTTTTATAATGGAAGTGTTCATAATAAAAGTGTACCTTGTGAATAACTTTATTTCGTTCCTGAGATGTTCATAAGTTTGTGACAATAATCGGGTCGTTTTTATATTCGTTTCTAGTTTGGAAACGAAGTGAGCGAAAAGTAAAATAGGAAATGATTTTAAAAAAGCGTGATTGCGGAAGAGACGATTTTATCATGTAAAATACAAGGTGTTCTCCACCAGTGAACCTTTGAGTTAAACAGGTCAACATTGTGATAATGTAGTCAGTTTTTTCCTAATGACTGCCTGAAGAATTTGAGAATAGGGGATCGGACTGGGTAAAGAAAACGACATTCTATTTTGTCCGTCAGACAGGTAATACAAAAATATTAGACACGTATTTTTTGTTTTCTCAAAATATCAAAAAATTACTTAGTTAGAACTCATTAAAGTTGGAGAGTGGGGGCTTACTACGTCACAAGTGGGTATAAAACTTACCTACATGTGACGTCATGCGCCATTTCAACTCAATATATCTCCGTAATTTTATGACCACGTGAAAAAAGAAAAAATACGTGGCCAATACTTTTCAATAAACTACCCGACGGACAAAGAAAAAAAAAATAGGATTATCCCCTATTGTGTCGGCACAGAGTCGAACGTTGAAAAACGAACAGGTGCAAATATTACGGCACAGCTACTGAAGCGAGACATAGCATCATCTGCCTAGCCTTTTCCCAAACTGGATGCAGCCGAGTATCAGTATTTTACATGAAGCGACTGCCTATATGACCTTCACAACACAGTAACTGGGTAATACGATACCCCTTGGTAAGACTGGATGTCAAACTTTTGGCTTCTGACTACTCGTAACGACTGTCAAAGATCTCCAAATGACAGCCGGGACCAACGGCTCAACTTGCTTTCCGAGGCACGGAGGAAACTCGGTATGTAATTATGGACACCCATCCACGGACCAACCTCGGCAAACACGGCTTAACCTTAAAGATCGACCCGTGCGGCTGTTATTATTTAGCCACAAGCTCCTCAAGTAAGACATTTTAGTAAATCTAATAAAAAAACCACCTTCCTTTCAATTGGTTTTTCTCTTTTTACAGTCTCGTCAGACTAAGCCCACACCGCCGACAGTCTGAAAAAGTACCCCAAGAATCTTCCCACGGTAATCCGTCTAAATATAAATATATTCTAAAACGTGTACAAATAATAACAGGTCTACATCAAAGGGTCAGACACATTGTAAAAGATGACCCTTCGCCAGCCACAACGAAAGTGAGGTAAGGTCAGTTCTTTCACTAAAAATAGAGGGGTCTTTAACTGAATTCTTTATATTAGTGACATGTTGTTACCATGGTGATATAGAAGGTAAGTATACTAAAATTTCACCTGCTTCCGCGCTATAGAAAGACCCGTGGCTAGTTGATAATAGAGAAAAGGGAAGGTCAACTGGATTCGTAGTCAAAATTCACCTGCCATCACCTGCTACAGCAAGTGGAGTCGAAGATCCTATGCAGAAATGTCAAGGATCTTTGGTAACAGAAGCCATGACAGATGTAAGTTATATCGTTTTGGACCTATCCTACTAGTATTATAAATATAAATGCGAGGTTTGAGAGGATGTGTGGGTGTTTGTAACTCTTTCATGCAAATCTACTGAATGGATCTGGATGAAATTTGACATAGGGATAGATAATAGAAGAAGGCTCCCCCTACAACTATGCTTTATCCTCCCTGCATGATATGTGTGTCTTATTGTAAAATAACAAACACATGAAACAATTGATCTAATAAGTTTAGCTGCAGCACCTATATATTCACTTGAATCCATTGAAATAGGTTGTTACCTCTAAAATGCTGAATTCCTGATACAGCTTATTCCTCCGATAATATTATTGACGCCATTGATGTCGACACCCACGAGCCACAAAGAATGCTTGACATAACAACTTATTCATAATCAGGGAACACACATCACATCACCAAATCCTAATGTACTTTTTTTTAATTATTTACACAATAAGGATTTAAAGGACTTAAGTCTCCCCTAAAGGCTGGTACTGGCAAGGCTGGAGAAAACATACATAAGTGATCAGTTAGCCTTCGGGCTTTCGACCTGTTTTACATAATCCCCTCCTTAGACAATTTATGTGGTACAAAATAGTTTAGGAGACAAAATCATGGTACTTTTAGCATAAGAGCCAGTAAGGACTTGGCAGGTCTCCTAGATTAGATACTATCTTTCCGATCCTGCTTTTTACTAGGCAGATTCTCAATGATTGTTTTATTATTGAAGTAAAATTATTCCAAAATAGGATTATTTTAAGCCTGCGTCCTTAGGCAGTGTTAGAGCGTTTATTTTACATTTGGTACTGTAAAAGTTATATTTTATATTCCTCGGATAAAATAACATTATTTTTAATAGAATAATGCACAGCTTTCTTGTTTCATTTGATAACACAAACATTATAATACGTTAAAAATAAAAAAAAAGTGTAAACTTTTTCTGCGAAAGGAATAAAAACCAGTTCAAATAACCTCAAAAAAAGGTTGTACGGTTATTTCGTACATAGAGTATGTATCGGTATTTTAATTAATTTTTGGTCCTTTTTGCCTGTATTTGTACGAATGTTATTTCTATATGAAATACGGGCTTCCTTTTCTTTGTGAAGGCCACAATAGGATGTCACCGTTTTGCGTCGTATTTATATTTTGCTTTTATTCATTTCACTTTGAGTGTAGTAGTTTTTTATAAATGTGTAATAAAAGTCGGCTCCGATGGTATTGCTAGACGGAAATATCTAAGCCAGATTTGTTGTGTTGCATGTTTAATCTTTTCATAATAGAACATAGTCACTTCCCATGAAAATAATTATTACAGACAAGAATCTGTCAACTAAATGGGGTTAAAATGACCCTACATCAGTTATAACGCTGTCACTTAAAAATTACTATTTTCAAAATTGTAAGTTTTGGTTGTAAAAACCTCACTAAAAGATCTCTATTTAAATACTCTTTTGAAATCTTTGTTTTGCATCCAGTCTTAATGACATGATAGCCACATCTCCTCATATTTTATCTTATCTCGTTTACGACTAGTTTAAGTGGTTTATTTCACATGACTGTATATGTAGCGAATTCGTGCGATTATGTATTTTCATCACGTAATTCCTTCTTTATAGTGCCGTAGCATGCTGTTACATTAAAATAATATTTTAGCTATCTTTGTCTGAATCGATCATGTAATTTTTATATTTTCTGGAATTTCAACTAGGTACTACAAAGTTACAAAAGGAACTTTGGCGCGTGGTCGGTTTTTTTTAATACCTTTTCTGAAATGTTTACCAACAACGCCCTAATCGGTGTAATTCATGAGTCAAAATACAATTGTAATTGTAATACTCTAAAATACGAGCTATCTCTGCGTCTAATTTCAGTAAAATCTGTCCTTAAATTCATCTTTGAAAACAATACAAACACATCACATAATTTTGCATTAAGAAAATTGGAAAAATAAAAATTGCAAAGAAAATGTCCCGTACGTAAATATTAACAAGTCGGAGAGTAGGGTCTTTCCCCAAAGGATGGTTTTAAGCAAATACCTACCACAGTTATTATTAAAGGGCCTCCGTTAAGGGTTTTGGGTCGAAAACATATCCGGAAACGGAACGTGTCCTGAAAGATAATCGAAGACTTTTTGGCGGATTGATCCTTCGCTTAAAGGCAGTAGAATTTTGTTATTACATTATTTAAATGTTTTCTAGCATACTCAGAATTTAATGTTCTCCTGCTCGGAAGGTCACAGCCCAAGCTTCCCCTTCTCGACAAGAACTGGGATATAATCCCCCACGTTGGCCTTGTGTGGGTTGGTGGGTGTCAAATTTCTTTGAATTCATGGTTCTAGGACATGCCGTTTACCGGAAGTTTCCCGTCATGAAAATCAAATTAAACGAAGTATCTACTAAAAAAAATACAGACAAAAATTATTCCTGTATAAGGTCAAAGATTACTTTGAGGAAAATAAGACGCTTATCTTCAACTTGAACGCAATATTATATTAAATTAATTGGTTAACGAACACTTTATTTTGTTGAACTAATAAATTCATGATTTTTACAGTGCTATCTGATCTAACCACGTGCCTCGGAAAGTAAGATAAACCATTGATCCCGGTTGCCATTCGAAGATGTTTGACATCCGTTACTACGCGTAGTCAGATGCCCAAGATTCCGGCAGCCAGTCTCATCAAAGGGCAAATATTTCTCCGTGGTAACTAGATAAGATAAGATAATTTATTTAAAAAAAGTATTACATAAAGTTTACATTTAGGCACAGTAGTATTTTTCTCATACAATGGTATAAATAGTACTTATAAGTAAACTATAACTAAAACATATTCAAAAGTCGCAAGTGATGTAAATTCAATTCAGATGTTTGGCAGCGACCTGCCCGATCTAGGTTTATTTAAACCTGTGTTTCGGGCCATCACTTTACATAGCATAGTTTAATTACGACAGTAAAATTATAAAATAAAATTGATCTATTAACAATAACAACTATAAGTATAATCAAATTGGTAAAATAAAGAAAAACTCTAATAATAGCTGATTAAGTAAATATGTACAAATTGATACTCCGAGAGGATATGACATAATCATACTACAACTTCTAGAAGTTTTTCTGTGTGGTGGAAGGGTGGTGGAAGCCAGATACGT
Source organism: Cerastis leucographa (assembly GCA_963082945.1). Classification (NCBI taxonomy): domain Eukaryota; kingdom Metazoa; phylum Arthropoda; class Insecta; order Lepidoptera; family Noctuidae; genus Cerastis; species Cerastis leucographa. The sequence goes on from OY720382.1 coordinate 21,712,534, forward strand.
AATGATAATTTGTTTATTTCTGATCACAAATGTGGAAGTGGACAAGATCTACTTAATTAATAAACTAGGCAAACATTCGTGAGAGACTGGTGTCCGCAATATGTAGACATGCAAAAGTTTGTTCTTTATAATAAAATAAAATATTGTGCGTGGAGTCCTTCCGCGCGGAAGAAGTGAAATTTCGTAATACTACACGCATGCGTTCGAGTGCCACGCATGCACTCTCGCTCTGTTTCTTACTATTCCCCCTCCATGGTAGCGTCAAACATTTAACGCAACCTTGTTGGAAGTCGCATAAGAAGTTTCACTTCAATTATGTTTAACTGTTTCCTGTTATATTAGATGCTGATCCCAACATAGTTGCAAAAGGGCTTAGGGGACCATAGACATTTTTATATTTCTGTAGGGTAGACAGACGCTGCTGGTGATCCACGTGCATATTCAAATTCCAATTATGACAAAATTATAAGCAGTATAGCCAAGTGCTGTGACTTTCGGACTGCCAAGTCGCAACGGTCACAAGTTGGAACTCAAGACAAACATAGTGAAGAAACCAGTATACCTGACAGATAGCTGTTGATATGACAAACCCAAGTCTGAGGGTGATGGGCAGCATAAAAACGCTGACATCAGGTCACAAAGCACACGATAAAGAAAGATGACAAATCTGAAAACCGAGCACGAAAACACCGGAAACTCTCCAAACATTGCTATCATTTATGAACGTAAATAAACGTTACATAGTTATGTATCCATGTAGATATGTAACAGTGACATTGTTATCGACGTACAACCCGCACAAGTGACCCACTACCGCTCCCGGTCAGTTTCAATTGCATTCATTTCCTCTTCATATTCGCACAAGTGAAATGTTCAAAATATTTCGGCTTTATTGGGCTTTTTGTGTGGGTTTGGATGCGAAATTTTTTAGCGTTTTTTTTTTGTTGGCGAGTTTATGTTTGTGAAAAGGTTCGTTATTTTTAAATTAGGAAGTATATTGCAGTCAATTTTAGATGCGCTCTTTATAGAAATGGCATAGTACGAGTACATTATGTTTTGTTATGTGTATTTATCTAGGATACAATTTTTTTAATTTTTTTACAAATAAAGTAGCAAATCGCAGTTAAGTTTACAATAACATTATCAATCGTTTCGGTTGTATGCTATCATATTATAGCTAATATATTAGGTCATTTACATAATTGCCTAACTTTTGAACTTGTTTCATAACAGTTACCTAGGTATAATGCCTATAACAATGATCATGCAAAACTGAGTAGGAAGTGCAATAAAAACATTAGGTACCTACCTACTTACATAACTTAGAATAAAAATAAAATACACATGACAGATATACAAAAGTGTAAACAAAAAATAATAGGTATGTATAGATATGTACTCATATTTGCATATTGAACAAAATAGATACTTATAATAAACAGATATTAGGTACAAAAGGTATTAACAAAGTAGATGGATCGGGTGCGTTGTGCTCGCAGTTGGCTTGCGTGTATGTCCAGCCCTCTGCAAAGCAGAAGGATAAGGATCTTTGCAGGTGGCGTGGCGTAATTTCTGTCTACCCCAATGGCTAAAAGGCGCTAGTTTATATGTTCATATGTATGCTTTTAGATATAAAAAGCCCAGAGTGACGTCATTGGAATTGTGGACGATACGCCCATTGAGCCAGCGTCACGCGTCATAGACTACACAAGAAGGCTATGATCAGAGCAATGACTGAAAGCAATTGTGGGTTCCAACTGCTATAAATATTTGATTAGGAATCTTATTCAATCAATAGTAAAACTATTCGCGATATACAAAAAAAAAACCTCAAGTTTTTTTTTTCTACATCGCGAATAGGTGTCAAGGGACACCCGAATGGAACGAAGTTATTTAATTTAATTAAATAAATAAATTAATTAAAGTATAATAAGCGAAATAGAAAGATGAAACGAAAATAACTGGCTGGCTTTCTATGAGAGGGAGAGAGGGAGAGAGAGACAGACAGAGAAACGGACGCCGGACGGCTTACAACTATCGCAAAAAGTGTCGTTACAACTTTTGGTCTTAATTTTTTCCGTCTAGCCCCCTTTCGCAACGCGCGATAAGGAACTTCGTTCCAGCAGTGCATACTCTAACTTAAAAGCTAACATCTATGTTTCAAGTTAGTGTTCTTCAAAAGCCTTATCCAGGGAATATACTCGCATCTTTTGTTAGCAAAACTAATCTTAACTAGGAAGTCGTTAAAATAAAGAAGTGTGTGCTTCTGATCAAGTGTTAACAAAACTTTGTATAAGGTAATCATAGATAAGCATAGTCAGTCTAATGTCCCCACACTCCTCTCTCTGTAGAGACACCATCCACAATGCTTATGCCAGACCTTTGTCCACTTTATCCAATAAAATCCATTTCATTACCCAACGCTCTATCATGTAGTCTTGGATAGCTATAGGGAAATCTTTCTCCCACATATTAGCTGATTCATAAACATTTCCCAATTCTCACATCAAAAGAAAGAACACATCGACACAAACAAAACACTGTCAATTCTTAATTACATCTTCCACCAACGTAACACGCATCCAATATATCTTCATCCTTCATAGAGGCGCTGCTATCAAAGGTAGAACATAAATATTCCGCTATTTGGAACTTGTTCCGAATCTTCTCGTGTCTCAAGCTAAACTGGGCGCGTAGTAAACTTCCGAATTCTGACACTCGGAAAAAACACATCTTCTCGACTTGTTTGCAAATATTAATTAGACTTCAACGTTTTAGCTTCATCGTAAGATAAGTTTTTTTCATCAGTTTTTTTTACCAACTACCGAGACGGTTTGGAACCAGTGTTTTGGAGCTTATGTCTTATTGGACGTTACGATTCTAGTTTTACTTGGAATTGATGAAAAGGATTAGTACTACCCAATACTAATTGACATTTGTAAAATATCCATGTGTGGGAAAAAGGATTTCAAGGTCACCAAAAGATTAAATCGCAGCAAATCATCAAAAAAGCTCGAGTTTGGCTAGCAATACTGATCTAGATCTTACCCAATTGTTTCTTCTTCAAGATCTTCTCTTATAACAATCCCAGCAGTCTCCCAAATCCTTTAAAGCCCTAAATGGTCTTTAGTTGAAAATTTAAGGCTTATATCAAATACAGGGCCTTTAGAAAACTTGGGTTTTGTTCTTTTGTCTATGAAAATGGTATCGTCGAACATTAGGTTCCGTCTCGCAATTCCAAGGACACATGTTAAACACGTCATGACGCATAGATTTGCGTTTTAACGTATTATTTTAGATAATTAGCAGATCCTGGCAATTGGTACCTATACCTACTGCGCAGTTTTTTAATCGAATTCCAATTAAAATTGTGTCCGATCTTTCTAGTTTTCGTGAAAGGATTTTCTCTTCTGTTTTGTTGAGGAAATAAATTGATATCCGCTATTTTACGAAGGACTCTTGTTTTGAAGTGATAAAAGTATTGAACACAGGATTCCGGTGATTTCATAAAATTGCAAAAAGTATCCGTTTTAAATCATGATCCAAATCAAAGCACTAATAAGTTAAAAAAGTTTATAACCACGATTTCAATTGCGTATTTCCCAGGCTAAAAGGACGAACCAACTCCACAGCCACAGGCCACAGCCCAAATAACATTACATCACGCCATCCCCAAGCAAGGCTCAGCAGCACCACATTTGGTCAGTTCAGACGCGTGGACAGACGGCGTATGAAGGATCGTGGTAGTATGCGCCCGCGACGGGGCCCCTGACCTTGCTCGGCGCACGCGGTTGCCCCCTCCACCCCCCCTGACTCGACTCGCCCGCCGCGCCCCTCGGTACACGCCACTTTGATTTCCACAAAGTTTATGTAATCAACGTAGTAAATGTTAGAAAAATTATCTGCAAGTAGTAAATACGTATTGTTATTCTGAGGAACTTCTTTATTTTTAGAGCCGAACATAATAAATAACACATCCTCGATGTTAGATTTTGTAGACACTACTTAAAAGTACCTAGGTACTTTATAACCCTCTAGGCACTCTCATGAATTCTTTATCAAGTTTTCAAACTGCTCTATCAGTTTGGACTATAATCTTAAAATTATCCAAGGCTTTCAGTCCAAAAGTTGCCAAATAAACTGCGCAGTTAGATTTAGCGCGTAGACATCCTATCATCTTTGTACAGCAGTTACCTTTTCTTTCTTTATCTTTCATGATTTGGGTGGACAGCTGGCAGTCTTTGTTTAACTTATAGTAACTTAAAAGTCCAATTTTAGATCATTATTTTCCCACGCTTAGCCTATGTCGATGACTTTCTAATTCAGTCAAAGGACAGCTTTTTTCCGCTTCTGGCCGTCCTTAAATCCATTTTGTGAAAGTAATTTATTGGTTAGGTACAGTTATAATTCAATCCAGTCCTACCGACTCATGCCGCCATTTTTTGTTTACCATTTTCATTCATGTTAAACTACGTTGGCACTTAGATATATAACCAAGCATAATAATGATAAATGGCATCAATTTGTTTTCTAAACACCCACCGAGTTCAACTTACACTTTCACATACGCACATTCCTAAGGATTTTTTGTTACGTCAAGCATTAAGAGTTTAATATTATAGGTAGATAACATTTCTTGAAGCAGGAAGTGGCCGATGAGAATGTACTGTCTGTCGTAGGACCGATGACCGTTGAAGCAGATACGTTGTAGTCTGGAGACCTCGAACCATCAGGCGTAGGATGCACACCTAAACAACGTGGCATAGGAAGTCTAGGTCCTTAATTCAGGACACGTGTAGTGATGTAATTACGAAGAGGCCTTTGGCCAATATTCACACTCAACGCCAAGGTTGATTGGATTGGATAGATTGATTTATGTTTCTTCAATTATTGGCCCAAAGTCTGATCATTCAATATTTTCTGACGTATTTCCGATGTAATCCAAGTTGCTACTTATCTTGATGGCGGGAAGTTGGCCGGAGCCCATCTCATTCAAATCAGCACGCTTACAACATAAGTTTTGAAGGAAATAGTAATAAAATATGCTTGTTATGTGTCTTTTTATTGAAACGCTTGGGGAATGCAAAATATTTTAGATGTGGTTTGCGGCACTCTTGAGGATGCTTGCCTTATTATTTATTTAGCAATATTTTTAGTTATTGCTTGTGATTCTCGTATCTAAGCGTAGTTTTTTTGTATATCAAAGTATATTTATAAAAGTACATAATGCAATGTATGTAATGCCAGATTGAAAAGTTTAATATCTTGAAATTGGAGTATGACAACGATTGAAGAAGCTGTGAAGTCTAAAGTTTTTCAATCCTAGACTATTATGGGCATATAACCTGTTTTTGATATTTCGAAAAACATTTTTCCCAAAACTCATGAATTTAGGAATGAGAATTCTTAGGAAACAACTGATATTATATTAAGCTCTAAACTTTGTCTGTCTTCAGGTTTTCTAATAATCCTCTATAGCAATATATTTCTCTCGGCGAGATATGTGGGTTTCAAGTTGCTTTGTTTTTTATCGGAAATATCTACACACTTAAACCGTCTTAATTCGGCACAATTGGGTAGCAAATTAAATCTACCTAGTTATAAATTCGGGAAAAAGCATCTCGGATGGTGCTGAACCGACCCGAACATGATTCATCGAGAGTAAGTGCTACACGTAGTTTCCCGGCCGGCACGACCGAAAATATGAAATAATTACTTCGGGAGGGCTTTGTTGCTAAAAAAATACTGCGGAATCGAATGTGCCGACGCGAGCAAAGAACAAACGTGAAGCATGGAGTAGAGTGACAGATCAAAGAGACCCCTTGAGTCAAACGATCTGTGATAAATTCCAAATGATTGATTCTTCCTATCATTTGGATCATAGAATCAAGTAAGAAGTTTCTGGGAAATTCTTAACAACTATATATTAAGGATGGAGGAGACGAGAAAAGAGGTTATAAATTGACATCATAATGCCTGCAGCCTGCGAGTACGTTAAGATTTTAGATGAAGCAGATTTAATGTACCAATTGAAAAATATCATCTCCGGTATGTTCTGGTCTGAAAAGCACAATCATATAGTGGGCAATATGGTCACATATTGCCCACAATAAGAAGAAATGGTGTGTTATTCACTACAGAATGCGTCATGTCTAAAGAGGGTCGTTAAGAAGCCCTTTTTAAATACATTCCTTGGTATCTTGTTCTATTTATTTATTCAAAAATCTTAAATTCACTCACAGACAATGCTCTCCCAACAACACTGGGTCTAAATGCATGACATTTTAGGCAATAATTCATTGCTTAACCAAAGTTCTAAGGAAGGGTTTCAAATATAATTCCTTAAAGGACTGGACTTAATTAGGAGTTGAAAGTTAGTCCTTTCTCTCGATGGCGCTAACTGCATAATATTTCTAAACCGTGTGGAAATAATCTTCACTACCTACAAACGGTATCATAACAAGTGATAGATTCAAGATCAATATCTTCTTATCGCCTTTATCATGAGCAATCCTGCTAAGCCTACCAGTTATCTCTGGTCGAGCTTCGAACGTGTCATCATTAAAACATCTGGGCAGCCCAAGATTTCCTTTAAAGCCCCGTTCGACGCTCACAACCTTGGTTCACAATTTTTTGCTATTGTAAAAACGGTGCGAGGCCTCTAGTCGCGATCAACGATTCAACTTACAACATCAAAGATTAATCGCTTTATAATTGTACACGTTTTAATACTTGCCATGCGTTGATTTTCGGTGTTTTAGCAAATAGTTTTTGTGTAACTGTTAAACGGTTTTGTTATTGTTTCGACATGCTTGTTTTTGGGATTGTTATGTAATTATTATTGTCGTTCCTTGTCCCTGAGCCATTGGATTTAAAGTTGTCTAGAATTTGCCGATTCTTCTCTATAAGAACTGTTTATCACACTGCCTGATCTTTGATTATTATCAGAGAGATAATCTCACTTCTTTATATTTTAATTTGCAGTACATGTTATCTTGACTTACAGCGATGGATTGTGCAAGTGTATCAATTCATTTAAGCTTAATTCAAAAACTCTTATTTTCTTGCTTGGCTCTTGTTTATCTTTTACCTAAGAGAAAAAAAAATATTTCGGAGGCTTTACTGAAAAGAACAATTGCTTACACTAACGATATCGTTAAAGCATCAGCTGTAATAGAAAGTACTGAAGTCCTTAATCCAATTTCACCAGCTGAAAACATCAAGGCATCTATAAATAGCCCGCTCTGTAGGTCAAATCGATATGAAATCAGCTCAATACAAAATGGTATCGTAGAAAAAGGCTATTTACTTAATAGATTGTCATTTTCTTATTAAGGACTGTATTCAGTGGCTCGCCGAGAGATTTTATGAGTCACCGGTGTATTGGACGATGAAATATTTGCTACTTTATGTTGTATGCTCTCAAATAAATCAGTTTTAATGGTTTATAAAATGTGATATGCTTTTTTCAACATATTGTAGATTTAGATCCTGTCGCGAAAATAGCATCTGTCAAACTTAAAGATTGGATATTGGTAGCAGTTGTTATAGAGGAAAAGGAAATTTTCAAAGTGGAAGTTTATTTCTCCTTATTCAAGAGCGATTTAAGTACAATAGATAGCTTTGCTAAATATCAACCCAACCAACACCGCAGCTAGATAATCCCATCATCGAATATATTGGACGAAACCGTCCAAATACCTTCGAACCTTCGATCAATAATAGTACTAGATTAAGGATCAGGAACAAAAATGAATCGCAAAAGTGTCCACAGTTTGCACACACGTAAACATCTATATTTCTTAGAAAAAAGTTTTAAAATATTAACAACTTCAGTTTATTATAAACCTTAACACTCTACCATAAAGTTTAATTACAATTACAAAATATATTTATTTAAGTCCTTCCATCGGAGAAAGGTAAAAGGCAATAAATTTAAAATGTCACTTGAAAATAAAAAGTCATGAGTTCAAAAATATTTATTCTAAAATGAATCTTAAACTCTAAATGACAAAGTAGAAAACATTATATTGACGATTTCGTGCTTACTCTAATTTAGAACTAGACATAATTCTTGGTATTACATTTCAATGCTCAGAACACAGTAAGTATTGAAAGACGTAGAGTTGCAGAATATATTTTTTTATGCAAAGGTTCGTTTTGTAAGGTTGCAAATAGTTTTGATCGATTTGAAAAAAGTAGTAAACTAAGTAGTAGGTACTATTTTTAACCGACTTAAAAAAAAGGGGGAGGTTCTAATTTGACTATATTTTGTTTTTTTTTTGTTGTTGACCGATTTCTGCACTAATTGTAAACTGATGCTCAAAATTCTTTATTCATTCGAAAGCCTATACTCTAGTGGTGGTCCCGTTGTCACCAAGTCAGGATCTGATGGTAGGATCCCAGAGAAATCGAGGGCAACCCTCAAATTTTATAGGTACTTATACAATGTTTTTCATGTACTTTCTAACGGGGCACGTCACGTATACGTGGTATCTTAAAATAATTAAACTTGTTGAAGCTTGTAAAGAAACATACTTACGCGGTTTATTGAAAATAGTTTTAAAGTATTTCATGAAAATACCTACAGGTATAGTTTTCATCCGATACATTTTTTGTAATTTACGCATTTGCGTGTTTCCAGTTATGTTCAAACTATCAAAATGAATCGAACATATTCTCGAATTTTTATAAGGTTTTATATTCTGCTCATCGAAATGGGTCGCTAGAAATCTACAAACAAAAATAATATTTAAAATAACAACACTACTCCATGCATTGCCTTTTCCAAAATAGTCAATGTTTGTAACAATAGTTGGTGCGTTGTTGCAAACATTGGTCAAACAATCATAATATTAGCTAATTTCACTTTTATTTTCTATTTAATTCTGTTTTTATTTCATGAAAAATCACTTTTATATATCCTTATCGAAAAAAAACATATTCCTTTCAAAATCTTAGTGTTACGGTCATTATTTTCACAGTTATTGAACGCACACTGCGGGCATTTCGACGTCTTAATGTTGGCTATGATTGGACCATACTAATTTGAAATAAGACCACAAAAGCATTTGTGGTCTTATTTTTCGAGCCGTTTTTGAAGCGCTCATCGGGAATCTAGTACTATTATTGATCGAAGCTTCGAACAAATATACACAGTCCTTAAGAGCTAGTCAAGCGACTAGACACAAATTGGTGTACCATATATTAAACAGATATTTACGCAATTACGCTGACCTTGTGGCCACCCCAGTTGAATGTTGTTGTCAGAACAGCTGACTCAGTATTGAACAATTTGTAGTGATTTGTGGAAGTCTGTATTGGATTTAGATACTCTACGACTCATATTTTTCATTGTGGTACGAGTCTTTTAAAGCAAGCGCTTCTCTGTGAGTCTCTGTCTGTAATGTAGCAAAGCTAAGTGATAGAAGGATGGTCTATACTGCAGCCAATATTTATCATTTCTTGAAGCAAGTCTTACGTTAATTTAAGGGATTAAGTAAGTAATTTCCTTCGCAGTTTTCAGATTCATTTTACTTTCATAAGTGAATATTACCGGCCTTAAGTTGCTCAAACACGAATTCTACGAAAGTTGGTTGAAGTTTAGTTAGTAAACTTATTTGAATAGTCATTGTCTTGAGCGTAAATCCAAAAAGCCAGCTGAAGTTAGTACTTACCGATAACTCATTCAAACTATTATTTTAATGGATACTTACAAAGCCATTCACGAATCAAATAAAAACATTAAATTTACCAATCTTTTTGTACCAAGCTCATTAAAATACAAATGGATTACTCGTAATAACAGTTTAAGTAGCCACCAATCAGAATGTCGCAGTCTCGCAGAGGTGATCACAGATGTTATTTGACATAATATTCAATAAATATTAATGTGAATCAATGCTGGGGAGAAAACAATGATGCCACACACGTTATTGCTTGTTCATCCATATTTATTGGCGTTTAAGCTAAATGAGAAAGTTTGGTTAAAGGTCGTTATGCATTGCAGCTTATAAATTGATGCAATTACACATTCAAGGAGTTCTTTGTTGAGGTACAAGTTGGTTTAAGCGCTGGAAGTAGCGAAGCGGCACAGCATTTTAGATCTTGGAAGCAGTTGGGGTGGACTGGATGCGGAAAGTGAAACAGCAGATGATGGTGGGTTGTGGCGGAACTTGAAAGAACCTGTAAGCAACTTGAATCTCACTTGAGTAGTTGATTAATAGACAGATAGATGATCGATAATAGTCCTTCAAATTACTTTAGAACTGAAGGAGTCAAAATATGAAACACAACTACTACCTAAACAATTATAGGCCACAGCTAAAATTAGACGTTATCCGTGAAACGTAAGAAGCTGTTAATTGACTTTAAATATTGATAGGATAGTAGCTTTAGTACTGATACTGATATTATTGTTCACTTTGTGATAACACATCACTGAGGTTGGCTTTGTTCCCTTTCTGGTAGTATTACTCGATTGATAAACCTCTTATCAAGAGGATATCTTCCCAGTTCAATAACGCAGTAATCTTGTATTCCTTCGCTATCTACATATATTCTCTTCTCTTTATCATTATTAACTGAAATATCTACTTCAGTATTGTTATCCTTGACTCGAAGTCAGTAGACTAGGCTATTAGAACACAGAAGCCATTGATAGTCTAATACGACACACACTGTTCTATTGTCAACAAGTGAAGCTGTAAGACTAGACTTATTGATAGACGGAAAGATAATACTTATCACACAATAGTGATCTGTAGGATATCTTTAGACGGCGTTATTGGATATAACGGTATTGGAAATGTCAGGCATTGTTGGTTTCTATACTTTCAATGTCAGTGCCTAATTGCTATTTGATACTTTCTTTTCCGTTTCAATAACGTGTGATATGGGTTTTGGATGAAGCAACGGTAGTCCGCAAATTTTCGGTTTGTTGATTACGGTATAGTTATCAAAAAAGCCCTGTTTGATAGACGTGTGTGAGTTTAACTGCCCTAGCTAGGTAGGTGTAGATTTCTAAGCGTAAATAACAAAATCCTTTAATACGATTGCTACGTAAATCCCCGGTGTTTATGTGAGATAAAAACAAGTTATTTACTCAACGACTTCATTCTCACAGCTTATAATAAGATACTTACACGAATGTTTCTAAGGAAAATTATGAAGTCTTCCAAATCTACGGACGATTATTCAACAACTAAATATTTAATTGAACTACTTGATATACCGTCTTTCAATAATACTGAGGCTGAATATAAGTTTTTGAACCCTTTTCAGTACTCAATGAAGATTACGATTGTTTCTGTGATCTTCTAAGTGAGTCCCACTTGGTCGCCAGTACAGAAGTTGAAAGATTAACTCATTGGATTATTCTGTTTCTGTTTGCTCTTGATAATTTAATTGAAGTCTGCGCTCCGAAGTCAAAGGAAACTTGTGTTATTAACGTAACACAGAAACTTGGTAAAGGAGAAGGTGTGCAGTGTAAATATTAGAACATAATATTTTTCATTTCCGTTTAATCTGATGAGATTTTTTTGTCCTATCATAGTAATTTCCTATCTCAAAATTAGTCGTCAATTTAATTATCCTCTGACATAATTTGCGCGCCTAATTTTATCCATCATTTCGTTAGTCAGCTTTGAAATTGCTTCAAAAAAAATATTTCTCTTATAAAGACGTTATTAACTTAATAATGTTTCAAAAAACAAATCGTTGTAAATTTCTTCTATCGTTCTTGCTAAGTTCGTAACGAAATATCTCACTAAGCTCTTAATTTAGTTTTAAACAAACTTAGGCCGGAAGGCGAGTCTGTTGGAAATCCAGATGGAGTTCTACTAACTTTCTGTAATTATCTCCATAGCTTCGGCTACAAATTGACAGCAGCTAAGACCGAGGAGCTTGACCATGGGGTCAATGAATTGTCCTTTGACATTGTCGTAAGGGCAAGATGAAATTAAATGAAGGCTTAGAACGTGAGAAAGGATATTGAGCCTTGAATTGGAAGACTTTAAACCAACAACAAAAGGTTTTGAAGACATTGAAGATGATGAAGAAAAGAAAGAATTCAAACTTTCCAAGTAAGGTGCTTTAAAGCTAGGTTCTAATGTAAGGCATCCATGTTCGTACACGGTCTATGTTTGCTGAGGAATGTTGTTTCTGTTAAAGTTACGACTGCTTTATACCTCCCCATGAGACTCGTAACAACAACTAAGTGATTAAAGCAGGGGGAAGGTTGGAATGAAGAGATAATTAAGAAACTCTTATAGTTTTGGGAATAAAATGTTGAAATAAACTACTATAAACTTGCTTCATTTCCAGCACCGTTATACTTATGTCTGAAGATATCTTTAAGACAAGGAGATACATGAATAGTTTCTGAAAAGATTCCTATTGGTGTTAAAATAATTTTGTACGATTTTAAAAAATTGTAAGTATAGGATACATTAAAGATGCAGTTGATAAAACAATCGTGCGGTAATAACTTGAATATGAAACAGCTGTAACTAACATAATGGATGATACTGGAGTTTTTAATTATAATTAATTTGCATGTATTCCCGTTGGGACGGTTACGAGAACAATGTACCTTATTAATTAAGGGCATTGACGTCAGCTTGCCCAGCAGGAAATAGGTAATACGTTTTGACATCATGGCGAGATACAAGAATGTTTATAATATGGAGTCGTTAAGAAACAACACGTTTAGAGGTGTAGTAAATAAAGAAAAGGATGCAGATTATGTGAAAGAAGTAGGAGGAAAAGAAACACAAGCTACAAAAACTTAGAGCAAAACAAAAGGACGGAATTATCAAGGTGCACATAACTTATTCATGTTTGTGTGTTGCTGACCCAGTGACTGCGGAACGGACACCAATAGAACTGTCCTTGAGTTCGAAGTAAGAAAATTGGAAAGCATCGTGATTCCTACGCGAATTCCAATAAGTAGGCCACGCAGCACTAAGTATTAAGTTACTATTTACTATTGTTCTTTAGTAAACATAACACAAAACTTCTTCGAAACTCTCAACAGCAATAAAAGTGAATGGGATTCTAAAGTAAAACATTGCTCTGAGAGGTTGTAAAGATATAAAGGATGCCTAAACTGAACACATTCGAGTAACAGTAAACTCGGGCGATATTCGCTAAAACAAGTATGATATCGTAAGAAAACAAGTTGTATCGATTACCTTGGCTTGTGCTGTTTATCTGTGGCCACATCTCGAGATCTATATCTAAACTTACTTGACGGACCAAAAACATGTAGGTTCGAGTAGGCTGTAAGTTAGGCCGGTGTTTGACCCGCCGTAGGCGACGCAAACAAGCCGAGCGCATGCGCCAGCCGCGCCGTAAACAGCGGCTCGCTCCCGGCCGAAAACACGTGGACGCTACAACAACCATCACAATCGACACAGATAAATAACAAACCGTCGGCGGCCGCCGCGATCACACCCAGCACCAACACTCGTAGTAATGTGACCGCCATAAAAATACAAGCATTTGCACAACACTCGGAATTTTTCGATTAGCGGGCTGCGTGGACACGTACGGCGCAGCCCGCTGCCTCCGGCGCACTGACGCTCGCTCGCACGCCCGCGGCTCCGCGCCCCGCCCCGCGCACCCCCGCCACAGCCTTGTCCATTCAACGCATTTTCTGTCATAAGCAAATCGATAATGGCATTATACTTCCGCTTTGAAGCACGCGCGCTGCATCTAAACTATGTCACGAGGTACATCGGCGGGCGTGCGCGCGACGCGCCGCCGCGCCGTGCTACACGCCTGCTCGGCACGCGTTGGATGCGCACCTAACGTCAACTCTCTGAAGGCGTCTCTGTAAAGTTTTCCAAGTTTAAAATATTGTTTTGGGAGTTTTACTCGCAAGTTTTTGGCTTACACGCTTCATTATAAAACTACATATTATTGTTAATGTTGTGTTTAGTCGCTATTTAAATATGAAACAGTGTCACGGCAAGTATTATATTGTGCATTGTTAAGCGTATATCGAGGACAAGCGAGCGTTGCGGTGTCAACATTATAAGTTAGGTTAGGTTAGTTACAGTTTGTGCATTATGACATCATCCTCGGATCAATGCCATCAGTGCACGCTGGTTTTACGTTGCGTCATTGCAAATAAACTTTATTATTAGAATATTATTTGGAGATACTGAAACATTTAAAAAGTAGATAAGGAGGCTGGGGAATTATGTCGCAACTTAGAAGAGGACAATATACTTACCTAGATTGGATTGATAGATACCTATTTAATAGTTGCAGGATAGGTAATTAGTTAGATATTTATAAACTACTAGGTCATTCACTCTGCAGGTACTACCTACAGCGCGCTTTAATACATGCGCACCAAATTAGGTTATAGGTATAAGGTACCCAGTACCTATCAAGGAAAATAGGTAAGTTCCGTAGGAACTGTAAGTATATTTAAATGTGAAAAAAAAATCATAAAATTCGTTCCTGGATTTCCTTTTGTACTTATCTTGTTATTTAAAATATGGAAATGCCTAATGGAAAAACCGAAGGTCACATCAATTATCGAATAGGGAGTGGAGCCTAATTCGGGGGAACCCCTTTAACAGGAGGGTTGGCTACCCCTTTTGTACTAGTTAGTGCTGATTATAGTAATAGGGTTAAACGCTAACTAAATTGCAAGTGCCGATACAGGGAATAATGTTGCCGCGACGAAGTCTGTTCATCCTTTAGGAGTAATTAAGCGTGATAGTGTGCGGGATATAACCAAAATATTTAAAAAAAATGTTCTTGACATACCGTGGGAAATAATTACATGTAACCAGTCTGCAAGATGGTAGCATACGCAGACATTACACACTGATCAATACTTTAGTATATTATCAGTAAGTCTTGTGTCCGATAACCGGAGACACGGGTGTCCGGACAAGGAGACGCGGGTGTCCGGATACTTGTTCGTAATTTATCTGTATTTGTATGACCGAACGTTTCCTTTGCGTAAAATCTCCACTCTTGAACGTTGTTGAAACGGTAACGAAGGCCCAAAAATGCACTTTATTTGTGTAAACCACAATTTCAATAAAAAATTGAAACAAAAAAAAAACGACTTCAAGGAAATTGTTTCAAAAAGTGCACATACGCAATTTCGTTCACTTTGATCATATAGTTTTTTTTTCCAGCTATTTTGATTTAAAAACCAAACTAGGTACTGAACCGATGCCAATCGGAGAGTATATCTTTTCATAATAAAAATATTAGAGGTACTTTCCGATTGGTCCCATAGAATTTTCATCTAAATCGGCTCTGTAGTTTAGTTTTTAAATCAAAATAGCTGTAAAAAATTAAACCGTATATCATTCAAGTAAACGAAACTACGAGTATGTTGATCGATTTCTCTGTGAATACTGGTTCGATTTCGGTTTCGAAGTTCCAGTTCAGCTCAATGGCTATTGAGCTCTACAAACCAAAGCAGCCGACTCGTCACCACGTCGTTGTATGTTAGACAACGCGTTTGGCCTTTTTTGAAATCTGAAAGTGGGCCTCTATCTGCAAGGCTATCTGAAATATTTCAAATATAGTTTTCATATCTTCACGCCCTACCTACTGAGCTATCAAGTTTCCATGCTTTTTATTTTTACTGAAAAGCCTTCAACCACATTTGGTTTCTGTGTAACTCTTTTACCGATTTACCCGTCGTCGGTGCTTATGCAGCTGCGGATAACGGCTTTAGGATGCTGATTTATGCAGCTGACTAGCCTTGCATAGGGACGGTGTAGGTAACCATGCTTTGACGATCCTAACTTGCCTCTAATTCTTATTTATGCACTAGCTGGGTGATGATTGGATTCTCTTCCGTCTATCGTCGTCGATTCGACTCCCGCACGAAACAAAACATTTCACATACGGTGTACAGTGTTTTTCTCGATGGTCATACCTACTTGTGAAGGTAATGTTAAACCTGTACATAAGTACCTAAAGATATAGGTATGGACTAGCTGCGAACATACATACTTAGGGGTACCTACCCCTACTACCTACCTACTTTTCTTAATACCTACACATATTTGTTTTCAAAACTAAATTGCGAGAACAGAATAGGAAACTAAGTATTTTGTCAAGATAACCAAAACATAGACCCATTGTTTATTTATCAATTTTATAATATTTATCCGGGAAACACTTAATTTGTTGTTTCCGTTCGTTTGTGGTATTTACTACCTGAATACTGATAGGTTACAATAGGTACCTATAAAACTGATGCAGTCATCTCCTAGTCGTTATAGTAAACAGGATAAATAACCCTATTCTGAGAAAAGGTTGCGCCTCATCAAGCAGCGCGGATCGCATTTTTTCATGCTCCTATTCTTTTCCGTAGCTCAGAATCGTCACATAGCCATGATCAACGGACATTATATTGTCTTAGAAGTGACTCCCGTGGTCATAAAGATTAGGCACCAATAAGGATCATGCGGGTTTTCGTCCTAGCAAGACGATACGGACGCGCGCAGGGTAACCCGCGAATAACCGGCTGATTTTACCTACAAAAATCTTGACCAAAAGACGTTTGGTATTCCGCTGTTTCAAAACTAAACTGATCTCAATATTTCATATATCAAAAGAAAAAAAAAAGGGTGTAAAACACCTCTTAACGAAGCCGAATGGCACTGGTTCTCCCTGTCATTGCGATCAATTTTTTGTTCTACACTATACCTGGGAACCTTCTAGTTACGGAGATATTAGGGGTCAAAGTTCCAACTTTTTGACAAGTATTTTTAATACGAGTTTAATGTAAAGTGGGTGATAGACGTGCGAGTAAGTACGCGGACTTGTGGCTCGTCGACCTTTTTCGCGTGTGTGTCACCTTAAGCACGCGTACTTTAAAATTGCCGAGCAAGTTCGCCGGCGATCCAACCGGTTTGAAATCTTACTCGTAGCTCGTCTTGGCTCGTACGTGTGGCAGCACTGCGAGCCGCGAGCCGCCATTTTTCCACGTATTTTTTGTTGGTTTAGCTAATCATCTGTGTTGTAGAAATTTTAAAATGAGTGATTTCCGTACATATTCTCATGATCTACTAACAGAGTTTATTAGAAGGATTCCGTAATAATCCTTGTCTTTGGAAAATTAAAAGCAACGAATACAAAGACAAAAATATAGTTTTTTATCCAAACCTATCGTTTTTTTTTTCTTTTTTTACTTTTTTTTAAAACGTATTATGATACAATTCCTAAATAACACAAAGCTTCTTCCGTCGATGACATGGTAATACAGTGTGAGCAAGCTTCTCGTGTGTCACCGACGTCGAGCCGAGTAAGTTCGCGATCTTAAAAACCGCGTACTTAAAGTTCGCACGTCTATCACCCACTTAACCTTCACGACCCCCGTACTATTAAATCCGGCAACCAGCACAATGTTTTGAGTGCGTTACATTGAGTTTTACCACAAAACATGATTTTACACCCCCCAAAAAAAACCCGTTTCCCAGCAATAATTTTTGCGTAAAGTTACTTAGTTTAATGTACAGAATGCTTGGTTGTCGGCTTCGTGATGAGGTGATTTACACGGTGTATCTATGGTTCTATTATTTTCTTTTTAGTGAAAAACTTATCTAATTTGTCTGATAGTCGTTTGAACATGGCGGTAAAAAAGCTTTTAAAAACAGGCGTTTTGTCGGGTTTTTGGATTGTCATAATTCTTCTAGTGATTATGTTTTGAAAAAAAAAAAAAAGAAATGATAGGGGCATGTACCTATTAATAAGACCTAGATTTTTTTGAAAAAAAACATTGCTCTAGACGCATTATCCACGAAGAAAACAGCGGAATACTTATGGAGAAAGGCCCACAAGATAGCCCCTCTTAAAATGTTCTTACGTTTTTTATATGCAGGTCAATCTCAGGTTGTATAAATATTGATTATACTATGATTCACGACCGTTACAAATATGGCTTTACTGAGTTATAATTAATAAAATCATCAGTACAAACCTCTAAGATCATTTTTAATCCTCTTGAATTACCGTAAGATAATTTGAATTTCGCGGGCTATCCTGCCGCTTCCACATCCAGTTGTAGGACGCGGGTCAGACCCAGGGAATAGACTGTCGCGATAATTTGTACTATTTATTTCATTGCTACTGCCGGAGGAGGAAATCGGCATAACCTAGAAAAAAATCGATGACATGATATTGACGCCAATAAATACTCCCCGAAAGGCTAGGCAGAGGTCCATCCCGTTTAGCGTATTATCGCGAAGGCAAACTATGCACGTGCCTAGAGGGGCGCGAGGATCCAAAGGAGCGCGCGCGCGGAATTTAAAATAAAGAAAAAAGTAATGCCTAACATAAAATTGTCGCGCGGAATTAATAAAGAAAAAAGTAATGCCTAACACAAAGTTGTCTGTGAGTACCTATGCAATAACCAATATAACGACCAAATATATCGAATAAACGGTCTTGGGCGTCGCTAGGATAAAATGTTACACATTTTCTTTGAACTAACGCACGTTTCTAACCTGTCCAAGAAAGAGTCATCTTCCTGCCCTTGTCCCATTCTATCTGGGGTCGGCGCAACACGTCTCTTTCCTCCATTCTCCTCTGTCATTCGTCATGCTATCATTTACTCCTTTTTCCTTCATATCATTTTTCACACAATCATTCTTTGGCCTTCCTCTCCCTCTCCATCCATATCCACATTTATATTCATCACTCTTTTAGTCACATGTGTTCCATCCCTCCTCATCACATATCCATACCAAGACAGACGACTCCCTTTCATCTTTTCTGTAACAGGCGCCACTTTCAAACTGCCTCTTATATGCTCATTTCTAACTCTATCCATTTTAGTCACTCCACACATCCATTTCAACATTCTCATATCTGCTGCATGCAATTTTTTTGTATCCATCTTCTTCACTGCCCAGCGTTCCGATCCATACAGTACCTACGACAAGTCGTATCACAGACTTGTATATTTTCCCCTTTAACTTGAGGGGCACCCGTGGGTCGCAAGTTGTTCCAGTGACCTGTCGCCATTTCATCCATCCCAGTTAATCCGGTGCGTTACGTCCCGGTCTACATTGCCATCTCCTTGGATAAGCGACCCGAGGTACCGAAAATCGGAGCAGAACGGTATGGGCGTTCCGGCAAGGGCTATAGGCACAGGACTGGAGAGACCGCCGAAATCACAAAACAAGTATTCCGTTTTGGGTCTACTTATTTTCAGGCAGACATTCTCCAATCTTTGCCACCACACCTCCGGTCTGCTCTGGACCACTAGGCCTCTTTCGGCCACTAGCACAATTTCGTCAGCAAACAGCATACACCAGGGAGCCTCTTCCTGTATGTCCAACGTAAGAGCATCTATTATCACCAGGAAGAGGTAAGGGCTCAAAGCCGACCCTTGGTGCACGACAGTTGCCACATTGAAGCTACCGGTAGTGCCCGCTGTAGACCGTACTTGGGTTCTACATCGACTGTACATCGCTCGGATCAACTGCACATACTTCCTCTTGCAGACTGCTTTCTTTTGATTCTTGACTTGGTCTGTTAGTCAACCATGTAACTCCTGTATGAAGGGTCAAAACAAAACTAACATCTTTAGGTAGGGTGTTAACATTACGAGCTCGCTTCGCTCTTGGAGCCTTACTCATTGCCTCCTTCATTCAATTAAGTAACATCTATTTCTGAATAAAAGGTCTGAAGAAAAACTAATATTTCTGAAGTGAAGAGCTTACATTTTCTTTTAGTTCCTAGACTTTTCAAATAACACGACAAAATTACATAGTAACTTCAATTCTATATGAATAAGTATCGAAAATCTAAGCAAACCGAGTTGCTAACATTTTTGACGTGACTATTGCATTTTAAATTCTTAGAAGAACTTCTGCTGTACCTATCCGTAAATAGAAAATTTAAACTTTCAAAATCTGTTTATTTTCTTCATCCTTCCCCTTAAGGCTGATGACAGACGGACCGCATTTCAACTGCAATCTAACCGCAAATTGCAGTTAGGATGCAGTTTGAATGCTGCAATAGAACTGCAAACCAAACATGCAGTCCGATTGCAGTTCAATTGCAGTTGGCGTGCAATCGTGTGAACTGCACACCGACTGCAATCGAACTGCACGGTTGGTTTGCAGTTCTGTGTGCAACCAACCGAACTGCAATTTGCGGTTAGATTGCAGTTGAAATGCGGTCCGTCTGTCATCAGCCTAACTCAAAAGCTGGCGCCGCCAAAATGCGGTCACTACAACAGCAGCTGTAGTTGAGGCTTTTGGGCGTTTCGTTACAAGTTGTAGTAAAGCAACACCTACTCCAATTAGCGAGTTACGTCTACCAAACATAATATAGTCATCAATAGTACTACTAGTAAATATGAGGTTTTTGTGTTCACATAAGTTTTGTGTGTTAAAATTAACAGCTTATTAAGAAATGTGTCACTGCGCTACTATTATTATTTCCATCTCTTGTACCACATTTACTGCAAATAAATAATTTTGACTTTGACTTGAGGTGCTTGCCTGAGGCGCTCTCGACACTTAATCCGCCTCTGGGTATAAGTATTCTACTTTAGGTTCATGCATACTTAGTACAAAAACATCGAGAAAAACCCAATGTCAGAACCAAAGATTACTTTTGTGACATCTAGCAACTCGAGACTGGGTCCGCGTGGTAGATATCCTAGTGGATATGTACCGCGCGAGGAAGTCCTATCATGAAGAAGAGATCTGCGGCCAGCAGCGGGTACATTATGGGCTGATTATGCTAATTTGCTGACTTCTAACATCATAAGCCACTTTTAGATTGTTTTATAGGTATTTTGATAAATTAATAAAACACTCAAAACTGGAGAAATACAATTTTATTGATATAAACTCAGTATTCACTATTACATCATGGTGCAGGTTCATATCTTCGGACTATTGTGAACATTTCTCACACATATTATTGGAGACTTTTTTGTGATAATTATTATGAAATGGAACCTAAATAAAATAGACTCTATTGACATATAAAGTTTATTTACCCATAAAAGAATGCACTGTGGGAACACAAGGAGTCCAGAGGTGACAGAAGGGTAGATTAATAATTAAAACTAGCTATTCAAATTTCCGCTATTTTCGGCAGCTGATACGATAGCATTTCAAGTCATAAAATATAAAAAATATAATTTATTAGACGGTACAGTCAACATCAAAAATTTTGGGACGAATAGATCGTTAAACAAAATTATATGAACCAGTAAAGGCGCTCACTCACCGAGAGCATTCGCCAGTAATATAACAGTTCGGATTCGAACACTACCCCTGTGACCTTCACCTGTAACGATATTTATAATAATAAACATTTATTTCTTCTTCTTCCAAAAACTCGAATCTTGACTTCTTACAATAGAGGCGAATGCTCTCGGCCAGTAAGGGAGCGCCTTTAGTGGTTCATATGATTTTGTTTGGAGTGCTTTAGGGAAAATAAGCATTTTTGGTCAAAAAGTCAAAGTTATAACTTGAAAAATACATGCCTATAATTTGATAATAGCATACGCTTGTCTTATATAATAATTTGAAACAAAACTTAATTAGTATATAAGAAAATCAGTAACTTATTACTTAGATAAAAGAAAAGAAATAAAAAACGAATACACACCAATGATTTAATATACAGAAAACTTCATTATAATTCTATTATTTTTGGAAGTCTAAAAGCACACAACTCTCGTACAAATCAACAGCACAATAAATTAATTACTTGTGTCGTCAATTTTATAATTTAATCGTCAAATAAACGGATTAAAATTAAGGCAGAAAGATTTTTTAAATTTCAAGACAACTTTTATCTAAAGATTAAAAATTGTAGGTATAGAGAATACAAATATATCTGAGGAATGAAAAATCGGCTCTAATGCCCCCTTTTAAGTGCGTGCATTTAAGTGACGCTTAGTGAAAACGGGCATCACTAAAAATAGAAATACACAGTAAGTGTGTATGTTAAGGTTGAAATCAAAGGGGTACGAACCTTTGTGGCATATCTAGCCGCCGCAATCTTGATTTTTTTTTCAAAATTTCCGAGCACGATAAAAGTGGTATATTTGGCGATCTTTACTTCCAAATATCTCGGAAACGTGACACTTTAGGATACCATGTTACTTAACATTTTTTGTTTGTTTAAGTGTCCCCTATCCAAATATACCACTTTTATCGTGCTCGGAAATTTTGAAAAAAAAATCAAGATGGCGGCGGCTAGATATGCCAGGCTTCATACAAAAATGTTTGAACCCCTTTGCGTGCACGGATCAGCGTTTTCGAGCATCTCTATCTCATTCTGTTACAGAAAGCGTCATTTGGTGGGGCGAGAAGTCCGGTCGCAAGAATCCGCATTCATTCGTATCGGAAGCGCTTTAACGTACGTTAGTTGCAATTCTAAGTCATAGTTCATACTTTAGTACCTAGAATTGCAACTCACTTCTTCTGCTTGTTACTTCCATATTATCCAGTAGGTGGCCTCGTTTATTGCGAGAGTGCGGGTAAACAGACCCCTGGGACACTCCAGCAAGTGGGAGGGGGGGGGGGGGGGGGTTATAGTATGGCCGGATCACCGCATTCTTACTCGGTGTTAGAAGAACTAATAATACCCCATTTGGCCAGATTGTGTTTGCAGTGGCCTACTTGGGTACGCAATTGATTCAGAGCTTCCCAAATAAGCCACTGCAGTTCACTACCGGGAGCCAGGTGTTTTGGGGCTTCACAAGTCGCGAGGTGGTACAATTTTACTCTAAGTCACATTGACAGAAAGCTGATCTGTGCGTGTAAATATGATTTCACGCTAATGTTAAAACAACTTTGTGGCACAATACAATGTCAGTAAGTGGCCGCAGACGGAGAACGAAATTTTAGGAACAGTTCAGTTTTGTAGAGCCCCGTCTGTCAATCAAAATAACGACAGTAACTGTCTGTCCAAAAGTCCATCCGTCTTCTTATCGGCCAAGTACTACATAAAACTTGTTGAAAAAAATTACCTCCAAATAAAAATTCTATTCTAACAGAACCTATTCACCCTCATAAAAGTTGATACTTAAGTTACAAAATTCACGCGGTGTCACGAAGGACAAAAACACTAATTTGAGGTTGTTTGCTGGAAGCTTCACCGCGAGAGAGCGCTGTAGTCACTTGTCATCTTGAATTATAAGCGACCAAGACAATTAGCGCCATCTACGCGGAACTAATTTGACAGGTGTTTTTCAATCTAAACTGGTGCGGGTAACAGCACCAGTTTACCATCGCTTATGACTTAAACCAATGCAGAATTTTCCTTCTTTTTAAAAACCCTCCTCAAACTTCCAGTAGTTTTGTTCCACTGAAAGTGACAATATCAAAATGTCTACTTCATTTCATCTTCCCTTAGTCTACTGCATTCTTGCGCTAGAAACTTGCACAAGACGCGTTTGTTTTAGAAAAATACTTGTACAAGTCTTTAGCCCTAGTTCAGAAGCGTGCCTAACAACTTAAACGATTACACAATTTATTGAAGACTTTGAAGTTGGATCCGTACTATGAAGTGTTACAGGCATCATTTTTCCACTGTGGGAGAGAGACTGAGCTTTACAAGATTTAAAGCCCCATCTCTTTTCCGCTACGGAATCATGATGACATTAAAACAGCCCATTATCCGCTTAAATCACGGGCGTTTTTTGAAGAAACACTTGATAGGTATAAAAACTTCTTTCTCCAAAATATTTCCTGGCTAAATGAATGAATAATTGTCAAAATAGAACCTAGTTTTAAGACACACATAGTTTAGCGGGATGAAGAGGAACGTCTGCGCTCGCGTCGGTCGCGGCGCGGACTGCGCGAGCGACGTCGGCGCGTGCGACGCTCCGAGCTTGAGCGGCGCCCTCTGTTGAGAAAATGTTGTATTAGTTATAGCGAGACGATAGATCCTACTAATATTATAAATGCGAAAGTTTGTGAGGATGGATGGATGTTTGTTACTCTTTCACGTAAAAACTACTGAATGGATTTGGCACACGGGTAGTTTATAACTTGGATTAACACATAGGATACTTTTTATCCCGATAGTAAGTTCCCGAGAGAGCAGCGGTGGCCCAGTGGTAGCAGCCCCGACTTACGAGCAGTAAGTCGTAGGTTCGAACCCAGGCAGGCGATTACTTTGTGTAATTTATTTCATCACCGCTGCTCTCAAAACGGTGAAGGAAAACATCGTGAGGAAACCGGCATGTCCTAGAACTAAAAATTGGAAGACATGTGACATCTACCAACCCGCACTGGGCCCGCGTGGTGGATTACAGTCCATTCCCTCTCATAGAGAGGAGGCCTGCGTCCCAGCAGTGGGAACAATATAGGCTGATGATGATGATGATGAAGTTCCCGTGGGACAATTATCGAAATCCACGCGGGCGACGTCGCGGGCATAAGCTAGTTTCTTATAAAGTTCGATTTCGAAAAACGCCGACGACCAAACGATAAAACCAGAGCAAGAGGAAAAGTATTAATTTCAAGATTTATTGATATTTTTTTTTGTTTCATCCACGGAAATGAGCGAATAATTTTCTTTCTAAACCTATATTAATATTGCTACCAGCTAGTATGTACAGGTTTGGAGGACTATTTTATGTAATTTCGAAACCCGAAAAGTGCTGATCCAAGCCTTATTTTAAAGAGAGGCTTTAAACAAACTGTCACTTTGTAAACTGACGATCAACAGTCTAAGAAATGAAACGATTATTTGGAAATGAAGTTGTCCAACTCATTTGGGACCATTCAAGTATTACGTAAACACTATAGGGGGGACGGGTCTTTGCTTTGCTTATTTTTGATGACGTGGGGGGTAGGGGGACCTAGATGGTGATTACGTCAGCAGTACTTATTTACTTCTTTACACATTCTGGCAACCCACACATTGTCTATGCTTGAAAACGAAATGAATTTTCGGGGATTCCTATATATAATGAATAGGTTTAGGTACTCGCTAAGAACTGAGTAGGGGAATTACCGCACGCTATTCACTTGTCTGTCACTTATAACTGCTGCTCATGAATGAATCAATCAATTGTACCAATGTTTACGTAATCATGGGGGGAGGGGTAAGATCTTTGCTTACTTTTGCTGACGAGTGGGAGGGGTGGGTTAATAATTGCAAAAAAATCTGCTTACGTAATACTTTAACGGCCCCTTTTCAAAAATTCGTTTAGTTTTAAAAAAACTCAAGTAGAGAAGCTCAGTTCTGCCATTATGCTATAAACAATAGTATTTTTTTTTTAATAAGAATTACAAACCTGGAGCTACTCCGCCTCCTGCGATCCCTGTCAGATGACCGGCGTCGTCTCTTTCCTTGCTCAGAGTCAGAACTGCCCGAGGCAGACGAATCGCGCTTCTTCTTGGCTTGCACTGGAGAAAATGCAATGCCTTTGTCAGATTATGGTTTTAAACAGCCTGTGGCTTTGAATAAGCTAAGATTTAATTAATTCTGATATTCCTTTAGCGGGGTATTTAGACTGACTCGTTTAGAGTATTTTTGACAGAAAAAAATAATCCACAATTTAAACTCAATTTCACTGAGATAAAATATTTTTTGTTTTATTTTACAGTTAGTATACATAGGTATGGTTCAAAATTGCAAGATATTACTGGTTTTCTGAAGTAAATAATATTGATTTAAATGAATGACGATGATTGACTCACCGGCTTTATTCTCCCTGTCCCGTTGCCTGGACTTGATGAGACGAACTATCTCCATCAGTTCTTTGCGGGCCTCGTCCCTCTCCTCTTCAGTCTAAAGTCGGATAAAATAATATTACAATACATCTCCTGTCTTTCGCTTAGAAACCGAGAAATGTTCACATAATGTTCCTCCTATTTATGGAAGCCATGTATAGAAGCAGCTACGATAGAAGCAGATTTGTCTTACAATAAAACAATTCTAAGTTTTTATGAATTTATATTATATTGTTACACATCAATACATTAAGAATGTTGTATTTTTTGACATAAGAAAGTGAATCATTGAGATATGGTTTTTATTAATAAAAAAAAAACAATGTCTGCTTAATTAATCAATGAAAGGCTCGCATACACAGATAAACCCTGATACGTTTGCGTTGTGTGGAAATTATCAACCTGTTATTTACATATTAAGCATTTTGAAAATCTATATAAATAAAAATCAATTGCTTTTCGCTAGTCTCGCTAAAACTCGAGAACGGCTGAACCGATTTGGCTGATTTTGGTCTTGAATTATTTGTGGAAGGCCAGGGAACATTTAAAAGGTGAGAAAGGTAGGGTAGGGTAGGTAGGTAGGGTAGGGTAGGGTAGGGTAGGGTAGGCTAGGGTAGGGTAGGGTAGGGTAGGTAGGTAGGGTAGGGTAGGTAGGTAGGTAGGGTGGGGTAGGTAGGTAGGGTAGATAGGTAGGTAGGTAAGGTGGGGTAGGGTAGCGTAGGGTAGGTAGAGTAGGGTAGGTAGGTAGTGAAAGGTAGGTAGGTAGGGTAAGGTAGGGTAGTTAGGTAAGTAGGGTAAGGTAGGTTAGGTAGGGTAAGGTAGGGTAAGGTAGGGTAAGGTAGGGTAAGGTAGGGCAAGGTAGGGTAAGGTAGGGTAGGTAGGTAGAGTAGAGTAGGGTAGGGTATGGTAGGTAGGTAGATAGGGTAGGTAAAAAGTGCATTGCAACCCATGCCGGGGACAGCTAGTCAAAAATAAATAAAAATAAATAATTGTTGTGTTGGCATAACTGAAAAAAATGGAAAATAAACTGACTAATAAATTAAATAACAACTACAATAAATACTTACACCATCCTTCTTCTTGTCATATTCGTGGGGGGTTCGCTCCCCACTCTTCTCTCTGGTCTCGGTCGCAGAAGGCTTGCGGCCTCGAGACTTAGATCTATATGAAGATAAATACAACTTTATTAAAGACGTAATTATCAAAACGTGGAAATTAAACACAGAATTTGGTACAAATTGAAGAGGGTTATGAGATATCCTGTATTTGGGAGAAAAAATTATGTTAGTAGCCAATGATTAAACTTTACGCAACTTATTTAGGGTTCCGTAGCCGAATGGCAAAAAACGGAACCCTTATAGATTCGTCATGTCTATCTGTCTGTCTGTCCGTATGTCACAGCCACTTTATTCCGAAACTATTAGGACTACACACACAGTCGAAACTTGGTAGGTAAATGTATTCTGAGAACCGCTTTACGATTGTTATACAAAAAAAAAAAAAAAAATATACAAGGTGTAAATCACCTCATCACGAAGCCGTCAACCAAGCATTCTGTACATGAAATTAAGTAACTTTACTCAATAATTATTGCTAGGAAACGACTTTTTTTTGGGGGGTGTAAAATCATGTTTTGTGATAGAACTCAATGTAACACACTCAAAACATTGTGCTGATGGACGGATTGCATAGTACGGGGGTCGTGGAGGTGTTTAAAGTAAAAATCTTACATTAAAAACTTGTATTTAAAAAAATACTTGTCAAAAAGTTGGAACTTTGACCCCTAATATCTCCGTAACTAGAAGGTTCCCAGGTATGGTGTAGAACAAAAAAAATATCGCAATGACGGGGAGAACCAGTGCCTTTCAGCTTCGTTAAGAGGTGTTTTACACCCTTTAGATTAAGGACATCCCCTCCCCACAGGGAACTGAAACTTAAAAAAAAAACCATCAAACCTATACGTGCGTGCGTCTATAGATAGGTCTTTAAAAATGATTTTTTTTTTCAATGTCAATCGTTTGAAAGAAAGACACTTCCAAAGTAGTAAAACGTGTCCTCCCCCTCTAATTTCTAAAGTAAGAGGAGGAAATTTTTGAAAATATATTGGGATGTCATCATCATCATCATCATATCAGCTGTAGGACGTCCACTGGACATAGGCCTCCCCCATGGATTTCCAACAGGACCGGTTGGAAGCGGCCTGCGCCATATTGGGATGTACAACGTAAAAAAAACTTTCAACGAAAATTGGCTTGAATAAGATTTGATATTTAGTTTTTGAGATATGGGACTTTTTCAACAAACTGCAGAATATTTCGTAAAGTTATAAAAACGTATGTAAGAAAACTAAATATGTTACCTCTCTTTAGCCGGCGACGGCGTACGCGACCGCCTCCTCTTCTTGTCTTTATCATCGTCCCTCCCCTTACTCATATCATTATCTCTATCTCTACTCTTCTCACTCCTGCCGCGGTCCTTGCTCCTATCCCGACGCTCAGACCTCTCACTCCTCCGTTCGTTCCGCCTATAATCCGAATACTTGCGATCCCTGTCGTCTCGATCCAAGGGTTTCCGATCCCTGTCGTCTCGATCCGAAGGTTTTCGATCCTTGTCACCACGGTCGATTCCATGTTCCGAATGTTTACGATCCCTGTCGTCTCGTTCATTCCTGTGTTCTGAATGTTTGCGAACCCTGTCGTCTTTCTCGTTTCTCTGTTCAAACTGTTTGCGGTCTTTATCCTCATTTTTGTGTTCGGATATTTTCCGTTCTCGACCTTCATCGGAATGCTTACGGCCTCTTTCCTCTTTGTCATTCCTGTGGTCTGACACTTCGGATAGTTTGCGGATTCGTTCTTGTTTATCACTTTCGGATAGTTTTTTAGTTATGTCGTCTTTTTCATTCCTTACTTGTAAAGGTCTACGGGCTCTCTCTTCTCTATCATTCCTCTGTTCGGATTGTTTCCGATCTCGGTCTTCCCTTTCGTTTCGGAATCGGTCGCGTCTATCATCTTTTTCCTTGACCTTTTCTTTCTCGCCTAAGCGCGCTTTGATCGCTTCACGGCGATCTGGACCTGCGTCTTTTCTGAAGAAATAAAGGGTTACTTTATAAACTATTCACTCAGGTACTTTTATTCAGTATCCGACAATTTTTTCATAATTATATAACATGTGGAGGAGCTAGCAAATAGTATTAAACACACAAAATATCTACTGACATCTTTATTGTTTATTTTTTATTGGTTCTTTTCAAGACGTTTAACCAAAAAAAAACTGATCGAATGTTAGTGTCAATATATTCCATAACAATGGTGACAAAATAGCTCTTGAATGCAATTTTGATGAGCGGAATCCTTTTAATTTTATTGGTGAAACACGCTCTAATTTGATTGACTACAGTTAAAACTTACCTTTGCGGATCCTTCTTAAACGTACTCCTCAACAGACTAAACGGATCATAACCATCCTTAGACTTTTCCTCTTGACTTCCCTTAGCCAAGCCGTCAGATATATTAGCAATGGCAGAGGATAGCTTGGGCTGAGCGTATCCTACTGTGGAGGCGAGACCTTCGCGGCGGCCTCTTACGTCACGGTTGTCTCTGGGGTCGCGATGGTCCCTGCCATCTCTGCCTTCACGGAGAAAGGATGTTCTCTCGTCTCTGATGAAAAAATTTGGTGTTTGAATTGAATGTGTGAGGGCTCGTTTAGAATAGCAGCCAGACGTAAATACGGCACATCGATATGTTGAAGATTTGAAGTCTGTGTCTCAATAGTCGAGGCATTATAGGGTGATTATATTTGTGTGTTTTCGAGCTTTAGAAATATTCTGTCAATTAAGGATCATCATCTGCCTAGCCTTTTCCTACTAATTTAGGGTCAGATTCCAGTCTAACCGGATGCAGCTGAATACCAGTATTTTACATGGAGCGACTGCCTATCTGACCTCCGCAACCCAGTTAATACTGAGTAATACGTTCACCTATGGTAGGACTGGTTGTCAGACTATCAGGCCACTGACAATCTGTAAGGACTATCAAAGATCTACAATTGACAGCCAGGACCAACGGCTTTAGGTAAAAATTATGATGGATGGCACATTGAGCTATAGAAAAAACGAAATCGTGGTATGCCATTGCAACAGTCACCTACTTGAGCCTATTTTATACAAAACAAAGATGTCGATGATCATGGCATCTGAATACAGAAAGTATTTAAAAAAAAAAACATAAAAATAATGAGCAACTTGCATTCTAATCATCAACTTTTTTTTCAATAGCAGTGGTCTTTAAAGGCAAGACTTTTACCTTTGCTGATCATGCTTCGGATTGACACCTAAGGCTAGCGCCAACATATTGGCTCTGTTCTCAGGAGTAGCCCTGCGGATGTCGCGACGTCTGTCAGGCTTCTCAGCTGGCTTCCGTTTGTGGGACGTTTCGTCTATAGAAAAATATAAATACACTATTATTATTTGTCGAAAGGAACGACGAATACTCTAACAAGAATAAATAAGTAAACATGCATTAATTTAAGATAAATAAAAAGACCGACGAAATAAACTCAATATTTTAATGGAGTCTGAAAAAAAAAAGCAACACTAGAAGGATAGTATACATAATAAGAAGGTAAAAAAAAACAACAAACAGAAAATAGATGAATACCTAAATATGCTTAAAATATACATAGAACTTTATTATCTGTTAAATAATTATATTTATATAAATTATAACAATGGCTATTCCACGCCATACAAGGCTAGGTTTAAGATTCTACAATACAACAGTCAAATAAAAGCAATTTAAGATTGATTACAGCATTTATCAAGTAAAATGGGCCATCTACACGTCTGCGTACATAGTAGATGGTATGGTACAAAAGATTCAGGCCTAAACACATTTTTTTTTTTTTTGAAAAAACTTTGCTCTACACTAGGAATTTCTCCTGTGTCGTGGGTGCGTTCACGAACATTTAAACTCACATACATACACAAACAGCCAGACCCGGAACAACTATCTGTAGGCCATACAAATATTTGTTCCGTGCCCCCGCACCATCAAACCCGCGACACGCAGCGCAGCAGTCGATCGCTCAACCACTGCGCCAATCGTGCCGACAACATTAAATTAATCAGAGATACAAAACTATCATGCCACTAATTCACTGAAGTTTTATCTAGTAACCCACAATAAAAATATTTGTAAATATTTTTGTTCAATTTAGTCCTCCTTTACGTCAATCCATTTTTGTTTGGTTATCAATCATTAATTATATACTTGAGGCCGGAAACTTTTAGATCTTACTGATAGTTCTAGATGTGAGCTTTAAGTTATCGATAAACGGGAATAAAACCGGCCAAGTGCGAGTCGGTCTCGCACACGAAGAGTTCCGTACCATTATTTATAAAAAAGAGGTTTTTTTTATGGGAGCCCCCTTAGATATATATTTTATTGTGTTTTTAGTATTTGTTGTTATAGCGGCAACAGAAATACATAATCTGTGGAAATTTCAACAGGCTAACTATCACGGTTCATGAGATACAGCCTGATGACAGACGGATAGCGAAGTCTCAGTAATAGGGTCTCGTTGACCCTTTGGGTACGAAACCCTAAAAAGCATGTCATTGCTTTTCATGACAACTCCCTGAGACTGGGCTATTTTGTCAAAAGTACCACCACCATATACCACTTTCTTCGGCAAACACATAAACTTAACTAAAAGATACATCAAGCATTTCTGTAAAACATTTACCGTCATGTTCGATATCCTCTTCGAAGTCCAAAGCATTGTAATCAATCTTCTCATGGCGAGAACGGTCTGAAAATTATATTTTTATTATGATTTATGCTATTTAGAAATAAAGGGGTGCCAAACAGGATTGGGTTATGCGATACGATTCATTATGCCGAGCCCAAACTCGGATTCGATATCGATTCGGAAAGTCGTATGTCTATCTCGCTCGCTTTCGTAATGCCAAAACATGATAGACATACGACTTATCGAATCCGAGAGTTTGTGAATAGGGGTAGCCCCCTATTCACAAACCCTGTTATGCGATACGATTCATTATGCCGAGCCCAAACTCGGATTCGATATCGATTCGGAAAGTCGTATGTCTATCTCGCTCGCTTTCGTAATGCCAAAACAAGATAGACATACGACTTATCGAATCCGAGAGTTTGTGAATAGGGGGCTAGGTCAGAGATAACAGTGACAAATTCGACGATGGAACGAGCTTACCTAGAAGAAGCCTGTTCAATGTAACTTTGTTGAAGAGATAAGGGTTGTAAGCTTTCGGAAACACAGACGCAGGCAGAGAGTTCCACTCCTTTGCTGTGCGCATTGAGAAAGACGTTTGAAAACGCTTAGTACGAATCGGTGGAATAGCAACAGTAGGGATGGTAACTTGCAGTGCGTCTAGATGTCCGATGGTGGGGTGCCGGTAGGGTGAGGTTCCACAGTCCCACTCCCTATACTAACCAAGAGTAGAATCGCATTCGCCTTCCTCTTTCTCTTCTGGTGGATCAACAGGAGTATTGCCATCGCCTGCAAAAATAGCGTTTATACCCACATTATTTGAACAACTCATTAAACAAACACCGGTTTATAACTAAACCTACACTGTCACTTACGGGACATGCATTGTCACTTTTGGGAGCTCACAATAATTGATATCATAGATATATATATATTTATGAATTCAAACTCCCTTTATTTCAATTAGTCCATTACAGGCACTTTTGAAAGTCAAAAACAAAAAAAAAACGCGAAGCTACAGTCCCAGTCACAAGGCATAATAACTTGTGAAAGTACTGTAGTTGCCCATTCCAAAGCGTAGATCTGTATGGAGAAGAATGGGCAAGAAACTCCATGGACAATCTTTAAAATCAAAATAGGTTACAAAATCTTGGTTACATAATTCATGTTGAGAATTACAAATATGTGATAACGATGTAGAAATACGGGCAAGTTAAGAGCGTCCAGAGAAAAAGATTGAATCTGTAATTAAAAAATAAAGTAATTAAAAATAAACCGTGGCAGCTAAGAGATGACCAGTCAAAACTGACAGCGCCCGTTCACGAACATGACGCATGTATCAGCCATCATTCAACTCAACCATTTTGAAGGGAACTAAATGACCAGACACACACGCCACCATCAGCGTAACATTTAAGTGAGCATGACATTCACTCAACCACCAGGGTAAATTCGCGTCAATGAAAGATGTAGGTGCAACTTTTTTTAATTCACAGTCAAATTTATTTTACATTTTATTCTTATGCAACCGACAACGGTTGCATAAGAATAAAATGTAAAATAAACTTTCGATCAGTATGATGAACTCACGGCTCTCCTGCCTTTCTATTTCCTTCTTCTTGGTAGACTCCTGCTGTTCCTTCTCCGACCTCTCGTGTTCAGCGCGCTGTAATTTTATTGTTTAGTTAAAAAACCAATCTTAATCAATCTCTTGCTCTTATTCCAATTTATTTGGAGTCAGCGCAGCATGTCTTGCTGTTCCATACTTCTCTATTACTCATCATCTTAGCAGTCACCTCCTTTTTAAGGTTCCGTACCTAAAGGGTCAAACGGGACCCTATTACTGAGACTTCGCTGTCCGTCCGTCCGCCCATCTGTCGCCAGGCTGTATCTCATGAACCGTGATAGTTAGCCAGTTGAAATTTCTACTGATTATGTATTTCTGTTGATGTTATAACAACAAATACTAAAAACAGAATAAAATCAATATTTAAGGGGTTCTCATACATTTTTATAAATAATGGTACAGAACCCTTCGTGAGCGAGTCCGACTCGCACTTGGCCGGTTTTTTTGTCATTATCATCTTTCACACAGTCCATCCATCGTTTCTTTGTCTTTCTCTACTCTTATAGCCATCCACATTCATACTCTCTATTTTGTATGCCTTTCGGCGGAACATAAGATGGACCAAAAATTTTTTATAGAACATCATTTGTCCCTGTGTTCACAAAAATAAAATATGAATTTGAAATTACTCGAAACTTTTCTCACCACACCCAGTGTTTTTCACAATACACTTTTTTTTTGTCTTTTTTTAACTTTACCTTTAACTATCCTTTGCAATAAAAAAGTAGGTACTAAATAACTTTCGTTTGCAATAGAATATATATTTGAAATGATGCATCTCACCTCAAACTCAGATAGCTTGATGATACGCCTCTGCGCCTGTCTCCAGTGCGGCGGCGTCACTGAGCGGGAACGAGACCGCGAACGAGATGGTGTGCGGTAGCGCTGTAAACAATTTAGATGAAGATCGAAACGCCAGGCTAGCCCTCGAAATTCTAATTTGCAGGTCAGTGTCAACTTGTACGTTGATTAAAATATGATTCGCGACCAAACTCAGACTCAAAGCATTTATTTCAATTAGACCATCACAGGCACTTTTGAAAGTCATAAAAACAAAATTAAACGCGAAGCTACAGTCCCAGTCACAAGGCATAATAACTTGTGAAAGTACTGTAGTTGCCCATTCCGTAGCAAAGATCTCTATGGAGAAGAACCATAACAAATATTAGCTTAACAGAGTTACAATCATTAATACAACCCTCTAAGTTCATTAAATTCCATTGAAAGCCTTTTTCATCAAATAGTCGCAAGTAATTTTACGGGGTACCCTGGCTTCCCCCTGCACATATAAAATCAAAACTATAATCCCTGGAAAAGTACTAAAGGTACCCTTATATAATTATTTCCCAAAATTTTATCCCTATTAGCGACACTATCGAATGGTGTAATAATAGTGTTGTTTTTCAAAATCAACCGGTTCGATTCTTGGCTAGGAATATTAATTTTACAAAAATCCATTGATGCAGTTTTAGTTTCCATCAACATCGGTCTCGAGGCTCCTTTGAATATTTTTTCGCTCTTCCTCATAGTTTCGGCTTTGGACATGCGCGCCTAATTGGAAAATACACCCTGTATACTCCCGGCTGTTACAGAGTTTTTTTTTTTGGAAAAATCCAATGCGACTTACTAAGTAATAGCTCTTGTGACCAACGAGGCAATCCACCATCAACCTCCATCATTAACTTTACTCTCTGATGCCCGATATGTCATGCTATACAGTAAAGGGTTGAAATAATTAATGAACAGACCATTATAAAATTACTTACAAACACACCCCTTCCTTTGATCACCCTTCCACTGCGAGTATAAGAACGATGTTCCCCCCTCTCACGATACCTCATCCTAAGGGTAACAAACATTATTCACAAGATAATAATAACTGTTAGCAATGCCAAAACAAACACACAGAAAAGCAAAAAAAACTAGGTACTACTAGGTAGGTCAAGCGGACCTTAGAATCTTACATAGTCGTAGATTCTGAATGTAAAATACCCATGATTAAAAGCAAACAAAATAATGTAGTTGAATTACGCCTATAATAAAACTTGGTAGGCAACTTACATCAAGAAACGACAAAAACTGTGAATAAATTTAAACGTTAAAATATACCTTTGTATCAATATTATAGATTAGCTTATGCCCGCGGAGTTCAGTAATTGTCCTATTGGTATAAAAACCATCTGTTAGTACAGGTTATAAACTACCAGTGTGCCAATTTTCATCCAAATCCGTTCAGTAGTTTTTGCGTGAAAGAGTAACAAACATCCATCCTTACTAACTTTTGCATTTATAATATTAGTAGAATGTTAAATTTAAATAGCATCTACAACTCAAAGCATATAAAGGGTGTAAAACACCTCTTAACGAAGCCGAAAGGCACTGGTTCTCAATGTCATTGCAATCATGTTTTTGTTCTACACCATACCTGGGAACCTTCTAGTTACGGAGATATTAGGGGTCAAAGTTCCAACTTTTTGACAAGTATTTTTTTATATACAAGTTTTTAATGCATGATTTTTACTTTAAACACCTCCACGACCCCCGTACTATTCAATCCGTCCATCAGCACAATGTTTTGAGTGCGTTACATTGAGTTCTACCACAAAACATGATTTTACACCCCCCAAAAAAAAGTCGTTTCCAACAATAATTTTTGCGTAAAGTAACTTAGTTTCATGTACAGAATGCTTGGTTGTCGGCTTCGTGATGAGGTGATTTACACTGTGTATGATAAAAGTGTATTTTATTTAGAACCCAACATACTAATTATATTAATTTGATGTATTGACTACGGTGTGTCCTTTTTTTTACGGATGGAAAATCGTAAAATGACTCCTCCCGCTCTGGGCGGAGCGGAAGGGAGTGTCAGACTTGTACTGACTAAAACCCCTCCATGTTCCTTCTTAGCCCTATGTGTTTCAGGGCCACGGTATCTCTCTATCTCTCGAACAGTCCCGCAGCCCTTTCACGCAACAAACCCTCAACGTCCTTCAAAAAATTACCTCTCCCTATCCCTCCTAGGTTCGCCCCTATCATCCTGGTCCCTCCCACCTCTCATTAAGAACCTATTCGTAGGCACATCGGGTATCTCCCGAGGGTCTATCTTGGAGGTAGATACGAGGGGATGCGAAGGTGCCTCGGGAGCTTCTTCCTCGTCAGCTGATGGTCCGGATTGATTCCTGTGGATTAAGGGTTAGCGGTAGATATTGAGGAAATGCAGTTTAAATGAAAGGTCCATACAGTCTCTTTTTTTTTTGACGTGGTTATTGTAGTGAAAGGTTTTTTATGTTCACAGGTTCATACCCAGCATGTTCTGGAATCTATCTTTCACTTGAAGCTAGACAGCTGTGCAACAGTGATAGGAATAACATGTAGCCAAAGAAAGAGAAACGTAGAGCTTGACTTGGCAAAGACAGGCCCAGCGCTGCAGTGGATAAAGTCAACCTGTGGATGCATGTACAAGCTAAGTAATATTCATAATGTAGACATCTAGGATGTTGTTACATACATGGGCTAGTAATATGATTTGCAACCATCCATCCTCACAAACTTTCGGATTTATAATATTATAAGTAGGAAGTAGGATTGCAAACAACCTTGAAAGTCCTCATATAGTGATCAATTGTCACTTAATTTTCATAAAATATTTCAGTCGCCATTTTTCAAAAAAAAAAAAAAAAGAGAAGAGTCTGCTTAATCACTGTGCTAATTAAATACAGATAGCATACCTCTTCTTCTTCTTCTCCTTCTTGTCTTTCTTCTTCTTCTTATCCTTCTTCTCAGACTTGTCAGATTCCGCATCGCTTGCTTCTTTTTCCTGCTTCTCTTGCTTACGTTTCTTTGCTGTAAAACAATGAGAAAAGGTTTAAATTCAAGAGCTTCAGAGGCATTCACGGTATAAGTACGACTATAAAAATTATAACCATTCTGTGGATAATGTTATCATTCCACAAATTATGGGAGAAGTATTTTATCACTAATCAGTAGGTAAAGGTACTCTAAATGAAATTGCTTACTAGAAGTTTCAATTTGAGAGAGTCCAAAGTCATTAGTCATCCATTCATCATTGAATTAAAAGCAACCTTTCGAAGACCAGACAAAACACATATCACATAGGTCCAAAAGTTTCCGGCCTACACACATTATTAACCACAAATACAAACTATCATGTCACTAAATTACTGAAGTTTCCTCTAGTTCATCATCATTTCAGCCCGGAATCAACCACTGTGTGGTATAGACCTCCCCTTTTTGCCGTCACACTTCCCGGTTGTGTGCGTCCCTTATCCAGGTGTTCCCCGCAACTTTGACGATATCGTCGACCCAACGAGCTTTAGGACGGGTCTGACTTCTTTGCCCTAACCCTGGCCACCATTCGGTCAAAGCCTTCAAAGTCAAAGTCAAAGCATTTATTTCAATTAGACCATTACAGGCACTTTTGAAAGTCAAAAAAAAAACAAAAATAAAACACGAAGCTACCTTCTCTAGTTAACCATAAGTAAAAAAGTAATATTTCAATATAGTCTTCCTTTATTTCAGTACATTTTGAAGTGAAACTTCTTATGCGACTTCCAAGAAGTTTAACGCTACGATGGAGGCGGAATATTTTCTAAATCTCACTAAGAGATGGCAGTATTACAAGATTTGTGACTTCGTAGTTCTACTAGGTACGCAAGATGGCGTGCAAACAGTCATGCATTCGACTCTTCGGTGTGACCAGCCTTCGCTCAATTTCCATGAGTAGAATAGACCCAGATAAACTTATGTAATAAAAATAATACAACACAACAAAATATTATTTAAAAGCTCAATAAAATAACGAGAGTGAATGCGTGGCACTCGAACGCATGCGTGTAGTATTACGAAGTTTCACTTCTTCCGCGCGGAGGGACTGCACGCACTATTTTTTATTTGAATATTAATCCTTAATTTTATAGTTGAAGTTGGAAAATTTTGGATCGTAACACCATCAAGTTTTCAGCAAGCTATTGGTAGCTGAAAGGAAGTAACGGAATTGATTAACAGCTTACTTCCGCATTACAACGTACTTCTCAGACATCTCCGGGCATAATTATTCAATTTTATTTCACAATGTTTGAGAGGCGGACGGAGGAGTTGCAGTAAAATGTTGCTGATGTTATGATAATGAGGAAGATGAGGCTTTTATGATGACCCGCATGCAGAGCGTTTCGACACAGGCAACTACCACTATAATCGATTAGCGCGTTCACTGACTCGGAAACAGGTTTTATGGTGCTGATAACGATTTATCGGCGCGGTGAGCCAGGTTTAGTAAAGCTAGGAGGTCGTTCCTAGACGCCTAGTGGCGTCTAAGGAACGACTTGTACTGTTGGTTGTCCGGCAACGAGATGAGCTGACATTGTTGCCGTCACAGGTAAAATATAGATAGAGGTTGGCATTGGTGCTTGGAGATTGGACAAACAAAGAGAGGACTATCCACAGTAGTGGGTGATATCAGGCTGGGGATGAAGATGGTGATAACGATTATGGCGCGGGAGAACACGCAGTTGTGAGGTGCCAATGCTCCTACTCACCGTTGAGTCGCACAAGCTGGCCGCAGTTGGTGACGCTCACGTCCTGCAGGGGGCGCGCGTTGCGGTCGACGGGGAGTGCCTCGAGCTGCCGCACCAGCGTCGCGCCGCCGATTACGTGGCCGAACACTACGTGCACACTGGGGACAATGACGCGGAAGTTGTAGTAACATACACAAGTTCACATGCTCCATGAATGGATTTGAGAGCTGTCAGAATTCGGGCTCGAGAATTCGGCTCGAGTTTTTAATTAGTTGTGGAGGGAGATGGGTATATAAACATTTTTTTTTATTAATTGATAATCATTGAGGCACAGCATGTTGCATTTATTCAACACAACACAAACCTTTTTATAGTCTTTTCCAACCTTGGGAGGTTTCCAGTGAATACGAAATACCACCTATCTTACATTTACAACATCAAAGTGATTTTAAATGGACTTTAAGTTTAGTGGTTTCTGACTAAGAGTGAATCATTAAGTTTCTAACAAGTTGTTTAAACGAAAATAAATAAATAAGAAATACTCACTTGTCGAGATGCGGCGCCGGCTGTGTGGTTCTACAACACACAGAACACAACAACAATGATAGCGGGCGAGCTGCGCGCGCGCCGGCCGCCGACAGCGACCTCTACACAACGCATACACAACACATTTCATATACAGCCCCGAGACTGTTATTTTACCTCTGAGATAGACTTTATGGCAACGAGTATAAAGGTCATTGTGTTGTTAAATCAGAGGTAAAATAACAAAGAAACGACAGTAGTGCAGCATGGTTCTTCATGGTAAAATTATCTGTGCAAGTTGTATTGCAATCAAGATGGCGTCGAATTTGTCCACGCGTCAGAGAACCATGCAGCACTATGGTAATATGGCCACACGACTAGAGGCGTTCCTTTAACAGAAAACCATTGTGTATTAGTTGCTTGTCGATTTTGGTGTCTTTGCCGCTTGATAAATAATAAAACAGGTCCAAAAACAACTAAAAATAAGTTGCAACTGAGAAATTCCTCATGGACAATTCCAGTAACACTGACCCAACCTGGGAATCGAACCCGGTAACCACCAGGCTAGACTACATGAGGCAGTCCAGACTAAAAGGGCATATAAGTCATCATCACAAGTGGAGCTAAAAGTATGAAAAAAAATGTGGTGCAGCAATCTCCGTTGCGCAGTTGCTGTCTAAGAGAACTGGCTAAGTAGCTGGCTTGCACATCCACTGGGAATTAGCCAGCAAACTAAATGCGTGACTTTCTTCTTGATTAATCTGCTGTCTAAAGATTTTTTGGGAACACATTAGTAGTTTAGTTTTTGATGGAATTATCAATATTACAGTAAATAGTGACTGTTCATAGGTATTTTTTAAATTTGCCCCACACTAGGAATTTCTCCTGTATTTTGGATGCGTTTACAAACATTTAAAATCACAAACAGACAAACCCGGAACAACTACCTGTAGGCCATACAAATATTTGCTCCCTGGGGGAATCGAACCCGTGACACGCAGCGCAGCGACCAGTCGCTCAGCCACTGCGCCAAACGTGCCGTCAGTTATATATTTTTGTTATATAATTACTTTATTTTTATGCTTGATGTATAGAATAAATAGCAAATTTGATTTTTTTTTTATACGCAATGGAATTTGATGTCATTATTGTGTGTAATTGAGCATTTAAAGAGAAAATTGTTTTGGTTGGTTGAGCTATTTTATATCAATTGTATAAAAAAGTATTTCATGCTTCAAAGTCAGCATTATAGTTTTAACAGACAACATTTTAATTAATGTGAAACTAAACTATATATTATGACACTCAGTTCCATACAATTCTAGCATCAAAGTATTCAAAATAAATATAAGTCATAGATTTTATTAAAGTGAAAAGATATTTTATTTTTTTGAACTTGGCAGTCATTATGACCTTCTTATCTTACCCATGTCCTCAATAACTTACATAAAGAATTGTGACCCATTTGTGTCTTTGCCCCTGTTTGCCATAGACAACAAATAAGGCCGCTCATGTTTCAACTCAAAGGTCTCATCTGAAAATGAAAAGTTAAAAGAGTTTAATTGATATCACACTAATTATTTTACTGTGGAAGTGATAAAGAATAAATCACCCCTTTCATTGTTAGGATTGGGGATGTAAGGGGCTGCTCATGACACAAAGTAGCTGAATTTCTCAATAGGGGGTGCGGACGGACTGAGTAAAGTAAACGACATTCTATTTTGTCTGCCAGACAGGTAATACAAAAATATTAGACACGTATTTTTTGTTGTATCAAAATATCAAAAAATTACTTAGTTAAAACTCATTAAAGTTGGAGAGTGGGGGCTCACTATGTCACAAGTAGGTATAAAACTTACCTACATGTGACGTCATGCGCCATTTCAACTCAATATATCTCCGTAATTTTATTACCACGTACCCGACAGACAAAGAAAAAAAAAAGTGATCATCCCCTATTATTGAATAACAAGACAGCCACTATTAAGATAGTGGCTGTCATAGTGATTGCTATAGTAATATGGCTGTAAGATAAGAGAAGCTCGTAGCTAACAGCCAGATGGGTCGAACTTCACGGTTATGCCGCGCTTGCCAAGGTCGGTCTGAGGATGGGTGACCATCATCGCATACCGAGTTTCCTCCGTGCCTCAATAAACACATCAAGCCATTCATCCAGCTGTCATTTGTAGTTCTTTGGGTTGTTACAGGCAGTCAGTGGCCCGAAAGTCTGACAGTCTTACCAAAGGGTATCGTATTACCCAGTACTAACTGGGTTGTAAAGGTCAGGCACAGTCACTTCATGTCAAATACTGGAATTCAGCTGCATCAGTTAAGTCTGGAAGTCGACCCCAACAGCTGTAAGATGTAGCTGATATTGGCCGATATGCACCAATGGACAATATTTTCTACTTTTTGGAGTGTTTGTGCTCATAGACTGTGTCTTTGCCTGGACAAGACTTCAAACCAGTTTGGAATCTTGTGAAATTATAAAATGATGTATTTCCAAAAGTCTATCTAGTCATGGACTAACCTTCAAAGGTGCCACCATAGATAGACTCGCCACCCGTCCCGTTAGCATTAGTGAAGTCTCCTCCCTGGATCATGAAGTCTTTCACCACTCTATGGAACACCATACCCTGTGGAATAAAATAATCAATTATAAGAAATGCCAGATAGTAGATAGTTATACCCACCTCTTAGGCAACATCGCAACATCACATTGAAATGGTTGTAAATGCAGAATTGTTCATTTGAGACCATTTCATGAATTGTTATGTGATTCATATTATTATCTTATTTTGATTATGTCAAAGCAGACTGTTTAAGCACCCCAGGTGAATGACTTTTTCATTTGTTGTAAGTTCATCCTAAGCATCATTAAAATAAAACATGGAAATGTCCAAAATTGGCTGCCACTAGTCTTGAATAAGTGTAGAGATTAATTTTTGTGTGTTCTCTGAGAATAAAAAGAAGTATCAGAGGTCACCTGGACACCTGTTTAACAGTCCTACTGTGATATGAGAGATCTAGACATAGATATTTCTGTAAGTACAGTTTATTGCAGATTGAATAATGATCTATCCTGGTTTGATTCAAAATTCAATTTCATAAAAGTACCATTTAAAAGTCTTCTTTTTTATAGGATGTAAGTCCTGTTGCCACTAAAGTCCTAAAAAATCCCTTCTTCTATTGAACTACACATTTACAGTTAAGGTCTTATCTCTCCTAATACTTGCCCTCACTAGTTTGTTAACAAACTGTACATACAGTAGTGAAGTGGTTGATGAAATGAAGCCTTTATGTAGCCCTGAAAAGTAAATGAAACCTTCTTCGTCTAACCTTATACGTCAACGGTTTCTCCGTAACTTTCCCGATGCCCATGTCGCCGGCACATAATGCCCGAAAATTCTCCGCAGTTTTCGGTGCGACATCATTGAATAACTCAAACACTAATCGGCCAGAAGGCAAGCCACCTATCGAAATGTCCATGAACACGCGAGACCGAACCGCTTTCTCGTCACCGTCCACCGTCATTTTAACACTTTTAATCACTCACACGCGAAATTAAAATCACAATAATTAGTTGAACGTTTATTCCTGAAAAGAGTTCAGCTAAAAAACAGAAACTATATCGCTGGCAATTTCGTTATTTTCCCGAAACCGAAATATCGGCAATCGGCGACAGAACAGAAAAATCTTCTGTCAAATGGTGAACGGTGTTGCCACAATCAATATCACTTGTTGACCTGTTTTTGCCTCGTAGCATTTTATTATTTTTGGTGTCCAATTTTTGTATTCGGTTGCAGGCTGCAATCAGATAATGATATTTTCTAAAAACAAGAAGAAAAAAAAAATGATCCTTGAAGTGATTTTCATTTTTCATTTATTAACTTTCTGGCAACCATTCCGAATCCGAAGTCAAAAAAAAATTAATGGCCGATCAGCGAAGCGGGTGACCGACGCTTCTCGTTAAAAAACGGTTTTTAGTTTTACGAAGAGACGTAATTTTGTATTTAATACATTATTGTAGTCGCACAAAGTTTATTGAGTGCACCGTTAAGATTATTTCGTGCGGTGGTTGTGTTAAATTGCAATAATGTTGGGTTCTGGGGATAGTAGCTACATCATAAAGTTGCGAGGTTTGCCTTTCACCACCACCGTGGACGACGTCCTCGAATTTCTCAGCGGCGTCAACGTTTGTAACAACAAAGAAGGTAAGCAGAACTATGAATTACTGTTGAAAATTAATTTAATAGTTCGGCAGTTCATGTCATGTCAAGATGGCAGCTTTGCTTTGCCTTTGTGACCTTTGCGAAAATATGCCGGTTACCTGAATATCGGATACCTGTACTGAATACAAATGCTTCGACTGTCGCCCTGAACGTCATATTGTAAAGTTCCAATGCGAAACTGGATTTCAAGTAGATAATAAATTCACTACTAACTGTATGACGTTGTTTTGAAAGTATTCCAGCCGGTTTCGAGTAGTCAGGCATGCGTACCGAGCGGTTTATAACATTGCCTGTTCCATATTTATATTATCATTGAATGTCGGCGGGTCGCGCGGTCATTTCGACCCACGCCTATTTTTGCAAGGTAGGTAGTTGCCTACTACATTTATGTTTAATAGCGCCCACGATATATCACAATGGTTCATTGTAGTGGATTTTTACTATTTATTCTGTAGTCTATTTTGTGATGGTAGTTGCACTACTGTTGTGTGAGCACTAGGTAATTACTAATGCTATCTTGTATTGCTAAGAAAGCTGGGTTGGAGTGTACGTAATGGGGCAAAGTGGCAAAAAGACATATTTTTTGCTAAAAAGTGTTATTTTCTCGATTATATCATATATAAAACCTAAATATAAGGCTAAAAGTGTCTTGTATTTTTTGTCGGTGACAAAAAAAGAGTAAGTAATTGAATGGATCGGTATAAAATGCAATATTACTGTATTAAGAGACTAGGATGCAAGAGAAAGTCAAGCAAGCTCAGGACTTGGTGCACCCCGACTCGGATAGATTACATAAGAAGGGGATGGCGGGGTCAAGCGAGCCAATGAATAGGCCCCGCCATTTCCTTCATAGTTATTTTTTAACTATAAAAATGAATCCCCATTTCCCTTGGTCATCTTTTCTTTAACATTTTCTGACACTAGAAGGTTTTTAAGGTAGGTAGTAGGTTGGTCAATGGATACCAATTCCGAGCTTGGTCACTGGATATGAATCGAAATGAGGCAAGTCTACCTTAAATTAAAATTCAGTCCTCGCTGTCGGTGGGAAGGTGACCAGTCCGCGCTGAACCTTACAGGGGGAACTGACCTTAGTATTAAGATTTAAATGAAAATTTTATCAGCCTAGGGTAATTTAGGAACAGTCACAAATGTTAGGCACATAAACTATTTATTATTAC
Organism: Cerastis leucographa; assembly: GCA_963082945.1. NCBI lineage: Eukaryota > Metazoa > Arthropoda > Insecta > Lepidoptera > Noctuidae > Cerastis > Cerastis leucographa. The sequence goes on from OY720382.1 coordinate 21,757,087, forward strand.
TGCCAAATGTTTGTCTCTATTGTAAAATAGGATAATTACTTAGCAAATACAGAGCAAATTTAAGTATTGCATGATTATAATCCTTTTGTAGTTCATGGAAACTGGTTCTAATAAAATGCTCTTGTTACAGGTGTGCACTTAACGGAAGTTCGTCCAGGCCGACCATCAGGTGAATGTTTTGTGGAAGTGGAAAGCCAGCAGGATGTGGAAGAAGCTCTTAAGAAAGACAAGGATAACATGGGGAAGAGGTATATTGAAGGTAAGAGGCCAGTTTAATCAGATGAATATGTCAAATTTTGAGTGAATTGGTTTCTTCTGGGCAAGCGCACTTTACCCTAGGAGACCACATTGCTTCACATCAGGCGAGTTGAGGTCTAACGCAAGCCTATCTAGAAAATAAAAAAAAACTGTCAGACGTATGCAGTGCTGGTGTGGGAAGAGTTGATTATGTGCTGTATATGTCTCACCTTGTTTCTTACCTGCACAACCACTCACACACAGGATTGAAACAAAGCCATGGGACACAATGCCATGCGAGTACAAGTCAGACAAAATTATAGTAAAATTAACATGAAGTAGAATGTGAAGAGTTTTTAACAGGTGCTTCAATATTTTATCACCATTATTATGAATTAAATAATCTTTTTCCCTGAACTCATTAATTGCTTGCTCATTAATTAGTTAGATAGCAATGGGAATTCCTAATAAGTTTTCGAAACTCCTAAATAAAAAGTACTTTTTACCTAATTGAGGAATAATTAATGTAATTGTAAGAGTTAAAATGAAATACAAAAACTAACTTTCTAAAGGATACTTATCCTTGCATATTCCATTTGATTTGTTCTAATTCAAGTATCTTGCATGGCATGGCACTCAATAGACTGCGGCTTTTATAATGTGTTCAAAAAAAAAAAAGTTTATAAAATTTGTTATGGACATGAACATTCTTAAAGGAAGAGGTTTTTTGTTGACTTGATAGAAATGTTCACCTTTCTGACTAAAATAATTCTTCTTGTTACAGTCTTCTCCACTGACCGAACAGATATGGAGTGGGCAATGAGTGCAATGCGACAATCTGACAACAATGGTGGTTTTGATGGCCCAATACCCAATGTGTCTGATGACACGGGTATCGTCAAGCTACGTGGCCTTCCATTTGGCTGCAACAAAGAAGAAGTTGTTCAGTTCTTCGACGGTAAGAAGGATGAAAACAAGTTATTTTTATGAGAAGTACTCTTTATGGGGCTGTTAGGCATTTTTTGGGTAGCTGTGCTGTGGGTAAACTCAGTATTTTGCAAATAAACTAACAAATATCTGAAGAAACATTTTGAATTTGACTTTATTAACAAAAGAAAAAAAACATACAAACAACAAATTAGCATGCAAGCAAAGTTTACTATAAAACACAAAAACTATGTCAATAAATCAGTAAAATAAAGTTACACAATACCTGACCAGTTTTACCCTTCACTTATAAGAAATTACCCCCAGCCGGCTACCATTACCCCAAAGCATATAACCTGATCTTTATTTGCACGTCGGATGGGGCAGGGCTGACGGTCGTCACGGATGGGGTCCACTTGCTCTCCGACGTCACGGGGCGGGCCTCGGGCGAGGCGTTCGTACACTTCGTAGACAAGGAGAGCGCACAAGAGGCTCTCAACAGGGACAGGGAGAAAATAGGACACAGGTGGGGGGCAAAGTTATTTACAATGTGCCCACGGTTTGATATGCTGCTGTGGTGGGAATTTAGGGCTACGAAGGTGTTGTGTGAATACTGGATTGTCAGTTACGCATGTTTCATACCTTTTAAATATTGTCTAACTCAAATGATATTGCATTTAGTAGCCATTACTAGATATCCCGGTCTGTATTTAGGGGTTCCCTGAGATTTGGTTGGTGGAAAGCCTTTGATGCAATGTCAATATTTATTCAAATCCATGGTGTAGTTATTATATCACATTTCTTAAACAGTTTGTTATTTTTCACTATGCATGAGGAAATGGGTGAAACAAATCAGTAGGGTCATTATGATCAGAGCCCTTTTTGCCCACCACAGCAAAACAAACCGTGACGGCAATATTATATTTGGTGTAGTGGGTTAAGTATGGGACCTCCTATGTTATTGGTCTACTTCTATGGTTTTATTTTTTATTTATGGTGAAGAAAATAAACATATTTTTTGACATTTTAATGGAATTTTGAGAATGGTAAAAATCATAATGGCCAGTAACAGAATGGTGGGTGTAATAGTTGAATTTATGGGATTATTTGTATATTGAAGAAAATGTACAAAAATAAAACAAAGATTTTCAATTCTCACACTTTCTTGATGCTACCTTTGTGTCGCACTTTTCTGTTTAAGTTTCATCCTAGCAGTGAAAGTCGTAAAAAACAACTGACTATTTATACTGCTTTTCTTTTAGGTATTAACAATTTTTAGATTTTTGTTAAATTTTTATTTTGTTGTTTATTTTCTACCACATCCGCTTAAACATAAAAGTGTTCTACCGGGTCAGCTCGACGTTAGATATGGCATTGAATATAATTCCGTATCTTCACGGCTAAGCCCTAAAAGGTGGCATTCAGGAGTGGTACTAGTGATTGGTTGTTGAGTTGTCAAAGGTTGGGAGAGCGCGGGGCGAGGGGAGGCGGGGTGCGGGGCGAAGAGACGAAGCGGGCAAGATGGACTTCGGGAACTACATTATAATATTCTTACGTATAAACGTGGTATTTGTTAGTATAAGGGTTTTCAGGTTATATGTTATAAGAAAATAGCTTCAATATTACCTACCCAAAATGTGTTTTTATGTAACAGAATTTTCAACTTTTCAAAATTTTCAAGAAAGGTGTAAATATTTAGGTGAAGAATTAGAAGAAAAGACTAAGAATATTAGTGCATTTTTATTATAAAAGAAAATGTAGATAACTCGTAACTCATTATGTTTAGCAAAACAATGTTAAATAAAAGTTTTTAAAGTGACATGGTCACTAACACTGTCAAAAACACTTGTAACGGGATATTTACCATGTTTATTATTTGTTTTGAGTTCCCGATATTTCGGGCTGTTGCAAACGCCATATATGTAACGGATAAGCTGAATTTATTGCTGGTGGGTGTTTATGAGCAGATAAATCGGTAATAATAATAATAAAATAATAAAAAGTGTTTATTTCTCACCACAAGCCAAAAAATACAAACAATATTTACACACAAGCGGTAGCCAACGATTTCTGGTTGTGGATCGCTGGTGCCTGTGGTAGGTAGTAACACCTGTAATACAGGTCACCAGTTCCCCTCCAGTTTAAAGTTTTACATATTTGATAGCTTACATCTGGTATCACAGCAAATAACAGCAATTTCAAACAACTAGTGAGCTTATTAAAAAAGACACACGGTCTACCCTCTTTCTTGTTCGTTTTTTGTGCTCCGTTACACTGTCACTCACAACTTGATTCTGTTCCCGACACACGAAACTCACTGTGTCCACTCGCGAATTTTTTACGTCACTTCTTCGGTTTTTACACAGTTGAACCCCACTGGATTCCAGGATCCAACCTGGTTTCCAGTCTGGGTATACAGGGTGAATTTTCAAGTGGGCGTGGATGGCTAAATCCGAAACTATGAGGAATAGCGAAAAAAACTCGGGGGAGTCTAGAGCCGGATTTTGATGAAAACTAAAAGTGCATCATGGATTTTTGAAAAATCAATATTCCTAGCCTCTAACAAGTTGAGTTTGAAAAAAAACACTGTTATTAAACCATTCGATAGTATCGCTGCTAAATTACTGTATTTGATTAATAACCGATCGATAACAGAACCAAGCTGTTAGTGGCAGAGCTAGTGGTACGGAGCGCAAAAAACGAACAAAAAAGAGGGTAGACCGATTGTTCTGCTCATAAACACCCACCCGCAAAACTTCAGTTTACCCATGATCATGGCATTTGCAATAGCGCCGAAATATCGGGGACTCAAAACAAATATTAAACATGGTAATAAAAATGTTCCTTCTTTGCCAAGGCCAAATCATCACTACAGTGCAGAGCAGTAACTCGTAATTTTAGTGTCTGTATTTTCTACAACATCCCTGTAGATTAGACCCCCCTTAGAACGTTAAACACTTGTAAATGATATAATAGGGATGATGACTGGGTAAAGAAAACGAAATTCTATTTTGTCCGTCAGTCAATCAGGTAATACAAAAATATTAAAATACGTATTTTTTTGTTTCATCAAGTTAACAAAAATAACACCCCTCTTTTTTGGTCGGGGGTTAAAAAAATACTTAGTTAAAACGCATCAAAGTTGGAGAGTGGGGGCTCACTACGTCAAAACTAGCTATAAAATGTACTGAGCCGTGACGTCATGCGCCATTTCAACTCAAAATACCTCCGTAGTTTTACGATTACGTGAAAAAAGAAAAAATACGTGAAAAATCCTTTTTAATAATCTACCCAATAGACAAATACAAAAAAATTAGTCACCATCCCTATTAAACAGCACGCATAGTTAAAAACTATCAAAAGCCAATTAGCAAATATTCTATCAACAGCTTTTGAAAATACAATTTGTCCAACTTTGAAACTATGACTATTGTGAAAATATTGTATAAGAGCGAAGACTTATGAACTGTGGTGTAAATGAACAGACTTCATAAAAAAATAATCTTACTTTTATTTTAATGTTATAACTATTTTACTCACTACAAAACCTTAACTGACCAACATTACAAAATCAGTTGTTGACATGGCACATTAAAGTGACAGTCGACGCTCGATCTATGACATCGTGACATACTTTGAGGCGACGGACAGTCAAACGCAGCCTGTTTGCACAATATGCCATATTGTCGGCCACATACTGTACACATAACACACCAACACGAAATCAGCGTATGAAATTCCCACTACTGGGACACAGGCTCCTGACAACACCTTAAAACACCCCTTTCTAACCCGTCTTCCTCCCCAACAGGTACATAGAAGTGTTCCTGAGCTCAGCGGACGAGGTACGAGCGTACACCGCTCGCATTGAGAGCGGCTTCCGATCCTCGAGGGGATTTAGACCGACCCCGTATGACAGGAATGATCGTTTCTCCGGCAGATTCGGCGGAAGAGGTCGGGGTTCATTTGGTAGGGGTGAGTGCTGGTGGTGGTTCGCTTTCTGTTGCTGTAATGCCCGGTTCAAACCAAAAAGAGAGACTAAAAAAAAAAACCAAAAACCCAAACAAAATCAATTATTTGCCTGTATAAGGTACAGAAAGTTGGTAAAATGTACTAAATTGTTCTCTTATTCTGTGCGTTAATTTCGGCGTGCAAGTATAAGATAAAGTAACATATTAAAAAAATAACGAGCGGTATAACCAATCACATGAGACGCGATGTGGGTTTCAACCAATGAGATTGGTCGATTTCCTCTCTTGTCCTCTCTGCTCTCTGCTTTGGTGGAATCTGGGCCTAGGGCGTACTACACCATTGTTTGGTTAACCTGATTCGGACGGGGGACAAACGGTAATCCTTCGGTGTTGCCCCCCGGTCTACCGAGTCTGGCCGCCCCAACAAGTCTGTAGCACAGCCCAATGAATGGAGGATGGTTTAAGCTTATTGCAACTGCTTTTAAAGGCTAAAGTTGACTCGCCCTGGTCCTTATATTTTGTAAAACCATATTACTGCTTTAAGGTGTCTTAAGGTTATTGAATTAATTGCATCCAAATGAATTAATCGAATCAACTAAAGCTTGAGTTTCGATGAGATGATGCTTCTAGATGTTGCTATCCGATATTGGAGTAGTATTGGAGTAATACACGGTGTAATGGTAAATGATAAATTTCGATGGCTTGTTAATTACCGTGGAGTAAAGTTACAACCAAAAAGAGAGAAATTTGGAAGAGACCTACACTCAGCGTTAGGTGGCCAAAGTTTTAAGAAGAAAGTTACAACCTTCAGAATGCAAACATTTTTCTAGGTGTAATTTTGCCATCGGCTTCGCGTGTATTTACAAGCGCACATTAACAAGGAAATGGGGTTTAGAATCATGTGCACCGTTGTACACATTACACCGTGTATTATTCGACCATGCTAAATCCATTGTAGCAGTGTTCTGAAGATATCATAAATGATTGAGTATTCTGCTGTAGGTGGCGGGTACGGCGGCGGCGGTCGTGGTGGGTTCCGTCGCGGCGGCGGGCTGCACTGCGTGCACATGCGCGGACTGCCTTTCAAGGCCTCCCCGCAAGATATCGCATACGTGAGTGCATTATTTTGGCCTATTAAAAACATCCCCTTTTAGGCTCATATGAGACGAGTTAACACTTTGAGAGACGAACAGAGAGAGATTCCAGAATACAAATGTACAAAAACATGCATCACTAACCTGTTTGTTTTGTTCCGGGGTGGTAAATACTCATGGGTCTGTCCAGTCTCGGATTGGCGATATGGGCAAATGTCCGATGGGCCGGTGAGGCCGATTTGTGGTCGAATTTCTTGTCTTAAAAAAAAAACGCTAAACATCGATTGAAGTAACGTCCTCTACAGTCAAGTCGAGGACCTAATTCATTTCACTCTTGGACTATATCTGCTTGCTTTCAAAGACATAGCGCTCGACACACACGCGCAGTTCGTACTTTGAGCCCTGCAAAAAAAAAACACAAAGGCTCTTTTTTTCTGCCTCTGGATTCCTATTGGATTTTCGCATGATCGATCAGCATAGACTGAGGCTGAAATAAAGTAGGATCCCCTTGCCCCGAGGCCTTAATAGGCAATTATGGCATAAATATACAAGGTTGCAAAAAATGGAGCGCGTGGACATTCTGATCTCAAATTACATACTGTGTATAAAAAGGTAATAAAATAAACCCTTGCGTTGGTTGCAGTTCTTCAAGCCGATCCGTCCTATGAACATCAACATTCTGTACGACAACAGCGGCAGGCCGTCTGGTGAAGCTGACGTTGAATTCGAATGTCACGAAGACGCCATGAGGGTGTGTTTACATGCTAATAAGTAGACCATCCAGCTAGATAATAAATCCACAGAATAAGAAGGAAACTATGGAGATGTATCCATATCAAAGTCACTTCACTCACTACCTCTAAATAAAAAAAAGTTTTAAGTAGCTTTGTATACTTTAAAGACTTATGCTATAATACTTTGTTATCTTTTGTTGCTTTCTAACTTTAGCAAACGTGGCTTCACAAGAGGTTACTCCAGTAGATGCATTTTCGTACACTCTAAAAAGTGACATGCCAAATCAGAAAAGATTTTTAGATGGTCTCTGTTTGCTGTAGCATAGAAGCATATACACAGAGCTAATTCATAAATAGCTTAGAACCTAAACACCGATCTAAAAGTTGTTTCAAAAACCTCAGACGCTCTCATTCAATTAATTCATGTATGCTCCCAGGCAATGAGACGCGACAAGAACAACATGGACCATCGCTACATTGAGCTGTTCCTTAACTCCTCGCCCGGAGGTGGCGGTGGCGGCGGCTTCAAGCCCAACAGGAGCTTCAGAAATAGCTACTGAAGTGACACCAAGCAAGGGAAGGTAGCTGGGGGTAATGCTGATAAATGCTAGGGTAAAAGGTGGTATTTTCTTAACAAAATGAATATGAATCGGCCCAAAAATTTGTATACTATAGTCTTTTCGCCGTAGGATGGTTCGATTGACATTTGATGGTTTACAATCATGACTGAATATATTAGCTGCAACTGCAATACTATAGTCGTAAAATACGGAATCAAAAATAACTTTAGTAAAGTTACTGAAAAAATGTTGCCCGCACCATCTTATGGCGAAAGGACTATCTTTGATTATACCTACTAGAAGCTCTTTTTCTGTAGTTGGTTAAAAAAATATCATTAGATCTATTATTTGATGGTAATGTATTAGGAACAGCTTAAAATGCTGTATTCATTTTCTATCGAACTTGCCAACCAGTTTTGGGTCACACTTAAAATCACCTAGTTCCTAGTATGAATACTAATTAGCATTTCATAGAAAGGCTATTTGATACTAAGGCTTGAATGTCCAGTAGGAACTTTATTTTTGCTATCAGCATTTTGTCAGTTACCCTACCATCGTATGGCTTTGAATTATGATAACTCCTGTCATTTCCCAAGTACATTTTCCGTTAGAAAAAAACCTATTTATACACATATACCTGTATGTATGTTGCCGTTTTTTATTAAGATCGTGGAAAGCTCTGCATGTGCCTGTATAAATGGGGTTATAGAGTACAAAAGTACACATAAATTCGGGGCGGACCGCATTGCAAAGCCACCTTCATACATTTTGTATGAACCTCTATTGTTTTAAGGTTTCTTATTAAAATGAAGAACCCCTTTAATTTGTAATAATTAATGCGCTGCGATCCGTTGTGAGTAATGTGCCCTTAGCTTTATACGGCATCTGAAAGTATTTATTTGGCGACGCAAAATACGAGCTAAAGGAGAACAAACATCACTCATCTATCATTCATCATCGTCAATAAATTATTATCTTGATCTTTTATATTGGTAAAATTGCCCATTTCCATACAATCTCGTTAATATTACGCTCATTTCAATATCACTTTTCTTTCAACTACACTATTAAGGAAAATACAAGGTTAAATTTTATTAATTAGGAAAGCTTGCGGACGTGATAGGTATAGAAATCTACAATATGTCATCCTCGGGCAGGGTTCTTAAGCTGTCCGGTACGAACCATAGCTAGATTCGCCGATCAGGGCATACCCTAGTCACTCCCGACGACCCCATCACCCTCCTCTAGGAATGCAGTAGGGAAACAGTACAATTCGCAAACTAAGACATAAAACGCCGCCATTTCGGCCTCGCAGTCAAGGACCGTCGCGGCGCGTTTCCCACCTACCCTTGCTCGAGCCAGCCCGCAATGCTGAGTCTGTAGTTTTAAATCGGCCCCTAAATAATGATATCATTCAGAACCAGCCTGTCTCTTTGCTGTCGTACCCCAGCGATGCCCTAAGCCGAGGCTCGTACCCCACAGGGGATCCTCCCTTAGTGTGTAGTCGCTTAGTTTCTAAGTTTTTGTCCCTGGTTGGAGGCCTAACACTCAAGGAAGCCATAGGATAGTCCCTGATAGTACCTGCGAGGTGACATCAATTCAGTTCAAACAGGGAAAATTGTTTGTTACTATCACTCTGGTGGTGGCTGAATACACGTAAGGTGACATCCATCAATAAAAAATTTTCGCTTCGGACCCTGCCCCCATGTTGTTCAATTATTTTAGGTCGTCAAGTCCGCGTAGTTTTCCTAGATAATTTCATTTGACTCTGTATAAAAAGGCGTATTATTGAAAACGAAGTTCGACTATTCATGATTTATTTTGCGTAAATTACTCATTTACATAAATACGCACGTCACAATTTTATAACATTACATGTTTGAGACATTTACTTCATTTTTAGAGGAAAATACTTTACGCCATATTGGTGACGATAATTACGAAAGACAATTGAATATGTCGCTTTTTTTTCAGAAACGATATTATTACATAATTATTTTAGTTTTAGAAATGTTTCTCTTGTGAGTTTTTCTTCCATAAGTTTTTTAACTTACACTAATAAACAGTATTTTAAATTCAAATTACTTGACTTACAAAATACCGACTGAGTTTGATAACCGATTTCTGCAATAAATCTATGTATTATTTTGTACTTAATCTAATATTTTTTTTACGAAACTATAATTATCTACAACGAAATAAATAATTTGGAGAAACTCACAAGAGACTTTAAATTAAGGCAGAGAAGTGTAAGGGCGATTAGTTGCGAAAAAATGTTTTTCGTCTTCAGCAAGAAGTTCTGTTATAGTAGAAGAGCCTACTTTGAAATAAAAGCCAAAACTCCAATTAATCGTCGATACCTTTTCAGCCTTAAAACAGAATCTATGTACTGAGTAGCCAAGTAAACCAAGAAGATTGTTTCTCTCTTCCAATAAAGAAACTGCAATATAAAAATCAATGCAAGAAGCACCATTTTTTATTAGACTTTAGTAAATGCTCAGTACATAGCTGTTGTACCTACCTAATAATTAAATTATAACTAGTACTAAACCTTTATATAAATGTGCGTTGGAGCGTATTGGGTCCAAACTTATTTTTGTACCTTTCAAATGTTTTTTTGGTTTATCTGTAAATCCTACTTGTACGAAAATATTGTGTATAGTATATTATATTTTCCAGCAAAACCTTTTTCAAAGAAAGTTATTGACACTGCGGCTATAATTTTGATAGGTAAAGTACGCACCGCGTCCCGACCAACCAAGCTGTACAGAACCAGTTTATGCGGATATTTCATTGTACGGGAAGTACAAAGCGAGCTCATGTTATACTGGAAATTTATAGGTTGATGTGTCGCCGTGCGTTAATATTAAAGGGCAGATAATGTATTAGATAGATTTTCTTAATTCTAGTTGAGTATTTTTATCAAAACGGGAATTTCAACTTTTAAAAGTCGTCTAGTAATGTGTCGTAAATCAATTATGACAAAAAAAAAAGGTTTATAAAATGAAATGGTTGCTATAATTCTGTCTAAAGTATCAAAGCAATACGCACCTTATTTAAATATCTATTTATTATTGCAAAGATCTGAATACTCTGAAGTGCAATGTTATAATATAATGTCTGGTGTGCACTTGCGTATGTATTGTAACTCTTGCGCAGACGACCGCAAACAAACCACCTCACTTTTATTGCAATATTAATAAATTAAATTGATGTCTTGCGAGGCAAGAACAGTCCTCACACGGTTGTTCTACCTGTGACCGCATCACTGCCAAATCACACATTAATCTTTAATCTCGTTAAAATATGGTTGCTATTGATTTGCAGCAACGGACGAATCTGTCAAAGTGTTCTTTAAGGTGAAGCCACAGGATGAACCGTGCCTCCACCCGCTTCCACTTAAAATAATGTTGCTGTTGGGTAATCCTTTTAAAGGGCTGTATACGCAAGTGTGTATAAAAACGTAATCGTTCGTCGCAGTGTCTGCATACGGAATCGAATTTGGTTTATTTTTGTGCAAAATAAAGGAAAGGAGAATGTATTTGTTTTTTGGTATACTTACTAGATAAGTAATTTTTACTTTTAATAAATTAAACAGATGTATTTGGGTGTTTTATTTACTAACATTATCTGTTTTTATTGGTGAACTTATGTTAGCACAAAACACAGATCGTAAAATATATATGGCTCGAACACTAAACCCCGTATCCATAGTCAAGTTAAAGTAATAGGGGATAATCCATTTTTTTTTTCTTTGTCCGTCGGGTAGTTTATTGAAAAGTATTGGAACGTATATTTTCTTTTTTCACGTGGTCATAAAATTACGGAGATATATTGAGTTGAAATGGCGCATGACGTCACATGTAGGTAAGTTTTATACCTACTTGTGACCTAGTAAGCCCCCACTCTCCAACTTTAATGAGTTTTAACTAAGTATTTTTTTGATATTTTGATAAAATAAAAAATACCTGTCTATTATTTTTGTATTACCTGTCTGACGGACAAAATAGAATGTCGTTTTCTTTACCGAAAAGTCTGAAATAAATGTTTTGATTGATTGATTGATTTACCCAGTCCGCACCCCTATTACTTGTGTAATGGTAACGAATTTATTTATTTGAACTTCATGTACAATTAGTAGTACGTAGGCGGACTTAATGCCAATTAAGAGCTCTAACTTTTGCAATTCAAACTTCAAGCAATTACTAAGCTAAATAATAAAAATCGTATCATAACTAATGAAATTTACGCAAGTAAACACTTGTGACTTGTTTATAGATACGGGTGTTAGGCAGAGGTCTGAAGTACTAGTTATATGTGCAGCCCAAATCGTTGGGTAAGTAACGATAAAGGCCTGCGCAGACGACGGACTTTTCTCCGCGGCGGAGATAAAAGTACGCTCCGCGAATAAAAAGTCCGCCGCGGATTTCCGCGATTATCCGCGTACTCAACTCACACGGTGTCATCGTTTATCGTCGTGCATACGTACGTCACTCTCGAGCGCACAACGCGGACTAAAGCCATGTGGCGTGTGCGTTGCTTGTCCTAGCCACAGTTAGCCTAGAGTTCTATTTTTTTCGGGGACTCCATACTTTTGTCCGGTCCGCTCTCAGCATGTCCCCCGTTATTCGTGGGACTTTTTGTACGCGGTACTTTTAATCCCTCGTTTGCGTTACTCGATACAGTTGTAAACGATCTATTTTAGCGGACAAAAAAGTCCGCGGACAAAAATCCGTCGTCTGCGCAGGCTTTTACGGTATTACAACAGACTAAGATAATTAACCTTTTGACCGCCACAGTCGTGTGTAGACGACAAACCAAAATGTGCCCAGCACGCCACGGTCGCGAATGGTTGACAGAATTTTAAACGTAAATAAATGTTATTAAACAGCATTGTTTTGTGTTTTTCCCTTGTTAATTATTTACCTTGACTCTTCTTCATTTATTTGAAGTGAACTGCTTTCATTAGATTTCATCTGTAGTAACATAAGATGACAAAAAAGAAAACCAGTTAAAAAGTTCGTGCCCTCAAAGCCACAGTCACCTCAACAGGACACGTAGTGATGTAGGCAGCAGTCAATATAACAAGAATATCGACCTCGACGGCAACCTACGTTATATTTGATTTACTCTGAATTCTGCATTATTAAACAAATAAAACATTTGATATTGAAGTTTCATGTTTGAGAAATCAAGAAAATTTTATAATACTGAACTATGCGCTCTTTAAAAGTCGAGTGTTAATAGATTATCGATTGATTGTAATGACTGCAATGCCCATCCCTATCACCCATTGTATTGTCTGTGCCGGGAACGTCTATGATTGACAGTCCCATGACGTCAAACGAGCAAAATTTTTGAATAGAGTATTTCTTTTGTTTGCTGTTATTATTATTGTTTACTGTATACATGATTAATAATGGATAACTATAATATGAGTAGTGAAGACTTATTAAGTATATTGCAAGGAGTCGATACTGACACGTTTATAATGTTTTTTTTTAAATACTATTATAGCTAGCCTGTATCGTCCCACTGCTGGGCAAAGGCCTCCCTCCATCCTCATCATTTAATACTATCCTACCTAAAAATACATACGTATATCGATATAAATCAATATACAATTGTTCAATTAAACTTATTTTGATTGTCTTATACATATTGAACGGTATATAATGTGTGAAGGTATTAAAAATGGTGTGATTGTTCTACCAATTTCTACCACCCAACTTTTTAATAAAAAAAACTGATTTTTATAAAATGTTTTATTTTATCTTTTGTGAACTTCATGTTTGTAACACTTAAGAAACTTTGTCCAGGTAGCTACCATTATTCCTCATTATTTCCTATTCATTACAGTGTTGTAAATTGTCTACATTCGAAAGTAAACAACACTAACACAGTAAACGGTATTTACTTCTGCACTGATGTCATCAGTGACTGGCGTTATACTAAAGCATTAATATTGCCAAAGAAACTTAAATTTTATTAGTTGACAATGTTAAAAGTACAAAACGAACAGAATAAAATATTTCGATATTATTAATAAGTATCGGTGTCGCACCTCTAGAGAAGAAGCGAGCAATTTCAAGAAAAACGTGCCAACTGCGCCACTGTCGTCTTAGGGTGACAAAAAATTACGTCATGATGGACAATAGTGCTGTAATACTATTGACTTGGTTTTATCGATTGTTGTTTCTATTTGTGGAATAAACGCCGTAACTGTGACACAGATTATTACATTTATGTCATAAAGTACAAAGTGCGATGAAATAAAACTCAACACAGGATGGTATAATAATCTTTATTGAAATTAAAACCCATGTAAAAAAATGTTGTCAGTTTTCTATGAGCTTTATCGATATAATTTCGCCCTCACTATTATTTTGTAGGTATTAAATTATGAATTCGGAGCTTGGCGCTGAGGGCACGCTTTTTCTTTTTTGACGTGGCGGTCAAAAGGTTAAATAAAAAAATTACAGCATTCTTCAAACCTCTCGACGATCTTGGTGCATCTGAATTTGTAGTGCAGCGAAGCAGCGAGCAAGAAATAATAAAATAGACTTGTCTATCTAGCTGGACTTCTGTAACACAGCTGGAAGCCTGAAAGTCACACAGCCTGAAGTCTTGTCAACAGGCATCGTATTACCCCAGTTACTGGATTGTGGAGAAAATATTGGTATCCTGCTCCATCATCAGGCGAGAAAGGGCTAAGCTGATGACTGGGTTTTTAGTTTTCGATGTTGGTCCATGTCAGGAGGAACTCGTGGCTATATAATAACAGCCGCACGGGTCGATCTATAAGGTTCAGCCGTGCTTGCCGAGGTTGGTCCGTGGATGGGTGACCATAATTACATACCGAATTTCCTCCGTGCCTCAGAAAGCAGGTTAAGCCGTTGGTCCCGGCTGTCATTTGTAGATCTTTGACAGTCTTTACGAGTAGTCAGAAGCCAAAAGTCTGACACATCCAGTCTTACCAAGGGGTATCGTATTACCCAGTTACTGGGTTGTGGAGGTCAGATAGGCAGTCGCTTCATGTATAATACTGGTACTCAGCTGCATCCGGTTAGACTGGAAGGCGACCCCAAGATAGTTTGGGAAAAGGCTAGGCAGATGATGTTGGTCCATGTGAGAGACAACTAGTTTCTGTAAGACCACAATATGAATAGAAATCGCTGTCGCGATGAGTTAGAAATAGATGCTGCTGCGCTCTAGCTTCTTCGACCCTTTCTTATATTCTTAAATTCCCCATTCGACTGGCAGGCTTAACAAAAAGCCGTTGGTTTTTTTTTGCCGCTCGGAGTAAAACACGAATAGTCGGAATCGAACTTGCGACCGCCAGGCGCTCTGAGCAATATAGCCCACGAATGACGTACGTTTGACGCACCCTGAGCGCCACCAACAGTATGGCTATCTCCATGGCACAACCGACGACAGTTACAATATTTACATGAAACATAACATCACGCATGTATTTCCCAAAGGGTTAGGCAGAGGTGGAGTACCTATACACAACCAGTTCCAATAAATTAAATCCCTGGTACCCAGGTTTTTCTACCCAGTCCGATGAGGGTTGGTAACAAAGGCGATAGCTTAATGTTATTGCATTGTTGTAACTATAGCCCACTCTTCTTAGCTCGTCGATGACAATTTAAATTGCGTCAGCCCATTTGGCGACGAGTTTAGCACTTTTAGTAGCGTCCATCAGCTCCGAAACGCAAGTAACATGTCCGGGTAGGACACGATGTCAAGTGTCCCATCGTTTGTGGGGCAACACTCAAACTCAAAGCATTTATTTCAATTAGACCATTACAGGCACTTTTGAAAGTCAAAAACAAAAAAAAATAAACGCGAAGCTACAGTCCCAGTTACAAGGCATAATAAGTAAAAACTTGTGAAAGTACTGTAGATGCCCATTCCAAAGCGTAGAAGCGTAGATCTCTGGAGAAGAATGGGCAAGAAACTCCATGGACACTCTTTTATATCAAAATACTAGCTGTCCCGCGCAACTTCGTCTGTGTCACATTTTCCCCGTTTTCGTAACATTTTTCATTGCTGCTCCGCTCCTTTTGGTCGTAGCGTGATGATATATAGCCTATGTCCTTCCCCAGGTTGAAATCTATCTTCTTGCCAAATTACCATTAAGATCCGATCAGCCGTTTAGTCGTGAAAAGGTAACAAACAAACATACAAACAGAGTGACTTTCGCATTTATAATACTAGCTGTCCCGCGCAACTTCGTCTGCGCCACATTTTCCCCGTTTTCGCATCATTTTTCATTACTGCTCCGCTCCTATTGGTCGTAGCGTAATGATATAATATATCCTATGCCCTTCCCCAGATTGAAACCTGTCTTCTTGCCAAATTTCAAAAGGTAACAAACAAACAAACATAAAAACAAACAGAGTGACTTTCGCATTTATAATATTAGTATGGAAGTATGGATTGTTACAAAATCTTGGTTATATCATTCATGTTGAGAATCCTACTAATATTATAAATGCGAAAGTTTGTGTGAGGACGGATGGATGTTTGTTACTCTTTCACGCAAAAACTACTGAATGGATTTGGATGAAATATGGCACACGGGTAGATTAACCTGGATTAACACAGGATAGTTGGTCCCTGTTTCTAGTATGTGTGTACCACAATTACACTCCAAGGCAGAGTCATCTAGCGTTTCTAGCCCACTGAACAGAACGATTAAAATCTAATTGTTTGTGATAAGGTTAACACATTGTAAGCCTTTTTAATTTGGGCACTCTCTTGAAGTTTTTTACACTATACCTATCGGAACATGTACCTAGTAAGTAGGTGGTAGCAATGTCCCCGAGCTCCAAATCCCTAAATAATCGAAAAAGATGAAACGTTTAAAAACCACCACATGGGGTTCCAAATTAAAAAATACATTCCGTTCCAAAATTACATAACAAGAACCTACCTACAACCTTAGTACCAAAATACAACAAAATAATGATGTTGTCCGACAAAACGCTACCACAATCGTTTGAAGACAAGTAAAAAGGAATGGAGACGTTCACCTCTCCATCATCGCGTGGAATCAGGCGACTATAAAAATAAGCTGGGCAAATAAATCATGAGCAATCATTAGTGGGGCTCTGGAAAGGGAGAGACTGGGTCACGAGCGGAGCGGGCGTGGCAGAGGTAGCGACGAACATAGTGGGACAAAAAACCTATAAAAAATAACCAAATTTTTGAGAGTGTGTTAGGTTAAACCTATCTTCCTACCACATAAGTACAATAAAATTAAGACAACATTAGTAGGTACCTTACCTATCTTCATTAACTTGTAAATCTATTGTACTTACAACTAAGTACTGACTTTTAACCAGATGTTTAGATTTGGGTCATCTTAGTCCACAACCCAAGCAGAAGATGTGTTCCATTGGTAGGTGCAAGTTCTGGTCATCAAGTAGCCATTAGCTATTTAGAGCTAAAATTAATAAGCTCTTTATTTTGCTTTAGTTCATGCAAGTTCACAGATAATGAATTGAAGGAAATGATAAAGTTAAATACAGACACATTTAAGGTATGTAACTGATACTTTAACCCTACCCTCCCTCTGCTTGATAGCTTATAACTTCCCCAAATCCCGCTACCTCTCATCTCTAACACAGCATCCTGACATTCGCGTGGACCGCGGGGCGCCGGCGGCGTCGGCGGCGGGCCGGCGCGGCAAGCCGGCACCGGCGCACCGGCGCGCACAAATAAGTAGGCGCCACGCACTGTTGTTACTCGCTATGTTGTTCCTGCACTTCGGACACCGCACTCACTACTTGCGACCTCTATTCGGTATCTTTTTCTACCTATATTAACAAAGAAAATACCTACATTTTTGCACGCATTATAATGTATTTTTAACTTAATTTCTAACAGACCGGTACCTAGTTCAGGGGCTCAGGGCTTCTTGCAGCCGTTGCAGGTTCGAATCTTAGAAGGTGGGTGCCACGCACTGTTGTTCAGTAAATCGCAAGCGCACCGCAAATGTTGATCATATAGTTCAGACTGGGCAATCACAACTTGTTACTTATGCGGAGTATTGTTGCATATTTTGTAGCTAGCTAAAATGTCGAACAGATAGACTAGTTAGTTCTAACCCACTAGGTAGGTGGGTCCCACTGTTGTTACTCGCTAGTGTTGTTCCTGTACTTCGGGCACCACAATCACTACTAATGCTACCTCTGTTGAGTATGTACTTATAAAATAGGTAACAACCCATAACTTACTTACCGTACATAAAGTTACAATTTTTTTTTGTTGGTAGCTAAATGTTGAGTTAGCGCCAATTGCAGATTCGAATCCCGGAAGGTTTCTACGAAAAATGTGGATTTCAATGCACTCACTAGGTACTGACGTGTTCACTGTTGAATTTTCAATGTTAACGTGAATGTTTGTTTTGTTAACAAAATGTCGTAAGTACAGGCAGAGCGCTAGTTGTGGATTCGAGTCCCGGGATATGCTTGGCATGAAAGAAATCATGACACTTTTTTAATGAATATCTTCTAAGCAATATGTTTAGTAAAGGACCTAATATTTGGTTGAAATTAAGATTACTAGGTAAGGTAGGTGCTTATTTACTTTCTTTTCATTGAAGTAAGTTGCTATGGTAGGTACCTACCTACAGATATTTGTAGAAAGCTAGATATCTACTGCCAAAGTACCTACCAACACTTTGAATCGGTCAGTTCAAAGGAGTAATTTCTCCAATCAGAACTGTGGCAGATTCGGGTCGGTTCACTGTCACCTTTTGAACAGATGTAGGCATTATAAAACAAAGATTACTAATTAGCGATTTATCTTTTTTACAAAAAACAAGTTGCAAAAGATTTGATTGACCCTAAGCGACCGCGGCGTTTAAAACAAAACAAATAAAGATAATTAAGACCGGACCCAACCTGCTGCCTTGTTCTCAGAAGTGCAGCATTTAAATACCGCATGAATGAGTCTGTGTGATGAAGAATAATAAGTTTATTAAGATGGAATTAGCTAAAAACAAGTAACACAACTTAGTGGTAGGACAAATGGCTACTAACCGCAAATTAGGTAAATGGATTTCGATTTTTTTGTTTGTGTGTGTCACAGTTTTATTGCAAACTTTTCGCTGTTAGTTTACATTCATAGCTACTCTATAGGTATATCTTCATAAACTACTTTTCTAATTGTATAGTTACTATCTATACAATTAATGTACACGGTGTAAATCACCTCATCACGAAGCCGTCACCAAGCATTCTGTACATGAAACTAAGTAACTTAACGCAAAAATTATTGCTGGGAAACGACTTTTTTTCGGGGGGTGTAAAATCATGTTTTGTGGTAGAAATCAATGTAACGCACTCAAAACATTGTGCTGATGGACGGATTGAATAGTACGGGGGTCGTGGAGGTGTTTAAGGTAAAATTTTTACATTAAAAGTAGTTTTTTTAAATACAAGTGTATTTAAAAAAATACTTGTCAAAAAGTTGGAACTTGACCCCTAATATCTCCGTAACTAGAAGGTTCCCAGGTATGGTGTAGAACAAAAAAATGATCGCAATGACAGGGAGAACCAGTGCCTTTCGGCTTCGTTAAGAGGTGTTTCACACCCTTTACATAGTTTCTTTGTGGGGGGTTCAGAAGTACTGAATACGTGGTAAGCGTTTGTGCGTCGGGGTCCCTTCCACTTTCTATATAATATACTTGGGTATCATCCTGTACGATATCTAATAAATTGTCCAGTCACGAGGCAATCGCAGAAAGCTCTTCCAATTTCAGATCACTGACTGTTTATGGAACAGACGATTTTTTAAAGGGAGGTTTAGAGTGATGTGGTGGATACGTGGGAACTCTGGAAACGTGTCCCTTCCACCCTCACCCTCGGTAGAGACTAGGACCACAGAGGGCATAAAATAAAAGGTTACTTAACTTGTTCCGAGTTGCAGACACTAAGCTTCATAATTAGTACATTCTCCACGTCCAGTCATAAGCTATAGAGTTTAAAGATAACAATAACACAGCGGTGACAGATTGTTACGGGCATCGGCGTCACCCAGTCACTAGTTCACTACCCTCCCTTTACGAGCCAAACTCGAGCAGAATCATAAGCAGCCGATGCTATTTACATTCCTGCATACGTTATGGCGGACGGCCCATTGATGTCCTCTGCTGAACTTGGACCTGTCTCAAAGATTTAACAAGCTCAAATAAGTACCGCAGAGGAATTAATTCCCACTTACACAAAGACTAAGCGACAGTTGAATGAATACCTAAATTCGATATTGGATGTTCAAGCCCGCTCGAAGATGAAAGAAAAATCAATGCACTTTTACTCGTACGGTACTACCTGACCCGCCGTGCCTTCGTCTGTGTCACATTTTCAACATTTTTACTATTGCTCCGTTCCTATTGATCTTAGTGTGATGTTGTGTGTGGCCTATAGCCTGCCTCGATAAATGGGCTATCCAATACTAAAAGTATTTTTCTACGAGACTAGTAGTTCCCGAGATTATCAAAATGAAAATATTTAAATTTACATAGGCCTACATTTGCACTTGCAAAACGTCGACAAAAAGGTGCTCGGTTCGGGTTGGTCGTTTCCTATGGAGAAGAACCGGCAAGAAAATCCATTATAATCGCGTTCAACCAAACAAACAAACTCTTCAGCTTTATCTTTAATTTATTCTTTATCTTTATTTAGAAACGATGGATGCAGGACTACCTGTGTGAAGGATGAAATGGCAAGAAGGTAGCCGATGAAATGACAAGTAATAGAGTTGTATAGAAGAAGAAGACATGCTGTGCCGACCTCAAATAAATTGGGGAAGGACAGAAGAATGATGATGATGATGATGATGATCTGTAGCACTCTAACTATTTACATTGCTGTGCCCTAGCAGGGTTCATGTATGAAACCTATATAATAGGGGATTTGTTCATTACAGGAACTGATGGCCGCTGCAGAGAGCGCCAAACTAGTGGCTCAGTTCTGGGCCGATACAATTTAGATTGCCATCGACACGCTAAGAAGAAGAATAGGGGATGATCACATTTTTTTTTTGTTTGTCCGTCGGGTAGTTTATTGAAAAGAATTGGACACGTATTTTTTCTTTTTTCACGTGGTCATAAAATTACGGAGATATATTGAGTTGAAATGGCGGATGACGTCACATGTAGGTAATTTTTATACCTACTTGTGACGTAGTGAGCCCCCACTCTCCAACTTTAATGAGTTTTAATTAATTTTTAGATATTTTGATAAAACAAAAAATACGTGTCTAATATTTTTCATTATTAATTTCAATAATAATTAGTAAAAAAGGTCAATTTTCTCCTAAACACACAAAATAAAATATAACTCTGGAGGGGTTGACCTTAAGGACCTCCCGTAGAACATTTTTTTTCAGCTGATGACCCCATCTAAGCCCTCATTGCGTTTGATCCACGACTTTTTGGCCATATGTATAATTTATCCCTGATAAATCATCTAAATTTCCACGTGAACGAAGTCGCGGCCAGCAGCTATATAGTAATATCATAAATAGTAATAATAGACTTTTAGCATTAATTAAAGTATCGCCTATGGTTAGTCAAAACATTTAAAAAGATCAGACAGACTAAACACACAACGAACGATGGTGCAGTGGCCGAACGATTCGCGTTGGTCACGCGTTTAATTCCTGCGGAATGAAGTATTTGCTTGTATGACCTACCTGGTTCATTCTTTCTTTAGATCTTAAGTATGAATGTTATTTTTTTAATGTATGTTATTGTAAGATTAGCGTTTTAAAACACCACATCCACGATTTCTTGTCATATCTAATTACTATCTCAATAAGTTTGTTTGTAAAAGATTGCAGATTGAGATAGAACCACATAAAAATAATTTGTGACTCACAAACATAAATCTGAAGTCCAATAAAGCGTGCACTATTCTGTTTTACTTTAAAATAATTAGATTTGGCACGCGTGACTGCAATTCTGTGTGTTTTAGCGAATGCGTGCGTTGTGAACTTGTGCAGTTAGATTTTTATTTTTAATTTATTTTAATGGATGAAAAAAACTTTAACAGATTAGGGTAGCTTTAAGGAATTAATTTTTTTTTAAGCTGACCAACTACTTTTACGTTAAATTAAAGTTTACAGCGCATTTTTAAGGTTATTTGGCATTTTTAAGGTTATAACATGTCAGTTGCATCATTACATAAGCTAATTATGAGTAGGTATTATAGGTAGGGTGGAGGTAGGGTAGGGTGGGTTATAGGTAGATATGGAAATTCCCATTGGTTTTTACCGCTTTCCATTTCTATAAGAATAATGGATTTTTTTAGAGGAAGATCGAAAACTAGATAGAGCAAAAAATTTATAATCGTGAAATCTTTTCAGGTGACGGACGTAGCAGTTTGCAGTGGAGAGAGAGAACTAGGAAATTCCAGCTCCATCTAAAGCTATAGGGAGATAGAGAAAGAGTTTCTTAAACGATTATTGACCTTTTCTTTTAACTGCTTACTTTAACCAAATTGATTTTCTGATTTCAAAGATAACTACTCGAAAGTTAACCCTATCGTATTGTGCGTGAGTGTACAGCTGCGTCGCAATATATTCTCCAACTGCCTTCTGAGCCCCAAAGTATGCAGCCAAAATCAACCTCTGCGCTGCCAGGCTGCCAAGGAGAGGAAGTAGCAGAGTTTTGGACCCACAAAATAAAAAATATTGTCGTGCTATTGACAAGAAAAAGAAGACCCATTTTGTTTCCTTTCAATACCTTCATTACGGAACACGTTTCATTTTCCATTCTCCCCTGTCAGACGTCATCATTCACTCCTGTCTCTTTCATTGTCTTCATCAATAGAATGTACTTATATTTAATTAAGCCTACTTACTGTTCCATGGTGTTAAGCTATGAAGTGGTGGGCCAGTGACCTTGACGAAGCGGCGGCATGGAGGCGCGGCGCGGAGGCGACAGCATGCAAGGATGCACCCACGTTCTACGTGGACTGAGAGGAGGGTACTTTGTGGGGTGTTAGCGTGATTGATTACGTCATTAGTTTGTATTTGTACGATTTGCGTGAGGCGATATAAAAGGGGTTGACTGGCTCGTTGGTTTAGTGGTCGGAAGAGCGACTGATGGGTTCCTGAGTTCGATTCCCGGGTCAGGGAATGAGTCATTTGGTTTTTCTATCAGGGATTTCTCAGTAGCAACCACGGAGTCTATATTTGTGCCCGATTCTTGGCAACAGGCTCGCCCTTTTTTACGTGGGACTTAAACATAACTGGCGCAATGTGGGTGTAATTAGGTACACCTCTGCCAAACCCTTCGGGGATTACAAGTGTGATCTTTATGTTATATAAAAGGGTAAGTAAAAATTTTAGAACCAGTCCGGCCAAGTTAGTTGTGTTACCTAGTCACTCGGTTGCGGAAATCAGATAGGCAGTCACTCTATGTGAAATACTGGTATTCAAACTGAAGAAAGAAAGAAAATGTGTTTATTTGTCGCAGGGACATGACGTGCATACAAAATTACAAAAATAAAATAAAACAATAAACATAGGTACAACGCAAGAAAAAAAAATGAAAAGTACAAACAAGACGGATCAAAAATGATTACTGCTTGCACGTCGTGACTGCGACAAGCAGATTACCACTCAGCAAGATGCTGTGCCATGGCACCCACAACACAGCGCTGGTTTTCAGTGGTCACCTGTGAAATAACGTACGGAAGGTAAACAGCATAAATATTTGATAACATAAATAAGAAAATAAAATAAACAGTAAGTAAAATTATAAAATAAAACAGCACTACAAAGAAATATATATGAAATAAAATAACACTACAATAATATGTATGTATAAAAGTATGTGTGCTGGCTAAATAAAATTAACTGCATACGGTTAGATTGGAAGCCGACCCCAACTTTGTTGGGAACAGACTTATTATTATGATGATGAACAAAAGGATTTTATGCATTATCACAAATTGTGAATAATTGCAAACAACTGCCTCGCATAGGACAGGCGAAATAGTATGGTCTGCTTGATTCCTGAAAGACAAGTGCGCTGAAATAAGGCTAACTCTCTATACTACTATATTAGCAGTGTATACATATGCGCAATCGCAGGCAGTCTCATAAACATAACTAAGGAAGCAACACATGTAAATGCGCCGTCTGTCCGTCCGTCTGTCCGGGGTGTAACCGTGTGAGACCGCTGGGAATG
Source organism: Cerastis leucographa (assembly GCA_963082945.1). Lineage (NCBI taxonomy): Eukaryota > Metazoa > Arthropoda > Insecta > Lepidoptera > Noctuidae > Cerastis > Cerastis leucographa. The sequence continues at coordinate 21,780,823 of OY720382.1, forward strand.
CGGACGTGGTGCCGTGCCAAACGTTCTATTGCAACTAAATGATGACACTCCACTTACGGCCCCATAGTGTGGGGCTTTGTGTCCAGTGTTTTGTTAATTGCAGGTGGTTATTTATTAATTTACTCTATTAAGTTGATCAATCTTTAATTTTGAGCCCCACGATACAGACTGTCTAGATTGGGGCTCACTGATCAATAATTGTGACTTTATTTTGAAATAATTGTCTCGTTCTAAATTATCTCTAAGCCCTGTTTGATAACCTGGATACCGAACTATATATTTTTATTTTAGGTAAGGACGAAAGAGAAGTGGAATTGTCTTCCTAGTTTTTCTTTTTAAGGAAATGTCTCGATACTCTCGATTCCTGTATCTAGAAAGTTTCAGTTTCCTAAATAGTAGAAAATATTAAGAGTTGATCAGCGTACTCTGATGATAGTGGCCGTTCAATCTTCCTTAATTGAAAACTGATTATCCCAATCAGTTTTCAATCATCAGGAGTGAAAAGTTAGTGTCCAATAACGTAGTATATTCATATTTATTGAAATAATTCATAGTAGAATTTTGTTTAAAAAGAAAGGAAAATGATTTCTTGAAATACATTTGAATCCATCCTGATTTTCTGTCAACCAATCCGGCACCATAACTCCAACTTCCTCCAAAATTTCGTCGCACCCCTCTCATCTTCTGTCACACATGTTCCCAATGGCTAATGTACCAAAATAATCAATATTAGGTGAGTGTAGTTGTTTATAATAAACGGCGAGCGATCGCTGCGTCGCGCTGACGCCGCCGCCGGCGCCGGCTGCGTAGAGCCGCGGCGGCGCTTTGTGGAGCGGCCAGGAAACAGGCAGGAGCGGACGACCGACTATGGGAACTATTTGACACTGATAGCGGCTATATTACACGACCTCGGGATGCGACTTGCATCTGTCATCGTAACAACAACGGTACCGCTTATGTCATCTAACAGGATCGTAGGCTTCCAGTCTAACCAGATGCAGCTGGAAACCAGTATTATCCATAGAGCGACTGTCTATCTGACTTCCGCATCCCAGTTAGTACTTACTGGGTAATACAATACCTCTCGGTAAGGGGTACCTACCCACCTGGATAATTTCTATTTGTATTTTACAGCAGCGACTATTGTGAAAACGAATGAAAGAAGTTCTATTAGCGGGTTATTGTACATTCGTCACAAAGTAAATTCGCCACGGAAAAAAGTATATGTAAAAATGGTTCGAGTTAACTTTGTGGCGAATATACAACAACCCCTATCAGCCTGTGTAACTTAAGAACATAACACAATTCACCGCGACGCGATTTACGAAGCAACAGTGCTCGAGCCTCTTTCTAACCCAACCGATCTTCGCGCAACAGTTCCAGTATAACATGGCCTTGCTATGTATAAATTTCCAACACAAAGCGAGATCTGCATCTGTTTTAGCATAGCTTGATGGTCACCGGGCGTATACGCGACCGCTGCGCTCATTTTGTTCGGCAAACCAAAAATCGGCGATAAAGGCGCCTGCCACAGTTTTCCCGAGAAATATGGGCCCTCGCTCACGGCGACTTTTTGTAGCGATGCAGTATCGATGCTGTCGCGCGTTTGCATCGATACAGTCGCGATACTGCTCGCTTCTGTAACGCGTTGCAAATGCGACTAACCCGCGTTAGTAGCGATGCAGTCGCGCATTTCGTAATAGCGCGTCAGCATCGCTACAAAAAGTCGTGAGCGAGGGCCCTAAGTATCCTTGATGATCGCATTTTCGCAAGAAGAAAAGTGTCACTTGGGGCAAGTCGCATCGCGCTAGGCTGTGGATGAGGCCTAAAAGCGGTTTTCCAGCTACTGATGTGTGGTGATGCACTGATGACTGAATTACCGGATGTAGCACGATTTCTAGGTAGGTACAGATCATGAAGTAAAATGAGTAAATGCTTCGTGGAATTCAATTAAGGAGTTCGTGTGTGGTGACGATTGGTGGTAAACGCTTATTGTATTCATGCGGTACTATTTTCCTGTGTTCGTTATCATGCATTGTGATTTTCTTTTCTTCTTCTTAAAATAAGGAGCTTTTAAACTAAAACGTATGAGCTGATTGTTATAAAAACAGACAAGACCAATGCACGTTTAAACCAACTCCCGTTATTGCAAACCCAAGCATTGACTGTCAACAAAGGACTTTTGGCGACACGTAAATGAATGCCTAAATGCTAATAATATAGGCCTAAATACTTACGTATCACCTAGTGTTGATAAAAACAGTTATACCTTGCACAAGAGTTCCAACAATAACTTTACGCAACGTTTCACCTCCCCGCTTACTTCATAGCCTCCGCATCGCTGTCCAACAGTTTTTGAATGTTTGCATTGCATTGTGACACTATTATATAAATTAGGAGGAAAGGGGGGGGGGATTTATTGATCCTTTGACGTGCCGCCAGGGGGATGGAAGTCATCCCCTGAGGATATCCGGCGAGCACACTCGACTAGAACGAATGTCATTGCTAAAAATAGAAATCAATTCATTTGCTTAGCTTATTGTTCTATCGGCGATTTCTTCTTGATCTAACCGATCGTTTAATGTATGATAGATGTAATGTATTCTGGTATCAGTTTAATTGTATTATAAGACAGTTAAGTTATTGTTTAATAGTCATCGAAATCCTTTGAACTGAGCGTATTGGAATCGTGTAATAACTTTGTTAAGTTAGTGTCTGACAAACTGCTTTGAACTTAGGCCGAGGTTCATTGGAAACTAGGTTAAACTATCTTGAAGTCGGACTTACAAAGTTCCATACATGCTAAAGTAAGGTAAAACAATGTTGCATCTTTGAATACTTCTACTTAATTAAGGTTTACTTATACTTATGGCCGTTTCTACATTACACCTTTCGGTGAAAAACTGAAGGCAGTCATTTACGTATGTACCTACATCACAGGAATAAATCAACTCACTGCAGCCACTTATGATGCCTCCATAGGTCTACGAGATCATTCTTCGGCCCCTTTTCACCCAATTTATTTGTGACCAACTGTGTGCCAGGAGGGGGTCCCTATCACCCTATGCGGGACTGTTCGTAAGAGTTACCGTGGCCCTGGAACACAAAGGGCTGAGAAGAAACATGGATGGGTTTTAGTCAGTACAAGTCTGACATTCTCTTCCGCTCCGCCCAGAGCAGGAGAGGTCATTTGATGATTTTCCATCCGTAAAAAAAGAGGGTCCCTATCAACTATTCAACCGTGATTTACCTTTATCAGGCATCTTCACTGCACGTTTTCAGCCACGCATCTCTATCAGATGCAAAAGGTATCACCCCCGTCAAAAATAAAAAATCAACAAAGAACTAAATTGCATAATGTTTTGCTATTTTATTGAATTTTCTTTTTGTTTCTCAAATACTGTAGACTAAAAGTAGTGGCAGACGAGTTTCAACTCATTGACGGAGAATTTTGATTTACCCCGTTTCCGCATTGTTCACTGGGCAGTCACTCAGGCAGATAGATTTTCTTTTATTTATGACCTGCCGACGACATTTATCTTTTTATTTAAGTGCCTCTGTCTCCTGCCAATAATGATGAAATCCTTAGTCATAGGACTTCTAGGTAGGTAAAAGCTTCAAGAGAAGCTGAATTATTTTTTACTTAACCTACATTGAAACTTTTTGGAGGATTTTTCCATTTCTAGCAGAAAACACAAATGTGTGTTAAACAAAAAAATAATAGAATAATAATAAATAAATAAATTAATACTTAATAAATTATCTGTAGAAACAGAAATTTCCAATTAAGTACCTTTTTTTTAATACATTTCGAAAATGTTTTTTTAGTAACTTTTTAGAACTATTGTATCCTGCTTATGCGTAAGAGGTTTCATTAAAGTCGGTTCATTCATTTTGGATAATAAGGACTTGAAAGTTTGTTTGAAAAGCCGTAAGGCGTAACGGATGGATTTTTCATGATTTTCTAAGTAAGGTAAGTTTGATAAGTATAAAGGTGCTCACTTTGTGCAGCCAGCCGAAATGTCTATACTTTGGATCTGTCATCGAATCGTTGAGCTTAATACGTTCAAAAGTTGTAATCTTGTTGTAAGTTAGGAGGTACAGAACACAGGAAAAACTGAAATATACCCCGAAAACGCCATTACTTATGTACTTATCCATTATTTAATTCAAATGACTTATCCACAACGTCCAAAAAAGAAGTAACAGTCGCCTTTCCGTTCACTCGATCGCATCAATCAGAACCACTGATGCGTTGCGTTGTGATGTGATGATGTCCTTCTTCTACTAAGTTTTCGTTTTCCTTGTACATAAGATAACAATTCTACGACTTTCATACTAACCGTGGATAGATACTTAAGTATAGTCCATTTGACCACAGCTTTTAGGACCAGATCCGGATTTCTAAACCGTAAGTAATATTGTACTTAAGTTATGTGGTTGAGTCCAATGTCTGACATTCGAAATAAATGGAATTCTTAAGTAATCTAGTAGGTAACTACTTAATTGCCCACCTACATAATATTCTTCCCTACTCTGGCCTAAAATAAATTAGAAAAGCGTACAGGACATTGACCAAAACAGCTTTTACATATGATAGCCCCAATAACAGTACCAAAACAAACTAATCTAAATACTTTATTTAGACCAAATCTAACGATATCAACCTACCTACTTATTAGATATCAATGGCAGCACATTACCGATCCAAATTATTTTTATTGTCAAGAATCATGTGAATGTGTCAAAATGGCGATGGCGCCTGAATTTGGCGCCAAAAAGTAGCGTCGGTGCGGCGCGTCGTCGCGGGCACAAGACGTAAACAATTCTGCCACAGCTAATAATTCTGTTATGCTTTACTATTGATTAATTATTTGGATGTAATGTTAGCAAGTAGTGATTGATAAATGAAGATGTTGTGAAGCAATAAATCGTAATGAAAATTAGTTGGAAAACTATGCTGAAACATATACTTATCTGAAACTTTGCAAGAGATACCAACCCGTAACTACGATCGTCAATAGACAATAATTATTATATTGGATACTGGAATTGTCATTTACATGCTCTAGGTTTTTTTTTAAGTTTTAATCTGAGAATCAGCAAAAATATTGAATTAAACACCATTTTGCCAAGCAAGCCATTACCATTCCTGCATCAGTTTTGCACAACTTCTACAACAGGAAAGTTGCCATAATTTACATGTAAGTAGGTAGGTAAGTACCTACTTTATTTTCTTCGTCTGAAAACATTTCACACACATATTAACAACCGATAATATTGGCGTACCTATAATGATTGATCGCATCGCATCACGGCAAGGAGTTACGGCGATCGCATTAGCAAGTCGAATCGCAATCCGAATTCAGAAAGGTGCAGAACTGAAAAGTACGCGTTTCGATATTTTTTAAAGAAAACGTTTTAAGTTTCATATATGTATTTGTTGATACTTTTATTAACTTGTTCATATAAAAAATATTTACCGGACAGATCTGGAATAATAATAAAAATATGTTAATGTATTAAAAGCATCAAATAATAAATTAAAGGGCGTCCAAAAGCTGGCAGCATTCTGGCAGCTACAATGATAATGGCGTTTCTAATTCTAATCTCTTCTTGCAACATGTCGCCTTCTTCATGACAATGATCCATTAGCGGTTTCAGCAATAACATTATATTGATCTATTAATGATCTTAGTTATCGAACGGCTTTTAATCGCCAATCGAAAGATTAATATCCTTTCAAATTTAAAACTCTTTGATAATCTTACTGTCAATTGTCTACAGACAGATTTATGAAAACATTATGTGCCAAAAGTCATATAGTTATATGATATGGCCTTATCCCAATATAACACAGCGTAACATTACACCTGTAATCACCGAAGGGTTATGCAGAGGTGTGCCTACAGTATACCCACATTTTGCTAGTTGGGTTTCAGTCTCATGTAATAGGGAGGCGTGCCTATTCCCATTACCCGAGAATAAATCAGGAGCAACCCGGGGACAGTTGCTCCTGAAAAATTCTTGATGGAAAAAACCTAGTATAACTTTTTCAGGACGAAGCAGGCACTGCAGTAGGCATTGGTAATTTCTTTAAAAAATATTTAGGCAGGTTATCGTCTCCTGAAACGTGTGCAGTTACATAGGAGAAGCTACAGGCGATTGATTCTTAAACCGTGACTGTTTCAAACTGAGTCGTAAATCAAACTAACTGAATATCGAGGAAACGTTTGGAATAAATCAAAACAGCGCCAAAGTTTACCATAAAACATGTTTAATTAATGTGTGAATATATTTTTGGATGATCCAGGGTAAGAAAACATACAATCACGCTTGTATTTTCTTAGTAACACCTATATTTCGCCAATAAAGGTAAGAGGGGGTTGGGGTATTGCTATCAACCGACAAATAAAGCCTCCGAGCTGCCAACGATAAAATTTCTTACAAAAAAGCTCAATAACCATATTTGCTCGTTCCGACTATTGCTGTAGCGAGCAATGAGACAAGGGTCAAAAAACGATTCCTATGCATTTTATTTTTGATATTTTTAAGTAAATATGTCAGTTCCGAAAGAGACATAACCCCTTGTTTTTTGTAGCACAGTCGGGTAAACAAAAGTTGTTGACAATAGGTACTTACTGCAAGAGTATGACTAAGCAAGGCTTTAATTAAAGTTGCCCATAGAGTTTTATCACTTTTCTGTATGTTGTTTATGATATAAAGTTAATTTGGATGCATTCAACCATTTGTCTATTAATATAGGTCTCAAGTTGTTAACAAGTTACAAGTTAATGTTTTTCAAAGTTAATGCCTGTGTTTTCTTTTGTTCTATAAATGTTCTCGCTGCTGGCATTTAGGCAGTGGCGTTCCTAGGGGCCAACAATACGGCAAGCCCATAAGCTTGCATTACACCACTAAAGCGGAGGACATCGTGGAGTAAGTACGTGCGCCAAAACTCGAGGTACACACCGAGGGTGCAGTTACTGGAGTCGCGCCGCAACGTCAACTTCAAGGCGTTCGTGGTACGAGTACCGAATTTTTATCTGCCCATCGTGATGCAGGAAGACTTTTGGCCGCAGGACGTGGTGTTCCGTCGCTTCTGCGGACAAGTTCCACTGGTCAGTCAGCACAAGTGAAGTGTGAACAAGTGAAGTGCTACTAACATAGTTTTAAGTCATATTTATTAACATGAGTTTTGTAATTACTTAAATGTTGTATATGTGTACTGTATACTTATAGCCTGAAATAAATGATAAGAAAAATAAATGATAAATGATATGACGATAATATATTCTGTTATAAGGCAAGCAGACTGTTGACCCTAACATAATAATATAAGGGCAAGCCAAGCTTTTAGGCTTAGGTGAAAGTAACGTCACTATACAGTCCTGGTCCCTGTGAGAGGAAGTGAACAATTGTTTTTTTTTATAAATCACTTGTCTTTTCTTCTCACACGTTTTTTTTGGTCCTAGTAGATTCCTCACGATGTTTTCCTTCAACTGTTTTAATAGAGATGAAATAATAGAACAAAGTAGAGTGCTGTACCAACCCTCGATTTATACCTCGTAAGTCGGGACAGTTAACACTGCGGTGACTGTTCTCATTAGTCACTTATTATCATCATCAGCTTGTAGCAGTCCATTGCTGGTCATATCAATATCTGCCTACTGACTGAGGGGCTCGTGGCTTAAGAGGAGCTCGTGGCTAAATAATAACTGCCGCATGGGTCGATCTTTAAGGTAAAGCCATGCTTGCCGAGGCTGGTCCGTGGATGGGTGACCATAATTACATACCGAGTTTCCTTCAAGCCTCGGAAAGCACGTTAAACTGTTGGTCCCGGCTGTCATTTGTAGATCTTTGACAGTCGAATCGTTAGGAGCAGGTAGTCACAATCCAAAACTCTGACATCCAGTCTTCAAGGGGTATCGTATTATCCAGTTACTGGGTTGTGGAGGTCAGATAGGCAGTCGCTATAAGTAAAATACTGGTACTCAGCTGCATCCGGTTCAACTGGAAACCGACCTCAACATAGTTTGGGAAAAGGCTAGGCAGATGATGTTGGGGTCGACGAGTCCACGCGTAACCATGGAGTTTATTGCCAGTTCGTCTTCATAGGAAACAACCAGCCCGAACCGTGCACATTTATTGACGTTTTAAAAGGCCCATGTAGGCCTACATAAAGGGTGTAAAACACCTCTTAACGAAGCCGAAAGGCACTGGTTCTCCCTGTCATTACAATATTTTTTTTGTTCTACACCATACCTGGGAACCTTCTTGTTACAGAGATATTAGGAGTCAAAGTTCCAACTTTTTGACCAGTTATTTTTTAAATACAAGTTATTAATGTAAGATTTTTACTTTAAACACCTCCACGACCCCCGTACTATTCAATCCTTCCATCAGCACAATGTTTTGAGTGCGTTACATTGAGTTCTACCACAAAACATGATTTTACACCCCCCAAAAAAAGTCGTTTCCCAGCAATAATTTTTGCGTAAAGTTACTTAGTTTCATGTACAGAATGCTTGGTTGACGGCTTCGTGATGAGGTGATTTACATGGTGTATATGTGAAATAAAATATTATGATTGATTTTGATTAACAGGAGCCTCTCCGCCTTTGCAGCTCTTATCCAGCTGCCAGCCAGCCTGTGGAAATCATTGTTGTACCTAGCTTCGCCTGGTAGTAACTTACTAGTCAGTTAGTCATTCATCTCTGTGTAATTCAGAATCACATTTTGGAAATCCCCCAAATCAAATATCATCATAACTACTTCTCACAAAAACCCATACAACTCCATAACTAAATTCATTTGTTTCAATAGTTACCTGTCAAACAATAACGCTACAAGTACAAGGGACACATACAGAATAGTTAGTAGATATCATAAAAACAATGTAGTTTGGCCGTCGCTCCCGACAGATAGACGCCCGGCCTCGGACTGAAGTCGTCGGTTGCTTTGGTGAATCATTCATACTTCCTTTTGAGATGAGTTTTTAAAGTCAGTGTGTAATTATGGATATGAATAAGCTTCTGTCATATCAGTTTCCTGAAGGGATACAGAGCCAGTAGTTGTGTAAGTGTGTGTACTTATGTAAAGTTGTTAAAAAACTGATCGTGAATGACCCCAATTAAAAAAAATGTGCTGACTTCTGTATGTATGATTTATGGGATTGTTTCCCAGGTAAAGAGAAATATAGCTATGAAATGTTTTTTATAAGTTTGAGGTAACACTCGGAGAGCGGTGGTGGCCCAGTGGTGGCAGCCCCGACTTACGAGCAGTAAGCCGTGGGTTCGAACCCAGGCAGGCGCATTACTTTGTGTAATTTATTTCATCATCGCTGCTCTCAAAAACGGTGAAGGAAAACATCGGGAGGAAACCGGCATGTCCTAGAATCAAAAATTCGAAGACATGTGACATCTACCAACCCGCACTGGGCCCGCGTGGTATACAGCCCACTCCCTCTCATAGGAGAGGAGGCCTGTGTCCCAGCAGTGGGAACATTATAGGCTAATGATAATGATGATGAGGTAACACTGAAGATTTCAAGACTGGTTTCTTGAAATTGACTACATAATTTTTAGGACTGATGGGTGGTTCTCTACAAAAACAAGAATTAAAACATACAATTGTGATAAGGACCCTGTTTAATTGTTCGTCTTTTCCGAATATATTCACGATCTATAGGTAGATATATTAAGCTAAATGAATAGTAGAATACCTACTCATATAACAATTTAGTGAAATGAATTTTCCCCTGAACACGAATTTTCTTTCACAATTATGCAAAGAAATCTGTAGCAGAGCATGTCTGTTATACAACCAAATCGATTGTAAAACAATAGCGATTCTTTTTCCGCATAAAACTATCAAAATATGTATATAATTATCTCCTATTTACCATAATAAGCACTTTTCTGGCCATCAGCACCGACATCCCGTCGCCGATGCTAATAAGGATATGAAAGAATAACAAATACTGCATATTTGTTCCTCTTTCCTTGTCATTTTGGATCGTAAATTCTATGGCTGACCATGGAACTTACACTTGCAAACAGCTGAAGGTTACTTAGCTTGAAGGTGAGAAGGGATGCGGGTTCGATTCTCGCTTTGCGTCTTTATTTGGGCATCTATCAGAACGGTGTGGTCTGGTTGGTAATTGGGTCCTCAATATGGGGCAATATTAGAATTACCTACCAATTAGAAAAAAGTTGTTCTAGTCTTTACAGGTGGTTAGTTTATGGTCAGGGGTGTACATTGTCTAGCCTGGAAGCTGTGTTAAAATAAATAAAATTACTCCTTACTACAAGTAAGGAGTAATTTTATTTATTTTAACAGCCATTTTATCCACTTAAGTTACATAAGTTTATAACGTTTGGTAGTTAGGAATTGTTTGGATTAATGGTTTCCCATGTAATAGTATGAGGTCTGTGGCCTGCACGTCCAGTGTTAATTAAACTTTCAACGCTCCATAGATTAAAGAAATCGCTCGTAATAAATACTTACCGAAAACTTTCTATCAACGAAATTAATATGGTTTTTCCCAATTACCTCTATTATAACAATGGATGGAACTGCATCAATATAGCGAGGCGTCGACACGGCGCGGCTTCTAGCCAAAGGTGACCGGTCTGTTTGTGATCTTTTTGCCTCACGCTGCGTCCAACGGCGGTGGGCAGAGCTCCAGGCAACTTTATGAAACTTCTCTATGTCCTTTATTCGAATCTGTGGGATGTAACAATGTGTTCGGTGTAAACACCCATAAAAATGAAAAAACTTAGGAATATCAAAGTACTTAGTATCTACGGGCATTTTCTACCTAAACAAATAAAGCATCGCAGTAGCGTTTTTCTTTTGAAAATATTTTTATGTAGGTAACAGTTACTTGGAGGTTTATATTCAACACAAGATATTTTGGGGGCGATTATAAGATGACCATTCCAGAGCTTTTAGACCTTGAGGGCCGATAGACGGCCTAGTCATTTTTATCAGCGATAACGGTGATGGAAAAGTCAAAATTAATTGGATTACCATAAGCTATAACCTACATAAGCCTTAAAAATTCGTTGCTAGAGTACGAAACAGTATGAAAGCGATTGCCACTTGTTAAGGCTCTCTGTTCGAAAGAACGTTAAGTCTTTGGACCAGGTTGTCTTTTGCAGATCTTTGACGGTCGTATAAGGTAGTCAGTGGCCCGAAATTCCGACAGCCAGTCTACCAAGGGCATCGTATTACCTAGTACTAACTACGTTGTGGGTAATGTCCATGTCATCATCTGCCTAGCCTTTTCCCAAACTATCTTGGGGTCGGTTTCCAGTCTAACCGGATGCAGCTGAGTACCAGTATTTTACATGAAGCGACTGCCTATCTGACCCCCACAACCCAGTAACTGGGTAATACGATACCCCTTGGTAAGACTGGATGTCAGACTTTTTGGCTTATCTGACTACTCGTAACGACTGTCAAAGATCTACAAATGACAGCCGGGACCAACGGCTTAACGTGCTTTCCGAGGCACGGAGGAAACTCGTTATGTATTTATGGTCACCCATCCACGGACCAACCTCGGCAAGCATGGCTTAACCTTAAAGATCGACCCGGACGGCTGTTATTATTTAGCCACGAGCTCCTCCCTCCTTGTAAAATTGGTATTCAGCTGCATCCTGTTAGACTGGAAACCAACCCTAAGATAGCTAGGAATAGGCTAGTCAGATAATGATCATTCAGCGGTTTTAATATTAAACATCTTTAAAACCTCCCTATCTCCAACCCCATCATGCAAGTGGTTCCTATGATGTAAACACCGTGATGTTTACATCGCACCACGTGCTACAGATGCGTAATGTGGCGGCGACAGGACGCGACAGCGCGACACCGAGACGTGCGACTGTGTGTCGCCGGACCACTGTCCTGGAGCCAGTGGTAGGTAGACTGTTTTGGAAGGTTCTCCGTTAGATTTCAAAGACGGACAACGAGGCTTAACTGTTGGAACTGAGAGTAGATGATGATTCTTTTAGAGTTGTTGCATCTGGCGGTCTTTTCTTTCCAGCCCTGAAAACCTTTACCAGTGTTAGATATTTTAGTGGTCCGAAGAAATAATATATGTACTTGCATTAGCTATTTTAACAAAACATCAGTAAATTTGAATCTACCAAGATCTTCACGTATCTAGGTAAAGTGAGCAAGAGGTAGAGACAAGCAGTTGTTTAGTAATTTTAGTGTCTGACCCTACCCTAGCTCTGTGTTTATTTATAATCAGAAACAGAGTACCTACGGTAACATGTATACAGCGTGTATCTATCAAAGAGGTATATCATATTTTAGGGTAGGCTTCAGACCATCAAACTGAGCTACTTTCTCCATGGGACCACCATCAAAATCACGAAAAAAAAAAACACAACCTGTAATATAACGTACCTTTTTTGGTACACGCTGTATAAACGATAAAACAATTTCTTTTGTTTTTAGAATTCCTAATATTTAAAACATTCAATATTCAAATAAAAATTGATGAGATAACGTCCTTGACTGACCACATTCTATGAGCCGTCATACAGGGTTAAAAGACGTCAAAAGAATTTACTTAAAGAACTTGCTTTGCCCTGTCAGCTGTCACGGAAACTAACTTGTTTGCAAAACTAATGTTGCACTAACAAGCGCCATCTCCAATGAGCTTAACTTTCAAATAAATTAGGTCAATCATATATACTTAAACCAATTTCAACAAAAATCTCGAAACCACTTTGCTCAAAACGCTGTTCGATCAAAATCACTCGCTTTAAGCTCTTAAGTAGTTAAGCACAAAGCTGTAACATTCTTGTGAGTATTAATTTCTCATCTTTATAATCAGTCAACCTCGATTTTCTGACAGGTTCCTGTAGTGCTACAGTTTCAAAACAAGCGTAAAGAGCGGAGCGAGCGTCGACGGGGCAAGTGGTAGTAGGTCATCGGAGAGTAGTGGTCAACAACGCTAACCCCTTAAAGTGGAGCAGATTTATCTGGATTCTAACTTGGTTTGCTAACTTTTAATCATAGTGTCTCTTTCCCCCCACAGACTAATATTGGCAGTTTCAAACTATTACAATAGTTTTTAAATGATTACACCCTTTTGTTTTGAATAGTTACAGCACGGATGACAACATTTGTGTCACTTGTTTAATCTAGTCTTTTTTATTTTTTTATAGACTCTTTTACTTATTTACTGATTGTTTGTAAATGTGTGGCCAACGTAGGCCTTATAGATTCCTAGATCCTTGGTAACCTTTTATCTCGTTTTGTAGGAAGCAACGATTTATTGTCGGGCCTACGATGTCCTCCCCTACTTAAGCTAACGCTGTAACATGGAAAAATTGTTAAACCAAATGATTTTAAAAGAGTAACCATGGAGTTTCTTGCCGGTTCTTCTCCATAGGAAAGGACCATCCCGAACCGTGCACCTTTTTGTCGACGTTTTATAAGTGCCCATGTGACCTATGTGAAATAAAAAAAAAGATTTTGATTTTATTCAGGTCAGGTTTTAAGAATTTAAACTGCAGTATCACCAAACAAACCAGCTAATGTTTGCTTACTTTAATAATCTTTCAGGTCGAGCAAAGTGTTATTCGGAATTCTCAGTAGCAGAACAGAGTTGGTATTGGTGTCTGGTGGCTGGCAATAGGCTCTTGCTCTCTCTCTCTCAATAGGTTGTGGAGGTCAAATAGGCAGTCGGTCCAAGTAAAATACTGTTATTCAGCTCTATCCGGTTAGACTGGAAGCCGACGCCAACATACTTGGGAATAGGCTAGGCAAATGATGGCTGGCAATAGGCTCGTCCCCTTTAACATGGTACTTAATAAAAACTTTTTTACAAAAAAAAATAACCGACTTCCATAAAACACTAAAAAGTGGCAAATAATTTTAGTTTCGGCAATCGGTGACTTGTTTGTTTCATTTACTTTTTTGCCACCGACTTCTGAAACTAAAATTATTTGCCACTTTTTAGTGTTTTATGGAAGTCGTTTTTTTTTTTTTTTTTTGTAAAAAAGTTTTTATTTTAGCCTTTTCAGTTGTGGTATCTCACTTTAATCCTAGTCAAGTATCATTTTTACATTGTAACTAGACACCAGCACATCGTCCATTCATACGACAAAGGACAAAATGCATAATAAAGAGGATGACTCAAAAAGTACCTAAGCAAAGATAATAAAATTCATATGGCGAGATGATGGCGAGATCCACCGATGATGGCGAGATCCACCGATGATGGCGAGATCCACCGTGCAAGCTTGTCACCAAATGAATGAAAAATCATCTAAATCGGTCCAGTAATCACGGAGAAATCGGTGTACATACGTGAAAAATTTACATATAACAGAAATTTTAATAAAATGAAAACTATATGGCTAAACTATATTATTTTTTTATGGGACCAAATGGCAGGTATTCCACATCAAACTAAAGAAGAATCACGCAAATCGGATCATAAATCTCAGCGTAATCGGTGTACATACATAAAAAAAAAACTAATCGAATTGATAAGCTCCTCCTTTTTTTGAAGTCGGTTAAAAATAACTGGCGAAATGTGTAGATTCTGTGTAGTACACAGTGTGTACCTCTTACCCAAGGACAAAAGGCGTGATGTTTTCGGTGATGAAGAAGCCTGTTCAGGTGGAGATTTATTGATGACGATGCCCTGGAGTGCAAATATCGTATCCCGTGTGTCCTGTTGTTTGCACATTAACTACAGGAGCTGAAAGATTCTACTGAAAGTGACATACCTGTCTTCAAATGGGCCGACTCAATTTGAATTATCATGGAAACGCTAAGAAGAAGAAATAATCTCAACGTACAGGCAGAAGTTGCATACGAACCCCCATCTATTTTTCTATAAGTCCCCAACTACCCTATGCATCTAATTACCAACCAATACAGCCCTCTCCCCAAGACATAAAGCGTGAAGATAAACAGGCCGGGAGCGGCGCGGCGGCGAGGCGGCGACGAGACGCGTCGGTGCGGCGCGACAAGGCGACGACGCGCGATGTCGACTCGGCGTCGCCTGGTCGATGGGATGACCTATGGGGCAGCACGAGATAAGAATTCGTGGGCAAAGTGCACTGAGATGATGTGATTTTGTTATTATTGTGAAGTATTAAGGCATAGGTATAAGATGGGTTGTGTATGTTAGAGATTGATGATTCAAACATCAATCTCTAAACTAACGTAAACCGTTTCAGCCTACCCCGTGGGTAACCCCCAAATGTGGTAGACTGAAATCCTTTTATTAGACAAATAGGCTTTACACCAGGTTAGATTCGTTCAGACTGTCTTTCCTTGGTCAGTTTATTACTTTGAGATGGATTTTAACACTAAATACAAACTTTCAATACTTTGATTCAAATTATTCAAAGTATCAAAGTTAACTTTACCTCAACTTGCATACCAAAGCAACTTTCAATTTTCTGTTTACTATTTCCTGACATCCTGTCGTAAAATGATAGAGTTGGTGGCATAAAAGACAATTTTAACACGACTTTGTTAGCAACGAAGACAATAAATACTGCGTGATTTGTTTAACTACATAGGTACTTGAAAATCGCCAAGCACTTCCCAACATTATCAAAATTCATTGAGACCTGTCACAACTTACGGCAACCTACATCTCTGCTTACCCCAAAAGCTTACGCATCCCCCACGGATAGCAGTGGCAGGATGGGTCGCATGTGGCGGCGCGGGGACGCGTCGGCATGGCGCGCGCAGCCGCCACCGCGCCGCCGCCGCGCCGGTCACCTATGCCGAGGGTTACCAGATAACATCTCCAGCCACCTACTGAGTTTAAGGAGGTAAGTTATTAAAAATAAACTTGTTAATTGGAGGGTATGTTGTTAGAGGTTTTGGAAGAGCATCGTCGGTAAACTAAGTACATAGTTTAGATAATTATAGGTAGGTAGTCGTTTTTATCAGACGTGGGATTGACCTTTCGTATGAGCTGCAATAGGGGTGCGGACTGGGTTAAGAAAACGACATTCTATTTTGTCCGTCAGACAGGTAATACAAAAATATTAGACATGTATTGTTTGTTTTATCAAAAAATTACTTTGTTAAAACTCATTCAAGTTGGAAAGTGGGGGCTCACTACGTCACAAGTAGGTATAAAACTTACCTACACGTGACGTCATGCGCCATTTCAACTCAATATATCTCCGTAATTTTATGACCACGTGAAAAAATAAAAAAAATACGTGTCCAATACTTTTCAATAAACTACCCGACGGACAAATGTGATCACCGGGTCTATTGCAAATGTGATAAAGTTTTATCAATGTCATTTCTCTCTTGCGAAATTGCATTTTTTAATGCCCTAAATTGTTCATTCATTGGTTTCTTGAATAGAATGCCCAATCCTGTCAAGACAAACTATTAATATAAATAGTTATGAGTAAGGTCAAGGTCACTCAGCGAGCTGTGGAACGGGCTATGCTGAGCATAGAACCAATAACCGTTAGGGTAGACGTGTTCTTGAAACGCGTATGTCCAGCAGTGGACTGCTGAAGGCTGCTTCTTTCCCTAACATCTTACAGTTTATCACAAAAATCATCTTTGTGGAAGCAGTTTCAGTGTAACTAAAGTCAGTTTAAGCTGGGTTAAGGTTTTGCAAATAATAATGTAATAATGGATAGCTGAAGATAGACGTCGAGCTATAGGATATCGTCATAAAATAAACAATCAGTCAATCTTATACCACTCCTGGGGCACAAGCACCTCCCTGGTAAACAGATTTCTTCGAATTTTTTGTTTGTTCTAAGTCATGCTGGTTTCCTCACCATTTGGACTGCAGTGCTTAGAAATATTTTTTCACAAAGAAAAGGCAGCTTGGGTTCTAACCCACGACCTTTAAACTCATTAGCCGCTTTACTATATTGATTGGCAATGTTTAATCAAGATAACTGTTTACCAAGTATGATTACAGATCCGTATAGAAACCTTTTTTCATAGGAGTTTGTACTTTTGAACGGAAAACAAAATACGAATTCCACGACAGAGCTAGCAACACTAAGATCGCTGCCAATCTACAGTTCGTTACTTTATTATTCGTTATCCAAGATGATGCTACATTGCTCCATTGCTTCAGGGCGCATTCGACCGTGAAACTGACAAATTAGTCTGTTGTTGGCTTTTTATATTAATATCAGTCGTCTCTTAGTGTTGAGAAAATGTTATTTGCTACATAACGTTCTACTTATACTGAGTACTGTTGTAGTTTTTTTTTATGTACTCAGATGAAGTAGTTTGAATTGCCAAAATGCACTTTATGAAAATTTTACTTAGAACTTTGTCACTTTTTGTTTTTATTCTTAGTAGCTTTCGGTTAGACTGGAAGCCGAAGCTGGAGCTCATCTGAGAAAAGAATAGTTTTTTTTTTGGCAGGAGTGGGAAATCCCCACGGACACCTCGACTATCTCACAACTTGTGAGACAGTCGAGGTAGTGCCGGACTCGAACCGGCTAAAACCACACTCCTGCCCCGCCAGTGTCCCTCTGCCATTATCAGAGACCTTTTTGATCTGGGGGTAGAAAGTATAGTTAGATAGAAAGTAGTTTTTCGTCTTTATATTTTCATGAGGTAGCATTCAGTAGATTTCTGAAGGTGGAAGGCACGGTCAAGGCCAGCCTAGAATTTGGTAGAGGGATGACTTGAACCTGAAAAGAGCACCTAGAGGGATTTTGGGGAGGTTATACCCAACAGTGGGACAGTAATAACCAGTTATCCTACCAACCCGCCCTGGGCCACCATGGAAGAACACAGCCCACTCCCTCTCATAGATAAAAGGCTTGGTGGGTGTCCTAGCAGTGGGATCACTATGACCAGATTATACTATGACATCAATATAGAAAGGGGAGTTAACAGTTCCTGAAGTTGTACTATATTGGCATTATGCCAGCCTATCAGCAGTTAGTAGTACAAGACTGCACCTCCCCTTTGTAACCTTTGGGGTGATATGAAAATAGGACTTCAGTGTGATGATTCTCCGACTAGAACTGGATTTCATTTATTCAGGTCAGTTTCCTATTATTGCTGTAATGAACATTCGGGCGAGGCTAAAGTTCGGTTTTGGTAAAAAAAAAATAGATTGGAAGTATAATGTTTGAAGAATTGAATATTGTTATACTTGGTTAAGGAGCTCAATATCACATGAATAGCTAAAGGAATCTGAAACCGAGAAACGAATAATGTCATCTTCCTATGATTTGCAACATCCTGGAATCTCAATGAAAAGTTTGGGCAGTTTTCTTTATTGGACACAGTTTTACTATGTGTCGATGGATCTTAGTGAAGACGAAATGCTACTGATAGGTAAGTACATGTATGTCGAAGTCATAAAACTTATTTAGAAGTAACAAACTATATAACAGTTACTACCCTCCCGCAATTAAAGTACACAACATAAATTAATCAAATAATATTATAATTGAAGTAAACATGTAATCCTGCCCATAATAATGAAAAACCTAATAGCCCACACTCTGTTCCTTAATATCCCAGACCCTGTTCCCGATTGCGAGTAACTATTTATATATTTTTAAATGTATTTTTTAAGAAATTAAAAAAAAAAGAAAAAACGGAAATAATATGTCATTGATGAATAAACGAAAAATAAAAACCTGAAAAAAAAAATGAAATGTTGTGAAGCTTTTGTCATTTTTCCAGGCACGGGAAATTGACACTTACAAGCCATTCCCCTATTTCCACGCGCTGCCTACGTGCTCACTCACTCAAACCGCGGGGTTTACAATCGCATTCAGTTCCATTCACTGGTCCCGTTTGTGGATGCATAAATAGCGCGATTTTCCGCGTTTTCGCGCCATTCCCGCGCCGACCGGCAGCCATGACACGCGTAGCCATATTGAAAACCATACGAATTTGTTCACGACAATACATAGAAGTTTTAATGTAATTAAAATATTTTTCATGTTAGACTATTGTTATATTTGGATTAGTGGAAATTATATGTGTACGTTAAGGATGATTTTGAGGATATTTGAGATTTTATGAGGTAAGTTTTTGATGAAAATGATTGCATGTTGTCGTAAAGTTTTTTTTTATTATTTGCAAAGGTAAGCAAATTATTATTATTTCTAATTTTATTTACTAACAGCTAACTTACAAAAAGAATAAACATTATTAAAAGTTATCAAAACAAATAAAAAATTACTGAAACATTTTTACGTTTTATTTTCCTGAGTTGTGCTTATTTTCTATGCTTTCACTTTAAATTAATTTATCAATTTGTTTATTTTTGCTGCAAACAAAGAAAACCTAGTTTTTAAAAACTAAGAATTTAATTGGAAGAACTAAAATATGAAAGCTTAGAGCAACGTGTTAAAAGTGAGCTTTTATTCATTTCGAACCGAAGTTCAGCCTTGTCGTTGCGTTTATATTAATTTTATTACAGCTTGTATAATAAAAGATGGCGCCCACCGCTATTTAAAATGCAATGTTGACATAAATCTCTTAGCTTATGCTAATATTTCCTTTATGTTAGTTTTGGCGCCTTCCCATTGGCAAATTAAACTATTCTCAGGCGTAATTGTTGAAAATCTTGTTTTTGTTAATAGACGTAAACAAGTTTTATTTCAATTTCAATGTAATGCTTAGGAGTAAAGATGTTTACATTATGACTCGGGTGGCGCCAAGAAAATTGTTAAAAGTTATTTATTTGATAGTTTCTGCGTGGTTAGAAAGACAACACAATGCAAACTTGTCAATGTAGATTTTATTGTTTGCCATTGTTTTAGAATTAGTTTTCTATGCATTGTGAACATATCATTTATCTAGATTGTATTACACTTATTTATTCGAAGAGAATTCCCATTTGACAGCTAGTGCATTTACTGTTTTGTCATTAACTCAATATATTTTTTCAAGAAAGATGTAACTTTATCTCTTTATTAATTCGTGTGTAGAAGTCTATTGCTCGACAATGGCGTAATTACTGATCTCAATCCTCTCTTACCCGAACGCATCCCTCACCCAGAAATCATACATAAATGTAGCATGTCAGATTGTCACACCAAAAGGCCCAGCACCACTAGTTTCTCCTTTCCAACTTAAAATTCAACCATTTTCTATTAAACAAACATGTTTTAACATAAATCAAACACCAAGTTCAATATTTACCCCTTCAAAGCGTAATTTTCAATTATCTCTCACTCTTAAGACGTTTCGTCATCCGCAACCGGCTGTCTACATTCTGACGTCAGATCCCCTGGTTAGAAGCAGAACAGCATAAGCGCCCGTGACCAGTTCCGTGTTTTGTACTGATACGCAATAACACGTTGACATTTAACTTTTAATATGAGTATCCGTATTAGAGATGTTTTTAAAAACATCTTGACGATCAAGTTCTTGAGGTCTACTAACAAATATTAGGGCTGTTACGGGTGTGTTTAGAGCAAGGCACGTGTGTTTGTGCACCTTTCTTGTCGTAGTGTTGGTATAAGATTACAAATGTTTTGGAGTACAGGCAAGTATGGCACAAGTTCTACCCACGAAATGTTATATAACGGTTAGGGAGCCTATACAAAGTGGCTTTGTTTCAGCGGATAATAATGATGGAAGAGTAAAAAATAACAATAAGATTGACTTATGGTAACTACAGAAAACTCATTCCTGAACAAAGTCGTATCAAGAAAAGTTTTGAAAGCTATCGTTACTTGTCTAGAGACCATCTGCTAAATGTAACAGGATAGTTCTTTTTCTCCTTACTTAACATTTTGGTTTGTTAACATGTAAGTTCAAGTAATATAGGACTAGGACAGGGCGATAATGATGGCAGTAAGTTAAAATGATTGCAGGATTAGTTTCACAAAAAAGTCGTTTACATATTGTTTCTCTTAATTTCATCTTAGTTCTTTTTGCTTTGATAGAGCTCCATTGCAGGGACAATTAAGTTTTATCAAAGTAAAACAAAAGAAAGGAAAACTAGAAGATTATAAATAAAAGAGAAAAAAAAACAAACAGATAGAAACTCCATTCAAGCACGTCTGGCAATAAAAAAGACATGATAAAGTTTTTTGTGCATCACGCGATCATCACAATATTTACAAAGAGGTTGATTATAATGTAGGTAAGTTTCCTTGATGTCGTAAAGATAGTTTTGTAGATATACCTGATCAAACAAAGAAAACTTTTCACTTATTAGAATTGTTATAAATAATTATGTGGAAGTTTTCCGATGAAATAACTTGTAGGGCAGATAAAACACTGCTCATACACCCACCACTAGTGGTGACACTTTCATACAGGTCTACAAGCTTGGCTTGCCCTTATCCTACTACTTTTCATGATTTTAGAGTTTCTGAACAGCCTGTTTGCATTATGGGCTTGCCATATTGTTGGCCCCTAAGCACGCCACTGCCCACCACTGCTGTTATGGACCTTTTCCTCTTATTTGAACTTGGCTAGAGTTTCCTTAGCAAGCTGTTTTAACCTCTCCTTAAGATCAGTTATTATTTCACTGTAGTAAGTTAATAGTGGTATTAAATTGCTACGTTTAATACCATTTGCTTTCATGAAAGCTATGTTTAGGAGTTGGAAGATGCTCTGATGACTGTCCATTTTTCAGCACTGATGCAACCGATCACTTATCTATTGAGGAAACCTATAGAGTACAAGAATTCGAAAATCATTCCTGTATTCTGAGGTAGTTAGAGAAAGATTTTGGGCAAGCACACCTAGGAATGCCAGGATATTACTAACACCAAAAATTTTAAAGCTTCGGCATATAATAGTATGAAATTGATATTTATGTATCCTATAGTCCCCGAATTAAGTAAAGTATATTTGAGAAAGGCTAACGTAAAACTGCGTATAATAAACCTAACTGTAAAGCGGGTTGTAGACCGAAAACTAAGCTCTTCCGAAGCTATATTAAGCCAGCTTAGCTAGGCAAAGATAAACTAAAAATATGTCCCGTGCACACTAAAAACTAAGCCAAAGTTCAGTTAGTTTTGCGCAGTTCAATGCGACGGACGTAACACTTGCCATGAATAATATAATCGATGAAGAAGGTTCCGATGATGAATACGTTACACATAGAAACAGAAGATTACCTAATACTGGAAGGAAGTGCGAAGGGGTGCAGGGTACGCGGGAGGAGCTTTGCTCGCGTAGCTGGGCATCTGCCTTAAACAACACAACTAACTTAGTTAGCTCATATAGCTTAGTTTGCATAGTTTCCAGTTTGCACACAAGTATAAAAACTACGTTAGCTATTCGAGCTAAGTTAGACTAAATTAGCTTAGCTCTTGGTCTGCAACTCGTATTTGATTCACCCACAGATTATCTGTGCATTCACCGGACCGATTTTGAGATTACTCAATAAAATAACAACTACCCTCCTTCCACTCGATAAATACAACGGTTCTCGGATATAGACATATAGCGCCATCTAACCGAAACTGCAGACATTGCTTACACATACGCGTTCCATATTGCTTATACATAGTTCCAACTTTCGAAGCATTCGCCTCGTCAAATGTTTTCTTTAACTCTCTTGAATACATGAAAGTATGAATGAATGTTTAGAGTATTTTAAGACATCATTGTTATCAACCAAGTGCTATCCTGAATAGTTGTACTATATGGTGTAAGAACTTGCACTTTGCTTCATGAAAATAACAGCACGGTACCAGCTTCAAGTTAGTAAACGGCAAAGCCAAAATTGCTTTTTGTCATGTGAGAATAGTTTTACTGCATCAGGTAGCAGCTGATGCAGTAAAATATTGATGGTCTCTTGAAGACTGTTATTATTTTGCAATTAAAAATGACAAGATTAAAATTGTTAATAGTTTAGAACTGTAGTATTTGTGGGCTGCTTTTCATTTTGATTAATGATATACTCGTTAAAGAGACCACTAAGATACATTGTTAAAAATCAGACCTCTAGGTTCATTTGATCGAACATTTACAGTCATATTCACCAAATACCAAATGCCTGATAAGGTACTTAAAGACAAATACCTGCTTTCTACACTCAAAACTTTCCTAGAAGCATAGGCCTCATAATATTAGTTCACCAAAACCAGCATGAATGCCCGTAACCTCTCTCGGTAAGCAAGCTGTTCTCAAAGTTTCTCAGTCACAACTGTCTATTTATCAGAGTAAAACCCATCTGTTAATCGTCCGAGCCTCGTCAGGCACAAGCAGGTGAAACTGTCGTGTGGGAGACTGAACCACGTATATACGTACCTACTCCTCATTTACATACACACCTCGATCAGCGGCCCTGTTCACCGCCTGCAGGTGAGGTTGACATTCTAGGAAGTTAAATGCTAGCGCCATGCTCTTTAGATCTGTCTCTGCCTATCTCGCAGTTGCCCCAGTGTGAAGGTGAGCGGCGCCGCGGCACGCTGCTAGTTATCTTGTACGTTTATTTTGTTGATGTGTCTTTTAGCTCTGCGCATTCCGAACCATGAGCGGTCATAGATTAGTTTAATGGTGTAGATGGGGAAGTTTTTTCGTCTTGAGTAAAAAATTACTATCAGTTTTCAGAGTTTTTGAGTCGAATCAGAATAACTTTAGAATCTCCCTGAA
Source organism: Cerastis leucographa (assembly GCA_963082945.1). Lineage (NCBI taxonomy): Eukaryota > Metazoa > Arthropoda > Insecta > Lepidoptera > Noctuidae > Cerastis > Cerastis leucographa. The sequence continues at coordinate 21,804,397 of OY720382.1, forward strand.
ACTAACTAAATATAATGTCTTAGTCATTTAAAATAATTGGCTTATAATAATTTCACTTTGAAATAGTTAAACAAGCTGATTATGGTAAAAAATCAGGGGTCCTAAGGGTGACCCTTGTGGTATCCTCGACTTAAAATTTACTAATACATTTTTTTTCTAGTTTAATTTAATATTCTAGCTTGAAACTGGTGCTAGGAGCCTAAACACTCATACAGACAACCAGATGATGAATTATAGTAGTAGTTGACTGTATCAAACGCCTATCTAAAGTCAAACGGAATTTTAATTTCGTGGTCCAAACTACTTTTGTGCGCATTAAAATTTGACGAGCAGTGACGAATTACATCCAATCCTACTCAAATGCCCCATTCTCAACCTCACAGATGCTCAATCCCATTCTCCACCTTTTTCACATTCCTTGTCGTATCTACACTGTCGGCTAGGCACTCGTCTGTGTTCGGTGGCGCCGCACGCACACAGGCGCGCGCACCTGACGCCGCCGGTGGCGCCAGCCGCGCGCCCCCGCCCCCGCGTCCCGCACTCCCGCGCCTGATAGACGTTGGCAACAGACTACCCGGTTTATGGGAGATTTGGTCTGGTAGTGAGGAAACTGGGGAAATTTTTAATGAGTGTTCTGTTGTTTTAGATTTGTGTGCTGTTGTAGGTGAATGTTTGCACATATTTAAGGTTATTGTTTCCTTCTTTAATATTATTTTAAAATGTTAATATTTCGTCGCTTATCTTTTCGGTAGTGTCTTTATCTATTTTTCTCCTATCTAAATGTTTACTGATTCTGATATTGTTTCATTGAGTCACAAATTTGCAAAGATTACTTGTTTCAACTTTTGTGACTACTGCGATTAGATTTGAAACGGTATCCAACTCGCTAGCCAGGGCAAATTTCACAGTAGGACTTTAAAATGAATCAACGTTAGTGAAAATAACGTAAAGAAAGACAAAGAGTTAAAGATAGAGTCAACAGTGTTGTTGAAGGTAGAGGGAACGGTTGAGGTAAAGGTACAGTTAAAGTCGAAATCAGAATGTAAAAGGTGACAATCAACGATGATGATACAGGAAGGAAGTATATTGAAAGAATATCTAGCAGAGGACTATTATAGATTAGATTTAGGAAGCAATATCCGAACTATTCAATGATCCAAATGAGCATGATTTCATAGTTTCAAAGTAAATAAGCGGTGTATTAGATTCAGGGTAAAATTGTATTCAGGTGTTGCACATCGGTCCGCGTCACTGCACTAGCCGGCGGAACGTTGTGTCCGTCAGTCGAGTGCCCGCACGCGGCGAGCGATGTCGTGCCGCCTGCGTGAGTGTGTCGCGTGGCGCGAACGGCCGCGCGACTTGTGACCCCATCGTCGGCATGTGATGTTCCGGAGACGCGCGCTGCGGCGGCGGCTGGTGGCGGCCGGCGCGCCTTCCTTGCCGGACGACCAGCTGCGGTGGCTCGCCAGGGCGTTGGACGCTGGCGCCGCCGGCGGGGAGTGCGTGCCGGCCGGTCAAGCCGCCTCACAACTCCGGCTCGCAGTCATCCGCGCCTTCAGGTTCCCCGACCTACGAGACTCCAGCGAACTCCGCCGCCTGCCCCTCTGCGCTGACCAGCAGTGCTGCAACCCGTACCACTGGAGTCGCCTCTGCAAGCCTGGTATGTGTGACGTGATCAGGACGTTGACCCGCGCAACAAGTGCATCAAGTAAACATCGATGTCGTACGAATCTCGGGCTCAGTGTTCCTATGCTGTGTTTTGAACGTGTTCGCTCGTACAGTTTTTGTGAATGGATGATCAAACGAATGAATGGTCACCGCTGATTGTGATTTGAAAGAACGTCGCTGGGGACGAGTTTCTTGGATGTTTTCGGCCATCAAAACGTTTCTAATTCGACCTAACCTCTTCTAACCTAACATAACCTAGATAGTCTTGCATTAATTCTGATTTAAGTGTTTTTACTTGTTCGTTAAGTGTTCTGGAAGATGTGGCAACTTTCATGGATGTTTATTCTGGTTTCTGAAGTTCTGCTTTTCTTATTATTCATGTGCTACATACTTACGTAGATTCGTTCACGCGGGTTGCACCTATTTATCAGTGCGATTCGTTATCACTGTATTATCGCTACTGTTTGTTTCTGTATCTATAGTTACGTTGCCAGTGACGTCAGGCTGCTCCGGTCACATACTCCACCGGCATTTGACACAAGCACGATATATAACACCATCCCTACATTAGATTGTTAGTGTAAACATTAGACTTCGGCGATCTATTTTTAGCTTTGACATCAGCAGTAGTTTCTTGGATTTGCTGTATGAAATTTCAAAGGTCAAACACTTTCCTTCGACTTTAAAGCATTTAGCAGACATGTTCTGCTATATTAATAATTATTAATGATTACACTGTTTGGATTGGTATTTTGATTGATTGACCGAAGGTGTTTGCTCTTTCGGAGGTGAATCAAAAAGTAAAAGTGCTACAATTATAATTATTGAAGTGATTAAGACTCCCTCAGGCGTGAGTTGCGTAGTCGGGGTGTGTAAAAAGTGGCTCGCCTAATCTGCCGAGGCGAGGGTCACCCGTTCGCGATAACTAGACAAGGTCGAGTCGCCGGCGCCGGCGTGCCGCGACGCTCGGCGCGCGCAGCCCGTTAACTTTTTAATTCGTCAGGCAATGGCGCTACCGCCATCAGCCTTTGTTAGGTAAATAGCCACATTCCGCCGCCCGTCGCTTCCTGAGGTCGTACAAATGACCCTTACATGATATCATCGCAGATACTTGGGCGTGATCATGATTTTGGCTCCTTTGTACACCGAGAATGGCAATCACTTCTGTGATGTCACTCTAGTTATAATTTATGTAAATTTTCTTTTTCCTAATCGCGTCTTAATTTAGATGTGAGCAAAACTTGTTTCTGGGGCTTCTCTTTACCTTTTATATTATTAGATATATTTCTTCCTTTTTGTTAAGATCAATTTGGAATCTATTTGTCTTGTTCTTTTTAGCATTCACCATGCTTATTCAAAATTAAGCGTCACTTGATGGTTTGCTAAATTCCCTAATTTGATTCATAATCGGATACTATCGTGTACAGTAAATGTATTTGACCACCTGCTCTTGCTGTCTTTTTATCAATATCATTGTCACTTCATGGATTGCGATTACTACTTGTGTCACTATCTATAAACATCTTTCAATATTTACATCATCACCATCTTTTTCAACTCCAAATTGCAATCATCAAAAATCTCATGTCATTTCCATAGTCACAACCCACAAATTTCCCCAAAAACGTTCAAATAAAACTACACCATAACGGGCAAGTGAAGTAACAGAGATTCACTTATGTTTCCAAACTAATGAGTGACCATGACATCTACTCACGCGCAAGCCGCATCGCCTACTTGAGATCTACGCCCACTTTATACTTCTCACTACCCGTGGGTGTGCTGACAATGCCTGTTAGCATATTAATTAAGAAGAAAGCCAAGTAAAAATATGAATATTTATGTTTCCTATGAGGAAAGGACAGGCTAGTGGCTGGGAGCGTGTATGACCCTAGTGCTATGGTATTGGCTTAAGTATTGCTGGATGTCCTTTTATTAAAAAAATATTAAAAGATCCTTAGTTAGGTGTTTGTTCTAAACTTTTGTTGTTTGAGTGTGTTCTTTCTTTGATTTTCATTCCTCTTTTCTCTCCTTCAGTAATTGAAGTTCAGAGCAAAAATGGACTTCCAAAAAGTCCATTTTTGCTCTGAACTTCAATTACTTTGTAAAACTGAGAATAAATAGAACATTGATATGAAACAGTTTTTAATGCTTACACCATTTTCATATTAGTCATTTACAATCATCAAAATCTATAGTAGTGACTAAGAAATGTACCTGAAGTTACATCAAAAACATGACTAACGCGATATCTGAGCGTCTAGTCCTTTTGCCGTTCACTTTCGCCACGGAATCGCCTTAAATGGACCTCAAATTGGTCAAATCAGTTTTGCACAGGCATTACAGGTTGCGTAATTTGCTAAATTATTCCATTGCACAATCCTGCCATCGCATCATGGCTTATCCTTGATTTCTGGATCACTTATCTGCCCAAAACTACATATTCAATTCAAACCAAGAAAAGCTCAAAACAGACCAAGTAATTTAGTATGTGCTGAATGCTGGTGATTCTTGAAGAAGTGATGAAGTTTTGGAAAGTTAACAGTATAATTAGGATCATAACAAACACAATGTTATTGCTATTGTCTCCTATTTCAGTAACATCTGCAATTTCGGTTGCATTCCTGATTTCAACTCCGTTTGTTTTCATTTCTTGTTGAACTAATGAAAAAATAATGATCAGTAAGTTCTTAACGCCACCTGGCTTGGCTGGCTCCATTAGGTCGTTCCCGCAGACGGCACGAATGCAGGTGAACTTTTTTCCGTCTTCTGTCGCGACAAGTTCGCGACGCCACTGTTTTTGTGAACTTTCCCGTCTTGTTCCCACAGCGCGCTTACTTAATATAGTCGCCATTATTCATCGCACATTTTGATTTGTATGCACATTGCCAACCGATGCAACAATCAACAGTGCTTGTTTTAATCTGGTTCTAATGCGACTCTACTGCTAATTAATGCGTTTTGGTCCAACCTAACATTTCATTAACAATTTCTAGGCAATTTTGTACTGAAGCTTTTTTATAAACTCCAGTAATACGGCTAATGATTTCAGTTTTACGATCTTGCGGATCGTAATACGGCTCATCGTAAATTTAATCATCGATATGTTTATTGTCGAACCTACACCTGCTCAGTTTGATTCATCACTTTTTTGTTTTGTCCGTCGAGACTCGAGACGTGTTCTTTTTTTGGACGAACAAGATGAACAGGAAATCCTTGTCCAGTCTAGGTTGCAAGCATCCAATTTATTCACGCAGATCAATCGCATAGCGAGTTTGGGGCGCGTGGTCGCCAATCACTGGCAATCAAGCCGCGCGGGCCACTATTTGTGAATGTTTTTATGCGAGCCGGCTCTTTTCGAACGCTGCCGGTGGGAGGAGAGGGGCCTTATCTTATCGAGCGCAGGCGTCGACGCGACGCCGCCGACTCACAGGATCAAAGATTGCCACGAACTCGCGGCCCCGGCGGCGCTTCGGCACGTTCGCGACCATCCACCGGTCTGTCATCTCATACCCATTACGGAAATCAGTCACCCACATCCGGCAATTAAACCCACATCCACGACGGACAAACATTAACGAAGAATTCTAACTACCATTTACAAGTAATTTGGTGCCCACACGCCATTTCACCGGGCCATTACAAGTGGGGTCCAAAATTTAATGATGTCGTCTAGATAGCAGTATGAGAATCCATCTGTTGATGTTAGCGACGCGTCGGAGGCGGCGGCATGGCCGATATTTATTTAGCCATAATTGCTTGTCGGCTGACTGGCGCCGGCGCCGTGTCGCGCCGCGCAGGCGGGGGCCAGCGGCGGCGCGGGGGGGGGGGGAGGCGGGGCGCGCCTGCGCCGGCGCAGGTACGCCCGCCGCACTGCGTAAGCTCAACTCGATTTTCGTGATCGGTTTTTTTCTCGTTTTATTGTAGTCTGGTCATGTTTTTGGGTTGCTTTGTTGAATTTGTGAATGGTTCTCTTATTATGCCCGCCCGAGAATAGGCTTGCATTAAAAGAAGTCGTTTACAGCTAACGTTTTTGTAGTTGGTCATCGATGCTTGTTTATTCGGTAGTACGATAATACAACGAAGCTTTTAATGGAGAAGTGAGAGGCGTTCACATTTAACATTTTTCAGATAAACAATCGCCAAACGTAATTAATCTCGGGCGAGTTTACTTTCAGATTTGATATTATCGAGTTAAGTACGTGGTCGCAGACTGTGTCACAAAATAGCCCATTGACTGGCGGCACCTGTGACAGAACCGGTAGCACCCGGCGGCGGCTCTTGCGAAACTGGAAAAATTGTCGTCTTTTATTACCTACACGTACCGCAGCGAGCCGATGTGTTGCCGATCGCTCATTTCACTGCTTGTTAGGAGGTCTCTTGACCAAATCACCATGCTTCAGTGCCGTTTTTTTAGTAACCTCTCGGCTACCTAATGTGTTACATTCTTTAGTAATGTCTCACATAATTAATTGAATGCTTTGAAGATATCTCATAACTATTTTGGTAAATTGATACTCTGAATAAATTATAAGCTTTCAAGCGCAATTTAGGAAGAAATGTTGCCATTTTTAGACGTCGTAGTCACGTTGTATTCAACGTGCAGTTACTGGAAAATTTATCGGTCCTTCAAAGACTAATTTCGTCCATGAATCAGTTCCTAGGCAGGTGAAGACTAGATATTCCTAGACGGTAATTCTAAAACAGTTGGTGATAGACACTTGACTCACACTAATAAATTTTTCCGTAATGCTACAAGTATTTCGGCGGCACGGCATGTGGCAGGTTATCGCTTAGGAGAGGCCTTTTTGGGGATTAGATGAACCGTTACCAATTGAGTATAATATATTGAAATCAAATTATTCTTAAATAATGCTTATTAAGTGTCCATATTTTTTGCCCAAACACCTGTTTGATCTTCCGATTCTGTTTTGAATAGTAATTTGGAATCAAGTCATCATTGTAACTTTGGGTTTTCCCCAAGCTTGTTCTTCCATTACATTTAGTTAACAAAGACATACAAAGTGTGGCTGAAGTATTTCAAGAAACATGAGCATCCCATGAACACGATGATTATGAAACAGCACGAACCTTGGAAGTTCTCTCACGTTACCATTTCAATGAATGCTTAACTTTACGTTTTATGTTTCACTAATGAGCGTTAATTATATCATCAAGAGTGCCGGTGCTTTAATATGTAAACTAACTGAGATGATAGCTATAGCTTCGATCACTATAATTGGCTATAATTTGTTTTTGGACCAATCAGAGCCCTTTGAACTTTAAGTTTCCTATCAAACTTTTATACTCTTTTAAGTGTCATGTTTATTCTGTTTGTTTTGGTTGACAAGTCGTATCTATGTCTAATTGGAACTAGTTCTAGTGAATTATTTTGAGACAGTTTGAGATTCTCCAGTGTCTTTTAAGATGACTGAAATAATTTGCATCATACAATACATTTTACAAATTATTTATCAGTCTTATCTTGTTTTTCATAAACTATATATTATTAACCAAAACAAAAATAATCATTGTCAATTTTAACATTTTCGTTATTTAAATCAAATCTTAATTTTAATTTGATTAATTTCCAAGTTGTCAAATTCATATTTTAACATTGACGTCAACATCTATATCTAGATTTATAGTTGTCAGTATCTACTATTTGACTTCGTTACCAAGTTATTGTAGATTTCTTTATTCTGTCTTGGTACCTTAATTATTAACCTTTCCACGTGTCCATTCTACAATTGGCTTTACCTGCATTTAATTTTATCGATCAATCAACGCCCGACTATTTGCATCATATAAATTCACCTCGTATTGTGTGTACGTCATTGCCTTCCGGTGCTGCCTAGCGCCGACAAGCAAGGTCCACGATGACATCTTACGTCAATCGACTACAACGCCATCTAGTTTTAATTTCCTTAACTATGTAGAAGTTAATTATTTTCAAAAACTCTCATACAATAATGCAATAAGGACTATTGTTTTACAATTAGAGAATTTGAATTTCAAAATGACTGTCCTTGCTGGATAATCATATATGAATGTTTTACACTGCTAAGTTGATTTCAAGGACTCAATCAAATTATATACAAAACATAATAAAAAGCAGACAAACAATAACATTTGGACAAGGTTACTAGTCCAAAAGATCATAGAGAACTCTAGCTGTTCTAATCTTAAAGTTTTAAATCGATAAGTTTTGAATCAAGGTCCTTTGTGCATGGATAGAGATAACTAGAAAAACCTTGGTGAATATTCAATGGTATCTAGGGTTTATCCTAGCGTCCGCGTGGGAGCAGCCGACGTGCGGCCGCCGGGCGCCGTCGGAGGCGCCATCCGACTTGTTATAATTCGGGCGGGCTATTTTCGTCGATTCACACGCGCGCGCGCCACGATCCGTGCGTATAACCGACTTTTTTTTTGAATTTTAGACTTTTGTTGCTAGGTTAGGACCCTAAATTCTTTGGCACTGTCTTCGCAAAATCAATCGCAGTTAGTCCTTTGTTCATCACAAAACTCCTGTTTCATTTTTAGTGTGCTCCTAATCATCAAGCTTCCTGTCGAAAATGAAGTTGTTCATTCTCTAATTGGTTTACTACGATTGACAATTTTTGTTGTGGTAAGCTTGTCCCATTTGGCAATGATTTGCGTCCTGGTGATCATCGTTTGTTCCGAAAATATCTGTAAGTTCGTCGTTGATATTTTTTGCGTAATAGTTATCTAAATCTTTAGTGTTATGAACAATCTTAGTAGAGTTGAGTTTACAATGATGTGTCCCGGGAATGTTCACGCGCGTGGCTTCGTCCTTGAGACAGCTACGTGATGTTGCGCTGACGCGTTTCCACAGTTTTCTGGCAGATTTATGGTGTATTAAAGTGGATTTATTGATTGTTTATTGTTTTCGATTTAGATTTCTCAAGTAATAGACTGAGATTTGTAGTTCAGTCTGTTTATAAATGTAAACAATGTTTATTTTTCTATGATAGTGTTTTATGAAAATATTTGAGAAGGATGGATGAAAACTGATGCGGAACCGAATGCGTATTGCATCTCATTACGATAGGCACTTATCGCTGACATAATTCGGTCTGTGACGCTATGACATTGTGTAGCTGAAAACAAAACAAGTGTGATGGCACGTTTGAAGTTTAAAACGGAATTTAAAAGTTTGAAAAAGAAAAACAAATAGATGTAATTATTTTAGCGACATGCGGTAGCGAGCCAAACGGCACGTCAGTGGTACGACGACCGACGTCATTTGATACGCAATGTGATGTAGAAAATCAACAATATGGGAGTACTCTCTGCTCAGGGGGCATTGTCACACACCTTTCTACCAGCCGCATGTTGGCAAAGTGTACTGCTTCTTATTTGTTTGAAACTACAGCTCAGATTTTAAATAGTGTACGTGCTTCCTACTTCTGACAAATTATTGCCACCAGTATATATACTATGATGAAGACATTGCTTAATACTTGTCATTTCCAAATCTATTTCTTTCGAAAGGATCGTTTCCTTATTTTGGGAATCTGCAAAACATTCTTGTTCTATCATTTTCCCGTTCTAATCTCCAGAATTTTCTGTGAATTTGCAATCAGCACATTGTCCTGATAGAAGCTAGTTTCTTCATAAATATACCAGTGATTACGAAGAACTTCATCGAGACTTCTTACGACTCAGATAACTATTATAAGATGTGTTAAACGCAGGAAATGTTCATTTAGCATATAAATGTGTAATGGAATAGTAACGTTAGAAGAATATTATGGCTATACATGTGAATATGTGACGGATAATAGAATTAGTAAAATGAATAATGTCTGAAGGTCCTGAGATTACAAAAGAAGAATGCAGAATCATGGGATTAATTTTTAAACGAAAATATTTGGTTTTAAAGAAGAAACAAAAAGGCTAGGTGAAAATTCTATAACTGTCCTAATATATCTGGAAGAGAACAAATTGAAAAAAGACAATAACGGAACTTAAAAAGTTAAAATTGGTGAATTATCTAGTTGAACTGGATTTGGTAATCAAAATATAAGTGTACTCAATCAAGAGATCAATACAATGAAAGTAAAACACAAAATATATTTCCACATGCAGTAACACAAAATCACAATACCAGAAAGTAATTCTCCTAAAACAAATGTATAAATATCTTGAATTCCACAATATAACAACGTCAATAATTTTCTAAACATAACTATGAATCAGTGCATATTTACAATTTGGTGGAGCGCTGCGCTGGCGCCGCGTTGGCAGCCCATCTACGCTACTCGATTGTACAACACTTATAAATCGTTCCACTCTATTTCTATACCCAGTTCTGATTTATTTGCTTGCACAGTTTTTGCTTTTATGGAAGCTTTGATTAATATGAAATGTGCACTAAAATTGTCTCTACCACGTTGTCTAATCTATTCTCAATTACTTCACTTGCGATTTTAGTTATAGGTAATTTCCTTGCACTAACAGGACCAAATACTGTTGCGGCAACTTTAGATTACCTAGATCGATTTTATGACTAGACTAAGGTGTAGAAATAAACATCACTTCACATTGCTGTCCGACCAACATAAAGTTGTAAGCCATTGCAATAAACCAAGAAAACAGGCTTATCAATAACTGTACCATTTAATAGGCTAACTGTCCTGCACTGATCAAAGCAATTGAATAAATTTTTTGATATTTATTATCGCCGCCATACTGGTTGTAGAATGTAATGTGACTCTTTGAGTATGAATAGAGCAATAGACGGCGAGGGAGCCGGCCAGGTTGACCGGTTCGCCAGTTACATAGTAATCGAAGGACAAACTGACAACATGAATGTTTAGATTAATTACACATACCTCCATACGCGCCTACCGTAATACTTATCTACCTCATCAGACGGCATTCCATCATACGCACATCAAAATTAAACTCTATCTCAAATCGTACAGGATCCATTTTTCATTGACGGATCCCTTCAATCAATTGAAACACGATATACCACCACGTCACACTGAAATCTAAACCCTTGCCCCTCGACATTCGATACAAATCAATTTGCACTCGTTGCTAGTTTAAGCTTCGAAGCAAATGAACTAATGATTTCTAATTAAAGCTGTTAGGAAACTGCACTCTATATCGGTCACGACAAAGTCTTTTTTCTATTAATAATGTATGGTGTTTATGACGTAACAGTTGTAAAAGTAATTTCAGTCACGCCACTCTCTATGTATTTATATGTGTTAGTTTGTTGTTGCAAAAAGGTGAGATATCACTGGCGTCGGTGATTTAAATATCAGTTTTATCGCGACAGATTAGAGTTTGTTTTGGCTGTTCGTCGTAGGCAAGGTTGTCCGCGCGCGCACTCGTATGGACATAAAGTTCAACAACGATATTATTTATATCTGCTAGATGCTACGCTAGGCGTTTAGGGTCATTTACTCTTGCATCGCATACTATTTTTTTCAGCTGCAATGTGTCGGGAGCGCTGCGAAAACATGTGACTCACACTATCATATTCATAACTCTGAAGTCTGAAAGTAGTAGTCTTTAATCTCATTTGAAATGCTGTCGACAAACATTTTGAATCTATGTAGCTGTCAACAAAATCGTACCGTTCTGATATAATAAAATGAATTTAAGCGCACTTAACGATTGTACCTCGCAATAAAACGCTAATAAAACTCTCACATGATTTATGTGGCATCTTCCAAAATTCCAAGTTTTATCATCCATTCGATATGCAGGTGCATGCACTAACGATTGTTTTGAAATTTCTTGTGCAAACGCCGTTAAACACTTCTGGGAACGGCGCGCATACTGTACATCATAAAATCATATTGAATTCAGTGATAATAATGGCCGTAATTTGTATTCAAAATGTCCAGGCGGCATCGATTCGGTTGAAAACAATGTTGACACGTCCACCGCCGCCTGGCGCCGAATTACAAATGACAATTGCACAATTCACATTCGGAATTCGAAAATACTAATGGCGTTCGAAATTCTAAATGACCAATAGCGCGTGCCTGTCTGCTTTTAAATGGAATAGATCGCGCTCCGGATTCAAACGACATTATTTAACGTTACTTTGGTGTTTGTATTCTTTTCCTGGTTATTTCTCGAAGCCTACTTATTGAAATTGGTGAATTATTATTCAGTCTTTACGATCCCTCACAAAACTTTGATGCGGCGGCGGCGGCGTCGAAAACTATTTTGATTGAAGAAAATTACAAATTCGTCACAAATGACAGCGGCGTTAGTTCCAAAAGGGCGTATAAAACTGTCGTTATGAGGTCAAAATATAGGTTAGTGATTATTTAGCCGGTGATCAAGGTTCGATTCCACGGTTGGACATAATTGCGGGCGGTCTGGGATCGTTTTTACCTGATCCGGTTACGTGTTGTTTGTTTTAAGTTGGATTTCTTTTATTTTTTGGTCGAGACGGGTAACGCGGGTGATTAGTGGCGATTAAAAAAACTTTTGAGCGATTTTTTGCATTCCTCTTTTAATTTTTCCGTTGAATCAACTTGGGAACCTGAAATGTAACTTACCCACGTAACTTTAATGGAGCTTCGGGTCTGTTTTAATTGAAGTTTATGAAATAGAGGCCTTCAAATAATTCTTCTTAATCGTAATTACAATGCGTTACATCAAAATGTAATCAATTCTTTGAACTGGTCTTTTGGAAAATTCTATTTGATGAAGAATCTGGAGCAATAAAGCTTCTTTTTAGTAACTACGAAAACCTAAAACAGATTGAATATGTTTAATAACAATATTTCCTCTTTCTTTACAGAAACCCCTCCTCCACCTTACAGTCGTTACGCAATGGAAGACCTCAAACCTAAAGGTAAGAATATTATATTTTAATGGAAGGAAAAAACTTATTTTATTCCACAACACATCTCGTTATTAAACAGCAATAAGGAAGATTTCTCTACAAATTCAATTTTGTTTTAAGGAATCCCTCAGGGCAATCCGTCCGGCCCATTAATGATTGATATTTTCAGTCTGTTCTTTCCCACATTATTACCAGTACCATTAGCGTAAAAATAACACCGTCAATATTATTACTACTCAAAATCATTAAGGCAATCAAAACTCCTTGTTGCATTTAAAAATATGTACTGATTCACAACTGACTGATCTTTTAGACCTTCACCTTATACTCTCAACACCTAATGAAAAATAATGTGGATGTGGATTTTAAGTTGAGATACTATCAAATCGAGTTAATTAAGACGATTGATCATAGTTCTAGAAAGTCTAATAAGAATTGTAAAAAAAAAAAAAAAAAAATTACAAAATTAAAAATTAAACCAAATTAAAGTGAAGGATATGCATGCATATGACATATTTTCTAACCAAGATTCATCACAATCATCCTCTGCGTAGCCTTTTTACTAACTTTATTGGGGTCGGCTTCCAGTCTTACCAAGATTACTTGGATGAAATATAAATTCTTATTATGTTTTATAACGTCAATATTTTAATCCAGTTTCCTAATAGAAATACAGTGGAGGCATTATAAATTATTATAAAATCATAGATCATAGATGGTCACTGACAAAAGTCGGTAGATTGTGGAATCCGACCGCATCGGCGCCCGCGCAGCTTCCTGGAAATTAGGGATGCATAGTGTTGTACCTGCAGGGAATTTTTGACATTATCGATATTCTTTTAGGATTTTGTTGCTCGTTATTGAAGGCAAAGGTCCAAAAAAAAACTTTCATGCAAAAAATAAAGCAAATTATTCTTATTCACTACAAAAATTCACTTCTTATCAAAGTCAAACAACCGCAAAAAAACCTCAAAAACTCCAATATTTTTTTAACACTGAGAACCTTATCAAGCACCAGATAATAATTCGGCAAAACTTCATTCAAATCCCAATATCAGAGAAAAAATCACCGCTTCATTCACTGTAGCCAATTAACTGTATCTTTGTAACAAAAAATCACATGTTTACGTAATTTCTGTCATACAAACAGATAATGGCCGCGATAACCACGAAGTTCGCAAACACAGTTATCGCTTCTAATTAAATACTATAATAATTAATAGGCACGGGGTCTGCAGCGGTCGTGCGCCTGCGCTTCTAAGATAAAACTCTATGATTTCGGTGATTGTTTATGAACTAGTGTATTGCTTGCTATTAATTATATCGTGGTATGACGTGATCACTTTCTTCGTTATCATAATTGTTTTGTTGATGAACCATTTTTGCTTGCTATGTAATTTTACCATAAATACTCTTTTGCTGTCTGCAATAAAATCTCTCAAACACAAATTCCTCAAAATTCCTGTCTCGTAAGAAAAAATCTCACGATAATTCCAAAGCGCACATCACTATCGACTCCCGCGCATCCCCACCGTCGCAGCCTGCGCGCGCATTCCAGCGCCATCTTTAAACTACATTATTAATGCTTGCGCCGCTCAACAAACGGTCTTTGGAGTTTTTTCCACGTCCCTTTGAAGGCATCACGCAGTGCGGGTATTTGTTTATAATAAAGACCCCAGCGATGACGGTACCACATTATTTTTAGTAATAGGGATTTGGGTTTGAATAATGAGGGAGGCACGTGCTTTAGAACTTCGATTGGTCATTGAATTGTGATCAGGAAGGATTTGTTTTTTAACTGTGGTGACGAGCTAGGATCCGGTTTTGGATCTGTTCCATAAGACCTTATCGTAATGTTTGGTGTAAACCTCAAGCAAGAGTTTGTATTCGAAATTTTTAATGTCTCTGTATTTTCTTTAGAATAGGTTTAAGTTCTTGTCTCTTCGTGTAGGGATTATTTCTTTGCAATGGTCTGGTAGATTATTTACGCCGAAATTGCATATTAAGGTTCTTACAGCCTTGTCTTGAACTGAAAATGTTCGAAGTTAAGAGCAGTGCTTACGAAGTGAAATAGTCTAAACATCATCCGTTAACATGGTTTTTCCCTTCCCGTAGGAAAACCGAAATCTCCATAATTACACTCCCCAACATTCCATGCCACATTCTCCACAGCGTTAATTGTAGGCGTAACCCTTTAAAGACTCATCCCGGAAATCCCTGCGTAATCAGCGCATGCAAGCATAGGGGTGCGAAATTTACTGTTTATCGTCGGGATTCCCTCAGCAAGTTCATCATAGGATTTCCCATGATTCCCGGCTTAACCCTCGTTTTTCATTCCTTTCGGCGCCTGTCGCGCCGTAATCCCTTGTGTTGTGTTTGCTTGCGTTGTTAGGATTAAGATTCGTTTTGCTAATAGTGACAGGTTCGGGATTTTGACTCATGATTTGGGTAGCGAATTTTGTGGGACTTTCCGAAGTTTTCGAATTTGTAGCTTCTCTTTTATGGTTTAGGTTCGATGTTCGCGACCTGTTACTACCTACGCAGTGTGAACTTTAACCTAACCTTATAATACTTGTACCGTGGGTCCGTGGTTGTTGTACTTAATCCATTGATGGATAACCAAACTACTGCGTAGGCTCATCTACGAATCTTACTAATTCATGTTCGATATCTACAATAAAGAGCGATAACTTGGGAATACTTGAATGCAATGGAGAAATGGACTTGCATTGTGGTCTAATTGGGTTACTGTTACAGGAGATATAAGAGAAGTAGGCGCTCAAAATGAGACAATCCAAGAGATTTGTTAATTTTATTAAATCTAGAAGTAATGGTAGTGTAGTGTAGAGGCATAGAGTGAGCCGACTTTAGAATCTATACATCTTCTAATTACATTGAAGAGATCGTGCGACAGCGCTTTGTGACTCAAATCTCTTCTCAATACAGGCAGGATGTTGGTCGACAAACGGAATCCTCACACTACATTTTAAGACAAATGTGACAACAGCCCTGGCATACATTAGCTATATCAGACCACTTACGGATCGGACCTTGATATCCTGTTTTCGAATGGGACCTCTACCCATCCTTTTTCCAGATAGGACTGACATTGACATTCCGGTTGGACCCATTACCGCACTTCCCCGAATCCATTCATACCTTAAAATCACCTGACATCATTTTAAGTGATTTTGAACCTTAGTTATTGAGTTTTAAGTAACTTTTTGAGTGGTGCAAAAAAATCAACGTGCCCAAAAATTAGGGTCCTTAATTTTAGACTTTGTTTTTGGTGTCTGAAGTGCGTTGTTGGTTTGCAGGGAAGTTATATTCCGTAGGTTTAATGGTGATTCTGTCGTTGTGTGTGTGCGGTGATAAAGAGCGTGTCCATTAACGTTATCGTGTCGGTATCGTTGCGTTTATCGAGGCGCCGGCGCCGCTCGGGTGACACAAATATACTGCTAGTATTTGTCTTTTTCTTATATGCAGTTAGTCTGTGTGAGTACCTTCTTGCTTGCCGATCTGAGAGAGCAAAAGTTCAAGTGCCTCATTAAACATTTTATTTTCGATTAGGTTATTTTTTCTGTATGGAAAATCACATTTAATTATAACCTTTGACTCTGAATTGTTTTGAATTTCATATCAAACTGATCTTATCGTGTTATGTAACTTCTTAATTTGTCATATCTATAAATTGACCGTGCATTAACAGTTGCGTGTGTTCAGTTGTATGAGAATATAGCTTTAATTGCTGAATGTAAACATATCCATTAAGTTATAAATTTAAATTCATTGTATCCTCTTGCAATTATTTGAATTCATCTATGGCTTTTAAAACACCACCATCTTAGGTTATTTTACTTACATGAGATTACATGAATCCTAAGTACCTTTTTTCACTTTATGTTAATAAGGTTAAGGGTATCCACAATATGTCGACTGTGGGCCATCCACCAACCTACAATGGGTTCGCGGCCCTTTGTTAGGGAGGAGGTGCCGCACTAGTGGTCATGGTGTAGGTGGATTAGGTTTAGGTCAAGCATCCGCTTCCGATCCTGGTGAATCATCCTTCACAGCCTATGAGCCTTTTTTCCAAAAATACATTAATAGTCTGATTGGCTGACAGCATGACAATGTGTGATATGTACTTCAAGTTAAGTGCATCTCTGACGTTATTGCTCATAAAAATAGTGTGATAATGACAATCAGCTGGTAATAGACGCAAGTGCCTATCGTTAACACCCCCTTCACTATTATTATCTTTTATGATCAGCTGATTGTGGTTAGAATTAGAGACGTCATTACTGGGATCTTTTGGATGGTATGAAGAGGTTCTGTTTGAGTTTTCCCTCTCATCGTCTTTCAACGTAGTTACGTCAAACGTTGTATCTTCAGCATTTGGTTCAGTAGTGGGCGTTATTTTGTTAAATGGATGATCTTTTATTAGTTATATTATACTTGAGTCCTAGATTTTTAGTTCAATTAGAACAGAAGAGAAAAAGAGAAAGAAAAGAGAAAAGAAAAAGTATTTCCCGATGTTTTGAGGTTTGACTCCATGAAAAAATTACTTTCTTACTGGATCTTCTATTTGATCTCCTAGTCTTGGCTGAGCAAGGGCTCCAATAAATCCACCTATCAGCAAAGGAGTGTCACTCAATAAAAGTAATGAATAAGAAACTTGAAACCAAACAGAGCCACGTGAAAGAGCTAGTTGTAAATCGATGGCAGATTTAAGGGAACGTATTTCTTCCACCTACGATCGACTTCTCTTCATGTAAGTTTAAACTTTTGAATGTTCACACAAGGTCTATTCTTGTGTGATACTATGTTCTGTCAGTGTTATCTTACAGAGAGTGGTATTTTTAAGTGATTTTGGGTTTTTTAACGGTTGTACCACAAGGGGAACGGCAGAGAGTATGGTTTGCTCGAAATGTGTGTTATAAAAGACTATTTATTGATTGTTGTTAATGATATCGATGAGTATCGGATTGAGTTTTAATGATATGTTTACACATGGCAACACATCAACCTATACAATTCCAGTATAACATGGCCGTGTGTTGTATAGGTTTCCCTTATAATGAGAGATCCACATAAACTGGTTTTGTATAGCTGGAATTATTCGTCAAATCCGCCTTTCTAGCCTAGTAATTTTTTAACCGACGTCTTAAAAGGGAAGTGGTTATGTTATTCATTGTTTTCTTTTAATTATTCGGGCCAAAAAACATTACCATAACTTGATCCTAATTTACCAAAATTTCTCACAAACAACTCGTTAAGTACAAACCACAGACACAGTGCAGCATCACTGCACCATCTCACACAAGTACTTGTGTTTGTATCATCTGCGCCGAGCTCGGGAACCGTGCAGCGTCGGCTTGTAAACAAGCCGCATAAAACGCTCGTGTTTCTGTGTCATGCGCGCACGTATCTTAGACGGAACGGGACGGGGACGGGACGGGATTGACTCGAGATATCGAGAGCTGAGAAAAGAGTGAACACGAGTACTTGTGCGGAATAAAAGAACTGGTGAAAGTAAACTTTTCATGTTTAGTTCTAGTTATAGTAGATATATTTTCTTTGTATGAACAACATAGATTGCTGAAAGAACGTGAGGGCCTAAATAAAGTGATTCTCTAAGCAATAACGATAATGGAATAGATACAAATATTTGAATTGACAAGTAATTCGTAAAGCTTGCGCCAATTCTGTTGAAATTCATTGTAGAAGAACGAAAATCATACGAAGCTAGCTGCATTTACTTGTAACTTTGAAGCTCCAGGCCATTTTCTGTTAAATAAGATTATACAATTAGGTATGTGAATAACCTTACATTACATTACTTACTTCACCAAAGTGCAAAACAGTCAGGACGATACCAAAGTCTGCATTGAAATAATAATTATACTTAATACTCAAAAAACAGACTGAACCTTTCCTTCATTTTATATTCCAAAAAACTAGTGAAACTTGTCGTGTCACTGTCGTAAGTACTAAAGCAGCCCAAAGCGGTGTCATTGAGCTTTCAACTATTCGGCGGGAAGCTTGCCTATCAAGCCGCATTGCTGACGAATTCCTTTGCTTTTTCTTAAGAACAGATTACTTACAATGTTTAGGACATATTTCTACTATTAAATAGTGGTTAGCGTTTATGAACAGTATGTGAGAAGATTTTTTTTTGTGTTTTTGTTATTATTATGTGGATTACTCGTGTAATTTATTTTTACTTGCAGTTTGACGAAGATTTCCGTACCTATGTCTTATTAGAGACCTGTTGTTCTTATTCATTAGCTCCTAGACAAAGTTTCCATGAAAAGTTGAGTAATTCACGTGGTTTTCTTAACCTCATGTATTTATCCCAAATTAAATAGGGAGAGAGAGATCGCGGTGAGAGCGGTGGTGGCCCAGTGGTGGTAGCCCCGACTTACGAGCAGTAAGCCGTGGGTTTGAACCCAGGCAGGCGCATTACTTTGTGTAATTTATTTCATCATCGCTGCTCTCAAAAACGGTGAAGGAAAACATCGTGACGAAACCGGCATGACCTAGAACCAAAAATTCTAAGACATGTGACATCTACCAACCCGCACTGGGCCCACACCCACCAATATTCATTCCATGTTCAACAGTGGACATAATTATGTTCATATAACAAGCTGTAATTATAATCTCTGCGATTATGAATGCTCACTAGCTTTGTTTAGTTTAAAGAAACTTCATTCATCATAAAATCTAAGCTACAGACGCATCCTTCATTCATGTTTTTATTACAAATAACTCTGCTTACCCTCATGGCAACACATGCTCACACGAGGACCTAACACAATAAGTACAAATATTAAATATTGTGGTTGAGGAACGCGCGATTTGTTGTAAACTTCCATTACACGTGGAGGAGCGTCTCAATAGACAAACATAGTGTTGCGGACTTGTCTGGGTCTATTATACTTACATATGAATGGCGGTTGCTAACCGAGAATTCATTATAATAACTAGCGGCAGTTATTCAAACGACTTTTCAGTATAAAACCTTTGTCCAGTCTTTTTGAATTGGCTTTCACGGACAAGTGCAGAGGAATGAGGAAAATGTCGTTAGAGAAGTATTCAGTACGAATGTGAATGGCCGTAACAGTAGAGGGAGACTAAAGAAACAATAGATGGACTTTATAAAAGATGGAAAGTGGTTGACTGATCTCGGCGATAATTATGTCGGCAAAACGGTCGTTAATTATTAGATAAATACTACAGGAAGTACACTAGTTTAAGATGTGTTCCTCAAGGCAGTATACTGGGCCCAATATTGTTTCAATAACTAGTAACAAAAAATTAAGCTGTTCTATAATTTGCGCTCAGATTTAAAAATATAATAAGTCTGATATTTAAGATAAAAAGACAAATTGCTGATAGGCTATTAAAACATCTAACTATGTAAAGATCAAAGATTCCAAGTAGATACAAGACCAAGTTACAGCAGACAAACACTAACATTCATCTTTTCAGAAAAACAGCAAGTATTAAATTTAATTTAATAGGATATCTTTCTCGATGAGTGTGTCCTGTCCATTGAGTAATGATGAGCAGAAGATCCACATTTTAGAACAAGATGCTGCGATCTTTGACACTAAATATAACATCATGGCGGCCGTAATTCCGAAGGGTCACAAGAGCAGACTCCGTATCCGTAGCCTGCTATTGAGAAACTGTCGAAAATACTAATAACTCTTGTCTTTTGAGGTCATTGAATCTACTTGAAAGGCAAGTATCCTCAAACATATAACCCATTTAAGCCTCTCGATAAAAGAAGTCTATATGGCATTTCATCTGTCCGTTATTATTGAGAATAGAGACCAGAATAAAACTTTGTAGAGGGCATATAAGAGTTACCTTAGACTTCCAGTTTTTTTTTGTAGGCATTCTTCTAGTGCTGCATGGTTCAATAATAACGACATCTTGTACATTTATGACATAACTTAAACAAACATAACATCATTTATTTCAGGCTACAATGGCCCATAGATATACAAGGTGTTGTTTTGCATCCTCGTCAAAATTCAAGAGGTTGTCTGTCACAAAAGACATAAATAATCAATTAAAATTACGGTACCTAGTTAATTATTAATAAACGCTTATTTTGTTGGTTGTTTATCTATGTCAGTATTCCAGAATAACCTCCATAACGTGATTTAGGGAATAAGAAACATCGAATAAACGTTTAAGATTTTTTGTATGTGTGGAAGCGTGTTTATAGGGCGAGATTTAAAACACGGGTGGTTCATACACACCGATTTCCGTCAATAAGAAAAAAAAAATATCTACCCATTTTAGTATTGATTCAAGACGACAACCATTAGCATAGTTACCTCTTTGAATTTGACGAGGATTTAAAACAACAGCTTGTATACCTTATAAACTAACATATACAAAGTAACTGCTGCCCGCGACTACGTTCGCGTGGAAATATTGATGGGTTCTAGGGGCATGAAAAATAGATGTTGCCCGATTCTTAGATCTACCCGACATGCCGTTCCAGAGGAGTTTGGTAACAATCACCGCGACACGAGAATTTTATATATTAGATTACCAAACTCGTGTTAATAAATAAACCTTCAATTTGCCTTCTACACTTAATTCTTTAGTGAGTGGTATACATAAATATGTATGTGTACATGGCTGGTATACGACCTTGATTTGATCGGCAATATGCTAATGTATGCTATCTTACGCACTACGGCTACGCTACATACACAGCTATATTTACATGTCTTTACATTATTTATATACTTGACCAAATTGAAGATTATGTTTCATGGTTTGAACTTGTGAACGCTTGTTGCTACCTAGAGATCTGTGAATTGAATTAATAGAAAAACAGCACATCAAGTATCTAGCATTCGGTAAAAATTGTTTTCTTTAGACGCGGCCTAGTGACTTGACTACGAGAATATGCTCCAACTAAACTCCTTTTAACACAAAGCTCAATGTTTTGTTCAATGTTCGCTATGTCTTGGCAATTTCAAATGCCTAATGAAGACATAAGGACTAAATTAACCTTCCGAACGCCAAACCTGCCAGGAAAATGGCCCTTTACGCCTGTCGGAAGCAAATATTATCACCATATCAAACCATTTAGGTACGTGTAGTTTCCGCATATTACGCGATGGCGCCCAACAACCTACCCTTGAGACCTGCTCACCTCCCAGCAAACAGCGTGCGTGTCGGTACAGACTTAAATAAAATCTATTATTGTAATAATTATTAATAATTCTGTAGGAGACAGGAGATAAGCGCTAGGCGCCATAGCCCACTCTATAGCGGACTATTAAAATTTAAATAAGTACTGCTTTATAAATATAAATGTATGCACAATAATTTATGGCGCGCCTTCTTATAAGTGTAGGGTTTAATGTGCTGTATATTTGATTAATTAATAATGTTGTCACTGAATCTGCATTGACCACTACTAACGAACTAATAACTGGTAGGCACTAACTAGATGGCCTAACCGTCAACGTATTTACCCAGGGCCTCTTTTGTGGTTTAATGAAGCCTTGGTAGGGTACTAAGCAATGCCACTGATATCATAATAAGTTTATTCAAATTGACCGTTCTAGTCTTTAAACAAAAAGGAGAAACGTCACCAAGAAACAAAAATACTGCAATAAGTTTTGCGCTCCTCCCAAGGACCCCAAACACCAAATAGAATTATCACTCACACTTAAAACACGATATCTACATGTATGTAATAAATTATGATACATAGGTGTGTCTGTCTATGTGTTAGTGCAATCTGTGATGTCACTCCAAAACCTGTCAGAAAGATCGCCATTATATTTTTAATAGTTTACAAGCTTGTCCAAACATGTTCTCTTGTGGGAAAATAAGTTTTTAATGATCTGTCGATCTATTTTCCTTGATTGTGAAAAGTACAGACTTTGGAAAAAAACTAGAAGAACGACATACGGTAACTTTGAAAAGTGTTGGGACGTAATCTAATACAAAACTTGATCTATGTAAAAGTCACCTCTCCAATTTCCAAAAGACTGTTGCGATTCCTGTCAAACAATATGCGCTGCATCAACACCACCACCAACCATAACCAGAACCAACCATTAACCATTTTTAGGGTTCCGTAGTCAACTAGGAACCCTTATAGTTTCGGTATGTCTGTCTGTCTGACTGTCCGCGGTTTAGCTCAAAAACTGTTGGTACTAGAAAGTTGTGATTTGGCATGAGTATACACATTAATGACGCCGAAAAAGTGGTAAAATAAAATTTTGAAAAAAACAATTATTTAGGGTACCTCCCCTACATGTAAAGTAGGGATGATAATTTTTTTTTTCGTCCTTCCCATAGTGTGGGATATCGTTGAATAGGCCTTTTAAAAATATTACGGGTTTGTAAAGACCGTATTTTGATTAAGTAAACAGTTCGTGACTTATCAAGCTTTAAAGTACCAAATTTCGTTAGAGTCAAGTGTCCCCCCCTCTACCAAATAAACGGTTGTAGTTAGAATTTAAACGTCACGGCAGTAGTACCTATATATAACGAAGTTAAAGGAAAACTATTACACTTATGTGGGCTTTACAAGTTTACGAGTAATAGTCGATGGTATTTGACTCGAAAATTTCGAACTCTCGAAACAACTCCATAGAAATGTCGATAGATAGCGCTAAGCGTCAGTTGTACTTAAAACGAGTCTCATATGCAGATCATATGTGGCGGTTTTTATAAATATTCGTACGGAACCCTTCGTGCACGAGTCCGACTCGCACTTGGCTGGTATTTTTATTATTAGTGACCTGTTCCTATAAATAGTTTTTCTTTCTTCCAAAAGTGAAGTCACTATGACATTGCGGTTCATCTAATCCTATCTACTTTTATTACGATGAGAAAACAATCTTGGTCTTATAGTTAATTTAATAAGTATTGCACACAATATTGTCTTTTTAAGAGCTGTTTAAAAAGTGGTGTTTTTCTTCTACCAATGAACGATGCGATGCGACTCGTAAATCCTGAACAAATCAGTTAAAATTACACACAAAACTTCCAGCAATCTTACTTTTTCCTGTGTCTAACCAAGGTCTTCTACCAATTTCTCTTCCAGCCTACCGAAGCGTGGCATCATATTGATTTTATGGTGTCTGTTGTCCCCAGAGCATGGCGAGAGTACAGAGGATGCCAGGAGGACGGACCACGAGCGGCTTGTATCCGGCTCCCTGGCTACTGACGGTGAAGGTAAATATCTTGGTTTCCTACTTATTAAAGATACAGAATCGGTTAATTTTCCACCTGAAGTTGAGTACAAAGATGGTGAACTAAAATATGGTGAGAAAACAGGCATGTCCTGGGGCCAAAACATCGAAGATGATTGTATTCTCTATCACAGAGAGCAGGTCACTGTACCACTGTCTGCATAAAGAGACCTAGAATTGGTTGACCTGAGGTGAAGTGAAGCATGTGCTTATTGAAACTGCAACACTGGTCTTGTTTGTCTAGGGTGTGTCCTGCATTATAAAAACCACCAAGTTTGAAAGAGGTTGTGTTGTCTGTAATATCCTGGCTGGCATCCTTATTATTTGGCAAAGCCACGCATACACGCCTTATAAAAAATAGCATAGAATTACACACATTAAGAAAACAAAGCGAAAGTTCTAACTCTCCTCAATTAACAACCAACTGTGGTGGCATAAACGGTTGTACCCAAAGACCCATAATGCCAGAACACCACAAAACAAAATCCTACATTCTCCCGTATTTACACCATCCACCACGCAAACACCACCAGTTAGCTAAGTGGTGTCCCAAACCCATGTCTGATGGCGGTAACCTTGACGATCGATCGCGCGCGCCTCGTCGGCGCCTCCCCACGGCGCCAGTACACCGCCGTGGGATCGAATCGTGATGGTATTGTCATGGGTATAATGATGGGATTTCGATGGGTTTATCGTAATATACTTGTTCGCAAGGATTTTGGACTAGATTTCTTGGTGTACGAATGGTTGTACTGTTTTTGGTACAATAAGCGTCTACATTAGAGGTTTTTTTTTTTTTGCGAATGCCAAAGTGCTTTGTAGTAAATTTCAAACTGGGTTGGAGAATCGCAACAGCTGGGGGCGGGATGTTTAATATATTTTTCAACTTGTCAACATGTCTGCTGAATTTACTCTTCAATTATATAAATTTCTGAAAGATCTAGAGCATCTAAACTGAAATACAATATGCATAGGCAATTGACAGACAGGGGGGTGTGGTCAGCAGCGTATCCCTGAATAAAAATATAGATTTTTTATAATAAATAATTTACTGAGTTGATATCAAGGGCAATGCGAGCAGACACATCGATTTCTATGTTACTTTGAAATCTTTGAACAGCAGTTCAAATGATAAAACTCTTCTTCTGCCAAAATCATTCTCAACACATAATTCAAGAAAAAATAATACAATCAACATCTATTTCAAAACCAACAATGACTTCATAGGATCGGATGCAAAAATCATCACTTCCAGTTTCAACGTTATTTCGTCAACTTTTGGCATATGTCGTAACAATAGTTTTAAAACAATTGCTTTCCATCAGCACTGGCGTCACGTTACCGGTTTAACTGAACTGTGCGGATGTATCGATGGTCTCATCTGGCATAGAGCAGTAACAGAGGGCTAACTGAGCCAAGATTTGGAATTGTGATGTCAGGGTACTGAAATGAATGGAACTGTCTGGATGGTATTATTAAATTTTGGTTGCGCATGAGAAGCATTTATAGTTTGATTATTTGTATCTCTGGGAAATTATTTTTGAACGTGAGATGCTGGGTTTTCTGTATTTATCTTCTGAGTAGTATTTTTTAGGAAAATTACTTAAGGGCCCAGGAAAGTGGCAAATTAAACGTTTCCTATAACGAACAACAGAATTGACAAAAACTCTTTTCAGTCGCTTATAGAAAACTTTACCTTATTGTTGCAGCTGATAGATTTTAACTAGGTCTTGAAGTCTTCAGAACAAGGATAAGCTTGCACGTTCTCCATTTCGGCTTACAAGACACTGCTGTATATCAACATAAATCATTTCTTATACAGGTCATTTCTCCTTTTAACCCTCAACTCTTCTTTTTTCCAGAACGCCAGAGCTGGGAGTCAGAGTGGTGTCGGCTCGCATACTGGGAGCTGACTCAACGTGTAGGTCGTCAGTTCGGTGTCCGAGTGAGGGCAGTGGACGTGTTCGGAGGGGATGGAGGGGCGTGTGGCTCAGGGAGACATGGGCTGTGCTTGGATGCTCTCGACCAGAGGGGGGGTGCGCCGCAAGCTGAACAGGTGTGTTTCAACACTTTGTCTTATGACTTGTCAAGATATTTAAAAGCTTTCATAGTGTGTTATTTTTCATGGGGAGTTTTCATGACAATAAGTCTGAAATTATCAACCCGCCTTGAGCAAGCATGATGACCAATGCTCGTGCCTTCTCTGAGAAGAGAACGTTACTCTGCAGTGGGACAGTAATAATCTGGATTTCATAATAGACGAAGTAACAATTATGTTTCGGTGAAAAGATTATTTACAGAATTTGAAGACGGTATGACTCATACCTCGTTAGAAAGATTAACCTTGACTGGGACTCGAACTAAGGGTTTTGGAAGAACTGCTTTTAAATAAAAAAGCCAAAAATTAAATAACTTTGTGAATCTTTTTAAGTCAGATTGTAATTAGTATTTAAAGCCAAAAGCTCGAAAGTGTTGGCAATTACAATGACAGTAGATAGCTACATTGATTGAGAGTAGGAAGGCGAAGCGATAACCTACGATAACCTCTACGCGAACACTGGATCTTTGTTGGACTTAATGCGATATTATTAGTGATTTTCAACGGTTTTAGCAAAGAGTTTATAGTACAATCATGATCAGATCACTATTTATGGACTAGTAAACAATTTGCTGTGGACACCGGACACTGAAGTATTTGTTAATTTGGCCGTAGTTTTTACTAGAAGATACAGGTAGATGACGAGTCCAATTTTATCTACTTGGCTCCGAAATTAGGCGAGGCTTGATAGCGAATAATTGCTATAGTAACACGGATGTCACCTTCTTATATATGATTACCAAACAGTGTTCACCTTTCTTTTGAAATGTAATCTATACGATTAGATTAAAAGAAAAATAAGACAACAGTACACTGTAGTGCAATAACAATCACCCATCACATTTTGTCACAATTGTAATAATGTTCCTTTCTGTTATTCCAGGTGCGAAAAACAAGAGCGAAAATTGGCCTAGGAGTCACCCTGTCCCTAGAATCAGATGGAGTGTGGCTTTACAACCGAAGCCAGGAGCCTGTCTTCGTCAGCTCCCCTGCCTTGGACGCTGCGGCTGCCAAGGCCCTCCTTGTTTGGAGGGTAGCTCCAGGTCACTGTCTTTGCATCTTCGACCCCTCTTGCCCTCCTCCTGCAGTCTCGCTACCCCACATCGGCCCTGTAGATCCCAGGTCGGTGAGGATCTCGTTCGCGAAGGGCTGGGGTCCTAAGTACTCGAGGCGGGATGTTACGGCGTGCCCCTGTTGGCTGGAGGTCCTGCTGGCCCCCCCGAGCTGACGCAAATAGAGTGATGTGGATTTTGTGTGCCTATTTGTACTTGGGATGATTTGGAGATTTTTCTTTCGACTAAATGGCCGGGTATTGTCAAGATTTTGGAGTTGACTGTAAAATGTTGATAATACTGGGGTGAAGTATGATGGAAAGCCATTTAAGTTATATTCAATCAGATTTTATTATACCAGCATCTAAATTAAAGGACCAAGTAAAGAATCGATTTCTCCCAAGGCAAATAGTCACACAAACATATTTTGAACTAAAAACAGTGGAAAACGGACCACAAAGTGAAGTGAACATTTTCTAATGAACTCAGTGAAGTTTAGTTTATTGGACAATATTTGGTACACTCATCGCCATGGAAAAGTGTTTGTCTAGAAATATAGTTAACAAAAGCAATAGGGGATCTGCTCATTCCCTTTAAAAAGTAGAGCATTAAAATATACATACTTATGAAGTAGCTAACACATAGAATAAATAATAGTTTTTTTTAGCTGACCAGTTTTTCGTGGCCTTGAGTGTTCATAGTGCTTTGCACGTCAGTAGTACCCAGAACTGGGTGATTTTTTACATCTTGTTGGGAATAATGGTACAATATTTTTTTGTTATCATTATGGATTTGTTACTTAAATAATTACTCATTGTGCCGTTATTAACTTCTTAGAGACTTAATAGACTAGTCTACTAGATACTAAGCTTGATACTTTTACACCATATTGAGTATAAAAGTATCGGGACGGCAAAATGTGTACTTTTTTAAACAGTCATTTTTGACAATTACCATAATAATGTAAATATGCAGGTGGCTAATGTGCGTTATATTTAAATGGGCCTTGTTTCGCGGAAAGACCGGTTTGTTGGTTGATCCAACAATTTTTGGCATAATTGAAAAATCTGGGGACATTGTAAGGTTTATTTCCATTAGTTTCGTTTCACAATCCTCCACTCATTGGGTCATTTTATTAATTAACGTCATTAAAATCATTACTCCTTTTTCAAAGTGCCATTTTAGCTACTCTCTTAGATTGGAGCTAGCCAATTTATTTGTGGAGTACCTACTTCTACTTACCGCCAGATTTTTCATTTGTATCAAAACTGGTTTTGAGGCCTTAACAAGTGGTGTATAGTCAACTATACAAGTTTTCTAAAATTGTACATATTGTATAAACTCGGCTTTAAGACATGCGAGACTGTATATATAATGTTACATATATGTACTATAAATATTTGTAATTAATTATTTATAATTATAAAATATGCCTTACCTTAGCAAGTAAATTATTTAAGAGTTAGTATATAATTTCAACATCTTTTTTTTACAAAAAAATATACATTATTGAAATATAATTTGACACAATATTTTGTATTGGAGAATTCGTTTAAAAGTGAAGAAGGCTGTGTGAAAAGCATTTTTATTGACTTCAATGAAAAAAAAAAACAATAATTGACATTGAGAGATTTTTAATGATCTTGCTTTTGAATCTTAAAACGAATAACAAGCAGTTGAAAAACTCGCTCAATGTACCTTGAAAGATAGTCAGAGAACTAATAGATTAATAATTAATAAAATACAAAGATGATTAGCATTCTCTCAAAAAATATTTTAATATATCTCAGTTTTTGTGAGTTATGGGAGCAACATGGAATCGCTTAGACTTTTAAACAATTTTAAGTTTAAAAAAAAGATCTGCCAATATAATACTTTTGTAAAAGTGCAATCTTATTGAATTAAATAGTTTTAATAACAGATAAAAATGTGCCTTGCGTTATAATGAAATAATAATATAATAATTAATGGGGGTTATCCTGTATCGTATGTAAGTAACAGTCAATTTCACTGGCCTATAAGAATTCTATACATTTATATACATATATGATTTTTATTGTGAAGCCTGCTGGCTACTACAGCGTAACGAAGGGTTTGCAAAAAACAATAAAAATTTTCATAATTTTATAATTTTGCTAAAAAGACGCAAAATTATAAAATTATGGCAAATTTATAATTTAAAAGTAAGAAAAATAGTAAAATGATAGTCATCTTAATAGCATTGCGTTTGTTTCAATACTGTCTTAAATTTCATATACCTAGTTCAAATAATCCTGTGTTACGCTCTAGTCGTCAGCAAGGAAAAAATCCTCGAATTTAAGTGTATAATCGCTTAGACAAAGTGATTGGACAATAAGAAGTAAAATCTAGTCTACGTAGCAACTGTGCTTTGTCGTTGATTTGTCGCCGCGAGTCGGGCCGGTTCGGACGATGTCGGACAATCAAAATGTCCTCTACTAGAATTTTGAGTACAATGTGGCTAATTAATAATATTTATTCACAAAGAGCAGATATCACCACGGAAACTGAACGCCAACAGCACATTTTAACTATACTGCGTTCAAGACCTGTCGTTGCCAATATTCCATAGCAATGTTGAAACTGACAGCTTTTTAACGCAGTTTATATATGGGCTTGTATCGTACAGTTTTTTTTGGTGAAAATTGCCCTATGATCTTTTATAAATTTTCCCTATTGTTCAGCTTTGAAAATGTATTTAATGAAATTAGCTTCAACTAAACCAGGACATATTTTGGTACAAACTAAAATTTTGCTTTACATATTGAGTATAGCTATTTTATAATGCTAAAAGCCACAATATGCTCAAAAGGCTATAGAAAATTTCGAAGAATTCATGTACATAATGCGAATGGCAGCTTGTTAACAGTAAAATGTATTTTATGCAGTCACAAAAGCATAATTATGTTTTATTTATTAATGTTTTGCGTAAAAACTGTTTAGTCATTGCATTAGACTGATGTAGCGCCTTAAACAAAATAAATTTTGGCATATTTTTAAATATTTGTACACTAATTAGTATGGGGATCAATATATTTTGTTTCTTATTTTCATAAAATCAAAATTACTGTTGATTTTTTTTGTTTTATTCCTTTATTATTTTTTTTTAATTCTTATAATCAGTTTTTTGTTTTATTAGGAAATAATTAAAAATATGTCAAAAGCTAAAATAATATAAAATTTAATAATGTAGATAGTAATTGTTCTCCCTGATTCGCCGGTAAATTGTTGTGAGTTTGACTGAGAAGATGGATGAGATTAGGTTATGATAAATTATAAATAAAAGAGAAATATTTTTAAAACTTCGCCGTTTCATTCGATCCTTGAAACATAACAATTTATTTATATAAAGATTAACACAACATTTACAAGTTACACAAAATACACAGGACAGTGCGAAAATAGTAATAATATTTTATATAAGTTCTGCTTCGATCACACAAAAATATATGCCTACCCTATAAAGGAAAAGAACTTTAATTTTATTAACACACACAATTGATAAGTTCATTATGACGCACAGTTGGCACAAATTACGAGAACGACGTATAGAATATTTACAATCATTTGAGGTTTTATTAAAACTAAAAATAAATTAGGCTAATTTCTTAAGAGTAGTATTTGGTAAGAGGAAACACGCCATTCCGCACACTGAAAACAAAATATTGGTTAACAAAACTGAGGACAGCGCCATCTAGTAAAAGCTACCTGAACTATCGGCCACTTCATTGTACAAGCTTTCCTATTGGTCGGTTAGAATTCAACTGATTAATACTATTATGTTCTGTAGAGGGCGCTAAGTGATACTTGTTTAGTATCGCAAAATGAATGTTATTTTTTTTGCTGCCTACATTTTGATTTTGACTGAATATTTCAACTCCTGAAAACCAGAATGGCGGGCGCCGAGAAATCGATGTGAAATTGCAGATTTATAACAGTAGTAGACCCAAGTTTAGTTTAACTCCCGTGGTTAGTAAAGAAAATAATTTGTAAAAAACAGCGGAGGATTAAAAAAGATATATTGAAAAACAAAGTTTACCTGCCAAAACGGCACCTATAGTAATAAAAGGCGGCAGGCACCCGTAATTGATGAGTGCGGGGAAGATGACGGTTCCCGTGACGGTTCCCAAACGACCACTCATGAGGAACGTAGACATCGCCATTACTCTGAAAAGATGCATTGATATTAGATTTAGCAAAAGTCTTGGTAGGTTTGAAAGCAAACAAATTAAAAGATTCTTTGGTGCTGGACTTTTCGATAGAGCTGGTTTTCACATTACTATTATAAACCTGCTTACATGAGTATCAGATCTTTTTCTGTTCTTACATAATACGAAAAACTGTCTATTTAAGCAGCGTCCCCGCGCAAAACGCAGCGGTAGCCGTTTTTTGAGCTATTTACTCTTTATCCAAAATAAATACCAACTAATAAAAAATTCATTGTAGAAACGATCACGTGAAAAAATCTTATTAACTTTTTAACAAGATTTCGTCACGTGACTCATTCTGGCAGTATCTACCTTCTGGGGGCGGGGTTTATTTAAACCGATACTCAAAAAATACTAACTAACAGAATTCCTTACCTGAGTGAAGTTGGAAACAACTCAACAGTGATGCTGGACAGTGAAGCACCACATAGCGAAGTGAAGGCAAGCGCGGTGGTTATCATGGCAACCACAGCGATCGCGTTGGTGCCCACGAATGGAAGCAACACGATCAGGAACGCACTGGTGATGCCGCAGAACCCTGATACAAGGCGTTTGCCACATCTGGAAGAATAAAGCAGACTGTTGTGACATCTCTGAAGATTTCTTCACAATCTTTAGGTAAAACTATGTATCTTGATTCTTCATTTTAAAGCCGAAAGAATTCCACCTTTGGACTGAGGCTTTCCCCAAGCATCGTCACATCTCTTCTTGTATTTCTTGTCTCTTCGTTGATAAATTCGATTTTAGTGAACATGCTACCATTTTTAAAAGTTAATATTCTGAATCCAAAGATGACTCTCTCTTAACTTATTTTACCATTACTTTTTTTAAATACATATGGTGATATCTTACTTATTAACCAGCGCTCCTCCAATCCCATACGTCAGCACAGACCCGGCTCCAACGAAGGCGCTCTGCAGATACGTCAGCATATCAGCAACTATTGGAACGCAGACATCATCCACGGCCACTGGCGTGGTGGGCGGAGCGATGGCAGAGCACAGACCCTTGGCGTCGTTGCTGATCATAGCCGCCAGTTGAGGGTACCATAGGCGGAT
The DNA here is from genome assembly GCA_963082945.1 of Cerastis leucographa. NCBI lineage: Eukaryota > Metazoa > Arthropoda > Insecta > Lepidoptera > Noctuidae > Cerastis > Cerastis leucographa. The sequence goes on from OY720382.1 coordinate 21,836,588, forward strand.
GCTGTTGGATCTGGAGGTTTAGATGAATCTAGTTTATGGCAGTTCCTTGGTTAAGTAATGAACTTGAAGGAAATGTCGATTAAACCCTTAGTGTGATGATAGAATTTATTTTCGTATTAATGAAGCAATATCCGAAGTTTTCTTATTGATTTTGAAGTTGATCTAAACATAGCTGATGATAAGTATCTGATGATAAAAAGGGTGATTAAGCACCAACTGTAGAAAATAAGCTGTAAGTCAAATTCAACTCCGTCAACAAAATAACTTAAATTGAATCTAACAGAGTCATTTAGCCTAGAACTATCGCTTAGAAAACTAGCTGACAATAACAATTAAAAGCTGGACAATACTGCAACCATTCCAAGCAATGTCTGCGTCCAAACCACTTGGAACCGCATAATAATAGAGGCAAGAGCATTGACCCGAATAACTTTAACAATTGTGTTTGTTAATCAGTCAGCTTATTCTGCCTATTACTGCTCAAACCTCTTTACGAATTAGTTCAATGGACTGATGTGGTATGTTATATCATCGGAAACTAGTCCGGGCTTTTAGATTGCCTTAAATAATAAACATAGTTTTTTTTCTTGAATCGTGTACTTGAACACTCTTGCTTGCTCTCCAAAAAAACAAAGACCGGATCAAGGTGAAAAAAACTAAAAAGCGTTATTGTGAATTTAAATATTTTCGTCCACGGAAATAAAGATAAAAACACATTTACGAAATTTTTGGATTGTACTTCAAGCTAAAATATTAATGTATGAGATTTACATAAGTTACTGAAAACTCAAACTCGAAGCATTTGAATTAGACCATTACAGGCACTTTTGCATGTCAAATCTCTCATCAATCGCATGTCTCAATCGAAAGCGTATGGAAATCTGTATGGAGAAGAATGTGCAAGACACTCCATGGACACTCTTTTAAATCAAAATATTGTTCCAAAATTTTAGAAGCAAGTCAATCCTTTTTAAAGTCATTGTAAAAATACGAAAAGCTATAAAACCGATAACCACTTGTCTAAACCTCATTCTCCAGTTTATGAAACGGCTTTCGAAGCGTTTCTTCGATAACGCCATTAAGCACCGTAATCCCCTGATTGCAGCGGCCGCCCGTTACGAACCCTCGCGCATTAGTTCAGTACGCCGTCCGAGGCATACTCTCGTCACCCCCGATGATGCTATCACCCTCCTCTAGGAAAGTAGCAAAGAGACTAGTACTCTAAAAAAGTTCATACGCAAACCACCGTCTTTCCGACCTCGCCGCCGAGGTTCGTCGCGACGTCCTTACCCACCCCGAACCTCGCTCGAGCCAGCCCGCGATGCTGTGGCAGTAGTTTTAAATCAGTCCCTAAATAATGACACCATTCAGATCCAGCCTGTCCCCATGCAGTCCTCCCTCAGCGACGTCCTAAGCCGAGGCTCTTACCCCACAGGGTGTGCCCTTAGCGTGTAGTCGCTTAGTTTGTAAGTTATTATGCTAGCTAGCCCATTACTCACCGTCCATAGGCTCGCGTAAGTGGTAGAAAGAAAAGTTGCTTACCCGAACATGCAGCCCATGTGGATGATACACATAAGGAACAGCCACTTGGCGTGTGGTGGCCTGAACAGTGGTAACAGCTGTGCGAAGCCCCCCCTCAGGGCTGCGACGCCTTTGCCCTGTTGCTCGTGTTTCTCTTCTACTAGGACTTTTACCTGAAATTCACGAATATAAAACTTTTAAGAAGATTTACTATATTTTTTTTTTTATGTACCTTGGACACCAAAAGATTTAGATTCCCTTTTGTTCATTTTGCATTGCAACGTTTTATTTCCGCAAATAAGATTGTATTTTTTCATTTTATCATATCTTGGATTTTTTTTCTTTTAGTTTCGCTTAGTTTAATTTGCTATGTTTTATTTCCACAGCGATTGTAAACATTCTTTATTAAGTTTTGGTCACCAAAAGACAAAATTGAGGTTTGCAAAAGCGTAACCAATCAATATGATTTAAAAGAACCTTTGATGACTCAATATTCGTATTCGGTAGCTATCGGCGTTAAATCGGATGGTTGTTATGGACTATTAGACGCTAAAAGTCTAGATGATATCATTCTAATAGGGGATAATCCTATTTTTTTTTCTTTGTCCGTCGGGTAATTTATTGAAAAGTATTGGACACGTATTTTTTCTTTTTTCACGTGGTCATAAAATTACGGAGATATATTGTGTTGAAATGGCGCATGACGTCACATGTAGGTAAGTTTTATACCCACTTGTGACGTAGTAAGCCCCCACTCTACAACTTTAATGAGTTCTAACTAAATAATTTTTTGATATTTTGATAAAACAAAAAATACGTGTCTAATATTTTTCTATTACCTGTCCGACGGACAAAATAGAATGACGTTTTTTTTACCCAGTCCGATCCCCTATTATGAAAAGTCCAAAATGTGAAACTTCCTAAAACATGAAAGAATATTTTAGTTCACTTACCGGAAAATCTTCAGCTGGTTTCCCAGTGTTCAATTTGTAAATCATTCTGAAGACAGCCATGGCTTCTTCATTCCGTCCCCTGGACATGAGGAACTTGGGACTCTCCGGCAGGAAGAGAAATGATACTCCTGTGATGAGCGGCATCAGGGCAGTAGCGAGGAGGAACAGGTTCCAAGAATGCATTACTGTGTAATGAGGCAAAACATTGCTTTGTATAACCATATCTGCTGACCAGCTCATGTATGCTTCAGAAACAAACAAGACGAGTCAGCTAAACGAACTGAATGAGGCGCACGCGCGTGACTTCGCTTCGCAAGTCGAGTTATGGTCAGTCATGGGTTGTTCTTTCACAGCCGCTGTCGCAACAAGCATGTCGCTTGAGCCAGAAGCTTGTGGCCATGTGGTAAGACTTAGGCATCGCGACTTCAGTTGTTACTTACCAATATAATCTCCAAAGAAATGAAATTCCCAGTCTTTGGTGAGGATCGCCCAGGCTAGCAGAGGCAGGGTGGTGTTAGCAAACGTATAGAACAGACTCGTCAGCAGGATGACCCGTGCCCTCAACTCGGTCCGGTGCAGCTCAGCTAAGTACGAGATCAGAACTGCGAAGGGACCGTTGAAACTGAAAGAATAGAAAAGAGATAAGATAATTTAAATTAGTGTTTTATGAGAGTTTGAGAAAAATAATTAGGTTGAATGACACTTCTATTAAAAAAAAAAAATGTTCAATATCTGGTTAATGTTAACCGTGTGTACAGAAATAGGGGTTAACATAGCAAAAAAAGGGATTGCAAATCATCAAATGACTCCTCCCTCTCTGGGCGGAGCGGAAGGTAGTGTCAGATCCCTCAGACCCCTTTAACTCAAGCCCCTAACTGCCCCATATATGCTTATTATGTTATGTTATAGGAAGTGATGTGTTTTATTATATATTATTGACTAAATTCTGCTTATGGTCTTACGTGCATGACGATCAAAATGGATACTAACCCACGCACGGCTAGGTTATACTGGGATAAAAATCTCAAGTCCAAAATATGGTCTATTTGTGTTCCCATCGAGATCTGCTCAGTTGTTAAGGCGTAAAAAGTTAACAGGTACACAGACAAACTGACAGAGTTACTTTCGCATTTATAATATTACTATAACTATACGATTTTATAAATATTTATAGCAGTAGAAACAAACGACCCCCATAGACGTAGTAGAGTAGAGTACGTAGAGGCTTCATTTCCGCGAACGATAATCAGGACCCTGTAAACAGATAAATCTGTTTACAGACTGATTAGTCGACAGCGATTAGTAATTATACAAGGTGTAAATCACCTCATCACGAAGCCGTCAACCAAGCATTCTGTACATGAAACTAAGTAACTTTACGCAAAAATTATTGCTGGGAAACAACTTTTTTTTGGGGGGTGTAAAATCATGTTTCGTAGTAGAACTCAATGTAACGCACTCAAAACATTGTGCTGATGGACGGATTGAATAGTACGGGGGTCGTGGAGGTGTTTAAAGTAAAAATCTAACATTAAAAACTTGTATTTAAAAAAATACTTGCCAAAAAGTTGGAACTTTGACCCCAAATATCTCCGTAACTAGAAGGTTCCCAGGTATGGTGTAGAACAAAAAAATGATCGCAATGATAGGGAGAACCAGTGCCTTTCGGCTTCGTTAAGAGGTCTTTTACACCCTTTATGTACTATTAATCAAACAAGCGCACATGGTAGACACTTGTATGGTAATCAGAAGGTAAACAGTACTTATTGATCGAATGACCTTGTGACGTGGGCTTAGGAACGTGCCTTTGTAACACCTGGGGTTACGAAAATGTGACAAGAGAATTTTGATAATAGTCAGCAGTACAGGCAAGTGAAGGTTTGTACTTATGTTGATTTTGTTTTTTTTTTTTTTTATAAATTATTATTTTATAAAATAAATATTTTAATAAAAAAATCCGTAGGGCCAAGGAAAAGTTATTGGAGCTGAAGATACAGAAAATGTCCCCTCCATTCGGCCCCGTTCATTTTGGCAAACGATACACCGAAGACCGTATTTTTCGGCTGACCATCAGCATATTTTCTTGAACGTCAAAATTACATCAGATAGTTTAAACGCCGCTAAGTAACCATTTTCTAGTGTTTCAGCTCGAAAGAAGAAGTGGCCGAACAAACTTCCTAGCAAATATACAAGATGTTGTTTTGCATCCTCGTCAAAATTCATGAGGTTGTCACACAAGACATAAATAATCAATTAAAATTACGGTACCTAGTTAATTATTAATAAATGCTGAGTTTTTGGGATGTTTATATTTGACAGTATTTCAGAATAACCCCCTTAACGTGGTTTAGGGAATAAGAAATAATCGAATAAACGTTTGAAATTGTTTGTATTTGTGGAAGCGCGGTTATAGGGCGAGAATCAGACGACCCGCGTTTGAAACACGGGTGATTCACACTTACCGCTTTCCGTAAATGAGAAAAAAAATAAAAATTACCCACCCATTTTATTATTAATTCGGGACGAGAATCATTAGCATAGTTACCTCCTTGAATTTGACGAGGATGCAAAACAACACCTTCTATGTATTTTTTTTTATAATTTCAATTTGACATTACAGGGCTGATTTCATGTTTAATTGATTAAAGTTGGATGATACGAATTGAAGACCTTGTGGCTGAAATGTAACAGCCACTTAGGTCGATTTTCAGGTTAAGCCTTGCTTGCCTAGGTTGGTCTGTGGATGGGTGACCACACATTACATACTGAATTTCATCTGTGCTTCGGCAAGCACGTTTGTCCCGGCTGTCATTTGTAGATCTTTGACAGTCGTTACAAGTAGTCAGTTTTGATAACAAGTCTTACTAAGGGATTTCGTATTTACCAGTACAAACTAGGTTTAAAAAACCTGGTTTTCAGCTGCATCCTGATTCAAACATAGTTTGCAATAATTATAGTTAAATAACAAACAGTTAAGGTAATTTGCAGTTTTTATAATGTGAGAGCAGCGGTGGCCCAGTGGTGGCAGCCCCGACTTACGAGGAGTAAGCCGTGAGTTTGAACCCAGGCAGGCGCTTTACTTTGTGTAATTTATTTCATAACCGGTTCCCTCAAAAATGTCAAGGAAAACATCGTGCGGAAACCGGCATGTCCTAGAACTAAAAATTCGATGATATGTGACATCTACCAACCCGCACTGGAACCGCGTGGTGGATTATAGCCCACTCCCTCTCATAGAGAGGAAACCTGTTTCCCAGCAGTGGGAACATTAAAAGGCTGATGATGATGATGATTATGTGAAATTGTGGAGTCAGTTTTTAAAAATTGTTCCGCACTTTGCTGTATACTATGAGTTTTTGCAGAAATACGGCTCTGGGAGAATTAATACAATACCACATCTGACAACGAACATACTTCTAGATACTACTTGTTACACGCATAGCGACCAATCAAGCTATACAAAACCAGAACATGCAGATCTCTCTTTTTACTTTCAATCTATACAATGCGGGGCCATGTTTTACTAGAAATTACTTATGCCTGGATGTGCCGTGTGTAGGTAATTATTGTCATTTACGTCCAACAGTGTTTGCCACGTACTTGGCACAATGGAACACTAAAAGCTGTTTCTAATTGTAGGGGAAGCACAGTACTGTTAGCATAGATTTACAATTAGTATCTAAGATGTTCCTATTAGTTTTAAGCACCTATGATAAGTTAGGTTGCCCTGTTTAGGTAATAACTATAAATAATCATGTAAATATACCTTAGGAACGATCATAGGTATAGGTAAATAAGAAGTACATAGCCATTTGAGACTATTGTTTAATATATAAAGCATTACTGGTCTAATTCGTTAGTAACTAGAGCCAATTGTAGCGTAACGTAATTTTATATAACCTCAGAAATGTCTACATGCTTTAAAACATGCATATTAGTAATTTAAAACCAGTATATAATAAGATTATGTGATAGGTCAATCCGTAGAGATCAAATTAACGTAACCACGCAATTTTTATGTATAAACCTATAAGTATATAAGAGATATACACTTTTTTGTAAATAGTCCTTAGGCCGAGAACTTAATGTACCTATAAACGGCACTAATAGACGCCCTAGATCCTAGAGTAACTTATTTCAATATAAAAGTCCTAACACATAACGCAAAAGCGCTAGATAGCAGCTATTTACCTTACTCACTTTAAGTTACATAAACAAAGTTGGTGTGACAAAGTCCCAACCTTGAATCATAACAAACCACCTGATTGGTCGAGAGAATCCTTTGTTGTTTAGTTCCGGGTTCGTTGGGCGAGTCTATCTAAAAATAGGTCACAGGGGAGAAGAACGGGGCGAGAGAGGCAGGGATTTGTACCGGTTTTCTACTATGTATGGCCAGTTGGCGGCCATAAACTTTGCACGCCTCCGCCACCCGCGCACATGTGCGCAAGTATAAATAATGCGGCCCCCGCCGCTAGTAGGGCAGTATCCTCACTACCTCCGTACCAGTAACAAGTCGTGGTTACTCTGCGTCGCGAATATTACCTAGCTAAAGTTTTTGTCAGTCTTAATTGTAAATTATCGTGTATTTTATCTATGTCTATTATTTGTGCTCTCGTATATTGAACTGTGACTCTATGTGATTATTGTTGACTGTATTATTGTGAAATCGTGTACGTAATTAAGTGAATATAAGTGATTTCCGTGTAGTAATCAGTCGAAGAGTTTTATTTTCTACCTCTCTATAAGACGACAGCGTCACCCCCGACCTACCTTTCCATCTTCGTGTCACAGCGTTGACATTTTGGTCCTTCAAGAGCCGGATAAGGTTAGTCCAGAGAGGTAGATTAAGATGAGTCTACAGAGCACCGTGACTACACGCAGCAAGTTAAGAAGATTGGCTGACGAGATGAGTCGCCGTAGTAAAGACGTCGTCCAGGATTCAGGCTTGCCGTCTGAAAAGACGCCGGGCTCGCCGTCCGCCGCACCAACGGTGGCATCGACGTCTGTAAGAAACATCCCTCTGTCGGGTCCCGGCGGCCGAGTGATCGACTTTACAAGTCCGACTGAAAGACTGGCAACTACGGCAAGACGACAGAGTTCCAGGCAAAGCAGTAGAGGCTCCTCTAGGAACAGTCGCAAGTGCGTCGACAGCCTAAGAAAAAGGATGGAGTACGAAGCTGAGCGCGACTTGGTGAAACTAAAGGAAAACCTTGTGAAGAAAAGGTTAGAAGCAGACCTCGCCGAGTTAGAAGCGGCTGCTGAGAGTGAGGACTCAGACTCGGATCTGGAGAAGACGCATCGTGTGGAAGAATGGATCAACACGACGCCTCAAGCGAGTCAACCTGATACGGCGACGCAGGCTGTATCGCGCGTGCCTGTTGAAGTGGCCGCGCCCCGTACAACATACGAGACCCAAGGGAAAACCGTAAGTAGACAAAATGTAGAGTCTCTTACGTATAGCGAGTGTGGTGTGCCTCGTGAGAATATATCTCGTGTAATAGAATCGTCTGCGTCAGTCCCGGTGGGAAATATTATGACGCCTACTACGCAGACGTACTTGCCAGTGTCGACAGCAGTAAGGTTCCGTCTACCTGAGTACGGTCCCGTCTTTACCACTCCGGCCGCTTGTGTACCTCGAGTTTCGACACTCGAAGCGGAGCCACAGCGGCAGAGGTTGGACAGAGTGGTTGAAAAAGAAAGGCGGCGAGAATCGTCAGGAGATAGAGATAGAAAGATCGACCAACTGGCAGAAGCAATCACGGGCCTGGCACGACCACGACCTGTACCTCGACAGGCATATGAACTGCCGCACTTTAGCGGCGACCCTGCCGATTGGATCTCGTATAGAAATATGTATTATGATACTACTGAATTATATAGTTTTAAAGCGCACGAAAACTTAGCGCGATTGAAAACCTCCCTACACGGAGAGGCTAAGTCCGCGGTTGAAGATTTGTTGAGAACATCTACAGACCCGACGGCAATAATGCGCGCATTAGAGGAAGAGTTCGGGCACCCGACTCTATTATTACAATATGCACTGCAAAAGGTTAGAAATTTACCCAGAGTGACGGAGAGTTGCCGGGAGCTGGGAAAATTCTCAAACACAGTGAGAAACTGCGTATCACTAATGAAGAATATACACGCAGAGGGATATTTAAATAATCCACAACTAGTTAGCGAGTTATTAAGTAAACTCACTCCAGTCCAACGTGCGCAGTATGGTGATTTTGCTATGGGTCTAGACAGTTCACAGGGGGTGGACTTGAGAGTGTCACCAAGCTTGGAAATCGTGTCACACTTCCTAATACACCTGGCACGGTCAACATCATATTATGTACAGGCAACTATGTACGAGCCTAGTACATCCAAGAACACTGTGAAGCCACAGAGGCAAGTCACCGGTCAAGCTCGACAAGCGAACAACGCACGTCCAGACAACAACAAGCTACCGTGGATGCAACGAGTCCACGCACAGATCGACGAGCCTCCAGCACCGAAAGAGTGTGTAATGTGTAAAGGAGAACACACGATCGAAAAATGCGAACATTTTAATAAGTTGAGTGTTCAACAGCGCTGGGACAAAATAAAGGAAAAGAACATGTGTTTCAAGTGTCTAATAAGAAAACACCCTAAGAGGTTTTGCCGCGCAAGCAAGTGTGAAAAGTGCGGTTTTGCTCATCACTTGTTGTTACACGCTGACAAAGCAAAGAAAGAAAATAAAGAAGAAAGTGTAACCAACATTGGAGAATGGCGAGCTTCAGCATTATTGAAGATTCTTCCAGTTACCATTTGTAATGATAATAGTGACGTACAGTGTTACGCATTACTGGACGACGGCGCTACTGTATCGCTAATAGATAGTTCGCTCGCCACTAACTTGGCGGGACCACGTGTACCTCTCATGATCAAGACAGCGGGAGGTCACGGAGTGACTGATTTAACTTCGCGAGTGGTACAAGTGAAAGTGAAGGGACCAAATGGACTATGCCATGAAATTAAGTGTCGTACCATAGAGAATGTGAATTTACCAACGCAAACAGTGTCTGCTGCGATGATCAACGATAATGCGCACCTCAGCAACTTGGGTTGCGTGGAAATGAGGGGTGCCAAGCCGATGCTGCTACTCGGGCAGGACAACTGGGAGCTGCTCGTCGGCCAGGACATTCGCCGTGGACGATCTGGTAAGCCAGTTGCCTCACTTACCAAGCTAGGTTGGGTCATTCATGGACCACTTAATAACGCTAGTCACATAAATTCTGTAAATTGCATGACAGTCTCCCTTCCTGATTTACATAACTTAGTCAAATCTCAGTTTGAGTTAGAAGCACTAGGCATTTCAGCGGACCTTCGTAAACATAAGGACGTTGAGCGTGCACTAAATGTCCTAGAGAGTACGAGCCGTCGTGTACCCAATAAAGCACAATGGGAAGTAGGCTTGCTGTGGAAACACGAGAACACCCAGCTACCTAATAATTATAATCAGTCTCGTCAGAGGTTGTACGGCATTGAGAGACGCATGCGTAGAGATGCAGTGTTTGCCGAAGCATATACCAACCAAATAGAAAGATTAATAAAGGAAGGATATGCACGTAAAGTAGAAGGCAAAGTAGATAGCTCTCCTGTTTGGTATTTACCTCACTTCGGAGTAGTGAATCCAAATAAACCAGGGAAACTCCGTTTAGTGTTCGACGCTGCCGCTACGTCTCACGGCACGTGTTTAAATGATAATTTATTAACAGGTCCTGACATGTTGAATTCCTTATTAGGTATTTTATTAAAGTTCAGAATAGGTCCCATAGCGTTTTCAGGGGACATTGCTGATATGTTTATGAGAATTAGGATAAGGGCAGAAGATCAAGGTGCCCAACTATTTCTATGGAGAGGAGCGGACCAGGATAGAGAACCAGACACGTACGCTATGAACTCAATGATATTTGGTGCCGTCTCCTCGCCAACCACGGCAATTTACATATTAAATAAAAATGCCAGTGAGTTTGGTAAAGAGTACCCTGAAGCTGTAGAAGCTATTAGGACCAAGCATTACATGGACGATTATCTAGATAGTGCTTGGTCAGATGAGCAAGCTAGTAGACTTATTGAGGAAGTGACCAGAATACACGCCTCCGGTGGGTTTGTAATACGGGGGTGGGTCACAAATTCAACAGAGCTGATGGAGAAGCTAAAAGTAGACATGCCTGAAAGAGTGGCGTTGGAAAAGGGTGTAGGTACTGTAGAGAGGACGTTAGGTCTAATATGGTCACCTAAGGATGATGAGTTAGGTTTTGATCTATCTTTTAAACGACTACCAACAGAGTTAGTAAATGGTAGTCTAGTGCCTACTAAACGCCAATTCTTAAGTCTAATTATGTCTATTTATGACCCGTTAGGGTTCCTGTATCCTTGTGTAATACAATCTAGAATACTAATGCAACGGATATGGAAGTCAGGCATCCAATGGGATGAACTTTTAAAAGAAAACGATGCCAAGGCATGGTTCAAATGGCTTAGTAACTTACATTTATTGAATAACGTTAAAATACCTAGGTGGTATGGGTTAAGCCTGGATAACCTAGAGCTCCATGTGTTCGGGGATGCTAGCGAGCTAGCTTACGCCGCAGTCGCTTACCTAGTAGGTTATAACTCCGAAGGAAATAGGGAGGTTGTCATGCTGCTAGGGAAAGCACGTGTAGCACCTCAGAAGGTGGTTTCTATTCCGAGGTTAGAATTACAAGCAGCAGTATTAGCCTGCCGTCTAGCAGAGACGGTAGAGAAAGAATTAGGATTACTGATCAGCAATAAATTCTACTGGACTGACAGTAAGACCGTTTTAAAATGGATCAACTCTGACGCCCAAGAGTTTCAGAGATTTGTGTCACATAGGTTGGCCGAGATAGATAGGCTGTCAGAACGAGGCAACTGGCGCTGGGTCCCCACGGAGGATGACCCAGCCGATGACGCAACCAGATTTCTTTGGCCTGACAACTGCACAAAGTGGCTCTCGGGCCCCTTGTTTTTACGTAATTCACAGGAGCAGTGGCCAGCATGTTGTGAGTCCGAGGCAGCAGAGGACGACCTAGAACGCGTGCAACGGGTCCACGCGACAACTGCACCTGTGACACCGCTCCTGGACTACGAGCGGTACTCTTCATGGACGCGCATCAAGCGTGTCATGACACGCGTCCTCATCTTCATCGGCCGGTGTCGCAAACGGCGCGCCACAACAGAGCTACAGCTACAAGACCTGGAAGAAGCCCACGACCGCCTGATAACATTATGTCAGGAAGACAGCTTCAAAGAAGAACGGGCCGCCATTATAAAAGGGCTCCCCGTACCTAACAGCAGCAACATAAAATCATTAGATCCAATGATTACCGACGACGGGCTGCTACGAGTCAGAGGACGTCTGAGTGCCTGCGAAGAGCTGACGTTTGGTGAGAGGCACCCAATAATTTTAGACGGACGTCATCCGTTAACCAGAAAGTTAATAGCACATTACCACGCATTAGCTTTACATGCAAACCACGAAACCGTCGTGAATAATCTAAGGGAAAGGTACTGGATCACTAAGATCAGAACAGCAGTCAAGATGGTGGTCGCAAACTGTCAGCTTTGCCGCATCTGCAAAGCAAAACCCGCCCCACCAAAAATGGGTGATCTACCTGCCGCACGTCTCAAAACAGCAAGAAGAGCCTTCGTGCGAGTAGGCGTGGACTACTTCGGCCCAATGGAAGTAGCGATTGGGCGACGTCGTGAAAAAAGGTGGGGAGCGCTATTCACCTGCCTCACTACACGCGCCGTCCACCTAGAGTTGGCCGCCTCATTGAGCGCCGACTCCGCCATACTAGCCTTGCGGCGCCTGATAGCGCGCCGCGGGCAACCAGCACACCTGTACTCTGACCAGGGTACCAATTTCATCGGGGCCAACACCGAGCTTCGAGCAGCCCTGAGAGACTTCGAACACAACAAGGTCAGGGACGAGGCCACCAACCGTGGCATACAGTGGCACTTCAACCCCCCGGCTGCACCTCACATGGGTGGCTGTTGGGAACGCCTAGTGAGGTCCGTCAAGAATGCGCTACGGACCACACTCAAAGAACGAGCACCTCGTGAGGAGGTTCTTTACACCCTTCTCACTGAGGCGGAACTCATCGTGAACAGCCGACCGCTGAGCTACGTGTACGACGATCACAACCAGCCGGTGGTCTTGACACCGAATCATCTACTCCTGGGCACTGCGTCCGGGAGTACTCCGTTTACGCCGAGCAGCACTGATGACATCGATTCCCGACGGCAGTGGCGGCGAGTCAACGCGCTCGCCGACATGTTCTGGCGACGCTGGCTGCGGGAATATCTCCCAACATTACAACGACGTGATAAGTGGGCAAATAATGTGCCAAATGTGCGTGTCAGTGACGTAGTAGTGATTGTGGACAATAATAAAGACAGAAGTACATGGACAAAAGGTGTCATAAACGCTGTATATCATGGACACGATGGCATTGTACGTGTGGTAGATGTTAAGACAGCAAATGGGGTCCTGCGTCGGCCCGTAGCTAAGATTATTGTGCTTCCCACAGACCAGGAAGTAAAAGGTTGAACCCTGTTACTGGGGGTGGAATGTAGGGGAAGCACAGTACTGTTAGCATAGATTTACAATTAGTATCTAAGATGTTCCTATTAGTTTTAAGCACCTATGATAAGTTAGGTTGCCCTGTTTAGGTAATAACTATAAATAATCATGTAAATATACCTTAGGAACGATCATAGGTATAGGTAAATAAGAAGTACATAGCCATTTGAGACTATTGTTTAATATATAAAGCATTACTGGTCTAATTCGTTAGTAACTAGAGCCAATTGTAGCGTAACGTAATTTTATATAACCTCAGAAATGTCTACATGCTTTAAAACATGCATATTAGTAATTTAAAACCAGTATATAATAAGATTATGTGATAGGTCAATCCGTAGAGATCAAATTAACGTAACCACGCAATTTTTATGTATAAACCTATAAGTATATAAGAGATATACACTTTTTTGTAAATAGTCCTTAGGCCGAGAACTTAATGTACCTATAAACGGCACTAATAGACGCCCTAGATCCTAGAGTAACTTATTTCAATATAAAAGTCCTAACACATAACGCAAAAGCGCTAGATAGCAGCTATTTACCTTACTCACTTTAAGTTACATAAACAAAGTTGGTGTGACAAAGTCCCAACCTTGAATCATAACAAACCACCTGATTGGTCGAGAGAATCCTTTGTTGTTTAGTTCCGGGTTCGTTGGGCGAGTCTATCTAAAAATAGGTCACAGGGGAGAAGAACGGGGCGAGAGAGGCAGGGATTTGTACCGGTTTTCTACTATGTATGGCCAGTTGGCGGCCATAAACTTTGCACGCCTCCGCCACCCGCGCACATGTGCGCAAGTATAAATAATGCGGCCCCCGCCGCTAGTAGGGCAGTATCCTCACTACCTCCGTACCAGTAACAAGTCGTGGTTACTCTGCGTCGCGAATATTACCTAGCTAAAGTTTTTGTCAGTCTTAATTGTAAATTATCGTGTATTTTATCTATGTCTATTATTTGTGCTCT